>CM028129.1:1078177500-1080577500 GCA_016271365.2 Neoceratodus forsteri | reverse complement strand
TGACAAACTATCATCCATTTCATCTGGCATCTCCTTCTCTGAGATCTTGCCAGTCTGGGATAGAGATGCAGATGGATGGAAGGTCAGAGAAGGGGAGATGGGGGAGCTAAACATGTGGCTTAAGAGCTGGTGCCAGGAAAAAGGACACAAATTTGTAGGGAACTGACAACAGTTTTGGGAGGGAAAGTTCTTTAAATTTGATGGACTGCATCTGACTAAGGAGGGAGTCAGTGCATTGGGGCAGAAGTTTGACGTCTTTGCAGAATATTTAAACTAGCAAATGGGGAGAGAGGGGTGTGCAGCACCTCATACGTCGAATGGGAAGAACACCCCTCCTCCCTCAGCTAGTGGTCAAACAGGAGTTCAGCATGTTTGTAGTTCATTTGCATCACCAGGTAAGGAAAAAGGTCCAGCTATCCATACGGCACACAGGGGAAACGCTGGACCTCGCCCAACAACTAACACACTGAAATCCGGCCAATGAAAAATCATGTACACAAATGCTCACAGTCTGGGAAACAAGATCCCAGACCTGCAGGCAATAATGATAGAGGCTAAACTGGACATAGTAGCCATTAGTGAGACATGGTTTACCAGTAACCACACTTGGGAGACTTCAGTACCTGGCTATGTACTGTTCAGAAGAGACCGAGGTGCAAAAAGGGGTGGCGGAGTGGCCCTTTATGTCAATAAAAATATCAAAGCTACAGAAATTCAGAATACACATAAGGAGCCAGAAGAACTGTGGGTCACCCTGGAAACAGGAAATGGAACTGCCGTACGAACTGGGATTGTGTACAGGCCTCCAGACCAGGGGAAGGATATAGACACATTATTGTTAGAAGATATACAAAACATGACAGCTAAAAGGGAGGTTCTGATAATGGGAGACTTCAACATGCCAGATGCAGATTGGCCAATACCAGCAGGGACATCTGTCAGAACTAGTCACATGGTGGATTTCCTACAGAGGGAGGGCCTCAAACAACTGGTACAACAACCCAGAAGAGACAGGGGTATCCTAGATCTAATACTGACTAACAGTGAAAGGATCACAGATCTCCAGGTAGAAGGTCACCTGGGGGCCAGTGACCATCACATGGTAGGGTTCAAGTTGGCCACTAGAACTAAATCATCCCATTCCAAGGCAAAAATATGGGACTTCAGAGGAGCTGACTTCGATAAGATGGCCAACAGAGTTAAGCTAGCCCTGGCAAAAAGAAATACAGGTGGGGGTACAGGCAAAGTGGGCAAGCATTAAAGATGCAATACTTGAAACAACATCCCATTGTGTTAGTGAGAAAAGGAAGTGCAAAAGAAGAAGGAAACCACTTTGGTTCTCAAAAACAGTAACAGAAAAGGTCAGAGCCAAAAGGCTGGCCTTCAGGAAATGTAAGGAACAGCAGGATGAAGATAGGGAGGCATACCAAACTTCCCTAAGGGAAGCAGGGAAGACAGTAAGGCAGACAAAGGCCCAAACTGAGGAAACACTAGCACAAACAGTAAAAGAAGGTGACAAGACTTTCTATAGATACATTAGTGAAAGGAGAAAGTCCATAGGGGGTATTGCTAAGATCAAAGGGGATAAGGGGTGTGTGAGGAGGAGGACCATGGAAAAGCATCTATCCTAAATAGATACTTCTGCTCAGTATTTACTGAAGAGAAGGTAGGCAGGGCCCACAGCTCAACACCATTGACACAGGGGGGATGAAGGTGTGCACTAGTCCCTTCACAAAAGAAAGGGCCCTACAAGAGCTTGATAAGCTCAGGTTGGACAAGGCAATGGGACCCGATAGCATACATCCCAGGGTACTAAAGGAGCTAAGGGTGGAACTAGAAGAGCCATTATCAGAACTGTTCAGTGAGTTTCTGAGCACAGGAGAGGTTGCAGAAGACTGGAGAAGGGCTCATGTGATCCCACTCCACAAGAGTGGTAGCAGGGAGGAGGCAGGGAACTGCAAACCAGTCAGTCTTACCTCAGTAGTGGGCAAGATTATGGAGGCATTCCTTAAGGAAAGGATAGTGCAACACCTGGAATCCATAGGAGCACAGGATCCAAGACAGCATGGGTTTACAAAAGGAAGGTCCTGTTAAACTAATCTCATAGATTTCTTTGACTGGGTAACCAGAGTGGTGGACCAAGGGGGAGCAGTTGAAGTCGCCTACCTTGTCTTCAGCAAAGCTTTTGATACTGTTCCACATAGAAGATTGATTAATAAGCTGGGTAGGCTCGGGGTGGGTCAGACATTGGTCAACTGGGTGGAAAACTGGTTGATGGGCAGAAAATAGAGAGTGGTGGTAAATGGTATACAGTCAGAAGAGATGCAAGTCACAAGTGCGGTACCTCAGGGATCAGTTCTGGGGCCAGTCCTCTTCAATATCCTCATCAGTGACATTGCAGAGGAACTGGAGGGTAAGGTTTGTCTGTTTGCAGATGACACCAAGATCTGCAACAGAGTAGATGATCCAGATGGGGTGGGCAGAATGAGAAGAGATCTAGATAAACTGGCAAAATGGTCGGAAGAGTGGCAATTGGGGTTTAACGCACAGAAGTGCAAGATCATGCACATAGGGAAGAGAAACCCTGAAGCCACCTATAGGCTGGGAGGGGAGTTGCTGGCAGTCACAAGGGAAGAAATAGGCTTGGGCATCATCATCACTGATGACTTGAAATCATCCAAGCAGACCACTAAAGCAGTAGGTAAGGCTAAGGGATGTGGGGGTGTATTAGTAGGAGTATCACAAGTCGGAAGAGGGAAATAATAATCCCTATTTACAAGACACTAGTTAGGCCCCATCTGGAGTACTGCATGCAGTACTGGAGGCCACACCTTCACAAGGACATTAACCAAATTGAGGCAGTCCAGAGAAGGGCAACCAAAATGGTGCAGGGACTGCATCAGAAAACATATGAGGACAGATTAACAGAGCTCAATATGTATACCCTAGAGCAAAGGCAGGAGAGAGAGGTCATGTGATTGAAACATTAAAACACCTTAAGAGCATTAACAAGGTGAAAGAATCTAACTTGTTTCAATATAAGAAAAATAACAGGACAAGAGGACACAGCATTAGATTAGAGGGAGGCTGATTAAGGGGTAATGTGAGGAAGTTATTTTTCATAGAAAGGGTGGTGGATGCATGGAACAGCCTACCTCAGGAAGTGGTGGATATGAATACAGTGCAGGGCTTCAAACAGGCATGGGATAGGCATAAGGGAGCAATACAGATGAGTGTGAATTGATAGGCCATTGGCAGAGCAAAGGCCAATGGCACATTCATAAGGCAGAAAAAGAAATTGGCAGACTGGATGGGCCTTGCAGTTCTTATCTGCCGTCAAGTTCTATGTTTCTAATGTTGAAATGCTGACTAATTGCTTGTTTGTAAAACTTAATTTTGCAAGCATTGCAAGTTAACAAGAAACTCGGGGGGTGATACTAGAGTGGGTTTTCTTCACTTTAGAGCCACTAGAGAATTTTTAACTAGAGTGCTCCACATGGCAGAGTGTTCGGTGCAACACTCCCACTCCACCACTTAGTTCAAGCCAAGTGTTTTTTTGTGCCTAGCATATGGCTCATCATTTCTTGTTGATCAGATGCAGTTTTAATGTTGCAGTATGGTATTGATAGCAGGGGGCAAGAGTGGCATTTGTAATGCAATGTCACTAATGATCTCTTTCTGAACAGTGCACCCTGTGGTGTAGTGGAAATGGAGGCTAATACCATGGGTGGGGGTTTTGTCTTATTTGTGCTTGTATCTTTTCAGCTTCTGGATCAAAGATGCCAGGAAAAGACAGGTCAGTGGTGCAGATTTTGAGTTGCAACTGGCAGCCCTAGTGCAAGGAAAATGGAAAGCTTGGTGGGAGGTGCTGTTACAAAATCCAGAGGGCCCCAATCCGGCAGGTCCTTGGAATCCAGAATCACAACCACAGCCAGGGTCTCTGGTGAATCCACTTCCACATGTACCATCACCACTCCCTGGTTAAGAAAATCAGGACCAGAAAACCAAGACAAAAATCCTCCAGCTCTGATGAATCCTCATGTAGGTAGGCTAGAACTTGGAAAATATGAATGAGGAGGTGTTGAGGGAATTATCTCATCAGATGTTTAGGTTTCCCTCACCAAGTATGCCAAAATGGCCATGCCGGTCCCCAGGAAGGGGTGCAAATTCTGGCAGGCTCAGGGCAACCCGTTCCCTGGGCTAGTGGGTCTCACATCTCCAAAACTGACCCCAACAGGGACATCAGTCCCAGCACCCCTGTCACTGACACCTCAGAATCTGGCTCTGTCCATTACACTGGGTCCAGTGCCCCCACCACTGGCTTCAGTGATGTCTCTACCACAACCTCAGGGCAGTATTCCATCTCCTTCAAGGGCCCTGGCTTTCCTGCAGCTGGTTGACCCATTGCCACCTGACGGTCCATCCCCCCAGCTCCCAGCTCTGTCTCTAACAACAGGTTCATTAGCTCTTGAACAAAAGCTGGACAAGGTCCTGGCATTTGTAGCAGCTCAGGAGTAAAAGCAGGTGGACATCAAACAGTCATGCACGGTACCGGGGGGAACCAGTCCATAGGTGGTACACCTATAGCCAGTTCGCAACAGTTGGGGGTGTTTCAGTCAGTATATGTTGGCTTTATGAGCCCGGGAGAGCTGGGAGGAAGTAAGGTCAAATCAAATTAAATCAAATCATTCTTTATTTATATAGCACCTTTCAATATCAAGGTGCTGCACACATTTTAACAACATGTTTAAAACAGAGCAATATACATATTAAAAATTATTCAGTGTGGGAAGGTCTGTACAAATAAATAAGTTTTTAACAAAGATCTAAAACTACTGATGGTCAGACATTCTCTTAACCGACAAGGTAGAGAATTCCACAGGGTTGGTGCTGCGAATGAAAATGCACGAGCTCCAGATGTTCTAAGATGAACCCTGGGAATCTCTAGCAATCCCTCATCGGTGGATCAGAGGGGACGATTAGGGGTGTAGGGAGTCAGGAGCTCTTTCAGATAGTCAGGTCCCTATTCATGTAGGGCTTTAAAGGTAAACAAGCCTACCTTATAGGTGATCTGCCACTGAACCGGCAGCCAGTGCAGTCCGCACAGCACAGGTGTCATATGACTGGGCCTGGAGGTACCTGTCAATAGCCTGGCTGCAGCGTTCTGCACCAGCTGGAAACAGTGGATATCAACCTCAGACAGCCCTAGGTGGAGGGCATTACGGTAGTCAAGATGGGTAGTGATGAAGGCATGAACCAATGTTGGAAGGTCGCTGGGCGGAACCAGTGTTTCACTAGGGTGCTATTCCTCAAATGGTAGAATGAGGATTTGACCATGGCTGACACCTGAGATTTTAGGGTCAAGTTATCACCAAAAATAATGCCCAGGTTCCGCTCCCAATCTGAGGTCATGAGCTGAACACTGTCAAGCCACAGGCCAGACCTGGGTCTGCAACCAACACCTCAGTCTTATCCAAATTCAGTCTCAGACAGCTGGAGCCCATCCAGTCATTGATCTCGGAAAGGCAATCATTTAGCACAGAGATCGCATCAACCTGTCCTGGCACAAAAGATATATACAGCTGAGTATCATCTGCATAGCAGTGAAAACTTAAGCAGTATCACCTGATGATATCTCCTAATGGAAGCGTGTACACTGTGAACAACATGGGCGCCAATATGGAGCCCTGCGGCACCTCACAGGACTGAGGGAGGGCATCAGAGGAATAAATTCCAGTGACCACCCTCTGAGATCTGCCTGCGAGGAAAGATCAAAACTAATTGAGGACTGTACTCGCCAGTCCACAAAGGAACCGCAGGGTCTCCAAAAGCATTCCATGGTCCACAGTGTCAAAAGCTGCTGAGAGATTGAGAAGGACCAAGATGGTATGAGCCTTTTGATCTCTCGCCATTAGGAGGTAATTTAGTACCCAAACAAGGGCAGTCTCTGTGCTATGCCTTTTCCTAAAACCAGACTGAAGGGCTTCATAGACATTGTGAGTTACAAGGTGATCATCCAGCTACAACTCAACAACCTTCTCAATAACCTTCCCCACAAAGGGAAGGTTAGAGACAGGTCAGTAGTTTGCTGGATTGTTGGGATCAAGGGAGGGTTTTTTAAGGAGTGGTTGAGTGACCACCTCCTTTAAGGAGTCAGGAAAGATCCCCTCCTCCAAGGATCTCCATACAATTTCAGCCAGGATCGGGCAGATAACATCTACACACCCCACTAAGAGGGGTGTAGGGCTCCAATCCAGACTACAACAGGTTGGGCACAAGGTCTGGATGATCTTCACAATGTCCATGAATTACAGTTGGCTGAAATCCGTCGAGATAGACCAGGTGCTCATCATCTCCCGTCAACCTCTGCAACCCCTCATAGAGAGAGCTGGGCTAATTCTGGACCTGATGTTGGCAACCCTATCTGCAAAGAACTGAGCTAGCTCATCACACTTATCCTGTAAAAAAGCTCTTCCGGACTGGAGACAGATTGGATTGCACAATTTGTCAACAGTTCGGAAGAGTTGAGCCGGTCGATTCTGCACAGTAGAAATCTTCCTGGACAGGAACTCTGCCTTCTTACGGGTGATTTCTGATTGATAGCCATTGTAATGTTCAGTATAAGCCTGTCAGCATCCAGGCCGGACTTCCACCAGCCTTTGACCAGCTCGCCTCAACTCCTTCAAGGATCCATCATACCATGGGGACCTTGGGTGAAGAGTGAGTGGTCAAACACGAACAGGAGCAATCAAGTCTAGGGCATCTCCCACTGCTTTATTATAAGCTAGTAAAAGGTCCCCTGGGCTTGTGCTTTCACCCAGCGACCCTGATAGGTCCAGAACCACCGATAGACCCTCTGGGGTAATGCCCCTTAAAGGGTGGTACCCGACCATCTCCAAAGGGGTAGGTCCAATTGGGGAACCCCCGAAGCTGAACCCTATGGTGTGATGGTCAGACCAACTGACTGGTTCCACTCCCAAATCAGAGATCTCCATCCCCAGGAGGAACAGCAGATCCAGTGAGTGACCCCCTATATGGGTAGGGGAGGTAACCACCTATGTGAGGCCCAGCATTGTCATAAACTGGAGGAGATTTTGACCAAATTGTGAGATTTCATCGTCGACCCAGACATTGAAGTCCCCCAGAATTTTCCATCTGGGAGACTCCAATACTGTGTCGATGATGAAGTCCACAATCTCCTGCAGGAATAAAGCCCTATGCCCTGGTGGATGGTAAATGAGGAGTATCCTGCAGTCTACACCCTCTCACATGATACACTCAAAGGATCTGGTGGTCCCCACTGGAACATCCACAAGGCCCAGCTCGGTCTTAAAAAAGATGGTTACATCCCCACCCCTTCGATCCAACCTTGGGTGGTGAATCACTGAGAACCCAGCTGGCACAGCAGAAGCCAATACTGGGCCTGCATTTTCATCCAGCCAGGTCTTGGTGATGCATGCCAGAGCCACCGTATCAACAAGATCAGCTATAATAGCTGTCTTGTTTTTGAAGGACCTGGCATTACATAACACCGCCCGGGTCAGATGAGGTGCTGTGGAAGACCTTGACTCCTGATCAGTGTTTTCTGGGCCCTTGGGTATGGGAACAAGGCTGGGGTTACCCCTGTCTTGACACCATTTCACCCCAGGACATTGCCTGGTCCCTATAAAGCTACTGGTGTATTGCTGAAAGTTTTTATGTCCTCATCCTTATAGTATCCTAAGTTTTTTTCCTACACAGTGTCTCATTGCATCCTAGTCTGTTCATTGTAACTGTGTTTACATGTTAATATGTATTTGATTATATGTACTCTTATGTATTTCATCTGTAACTATGCTATATGTATTTGTGTATTCTTATGCCTGCGTTTTGTCTTGTGACTTACCCTGACCCTTCCAGGTCCACCTTGTAAATGAGTTCTTTTCAATGGTGTTCTCACCTGGTAAAATAAAGAACTGATTGATTGATTGATTGAGAAGGTCCAGCAGAAAATTGTGAATGGTGAATATGTGAATGTGTTTACATTGTGGGGCTGCTGACACAGGTAAACCCAGAAAAACCAGTGGGGCTGTGTACTTATTACAGTTGGATCATGTCCATGCATGCTGGTAAGCCTGGACAGGGATGACCGGAGTATGATGAGGAGTTTTATAGGAACAAGCAGGACAAGCCAGACAGGGCATGGGACATGTTGTACTTGCCTCTATTGTGGGCAATAGATCTGGTTTGGGAGTTCAGTACTCTAACAGTGGATTCCCAGACTGGCAAGCACTGTCACTAAAGAAAAAGGGATGCAGGGTAGCAGTTGGAGGGGGTGCAGGGGTACTGTTATAATTACAATCAGGGAACTTGTAAATGAAGTTCTAACATGAATGTTTAGTGTGTAGCCACCTGCACTTGTTCAGCCAGTGCAAGAAGGAGACAACTTCCTTTTGGCCCATTCAAAAATAGCACAACAAGGCTCCGAATGCTAATAAGGATGGAACGCATTGAGAGATTGCCGGATGATTACCCAAATAGGGCAGCTGCTCGTGCCTTGGTAGAAAGTTTTAGGGTTGGCTTTCAGATATCGTATGAGGGTCTGTGCCAGGCTTATGAGGTAGAGAACTAGAAGTATGCCAGGGAATGACCGTGCATGGTGCAGCTTAAGTTAAACAAGGAGGTTGTGGCAAGTAGGGTAAGCAAGCTATTGCAGCATTCTCCAGCCTTATCTCCTGGTATTTCCCATTAGGCTGGTTCCCAAGAAGGTACCAAAGGAATATCAGATGATAAATCAGTTATTACACCTAAAGTGAGATTTCGTTAACCACCATATTGACCCAGTCCACATGTCAGTGCAATATGCATTGTTTGATAGGACAATTGAGGTGGTACAAGGGGCAAGGTGAGGGCTCTCTTGGGTGAAGTGGACATCAAGTCCAGTTTTTGGCTGTTACCAGTGCATCTTGATGATAGGGACTTGCTGGGGATGAAATTTGGAGTGCAATATTACATTTATAATCACATGCCAATGGGGTGTACTGTGGCGAGTGCTGTCTTTGAGCAGTTTAGCACATTCCTCCACTAGGCCTCCACATATAGGGCAGGTCAGTTGAAAATAGTTCACTAGTTGGATGACTTTTTTGATTGTGGGGCAGGCAGGCACTGATCACTGTGATGAGATAATGGAGGCCTTTCAAGTAGTTTGTGATAACATGGGAGTGCCTGAGGTCTATAAGAAGATAGAAGGGCCATGTACAAACCGTTCCTTTATAGGCACAGAGATTGACATGCTTGCCACTGAATTTTCATTGACCCAGGAGAAATTGGTGGCTCTAAAGGCCTTCATCTAATGGGTGGCAAAGGCTTACAAGATCGCTTTGCATGAATTGCAGCAAGTGGTGGGGCACCTCAATTTTGTCTGTGAGGTCATCCCACTGGCAGGACATTCCTGTGCTATGCGGCAAAGGTGGGCCTCAGTTGCACCAAGCCTCATCACAGGATACGGGTGGTAGAAGCAATGAGACAGGATTTGGGTGTGTGACTGGCATTTCTAAACTGTTTCAATGGGGTGGCCATCTGGCCAAAGCCAGTCACCAGTCAGGAATTAAAGCTGTTCACTAACACATCTGGGGGCTTGAGTTTCGGGGCTTATTTTAGGAGGCCATGGTGCTCAGTGGCCCCAGACCTGGAAAGCAGAGGGACTGCTTACTCAGATCACTTTTACAATTTTTTTTACATTGTGGTGGCCCTAGTTGTATGGGGGGAGGAGTAGCTCAGGAACAAAAAGATGATTTTTAGGACAGACAATACTGGGGTGCTCCATATCATAAATGACCAGCTTGGGTGAGGAAAAGTTCTTTGTGGGTTCCAGGGGCAATCCCCTTTTCCCACCCTGGAAAGAAAGCTCCCTGTTTTAATTTAAGTTCAGTCTGTTCATGTATAACAGCAAAGGTTACAGTTTTTGCCTGTGGGCCACCTGCAACGAATGGGTGAGTGTTTGGCCCCATTGGAAGGGGCAAACAACTTATTTTCTTCAGTTGGATTTCAAGTATTGGGGACTGCTATTTGGGAGGACTATGTCAACTAGGACAAACAAATAGAGCAGTCATCTTTTTAAAGTGTTAATGGATTTAAAGTTCTCTGTAGAGGGGGTGCTTCAGGTCATCCACCGTCAATCTACATTTTAAAGTCTAAAGTTCTGTGTGTCCAGAGAAATGGCCTGGTATGGGCTGTGGGAGCTGGAGGTGGGAAAACCCTCCATCTTTAGTAACCAGGTCCACCTCTACGGATTTCTTCTGTGTTTTTGCTACTTGCCTCACGCGCTTGGCCAGTGATGGGGTGGGTACCCAGATGTGGGTCGCAACTTGAAAATCTCTCTAGGAGTCACAGACTCTAAGTGGTGTGGGGAGTCAAAGGAAGGGAACATTACTCCTTGTTGGATGGGAGTCTCCCTGTTTGATGGGAGTTTCGAATTGGAAGTACGAAAACAAAATCTCTCTAGGAGTCGCAGACTTCAAGTGGTGTGGGGAGCCACAGTTTGGGAGCCTCCTTGTTTGATGGGATGTCTTTCCAAGTAGGGTTTGGGTTCATTTGCCAAGTGGACCATCAGTCGAGTGTCCGGCAGGGGAGCCGGGCCAGTCGGGCTGTGTATCCAATGCGCATGCAAAGTCCGGGCTGAGTGCCTGGTGGGTCCAAAGCCAGACAACTGTTGTACTGTGTTCATTCCTCAAATGGACCGCTGTATTTAACCTCTAATCTGCATTACAGTTACGCAGCCCTGTGAGGGACCATGCAGTGCTTTGTTCTTGTTCAGTGAGTTAATAACAATGCCCTGACAATGCCCCCCGGGCAGCTCTCCACCCAACCATCCCCTACACCACTTCCATGTCCACCATGCCTAGGTTTAACCTGGCCAGTGCCAGCTGTTTCAATGTTTATCTACCAGAATTGCTCACTTGATACCAACTTGTTTAATACCTGCTATCGATTACATGTACCCTGTACCCAATTGTATCTGTCTGACCACAATGTGACGTGGCACCTCTGGTGAATGCCTACTGATTTTTGGCAAATCTTTGCTATGTAACTGAAACGCAATGTATGTCTTTATGTGACGAAGTACCTTTGTAAACGAGCCTCTGGCTCAAAGGTTGTAAACTGATTCTTAAATAAATAAATAAATAAAATAAATAATAAATAAAGCCCCACTGAAAAATCCCAATTCTGGTTCTGGACATTACAGTTATTGCTTCCTGTAGTTGGAATTACTTGGGTGCCCCTGTGCAGAGTAGCCAAACCTAGGTCTCTTGTGCCAGGTAACCTCATCCTTCCCCGAACCCGTAGAGACATATGTATATCCATGTTACAAAAATGGACATATGGGTTACAAAAATGGAGGCACCGCTTTGGATTTATTTGGGAAGGAAGGTGCTTGGGCAAGTAGGCTAGTGTTTTGGCTATCTGGCAGTCGGTAGCCCAAAAAAAGTTGAAGCAATTTCCCTAGTGTGTGCTGTGTGCTGTGAATCTTGTGCTGCTGTTTAAAAAATGCCAACTGTTTACCAAGGAGCTGTAAAGCCAAAGTGTGTGTCCTTGTCCTGCATCAACATAGTTTACAGCGTTTGTCAGTTTTAAAATAAAGTTCTGTGAAAGAAAGTGTGGAAAACTAGGGGTAGCATCAGAGAAATTATGCCCTGGATGTTGGAAATGCTTTCTGTGCAATGCTAGAGACTGCAGAGTTAATGGCAATGTTACATGGTTGAAATGGGCTCCCGCCGTGGAGTCAGTTGAAAAAAAAAAAAGTGCATCTTTTCAGTTTAAATTTGCCTGCTCGACGATCGCCGTGAGGAGAGGAGCCCTCGTGAGGAAGAAGAGGCTCATTTGCATGGCATCGTGTGGTTGGTCAGTTTGCCATTAGTCCCGCCCCTCAGCCAGCTCTTCAGAGTCTGCTTCAGCATTCGAGAGGGAGACAGAAAGTAGTGCATGTACTGGCAGTGGAGGAGCGTTCGCGAAGTGTTCAAAGCGCTGTAAACAGGGAAAAGTGACTTTTCTAGTTCAAAATCGGGCTCAACCCACTTATCGGTCGTAGGATCAGTGAATTGTGTGATTAATACTACGATCGCAGAGACTGCCGGCCCGTTTGAAATCTGAGGCCTTCAAAAATCTGGCTGCAGGCCGTTTTCCTCCATCGCAGCAATCTGCTACCATAACAGTGAGTAAACGATTTAAAACTGCTCAAATCAGTGATTTTCAGAGAATACCATATAAAATGTGAGTGTAGCTGTATAGTCGCTTTGCAAGTAGCGATTGTGTGATATCCTGCTGGCAAGTGCAAGTCTGTAAAGCCATTAAATGTGTGCATAGCAATGAAAGTAGCCTCAGTTTAAAGTCTGCAGCCAGAGAGAGACTGTGGGTTGTAAAATAAGTGCAACACTAGTAAAAGCAGGCAATCCTGTGCTGAAACCTGAAGTTTTAAAAAGGACTGTGATTAAATAAATGTTGCCAGCATGTGAAAAGTCCAAGGAAAATCCTGTAAATGTGTGAACAGCCAGAACAGAGCAAATTGTGCAGTTTGAAATAAAAGTTATTAGTAGCTGATGTAAATCGGTTGCGCAGTGGCTTGACCCAGAGTCTGAATGTTGATGCACAGGAGTGCTGCCACCACCATTACAGGGTGGGGTAGTAAAGTAAACACAGCAGCAGAGGAGCCATTTTAAAGCTACAGAGTGTGTTCATTTAAAGTGGGACTTTCAGTTACAGTGAACTTTTGTTTGTTTTTCTGCAGTTATGGCCTCAGGACCAGCTCGTTACCCGGATCATGCCCAGGTTGCAGTAACAGCAGCAGTAAATAGATTGAGAGACATTGAAAATTGGTGCTATAGAGGGCAACTCCCTCCTGATGTGGCAATTCCTAATTATCCAGTGCGTGTATGCCAGATGTGCTTTAGTGCTGGAAGGGATGTCTTCATGATTCCTCACTGTGCTGGTTGTCTACAAAATATGGCTTGTATAAGCGCCTCAAATTGGTTTGGCTCCCACATGGACACAACTTCAAGAATCTGCAGTTGGCAGCACACAGCATCAGGCAGAGCCTGTGGAGGAAGGTCCCTCGGGGGAGTGTGGCACAAAGTTAGAGAGTGCAGAATTAGAGACTCAATCTGAAGTTGAAGTTTTGGATGCTGGATCTCAGAAGGCAAGTTCAGATAAAGCATCAATAGACCCCTGGGTGGGGGGGCCTAGCCCAAGTCTCGAAGGTGAAGATGAGATGCAGGAGGCCGTTGAATGGGAGGTGTCGATCTCCGCTCCTAGTGATGAATGGATAGTCTCGGGGGTGAGAACTACTGCTCACTCCTGGGCTCAGATCCTCAGTGAAGAGGAAGATGAGGAGGAACCTATGTGGCCTTGTGAGAAAGGAACGGGTACACAACCTCAAGATCTTGCCTCGGAGGAATGTGTTCAAGAAAGTGGTGATGCCACTGCCCTGGCTTCACTAGAAGAAGAAAAAGAAGTCAGGGATCCGTTTTTAATTTCATTAAGGTTGTGAAGCTGGCAGAAACCAGGACTGGCCACCCCCAAGCCAGGCCAGTGGTCTCAGATTGACCAAAGCAAGTAAAGAGGAGAGACTGGTTCATAGAAAGGCCAATGAAATTTTTGGTATGGCCTTTCCTACCTTTCCTCGGAGAGTCTGGGAGGAGATTGAGAACTGCAGGAAATCCTGGATCTGGGATGAAGCAATGAAACATGTGCATCCTGGGGCTAACCAGCATGTAAAGAATAGACTGTTCTACGAAAAGTATACACAGTGGAAGAGAGGCAGGACACTGTTTATGGACAGAGTGAGAATAGTGGACGGAGAGGGACGTGAAGTCTCCCACTGTGTGAATTATGTGCATCCAGACGGAGTAATAATTCAAGCCCCTGACCCCCTCTACTATTGGCCTCAGTGCAAGGACCTCCCAGTAATTAAGCCCATGCCTACAAAGTGGAGAGCCGAGCAGTGGTAATCAATACTGCCACATCTACACTGTGAAGTAACCTTATTGAACTGCCAATATGAATAAACAAGAACTCAGGTGCCCCATATTCTTCAGTCCACAGTGTACTGCCCTATTCAGCAACCATCTACTGGTACCACCAGATGACTTCAGATCCAGAGAGGACACCAGCCCAGCTGTTTTCCTGTTCATCGCCTGGTAATCTGATGACACCGGACCAGCTGTTTCTCTTTTTGTTCCTGTTCTAAGGTTCCTTCTCCAGTTATGACATCAGCCCAGCTGTTTCCAGATGTGCACTCCTGTGGGTTCCTGGAAGATGTCCGCCCAGCTGTATCAGAAGAAATGCTGCCAGGGAGAGTCTTCGGCAGGGTCCAGGTTGGTGACGTTCGAATACTTCAAGAGGCTGGTGAGTCATCAAAATTCTTTTTATTCTATCTTTATAACATTGCAATACACACCTTACACTACAGACTTCAAACAGTGTGTGAACTGTCCCAAAGACTCTCCCTTCGGGATTATGGCCTTAAAAGACTATGTTCACGGTGTCCTGCCCAGGAGAGCTTTAATGGACTGGCCTTCGGCCTTGTAGTCACTAGTGGGACATTTAGGCATTCCATCCCCGAAGAAGTGTATTGTTATCAATGTCATTTCTGTACTTAATGTATATACTGTCTTTTCTACTTTTAAAAAAAAAAAATATATATATATATTTTTTTTTGGGATTGTTTAGTGTTCTGTTTTTCCTGTACGGTAAGGGTTGTTGTCACTGTTGTTGTTTAGGTAGATCGTAAATGCAGATTAGGATGTGTTTTTTTTTTGTTTTTGTCTTTTCTTACAGGTGTTCCTGGAGGACAGAAGAGAAGACAAGAAGAGGAGGAGGGGCTCATCGGAGTTCCTCGTTCAGTGCTTGTGTAGAAATTAAAGTACTGTTTGTGTTCCTAATGTTGAAGTTGCAGGCTGCCCAAGGTCGGGGAGGCCCCGGGGTTTTGTTTTTGTTTGGGATGTTATGTAAGAGGCAGATAGGTTTTCCCTAGAGGGTTAGGAGGGATAGACAGGCTGTGGTCCTCAGTGGCCATAGGGACCGCAGTGCTGATCTATCAGGACTATGCTCTGGACGATTCTACCAGAGCCACTAGGTGTCCATAGTAAGTGGATAGAATAGAGGCTGAAATGTCAGCTATGGGCCTCTGGGCCCTTAGTGTTACCTACCTGTGCGCTTTCACGGTGGGAGGGCCTGATCACCCCCTCGCAGGTAGCACATAGGGTGGGATGGCCTAAGGCCGGGTGCATAATGACTGGGGACAGTCATTTTCCTGGTCAAGGGCGAGTGTAACCCCTTTGTTACCAGGGGTTACTAGAATCCCAGTAAGACCTAGTGGTAGGCAGGGAAGGCAGCTTGTGAAACTCCAGTTAAATGGGTTTCACACTGTCTCACTCTGTGCTCAGTCACAACTGAGACTGGAGAGATGACATCATTATATATAATTGTTACAGCTGCATGAGCCACATTTGGAATCTTCAGCTCAGAGAGTTCTTAGAACTTTGGGGTTCAAAGAGAGAGTCAGTTTAGTTTTGTCCTTGAGCAAGAAGGAAGCATCAGTCTGTAGTTTGAGTTTTGCCTCCACACAGAAGGAAGTTTTACTGTGTTTCACCATTTATCAAGTGGTGGAGACCGTCCCCTCGGTCTCAGTGCCCCCTCCCTCCGGGGGGGGTAGGAAAAGGTCTCTGTGGGTTCCAGGGGCAATCCCCTTCTCCCACCTTGGGAAGAAAGAGTGTAACCCCTTTGTTACCAGGGGTTACTAGAATCCCAGTAAGACCTAGTGGTAGGCAGGGAAGGCAGCTTGTGAAACTCCAGTTAAATGGGTTTCACACTGTCTCACTCTGTCCTCAGTCACGACTGAGACTGGAGAGATGACATCATTATATAGAATTGTTACAGCTGCATGAGCCACATTTGGAATCTTCAGCTCAGAGAGTTCTTAGAACCTTGGGAATTCAAAAGTCAGTCTTCAGTTTGTCCTTAAGCAAACAAGGACACCAGTAGTGTCTGTTTACCCCCTTCCCTCTGGGAGGGGGTGAGGAAAAGTTCTTTGTGGGTTCCAGGGGCAATCCCCTTCTCCCACCTTGGGAAGAAAGCTGCCTGTTTTAATTTAAGTTCAGTCTGTTCATGTATAACAGCAAAGGATACAGTTTTCACCTGTGGGGCACCTGCAACGAATGGGTGAGTGTTTGGCCCCATTGGAAGGGCCAAACAACTTCTTTTCTTCAGTTGGATTTCAAGTATTGGGGACTGCTGTTTGGGAGGACTATATAAACTAGGACGAACAAATGGAGCAGTCAATTCAGTTTCAAGTTCAAATGGTTTTATTGGGGACTGCTGTAAAACATTCCTTTATAGGCACAGAAATTGACATGCTTGCCACTGAATTTTCATTGACCCAGGAGAAATTGGTGGCTCTAAAGGCCTTCATCTAATGGGTGGCAAAGGCTTACAAGATCGCTTTGCATGAATTGCAGCAAGTGGTGGGGCACCTCAATTTTGTCTGTGAGGTCATCCCACTGGCAGGACATTCCTGTGCTATGCGGCAAAGGTGGGCCTCAGTTGCACCAAGCCTCATCACAGGATACGGGTGGTAGAATTATAAGCGACATTGCAGAGGGACTGGAAGGAAAAGTACGTCTCTTTGCAGATGACACAAAGAACTGCAACAGAGTTAATGCACAGAGTGGGGTGGAAAGGATGAGAAGGGACTTGGCAAGGTTAGAGGAATGGTCAAATGTATGGCAGCTTAGATTCAATGCTAAGAAGTACAAGGTAATGCACCTGGGAAACAAAACCCAGGAAGAGTACACAATGGGGGGTGAGATACTAACAACAACAAAATGGAAAGGGACCTGGGGGTAGTCATATAAGATAACCTAAAGGTGGGCAAGCAATGTGAGAGGGCAGCAAGGAGGGTTGGGGGGATACTGGGATGCATAGGGAGAGGCATCACCAGTAGAAAAGAGGAAGTTATTATACCTCTGTACAGACAGCTGGTGAGATCCCATCTGGAGTACTGCATGCAGTTCTGGAGACCCAATCTCTGCAAAGACATAGACAGGATGGAAGCTGTCCAGAGGAGGGCAACTAAAATGGTGCAGGGTCTGCACCGGAAGACATATGAAGAGAGATGAAAGGAGCTTAATATGTATAGCCTCGAGGAAAGGAGGGAGAGGGGGACATGATAGAAATGTTCAAGTACCTCAAGGGAATCAACAAAGTCCAAGAGGGTAGCATCTTTCAAAAAAAGAGGTGTGCAAGAACAAGAGGGCACAAGTTGAAGATAGAGGGGGCAGCTCAGAGGTAATTTAAGGAAGTATTTTTTCACAGAGAGGGTTGTGGATGCATGGAATGGCCTTCCGGAGGAGGTTGTGGAGTCAGAAACAGTGGTGGAATTCAAGCATGCATGGGACAGTCATAAGGCCATTCTAGGGGGTGGGGGTAGGAAGAAGTAGGCTGCTGGTTAACTAGGATCTGCAGCTTATCCAGTAGGTAGGGAAATGGGCAGACTGGGTGGGCCAAGCGGTCCTTATCTGTCGTCAAATTCTATGTTTCTATGTTTATATATACAGATTAGAGCTGTGCATGTGCCAGGTGTTGATAACAGTATTGCTGGTGCTTGTTCTCATTTACAGTGGTGGAGACTGTGGGAGCTGGCTCCAAAAACAGAGATGCATCCCAGGGAAGTGCCAGCCTACATCTTAGAATTGGTGACATGGAAACACAGAAACATAGACAATGATGACAGAAAAAAAATGGTTCATCCAGTCTGCCTGGGTTACCTATTTAGCCCTGGGACCTACTGTCCCTTCATGGTCCTATCCATCCCATCCTCCCCTTATATTCCACCCTGGTACTGCTACCTGAGCAACCATTACACCTTTGTATCTGTTTCAAGCTTCCTTGAAACCACTAATGTTTTTTGCACCCACCGCCTTTGCTGGCAGACTGTTCCATGGTTCTACCACCCTCTCTATAAAATTCTACTTCCTCATATCCCTCCTGAACCTCCCTCTTGTTAATTTCCACTCATGTCCACATGACCATGAGCTAGAATTCAACTTAAATAGTTTCCCACAATTCGCCTTGTTAATTTCTTGAACTTAAATATTTCTATCATATCTCTTCGGCCTTCTGGTATCTACTGAGTATACGTTCAGAGCCTTGAACTGCTCCTCATAGCACCTGCCCTATTGGCCCTGAATCATTTTGGTTACCCTGCGCTGCACCGTCTGCAGCCTATCCCTGTCTTTTCTGAGGTGAGGACTCCAGAACTGGTCCCAGTACTTCAGGAGTGGCCTCACCAGGTATCTATATAGGGAAAGTATTACTTGTTCTTTCCTACTATCAGTACCCTTTCTGATACATCCCAGCACATTATTTGCCCTGATATATGCCTTATTGCACTGATTGGATTGCTTTAGGGTGTCACTGATGATAACTCCAAGGTCTCATTCCTCAGCCATAGTATTAAGTTTCACCCCTTCTATCCAGTACTCCATCCTGGGGTTATTGTTCCCAAGGTGCATTACCTTTACTTTTTGGTGTTGAATTTCAACTGCCAGACCCTAGACTACCTGTCTAACTTTGTAAGCCTCTCTGTATTTCCTCTATTCCCTTGCCATTACCCACCCTCCCACAGAGCAGTGTCATCTGCAAAGAGACACAAGCTGCCCCCAACTCCCTCACCAATATCACTGATGAACATGTTAAACAAGGATGGGACAGATCCTGTGGTACCACACTTGTTACCCCCTTCTCTTCTGATTTAACTCTGTTGACTACCACCCTTTGCTGCCTCTCCTTTAGGCAGTTACCTATTCAGTTTACTATGGCCTTAGCCACTCCCAGATTCTCAATCTTCTTCAACAAGCATCAATGAGGCACTGAGTTGAAAGTCTTGCTGAAGTCAAAGTAGAGCAAATGCACAGCATGACCCTATCTAGTTCCCTTTTCACCCACTAGAAGAAAACTATTAGGGTTAGTCTGACAACACCTCCCTGCCATGACTCCATGCTGTATACTGTTCTGGAGACCGTTGCTCTTCAAGTATTCCACAATGTCTATTTTGACCAGTGGCTCCATTAGCATCCCTACAGCAGAGGTAAGACTGACAAGTCTGTAGTTCCCTACTTGTTCTCTGTACCTACCCTTATGGATTGGAACCACATCCTCCATCCTCCAGTCCTTGGGAACTATCCCCATCCTTTGTGAGCTGTTGAATAGACCTTCCAGGGGTTCAACCAGTTCCACTGCCATTTCCCTGAGTATACTTGGATGCACCCATCTGGTCCTGGAGCCTTATCGATCTTTAGGGCTGCCAGCCTTTTCTGGACCCTTTCGCTAGTATATATTGGTTACCTCATCACTGGACCCCCTTAGTGGATGTTTGATGCCACTCTCTAGCAAGGGCCCACCATCTTCTCTGGTCAAAACTGAGCAAAAGTACTCACTGAGGGTGACAGACATTTGCCAGTCCACCTCTGTTATCCTACCACCCTCAGCTATCATTATGATTCCTCCAACTTTTTTCCTTTCTCCCCTAGTATAGATGAAGAACATATTTTTGCCGCTCTTCACCATCTCCATAATATGCAGCTCTTTGTCTGTCTTTGCCTCCCTAACTGTCCTCTCTGCTATCTTATTTTCAGTCTATATTCCCCCATTCTTCCTCTTCCAGTTTTTCTTTACATTTGCAGAAGGCCTTTTTCTTGGCTTTCAGCATCTTTAGTATGTTCCTAACCCTTGCTAAGAACCACAATGGTGTTTTGACCTTTTTGGTTACCATTCTCCTACATACCTTAGGTGCCTCAAGCCTGGTCCCCTTAATTGCCCCATTTCTCTTCCATCCCACCTATGTTGCCCATACCTACTAACTTATCCCTGACCAGCTCCCTCAGACTATTGAGGTCTGCCCTTCTGAAGTCAAGGACTTCAGCTCTTGACTGCAATTTACCAGACCCATGGGCCAGTTCAAATCAAACAGAGTTATGGTCGCTGTTCCACATAGGCTCCCTTACTCCCACAGCTCCTACCACCTTTGAGTTGGTGAGCACCACATCAAGAATTGCAGCATGCCTCATGGGTTCCTTAATTAGCTGTACAAGTAGACGGTCTTGGAACGTGTTCATCATGGACTGACATCTGGTGCTTTTTGCCACTGGAACATCCCAATTGATGTCTGTTAGGTTCAGCTCACCCACCACCCCTTTGCTACCCCTGTTTCAAGTGAGCTTCCTGTCCCTCTCCTTCCCCTGCTCCAGAGGTTTGTAGAGCACTCTCAAGCACAGTTTTATGTTTGAGGCTGCCATAAGTTGCACCCACAGTGACTTTGTCTCCCCATTACTATCCCTGATGAAGCCATCTTCTGCCACCTCAATACCCTCCCTGATAAAAATGGCTCTCTATCCCCTCTACCTGTTTCTCTATCCCTCCTGAATATTGACTACCCAGTGAATGTCAGTTCCCACTCAGTATTTTCTGAAGCCCATGTTTCCATGATGATAACAAGGTCTAGGATAGTGAGGCTGAAAGAGGAAGATGGGGTAGAGTGGAGGATGGCAACAGCAAAGCAGACATACTGAACAGATATTTCGCTCAGTCTTTACAAAGGAAAGGGTGGGTAATGGGCCAAAAGGGAGTAGAACTGGTAGGAAGGGCAAGGAAATAGATACAAGTCCTTTTCCATGGGATAGGGTCCTAAAGGAACTTAAACAAATAAGAGTCAGTAAGGATATGGGTCCAAATGGGGTACACCTCAGGGTGCTGAGGGAGCTAAGAGAGGTGGTGGCTAAACCTTTGGCAACCCTGTTTAGCTGGTGACTGGAAACAGGAGAGGTACCCAAAGACTGGAGGACAGTTGATGTAGTCCCCCTATACAAAAGCGGGAACAGAGAGGAAGTGAGAAACTACAGACCAGTCAGCCTGACCTCAGTAGTGGGAAAGATCATGGAAACACTACCAAAGGAAACAATAGTGGAACACCTGGTTGCCAACAGTCTTCAGGACCCAAGGCAACATGGTTTTACTGGGGCAGGGTCATGCCAGACTAACCTCATTGAATTTTTCGATTGGGTGACAAGGGAGGTGGATGAGGGGGCAGTGGACATGGCCTACCTGGATTTCAGCAAGACCTTTGACACTGTGCTGCATAGAAGGTTATTAAGCAAGCTAGGGAGGATGGGAGTGGGAAGGACAGTAGTGCCATGGGTGGGGAACTGGCTGGATGGCAGGACACAGAGGGTGGTGGTATATGGCTGTCACTCCACAGAGGGAATGGTGACCAGTGGGGTGCCACAGGGATCAGTGCTAGGTCCGGTCCTCTTCAATATCTTTATCAGCAACATTACAGAAGACCTAGAAGGTAGAATTTGCCTGTTCACTGATGACACAAAGCTCTGCAACAGGGTGGACATGCCGGAGGGTGTGAATAGAATGAAGAGAGATCTGCTGAAGCTTGAGGACTAGTCAAGGGAGTGGCAGTTAAGATTTGATACAAAGAAATGCAAAACAATGCACATGGGGCACAAAAACCCAGGAACAACATATCAGCTGGGGGGGGTAATAGAATGCTCCAAGCAGTAAAGGGACTTAGGGTTTATCATCTCTGATGACCTCAGAGTAGGGAGTCAGTGCAATGAGGCATCAGGAAAAGCAAACAGGATGCTTATTTGCATAGGCAGGGGTATCACCAGCTGGAAAAGGGAGGTCATAATTCCATTATTTATTTTTTTTTGTTATTAAGTTTTTGTTGACCGGGTAAGTGCACTAGACAAATCCTGCCTATTTTCAGGCACGACCCGGGGGAGAGGGGGATACAGATGAATGCCAACTGACCTTGAGCCAGATGAAGCTGTTGGTGGTATTTTAGTGAATGAGGGAAATTTGGCCATGACACGGGGGAAATTCCCCTACTCTTTTTGATAAGTGCCATGGGATCTTTAACATCCACCTGAACTACCACCAATCCAGGCAGATGAGACCTCGGTTTAATGTCTCATCCGAAAGATGGCACCTCAGAAGTGTAGCACCCATCTCATGCTGCACTACAGTGTCAGTACTAGGATATTAACCCAAGTGCCAGATGTGGGAACTGAACCCACAGCCCTCTGATCTCCCTACCTCAGAGGCGAGTGTGCTACCTACTAAGCCACTGACACTGCAATACAAGACACTAGTGAGGCCAAACCTTCAACACAGTGCCAATTCTGGAGGACTTACCCATGTAAGGACATAGGCTGGAGGCAGTTCAGAGGAGGACTACCAAGATGGTGCAAGGATTACACCACAAAGCCTATAAGGACAAGCTGAAGGACTGGAATATGTACTCTCTGGAGGAGAGGAGGGAGAGGGGGGATATGACTGAGACATATAAATACCTCACGGGGAGGAACAAGGTGCAGGAAAACACAATCTTTCATAGAAAACGATGTTCCAGGACTAGGGGACTGGGATAAAACTGGAGGGAGGGAGGGCGGTACAGAGGGAACATGTGGAAGAATTTCTTCACGGAGAGGGTGGTGGACAAATCGAATGCCCTACCAGAGGAAGCAGTCGGGGCTAAAATGATTACAGGATTTAAGAATGCATGGGATATGCATCAGGGGATCCTGGTAGTTTGAGGAAGGGGAAAACCTAGTTCTAGAAAAGCTTGAAGAAGCTAAGTATGTGTGCACATGGGCAGACTAGGTGAGCCATAGGCCCTTATCTGCTGTCAACATCTGTGTATTTATGTCTACCTCAGGGTCAGCCATCAGTGCCTGGGACTCACTGATTTTGTTACCTAGGCACCTAGTATTAAGGCATACCCTCTTCCATTTGACTTTTTACCTTACTTTGCTACAATCTTTGTCCTTTTATTTTCCTCTGGTCCCCTTGTTTTTCTTGGTGCTTCCACCCATTGTGCATGAGTTCCCATATACCTCTTTACCTAGTCCAGTAAGGGCTACAGCTGTCTTTGTACCCACTGTGCTGCTACAAGCCCCCAGATGAGGGGGGGGATCCAGCTAGGGTTACTTTCTTCTCACCTGCCACAGTAGTTCCCCAAGACCCAGTCTCCTTGTCTTCTAGTGACCCAGAAGCCTGGGAGTTACTCAGGTGTTCTTTAACACCAGTCACATGGGTGCATACTGGAGGAGGTAGAGAATTTCCAGAGCATACAGTAGGCCCAAGGGTGGGGGAATGTGTGACCCATTCCAGTGAACTGCTTTTGTTCATATGTCCTCCACATGAGACCAGAAGGGTCTATGCTGGTAGCCATGGGGCAGCACCTAGTGGGGTTGGCATGGTTTTCCAAGGTCATGGGCCAGGAAGACACCATCTGGCATTCCCCCTTTGCAAGATGTCAAAGAGCTGGGCATGGGGAGGGTCCCCAAATATAGGTGGCCAATTAACCTGGTGCTCTTGGAACAAGTTTGGGAGGAGCTCCCGGGGATGTGCTCTCCACCGGCAGAAGTTGGCTTGTTTAGAACGGTCTTCCTGGTGGTCTTTTATGGGGCCTTTAGAGTATTGGAGTTGGTGCAGCCGAGTAAAATGGCCAGATTATTGCTGGCCCTGGGGGATGGTGATGTGGCAGTGATGGCAGATGGGATGTGCATTCAGTTGTGCACCCACAGTGACTTTGTCTCCCCATTACTATCCCTGATGAAGCCATCTTCTGTCACCTCAATACCCTCCCTGATAAAAATGGCTCTCTATCCCCTCTACCTGTTTCTCTATCCCTCCTGAATATTGAGTACCCAGTGAATGTCAGTTCCCACTCAGTATTTTCTGAAGCCCATGTTTCCATCATCATGGAAATATGGGGCTTGTGTGTTTAGATTTTAAGTATTTCTACATTTGTTTGCAGTGAGTGATTCTATAGGGAGGCACGTCATCACTTCTGGGGACTCCACACTATAAAAGCCCGTTGTAGTGAGCGGAGCATGTGATTTCAATATCTGTGTGAACTGAGCAAGGGAGCTAAAGATTTGCAGCACTACCTAGTCTTCAGAGAAGATTTTTAAATTAAAAGCTTTTGTTTACAGTTCTGGGCCATATTAATTTGGGGGTTTCTGTCACCACAAGACCCTACGCATGAGTGGGGCTTGTGTGTGTAGATTTTAAGTATTTCTACATTTGTTTGCAGCAAGTGATTCTATAGGGAGGCACGTCATCACTTCCAGGGACTCCACACTAGAAAACCCGCTGTAGCGGCCGGAACAGCGTCGCAGGGTCGCACGCCGGAGATGTACACGAGATTACCCATCGCCGGCGCTGCGTCTGATGCTCCATGGGGCGGCTGGAGTTGAGACATTCATATAGCTCGTAAGTAATACCAAACTACAAACAAGTACTATTTTGAAATGGAAGGCCCTTTTAAAATATGTACTGAGTGTCAAATGTTTATGATAGGATTACAAACTGACATATTTATTTGCGATAAATAAAAATTGGTGGAAATGTTGAAAGAGGAAATTACACGTTTGTTAGAAATGAAATCAGAGAATGAAGAGATTGCTAGTTTGGAGACATTTATCGATTCTATGGTTTCTAAAATAGGAAGTAAGGAACATGGAAATAACTTTAGAAAGGATGTGGGGCAACAAAAAACAAATCCAAGTTCAGAACAGGAAACAGAAGAATGGGCTAAGGTATCTAAAGTTGAAGCTAAGAAAAGAGGGGGTCAAATTTACAATAGTGCACCTATAAGATTACAAAACCGATTTACACCTTTACAAACTGTGGATTCTGGAGAAACTAAAACTGAAAATAGCCATGATCAAAATTCACAGTTACAAATTCAGGAAAATAGTGAAACCAAGCATTTAAATAGGGATCTACTAGTAATAGTAGACTCCTTGATAAAGGTATAGGATACTATGTTATGTAGAGGAAGAAATGAAACTACCACAGTGAGCATGTTGCCAGGAGCTAAGATACAGGATATACATTTACTTCTGGATGGACTTATGGAAAATACTACAAATCCTTTGGTCTTACTGCATGTAGGAATAAATGACATTCCCAATCGAAATTTACAAGATATTTTTACAGATTTTCAGAATACTTTACTGAAAATAAAGCAAAAAGGGGGTACTACAATAAAATCTAGTATACTACCATTTTTTGGTTATCATTTAGCTAAAACTTCCAAAATCAACACTTTAAATAGATGGTTGAAAGATTTGTGCAGAAAAGAAGGGGCAGAGTTTTTGGATAACTCGTCAGCATTTAATAATCCAAATTTGTTTAAGCACGATGGATTACACTTGGAGAGGGCAGGGATTAGATATTTAGTGAAGAGATTTAAAGAAGTCACAAGGACTGATTTAAACTAAATGAAGGGGGCAGGGGGTCATGACAGCGAAATTACAAATAGAGGAAAAAATACTATTAAATTTGACAAATCTGATTCTTGGAACTGCATGTTAGTCAATGCTAGGAGTTTAAAAAATAAAATGGGGGAATTTAGAAATATTTTGACCACAAACAATATACATATAGCTGCTGTGACAGAAACGTGGTGGAATGTAAATGATGATTGGGGTCAGGCTATCGGCGGTTATACCTTATATAAAAAGTCCAGAACATATAGAAAAGGGGAAGGGGTAACCCTATATATAATAGCATTAATTCAGAAGAAATGACATTCTCTTTTGATATGATGGATCAACTATGGGTTAAATTACTACCGACATATACTACTAAAATAGTTTTGGGACTTATTTACAGAGCTCCTTCATCAACCTCACAATACAACAAAAGTTTGATTGATCACATGTTGACCTTAAACCCAATAGATAGATTACTAATTCTAGGGGATTTAAACCTACCTGGAATAAACTGGGGAACATCTTCTGCAGAAACACCTTTTGAGAAAGAATTCCAATTTGCATGCGATCAAATTGGTCTAGTTCAGTGCGTAACAGATCAGACAAGGGGAAAACATATACTGGATATAGTTTTAAGAAATATGGGAGACACTCTGAGTGAGTGCAAGACTACTGCAGCTCTAGGTACAAGCGATCACTTTAAAGTGTAATTTAAATTAGCTGAATCAGTAATAAATCAAAGGGGTAAAACCATTACTCATGACTTTGGAAAATCAAATTTTGCAAAGATGAAAGTCAACCTTTCAAAATGGCAGTGGAAGAAAGACTTTGATAATAAACCATTGAAAGAGGTATGGGAAATGTTTTCCTCAAAAATAAAGCAGCAATAAATGGTATATATTCCTACAAAACAAAAGTACACTGGGAGAAATAAAAAAGTACAGTGGTGGACCCCCAAAATTAGAACATTAGTAAATAGGAAACATAAACTTTATAAAAAGTGGAAAACAAATAGATCAAACAAAATTAGAAATCAGTATACACAAATAACTAATTATATAAAAAAAAATTAGGAAGGCCAAAACTGATTATGAATTAAACCTAATTAATAGAAGTGGAAGGAAATCATAAAGCCTTCTATACACTTACTATTAACAACAAAAGGAATCTAAATACTACAGGTCCATTAAGAAAAATAAATGGGGATAGTACATCAGATAATAAAGAAATGGCGGACATTGCAAATAAATATTTTTCAACAGTTTTCACTAAAAATAAAGCTTCATACCCTATTATAAGATTTGATCCAGATCCAAAAGAAAGAATAATATTAACTCAAACAGAAGTCAAAGAACAATTGGTCAAATTAGATCCTACTAAATCCCCGGGTCCCAATGGGCTTCAGCCAAGAGTACTTAAGGAGCTGGCAGAGATAATAGCTCCCCCATTAACATACATTTTTCAAAGGTCATTGGATACTGGTGAGGTGATTGATTGCTGGAAATCGGCAGTTGTTGTCCCAATTTATAAGAAGGGTAATAAAATGGATCCTGCAAACTATAGACCCATTAGCCTTACTGCCATACCCTCCAAGATTTTGGAAGGAGTATTAAAGGATAGAATTAATGAATATTTAGAATCAAATCATCTCACAGACCAATTTCAGCATGGTTTTGTGAAGGGTAGGTCATGCCAGACGAATATGTTGGCCTTCTATAACCAAGTTATATATAGATTGGACAGGAGTATCCCTGTTGATGTGCTGTTTCTTGATTTCTCAAAGGCTTTTGATAAGCTCCCTCACCCTGAATTATTACAACAAATGAGAAACCTGATTATAAACCCATATATAATAAATTGGGTTCAAAACTGGTTGCACGATAGAAATCAATGTGTGAGTATTAGAGGGGAACAGTCCGATAGTTTGGTAGTGACTAGTGGGTACCCCAGGGATCAGTGCTGGGCCCTTGTTTATTTAATCTTTATGTATCATCACTTCAAATAAAACAAAAATCTGTATGGATACAAAAATTTGCTGATGATTGTAGGATTGGTGCAGAAGTAAATATTAGACAAAATTCATCAAATTTACAAGATACAATAGACAATATCGACATATGGTCAAACAAATTCAAACTGACATTAAATCAAGACAAATGTTTTATTATGCATCTGGGCAACAGAAATCCAACACTACCCTATAAATTAGGAAATGCACCACTAAAGACAATAGCCGAGGAAAGAGATCTGGGTATAACAGTTTCCAGTCAAAAAATAGCCCAAAAAGGAAATAAAATTTTAAACTGTATACTGAGGCATATATCATCTAGAAGTAGGACTGTTGTTATGCCTCTGTATATATCTTTGGTGAGACCTATTATGGAGTTTGGAGCACAGGTATGGTCATCTTTTTAAAAAACAGGATTCAATGTTGCTGGAGCGAGTTCAGAAAAGAGCAACAAAAGTTATTCATAATATGGTAGGGAAAAATTATGAAACCCGACTAATGGAGTTGAGTATGTCTTCCTTGGAGGAGAGAAGAAGAAGAGGTGATATGTGCTTAGTGCATAAGGCTTGGCAAAGTGATGATCTTAGGATATATCACTGGTCTTGAATTAAACAGTAGTATGTATAATACGAGGTCTCATCCAATGCAGCTAACAGCACCAAAAAGGAAGAAAGTACGAAGTACACAGTGGTTTAATCAAAGAGTTGTGTATGATTGGAATAGATTACCAATGGCGGTTGTGGCTAGTCAAACAACTACAGAGTTCAAATCTAAATGGGATAGTTATATGAATCAGATCAGAAATTAGAACAAATGGTGAGCATATAGGACGAAAGTCCATTTGGCTCAGTATCCTTCCTATGATTCCTAAGTAAGATAGACAGGTGGCCCTGGGGGTGTTGGTGCAGTCTGAGATCATCCCCAGGGGTACAGTGGAACATCTCAGCATAGGTTCAGGATTATCTGTCCTGTTGAACTCCCCCTGGGAGTGTCATTCTTTTGCCACAAGGATCGGTCCGCTTTGATGGTGTTTCAGTTCTGACATGTGTTAGGGAAGGGCACAAGAGGTGTAGTGGAGAACTCAAAGGAGTTCAGTACCCACTCCTTCCACATAGGGACTGCATTGTATGCCAGAGCAAAAGGGCTTATGGTCAGCCAAATTCAGTCCCTTGGCATTTGGAAACCACAAGCTTTTGAGAAATATGTGAGACTGCATTTGCTGTTGCCTCTGATTTTTGTTTATTGACAGGTAACAGTTTCCAGGCAAAGCAAGTGTGGATTTGTAGGCACTCATACATTCACTGGGTGGCCATCAGAGCAATGCAGTTCCAAGGAGGTAAACATTGTTTTTGGACCCCTGGCAAGTTTGAGTACATTAGTTGGATGGAGGGGGAATGAGATGGAGTAATCTGCTTCCAAAGAATCTTCGTCAGAGTTCAGCAGTGGGACCCACCCAGCATTATTTTGGTGCACTTGGGTTGCAGTGATTTGGGAATGGAAAAATCATTTGAACTGTTACACAAAATGAAAGCGGAAATGGTCTTGTTGAGGTGCACCTGACCAGATGTGCACATTGTATGGTATCACATTATTCAAAAAAGCACTGGTAGTATGCTGAGACCCCAGAGCAACTGAAAGAACACACAGGCTGATTAACATTGTGATGTGGCCATTTATAGACAGTATTGTGGGGTCTGTCCTGATGCACAATGATGTTGTGATAAAAGTACCCCAGTTATATGCCCAGGATGTAGTGCACCTGTCTGGCCTATGTAACGGTAGATTTTTAGATGACCTGCAAAGTTCTCTGGTGAAAATAGTAGCATGATGTGGTTGTGGAAGGGATGAGCAGTAAGGACGTGCTCATCCTGTGGTGGCACAGTAGTCTCACAAGGTTTGTACAGAAGTGGGAACAGGGAATCATTTGGAAAAATTAGGCAGCTACTAGAAAGCTCCAAAGGTGCCCAAACAAAAATAAGTATAAGCAAAAAAATCGGGCCACTCAAAGTGAACAGGTTCAAGCACTTTTTAGTTAAGTGACATTCGTTTATTCCGTTAAAATATGTAAAGAGGCAGCAAAAGTTACACCACCACCACACACCAATGTTTCACATAAATTAACGCTTTTTTCAAAAGCATTAATTTATATGAAATGTTGGTGAGTAGTGGTGGTGTAACTTTTGCTGCCTCTTTATGTATTTTAATGGAATGAATGAATGTCACTCAACTAAAAAGCGGTAGGACCTGTTCACTTTGAGTGGCAGGGAATCATGCATCTTTGCAAGTGGATCACCCTGAGGTTGGCAAGAGGCGAGAGCCCAGAAAGATGGAGGCTCCCATTCAAGGGGTAGTCAGAGGGGTAGCCTCTTTGGTTATTGCCCCTGGGTTTGCAGCATCCTCTGATGAGGGAGGGGTGCATTGGAACCCAACACAGAGCCAACCCTCATGCCTCAGATGTTGGTTAACTTGCAGTAGTTTGTACTCATTCAGTCACTCCCCTGTGGGGAAAGTGGATGGCTGTAGTGATGATGATTTTTTTATTTACACTTTCTATGCTTCCTCCACCCCCCACTGATTCTAAGGGATTTACCTGCCTATAGCCTGGATATACCACACCTCGTGGTGCTGCAGGCTAATGGAGGAGAAGTTTTTCCATCTTTGTTCCCTCCTTTTTCTTTGTGCTATGGATCTCTGAGACCTGTAGTGATGCTGGCATTTGGGATGTAGTCCCTAGCATGAGCATGCATTGGCACACTCATGTGATATGCAGTATGGCACATGCCCCCTCCCTGTGTCCCATGCACGCCACCTCCCATACATCTACAGGTGCAGTAAGGCAGCTGGACATGGCACCCTTCCTCCCACAGGAAGAAGAGAGTGTCCCCTAGGATGCTTGATCCTCCTTCTCCCTACTGGCATTCAATGACCCAGGCTGATTTCCAAACCCAGGTGGCTGTCATCACAAGCTGTAGCCCTACAGTTGTGCCAATGGGCCATGGTGGTGATTTGAGTGATGAACGACTTGCCATTTATTACCTTGCTGTGCACATCATGCTGACTTAGCTGTAACTGCCATTACATACTGTTCAATAAAACATGGCTATGTCCATTTTTCTCTAAAGCACATTGTCCATCTCAATCTGTTCGGAAGAAGAAGAAGAAAAGGGATTGTGACCTATAAGAAAATTGTTTGTTAATAATTGCATTTGCATGAAAACATGATCACCTCATAGTCACTGCCTGTTTGTCTACTCCGAACATTCCAGTTTTGTTTATGACATCCCAATGGGGTTATGATGTCATATGTAGGCAAGCAATTAGCACAAATAAAGTCTAGGGACAGTAATCTTTTTTTTATTCCACTGTACTCAGTAATAAAGAAAAACGTTAAAAGAATTGCAGATAATATATGAAACAGAAACTGAACTGTATCTTAATCTTGCATTTTTTTTAAACTTCGGAATGGTTTCAGGGGCTCTTTAAACATTAACCATGAGAATACCTTTCAATTCCTTCCAGTTCCTTTTATCCAGTATGCAGTATTTGATTTCAATTTTAATTCATACTTTAATATTAACATTATTTATTAAAATAATCTTTAATTGTGTAAGTCAGGCTCCTTGAGAGGAATTCTGGGCCCCGGGAAAAGTTCAGACTCTGGCATCCCTATGCAGCTGAGTACAGTAGCATACTGGGTGGCCTGGTCCCCTCTTTGGTGCTGGGCCCTGGGGATTATCCCTGGCTCCCTCACCCTCTCAAGGGCCCTGGTTTAAGTTGTAAGCATGGTATTTTTATATGACCTTTTAATGTTGTGTCATTGATTTGTTGATTAGGACTTCTAATCTTCTCAAACCACTTGCTGTTAAAGCCATGCATAAAGCACTTATTTCCATATGTGGGGCAGTAGTTATTGAAAGCTTAGCAGTTCCAAGTATGGGAGGCAGTATAGCATAGTGGTTAAAAGTACTGAGTTGCAAACCTGGAGAACTGGATTTGAATTGTACAGTCACCACTTGCATACTGTGTAATCATGAGCAATTCACTTAACTTTTCTGTACTCCCAAGATGCACCTGGAAACAAGCCTCAGCTTAGTGTGTCTTTCCTGGCCAAAAACTGTAACAAAAAAATTAATGAAAAAATACGTTTTATAAGTGACTAGTGTGATGAGATAACCATCTACTAGTTATGTGCATATGGTTTTGATATAAATATATGTTTTAGACTTCTGCTTAGGAAACAGACCAAGCAGCAAAGCATCATGGAACATGGGATTTGAACACAGAGAAAAGAAGAGTCTGGTATCCTTGACCCAGTGGATAAACTAATTAAGATCTTCCTTTTGACACCTACCTGTCAGCGCCTGTGTTAGCTGATATAATAGGTGGTATAACCAGCCACTGCTTTGAACCTAGGAAACCTGCTATAAAATATTGCATTTTACGACATCAGGAGGGAAGTCAATTCTGTTGGATACCTGTAACAATTCACACCACTAAGAGAGGTGTATTTCAGGATGTTCTTCTGAAGATCAAAGGGGTAATTCTGACCTGTCATGAAGCATGTTGCTCACTAATTAGGAAGAATACATTTTTTTAAGTGTAATGTTTAGTAGTGTGCAGATCCATGTGACTAATTCAGTATGCAGGAATGAGAGTGACCTCACAGCTAGCATCACCACAGAGCTGTGACCTCACAAGCTGGGTGGGACACTCCCCCCCCCGATATTGTCAAGTTGCTGAGGGAACATTGTACTTTTCTATTTTTGGACTCCTGAAAGAACACACTCTTGTTCCAACTTTGCAAGATTTAACATACTTGTGTTCTGGACTTAAGAAGCACCTCTGCCCAAATTAGATAATTTGAGCATCACTATTTATGAACTGAACACTGAGGTAGATGTAGCTAAATCAGTTACAAGGCCCTTTGATTTGTAATTGTCCATTTATTTTTCTGACTGTATCATTAATGTTATATGTTCTGTGTTTTGTATTTTATTTACTATTTTTAATTTTAGTAAACTTTGTTTTCCTTAAAATCCTGTCTGAGACATTTTATCATTTTTAGTGTGAATGCTGGGACAGTGTTGATAATTCTGACATAACTGTTAAAGTGCTTATAGTGTGTCACCATATGCAACAAGTTAAGAAAATACCTAGGTCTCAACTGAGTCAGAGGGTGGATTGTGAAACAGGTTGTGTGCCCGCTGGGTTAAATATTGCACTACTTTCCCTGAAGAAGGTGTGATATTTGGACCTGTTACATGGGCATGCTAGTGAAAAAGGGTTCATATTTGACCCCAGGACATGATACTGGTAATTGCTAGGACCCAAAACAGACAGGAAAGTGTCCCTGTTTGTCTTCTGTTTACATATTGTACTTTGAGGTTGGGCACTGTGGGAACAGAGGGTCTGACCCCCAGAGTGCATTTGTGACAGATCTGGTTGGCAGTGGTGCGATCTAAAAGATTTGGTTTGCAGTACTGTGATCAAAAAAATGTGTTTGCATACTGTGAAATTATTTGGTGACATGAGCATTAACAGTCTAGTGTGTCAGATTGTTAAACTGTAACAGTTCACACACAAAGCAGTGATTAAAAAAAAAAAAGAATTATATATCATTGTGGTTACAGTCAAAGTTCCCTACCTGTTTTATTTTTTCCGGGTGCAACCTAGTGTAGCCATAGATTAGGGAAGAAGATGGCTTCCACCTACAGCAAGTACACTGCGGAATACCAGAGGCAGTTGTGCTAGGAGGGAGGAGTCCATTGTGAGTGGCAAAACAAACAGCACCTTGTGGAGGCTGCTGTGGCAGCCAATGCACAGACGACTACCCAAGACCTCAAGTCATAGTCGGTGACTGAAAGTGACCAGACCTTGGGTGTGGAGGGGCCAGGGTCCACTACAGTGTCTAGTCCTAGGGAGAAGGACAGCAGGACTGGTGTGAGCTGAGAGACACAGCACCAGGGAAAAGTCACCACCCTGCTGGAGCTAGAAGGGTTCAGGCTGCAGATGGAGTTGAGGAAAAATGGAGCTGGAATTTGAGCAGAAGAAGTTCCAGATGGAGATGGAGAGAGAGAGAGAGAGACAGAGAGAGGAGAATTGAGAGCAGCAAGAGGCTGAGTGAGAGGAGAGAGTGCACCAGAGGAAATTTGAACTGGAGAAGCTACAACTCCAATGACCAGTGCCAGAGCAGGTAAGTGGCATGGGTGAACCTGGACCTCCAGAACTGGGTTACAAATTAAATTCTAAATTGATAGCTGAATTTAAAGTAGGGGAAGATATGGATGCATTTTTAAATTCGTCTGACAAGGTATGCATATAGACAAACATTCCCAGAGAAACCTGGAGCATTCAGCTATCCCCACTGTTTACTGGTAAAGCTCATGATGCATTGGGTCAAATTGACAATCAGGACAGTAATGATTATGGCAAACTTAAAGCTGCATTGTTAAAAAAGTATGACTTGACAGCTGATGCATACAGAGTTCAGTTCTGCAAGCTCAGGAGAAGCCCTGACATGAGCTACGACGAATTAGCCACAAAACAATGTCAGTTTTTGAAACGTTGGTGGGAAGGGATAAAATCAGACTCTGTAGAGAAAATTGAGGATGTTGTACTTTTGGAGAAGTTCTTTTGAGCTTGCCCAGCAGAGCTGAAAACCTGGGTAGCGGACCACGATCCAAAAACAGTGCAGGAGGCTACCGAGCTCTTGGACTGCTATGCCAAGAGCAGGCCTGCTCTGAGAGGGAGTGGGGCTGGTGTGGCAGCACTGAAAGGGAAAAGCGCACCTTCAGGGCAGCTAAAACTCTCACTGCCTCCCCAGAAAGCAGGCAGCCCCAGATTACAAAGAAAGAATTTGCCTGATAAAAGAAATGAATCTTGGTTTGCAAGCAACCTGGGCATATTGCATGACAGTGTCCTAAAAAGACAGAGAGTGCACAAAGTGATGCTGGGAAAGAGGTGTTTTTTTTTGTGTATCCCTGAAAGCATGCCAGTAAACATGAGGGAGCACATACACCTAGTTACTGTGAATGAGGTACAAACCTATGGGTTAAGGGACACAGGGGCTTCCCTTACTTTGGTAAAAAGAGATTTGGTTGAGCCTGAACAGCTTATACCCAATCAGTTTGTTATAGTATGGGGATTCACTGGGGATGAGAAAACTGTGCCACTTGCTAGTGTTCTCCTGGACTGGGTGAGATAGGAGAGACTGTGCAAGAAGTTCCAGTGGCAGTAAATCTTGCCCTGGATGTGATTATAGGGAACAATCTCCAAAAGGGGGCAGTGTGTGCAGTTCCCCATAGTCAGGAGACAAAGACAAATTGTGGTTCCCTGGACCCCATAGAAGCCCCTGTGGAAAACACTGGGAGGCTGGTTCCCCAGCCTGTGTCTCCTGATATGACGAATAGTGAAAGGGGGGTAGAAAGTCCCCAGGTAGCAGTTAAAAAAGCTACAGAAGGTTACTCTGAGGAGGGAGGGAGGGATAGCTAATTGTGAGAGAGCTGGGGACACTAGAAACTGAAGGGGACCTGTCTCATTCCTTGGGGATGTGTAAAGATTTTGCAGCTGCTCAGAAAACTGACCCTAGTTTAGAGAGGCTGAGGGCTTGGGCAAAATCTGATGGGACACAGGGAGGTGACGGGAGCCATAGAGTGTATTTAGAGAATGGACTGCTATATATGTAGGAAGTAAGGACAGAGGGAGGGGTGATGGGCAGGCAGCTTGTCATTCCCCAGGGGTACCATGAGCAGTTGCCCAAGATTGCTCATGATATCCCCATGTCTGGACATCTGGGAATTGTGCACACTATGCAGTGATTGGCCCAACTTCATCCAGCAGGTGAAGGAATATTGCAGGTCTTGTCCTTGCTGCCAAGAAATAGGAAAGGTGGGTAGTAAAACCCAAGCCACCCTAATTCCATTGCCCATAGTGGAGGAGCAATTCCAGAGGGCAGGAATGGATATTGTGGGTCTTTGAATACCCCCAGCTCCTCTGGGAAGAGGTTCATCCTAATGGTGGTAGATTATGCCACCCAGTACCCAGAGGCAGTTATCCTATCCTCACTGAGGACAAAGTGGCAGATGCCTTGCTAGGGATTTTCTCCCCTGTTGGGTTCTGTAGGAGGTTATCACTGAGTGAGGGGGATTCCTTCATGTCAGACCTGATAAAGTGTTTGTGGGAGAAGTTTGGGATGGTGCAGAGATGCATGATACCTTATCACCCGCAAGTCAATGGGCTTGTGGAAAGGTTAAATAGTACCCTATAATCGATGCTCCAAGTATTTGCTGAACAGCATGGGAGGGACTGGGAGAAATACTGTCCTCACCTGTTGTTTGCATACAGAGAGGTGTCCCAAGAGTTGACAGGGTTCTCCCCCTTTGAACTCTTCTATGGATGCAGGGTACATGGGTCCCTAGACTTAATCCAGGAGGACTGGGAAGGCAAGCATGCCACCAAGGGGACTCCCATAGTGGATTATTTCCTTAAATTTAGGGAAAAGCTGAAGGAGCTTATGGGAACAGCCCAGAACAACCTATCAGGAGCCCAGCAGATGAAAAAGGTATGGTACAACCACAGAGCCAGAGCTCACTCATACACTGTGGGTCAGGAGGTCATGGTCCTAATACCAGTCCGGAAAGATAAGCTGCAGGCCAAGTAGGCAGGACCATACAAAGTAGTCAGACAGGTGAATGACATGAATTACATTGTAGAACTGCCTGACAGGAGACATACCCAAAGGATATACCATGTCAACATGATGAAGCCATATGCAAATAGGGCTGATGTGGTCTTTGCAGTATGTAGTCCTGGGGAGGGGACCAATGAAGAAGAACCCCTTCTGGACTTGCTGGAAGAAATCAAGTGGGGGTCCTGTGTGGAGGCAATCAAAATGTCACCCCCAGTTGACTCTGGACTAGATTCAGGAAGTAAGGGAGGTATTAACAGACTTTGCCCCATTGTTTAATGCCAAGCCTGGACTAACCGCCTAGTGATACACGATGTAGGTATGGGGGACACAAGTGCCCATATGGTAGTCAGAGGCCATCCAAAGAGACATTAGGAGGGAGGTTGAGGAAATGCTGGATTTAGGGGTAATCCAGAAATCCCACAGCCCCATGGCTTCATCTGTAGTCCTTGTTCCCAAGCCAGATGGCTCTACTCATTTTTGTGTGGACTATCATGGGCTCAATGCAGTCACGAAGTCTGATGCTCACCCAATGTCATGGACAGACGAACTACTCAACAAGTTGGAGGGGCGACATACCTTACCGCTATTGACCTGATGAAAGAGTATTGGCAGGTGGAGTTAACTGCCAGAGTTAGGTAGAGGTTGGCATTCATCACTCTAATAGGGTAATTTGAGTTTAAGGTAATGCCTTTTGGAATGAAGAATGCCCCTGCCACCTTCCAAAGGTTGGTGAACCAGGTGTTACATGGTACTGAAGAGTACACTGTGGTGCACCTGCATGATATTGCCTTTTTCATTGCCAGCTGGAAGGAACACCTGTCCCATCCTAAGGAAGTGTTGGGCAGGATACAGAGGGCTGGGCTCACTGTGAAAGCTGAAAAGTGCCAGGCTGAGGTGGCATACCTAGGGCATGTAACAGGGTGGGGACATCTCCGTCCTAATCAAGCAAAGATTGAGGCAATCGAGTGTGACCCAGACCTGAAACACAGAAGCAGGTTCAGAGTTTTATAGGGACTGCAGGGTAGTATATAAAATTTGTATCAAACTACAATGCCCTGGCAGTTCCCCTATCTTGCCTGCTAAAGAAAAGAATGCCTAAAAGAAAAAATGGGAACCAGCCTGTGAACAAGCCTTTACATGGTTAAAGGAGGCACTGTGTGGTGCTACTGTATTAGCCAGTTCAGATTACAGTAAACCATTTGTAGTCCAGATAGATGCCTCAGATGTGGGTATTGGGGCAGTACTTAGCCAGACTTCTAACCAAGGGAAAGATCACCCAATAGTGTACCTCAGTAAGAAATTACTTCCCAGGGAGCAGGCTTATTCTACAGTGGAGAAAGAATGCCTTGCAATGGTGTGGGCACTAAAGAAATTAGAGCCATATCTATATGGGTGACAATTTGAGGTACAGACAGATCATAACCCCCTGGTTTGGCTGGCACAAATGGGTAAAACAAACAGTAGGTTTTTAAGATGGAGCCTTGCTTTGCAGGGCTATGACATGACAGTCATTTACAGGGCAGGGACAGCAAACGCAAATGCAGATGGGTTATCCCAACAGTTAGACTAGTGAACTGAATTTGGGGAACTCATCCCATGCCTAGGCATAGATTTCCCTAAGTTCAGTCTAGGAGGGAGGAGTGTTACGTGATAACCGTCTGCTAGTTATGTACATATGATTTTGATATAAATATTTGTTTTAGACTTCTGCTTAGGAAACAGGCCAAGCAGCAAAGCATCATGGAACATGGGATTTGAACAGTGAGAAAAGAAGGGTCTGCTATCCCTGACCCAGTGGATAAACTAATTAAGAACTTCCTCTTGACGCCTACCTGTCAGCACCTATTAGCTGATATAACAGGTTGTAAAACCAGCCACTGCTTTGAATATAGAAAATCTGTTCTAAAATATTGCCTTTTATGACAACAGGAAGGAAGCCAGTTCTGTTAGATACCTGTGACAATTCACACCTCTAAGAGAAGTGTCTTTCAGGTTGTTCTTCTGAAGATCAAAGGGGTAATTCTGACATGTCATAAAGCATGCAGCTCACTAATTAGGAAGAATATATGTATTTTTAAGTGGAATGTTTAGTAGTGTGCAGATGCATGTGACTAATTCAATATGCAGGAATGAGAGTGACCTCACAGTCAGCATCACCACAAAGCTGTGACCTCACAAGCTGGGTGGGACACTTCCCCCCGATATTGTCAAGTTGCTGAGGGAACATTGTACTCGTCTACTTTTGGACTCCTGAAAGAACACACTCTTGTTCCAACTTTGCAAGACTCAACATACTTGTGTTCTGGATTTATGAAGCACTTCTGCCAAAATTAGGTAATTTCATCACCACTATTTACAAACTGAACATTGAGGTAGAAGTAGCTAAATCAGTTACAAGGTGCTTTGATACGTAATTGTCCATTCATTTTTCAGACTGTACCATTAATGTTATATATTCTGTATTTTGTATTTACCAGGAAGAACATATTGAGTGGAGATCAGCATGCCTCCAGATGTGTTCTCGGGAAACAGTTAAGAGTTAAAAGGGAGCATATAACAATATTAGTACAAAATGTAATGAAAATGAATAGGTACAAAATAGTGGCATAGAGTGACAAATGTTCAAAAACAACTACTGTTCATAATTTAGTGTAAGAATCAAGGCAAACATTGCAGTAGATATGTGCAAATAAGGAAATATTGGCAATGTATGTACTGTATGTGTGTATGTACAGTATTTATTTTAGGGATGGGCGGGTTTGCTGTGACCCTGTTCTTATTCCGAGTCAGATTTTTTTTCCCCAAAGGTTCTGATTTACTCTGATTTATTCTGATGAATTGTAGCCCTTTTTTAGTCTATTTGAGTATGATAAATGAGTCAGTATTATTCTTTTAGATCCCTCTGTTGAAAAAAAATATATATAAAAAAATGTGGCTGTATTTTTCAGTAATTTTTCAAGCTCAGCACCAGCCAACAGCAATAACATAATCTGACTATTGTTCTTGCCAATCCTGTGTGTAAGCCACCACATGAAATTCATAGGAAACAGTGGGCTGGATTCACAAAACTCTTAAAAATCCCACAGCTATGGAAAAAAACTCAGTGCAAGTGAGTTGCCACTAGTGGAACCACAATTTCTACAGCAGCTACAGTATTCTCAAAAGTGGAGCCAGTTTACGACTGGCTTCACTGGCTCCATGATTTATAGTATCTTGTGGTTGGTGTTGCTCATTTATCTCTGCAGCTGCAGAAACATTTTATGGCCTGTGGGACCAGCAGTAACATCTTCCACAGCTGCTGCAGATGTGAATAACAATCTCTGCAGCTGCAGCAATTTCAGTCTAAAACTGGAGCTGTGGTGTGGGACAGTCTCAAAAAACATTTGCGAATCCAGCCCAGTGTGTGCAGGTCATTTGGGACTCTGCAGTGGAAGGAAGCAGTGTGTCAAACATTAGTCAGAAAGAGAGAGAGAGAGAGAGACCAACTAATTCAACAGCAGAAAGACAACAGCAGAGTGCAGACAGATCCAGAAGTCTGGCATGCTATTTGGTGGGAGACAGGCAGCATGAGCAGAAGATGTCATGATACCCCAGCTAGTCTTCCTGCAACTCATCCAAAATATTGTCAGCAGTATGATGCTTACTAACTACGCTAACACAAAGAACTGCCATTCTTTGCCTACCTTCCTGCACACTGCTTCTTGTGGTGGTGTTTGAAGACGATCATGACACCCAATGTGATGTGATGCACATATAATCAGTGGTTTGAGAACTCGTCCGCATGTCTGTGATCAGGTGCACAGAACCACATTCAGTCTTGAAGAGCCAATTTTATTTTACTTTGCATACATTTGTACATTTTGGGAACAGCCACAATACCAAAATATTTACAGCTTGCTAAGTTGTAAAGTGGAGCAAAATATTTTTTTTTGTAATTTCTATTTATCCCCCACCTCAATTCCTGGCACTTTACCTGATGAACCACCACGGTGCAAGCTCGGAGGAACCCCCCCATGGAGCTTTGACATACCCCAGGTGGGGACAGAGTGGGAGCAGGCAGCCGGACCCTCATGCCACTCCTCCCGGTTCCATACCTTAGTCCTCATTAGGGTTCTCACTCCTGAGCCACTCCAGCTGGTGGCAAGGATGTACATAGCCCTCCAGTTGGTGTCATACTGAGACAGGGCATTTTCATATGTACACCCCCCCCAGAGACAAGGTGCACGCTTGACACCAAGGCTACCACTGGCATCTGACATGCTCCACCCCTCTGCACAGCTTGTGCATGCCAAACCTGAAGTTGCCACAAGAGGTTAGACATGCACCAAGCAGAGGAGATGAGCAGTCCATGAGATGCCCAGCCTCCTCCCTTCCAGATGGTCCACTAGCAACCCAAGTCTGTTCCCTAACCTGGTTAGTCAGCTGGAGCAAAATATATTAAAAGAGCTTAAAACCATCATTCTCCACCACAGAAAATGGTTGCAGGTCCTTGGCAATAAATTCAGCTATTAACTGATTGATTTTTAATATGACTTGATGTGATCTACTGCAGGCAGTTCTTTTGTCCAGGCATCACAGTAATGGTCTGCTGTTTAATTCATGCAGGGGCGCAAAAACCATGGGATTGCAGTGACAAAGCTGTAGCTTGTCCTAATACTTTTGTCAGTGAAGTCTAACTTTTTATTTTCATCACAGATATTTGTTCCTTGCTCAGGATTGCTGCCAGCTGAATGGTTGGATGTGATTTTTGCAAATGCCTTTGAAGTGATGTTGTCCTGAACTGGCCCCTCACTTTCCTCCTGCTAACATCATGATGACAAAAGGTGCAGACAGCAACACATTCATTTTCTGGGACTTACTTGAAAATAGATCCATACAACTGAGGTAGTGCATTTTGTTATCATGCCAGAAACTGCAGCAATGTTGGTGGTAGTTGTTTCTGACCCTGATTCACGTCCATTGTGGCTGTGCCCAGAAGAGCTGCCATGGTTATTGATTTTTTTTTCCACTACTGGCTGTGGCTGCTGGTGGTGCTTGCTGTACTGTAGTTTTTTTTTATTTTTTGGGTGGTGGAACCCAGGTAACATCCTCTACCTCATCAGAATGACATTCTGATTCATCACCTTTGGAAGAGCATAACTGTGAAACATCACAATCATGATCTTGTACATTTACATCTTCTTCATTAGAGGCACTGCTTTCTGATGAAGGAGCCCAACATGCATGAGTGGCATATCATGAAGTGACATGTCTAGTGGTGCTAGACAGAGCCTTTTCCTTAATCATTGACTTTCTACTATTTCTAGGTCTAAGTGTTTTGGATACTTATTTTCATGTTTGACTTTTATCTGATTTTTCTGGCAATGCTGACAGTGCTGCACTGCTTTGATCGGGTTTCACCAACATTCTCTTCTTTTTCTGGTTGTGTTGCCTCTTCTTTTGTGTTGCTTCATTTTTATCAGTTGTATTAATGACATCTTCAGCAGTGAATGTCCCTTTTTTCCTGAATTTGTTTTTGGGAAATATTCTTATTGTTAAGTCGACCAATTTCAGTCATTCTGCTGGAATTGGCCACATGTTCCATTTCCATAACAGACTGTGATCCTGAATCCATTTTTTTGGATCCATCTTAATTGCTTACTTAGCAGCATTAGTTCAGATACAAAGATGGGCAACACAAAGTCTGAGATGTGACACCCCCCTCTCAAAATACGTGAGGCGCTATATGACCTAGTAATAGTTCAGGCACAGAGATGGGCAACACAGAGTCTTAGACATGACGCCCCCCTTCACAATCTGTATGGCACTATGATCTAGTAGTAGTTCAGGCACAGAGATGGACAGCAAAGAGTATGAGATGTGACACCTCCCCCCCTTAAAATGCATGAGGCACTATACCACCTAATAGTATTTCAGGCACCATGAGGCACTATATGACCTACTGTTGTAGTAGTTCAGGTGCATAAATAAGCAACACAGAGTTTGAGATGTGATTCTCCCCTCTCAACACATGTGAGGTACTATGTGACCGAGTAATTCGGGCATAGAGATGGGCAACACCGAGTCTGCACTATAGCAGTATGACCTAGCGGTTGTTTGGGCACAGAGATGGGCAACACAGAGTCTGAGATGTGACTCCCCCTTTCACAATCTGTATGGAACTATGACATAGTAGATGTTCAGGCACAGAGATGGGCAACACTGAGTCTACACTATGGCAGTATGATCTAGCAGTAGTTCTGGCAAAGTGATGGGTAGCACAGAGTCTGAGATGTGACCTCCTTTCACAGTCTGTATGGAACTATGACCTAATAGTAGTTCAGGCACAGAGATGGGCAACACAGAACCTAGGGCTATATGACCTTTCAGGGCAGCACAGAGATGGGTTACATGGAGTCTGACACATGGGTGACACCTCCCTTCAAAACCTGCATGGCACTATAAGCCCCCCCTCAACATTAATGAGGCACTATGACCTTCAAAGAGAGTCATCCTGTCCTGTCTGACTCTGTTCCTCTTAATATTTTTTTTATTTTTATTTTCTGCACTTTGCTGTTGTCTGCTGTTGAATTTGTTGGTCTCTCTCTCTCTCTCTCTCTCTAATAAAATGCATTTTTTTTTACTGGGGGCTCAGCAATGTCTGCACTTTTCTGCTGTCTACTTTGCACTCTGCTATTGAATTTGTTGGTCTCTCTCTTTCTAAAGGGAACAACTTTTTTTTCTTACACTGCAGTCTGCTGCAATATCAGCACTCTGCTGTTAAATGTGTTGGTCTCTCAGTGTCTACTCTCCCTCCTACTCTCCCTCTCCCTCTCGCCCTTTCTAAGAAAATGATTTTCACCATTTTTTTGGAAATCTACACACACACACACACACACACACACACACAATGATTTTCACCATTTTTTTTGAAATCTACATACACACACACACACACACACACACACACACAATGATTTTCACCATTTTTTTTGAAATCTACACACACACACCTGTCTCAGTTGAATGCAAAGCTCCAAATGCACTTGATCCTCAGTTTCCTATGGATGTTCTGTGGTGTCTGATACAGAGAATTGGCTAGCACATGTGTCAGTCACAGAACAGAGACCCTCATTGGTTGGGTTCCTTCAGTGCCTCAGGATCACAAGTGTTTCCCTTTGTTGGTCATGTGATGGTCCTGGGATTAAGAAGTCTTTGGCAGAGATGGAGGGGGAAAATGCTTTTTTTTTTTAAATTCTGCATGTTTCCATGCTCTGCCTTGCCTTTTCCATGCAGTATTGGTGGTGAGAGAGTTATCCCAGACTGGACCGCACTTTTGAACTGGGCCAACTCAGCAATTAGGGTCAAGCCATGAAAGGCTTGGTTTTCCCGGTCAGAGCTGAGTCAGCTCGGTCGGGGAGTCAGAACTGCGCCACAGCTAGTTTGACCATCCCTAATTTATTTATTTCAAACTTTTCACCAGAGTAGACATAGTGAGCTGCTAACAGCTTGTTTCCAGATGTGTCCTGGGGTGATGGGAAGTGGAGATATATCAAGAGGCAGAAAGAAACTAAACAGTAATATTAACATTACATTACAAAAATGTGAAGTGATATACGCAATGCAATATATCAGAAGAGCATACTCATGAATACTGAAGGCAAATCAGTATAACAGATACATGTAGTGAATAAAATGGAAATTACTCAAACAAGTATAGTCTAAGGGATGAGGGGAGCAAAATGGTCAGAGCAAAATAGGTGGGAAGGAAGACAAGAGGTAAAAGGTCATGGACAGCAGCAGTATGAACCACAATGATATGAACAGTATGATATGCTCCAGTATGAGATTTGGTCATGAAAATTGTATTAGACAATTTTAAATTACTGCATTTTTAAGGTGACTGAGGTGTCTATCTCTCAAGTGCTCCATACTGCATGGAGTAATTCACATTTCAACTTCAAAACCTAATTCATATTTCAACCTCAACAACACAGCCTTTTCCCACATGGTGCCATGCTGTAGAATAGTTTGTACAACTTGGGTCGCTCATCAGAAATTTCAAGTGGCTTATCAGTGTGTACTCATGTATCTAGCTGTCTGCATGCTTATGGACATACAGTATACGCCTATGTGTCAACTAGTGGGTAAACAATTTAGAGATGAATGGGAGAAGATGATCCTACTTCCACAGTACACTTAGATGTGGACTTTTGAAAACTGGTCATGGTTTTCACACATTGGCAGGTTTGGAAGTTTAGAAGTATGGTAAGGTGCATGAATGCCATCATCCTCCTCCCCCAGCAGTACCTGCAGTTCGGTCCCTCATCACGGATCCTCAATGTCCCTCAATGCTCTCCTGTACCTATAACAAAAAGCCCTAAAAACTTAAAACAATTTTAAATTCAGGTACATGCTGAGTACACTCATTTTAGGACTGAAAGTTCTTCACAATGACTTTGTAGATTTTTTTCCTAAGTCCTGAAATATGCATACTGTGCAAGTGCATGGACATAGAAATGTTTTAAATTTTTTTTATTTCTTGTCATATTGTAGCCCCCCACCACCAACTTTGGGCTTTAACATAAGTGACACCCAAGACTCCAATAATGCCCACTGCCGGGCAGACATCCTGCCAAGATAGTAAATCCATGGTTATTTGGTAATCCTATTGATCTGTGTGTCAGTGCCATGATGTGCCTCTGTGACTGCCCCTTTAAGGTCACAGCCAGTGTGTATATATTAAATGGTCTGGGTTGGGTCTGAGTGCTTCAAAGCTCATGACCAGCCAGGCATCATCCTTATTTGCTGTACTCTGTGGTCGACAGCAAAGCAGAGGAAGCTCTAGCTATTACTATAAATATTTACTTCTAACTTGTTGTTATATTTAAATGAGAATGCTTGTTTTAACCTGCCTTCTTGCAGTTTATGCATCCAAATGGGAGCCACCATGCTTGGTCTGGGACTTCCAGAAATGTGGACCAATTGGGGCACAGGGGACCTCGAGGGGTCCTTAGTTCAGGTGCCTAGTGGGAAAAAGCTGTAGTTCTTGTAGTTTTAGAGGTTGGTGCCTAAACTGACAAATGAAAGCACCAGAACTGTGATTGACAGCTCCCCTAGCCAATGGGAATACAGAAAAAATGGACTAGTTCAAGAACTAATAGAAAAAAAAGAGTTCAGTTGCTGTTAGAGTGGAGAGAGTGAGCAGCTCGAGCTATCGAGAGGCAGCTCCAGGAAGGGAGCTGAGAAGAATTGGCAGGGAAAGGCTGGACTTACCTCCCTGCTATTCTTTCCAGCATTGGACTGCCTGATAGCAGTAAAAAGTGGACTAATCCAAAAACTAATTTTGAACTGTAGGCAGTTAGCCCTGAGGCTCTGGGGAGTACAGCTTGAGCTCTTGGACCCGAGAGGAGCTTTGTGGAGCATTCGGCTCAGGATAGGCCTAATTTCCTCTGGTGGGTGTCTGCTGTCATGAGTTGGGGATCTGTGTTCAGAGACTGCCATTTGCAGATCGAGAGGTTTGTGTGTAGCATATTGGCTGTAATGGCAACTGGTCTAAAACTGAAGTGAGAGGTAGAGAAGTGAATTCTGTTTCCATTAAATGTGCTGAATGCTTATCGTGGGTCAAGGCCTACTTTCCAGAGACTCCTGATTGCCAGAAAGAAGCCTACCTTTACCAGTGACCAAACTGTCTGCCAGCTGGAGGGGTCACCAACAAATAAACTGAACTTTGCCAGAAGTGCTTATCCAGCCTTGGGCTCATGCCAAAACCACCTATTCTTGCACCAGTTACTGTTTTCTTGGTGAGAGACCAGGTTGGGGATCCAGCCCCTGTGCAGCAAGGAATCGCAGGTTGCGGTCACCTGGAGGGAAAGGCCATAAAGCGGAGGTGAGTAGTGCAGGCCCAGCTTTCCCGTGCTCTTCAGTACTCTGCAACAGGTCTCCATTTTGTCAGGCCATCTTCTACCAACTGGTGTTGTGAGTAAATTCAGGGTAGCTCCCTGCAGCAGTTCTCTAAATCATTTTGTGGTGCCATCTGATTTTGTCAGTGTGTTACAGGGTTACATTGGACTGGGCCAACCCTCCGAGGATACAACTAGCCAAGATCTTTGTTATTGCATGTTTAAATGCCTTTCTTTCATCAAGGGCCCCAACAACAGCTGCAACCCTGGGCAAAGTTCAGACTAGCAATCAACAGTCTGGGTAACCAGCAGCTGCAAGACTGTACAGTGGGACTCAATGCATGCATGCAAAGTGCCCTGGTTTAAACTCAGTATAGTAATCATCTATCTAGATCTACCCCTTTCCTTGTTCAAATCCCCCCTAATAAATCGATTGGTTTGTTTCACTGTTACATTGCCTCACAAATATCTCATTGTCTGGGTGAAGATTAATGTGTCTGGGGGAAATGTATTTAAAAGTGCCTGCCTGTTTTGAGTACTGTGTTCCAGGGTGTTTCAGGGTGTTTACCGAAGACCAGACCCTGGTGGTAAGTGCAAGGGGTGTGTGCATATTGTTAATGTTTACTGCTAACTGTGTGTTAACTGCTGTAAAAGGCTGTCCCCCATTACAAGGTATGTGGTCACTAGGTGGGTTTGTGGGTGGTTATAGCTTTCCAGAGGGCTATACCAGCTTAGTTAGATACCCCCATGTATATTACTCTGGGTGGAGGCACCAAAATATTGTGGTTACTAAGGGCAGGGAAACCCTGGTAACTGTTAAGTTTGAACCCAGGCACCTGAACCTGGTGTTTGAAGTACAGGCAGGGGTAGTAACCCTAGAGACAGCACTGCCTAGGGGTTACAATATCTTAGCCAGTTTTGGTCATTTTGAGCTCCAGTTGTCAGGGTGGCCAAGTCACTTCCCCAGCTCAGAACCACATCATTGGTACTTCTTAAATTTAACCCAAAATGCATTATGAGTGATTCCTTGCATTGTGCAGGCCCCAAGGAGCTTTACCTGAAGAAAGTTATGAGACTGATCCTGCAGCCCCTACATGGAACAGCAGATCTGTGGGGCACAGAACCAGATCTGTATCTTATAGCAGCAGACCCAAGGGGCACTGCCCTAGACCTGCAGTTTGGTCTGGGGCCATGAGGCTAGGGGATAGGGAGCAGAATGGGTGTTAGGATTGAAAATCCCAAGCACCACATTTCCCTCTTTTGTGGTCACAGAACCCTCCTGATACATTGTCATCATAAATATTGCCCCAGACATAAAACAGACTTCATGAGTAGCTCTGCAGGCCACTCTATAAGCAACTGCACGGTCACACAAATGAGTATAGTGTTTGTCATAGGGTGCATTTGTATGTCTTGTACTATGTTATTTATTTACAATGTTGAAACATACGTTTGAAGTCTAAATTGCACTTTGGCATTCAGTTTTGTCAGGTTGACAGGGGTGGTGCATGGGGGTGGGCAGAATTAGGGTTCAAAAATCCTTAACATTGCAATTCCTTACTTTGTCACTTTAAAATTTAACCTTAATTTGCTGATTATGAATACTTCTGCTCAGTATTCACAAAAGAAGAGGAGGGGGAGGTACCTAATCAAATCAATAGAGGCACTCTGGATAGGGGTGTTGATACCAGTCCTTTCACAGAAGAAAGGGTTCTGAAAGAACTCCTAAAACTGAAGGTGGACAAAGCAATGAGGCCTGATGGGATTCCCCACAGAATTCTAAAAGAACTAAGGGGAGAACTATTGACATAACTGACTACCCTTTTTAACAAATCATGGGAGGATGGTGTGGTACCCGAGGACTGGAGGAGGGTAGATGTGATTCCCCTTCACAAAAGTGGGAGCAAGACAGAGGAAGGAAACTACAGACCTGTCAGTTTGACCTCAGTGGTAGGGAAAATGATGGAATCACTTCTGAAGGAAAGAATGTTGAATACCTAGAGTCCAGTGGGGCACAGGACCCAAGACAGCAAGGATTCACAGCAGGAAGGTCATGTCAGTTGAATCTAATTGATTTCTTTGACTAGGTGACCAAAGTAGTAGACTAGGCAGGGGCTGTGGACATGGCCTACCTAGACTTTAGCAAGACATTAGACACAGTCCCACACAAAAGATTAATAAACAAATTAGCCAGCCTGGGAGTGGGTCCCAGGGTGGTAGCCTGGGTAAAACATTGGTTGGACAACAGGACACAGAGGGTAATAATAAACGGAGTCCACACCAAAGAAAGGGGGGTTACTAGTCGGGTACTGCAGGGTTCAGTACTGGGTCCGGTCCTTTATTGTCTTTATAAGTGACATTGCAGAGGGACTGGAAGGAAAAGTATACCTCTTTGCAGACGACACAAAGATCTGCAACAGGGTTGATACATAGGGGGGTGGAAAGGATGAGAAAGGACTTGGAAAGGTTGGAGGAATGGTCAGAAGTGTGGCAGCTTAGATTCAATGCAAAGAAGTACGAAGTAATGCACCTGGAAAACAAACACCCAGGAGAAGAGTGCACAATAGGGGGGAGGTAGTAACAACAATAAAAATGGAAAGGGACCTGGGGGTAGTCATAGCAGATGATCTAAAGGTTAACAAACAATGTGAGAAGGCAGTAGGGATGACTTGGGGGTTACTGGGATATATAGGGAGAGGCATCACCAGTAGAAAACAAGAAGTTGTTATCCCTCTGTACAGACAGTTGGTGAGACCCCATCTGGAGTACTGCATGCAGTTCTGGAGACCCCATCTCTGCAAGGACATAAACAGGATGAAGGCAGTCCAGAGGAGGGCAACTAAAATGGTGCAGTGTCTGCAACAGAAGCCATATGAAGAGAGACTAAAGGAGCTTAATAACATAGAAACATAGACTTTGACAGCAGATAAGGACCGCTTGGCCCACCTAGTCTGCCCATTTCCCTACCTACAGGATAGGCCGCAGATCCTAGTTAACCAACAGCCCATTTCTTCCTACCCCCCCACAAGAATTGCCTTATGTCTGTCCCATGCATTCTTGAATTCTCCCACAGTTTTAGACCCCACAACCTCCTCAGGAAGGCTGTTCCATGCATCCACTACCCTCTCTGGAAATAATACTCTCACATTCTGCCCTGAACCGCCTCTATCTTTAAATTGTGTCCCCTTGTTCTTGCACATCTCTTTTTCTGAAAGATGCTACCCTCTTGGACTTTTTTGATTCCACTGAGGTACTTAAAAGTTTCTATCATGTCACCCCTCTCCCTTCTTTACTCAAGGGTATACATATTAAGCTCCTTTAGTCTCTCCTCATACTTCTCTTGCAGACCCGGCACCATTTTAGTTGCCCTCCTCTGGACTGACTCTATCCTGTCTATGTCCTTGCAGAGATGGGGTCTCCAGAACTGGACGCAGCACTCCAGATGGGATCCCACCAACTGTCTGTACAGAGGGATAACAACTTCCTGTTTTCTGCTGCTGATGCCTCTCCCTATGCATCCCAGTATACCCCCAGCCCTCCCTACTGCCTTCTCTCATTGCTTGCTAACTTTAAGGTCATCTGATATGATTACCCTCAGGTCCCTTTCCTTTTTTGTTGTTGTTACTACCTCCCCCCATTGTGTATTCTTCCCCTGGGTTCTTGTTTCCCAGGTGCATTATTTTGCACTTCTTTGCATTGAATCCTAGCTGCCATACTTCTGACCATTCCTCCAACCTTGCCAAGTCCCTTCTCATCCTTTCCACACCTCCTTGTGTATCAACCCTGTTGCAGATCTTTGTGTCATCTGCAAAGAGGCTTACTTTTCCTTCTAGTCCCTCTGCAATGTCACTTATGAAGACATTAAAAAGGACTGGACCCAATACTGAACCCTGCAGTATCCCACTAGTAACCCCCTTTCTTCAGAGTGGACTCCATTTACAGTTACCTTCTGTGTCCTGTTGTCCAGCCAATGTTTTACCCAGGCTACCACCCTGGGACCCACTCCCAGGTTGGGTAATTTGACTATTAATCTTTTGTGTGGGACTGTGTCAAATGCCTTGCTAAAGTCTAGGTAGGCCATGTCCACAGCCCCTCCCTGGTCTACTACTTTGGTCACCCAAGCAAAGAAATCTATTAGATTTGTCTGATATGACCTTCCCGCTGTGAACCCATGCTGCCTTGGGTCCTGTGCCCCACTGGCCTCTAGGTACTCAACTATTCTTTCTTTCAGAAGTGACTCCATCACTTTCCCTACCACAGAGGTCAAACTGACAGGTCTGTAGTTTCCTGCCTCTGTCTTGGTCCCACTTTGTGAAAGGGAATCACATCCACCTCCTCCAGTCCTCGGTACCACACCATCCTCCCATGATTTATTAAAAGTGTAGCCAGTGGTTTCACTAGTTCCCCCCTTAATTCTTTTAGAATTCTGGGGTGAATTCCATCAGGCCCCATTGCTTTGTCCACCTTCAGTTTTAGGAGTTCTTGCAGAACCCTTTCTTCTGTGAAAGGACTGGGATCGACCCCCCTATCAAGAGTGCTTCTGTTAATTGGACTAGGCACTTCTCCCTCCTCTTTTGTGAATACTGAGCAGACATATTCATTCAGTATCCCTGCTTTTTCACTGTCCCCCTCCGCCCACCCACCGTTCATTCTATTCAGCCTCACTATCCCTCCCTTTGTCTTTCTACGCTCGCTGATGTACCTTGGTATACCCTTGAGGAAAGGGGGGGCATGATAGAAACTTTTAAGTACCTTAAGGGAATCAACAAAGTCCAAGAGGGTAGCATCTTTCAGAAAAAGAGATGTGCAAGAACAAGGGGACACAATTTGAAGATAGAGGGGGGGACAGTTCAGGAGCAATGTGAGGAAGTATTTTTTCATAGAGAGGGTGGTGGATGCATGGAATGGCCTTCCTGAGGAGGTTGCAGGGTCAAAAACAGTGGGGGAATTCAACAATGCACGGGACAGACATAAGGCAATTCTTGTGGGGGGGTAGGAAGAAATAGGCTGTTGGTTAACTAGGATCTGCAGCTTATCCAGTAGGTAGGGAAATGAGCAGACTAGGTGGGCCAAGCGGTCCTTATCTGCTGTCAAAGTCTATGTTTCTATGTTTCTACATAACACACAGCAGAGTTTACAATGAATTTTCTTTCTTTTTGAGATAGATAACAATTATGACTTACATTAGGTATGGTCCTACAGAGCTGGCCATTGGCACAGCAGTAGCACTACCATTCACAAAATTGGCAACCCAAGTTCAGGAACAAGCATGGGTCACTGGGGGCTGGCTGGGGAGAGGAGGATTGAGCATCCTAGAGGATGATCTTCTCCTCTGGGGAGGGAGGGCTCCGAGCCACTGTGGGACTGCCACCTTGGTAAATATAGGTGGCAGTACAGCTGGAGACAGACTTGGGAGGGGGGACATCATGGCCATCAATGTGGGGACACATGCACAGCATGTCTATGCATGCCTGGATGATGTTGCATGCAACTCCTGGGGGAGCACTTACTGGGAATAAAAGACCACAACCCCAGCACCTCTGGGACAGTGATGGCCCCAATATATCCAGGTCCCTCACCGCACCAATGTATTCTCTTTCTGAAAAGATCTGAATGCTCGGGGCACTCCCCCACCCCAACCCCATCTGGTGGCAAAGCCAAGGCTTGATGGAGACAAGTGGCCACAGCTGGGATATAGGAGTTGATCGGGAGGTGCTTGGTAGTCCTGAGGATATGCAGAGGAAGCTGAAGATGGGGGGCATAAATAGCAAGTTAAAAAAAAAGGTATGGCCCTACGGGCTGAGTGTAAAGCAGCTGCAGATGGAGTATCACATACCTTGCGTTGAAACTGTAATTGACTTTGTGAGTGGACCTTTGTGCTTCTCACGAAGCAGCTGCATCATCACAGACAGTCTGCTGGACCTTTAGCAGACTTCATGAGTGGCCATGTGGACCACTCACAAAGCAGCTGCATCATTACACACATAGTGCCGGACTTTTACTGGACTATGCACATGACCATACTAAGTTGGTTACATTTTTTCTTGTTTTGAGAAAAAAAAAACTGGCATAAAAGTGGAGGCTGTATCTCACATAAGTGTATCTGAGTGTCATAAAAGCAGGTTTATAAGTGACAATACACAAGAATCTAATTTCATTACTATTTCAAAAAAACTACTTTTTAAGAAAAAACTTGACAAATCAACCTTACACCCTACACCATTGACCACACAAGTTTCAGATATAATTATATCCAAACTATTTTGTAGTTTTTAATGTGTGAAGTTTTCTCTAGTTTTATCAAGTTTTGTGACCTATGAAGACATCTCAAGTTTTCTCATTTTGAGTCAAGTGCCATGAAAGTAGAGGCTGTATCTCACAAAACTGGATTTAACTGTCACAGAAACAGGTTCACAAGTCACAAAAGCAGGGAATGTTTTTGTGACAGTCATCAACTTAATTTCATTAATTCTTTATCTATCTATCTATCTATCTATCTATCTATCTATCTATCTATCTATCTATCTGTCTGTCTATCTATCTTTATAAAATGGGTAGGAAAAAAGGAATCATCTAGTTGGCTGAAACTCATCAGATAACAGTGCGTATATCAGAGCACAACTGCACACCTGCACTTTCACCCCACTCCAAATCAGTTTTACCATTTTATAAAATAGATAACCCACTCTAGGGTGGGCGGTCGCACTCTGATATATGCATGCCTTGGGTGATTGACACACTTAGCCGCAATGTACACCAAGGCGTGCATATATTAGAGTGCAACCGCACATCCTAGAGTAGGTTATCTATTATATATATATATATGTATTGTTTTACCAAAGATAAACACATGAAGAATTAGACATACACCCAATCAACAAAACAAGTTTCAGGCTTACATTCCAAAACTTTTTCTTGTTTTGATCCACAAAGCTTGCTCTTTTTCCCTACTTTCATGACTGCTAAGGTTCACAAAACCATGAGTTTTATTGCATGAAAGTGGATTTTATGTCACAAAAGTCGCATGTACGTCAGTTCTGCAAAAAAAAAAAAAAAAAAAATCCAATTATGAAACGTTTTCAAATTAACAGCAGATGTGTGAAAATTGAATTTATTTCTTAATAATTTAATGTCAACAAATTTCTCAGTAAAGCTACCTATCAAAGAATCATCCCTGGGACAAATGCTAACAAACCTGGATGTTTCATGTTTCAACTCTTAGCTATTTTTATGCTATTGGTGATTATTTTCAACCTTCTAGAACATTCAAACCACTCAATGAGCTTTTGCAAAATATATAGGACCCAGATATCCTAACAGCAACAGTGTGTGCGGCAAATATCAGGCTATTCCATCTGGAGATGTGCATGGTATTAAAGTAAATTGGTGCTTAACACAGCAGTGCCTTCTCAACCCTAACTATGGTGGTGTTACTGCAGTCATGCGACAGTAATATAAAACAGCAAAACACTACATTTGTGCATGTATTATGGTTAAAGCAGAAATTTCACAAAGTAAGGAATGAAAGGAAATGGAAAATTAGTATACAGAGTCCCTTGAACCTTGAAAATATGTTGTGTAGTCTTCCTCTGGGTTTGAACAATAGTGTTGGCATTACCCCGATGTTGTTACCTTCTATGCAAGCATTGCTGTATCACTATTTTATTTTGTCTGACAAGATTGATTGTTGATACCCTGAGCAGTACCACAGCACAGATTTGTCAAGGTCCTAGGAACATGGTACCATAATTTTGCATTTTCTCAGTTTTAAACATTTTGCTTCAACCTTAATGGATTCAGTAATGTAGTTTTTATTTTATTTATTTTGTTACTTTTGAAAAAACATATAATATCTGACACCTTTAGTTTTTGCCTATCTTACACAAACATGACAAACGCTGAACAGTAACGCTCTGCAGGCTACTCATGAAGCAGCCACATAGTGAGACTCATCACAGCACTAAACCTGTAGCTTGTGAGCCACTTACAATGCTGCTTCTTAGTGATGTGTACTGAATTAGACCTATACTGTAGCTTGCTTCCTGAGTGTCCCTGTGGGCCATTCATGAAACACCTGCATACTGTATGTAGTAAACTTCATCTGCATTTATACAGTCATGGCCCATCGAAGCTGTCCAGATTTGTTCTTGTTTTAAGACTTTCACTAAAGTGAGGTTGTATCTCAAGTCATGAAAACAGGCTCATGGGTGACAAATCATGAAAACAGACTTACAAGTGGCAAATGCAAAGCCTCATGTTGTGACACACTTCAGATTAATTTGATTAACTTTTTAAAACAAAAAAAAAATACTGTAAAATCAACCTTCTACTTTACAGTTGCAGATTTCCAACATATGTTTTTTGGTTTTTAATGAGCAAAGTTTTCTTCAACCCCCACACACACTTTCATGACTGCATAGCCTCAAGAAAGTGGAGCTGCCAGTCACAAAAGCAGATTCCTGACTCACAAAAGCAGGGCCTGCTATTGTGACTGGCAACAGATTAATTGCATTAATATTTTAAAAACTTTTTTTTTTACAAAAAAATACACTAAGAACAAATCTTACACTGTACATTATCAACTGCATAATTTTCAGACTTAACTTTTAACACGTTTTCTTGTTTCTCATAAGTAAAGGTTTCTTCTACTTTTGCAACTGCTAAGGTTCATGAAAGTAAGGAACTCAGGTCACCATAGTGGAATCTACTCACAAAAGTGGCATACATCAGTTATGCAAAAATTCAGTAATGAAAAATTTGTGAAAAAAAAGAACTGTGCATATGTGAAAATGGTATTGTATTTCCTTAATAATTTAACAACTAAAATGTTCTCATTAAAGTCACCTATTGAAACATCATGCTTGGGCTAAGCTACAACAGCCATGACACTTTCAGCTTTCAACTCACAATCATTTTGTACTATGGGTAAGCAAAACAGTCTTCAGAACCATATTGTTATGTATTTTCCACCTCTTAGAACTTTTAAATTGCTGAATCAACCAGAATCAAATTTACAGGCTCCAGAGATCTTTATACTGAATATATGTGTATCAAATTTCAGGTTGTTCTGTCCTGGGGTGGGAGCATTATTAAGGTATAAAAATCAAGGTTTAACACAGAACTACTTACTCAACCCTAATAGTAATGGACACTATCACCCTATTGCAGTATACATAGATGAGGCATTTTCCCTATAGAAGTGATTAGCAGTTATTTACATGTATACCAGAGCAATGAAAGCCATATACCACTGCAAGCAAAACTGTATACCACTGCAATTAATGTCATTTACCACAGGAAGGAAATAACCACACAGCACTTATAAGCACAATTTAAATTACTAATTATTCAATTAATCACCCCCAACAAGAGCATAACAATCATTTAAGCCCTAGAAACACACTGTTGAAATGTGAACTTGCAAAATATATGGAATGCTTATGTTTTGTCTGTTTGTGGAATACTGTGACATTCTAATGTTCTGTCAATTATTTGCTGTATGATTCTGATTGGCTATGATGCTTCTGCATAACAGAAGACCACTCCCATACACAACAGATGACTGGCAGCTACAGTAGTAGCACTGAATTAGTCAAGGGATGTTTAAGGATTTTTAAAAATCCCTATTGAGAATTGTGAAACCTTTTGTTAGGGATTTTGTTTTGTTTGCTGGTGTGTTCACTGCCACACAGAGAGGGTTCTCTCATCTGATAGTGTAGTTGAAAATCTACCAGATGGCACTTAAAGTACTGTAATAGGAGCTGGCCTCTTTCTGTATGTATAACAAAAATAATTTTTGAGGATTTTTTCCCCTAAATTTTGTGAAGGATAACTAGGGAATCCCACAAAATTGCTTGACAAATTCAGTGCTACTACTGTATAAATCATGCACATCTGTTGTTCAAAATAATGTTCCATCAACACACTATATTTATGTACAGTATGTACAGCAGGGGGTCCAAACAAGGTGAGTTTTCAGTGGGGCCCTTATTCCTCTCTGTCTCTCTCTTTCTCTCCCTCTGATGGGCCCTGACAAGTTACCTGAAATCATGACGTCATTAATCAAAATGATAAGTCTGTCTAAACTAATAATACCCTCTGTGTCATTTCAAGATATGTATTTTCAAAACTAGATGATGAGTTATAGAAGGTGTGGCTCTGGTTGGGTTCACAAGCTATTAGTGGGACCAAAGGTGCTGTTCAGACTGCTGGTGCACAAAACAAGCTCTTCCCATCACCTGACAGCAGGCTTACCTTGTCAGCAGTAATAATGAGTGCAGCACAGTTTGGGAACATTTAAAGAATCCAATATACAGGTATGTAAGACATAGATGAGATACCTGGATTTATATGTTCTGCCTGGTTTTAGAAGGATTCATATACTGAAATGGATTCAAAGCTCTGTCCACATGCTGTGAGACCACACTAAGTGGTGAGGCAGTTCTAGAAGAGACAGATAGAAGGCTCTGATAAAATTTTAAAATGATGTTATTGTGTACTAGGTACTGTGTGGAAGTGTCTCCTAGCAACAAGTGCTGAGAAGCAGGAAGTGTGGGGGCTGTAGTTTTTCTTGCTGGCTGGCAAAACTACACCCACGCTGGGGCTGTACAGATGTTTTAATCTTTATTTTCTACTTTAGTACAGTATTTGTACTCACATTCTGAAGGGCTCAAATGCTTTAAATTGAAAACCTCCGTGTTTTTGGTAGCGCTTGGGGAAGGACGGTGGTCACATGACTCGGAGCCATTTCTGGGTCACACAACATAGAGTTGTAGCCCTGAGTGAGTGGGCTGTTCAAAGCACTATCCACATGCTGTGAGACCACACTAAGTGGTGAGACAGTTCTGGCTGAGACAGATAGAAGGCTCTGATAAAATTTTAAAAGTGTGCTATTGTGTACTAGGTAATGTGTGGGAGTAGAAAAGAAACCGGCACCTGCTCAAAAAGAAAATTTAGTGTGTTTGCTCCACTCGAGTATAACAGCCCATCCAGCCAAAAGCTTTAAAGTGCAATATACTTTATTTTAGTACAAAAAAGGCAAACTCACAAAAAATCCAGTGTGCATAGTTGCAGCAATGCTGTTTCAATATTCAGAGTCCATTAAACAGTCCTTGCATAAACATCCATGAGTTTGATAATTTAAAAACAACAAACCGAGGAGACTAATGGCTGGCATGAGACTTCTGCAGCAAGAGCTGAGGGTTACTCCCACATGACGTTGCCTGACGCATTTCGGACATAGCTTTTTCAAAGGCTGACATATGTGGACAGAGTCATTATATTTATTCATCCACCTTAAAGAAACAAAACATTCAATCATATATAAAAACGCATAACCACTTTTTGTGCAATTCTATATTGGTGCTGTTAAAATATAACTGGCACAATTTCTTTCTTTATTTTGGATTATGTGTTCTTATGTATGATTGAATGTTTTGTTTCTTTAAGGTGGATGTATAAATATGACTCTGTCCACATATGTCAGTCTTTGAGAAAGCTACATGCGAAATGCCTCAGGCGACATCATGTGGGAGTAACCTTCAGCTCTTGCTGCAGAAGTCTCATGCCAGCCGTTAGTCTCCACGGCTTGTTGTTTTTAAATTATCGAACTCATGGATGTTTATGCAAGGATTGTTTAATGGACTCTGAATATTGAAACAGCATTGCTGCAACTGTGCACACTGGATGTTTTGTGAGTTTGCCTTTTTTGCACTAAAATAAAGTATGTTGCACTTTAAAGCTTTTGGTTGGATGGTCTGTTATACTCGAGTGGTGCAAACACACTATGTTTTCTTTTTGAGCAGGTGCTGGTTTCTTTTCTACTCTCTTTCGGTTTTCTAACCTGGCACTGCTCGCTTCCCAGGTGCAGTCACTTCTAATCCTTGTCGTTGTTAATTATATGTAGTGACTTGCACAGGTTTATTTTATCAAAAAAGATGCTCCCTACATTTTTTATTGTAGCAAGTGGCACTCCTGCTCTTACGTGTTTATCTATGGCCGAAACACAGCAGGAATAGTGCGCTGAGGGTATATACTCCCTAAAGGATTTGGTTTTAAGAAATTCCATGGATGATACTAGTTATTTGAGCTTGCTTAACTGCACTACAGTGCTGTCAGGACCTGTAAATAGTAGGCAGGCATTTAGTAGTTTTGAGAAAACTGCATTCAAGTTAAAAACGACTGCATTGGGAGGACATTTCACTCAAAGCCTATTTGGAAGTAGAACGAGTACCCGGGGGACTGCGTATTTTAAAAAGTTCTACATGCAGTCATAATAGAGAAGGCTTTATTGAGAAGTGGAGAAATATTAGTGGAAAAGCAAGTAAAGAGTACATGGAATTAATTATTTCTGAAAATGCACTTATCCAGAAAGAAATTGAGGCTGAGCTAAATAAAAGAGAAGAGGAATTAAGGACTTTTAGTAATGCACCACAATATTCTCAACAACTAGAAAGCTTTGCAGAGAATCTACAGAAATATGACGAAAAAGTAAAAAAAACATCAAGAAAGCCAAGTTTGACCAGGATGAAAGGGATTATAAAAACAATAGGGTGTTTAATTGGAGTACACCCATTAATACTGGAAGTGAGGATTCACAGACCTCTATGCAGGTGGATGAACAACCAACTGTTTTTCCAACAGTCTCTGAACAAATTGAACAGGAACAAGATAATTTTTTAGGAGAAGAAGAGGAACCATGTGTTACTCCAGGGGATACAGTACCCTTTATTCCATGGAGAAGCCAGCGAGTAAGGAAACTGAATATAGACCAAAATGCACCAGGAGAGGTGGCAGAAAGAGGAATAAGAAGAGGAACCCCACCCAGAGGTTAGAGGGGCAAACGGAGATAAGGGAAGTTTCTGTGAACGTAATTAACATTTTGAGTTACCAGCTGAATGAAATTGAGATTGGAGTACTAAATAGGGGTCTTTCTTTTACCCCAATGCAAAGGTTTAACCATTTTGAAACTGTGTTGGACCTCCATAGACTGGTATGTAATTTGGATCTAAAGGCTTTTTTTGAGGGGGGGGGGACAACATCATGAAATTAGTATTTCTGAGAAAAATGTTATTGGAACAACATTTGAAAATTCTAAGGTTTTTAAACCTATTTCAGATTTTTGCCCTCCTTAGTCACCAGCATTGCAAGTATTTATGAAGTGTTGTGAGGAAGATCTAATGCTTTTAAATAATGAGGTTGATTTACATTATTTTCACAACTTAAGTAAAGTTGAACAAAAAGCACTGAAAAATTTGGGAAACAACAAAAACATCACTATAAAAGCTGCTGACAAAGGTGGTGCAGTAGTGGTGATGGATAGTGCCAAATATGATTTGGAGGTTTTGAGACAGCTATCAGATGTGAAATATTATGAGAAATTAAAATCTGATAAAATGCAGAATTTTAAGTGTATTGTTGATTCCTACCTTAGAAAGGTGAGAGAGGATAATCTCATTACTGAACAAATTTATAAATACTTGACTGTGGAGTACCCTACTAGATCTAAATTTTATGTACTCCCAAAAATACATAAGAATATGGAGAACCCATAGTTTCAGGGAATAATAGTTTAACAGAACCATTGGCAAAATGTGTAGATTATTTTTTGATAGATCTTGTTAAGGAGATACCAGCATATATCATGGACACTAGTGACATTTTGACAGTATTAGAGGAACTGGCAATAGAAGAGGAGAGCATTTTGGTGACACTTTATGTCACATCATTGTATTCCAATATTCCACATAGTGGAGGTTTGGAGGCTTTGGAATTTTATTTGGAACAGAGAGTGGTGAAGGAACCTTCAACTAAAGTATTGGTCCAGTTGACTAAGTTTATATTAGAATTTAATACATTCTTTTATAAAAATGATTTTTATTTGCAGAAAAGAGGAACAGCAATGGGTGCCAGTATGGCACCCAATTATGCGAATTTGTATATGGCAAAATGGGAACTAGATGTAGTAAGAAACATTAATAACCCCTTCCTACCTAAAATTGATTTATGGAGATGTTTCTTTGACAGTGTATTTATGGTGTTGAAGGGAAGTGAGGTTGAGCTTCTAGATTTTGTGAATTATCTAGAAGCAAGTAATGAAAATTTGAGTTTTAGTGTTTGCTCTAACAGGACTGAAATTAGCTTTCTGGATTTGAGAATTTTTAAAGATGGTAATGGAGGAGTAGGAACTGATCTGTTCAGAAAACAGACAGACCATAATACTATCCTTCTGGCTAATAGTTGCCATCCGAGGCATGTTAATAAGGCGATACCAAAGGGACAATACATTCGGACAAAGAGAAATTGTGGTAGCCCAGGTGAATATCACAAGAGGGCACAGGAACTGACTGTGAGGTTACAGGATAGAGGTTATAATAGTAACATTTTGATGAAAGCACAGAAAGAAACAAATGATATTCCAAGAGAAGCCTTATTAGTGAATAACGTTAAAAATAAGGATTGTGACCCACAAACTACTTTTGTCACCACATATAACCCACAATCAGATGAAATAGCCAAGATTATTAGGAAGCATTGGCATTTGATTTTGCTGGACCCTAAGTTAAAATATGTGGATACTAGAGGTCCAAAAATGGTATACTGCAGAGGGAAAAATAAAAAGTACTTTGTGGTCCATTCAGTTCAGCCAGTTCTAGAAAGGCCTACAAACTGGCTTACTGAATGCATAGGTGGTTGTAATAAGTGTGGAAATTGTAAGTATTGTCCTTTGGTAAAGAACACTAAATGTTTTAAAAATCATGCTACTGGGCTGGATGTAAAGATCGGTGGTTCCATTTCTTGTAGCACCTCGGGGGTGATATATTTGGCTGAATGCAAATGTAACAGTTTCTATATAGGTAAAACTAAACGCCCTTTTAAAGTACGTATAGGAGAACATGCTTGGGTGATTTTGAATTGTGATGAAACAAATGCTTTAGCTCTACATGTATTTAGAGCAAGAAATAGGAATGAACATAGTTTTGTGTTTACAGCAATTGAAAAACCATTTGTAACCAGAAGGGGAGGCGATTATGATAACTTGCTGTTGAGAAGGGAACAATATTGGAGTTTTGCTATGAGAGCAATGTATGCCCTGGGTCTGAATGAGAGAATAGATATCAAACACTTTTTAAAATTGAGAAAAAAGTAAATAGGTTTTTAATATAGTAGTGTTTGTTAATATGTATTATTATTTTTTTCTATCTATTCTAAAGAAACTCTTTCTTTTTCTATCTTTCAGCTTTGCAAAGGTTTGACTTTTACGTACCAGGGTGAGTCAAGAATATATTACAAATATGGTGCTACTTGGAACATTTCCAACCGCATTTTGTGCAATTCTATATCGGTGCTGTTAAAATATAACTGGCACAATTTCTTTCTTTATTTTGGATTATGTGTTTTTACATATGATTGAATGTTTTGTTTCTTTAAGGTGGATGTTTAAATATAATGACTCTGTCCACATACGTCAGCCTTTGAGAAAGCTACTTGCGAAACGCATCAGGTGACGTCATGTGAGAGTAACCCTCGGCTCTTGCTGCAGAAGTCTCATGCCAGCCGTTAGTCTCCACGGCTTGTTGTTTTTAAATTATCGAACTCATGGATGTTTATGCAAGGACTGTTTAATGGACTCTGAATATTGAAACAGCATTGCTGCAACTGTGGACACTGGATTTTTTGTGAGTTTGCCTTTTTTGCACTAAAATAAAGTATATTGCACTTTAAAGCTTTTGGCTGGATGGTCTGTTATACTCAGAGTGGAGCAAATACGCTGTGTTTTCTTTTTGAGCAGGTGCCGGTTTCTTTTCTACTCTCTTTCGGTTTTCTAACCTGGCACTGCTCATTTCCTGGGTGCAGTCACTTCTAATCCTTGTCAGTGTGTGGGAGTGTCTCCTAGCAACAAGTGCTGAGAAGCAGGAAGTGTGGGAGCTGTAGTTTTTATTGCTGGCTGGTGAAACTACTCCCATGCTGGGGCTTTACAGATGTTTTAATCTTTATTTTCTACCTTAGTAAAGTGTTTGTACTCACATTCTGAACTCAAAATGCCTTAAATCAAAAACTGTGTGTTTTTGGTAGCGTTTGGGAAAGGAAGGTGGTCACTTGACTCAGGAGCCATTTCTGGGTCACGCAACATAAATTTGTAGCCCCTAGTAAGTGGGGCGAGCACAGGTGGGGCGAGCGCATGGTCGCCGTGCATGGAGACGCATGCAGAGACAGTTGTGTCTAAGCACGTGTTGAGAATGTCAAGTGTGGAATGGGGGAAGAGGGTCAAGTTATGCCAACCAATTAAGGTAAGGGCAAGTATTTGTGTTTGGGTGTTCTACGTTGAATTGTAGTGGAGTATACCTATGTGAATGGGGAATAGTGAGTGGGAATTAGCAAGATAAAGACAACAGAGTCCTCCACTGCAAAGGAATATACAAACAGTTATTCTTTGTTACTAACTAACTTACTATCTAATCGATTTCTTTGACTGGGTGACCAAAGTAATAGACCAGGGAGGGGCTGCGGATATGGCCTACCTAGACTTTAGCAAGGCATTTGACACAGTCTCGCACAAAAGATTAATAATCAAGTTAGCCAGCCTGGGAGTGGGTCCCAGGGTGGTAGCCTGGGTAGAAAACTGGCTGCACAACAGGACACAGAAGGTAATAGTGAATGGAACACATTCTGAAGAAAGGGGGTTACTAGTGGAGTACCTCAGGGCTCAGTATGGTCCAGTCCTCTTTAATGTCTCTATAGGTGACATTGCAGAGGGTTTGGAAGGAAAGGTATGTCTCTTTGCGGATGACACAAAGATCTGTAACAGAGTTGATACACAAGAGGGGGTAGAAAGGATGAGAAGGGACTTGGCAAGGTTGGAGGAATGGTCAGACATATGGCAACTTAGATTCAATGCAAAGAAGTGCAAAGTAATGCACCTGGGAAACAAAAATCCAGGAGAAGTGTACACAATAGCAGGGGAGGTACTAACAACAACAATAATGGAAAGGGATCTGGGTGTAGTCATATCAGATGACCTAAAGGTGGGTATGCAATGTGAGAAGTCAGTAGGGAAAGCCAGGGGGATACTGGGATGCATAGGGAGGGGCATCACAAGTAGAAAAAGGGAAGTGGTTATCCCTCTATACAGACAGTTGGTGAGACCCCATCTGGAGTACTGTGTGCAGTTTTGGAGACCTCATCTATGCAAGTACATAGACAGGATGGAAGCAGTCCAGAGGAGGGCAACTAAAATGGTGCAGGGTCTACATCAGAAACCATATGAAGAGAGACTGAGAGCTTAATATGTATACCCTTGATGAAAGGGAGGACGTGGGGCATGATAGAAACTTTAAGTACCTCAAGGGAAACAACAAAGTCCAGGAGGGTAGCATCTTTCAGAAAAAGAGATGTGTAAGAACAAGGGGGCACAATTTAAAGTTAGAGGGGGGACGGCTCAGGGGTAATGTGAGGAAATTCTTTTTCACGGAGAGAGTGGTGGACGCATGGAACTGCCTTCCTGGAGAGGTTGTGGGGTCTAAAACAGTGGAGGAATTCAAACATGCATGGGACAGACATAAGGCAATTATAGTGGAGGGTTGCAGGAAATAGGCTGTTGGTTAACTAGAATCTGCAGCTTATCCAGTAGGTAGGGAAATGGGCAGACTGGGTGGGCCAAGTGGTCCTTATCTGCCATCAAAGTCTATGTTTCTATGTTTCTATGTAACTGCTGATTGTAATAATGAATATCAATGAAGGTTTTGTCACCCTGAGCTCGAGTGAGGTGGCCATGACCTGCATTATTTGTAACAACTTCAGCATATGTCACAATGCAGGCTTTGAAGGGCTAAAGTGAAACCAATGTCATAAAATTGAAATCCTCAAGAATAGGATAATTGAGTTAGAGGCAACTTTAAAATCCCAAGCTGTGACATTATGCAAAACAACAAGTGATATGGTGGTGCAGACAACACAATACCTACACGTAGGATTACAACTAAATAACCCTAGTGATTCCTCACTAAAGAGAAGTAGGGTCATAGACAGTGAGGATGGCTCTGATTGGTCTCCTGTTTAAAAAAAAAAACTTGCACAAAAAAGGCCATAGAGCCATGAATTTTATAATGCCCAAGCACAATAGCTTTGAGGCTATTAGTAATATAGATCCAGAAACCAACTTACCACCAGATCAAAATAATGGCTCAGTTATCACTAATGAGAATGTTAGGGTAGACTAAATAAATCAACCAACCATGTCTAGACCCATACCAGACTCAAACAAAAATGAGGTCATGGACACAAGTAATGAGGTAAGCCAAACATCTGCTTTAGATAACCTGGGGAGTACTGAAGTAAACAACCTTAATAGTTCCCCAACCACCAATTAACCAAAATGAAGTCCTAGTCCTCGGGAATTCCTTGCTGAAGTATGCAGATGGACTTATTTGCTATGAGGACAAGGTAAATTGAACTTGTTCAAGCTTTAGGGGCCCAAAAATCAAGGACATTGAAAGGATGTCCACAAACATTCTTAAAAATGCAGGAACTAACACGTTTGTGGTAGTACATGTGAGCACAAATGACATCAACAATTCTAGTACTGAAGAAATAAAAAGGGATTACTCGTCTCTAGTGTTACAACAAAGTGGCAGTGAGGTCTGTGTATCTGAAATCCTGCCAGTTTCCAGAGCAAATAGGGTGAAAACAGCAAAAATAAAGACTGTAAATGAATGGTTGAGAAAATGGGCACTGAGAGAATCAAGGTTCTATGTCATAATAGTGAACGTGAAATGCTGATCACTATTATGGCGAATGTATATCGCGAAAAGCAAATTGGCGATATACATTTGCCGGTGAGCTGACATCCGGAAAAATAAAGTGTTTTCATGGGGGGGGGGAGGCTTTGCCCCCTGCAACTCCTGAATTTGGATTCTGAACTCCAGGGGCGTGCATGTCAGGGAGGGGGCACAGTCTGCATGAAAAACAAAATTAAGTCTTGCAACCACAAGCAGCGGCAAAATTCTTCACTCCCAGTCCCCAGCCCTGAACCCAATACCTGCCGTGTTGGAGCTAACCTCCCTCACCACCACACCACATGGCTGGCTCAGTGGCAGCAGGCACACTACAGCCCAATAACCCTCTCCCCTGTCCCTCCCCTTCCCCTCGCTATTCTCCCTTTCCAGTTGCCCTTCCCTACCCTTGCAGTAGCAGTGAATCGCTACCCTTGGCAGTTGCCCATGATCATACCACCAAATATGAGTGGCTGTTTTGATGGTCGCCCATATTTGGTTGCTATTATTATGGGATACTGAGAATCAATAGCCTGCCTTACTCACTGGGAACAGCTCGTTGATAATTATAGTATGTACTGCTGAGATGGTTGCACCTCAGCAAAATGGGAAATGCTGTGCTGGGAAAAGCTATTGTAAAGTTTATTAACAACTGTTTAAACTAACTGTTGGAGGACAATGGGGTCCTACCCTTCCTACATCTAAACAGGGCACTATTAATAAGGGAATCAAAGTTATGAGTACTAACACAAGAAGTCTTAACTTTCTTAAGATTAGTGAATTTACAGTTTTAATAATCCAACAAGACATTGACATAATAGCCATTAGTGAAACCTGGTGGGATGACTCATTGGACTAGTGCAACAGTATCCCTGGTTATACTGTATACTATAAGAATACAGTAAACAAAGGAGGAGGAGGGGTCTGCATCTATGTAAAAAGCTCAATCAAATCCTCAGAATATGTACTGGACATGGACAGTGTAGAGGGTGTCTGTGCCCAAATAAAATCCCCCAGCAGAAGGAGCTTACAAACTGTTAACTTACATAGGCCCCCTTCATTTGACTTGGGATATGATAAAGAACTATGTTCATTAATAATCAAAAATGTCTGCTGTATCTGACACTATCATCATGGGAGACTTAAACATTCCTGGTATTCAATGGGACCTTTTTAAAGCAGGCAAACAGCAGGAATCTCTAATACTAGACTCCACCATAGAAAACGGACTGCAACCAATGGTTACTGAACCAACAAGGGGTAATAATATCCTTGACATTGTCCTAACCAACATACAAAGGGAATAATTAAATGTATCGGTCATGGCATCATTTGCCAACAGTGACCACAATGTTATATCCTTTTTTATTAATAAACATACTTCAGTCCCCAAAGCTGCTTGTTTTCACTTAAACTACAATAAAGGGAATTACAGGGAAATAAGAAGAGTATTAAAATCATATGATTGGCAAAATGTTATGGTCAATCACTCAGCTGAGGAATGCTGGGTCTTCTTGAACACTATAATTAAAAAATTAGGAAGCACATTTATCCCTACTAGGGAAGTGAGGAATTCTAGGGGGAAAATCCTGCCATGGCTAACCAGAAGAAAAAAAACAAATCAAAAAAGGAAAGAGCTTTCAAGAAATTGAAGAACAACACATGTGGACATACTGTAATAAGGACATTTACAAAAATGAACTAAAGAGATCAAAACACATAATTAAAGAGGAAAGGAATAAAACTGAATTCAAACTTTCAGTCAACAAAGATCAGAAAGCGTTCTTTACATATATTAATAATAGAAAAAGTTCAACTATAGCCTGGGGCCAATAATAGAAAATAATATTGAATTAAGGGAACTATTACACGTAGCCAATGCTTTCAATATGTTTTTTGGCTTTGTCTTTACAACTGCCAACCCTATCTGTGCTCCATCCCCACCTTCCAATGACAGGTTTGAAAATATAACAGGGAAAGAGGTTAAAACGGTCCTAAATAAACTGAAAGACAAATCCTCCCTTGGACCCGACAATATAAATACCAAATTCATCAAAGAAATGGTAGATGAGTTGACCACCCCTCTGATTATCTTGTTTAATAAATCTTACCACTCCAGCCTGCTCCCAACTGACTAGGAAAGGGCCACTGTAGTACTTATATACAAAAAAGGGAAGCAGGAACAAAGCAAGTAACCACAGACCCATTAGTCTCTCTTCAGTCATTTGGAAAACATGGAAAAACAACTTAAGAACAGACTGGACAGGGAAATCAAAGAAAAAGAGCTAGAAGACAAGGCACAACATGGATTAGTTAATGGCAGATCGTGCACTAGTAACCAAATATCATTTTATAAGTCAGTTAGTGACAGCATTGACAAAGGTACCCCAGTAGATGTATTGCTACTGGACCTCAGGAAAGCATTTGATGCAGTCTCCCATGCTATATTAATAAAAAAAATGTTAAAATGGGACTGAACCATTATACTGTCAATGGGACTGAACCATTATATTGTCAACTGGGTGGCCCAATGGTTAACAAACAGAATACAACAAGTACGTGTCTCTGGGGTCCTGTCAGTGGAGATTGGAGTTGTCAGTGGGGTGTCCCAGGGCTCTGTCCAGGGCCTCATATTGTTCAAAATATTCATTAGTGATCTCCAGGAGGGAATTCATTGTAAAATTATGACGTTCGCTGATAACACAAAACTCAGTTCTGAAGTAGACTCACCCTACAAAATAAATACCTTTCATCAAGATATCCATAAAACTAAATCCTTGGAAAAGATAAACAATATGGAATTCAACGTGGACAAATGTTCAGTCATCCATTTTGGTATAAAAAAAACATTTACTAATTATGAACTGAATGACAGCACAATTAAAACAGTTGATTCCAAAACTGACTTGGGTATCATTATAAACAAGGAGTTAAGTCAAGGTGATCAGTGTAGAAAGGTGGCTCTCATGACTAACAGAATCATAAGATCTGTTAGGAAAGCTTTTGTAAATAGAAATGAGTCCTGCGTCTTACCACTGTATAATGCCTATATCAGACTGCACCTGGACTATGCGGCATCCTTTTGGGCTCCATACCTGGTTAAGGCTATAAAGATAGTGGAATCAGACCAAAGGAGGGCTACAAAACCTATTACTAGAGTATGTAATCTCTCTTGCTCCAGTAGATTATCTGCACTCAGTCTGTATGACTTGGAACACACATAGAGTTAGGGGCGACATCCTAATGATTTTTAACATCCTCCAGGAACCAGACTTGATTAAGGAATATAACCTAACCAGGGCAGTCAAACCAAATAGCCTGAGATGCCATAATAGACAACTCTATATTCCTAAGGTCATCACTAACAAAAGAATAACTACTTCACCATCAGGGCTAGTAAACTTTGGAACTCTTTACCCCAACACCTAGTTGATAGCAAAAATGTTGACAAGTTTAAAGTAGAATTAGATAGACTTCTACTGGGAAACAGGGCTTAATCCACCCTACTGGTTCAGGGAAGGTAGTCTCAATGGGTCATTGGCCTGCTTCTACCTTTGTAAACTGAGTAATACCAAGTAGTACCGAGTAATACATGATAACAGTGATCAATTAGTCAGTCAGTGAACATAATGTATCTTCAGAGGGTTATACAGAATCCAGTAATTTTCTGCTTTGCAAAGGGCAAGATCAATATAGCTTAAAATATTCCACAAAAAATGTTCAACATGGTGCATGCATGAAGAACTGTTCCCAAATAAAGTCTGCCAAAATACATAGAAACCTCAATTTTGTCATTGATGCCTTTACAGCTGTGTTTTTTCCTGTGTGTGAAATGTATTTTATAGATTAAAAAAATCATAACCCTGGCCTCCAACTGAACCTCACAGGGCTAAATCTAAGAATGAATTTGACTTAACTATTATAGCTAGCATTGAAAAGTATTCAAAGTACCCAATAGAGTAGCGGAAGACAATTTAAAAATTAACATGAAAAATAAAAGTTTAGTACATAAGTAATTAAAATTACTTAGAATTTTTCACCATGTATTTATCTTTGGAAGTTGTACATTCGACAAGTAGGAAAATGTGTATGCCAGATATATCAGTATACTGTGCTATTTTATGTTATGATTGATACTTTTCCAGCACCTTATTTATGTTGCAGTTGAATACAAAAATAGTGCTTATTAATGGCACCTGGATTGCATAACAAAATATAACCAGCTGATTAAAGTGATATACAACAAAATTCTATTTTAGTTAGAAACTGAACAAGAAGAAAAATAAATTAAGCTGAACAGCTACACTCTACTAATGCAATATTTAGTTTCTACATATTTTCTATTTTTTTTCTCATTCAAGAATGAGAACTGTGTTTAAAGCAACTAAAAAGATGACTCTTGAAATGTGCAAGCCTATAGCCTTAGCATAAATATCCATTTTCCTTCTATGAGACAATTCAAGCTGTCTAAACAATGGCAGAGGGGGACAGTAACAACTAGCATGAAACAGCCCTGGGAAAGTAAAATGCAATGTTAGAATAGGGATTGAGGGAAATCGCCTTATTTTTCTTTGCTTAAGAAATATGAACTTGCTTCCCCACATTTGTTTGCTTTAGTAGCTGGGTTGCCAGGTGCAAAGGGATACCAGGCCAGAACACTGTCCTACTATTTGCCTGATTCCTGTTTTTACATTCTTAGCACAAGTCATGTGTCCTATTATCACTAAGTGTCATATGCCATCTCTTCTGCTAGATTTGGTAACTGTACTATGGAACTCTGCAGCATTCTCTAGTGATGCATTCTACAGGAGGTAATATCAATTTCAGATGTTAAAATTGTTGTAATGACCATGGCACTCGTGAGAGAGTGATGACTTCTGAAACTGAGGTCCTCTGTCTATCCAGAGAGCAGGTACAGGTTGAGCATCCACACATTTCATCTCCCAATGCACGAAAACTGTATTCTGAAACAGAAAATACTTCTTATTATGTGTAAATAGTTTTGTCACTCAGTCCTAATGCACCTTCCGTTCAGAACCATTTATTAGCATGCCAGTTTTAAAAGTGATACTAGCTTCTGCATGGTATTTAGAAATGGGGCTAATAGCACTCCATTCACTTGTGGGCTGGCATTTCAATTCTGATGACCATCTGAAAAGCAAAAGTACTGTATTTTTTTATTGTGCTACCTGTCAGTATTCTCTGAAGCAAAAGCGAGACAATTTCTAAACCACATCTTCTTTTCTGTTACTGTTTTAAATGGATCACAAAACATGGAACAATTTCCCTTTCAATAGATAACAGTACAAGTAAAAACAGTACTGAGAATATGAAAGCACAGAGGTTCATTTTACCCATAATTTTCTAAGGTAATCAGTGGCGGCTCTACACCAGAGCCCAACAGAGCACGTACCCTGGTAAAAAAATGCTGTGCCCCAGTTGGTTCCCCATATGCTGCAGAGCTTCCCCCATAGTAACAATATATCAGTGCCCTGGCTGTTATCTGTTGTGCCCCAGCTGTGCCCTGGTAACCATTTGTGGCTAGAGCCGCTACTGAAAGTAATTTCCACACTGATCTATGGTGAAACCATAATTTACTGTGCATTATTAGATACAACTATGTTCTCCACATTCCCTGATAGTATGAGATGCAGAATTGTGTGTTGCGGTATGAAATGCAGATGGTTTGTAAAACATACAGTATATAAAGACCTTGAATCATGGTATACCACTGATATACCACAGCTGCACTGAATCTGTAACCCTCTCTCCAGAACTCAGTGTACTGTATCAAGGTGTGAGCTGGAGTTATTACAACTAAGAACTCTTGTCACCTTCTTAGTCAATCTATTCTGTCAAATAACCTAGCCTCCCCACCACCAACACACAAACACAATTTTTTTTCAGTCAGCTGTGGCAAACATATTAGTCAAGGCAAGGTAAGGCAACTTTGTTTCTATAGTGACCTTTCCTGAAGGCTCAGGGCACTGTACAATAAAACAACTTCAAATAAAACAATCGAACAAGCAACATGAATTGAAATAAAATAATTAGACTAGCTAAAATTCAGGAAAGACTTCAGTGAATAGAGAGGTTTTCAAACTAGATTTAAAAACCTCTACTGAGTGGGCAGATCTAATATGGTGCCACCACACAAAATGCTCTGTCCCCAGACTGCTGAAGTTTAGAAGCTGGGACTAAAAACAAGCTATTATCGGATGAATGGAGTGAGCAAGTTGGGTGGCAGGGAACTATTTTTTTTTTGATGGACCCCCTAATCCTCCCTTCAGAGGTCAGTCCATACCCTGTCTGCACCCCCCATGCTCAGGCTTACCCCCCTGGCAGGGCCACTGGGGGGGCTTCCCCAAAGGTCATTGTAGGTGAACCCCAGCTTACCCCCTGAATCAGGGCCATGGGAGAGGAACCCCCCCCAGCAGACATCTAAGGTAGTGAGGACCATGGCTGGGCAGGGATGTCATGCCAGGGGCTGACAGTTTATTTTTTTGCATGCTGATGCCCCGGGTTTGGGGACATGCAATGATGACCAGCATCCACCCTGTTCCCCTACATTCTGGCACCAGCCACCCAGCACCCCCATCCTCTGCCAGGGATTGACAAAGCACTGGACACACTTCCCCCTCACCCCAGAGAAGGAGAGCAGTCAAGGGGATGCTCAATCCTTCTCCCCATGGCTGGCCCTCAGACTCCCAGGTCTGTTCCTGAACATGGGTCATTGGCATCGCAAGCAGAAGTCCAACAGCTCTGCCGGCGGGCCAGCTAGGAGGTCTTTTAAGTTGTCTAGTTCTAAACCATGTAGGGTCTTGAAAGTTATCAAGCATATATCTTGAAGATTATGCACCACTGCACAGGCAGCCAGTGCAGCACACGCAGCACTGGCGTGATATAACTGTTACCAGAGGAACCCACAATAATCCGGGCCACAGCATACTGGACTAGTTGAAGGCAACACCACAAACCTCCAGATAACCTTAGGTACAAAGTGTTACAATACTCAATCCTAGTGGTGAAAAAGGCATGCACTATCATCACCAGGTCTGCAGAAGCTACATACTAGGAATGGGATAGTTTATTTATTTATTTATTTGATATATTGGTTTACAACCTTTGAGCCAGAAGCTCATTTACAAAGGTACCTCGTCACATGTAAGACAGATGGTAATACAGAAACATGGTATAACAACAATTACATTATAGAAACATAGAAACATAGATTTTGATGGCAGATAAGGACCGCTTGGCCTACCCAGTCTGCCCATTTCCCTACCTACTGGATAAGCTGCAGATCCTAGTTAACCAGCAGCCTACTTCTTCCTACCCCCACCCCCTAGAATGGCCTTATGACTGTCCCATGCATGCTTGAATTCCACCACTGTTTTTGACTCCACAACCTCCTCTGAAGGCCATTCCATGCATCCACAACCTCTCTGTGAAAAATACTTCCTTAAATTACCTCTGAGACGCCTCTCTATCTTCAAATTGTGCTCTCTTGTTCTTGCACACCTCTTTTTGAAAGATGCTACCTTCTTGGACTTTGTTGATTCTCTTGAGGTACTTGAATGTTTCTATCATGTCCCACCTCTCCCTCCTTTCCTCGAGGCTATACATATTAAGCTCCTTTCGTCTCTCTTCATATGTCTTCCGGTGCAGACCCTGCACCATTTTAGTTGCCCTCCTCAGCATGTGTTACAGACATTTGTCACAGACATTATTTATAGTATTTGGATGTAGATATTTTCAGACATTATTTATAATATTTGGATGATGATATTTACAACAAAACAGCAGAAGACATTATAAGCTTGAGAAAGCATCTAAACATAGTAGTCAGTCCTATTCATGGGTTTGGTGTTATTGACGTAGGTTGCAATCCAATAATGGACTTTGTCAGAGAATTTGGATCAGAGTGGGTGAGAGAGTGAGATATTAGTAGCAGTTACAGGAGCGGCTATTGAAGAGGTGGTTGTGAAGAGTGGTTTTGAAGTGGGCGATCTTGGGTGCACTAGTGATGGTGCTTGGGAGTGCATTAAACCATGTGGGGGCCCTGTGGTGGAAAGATCTCTGGGCAAGGGAGGTTTTTATCATGGGCACAACCAGAGGTGCTTTCTTTGAGTTGTGAGTGAGGATAGTGGGGGTTGCAGGATGAAGAGTGGCGGTGACCCCGGGGGGAAAGTCTGAGCAGTATTTTCTTGGACAGTAAGCAGGTCTGTTAGCGGAGCCTTTCATCGAGGTTGAGAAGATTGGCAGAGGTATAGAGGGAGCAGGTGTGAGTGAGCCTAGGTGCACCAGTTAGGAGCCTGCAGGCCTTGTTTAGGGAGGCCTGGATTTTTTTGAGTGCGGAGTTATCTGCTTCCCCCCATACAGGGAGCCCATAGTCCATTAGGGATAGTATTGATGAGGTGATGGCAAGCCTAAGGGCGTGGGGGGGGGAGGCAGTCCCTGTGTCAATAAAGGAGTCCAAACCGGATGTTTGTTGTGGCAGCAAGGCTGTTTATGTGGTCATGGAGGTAAGGGCCGAGTCGAGGGTAAGTCCAAGATATTTGTAGTTGGATACCTGTTCAAGGGGGTGCTGGGCGCAGGGGAGGATGTGGAGAGGTGCATTTTTTGCTTTGTTTTGGTGGTGAAAGAAAATCATTGACTTTGTCTTTTTTAAGTTTATGACGAGTCTATGGTCTTTAAACCATGTTTCGGCCTGGGAGAAGGCATGTTGGTGGGTGTCCTGAAGGGGTGTGGGTTTATGATGTGAAGTAAAGAGTACTGCATCATCTGCATACAGTAAGATTTTTGTGGAGCAGGCCTTTTGTAAGGAGTTTAGGTAGAGGGAGAAAAGAAGTGACCCTAGGATAGAGTCCTGGGGCACCCTGGAGCCGAAGGGTAGTGTGTTGGATAGGGTTCCATTAATTTTGACACGTTGGGACCGGGTGGAAAGGTAACTGGAGCACCAGTCCAGAGGGCCTGTGGAGAAACCAAGTTGGTGGAGTGAGCTGAGAAGCAGAGGGTGGCAGACTGTGTCGAAGGCCTTGGATAGGTCTATGAACACAGCTACTGCAATGTTACCGGCATCTAGGAAGGAGTGCATGAAGTTGGTGAATTTTAGTAGGGCTGTGGTGGTGCTATGGCCCGACCAGAAGCCTTGTTGCTCTGGGCATAGGATGTTATACTTGGCTAGATATTCAGTAAGTTGGGTGGCAACCAAATTTTCTAACTCTTTAGAGAGGGGGGAAGAATGGAGATGGGTCAATAGTTATTTGGGGAGGCTTTGCCACCACTTTTATGGATGGGGGTAATGACAGCTGTTTTCCAGGCACTAGGGAATTGCCCAGGCATAGGGATTTGTTGAATAGGTCCATTAGGGGGACTAGGACCTTGTCGAGGACTAGTTGAAGGAGCCTGGCATCTAGAGGGTCATTTATGGGGTTATTGCTGTTTAGCACTTTTTGTAGGTAAGGACGAGCTTCGTGGGTGGATATTTTGTGCAGGAGAAAACAAGGATGCTGCAGGTTTTGGGGTGGGGATTGGGCCACAGGGTCAAAGAAACAACTATGGAGAACAGTGCTGAGATCTGAGAAGGTGGTGTTTAGACAGTTTGCTATGGTGAGTGTGTGTCTGTGGAGGCAGTGCCATTTATGGTGAGGTGGGAGGGAGGTGGGGAGCGAGAGTTCTCTTTGAGTTCTTTGATGTTATTCCAGAAGGTCCTCGCAGACCCCCACCTGGCTGTGAGAGTGGATTTATAGTGGCCTGCATTGGCCTTACGGATGGCTCGAGTGCATCTATTGCGAGCGGCATTGTAGGATTGTCTGTCCACCAACCTGCCCGATTCTGTGGCTTTGTGCCAGAGATTATCCCTGTCTCTCAACATTTGGAGTAGGGAGGGGGTTATCCAAGGAGCATGTTGCCTTTTGGTGTGGAGTTTGGTGAGTGGGGCATAGAGGTCACAGGCCTTGGTGAAGGCCTGTGTAAGCAGGTTGAGTACAATGTTGATGTTGGGGGATAAATTAATGGGGGACCAATCTATCTGGGTGAGTAGCTGTTTAAGTTTTATTAACCCTCCTGGGTGAAGACACCTTCGGAAGGTTGTTTGGGCTATGGGTTTGGGTGTGGAAGAGGTCCATTGGAATAGGATGGGTGAGTGGTCACTTAGGGAGTCGGGAAGTACTTGTATATCCTGGATTTTGTTGTGGCGGTTAGATATAATGATATCCAGGAGGGTGTGGGTACCAGTAGATGGGTGAAGTCTAGTGAGTTGGGTAACTAATTGGACCATGTCAAGGGCTGAGAATGAGTCCTTTGTTGGTGCAGCTGAGGGGCCAAGCCAGTTGATATTGAGGTCCCCTACTAGTGTCTGCTCTGCATTGTGTAGTAGGGTAGAAAGGTATTCGGTGAGGGATGTGATGGCAGTCTTTTGGTTCTTAGGGGGTATGTAGGCCGACAGTTGACAGGTAGCTGGGTCGGGTAGTGTGAGAAATCACCTATTTTTGGCCAGGTAAGGTAGTTCGGGTAGTGTGCTACCCAAACCGACAAAACAGTGTAATTCTTGGGTCAGGAAGTTTGAGATGAGTATCTAATATTAGTGCTCTCTCTATCTTCTTCCTCACACTGGTAAAGAGTTAACAGTTTTTAGTCAGAAAAGAGAGACAAACCTAAATACTGCAATGCTTGGTGCTTACTGTTTGCAGGAAGCTCACTGTAAGTTGCAAGGAACAGGGTGTTCTGAAACTTACGAATGTTGTAACATTGAGCTCCGTGTAAACAGTAAACATCAACCAGTGCAACATTAATTTGTCTGTCTTTTCTGATTGAAAACTATTAACACTTTGCCAGCTGGAGCAGGAATGAGGAACACTAGTAATCATTATTTTTAAACTAGATTTTATCATATTTTTAACATATAACAAGACACCAACAACAAACATATGCCTCATGTGTATTTAGAATGCCTTTTTCCATTCAGTCTTTAAGGGTAATAGTAATGTTGTAATCAGGTTGGGTAATTGGATCTGGTAGTCAGGCTGGGTAATTTAAAATTACCCTACCCAATTACAATATTACTAAACCAGGTAGGGTGGAATATAACTTGAGGTACCATACCTGATTAAAACAGACAGATACCTGAACTACCCTATCCAACTACCTGTCGGGTAGCCAACCTAGTGGCAACATCATATATCATGTGGCCACCTTTTCAGGGCAGCATGTGGCCTACACACTCCAGTGGGCATGCATAGGAGCTGCTGGGGTGTGAGAGAGGGACATAGTTGAAGTGAGGTGTCATGGAGAACAGAGTGAGTTTGTTCTCTCAGTTAGCAATCGGGCAGCACATCCCCGCCATGTGGCATGATGCAGGCTGGGAGACTGGAGTCAACTTGCCTCTGAGCGAGGCTGAGCTAACCAAAGTAAAAAATAACTTTTACAATTACATTACAGAAAATTATTTGCTTGCAAGAAAGAAAGTGATAGTAGGAGGGTGAGAAGCAGGAATCGGGAGTGAGAGAGAAAGGAGGGAGTATGGTCTTGGGCAGCCACTGAGCTATCAGGCTTACTTAAAAAATACTCAGATGGGGTCATTTGATTTTTTATCCATGTTTTTCTCCCTCCTCAGTGCTGGTGGGCTTTCTCTGCTCTGTCCCTGCAGCCCCTCGCCCAGCATCTATCTCACTAGACTGCTGTGCACTAGATTCCCCAGAGATTTCCCCCCGTGGAGGGTCAGGAAAGGGGGGGGTTGTTCTCCCCTCACCCAATGACACATATCCAGATGGGGAAGGATGACTGGCCAGCAGTGTAGGGTGGTGACAGCTGGACAGGGCTTCATTAAGCCATCACCATTTTTTCATTTTCTGTCCCTGTGTTCCCCTACAATATGGTGCACTTGTGAGTGTGCCTGTGTGGAGACATGCACATGCCACAGAGTCTCACAGCCCTCCCTTCCACTGCCCTCCTTGACCCACACTACCATATGGGCTCCACCAGGTGGTAGTCATTCAGCGGAGCATACAGGTCCTCCCCCCTGGAGAGGAGAGCAGTCGTTGGGTTCTTGATCCTCTTCCCTCCCTGGCTGACCACTACGCCAGCAGCCCATGCTTGTGAACAAACATGGGTCACTGGTGTAGCAGGAGGTAAGGTGCGCTACCAGCACCTCAGCCCTCCATGCCACTGGGCTGGCTTAGTAATTCAATTTTATGGCTGAATAAATCAGTGGGGTAGAAAAACTGGAAATGTGATTAAAATAAGAATACCAGCAGGCAGCATCTACCAGCTACAGTACTTACAAAAAAAAAATGAAGCTTGATTTGCTCAGTTGGCACTGAGAGTGGAGATGACTGTGTCTGTGTAGTACTACAAGCCTGCAGGGACATCACCAGTGGTCATTTGTGATTGATTAATAGAATCACAGTGAGCCACAACATTTGTCCAGTCCCTGTATGTTCAGAGGCCCTTGGTGAAGCCAGAAGAAGCTCTGCTGTGTGATCCTGTGCCTAGATACTCTTTTATGGCTGTATAAGGCTTTTGTCTTAGGGCCACTGTTTGTACCGACAGTAAAAAATTTGAAGACTAGCTCCATGGCACTGAGTGATGGGGAATCGATCAGCATACTGGTGACCTGGTTTCATGCCCCAAGCCCGGACATCAGGAGTGGAGACTGGCAGGGAGGGGGTCAGTGGCAAGGTAAGGCAAGGAAAGGCAAAGTTTATTTGTATGGCGCCCATCCCAGGAGGCTCTGGATGCCTCACATAAAGACAAGTAGGGAGTAAGAAGGCATACATAAATACAAATTTAAAACAGTAAAAACAGATAAAATAATACAAATAAGTAAATTCATTGGTCACTTCATTTTATAGATTAAATAATTACATCAGGGAAAACCAGAGTGAAAAGGTGGAACTTTAGGTGGCTCTTGAATACTTTAACTGATGGTGCCTCCCTTATGCCAGAGGGATGCAAGTTCCACAGGATGGTGCCAGAGACGCTGAACACCCCATCTCTGGCAGTTTTTAACCTTGTCCTGAGAATTGCCAGGAGGCCCCTAGAGGAAGAACGGATGGGAGCGGACTGGGGCGGCAGGTGTTTGGAGATCAGACAGATAGCCAGGGTTTAGTCCATATAGGGCTTTAAAGGTGAGCAAGCACACCTTGAAGATAACCCTCCACCTGACTGGCAGCCAGCGCAGTTCATGCAGCACTGGAGTCACATAACAGAACCTCGAAAGGCCTGTCAGTAATCTGGCAGCTGTATTCTGCACTAGTGGCAGCCAGCGGAGGGTACCTCCCGAGACCCTGAAGTAAAGAGCATTACAGTAATCAAGCCCGGACATTACAAAGGCATGCACCAAGGTAGAAAGGTCCACAGGCAGAACTAGGGGCTTGATCTTGGTGATATTCCTCAAGTGATAAAAACCACTTTGGACAACTGATGATACCTGAGATTCAAATGTTAAACCATTGTCCAGGAACATGCAAAAATCTTGCACCCTGGAGGAAGCCATCAATGGTGCAGACCCCAGGAAAAGACCAGTTGCCATACTGGAGGCTTTCCTATCATGCCTTCGGCCTGGTTCCACTACCAGTACCTCCATCTTATTGGGGCTCATTTGAGACCAGCTGGAGGACATCCAATCAAAGATCTCAGCCAGGCAGATGTTTAACACTTCCACAGTGTTGAATGTTCCAGGGGCAAAGGACAAGTACAACTGGGTGTCATCTGCATAGCAGTGAAAACCCACATTTTACTTCCTAATGAGCTCACCTAGGGGCAGCATGTACACTGCAAACAACACACTGGTGACAAGATCAATCCCTGAGGCACATCACATGACAGGGGCTTCGAGGAGGAGGAGAAATTCCCCATCACTACACATTGCTTCTTGCTGGCAAGGTAGGACTCAAACTAGCAGATGACAGTGCCAGCAAGCCCACAATACTCTCTGAGATGATCTAGTAGTGCAAAGTTGTCTACAGTGTAAAAAGCAGAGAAGAGATTGAGGAGAACAAGAACAGACCCATCTCCTCTTTCCCTCACCCTAAAGAGGTCATTGTGCACCCAAACTAATGCTGTTTTTTAATGCTATGCTTGGCTCAGAAACCGGACTGGAGTGGCTTATAGATGTCAAAGGTCATGAGGTGCTCCTCAACCTGTTGCACCACAGTCTTCTCAACAAACTTATCCAGAATTGGAGGCTGGAGATACTTCAGTAATTTGCCAAGATGCTCTGGTCGAGAGATGGTTTCTTTAGAAGGGGCCTCACCAGAGCCTCTTTCAAGGAATCTGGGAAAAACCCCACTGACAATGAACACTGGATAATCAAGGTGAACACCGTGCCAATGGAGTCGATGCATCCCATTAAGAAATGCATTAGGAGACGGTTCAAGTCACAATATGTGTGCTTCAGCTTAAAAAGCTTTTTTTGGCTGCAGACAGGCTAGATGTAACTGCCTGTCTACAGTCCAAAAAAGCACAGCTGGTTGATTCTTCTCTGCAATAATCTCTCTGGACAGGAATTCTGCCTTCTTACAGTTGATTGCCCCCGCTACGCACCATAGTGGGTACGCAGGGCCAGTTTGTCCTCTTCTAGCCTGGTCCTTCACCAGCAATGCTCCAACTTTTGACCCCTAATCTGCATCACCTTGAGCTTTCCATAAAACCAAAGAGACCTCAAGTGAGAAGATCTGGGTCTACACAGACTGGTGTGAGTGCATCGAGAGCTGAGGACACCACCCTATTACACGTGGCAACCTCCTCACTCATGCCCTTTGCACATGCAGCGTTTACACTAGAGAAGTCAGCCTCCACCAGGAAACCCTCAGGGGACAATCTCTTCAAAGGGCAGTAGCTGACAATCTCAGCAGGAGGAGGGCTCTTGGGGGGAGCCCCGAAAGAGAACCTAACCATGCAGTGATCAGGCCTAATGACCTGATCAATCTTTAGGTTTGTTATCTCAAGCCCCAGTGAGAACACCAGGTCCAAAATGTGGCCGCCATGGTGAGTTATGGAAGTAATTTCTTGTGTCAGGCCCAGCAATGACATCATCTGAAGGAGGTTGGAACCAAGCCTGCAGGACTTGTCGTTGGCCCAAGAGTTGAAGTCCCCCAGCACTAAACATCTGGGGGACTCCAACACCTCACCGAAGACGAGATCCACCACCTCTTGCAAGAACTGTCCCCCCACCCTAGGAGGGTGGTAAATAAGGAGGATCTGGCAGCCTGCACCTGGACCCCCACCCACTGCCACACATTCAAAAGACCTGGTAGTTCCCACTGGGTGCACAGTGAAGCCAAGTTTGAATCTAAAACAGAGGGTTATTCCCCAACCCCTGCATTCCACCCTAGGGCAGTGCACTATGGAGTACCCGGGGGGGGACAGCTGCCTCCAAAAGTGGCCCGGCATTGTCTCCTTCCCAGGTCTCTGTGATGCAAGCCAGATTGATGGTAGAAATTAAGTCCACCATAATTGCGGTCTTATTTTTTAATCGATCTGGCACTGCAAAGCACTGCCCTAAGGGGACCGGTAGGCACTGCATCCCCTCCAGCTACCAGCCCACTCTGTCAGGTGGAACCCTTTGGAATAGGAACTAAACACACCTAGCCTCTCTCCGGGTCCCATCTAAATGCAGAGCATCTCCCGCACCTAACCACCCCTATCCCACTCACCTCCATCAAGCCAAGAGTACTCCACCACTACTGACCATTCCAGCACCTCTAAATCCCGACCTCATGACAGCCCCTCATTGTTGTTGCTGATACAGGGAGGTCAGTGAAGGGTTGGAGGTTGTGCAGTAGGGATACATCATAGGCTATTTGAACCCACCCTGGTTCCTTGCACATTCCAAAACTGTCAAAAAGCTATCAACAAAAACTCCCAAAGACCAGTTCCTTAAGAGCAGGACTACTACTTCAACACTTACAATAAAATCAATACACTCACATCGACACCCACTCCTAATACATAACTTATTCTACATTCTTACAACAGAGACACACACACTACTAAAACTAAGTCAAAACCCCACCCCTCACTTTCTCAACATTAATCCTCTTCCCCAAAAGCCTCCCAACCACTCCAAAACCCCCAAACCACCCCAAATTTAATCTGTAATAAGTACCCGAATGCCAACCAATTTTGCACAAAAGGGGAAATAAGCGCTAAAGAGTAAATGATACCCCTGTTCAGAGTAAGTCCAGGGAACCAGCAGAAAGAATGGAAAATGTTCAATATGATGAAAGACAGTTTTCCAAAAACAACAGTTTATAACAGTCCGCTATCACCAGGCCGTCCTATTCTGAAAAGAGAGCAATCAAATGGCCCACTCACAGTCTCTACTGGTAAAAATATCTAACTATGTTCGGGTGAGGAGAGTGCTCTCAGGAGGGCAGGATTCAGAATTTCTTCCCACCTCAGCAAACTCTCACTATTGCTGGAGCTACCAAGCCCTGAAGGGAACAAAAAGTGGTGCAGACTCACCCACTCCAGTCCAATGACATTTTCCGACACTGCTAGCACCCGGCACTGCTCTCACTGGTGCCGGGACAGCCCAGTCAAACCTTTATGTGGAAAACAACCCATATTGGAGCAACGACCGCAAGTGGGCCAACAAATCCAGCCAGGCTTTGGCCTATAGAAAGAGTCGCCGGCTTAGCACTCTGACATAAGTCCACCAATAATGACGGCCAGCTGTTCAGAATCTTACACCAAAGAGAAGGGCCTACGCCATAGCACTTCTGGCCCCCCTGCACAGCAATCTAGGCCATCAAACAATCCTCCAGAAAGTTAGAGAGGTGAAGAGAACCTCTACAAAACCACTTTCTAGCAAATCTGCTGCAGTGTCGTCCACTTAGTTCCTTCATGGGACTTGTCCCTGAGGGAAACAGCAGTCCACACAGAATTGGTCCAAAAGGTTCCTCCTCATCTGTCACTTCCCAGGAGCTCTTCTCCACTCTTCAGAAAATAAGGTTAGCATTTTTTTCCTAACCAAAAAACAGAAAAGGTGGCTCCTACCCTTTTACACTTCACCCAGCTTGTTTAACACTAGCGCCCTGTACCTTGCAAGCTAATTCAAAACAATACTAAACATTTTCAGGACACTGACTAAGTTTGTCTCAGGTGTCCATACACAGCCAAATTCCCCTCTCCTTTAGCAAAGCAGATATTTTTTTTGGAACTTTATGTTTTATTTTTCATTAAAACAAACACACAGTTTCTTTTCAAGCACTGATATGGCACTACATACTATATATATATCTATTGAGGGTGCCACTATTCTTCATAATAACAATTAGTATATCTGGTGCTTTACAGATACATCATTGCAGTGGACAACCAAGAGAGGGGGGAGAAAATACTACTGCCTAAGAAATTACAGATATTTTCAAAGCTGTGAAATGAGCCCATGAGCTACCTGGGTTTTGTCAAAATTATTAAAGTCCCAAAGTCCTTTGCCATACAAGGTGGAGCCGGTAGCCAGGTTTAAACTTAATTCACAACTATAAATGTGCTAATCCAAAGTTTGATCAAACTTAAATATTTTATAAAGCGCTTGTTTAGCAAAGCCATTATTATTAAGTAAAATCTCACTCCCTGAACAAAAAACTTGAAGATATACAGAAGAACATAAGGCCCAAGAAAAACGAGGAACAAATGAGTCCTTAAACCATGTCTCTGCAATATTCTGTAGCCAATCTAGCAGGCAACATCTGGTCTGTTTGTAATAAGGAATTCAGACAGTACCTGAAGAGATTTTTATATTATCAGTCCTTGCCGAGTAAAACTTTGCCATCAAGTGTCCTCATCTTCTGAAGATTGCTGGTCCGTTTCTTCCTGCTGTCGGCGAGGGAGTGCACGACGAAGGCTCCATTTCAAAGCTTCAGCTGGAACATTAAATAAAAAAATTCTCCCTCGATGTGCGATCCGCAATCGGGCCGGAAAAATCATGCTGTGAGGAATAGAGGCCTCCCTAAGCATGACTCTCACCCCATCAAATTGCTTCCTTTTTTGGCAAGTGGTGTAGCTGATATCTGGAAACAAATTGATCCAATTTCCATCATAAAGGAGCCCTCCCTTTTGTCTGGCCAAGCTCAGAATCAGGTCTCTTGTAGCTGCCCTATCCGACACCAAGATTATGGCTTGAGGAACCTCACGATTGTCCAATCTGCCACGAGGGGTTACTCGGTAGGCTTGCTGAGACTGCAGGATCTTGGATTGTATTTCTGAGCCAAGTTGCTGTATAAGCCACTCTTGCAGAAAAAGTAGCAAGCTATCCCCCTCTACTTCCTCTGAAATGCCCAATATCTGCACATATGGAGACTGAATTTGGTTTTTGAGAGTCTTGATATGGGCTTTCCAATGGTTACTCTCTAATAATGGAGGAAACAGCACCCATAGCCGCATCCACTCTTTTTGAGGCATCTAATGAAGTTATCTATGTGCCCTCCATAGATGTTTCAAGCATTGCAACATAATTGCTGAGCCCGTCGAATTTGTCCGAGAGAACTGTAACTGACTTAATTAATTAAGTTAGTATTTCCCCAATAGTTTGTAATGTCTCTCCCGATGACTCTCTAATATTCTCGTTGGGCCTGTTCTGAGAAGAATGAGTAGCTGGCACTGATGAAGCATTTTTCTGATTAGCTCTGGAGCCCTGATTCAGGTCCTTACGAGGATTTCCCATTTTTGCCACTGTTTATTATTTTCACTGTCCAACCACTTATTTTTCAAATCGGATATACCAAAAGGTCAGTTTTTAATAGTTGGCTACAACAAGTTTCACTGAGTGATCAAAAGGTCCCCCTCTTGCTTGGGCTCGACAGTGCCACCCCACCAGCAAAGCAGATATTTTTAAGAGTACAGAAACAAAGGACAGCTCTAATCAGAGTCATAGCAAGAGGCAGCACAGCATCGCTGCCATCTTGGAACATCCTATGGATGCTTCCCTCTGGGGGGGGTGCTGGATTACTTTGCCGTGGCTCCTGGAGGTGGCTAAATGAGGTGTTCTAGGTGGCGTGGACCACCACATGTTGACGAATGTCCCCGTCTCCTGGACGCCATTGTGGCTGCATGAATGTGGAAGGTGGGTAGGACCAGAAAAGCAGAAACCACCCACCCAGCTGCTGGATAACAGCTACCTCATTCTCCTGAGCCATGTAGCCATTCACAGCCTCCTCCAATCCTCCTAGGCCCTGCTTCTTGGTCAAGGTAGCAGGAACTATATCCCTTCTTCAGCACTCCCAGAAGGGTTACCACAGGTCTACTGAGGATGCAGACTGACGTGAGGATGGTATGGATGGCAATGGGGATGGCCCAGTGGGTGAAAGAGGGTTAACGTTGTGCAGCCTAAAGGAGTGGCTGACCAGAAGGGCAGGGAGAGGTGAAAAAAAAAAGATGAAACAAAAACAAAATTGGCATAGCCAGCTCAGCTCTTCTCAGTGTTTAATTTTTGGAAACAGCAGCAGGCTCACTCAGAGCAGCCGCACCTCTTGTAATTGCCTTTATCACCCAATGGCCCAGTAGACAAATTACTTATTTAATCATTAAATGGCTCTCTGTTTCACTAACTACTGCAGACAATCTGTCTGGTAATGTCACATTAATGAAGACAAGCTGGGGCATATCACAGTGGCCCTATAGAAAGATGCCTTATACAGCTGTGATACTAAAGACTGCATTTTGGAAACAGTAGCAGGCTTGATCAGAGCAGCTGTGCCTATCTTACTGGACTCAAGACAGATCCTTTTGAGTAGTTTTCTCTGTTTAGGGCGGCCAAAAACAAAGTTTTTCACATTTTGTTATAGTCAGGGTAGGGTAATAGGGTAGTAGAATGATTAGGGTGGTAACTACCTGACCCTAACCAACTACTCTTTTTGCATTATGGGATTGTTAGGGTTATTTAGTGTAGTTTGGAGGTACCCGCAGGTAATGTTTAGGGTAGGGTATTTTACTACCTGACCATGCCTACTAGATACTGTTTGTTCCTGGCAATGCTACAAGAATAGTAAAACACTGCCCAGACAACTACCGACACCTGTTGATCAAGGGTCAACTTACTATCCAGGATGACTCCAAGATTTCCTAATGTCATCTACCATTTTGAACTGCTGTCCGTCCAGCGAGGGACACAAGAATAGTTTACTAGCAATAGCTTGGTCATACCTACCAGGCTTGATAATCATGACCTCTGTCTTGCTCAGGTTGAGACATAAACCAGTTCGAGGACATTCAGTTATTTATTTATCTTGGTCCAACATTTCTCCAGTACTGAGATTGCATCAGAACTACCAGGATTTCTAGACAGGTAGACTGAGCATCATCTGCATAGCAGTGAAACTCAGTGCCATGCTATCCAATGATCTCACCCAATGGTATCATGTACACTGAAAACAACATGGGATCAAGGATTGAGCCTCAAGGAACACCACAAGGGAGCATCAATGCTCTGGAAAGAAACTTCCCAAGGCTACTTGTTGGGGTCTCCTGAGAAGGGTAGGACTCAAACCAGTGAAAATGATTAGTATGGGAGCCTTACTGGGATGAAAACTCCATAGCATTTACGGAATCTAAAGCAACATGACTTAGCCTGTCTCATTTGTATCTTCAGTCCTTCAGCTAGGTTATGCTTCTATTTTGGATGGCTGTGCCTGTAGTTCAGTGGGGTGAGCAACCAACCATGTCCCCTTCCTGAGCTATATAGGCAGTTCCTCCCAGCCTCCTTCTGAAACATTTTTGTTTTTTTGCAGCTGGAGGCTCTGCTTGACCTCTCCATGGGCTCTGTCCCCCCACCCCTTCTGCTGTGTTTGCTTCCTACTTTCCCTTGTGCTTGGATTTCTGCTGGCTTGTGCTGGACTCTCTGCCTGGTTTGTACTTCTCCTTCTCTAGGGTGGTATTTGCCTCTGGCTGCGATCTGTCTATGCTTCCCTCTCAGTTGTTTGTTTCTGCTCCCTCCAGCTCCTGTGCTGTGTTTGCTTTTGAATGTTTCTTTCGGGCTTTTCCAGTTTTTCTAGTGTCCCATTTATTTTTCATACTTAGCATTCCCTCAGTTTACCTGCAATTGTTATCTGTATGCTTCAGCTCAAACTGCTGCTTTCCCTGCCTATGCTGTTTTATTGCTTTCTTACCATAATTGTTTTCACCTGGTCTAGGCTTCATCCTTCTGCCAGCTAACTGACACTCCATGCTGTGCTAGGTTTGTTTCTCAGCAGCTCTGCTCAATTCATTCAGTATTGGTATTCGGTGTGCTCTGCTCAGTTCATTCAGTGTTTGCTCAGTCAGGCAGCTGCTACCCCTAACTTTCCATATTTGCACTGCTCTAGTATATTCATGTTGCTGTATTACTATACTGACATGGCTTGCAGCTGCAGGTATTTTAGAAATACATTTCTGAATTTAATTTTTCTGAATCTTTCAGTGATTATTTTGCTTCATCTTGTTCACATTACTCTGGCAGTTTGCTATCATATGACTCTGTTCTTAACTAGGACCTTGCCTCTAAAAGCTCCTCTGTTTTTTGGGAGTCCTACCCTACCAACATTACAGTTTACTGTTTGCTCTCATGGTGCTCAGATTGTGGCTTCCCTGTTATTTACATGGCAGGGGACTGTGATGTCACAGCAGGGCATTGTGGCTTCAAGTAGCAGAAGCATGCTATATTGTAGGCTTTATGATTTTGCCCTGCTCCCTTACCTACAGGGCTTTTCAGTTATCCATGCATAAATACTTTTACCTTGCAGCCTTCATGACTTTCAAGATATTCATTGCATTTCATTACTGCATTGCAGATACTTACTGCCTTGCAAATGCACCTTACTGGAATAACCTAACTCTGCCTTAATGGCATTTAAGGTATTTATGTCAATCATATCAATTTACTATTCACGCTGAAACCATAGTGCTCATCTGCTAAACCTCATCGATTCATTTACACTAAACTCATTGATTCAATCACTGGCATCACAGCATCTTGCTACCTAAACACCTACCGTCTATTTCACCATTAATTTGGCTTCCTTAATGGAATTGATTGGCTTGTTTTCTGTTGGCTGCTACTACTATCAAATGGCTCACACTGCAGCCTCCTACCTCTCAAAGTCACTGGCTTCACCTGGCCTCCTCATTACTAACCTGATAACTAAGCAACAGCTGCTGGCTTTGCCTGGCCTCCTCATCAATAACCTATTATCTAATCTACAGCTGCCGGCTTTGCCCGGCCACCTCCTATCTAGCACATCATGGTTGATTCATGCTCTCACTCATAAACTGGAGGCATGCGAACCGTGATCATTTCCTTTTCTGACTCAGGGCTTGCCCTGCAGCTGACAGTCTCACTTTGCACCCACAAAGTCCATATCCCAAGCATGTGAAATTTGAGGCAAGGTCCTTCTCATCTAGCTCATAGTGGGAATGTCCTCATTCTGGGCACAGCTTCAGTCATTTAACTCATTGGCGGACCTCTTGATGTAGAATTTAAGACTCAGCTGCGAAGGGTTGGGTCTCATCAGTCTGGGCCCCTTTAGCTAGCTGAGCTGATTCAGAGGCACCTTCTATGCTATTCTCCCTAAGACTGCCTCTGGTTTACCCAGTTTGTTCTTAGATTGGTAGGCTGGCTGAGTGTCTCCGTGGTCATTACTCTCCTTCCACCTTGAAGGTGGTACCATGTCAATGTGTCCCATGTTGCAGAGGAAGGTGCTCCCCTTAAAGGGATAGAGTGAGAGTTGTCCCTTCAATTGGAATATTTTCCACCCCCTGGATTGGCCTTCTAAATTGCAGCAGCAGAACTGTTACTAACCAAAGTACCCTAAAGCCTAGAGGGATGATGACCTAGGCCTTTGATCCCCAAAGGTTTCCCCCTTTAAAAGGTTTTTTTTTCTCTCCTCTGTGCCAACATTCTTAATATGTAGTTAGTTGTTAATAGTATATTCCCTAGTTTCCTTAGATAGATTCCGCAGTTGGATGGAAATGAATGGTGGCCCTACTCGCCATTCCCTCTCTCCTTATGAAGCCCTGATGTTATTAGTGCAATCCATTTTATCAGTGCAGTCCTGACACCTGTACATTTTATTTGTGTTTCTTCAGCTGTCTCACTGCTGTCAATCTGTTTGTCAACTTCATAGTCAACATTTACTGCTTAATACTCTTTTTAAGGCTCCTTCCTAAGGTGCTTTTAGCCAAGGGAATCTTTCCCGTGGCACCTCTAGAGGTGGAACCCTCTCGAGGCTTCCTTGCCTTAGGTTCCCCTACTGGGTGGTAATTTCCCATGGAATAGAGAGTGCAAATGGCCAAACAGTTATCACAGTTGCACAAACATAACACTACTCTGGTTGCATAGGGCCATTGAATTGGAAGGCCATGCCTGTAGTTCAATGGGGTGAGCAACCAACCATGTCCCTTTCCTGAGCTATATAAGCAGTTCCACCTAGCCTCCTTCTGACACATTTTTTTCTTTGCCTCACCATCCTCCTCTCCTCCTCCAGCGGCACACCTCTCTCCTCAGGGGGACTCTTTTCTAGGGTACCTTTAGCAAAGGGAATCTTTCCCATGGCACCTCTGGGGTGGAACCCTCTTGAGGGTTCCTTGCCTTCGATACCCCTACAGGGTGGTAATTCCCCATGGAATAGAGAGTGCGAATGGCCAAACAGTTATCACAGTTGCACAAGCATAACACTACTCAGGTTGCAAAGGCCCATTGAATTATATTCTGGATCTGTCTATAACCCTGGATTTCACAAGAACAAATGACTTAATTCAATAATATCAAGTGACCCAGTGGCCATGTGGAGAATACTGCATGGGCAGTCATGCACAGCAAGTCTGTGTTTTGATCAAGGGGCTCTGATGACATCATAGTGACCTAGAGAGCCAAGCTCATGAGGTCCTTGATGTTATCAGAACCCCAAGAGGGAAACTCAGAGGGGTTATGCATAGTTTCCAGTTTATTACTTTGCATAGTATATGGTTTGGACTTTCTGTGACTTCACTAAGGGATGACAGCTGACTAGTGGAGCTCCAATCCCAACCCAATCCTTACCTCAAAAATTGTTTTAGTACAAAACTGTATTACTATGGTTTTGCAGTCAGTAAGAGAAATATTACAAACTGTAAGAGGAGTGACAGCTCTAAATACTACTGATAAAGGGAAAGACACCGAAGAAGATTATGGTACTGAGATCACTTGCAGCTCAGCATGGTGGTGGCTGGCCACTGAAAAATGTAAGCGCTACAAACTATACCGAAGCATTGAAAGATAGATCTGATTTGGGCAGTGCTATGAGCCTATGGGTCAGAACACAAAATAGCAATCCATGATTTAAGCACTAATCTTACCCAACTTGACAAGAGAGTTGCAGTTCATGAAGAAACCATGATCTTGTTGATACACATGTTGACCATTCTGACTGCTTCTGGTCAAACGTCTACAAACATTACAGAAAGTGGAGGATAATAATGTGGACATTAAGGAGTGAATATGCTGCAAGAATCTAAAGATCTGTGGCATACCTGAACAATCAGAAGAGACACAAATCATTCAATTTTTTACAAACATGGCTTTAGGTACAATTGATACTACTGACCAATTAGGATTTTAGTATGGAGCAGGCCCACAAAGCATCCAGCCTAGAAGTTAGCCCATTGCCAGACCACACTCCATTTTAGTCTGATTTCTGAAACATCCTACAAAACAACATGATCTCTTTGAGGCTTGGAATAAAAAAGAGTTACAATATCAAAGGTACAGAGTCTATTTAGATAATCATTAGGCACTAGTTGTGTTTGCAAAAAGAAAGGAGTACATCACATTATTTTCTGCTCTTATACAGCATAGTCTTCATTTTCAGACACCTTTCCTGCTAAAATATGGATTTTTTTGGAACAGAGCTGACTTCTAAAGGAGGTGAAGAATTTGGTTTTGGAGAAAAGCTTTGGCGTTGTTCTACTTATTATGTTCATGTGCATATCCCATGCATGATTGAAGCTGATCATAGTTCCACCATCTCTTCTGGCAGGGTGTGCCAGGCATCCACCGCTCTTTCAGTGAAGATGTATATCCTCACATCCCTCTTAATCTTCCCCCTTTCTAGCTTCATTGCATACCCCCATGTTCTGGTGTTTTCTTCCTCTGAGATTCCCCACCTGCACCTTGTTTACCCCTATGATGTACTTATAAGTCTCAATCGTGGCCCCTCTCACTCTCCTCTCTTCCAAGGAGTACATGTTGAGATCACACAGCCTCTTCTTTTACTGGCTTCCTGAATAACTCCTTCACAAGTTTGGCAGCCCTCCTCTGGACTGCTTCCACCTGTTAATGTCCTTGTGGAGTACAGCCTCCAGAACTGGACACAAAACCCTAGGTGATATCTCACTAGTGATACAGTGGGATCACCACCTCCCCTCTCCTACTAGAAATCCCCCTCTACATGAACCCCAGCATCCCACTAGCCTTGTCATGCTGCCCTGCCACCTTGAGATCATCAGACATGATTACCCTGAGGCCTCTTTCTTGCTTGGTGACTATAAGTACATTCCCCCATCTTATACACAGCTCCTGAGTTTCTCCACCCCAGTTCTATGACTTTACACTTTTTAGCATTGAAACCCAGCTGCCATGCCCTAGGCCACTCCTCTAATTTCCCCAGATCTTTTTGCGTTCTCTGCACCCCTTCCTGAGTGTTCACCCTGTTGCAGATTTTTGCGCCATCCACAAAGAGACACACCTTCCCCCTCCAGTTCCTCAGCAATGTCACTTATGATGACATTGAAGCAGACTGGTCCTAGTAGTGATCCCTGTGGCACCCTGCTAGTCACTTTGTCACTTAATGTCACTTAATGAATGAGGAGCTAAAAAGGCGAAAGCCCACATACAGCTCCTTTATGCTAAATTACAAAAAGTCATGTCAACACTCCCTGCTACGTATCTATCTAAGCTGCTTTTAAAAATGTTCTTATTTTCACTTATTATTGTTTTCATGGAGTTTATTCCATAAATTTGCAGCCCTTTGCATGTAGTTTTTTCTTTTGTTTGTCCTAAAGTTTCCAACCCTGACCTGTAATGGGTGCCCCCTTGTAAATGAGTTTATATCTTTATATTCTATGTTTAGTTCATTCTTCATAAGTGGGTCATTCATTTTATCATAATAAAATAGATCACCTCATTTCCTTCTCATCTCCAGACTATGCAACCCAAGATGCTCTACTCTTTCCTGATATGATTCAGTACAAAAATTTGTTATTGTGTTTGTGTACCTATACTGTACCCTCTGCAAGCTATCCACCTCCTTTCTCATGTAAAGGCTCTAATTCTGACTGCAGTAATCCAACTGTGGCCTGACATATGATAGATACAATGGCATCATCACCTCTTGTGGCCTACTTTTTATATTCCTTTTAATGGCTCCAATTGTTCTATTTGCTTTTGCAATTACTGTGGCATAATGCTCCTTGAAATCTAGCTCACTGTCTATTAATATTCCCAGATCTTTTTCTATTCTTTTGTTTGCAAGATGTAGGTGTTTAAGATGTATTTTTTTATTATGGGGGGGGGGGTCTTTCTGCCCATGTGTAGTATACAGCATTTTATTTCAGGTTCAATGACATTCCCCATGTTTGTGCCCAGTTTGCTATAGTATTTATATCCTCTTGTATAAGTACATGTTGATTTGTTGTTCCACGAATAGCGCCCAATTTCATGTCCTCTGCATACTTGGTAATGTAATTCTGAATATTATCTTCCATGTCTGCAGTAAAGAGCAGAAATATTAGTGGTCCCAACACTAATCCCTGTGGCACCCCGCTGGTCGGACTACCCTCCTTTGAAAGATATCCCTTTATTGTTACTTTTTGAGTTCTTGCTTGCAACCAGTTTATTATCCATGCAATAATATGTTTGTCAATGCCATATTTCAGTAGTTTCTTGCCTACCTCCCAATGTGGCACATAAGCAAATACTTTCCTGAAATCCAACAAAATTACATTGTAATGGTCTTCCCTGTCCAAATGTTTGCTCACCTGTTCATAGAAACAAACCAAGTTGGTGTTAGATGAATGCCCTATTTTAAAACCATGTTGATTTGTGTCAAACATTGGATTTTGTATTATATGATTATGTACTTTTTCTTTAATAATATATTCCAGTATCTTGCATGGTACAGGAGTTAAACTTATGGGTCTGTAATGCTGTATGTTTTGTTTGCTACCTTTTTTATGGATTGGAGTGATTTTAACAATTTCCCATTTTCTTGGTACTTTACCATTGTTTAATGATTTTTCATATAGGATTTCTAAGGGAATGGAGATTCTGTATTTCATTAATTGTAACATTGCTGGTATAATATTGTCTAGGCCAGGGGTGGTATATGATTTTAAATTAGTAATTTTATTTATGACTTCTTCTTCTGTAGTGATTTCATGGTGTCCCTTATTGATATTTTTTCCAATGTTTCAGTATTTTTGCAAGTATTGTTATAGTTTGAACAAAAATATGTGTTAAAAAGATTAGCTATGTTAACAGATTCTATGACCAGTATATTGTTTTCCTTTATTGAGTTCAGTTCTGTGTCTGTCTGTCTTTTTAAGTGAGTTTATGTAGCCATAAAATTGCTTACTATTACATTTAGTTGCAGTTGCTGTGAGTTTTTTCTCATAACATCTATTGACTTTATTTTATTTTTACAAGATTTTTGAAGTATTTTGAACCTCTCCCAGGTGTTGTTTTTTTGACAATACTATAGACCTTGTTTTTTTTCTTTTTATCAATTTTATTATACCCTTGTGTAGCCGTTTTGGTTTTATTCCTTTGTGATTGTATTTTTTAACTCTCAACATATTTATCCATTACTTCAATTATTTTGTTTTTTATGTAAACCCATGTTTCATCCACTGAATTATCACATAGGGTTTCAGTCCAGTTTATTTCCATTAATTCTGCATTTTGATCATTTACATTTGCTGTGTTTTATTGATGTATTACTGTGCACCCCTTCTGATGTGTATAGTTATTTTCTACTGAGAAGGTTATACAGTATTACACTATTTCCTAAGGGTATTTTTACTTTGCAGCTTAAGATGTCTATACTTTCTGAGTTGATCATGAAGTCTAATATATGTTGTTCTCTTGTAGGAGCTTTAACAAGTTATTATCCAGACAGGTGTCTAAGAAAGCTCTACTTTGTTTCATGTTGGACCTGTTATTATTTTCATCTATGATTGGACAATTAAAATTCCCTGCTAATACCATATCTCCCAGTTCTATAACTTTTAATATTTCTTCTATGATTTCATTATTTCTCTCCTTTGGTGTGTCAGGTGGTCTTTTATATAAGCCTAATATATAATCCTTAGTGGAACCATTTTTTATTTGCAGCCACAGTGTCTCAGTGGTAGGTGAAATTGCAATACCGGCCCCTCTCATGTACATTCTGCCTAACCTCCATAAAGTATACCCTGGAATATTGTTATTCCATTCATCATTCTCATTCCACCATGTCTCCATTAGCATTGTTATATCAATGTCTTCTGAAAATAATTATGTTTGTAATTCTGCTATTTTGTTGTTTAGGCTCCTGGACTTACTCAATAAACACTGAATGGATTTTCTGTTACATTAAATCTTTTTACAATTAGAACAGAAATTCCAGTTGTTTCATCAGGTTTTCTACAGGTTCTCTACTTGCAACTCTGAGCTTATATCACTACAATAGGATCGCAGGGGTTTAATACAGTAGATTCTCTAACAATATTAGGTTAAATACACCAAACGTTCCTTCAGTGAAGTTCTTCATGGTTGATATCTTACCTGTTTCATGCACTTATGGATTCCTCTTCACAGACCACATTAAATGTTAAACAAAAATGGAATTAAGGTTTAAATATTGTTTTAATGGACTAGTAGCAGGAGTGTATCCAGACTTCCATATATACAAATACTAGTTCTCCATTGTGGCAAGCATTTTCCTGGAAGGTGGTGCATTCAGTCTGGATTAATACCTTGTTGCCACACTGAAACAGCACTAGTCAGTGTGTTTAATCATCTTCTTCTAGCAAGAGACAGCAGCTGGTGTTCCATTTTTGTATGGTTGGATCTCTCCTCTGCATTTGACACAGGGGACCATGGGGTGCTGTTGACCTTTGAGGCACTATGTGGGACTCACTGGGGCAACATTGAGATGGTTTGATTCCTTCTTGTCCAGTAGGATAAAACAGATTGCACTGAGTAGTGACATCTCAGAAGCTGCTGTTCTCTGTTGTGGAGTTCCTTAGGAGTCAATTTTAGTCCCAATGTTGTTTGCAGGGGAGATCATCAGGCAGTATTGTCCAGGTTTTCATTGTTGTGCAGATGTTACCCAGATCTATTTATGCTGTGCACATGATTAGGTGAACATTGTCTCAGGGTTGAATGAGTCAAAATCTCAGACTGGATGGTCTTTAGCTGGCTCAGGTTTAACTCATTAAAAATATCAAAATCAAAAACAACACATGCAGACTTGCTCAGATCTTGCATTCTCTAAATTGCCACATTAATCCCCAAGGGGGAATTAAAAGAAAGCACTTGGGAAGCTATAAATGCCAGAGAATAATGAAATATTTATTGTGGCTCCATAGAGGATGCTGACTGTCCTCCCCTAAGGGTCTTCTTCATGGGGCATCAGTGGGATAACTCATCAAAAACAAAGGTGCTGAATTATTGATGCAACTTAAGCCACTGTTTTCTAAATTGAATGCATTCTAGCATCAGTTATCCAGAAGCATACTGTGTCCAGATGTTGTTGTTAACCTGTGCTTATTAAATATCATTTTACAAATATCTTTTGTTCCCTTGTACATTGATCTGTTTGTATGTTTATTTGTATTTTATTCCTGGGTCCCCTTTGAAAATGGACATTTGATGCTTAAGGGCTATTACCTGGTTAACAAATCAAATAAATAAATTAAGTATCTTTAAATGTGCACTATTTAATGACTATTACTAGGGAGGGTCCTTGCTTCTTTACAAAACGTGCCCACACAAAACAGCACGGCATTTTTCCTTGTGGTTTGGTTGTTAGCTGCACTGTTTCTGTGTTTTTCAAATGGAATAAAGTGTTCCCTATCATTTGATACTGGCATGTGAGTGTGTGTTTTTTTCCCTTGGATGTCTAGTTTTAAATGTTACACCCATGGCTTCATACTACCTTTTCTCTCCTTATCTGAGTTGTGATTATTTGGACACCTTTTACTGATTAATATGGGCATTTTTTGGTTCTCTTTTCATCTCTTGCTCTTTACATAATCAATAGCTCAGTTATAAGAAAAGTGGTTGCATTTATTGACTGTATTCAATAATATTTCTTCACGGATTAATGTGAACTGTTAAAAATGTGTACTTTTTCTGAAAATAGTAACAAACGAAAAGTTTAAAAAGTATAGTATACAAGTTAAAACATAAATTAAAAATGTAGTATTTTTCCTTTCAAGAGTCCTTTGGTTTGACATTTCTATTATTTAAAAAAAACCAAAAAAAAACAAGAAATGCCCCCTAAATCAGCTGCAGAAATCCCAGTCAAGACTACTTATGGAAGTATTTTACAAGTACTGTATATTAGTGTAAAATCAAGTTGCATTTTAAAATGAACCAGTTGTCATTATATTCCAGCAAATTCTTCAATATTGCCATCTTAAGAAAGACTGCCACTGTTATACATTCCCAGATTGTTGTTACCAGACCTAACAATGGTGCCAAAAGTTCCTTCTAGCATGCAGGCAAGAAGTTTTGGAACTGGGGGCACAGTTCTTTCTTCTGTCACCAGCAAAAGCAGGATCAGAACATGTAGGAATTATGGAATTATTAGTTTTCATAGTAGCAAGAGTCAAAGAGGGGAAAACTCATATTTTCTTTGAAGTTGACCAAGTTGTTACCTTCCTTAGGTCACAGTATTCTACTACTTCAGAGCATGATTTTAACAGTTCACCAACGGATTTGGAGAAAGACATAATTGCTTCCATGAATAGGATGGACTTTTAATTTCTAATATGGAAACAATATACTTTTTTTGTTAAATTATAGATTATCAGGCTAGCCTAGAGAGAGAGTTTTATCATTTAAATATATAGAATTCTTACATTGCAGCTGCAGATTTGCAGATATAACTATTTTTTAAATATACCATGTATGACTCCCTACCTATGAAATGGTTTAAATATATCCTTAATGTTAAAGTTTTATGTCCCATTTGATTGGTTGAAATATTTCTTTATATGTATAGCGCATAGGGCATGGATCAAATAAACAGTTTATTTTGTCATGACTGTAAACATTAAATAAACATCAGTAAAACATAAAAAAAAAAACAGTTACAAATGCAGACCACCAATCCTTTATCTATGTGGCTCCGTTTAATCAAGACTGATTAAGACAACAGCACCTGAATGGAGGATCAGTGACAAAAGTGCTTGAGTGGAGGATGTGTGGTCAGTGCAGTTCTTGGCAGTCATATTTATTCAGTTTAAAATGAAATTCTGTTTTATAAACATATACTTGTAAAATAACTCTAAAAGTGGCCTTTGGTGGGTTTGCAGCAGCTGGACAAGGGGTGAGTTCTTGTTTTTTAAATGGTGAATAATCTGAAGATTTTTGTGTTCAGGGAAGGGTGTGATTTGTATGTGTTTGTGTAGGAATGGACTGTTCAGTGTTATTGTCATTATTGCTGGCATAACTCCATGCTAATCATAAACACCATCCTGTTTGGGTTATGTATTGGTGACCTCAATACCCTAATCTAGAGTCTACCACAAAGAAAAAGGAAAAGACTTCAGTGGCAGGACATTGTCCTGGTATCCAAGTTCCTATTAAAGACATGGTTCAGATCACTTCAGTGACTTATTTATCCCCATACCTTGTAATCCTTCATCCATAAAAAAAAAGCTCTACTAAGATTTTTTTTTAAGTTAATACGTAAATTTTAAGATCTAAGGAGCTCCATTTTAAAAATAAATGCATCACTTTTACAAGAAATAGGGAGGTGCAAAGTTCCCAAAATATGTTTTGCAAAGTAATTTGTCAAGTTCTACTAACTTCATGAAGTAGCAAAGTTGGATCTTTGCAAGTGAAGTTGGCAAAATCACCACTGATAGTGGTGCTGGGTTGCTATACCATGAGACTGGGCAAAGCTGCAAACATGCAGGTCACATGGTATGCTAGATGCAGGATGCAAAACATGTGATGCCTATGCCCCATGCAGTCCTTTAAAGTATGTGCAGGTGGAAGGATCTGTCTTGTACAGATGAATCTCTGATTTCTAGACATAAATCAAACCTTTTTTGTTGTTCATTCACCTGAGTGTATAGCACCAGGAGTAGAGTGTGTGTATACATGTGTGTGTGTGTGGGGGGGCAGAGAAGCAGTTTAGCTCAGCCAACCTACAGCATTTACTTTTTGACAGTGCTCTGTTAGACACAGATAATGTGTAATTCTGTCTTTGTGTTGTATTTTGCTCCTGATTTCATCCAATTAAAAATGGATTATTAATAATTTTACATGTAATTGTTTATTTATCTGTTTCATTTGTGTTTAATTTTTTTTCATATTTTTCTGCAACTGTCCACCCAGTAGTATTTGTTTTCAGTCACCTTTTTTTTTTTGTTAAAACCGGTAATATGAAGTTGGTTTAGATGTGGTAGTTCCAGAGAAGGTCAGCGTAGTCAGGTACCAGCTGCAACAAAGCAGTGTGCCACAACAAAGTTGATGCCAGAGGGACAGGGGGTTAAAAAAAAGAAAGAAGACCCCAAGCTTATTAGTACATCAGCTGCAGCTGATCTCCTTGTTGGTGGCAATAGCAGGAGAACTAAAAGTACTAGTGAAAGTACAGCAGCAGACCCTATCCATGTGTCCCTTTCTGAACCTGTCCACCATGAAGATACGGAGCAAAAGAAAGAGGTCGAGGTGGCAAAAAATATTAATGAGTCTGAAACTCAGCAAGAACCATTTGTGGTAAAGGTTATGCAAGAGTACATCCTGCCTAAATAACAGGAACAAGGTATGGAATTGGCAAAGTCAAATGTAGCTATAGCTGAGTGTGGGGTAGTCCAAGATGAGGCTAAGGAGGAGAAGGAGGAGGAAAGGAAGATGAGAGAAGGGTGATGTTGTGGAGGACCCACTTTGGGAGCATGAAGTTCAAAAAGCAAAACTGGTGGGCATGTGCAGAGGAAACCCACTACTGTTAGCAAGAGTACCAAGCCATCCAGTCTTAAGACTACAAAAGCTCAGATATTCATTGACAGGCCTGGACCCACTATTGCAATCAAACTGACTATGTCTGGTGGCGCTCCTGCAAGCAGTAACGCTACTTTGAAAGTGCAAGTATTAAGTACAATATTGGAACCCAAGGCCACAACCCCCACTAGTGGCTCCCAAATTCAACAAAAAGGCTGTACAAATCTCTTGTCTAGGATTTTTTCATTTTAGAGCCTGAAGATCACACAGTAGCAATATGCCAGTTATGTCAGACAAGAGTAAGCAGAGGGAAGGTATCTTGGGACAGGGGATCAGGGGGCCAACGCAAACATCTCAAAAAGGGCACATGTCACAGTCACTAGAAGGCAGCAGGTTTGGGCAAGAGCACTGGCTCTGGTGGAAGTGGTAGTGGTGGTAGTCTAGGTAAGAAAATGCAGGTGGAGCAATGGAGTAGGAAGAGGCTGAGGAAAGTATCGAGGAGTTTGAGGGACACCCAACCCAAAGAAGTGACAACCCAGGTAACAGCCATAAATCTTCTACACACAGCATCCTGAAAAAACACCAGGGTCAGATCACCAAGTCTGGTGGTGTACGGAGGATTCTAAATAACTTTAAAATCACATACCCCAATCACAGTCATCACACATTGTCCTTCATCATGTCCAGCTGTTTGGCAAAAGCACAAGTGTCAGCATTCATAAACCAAAGGAGTTTCAGCCAGCTCTGGTGACTGTACTAGCTGGGCAAACCAAATATCCTCCCAATCACAGTGTGGTACGTGGACTCAATGCAGCAACTGCTGAGATGCTAACAACTGATTTACTGCCATTCTCATTTGTGGAGAATGTAGGATTCTATCAAATGATGGCAAAGGCATGCCCAAAGTGGAAGGTGCCCTCACGGACCTACCTCTCCACAAGAGGTGTGTCAGAATTTTATGAGTTGTTAACAAATTATGTACAATATGCATTGCAGCACTCATCTTCTGTATATATCCACCTAACTACTAACATGTGGATAAGTTGCCAAACAGCTAGTAGCTCATATATGTGTGTGACAGCTCACTGGGCTCAAGTACTTGGGACAGTGTGAGATTCTGGTACCACATGCATTCATCCAAAATATAGTGGCATCAAGTCTCCTGGCATTCGGCAGCCTGCCAAACTAAAGACACAGCCAGATAGTTTGTGAAATATCTATGATATCTCACGAGTAACTCCTTACTTGCCTGCAGTACCACTGTGAGCCTCCATAGAGAATCTCATTTGATACATTGCAAAATATCTGGAAATGTGTGAAAGTATCTATGGCTGCAACTGTATGAGAACATGTGAGGATCTCACACTGCAGGAAACATTTTGGCAGCATTACTTGATGAAATCAACACATGGCATCATCTGCACTCATTGAAACCTGTCTGCACTGCCTGTGACAATGGTTTGAACATTATGAGGTGCATAAGCAATAGTTGTTTCAGGGTGCCATGCCTGGCTTACTGCGTGAACATGGCAGTGCAGAAATTACTTCAGCAACAGCAACCAGATGTTAAGGCTTTCTTAGTTACAATGTTGAAGGACCTGTGCACACTTTGTAAAAGCTGCATAAACTGGGGACTACTTGTGTCAGTTACAGATTCAAAATAACTTGCCTCAGCGCTGGTTGAAAAGTGAGGTCATCACTTGTTGGAACTCCACATTGTTTATGCTTGCACATGTATATGAACAGTATAAGGCAATCTTGGAGCACGTGCTTCTTCATACATGCAGGGACAGTGCTGGAGTGTCCATGTCATTGACAATAGACCAGTGGTATCTCATGGATGGCTTAGTTATGATTTTAAAGCTCTTTAAGCATGCATCACAAATAGTGGGTGGGAACACTGCATCAATCCATCAGGTGATCCCCTCTCTGTGTTCTGTGGCAGGCAATTGTAAATGTGCAGCATCAACTAGAGGCTACTGGGAACTCTGTGATCTGTCTATTATTGGGGCATATGTTGCAGGTTCAGGACTACAACACACATCACTGTGGCATACTGCAATCTGCTGAATTCAGAATTTCCACAATGATGGCTCCCTATTATTAACATGAGATGACATTCATTTTGGAAGGTGTGCAGGACCAGGTGCAAAATGTAATTGACCTGCTAATCCATTGTATGCAACAAACTCAAATGACTAAGATGCAGCTGTCAAAACTGGGGGATATCAAGAATACAATAACACTGACAATGGAGTTTGCCCTTTAAGGGGCAGACCAGGTTGTCCTGGTGCAGCCCTTCCCTTTTCATCAGGATGGTGTGCTCAGAAGAGGAGGGGGGAAGGAAGGGGAGGGGCTGGGGATAGAACAAAGGACATGCAACCGGATGGGGAGGGGCAAATGGAGGTACATAAGGGACAACACAGGAGTGGTTCAGCCACTTTTGCTGGAGTTTTGATTATTCTGCACTGCAGCACATCAGATTGGCATCAGAACAAAGGTTGGGGATTTGGTCAGGTAAGCAGTAACAGATTTTCCAAAAAAAAAAAAAACAAGGGGGGCTTTAATTGTATGGATGATAAAGACAAGTATATCATAGTTAGGCAGTGCAATGTTGTAGGTCTTTGTGAATAAAGACAAGTATATTATAGTTAGGCAGTACAATGTTGTAGGTCTTTGTGAACAGATGTTAGGAATAACCCTTCTTGCTTTAAAAAAACAAACAACAACAAGCTGCCCTTGTAGTGCAGGGGTAGTTTCTCTGACTACAAAGTAGAAGTTTTGTGTGGTTTGAATCTTGTGGGGGTCATTGTGAGTAAAAAAAAAAAGAAGAAATGAATAGGTAGAAACCTCAGATTGAGTACTGTTATGCCTGCATTTTAAAGAAAGAAAGCATTGTGGTAATGGATAAGTGCATTGCTAGGGGCAAGATTGGTGCCTGAGTGTTTAATAGACTTGTAGGCTGTTTGTAATGCTGAAAGGAGGTCGGGAGAGGTGTGAGAGCACCATGCAGTGCACATGGCATTTTTCGGTCGGCTGGGGCAGACGCCCGTGTTTTACAAGGCGTTAGCGGCTAATTGGGGGAAAAGCGAAAGCACCACATGTGCTTGGTTTCTCTAGTTGGCAGAGAAGAATGCCCGTTTTGTTGGGGAAAGGTTTGGGGGGCCATGGGAAGGCAGAAGGTAGCACAGGGAGTAAAGCAGGTGTAAAACCCATCGGCGGAGCGAGAGTGCCACGTGGTTTGGAATGTTTTGTTTCAGATAGCAGGGCAGTTGCCCACCTGGTCAGAGGCAGAGGAAGGAGCAGCAGTGAGCAGATGGGAAGGAGCAGCCTGAAGGGCTGGAGACTGGTAGCGTGAAGCCTGCATTGGCTGTGAGAGCACTGCTAGGTGGGTTATGTATGGGAGCCTGCATGCGAAGCTGGGGAAGGGACAAATGCTCGGGGAGAGGGGAAAGGACAGCATTGGCGGGTTAGAAAATACGTGCCACGAGGGGTAGCAGGCATTGAGGCCCTGCAGGGTGCAGGGCACAAGGGGAAAGCGGTTGGGCCTGCAATTTTTTTGGGTGGTGTGGGACACCAATGGGTGTTTCGGGAGCAACACACTGGACTGCAGGGAATGTCAGGGGGTCACAGGGACCCAAGGGGGTGAGTCAGAGCAGTGCGGCCTTGCCGGTTGCACGCCGGCAACCATGTGGGTAATTGGAGGACTGAAAAGGGGGCTTACCGGGGACAGCACAGGTTCAGTGGCCTATGGCCCAGTAGGGCTAGTGGAGTGAGAAAAGGCCCCTCATCTTTGGTTTAAGGGCTTGAAGGACAGGCCAAGAGCGGGAGGCGATCGATGCAACAGACAGGTGGTGTGATGCCACTGGGGGGCATACGCAGGAGGATGCCTGGAAACAAGGGTTTTTAAAAAAAAGAAAAAGAAGAAAAGAGAAGCCATAAGTGGCTCCTGTGGCATGACGTCACACGCTGGTGGGGAGAGGAGGAACAGACCAAGAGGGAGCAGGGGTCCAAGTCAGATGGGCAGGAGGGCCTAGCGACAAGAGGCCTAGTGATCTGGAGGAGAGAAAACCAGGAGGCCTGGAAATTAAAAGGGGGCTTGACGGGGGGGCCTAGCAAGGGGCAAGGGGGAAGCGACCAGAGGACCGGGGAAACTGGGCCTGGACATGCAGCAGGATGCAGCGTGCCATTTTGGGCCAAGGCCAAAAAAAAAAAGAGGGAGGAGCAGGTACATCTCAGTTGAAGGCTGCCTATGGGGGGAGGTGGGCCTGGCCACTCAGGTTATGGCCCCCGGATTGCTGTTTAAATCAGTTTCTTTTCCTTTCCAGTGTTTTCACAGGTGACAAAGCAGAAAGCATGGCACCCAAGAAGAACAGGCCTTTGAAGGAAGACACCTACAAGGTGATAGTGGAGCTGGCTGAAAAGGCAAATAGGATGTGGGAGTTGGTGGAAGGGGAGGAACCAGGTAGGTCTGGGGAGAAAAGGAAAGTGGGGAAGGGTAAAGGGGTAGAGGGAAGCGGCCAGCAGGGAAGCCTTGCAACCCAACCAGGGCGCAACCACAGATGGCGGGGCGAACCAAGGCAACTAATCCAGTACCTCTGCACCCAGGACAATTGGCCCCATCAGTATCTCCCCTGGGACAGGTGGTAGTTCCCCCAGTGGAGCCCAGTCTGGACCCCCAGCATACAGTGGTTCCTCCACAGCCGCTAGTAGGCCTACCAACCCTTCACCCAGAGGGAAACGTGCTGGGGCACCAGGATGCTAGCAGGCAGCAAGGAACAGACAAGGTCACAGGTAATGCATCCAGCTCCGTTGGTGACAGCATCAAGGAGTACATAGCTCAGATCATTTCGGCACTTGGTTCGGGGGACTTGAGCCAGATGGAGACTGCACTAGCTGAGATTAGGGCAGGAGAAGAGGTGGTGAAGGAGAAGGAAAGAGGAGCTGAAAAGGAGGGAAAAGGAACAAGGGAGATAGGAGCTTCAGGGATGAGAGTGGGTGAACATGTGCTGCTGACCACAAAATAAAAAATATGGAAGGGAGAGTATGTGGATATTTTCACTTTAGTAAGTCGGGACGCAGTGGCGAAATATGAAGAAACAGAGAATATAGGGAAAAGTGAAATGACAGTGGCAGTGGTTTTGTTAGGCAAGAAAGAGGAGGACAAATTCACAAAAGGGAAGACTTGGGAGAGGTGGTTCGTAGGTTTCACCACATTCGCAGCCATAGTGTTGGAAAGAAAGCCTGAATTGGGCATCCCGCTCATCACATACTCTCTGATAATAAGGAGAGCAAAAGCAAAAGGGTGTGGGCTGGATATATTATGACAAATTCTTCCGGCAAAGGATGGCCACGTATGGGGATGTACGATGGGACATGAAACAGTTAGATTTATGGACAGATTATGTAACCGATCAGTCCACACCAGAGGGAGAGTTTTGGAAAAAAGGTACCACGCTACAAAGATGTTGCTGGGCCTACAATATGGCTTTTTGCTCACGGACACAATGCCGTTTTTGGCATACCTGTTCAAAATATGGGGGATCACATCTGGCGATCAGATGCAGGATGACATGGGTCCAAGGAATGCAAGGAACTGGTGGGCTCGGGTTGGGTCAACAGTTCTTTTGGGAAGGGCAGGGATATAAAGGCTAGACATGGAATAGAAGGGGGAGGGGGAGGGGGCATGCAAATAGAGAGAGTCAAAATCATTGACCAGCAAGGCCGGGCATCAGCCAGGGGGGGAGCTGGTGGGGAAAAAGAAACGAGGACAGGGGAACAATTTAGAGCAGCTAGAACCCCTATCAGGATAGAGGCATGGAAGGAATGGTTGGACAGATACCCAGATAAGAAAATGGCAGAAATGATTAAATAAGATTTTCACACAGGCTTTTCTCTACAGTGTGAGGGACCAAGACAGGCCAGAGTGGCAAACAATCTGGGCTCAGTGAGAGGGAGGGAAGACATGTTACAACGGAAGATAGAGAAGGAGAAGACAGCAGGGAGAATAGAGGGACCATATGACACCCCCCCCCCGTTAGAGAAGATGAGGATTTCCCCATTAGGTTTGGTTCCCAAAAAACAAGAAGGGGAATTTAGGGTGATTCATCACCTATCCTTTCCAGAAGGTGAGTCGGTCCATGATTTTATCAGTGAGGAATATAGTAAAGTGACATATTCCACCCTGGAAGATGCAGTCCAGATTATCCAGGCAACTGCAGATGCTTGGATGGCTAAGACAGACATAGAGTCAGCTTTCAGACTACTTCCGGTTAGAAGAGAGGATTGGGACCTGTTGGGGTTTAAAATTGGGGGACAGTACTATTTTGACAAAGCCATGACCATGGGTTGCTCTATAGCATGCGCCACATTCGAAGCCTTTAGCACATGTTTGCAGTGGATATTCCAAGAAAGGACTGGTTATAAAACAATGATTCACTATTTGGATGATTTCCTTTTCATAGGCAGTGGAAAGAGGGAAATGGAAAGAATGTTAACCAGTTTCCAAAAGCTGTGTCAGGAACTGGGGGTCCCAATGGCACCGGAAAAAACAGAAGGGCCCAGTAGGATGTTAGAGTTTCTGGGCATCGAGATAGGTGCGCCGGGGGAAATATTTCGGTTACCTGACAAAAAAGTGAAAAAATTGAGGGAATTGATTAAGATACATACCAGTAGAAGGAGGGTACAGCTAAAGCAGGTACAGCAAGTACTGGGGCATCTGAACTTCACGTGTAGGGCTATTGGGCCAGGGAGGGCTTTCACAAAGAGGCTAGCAAGGGTCACAGCCAGAGTGGCCAGGCCACACCATTGGGTAGACATAACAAAGGGAATCAAGGAGGATTTCAAAGTATGGGAGGAATTCCTTAGGGAATATAAAGGCTGCTCTTTCTGGCAAGAGGAATGGGTGTATAACACAGACCTCAATCTTTACACAGAGGTGGCCAGAGGCCTGGGCATGGGAGGCTATCTGAGGGGCAGATGGTTTGCTGAGCCCTGGCATTCAGATTGGGTGAGGGACGGTAAGGTGAGGGACATAACCTTGTTAGAGATCATGCCCATCTGGGCATGCACCCTGGTTTGGGGAGAAGAATTACAGGATCAAAAAGTAACATTCTGGTGTGACAATAGAGCAGTGGTAGAGGTCTTGAACAACATGGGAGCCAGGTCAGAAACAGTCATGCAAGTTTTGTGACTCTTGGTGCTAAGGGCATTGCAGTTGAACATGTCATTCAGAGCGAAACACATAGAAGGGGTACACAACACCCTGGCTGACAGCCTTTCCCGTCTGCAGCTGGATCATTTCCGGAGGCTGGCACCAACAGCGGAGGAGCAAAAAATGACCATACCAATGAACATGTGGGACATTGCCAGGAGGGAGCAGAAATGTTGTTCCGCAGTTCATGGGCGCCATGGACTCTGAGGGCCTATGATGGGGCCTGGCGAGTGTTTCAAACATTCAGGGCAACTCACCACATGGAGGTAAGTAGGCCGCTCACAGAAGAACAGTTGGGGAAGTTCACCGTGGAGCAGTGGCAGAAGGGGACAGCCCACACCACAGTGGGGGTCTACTTGGCAGGGATTAGTGTGATCTGCAGTCTAAAAAAGATGGCAGGACCCAACGAAGTCAATGTTCATTAGAAGAATGATTCAAGGATGGGGTAGGTTAAAACAAGGGACAGTGGATAATAGGAGGCCAATAGGGGAGCAGTGGCTGGTGAAACTGAAGGGAGTGTTGCCAGCAATATGCAGATCAAAGGCCGAGGCCCAGTTATTCCACACAATTTATGTGGTAATGTTTGTCGGGGCCATGAGAGTGAGCAAAGTGGTGGGCCAGGGCAGGCAAGACAGGGAAGGGGACTGGAATAGGAAGATATAAGTTAGGGGATGAAGGAAATACAGGTCATGATTAAGAGGTCAAAGACGGATCAAAGGGGTCAAGGTTGCATGGTAAATCTAAAGAAACATGTAGAGGGCACAGTGTGCCCAGTGCAGGCTTTGTGGGCTTTCACCACAGAGCGTGAAAATAGGACAGGAAAATTATTTCTGCATGGGGATGGAAGCAGAGTCATGCGTTATCAAGTCACTGCATTACTCAAAAGGGGCATGCAATTCCTGGGGGAGGACCCGGTGAATTATTCCTCCCACTCTTTACGGATAGGGGCAGCCTCACAGTGGTCAGCAGCAGGGGAGACGGTGAATAATATTTTCGGGAAGGGGCACTGGCGGTCGGCCAGTTACAAAAGATACATCTGAACACTGCAGTGTGGAGACTAACGTATCACTTAAGTTTGTAACAGATGGGGAGCCACGGGTGGGGGGACAAGGGAGTGATGATATGATGGTGAAAACTAAGATCATAAATAAAATATCTATTCTGTTTAAACCCTATAGGAAGAGGGAGGACCACGGAAGTCTGGATCTGCGGCCACTTCTATATTTATTGGGCAGAAAGGAGAGCTGAGAAAAAGGCTGGGGGAAAGCAGCTTTACCAGGAGGTGAAGCAATGTAAATTGGTATGGCGCAGCATCTGTGGGATGAGCTGGGCACAGCTGCTCCCCACTTTGAAAGAGCTAAAGGAGCGGCATCCCACTCCAGACTTAATTATTATTCATCTAGGGGGTAATGACCTTGGGGGAAAACCATGGGTAGACACATATATGCAGATAAAAAGGGACTTAGAGATAATACAGCAGTGGTGGCCTAAGGTATGCCTGGCCTGGTCGGATATGATACCAAGGAGAGTTTGGAGATTGGAGCACAGCCATAGAGATGTGGATAGGGCCAAGAGAAAGATGAACAGAAGGGTAGGGACACTAGTGAGAAAAATGGGAGGACACATACTATTGCGGGGGATGGAAGAGTGGGTAGAAGATTTCTATAGGTCAGACGGTGTCCACTTGTCAGATCTGGCCATAGATATTTTTAATACGGAAATGATGGGTTTTCTAGAAGCATGGAGGAGACATGCAGGAAATATATAAAAAAAAGGGGAAGAGATGGCTTGAAGGGGTCCCTCTGAGGTAAAAGGAGGACAGGACCCTAAGTGGGGGGAAAGCCAGTCATCCAACAGAAGCTGGAGACCGGCTAGTGGGAAAATGGAGGGGGGAGGTGGGGAGGGGGGAAAGAAAAAGGAATAAGACGAAAAGAGAAGAAGCGGAAGGAGAAAAGCAGTCTCGGTTTTCACCATTACCTAACAGAAAAGGAGAAGAAGAAGGAACCCATGTTCTCACCTGGGGGGAGAAAAGAGGAAGAAAGAGGGTTGATCAGAGATGGATATATGGTTGGAAATAAATGAAATTGTGAGAGATATAATAATAAAAGATGATAAATGGAACATGGGATTATGATATATAAATAAATTACTTGCCAGATCTGAGCACAACAACAAACAATGGTCTCTGTCTTTTTGTGAGGGAAAAGAGGGGAATCCGGGACAATGGAGTTTGCCCTTTAAGGGGCAGACCAGGTTGTCCTGGTGCACCCGTTCCCTTTTCATCAGGATGGTGTGCTCAGAATGGGAGGGGGGAAGGAAGGGGAGGGGCCCAGGGATAGAACAATGGACAGGCAACAGGAAGGGGAGGGGCAAGTGGAGGTACATAAGGGACAACACAGGAATGGTTCAGCCACTTTTGCTGGAGTTTTGATTCCTCCCACCCACCCTACAAAACAAGACAAGAGGAAAAGACAGTCGAAGGAAAGGGACTGTATAATAGGACTGTAAAGGTGGATGACGGATGAGTCCAGTTGGATGGTTGTGGGACTGCCAAAGGTGGATGGCAGGTAATAATATGGTTATTGGACTGCCAAAGGTGGATGGCAGGGGAGAATATGGTTATTGGACTGCCAAAAGGTGGATGGCAGGAAAAAAGGGGGAAAATGGGGGGGAGGAGGGAAGGGGGGAAGAAAAAGGAATAAGACGAAAAGAGGAAGAAGCAGAAGGAGAAAAGCAGTCTCGGTTTTCACCGTTACCTAACAGAAAAGGAGAAGAAGAAAGCACCCAGGTTCTCACCGGGGGGGAGAAAAGAGGAAGAAAGAGGAATGATCAGAGATGGATATATGGTTGGAAATAAATGAAATTGTGAGAGATATAATAATAAAAGATGATAAATGGAACATGGAATTATGATATATACATAAATTAATTGCCAAATCTGAGCACAACAACAAACAATGGTCTCTGTCTTTTTGTGAGGGAAAAGGGGGGAATCCAGGACAACCAATTCAGAAAAGGAAATGGCAACATCCAGCAAGGGCAAGGGGGAAGCTGAAATCAATCCCCTTTGGGCAGTGTTGTCTCAAGTTGGTTTGCAAACATATTATGAGAAGGATGACACTGAGGCAGAGGAAGATGTAACTTTGTAGGCTCAAGAACAAATATTTGAAGCCTATTTAACAGACCCCAAAAAGTTAGGAATTGATGAGCCTCTGCTGTGCTGATGCACCATAACTGATGGATTAGCCAGCACTGACATCAGTCTCAATTTAGTACCTGAGTTTTCCTCTGCCAATGTCAATGTTGAATGAGTATTTAGTGCAGCAGGGGTCATCATAAGTGATTGGCACAGAAATATTTCCTTTAACAATGTCAGCATGCTGACCATTTAAACAAATGAATGAAAACCACAATTTATCTAACAGAATGGGAAACGTATTTACAACACTAAGCAGCAGAGACAAAGATGATATGGTTACTGAGGTAGAGGTCAATGAAGAATTGATGGAACAGAGTTTATGGGGGTTAAAATTCACCTCTGGAGGATTGTGAGGGTGGTTTACATGTAGATAATGAGTAAGAAAGACAGGAAGAATCATATGGTTCGCTGGAGTTTAAACTTGTTCAGTGTGGAGGAAGAAAATAAACAGTTTGCTAAGCCTTGCAGCAGATAACCCTTTACCTTTGGCTCTTCCCCTGATACTTTGCCAGGGAGGTAGGTAGAGTTCCACCCACTGGGGTGGAGAGGTGCTATGGCACCATCCTCAGGGGAGGAGGAGAAGCCTGGTGTAGTAGGACCTAGCAGGGTTGTCATGGTTCACCCACATGTTGGGCTTCGTGGGCACTACTCGAAATGTCAAGGTTCAGAAGATCATTGAGGGCTGGAGAAGGGAACTCCAAAGTGGGTCAACCAGCAGTGCCCCTTAGCTGAGCAATGCTGGGGAGAGTGTGGGACAGCTTACTGGTGGCCTGCTGGTCTCCTTTGGAGGTCAGTTAATTCAGGACTGCATTTTTGCTGGTCTTCTGTGGGGCCTTCTGGGGTCTCAGAGTTGGTGCAACTGACTAGAAGTGGGGTTCCCTTAGGACTACAGGTTGAAGACGTAGCAGTGACACCAAAGGATTTTTTTTTAAAATTCATCTTTATTGACAAAAGCAGGCACAAACAACGGGGATCAGAGAGTATTGTACACAATTAATTTCTACCATTTCGGACTCTTTGGATGACTCATCTCTAGTGCATACATATATGTTAAATCCAGAATTCTAGACCTTTCAGAGTTCATCATCAGTCTATATTATACAAATAAGAGGAAAAAGAATCAGCTGCAAAAGGAAAATGATACAGGCATCACAAGAGCTACTCCCAGTGCAGAAGGCATTTCATTGGCTGACTTGGTGAGTTGTATGTGGGCAGCTAGGTGGTATCCAGGTCAGGGTGGGCATTAAGCCAGATGATCCACCTAGTCCATTTTCAGGTGAAGATGTTGGTTTTTTGGTTGACTCTAAATGTTATCTCCTCTATCTCAGATATCTCATTCACTACCTGGACCCACTGCTTGACTGTAGATGTGTTAGTCTTTAGCCAGTTGTGGGTTATTGCCTTATGGGAGGCTGCTATCAGGATGGTCCATAAGTAGAGAGGATCCACGCCTCTCAGCCCGATGGGAGGGAGTCCCAGTATGGCATCTGGCAATTCAAGAGGTGCGGCTAGGGAGAAGAGGTCCATCAAGATGATGCTTATTTCTTGCCAAAATGGGCGTATGAGTGAGCTCCCCCAGAATATATGGGAATGATGTGCTATCTGTTCTCCACAGAGCCTCCAGCCCAATGATGTTCAGGAGGGGTCCCTCTTTTTGAAGAGAGATTCCATTCAAACTCGACACCAAAGGATTTATTCATCAGCCTCGACAAGAGTAAGACTGACCAATGAGGCATGCATTGCTGGTATACCCTGCAAGCTTCTGGGGGGTTTGCATGTGACTTAAACACTATGGTGTCTGAATACATGGCCTTCCACCCACAAGCTGGGTTGGCTTTCCTGTGATATGCAGATGGCCCCCCAGACGCGGCTTACCAGTTCAGGCATATACTGACCTTGAAGGTGCAGTGGTTGGGATTGAAGCCCCCAAAATTTATTTATTTATTTATTATTTATTTATTTATTTAGCTTTTGTTGACCGGGTAAGTGCACTAGACAAATCCTGCCTATTTTCAGGCACAACCCAGGGGAAGGGGATACAGATGAATGCCAACTGACCTTGAACCAGATTAAGCTGTTCTCTTTAATATCCACTCTTTCTGGATGGAGCAGCCTCAACTGCTAGGACTGAAGGGCTTATTTATGGGCAGATTCAGGCCCTGGGCCAGTGGAGGTCCAAAATGTTTTCATGATATGTAAGGCCACATTTACTTTAACATTGCCATTCTGTTTTCCAGGTTCCCCTGATAGTTCCAAGTGGGTTTTGATCTCCGTACACTCCTTCATACACTGAGCAGTATAGAGAGCAGGATGCCAGCCTGGGGGGGGGTCAGGAACCAGACATTCCCATTGCAGAAAGTATGAATCTATTGGTTGGGTCAGAAGACCGTACTTTAGGGGAGTTTCTCCTTAGGCTGGCAGTGGAGGTTTGGCATAGAAGTTTACCAGACATACTGTTGGCTCATCTGGGCAGGAACAACCTGGGACTCTGGAAGACTGTTGATTTGCTTCTCATAGTGAAGGAGGACCAAAAATTAATTCACGAATTATGGCCAAGGACTAGAATACTTCATCTCATATCATTCAAAGGCATCACTGGCATTACACAGAGAACCCATGGAGGAGGCAGTATAGTGCAGTGGTTTAATGCTCTGAGCTGCAAACCTGGAGACCTGGGTTTGAATCCCACAGCCCCCACTTGCATACTGTGTGACCCTAAGCAAGTCACTTAATTTCCTTTTGCACCTGTAAACAAGCTTTCAGCTTAATGTGTCTCTCCTGGTAAAACAAAGGTAAAAAAAAAAATACCATGAACAAAGCATGTATATCCATTAACAGAGTGATGTGGCCTTTCATGGAGTCCAGTGTGAAGCTGTAGTGTGGCATAGTGACATTAGCACATCCTGCCAGAACTTTATGCTAAGGATAGTGTTCAATTGTTGGATAGTGGTTGGAATTGGTTGCTAGATGAATTTCATGAGGTCTTGGAACAGTATTTGGAGTGAGTGGCTTGTGGGGGGTCCGTTGTTGTCCATCCTTTGGCAGTGTGGGAGTCTCATAGGGTGATGGTAAAAGGGGAAAAGGGAAGGGGTCAAATTCCTCTGAAGGACTTCTCTTTCCCAGTTAGCATGAGGTGGAGGGGCCGCATGCTCTGGTCCCAGTTTGGGGGGTTGTGGCCCAACCTCATCAGACTTTCCTGCAGGTGCAGCACCACCAACTGGGGGTGGTCACTTGCCACCTGGCTGCATAACCTCACGCTACACATTGAGGTTTGTGTTACAACTCAGAGAGGTACATCATTCCCTTGGTCTGCATATGGGTAAGGCTGTTCATGGGAAAGGGTGTGGAGGTTTCCAAGGTTGATTGGCAAGACTTCCTGAGCTGTGCACATTACTTCAATAATGTAACATTCTGTTTAATAAACATATGGCTGCAGCTGTTTTCCCCAAGACTAGTATTGAGTGTGTTTATCCAGAAAAAGGAGTTGTGTCAGACTAACAAGACAGTTGTTAATGTATCATGAGGAGGTGTCAGGACTTGAGGAGGATGGACTAAACAATTAATTAGATGCTTTATTTTCCACTTGTAATTGAGCATATTCATGTGCCTTTTTTCAGGCCATGACTACCATCTTCCAGAACATATTGTGCCACTTGTCCAGTTTTAAGTGCATGCCATTGTTTACTGTTTGTCTCACCTCATCTCATTCTTTCCAGGCTGTGACATTTTCCAGCAAATTTGGCCTCTGAATCCAGCGTACATATCAGAAACTTAAGTCAAATAATCATTGTTGTCACACTGCCATCTGCTTGCTCAATCCTCCTGATTCTGTTCCTCATCCTCCTCTGGTGCAATTATATTTCTTCACAGATTCCAACAAACCTAGCCTCTGACTTCATCATAAATTACAGAGACTACAAATAACCAATAGTGCTGCATTGCCTGCTGCTACCAGTTCTCCTGCTTCTCCTCCTCTGTTGAAACCTACTGTGTTCCTCTGACACAATAGTCCAACCAACCTGGTATCTAAATCCAGCATAAATTCCAGAAACTACAAATAACCAATGCTGCAATGCAGCCTGCTGTTGCCAGACCTCAGTTCTCCTGCTTCTTCTCCAGTGGTGAAATTGCTGTGTTCATTTGACACAATATTCAACCCAACCCTGCCTCACAATCGAGCATATATGCTGGAAGCTACAACTAACCAATGCTGCTGCACTGCCTGCTGTTCCCTAGTTTGGAGAGGCTGAGGGCTTGGGCAGAATCTGACTGGGCACAGGGAGTTGACGTGAGGGTATTTTGATGCAATGGACTGTTGTATATGCAGGATGTAAGGACAGAGGGAGGGGTGATGGGCAGGCAGCTTGTCGTTCCCCAAGGTTACTGTGAGCAGTTGTTCAAGATTGCTCATGATATCCCTATGTCCGGACATCTGGGAATCATGTGCACCATGCAGTGATTGGCCCAGAATTTCTACTGGCCCAACGTTACCCAGCAGATGAAGGAATATTGCAGGTCTTGTCACTGGTGCCAACTAGAGAAGGCAGGTAGTAAGCTGGTGCCAACAAATAGGGAAGGCAGGTAGCAAAACACAAGCCACCCTAATTCCCTTGCCCATTGTGAAGGAGCCATTCCAGGGGGTAGGAATGGATATTGTGAGACCTTTGAGTACCCCCAGTTCCTCTGGGAAGAGGTTTATCCTGACGGTGGTCGATTATGCCACCAAATACCCAGAGGTAGTTGCCCTTTCCTCACTTAGGACAGACAAAGTGACCGACGCCTTGCTAGGGATTTTTTCCCATGTTGGATTTCCACAGGAGGTTATCACTGATTGAGGGGGCTCCTTCATGTCAGACCTGATGAAGTGTTTGTGGAAGAAGAGTTGGGTAGAGCAGAGATGCATGACACCTTAACACCTGCTGGCCAATGGACTTGTGGAAAGGTTTAATGGTACCCTAAAATTTATGTTCCAAGCATTTTCTGAACAGCATGGGAAGGACTGGAAGAAATACAGTACCTTCCCCACCTGTTGTTCACATACAGGGAGGTGCCCCAAGAGTTGACAGGGTTTTCCCCTTTTGAACTCTTATATGGACATAGGGTGCATGGGCCCCTAGACTTAGTCTGGAAAGATTGGAAGATAATCACACCCCCCAGGGATCTCCCATAGTGGAATATGTCTTAAAGTTTAGGGAAAAGCTGAAGGAGTTAATGGGAGCAGCCCAGAGCCACCTCTCAGCTGCCCAGCAGAAGTAAAAGGTCTGGTTCAGCCACAGAGCCAGAGCTCACTCGTACAGTGTAGGTCAGGAAGTCAGGGTCCTAATTCTGGTCCGGAAGTATAAGCTGCAGGCTGAGTGGGCAGGACCATACAAAGTAGTCAGACAAGTGAATAACGTAAACTACATTGTAGAACTGCCTGACAGGAGACATACCAAGAGAGTGTACCATGTCAATATGAAGAAACCATATGCAAATAGGGCTGACATGGTATTTGCAGTGTGTAGTCCTGGGGAGGGGACGGATGAAACAGACACGCTACTGGACTTGCTGGAGGAAAACAAGTGGGAGTCCTCAGTGGAGACAATCAAACTGTCACTCCAGTTGACTCCATAACAGTCCCAGGAAGTGAGGGAGGTTTTAGAGGATTTTGCCCCTTTGTTTACGGCCAAGTCAGGATGTACATCCTTAGCGACACACAAAATAGACACAGGAACGCAAGCACCCATCCAACGGACAGGCTACCAAGTGTCTGAGGCCATCCTAAAGGACATTAGGAGGGAGATGGAGGAAATGCTGGAATTAAGGGTAATCCAGAAATCTCACAGTCCCTGGGCTTCACCTGTAGTCCTTTTTCTCAAGCCAGTTGGCTCTGCTTGCTTCTGTGTAGACTGTCAGGGACTCAGTGCAGTCATGAAGTGTGATGCCCATCCAATGCCATGGACAGATGAACTACTGGACAAGTTGGGAGAGGTGACTCATCTCACCACCATTGACCTAACAAAAGGGTATTGGCAGGTGGAGTTAACTGACAGAGTTAGGGAGAGGTTAGCCTTCATCACTCCAATAGGATTATTTGAGTTCAGGGTAATGCCTTTTGGAATGAAGAACGCCCCTGCTACCTTCCAAAGGTTGGTGAACAAGGTGTTATGTGGTACCAAAGAGTACGTTGTGGCATACCTGAGTGATATTGCCATCCTCAGTGCCAGCTGAAAGGAACACCTGTCCCACCTGAGGGAAGTGTTGGGCAGGATACAGAGGGCAGGGCTCACTGTCAAGGCTAAAATTTTGTCAGGAGGCTAAGGCAGAGGTGGCATACCTAGGACATGTAGTAGGGCAGGGGCAGCCTGGGACCTGGTTAAAACTGCGCATCCAAAATAGCACGAGTCATTAACGAGCTACCATTTCAGTGTGTACTTTCAAAGTGCTGGCACAGAACAGCACAAGTACAATAACAGCGTTTGTTGTGATATTGAGAGAGCGAATGCAAGAGGGATCACACACAGAATTACAATTCAGCAAACCCGACCATAATATAAACATTAACCCCCAGTCACCTTATAAAATATAGTCAGACCTTAAATTGTTTGCCCCAGTCCCCCACGGCTCCCTCAGACTCCAGCACACCTTATTGCACTTTGCCACCACAAGCTGCCACTGCATGCTTTTTTGCGATCCACTCCCCGTGAGGCAGGACATCGTTACAAAAGCAGCAGCGGCAGCAGATAAAATCAGCACATAATCAATTGCAGCATCAAAGTTCTAAACAAATGTGATAGCAGCACACAAAAGTCAGCAGCAAAATGCAGATTAATATCAGCTGTGAAATGATGTAACTCACGGCCCTTCAGATTAGACACAAGTAGTTCTGATGCTGTGTTCCAGGGCTAGGTGTACCTCCAATGCTTTTTCCACATTGCTCTGGTTTTGTTAATAATGTCCCACACAGCTCCCAGTTTGTTGCTGCCACAAGAGATGTCATGGAGCCAGTGGAGCCTGCCACACTCCCTCAGACTCCGGCACACTTTGCAGCCACAAGCCATTTCTTTTGATGCTGCCACATATAGGCAATCAGTAAATTTAACCCCTCAAACCCCATTAAACTGGGCTGCCAGTACTAATCAAGGGAAAGGAGCATGATTTGATACTGCGGGAGGCAACTCCTAAAGTACTGTTACTAAGGCAACACAGGGGGCCGAAAGCACATAAAGAGGGGAGCAGAGCAACAGGGTCAGGGACATGACAAATATGTTTTAAAAGCAGCTCAGTCCCAGTAATATCAGGCAGCAAGTCTTCACAAAATAAGCAGCAGTAGCAGCTCTTCACCATACTTTTTTTCATCTTGCTGCTGATTTGAGCACTCGCTATTTTGAGGGCTTGCGATTAAGAATTAGCGCTAAAATGTAAACACTGTAATGTTATGCGCTTTTTTGGGTATGCTATTCTGACAGTAAACCAGGCAGCTTCACCCTAATCAAGACAAGGATGAGGCAATAGAGCCATGGCCCAAGCCAGAAACCCAGAAGCAGGTTCGGAGTTTCCTAGGGACCACTGGGTGCTATCATAAGTTTGTACAAAATTACAGTACCCTGGCAGCTCCCCATCTGGCCTGCTAAAGAAAAGAATGCCTAGAAAGGTAAAGGGGGAACCAGCCTGAGAACGAGCCTTTACTCAGCTAAAGGAGGCCCTGTGTGGTGCTCCTGTGTTGGACAGTCCAGATTGCAGCAAGCCATTGGTAGTCTAGACAGATGTCTCAGATGTGGGGATTGAAGCAGTTCTCAGTTGACCTCTAGCCAAGGGAAATATTACCCAATAGTGTACCTTAGTACAATGTTGCGTCCTTAGGAGCAGGCCTATTCCACAGTCAAAAAGGAGTGCCTTGTGCTGGTATGGGCCCTGAAGAAATTAGAGGTGTACCTCTATGGGAAGCACTTTGAGGTACAGACTGATCATAACCCCTGGTGTGGCTGATGCAGATGGGCAAAATGAATGGTCATCTTTTGAGATGGAGCATTGCCTTATAGGGCTATGATATGACCATTACCCACAGGGCTGGATTGGTGCATGCCAATGCAGATGGGCTATCTAACTAGTTAGAGCAATGAAAAGAATTTGTGAAACTCATACCATGCTAGGGATGGATTCCCACAAATTCAGTCTAGGAGGGAGGAGTGTGGCAAGATAGACCCAGCCAGCCAGATGGGCAGATGTGTGGTGTTATATTCTGTAATTCTATTGTATATGTACATGCACAAGAACATGCCAGTGTTAATTCAAGGTATAGGGAAAAGCCTAGATTTTTTTAAAGGGGTGACCTTTTGACTTGAAGACCACCTGCTTGCCAGGAAGGGAGATTTTCATTCCCTGGTTCTTTTGACAGAGATGTGCTAAAATCCATATATCTGCCATAAACATGCACTACAGAAACATATTGCTTGTGATCTCAGGAACTATTGTAAGTATATCACATTTTATGAGGGAACAGGATATATTCACCAGGAAAGACCATTCTAGCAGTACTGTGTGAAATTCCCTTCCAGTGTGTTACTGTCAGAGCCTGATACTTCATAGGGGTTAATTCTGAACTATCATAAACCATGCTGTGGGTCACTGGTGGGAAAATAAACTGGTTTCCTTATGATTGGAATATTGCAGGCACTGCAGTTCAGAAAGGATAGTTAACCTCTCAGCACAGTCACTCAGTGTTATTCTATTTGGATTTTCTTCTGAACACAACAGGACACAGCACCCAGCTGCTAATACAAGGACTAAGATTTTGCAAGCAGTGATTTCTCTGGACTTTAACAGGTAGAGACGTAATTAAGCAGTTTTAAGGCATTTATACTGTATATTTTCTCAATTTGTTTCCATACTGTAACCTAAATTAATATATGTTCTCTTTTCATTGTACTGCATTTATTTAAATATTTTTAGTAAAACTTTTGTTTCCTAAAAAAATTCTGCTTGTGTGAGTTTTTATATTGTATGTGTGACTGTAGAAGATTTATTAATAATCTGTGACAACTGTTACTTGCTTAGAAGGGTCACAGATAGCAACCAAATTAAAAGGGTCTGTGGGGACAATCCGGATGGATTTTGGGAGAATACCAGAGTCTCGTATGAGTCTGCCAGGGGTGTGAACTGGGCTATTGCATGTCCTGTAGGGTGAAGACCAAATCAGGTGGTGCACTGCTACCCCAAAGAGAGTGTAACACTTGGGCCTTCCTCCTGTGTGTAATAGCCATGAAATAGAGTTCATATTTGGCCACAAGATGCAAGACTGGTATTGTGCCCTGATCCAAAGTATAGTGGGATGCTCTGGGACCTGGTGGCATGTGTTCAGTTGTAAACCCAGTGAGCACTCTGGAAGGACACGAGGAGGGTATCCCTGTTTTCCACCTCCCTGTCACAGATTGCACTTAGGGGTGGGCACTGTGAGCTCAGTGATCTGACCCTCATGAATGGGTTCGTGACAGGCCTTCCCCCATGTAACAGCACCGACTTCACTGCAAAGTTCTGCATGCACTTCAGCTGCAAAGCTAATTAATGAAGTTTTGCAAAGTTTTGCACAGCTTTGCGAATTAAGTAACTGATAAAAAAATCTTTGTGAAGCTTTGTGAAGTGACAGGTTGGTGATTTTGCTGGAAATTCACAAACAAAAGTAAACTTTTCAACATCTCTAGTAACACATTGAAAACCAAAGCCCAGTCTTGCTACCTGGCTTCTATGGCAACGCAGTTTAGGCTGAATAGAACGCATTAGAGCAGAGAAAACCTATGTGTAGTTTTCAGCTATAATGTCTTGCTCAACTCATCGGTGCACTTTGCAAGTTGCCATAATAACATACTGTACATAAAAATAAACACAGATGCACCCTGCATGATTCGGAGTCGAACCACAGGCAGCTTGAGGTGCACTAACTTTCAAAGGCTGTCACACTAGCCTGTGAGCCTTAAAAGCATTGCGGTTCTCCTACTGACAGCCACGGTTCTTGAGTTCTCTGCATGAGTGATCACAGCTACAGGTACAGCGCTGTATTGTGCCAAGCTGTTATTACCTTGCAGCTGGTATTACTCACGCTGTTTTCCTTGCACATTTTTTGCTGTGCTCTTTTTGATTAGCGATATTGACTGGCTACCAAGGTTAAATATATATAAAAATGTATTGATATTACCTGAAAATATACCCTAAGGCATTCAGTAATGAGTATCAGTGTGTAGTTTTAAGAGCTATGACATTACAAAGCACCAGCATTTGGTTGGATTTATGTTTAAATCACAAATATAGAAACTGATTTATATGAGATTTGTATATAGTGCATATATAAAATGTAATGATTTTTATATAGTTCACTGATGATGTATATTCTATTTCATGAAGGGGAGGTTAGTTTTGGACCACAAAATATCGATGTGATTACAGATATGCCTGATAGCCTGTATTTTGTGTCTGAATAAATATTTAGAACTTTAACCAGTGAGTTGGGTTTCCCTCTCTGCCAAGGTGTGTGAAATATACAGATTCCCCATATCTCTTGTATTCTAATGAGATCTGTGAGGGCAGACTTTTTTTTTAACTAATTTTACATTTTCTTCCAGTGTCCCTATTGTTAAGTGGTTTGTTATCCCATGATATGTACTGTACAATGATATAATGCACCAAAAGGAGCAATTCAGGAAACAGAACTTTGTCATTATTTAAGAATTTAAATACTTTTTTATTTTACCTGTTTGACATACGTATATATAAAGTATCTAAGATTACATTTTAGTGGTCTTGCTTTGGTGTCTGTAGCAAATTTTTGAGAACATTTTTCTAAGCAAGATCTTACTGCAACTTTTCTTGCATATAATATTTTCATCACCAGTGATCCTTTCATTTGGTCTGGAAAACATTTGATGGTTATGATTTCCAGAGAACGCATAGGGTAAACACTGCACATTTCAAAATTGTTTGACTATAATAGTTGTATGGATGGTAGGTATAACCCTATAAAGTATATTCCCTGAGGAGGCAACATAAACCAATTTTCCTTAAATCATCACTTACTTGAAATCATATATTTTTAAAGCAATAACAAACTGGAATTCTCTACCTTCAAATATGCAAAATAGTCAGTCAAAGTTTTAAAATCTATATTAAAAAAAATATAGTTTGAACATGTCTGCCTGTGCTTGTTTTAATTGAGAGCTTAGTTTTATATTTTTGTGTATGTGATCCAGTGTCACCCTTGAAAATGAGCATTTTATGTTCTTGGGTACTTACCCTGTTAACAAATTTTAAATAAAAATAAAAATTATTCTGATAAATAGTATTCCTTTATAAAAATTCTGATACATGTTATTCCTTAGTAAAAAATCCTTTGCAGACCATTTACATATTTCCTAAGGGGGTTAAATTACAACTGTAGGAAGAAAAATAGAAACACAGACACATTGAATTTGACAGCCAATAAGGACTGCTTGGCCCACCTAGTCTGCCCATTTACCCTACCTACTGTAATACGACAGACCCTGCTTGATCTTCGGCTTTACCCCCCTTGCCACAAAGGTTCCCTTATGCTATCCCATGCCTTCTTGTATCCTGTTACCATTTTAGCCCCCACCACCTCTGCTGGGAGGCTGTTCCAGGCATCCATCACTCATTATGTGGAGAAGTACTTCCTCATATCTCCCTGGAGTCTACTCCCTGCTCCAGCTTCATTGCATGGATTCTTGTTGAGTATTTCCTTTTCTGAAAAAATGCTTCCCTCTTGAACCTTATTTATACCCGTGAGGTATTTGAAAGTCTCTTTCATATCCCTCTCCCTTTTTTCCTCCAGGGTGTACATATTGAGGTTCTCTAGACTCTCCTCATAGGGCTTTTGATGCAGGCCCCACACCATTTTAGTTGCCCTCCTCTGAACTGCTTTTACTCAATGTCCTTCTGGAGATGTGGTCTCCAGAACTGGACACAGTACTCTAGGTGAGGTCTCCCCAGTGATCTATACAGCAGTAACACCACTTCTCTTTTTCTTCTGGTTATACACATCCCTATGTACCCTAGCATCCCACTAGCTCTCCCCACTGCTTTGTCACACTGTCTGGCCACCTTTAGGTCATCAGATATGATTACACCCAGGTCCCTTTCCTGCTTAGCACTACACCCCTATTTAATACTCCACCCCTGGGTTTCAAAGCCCCTGTGACAGGGTGCTCACTGTCTAAGAGAATCACCCTGTTATGAAGGTATTATTATTTCCCCCACTGTCTTTCTGTTGATCTGCTCACACCAACTATTTTTCGCTGTTGGACTGACCACCCACAGCACCATCTTATCACTTTGCTATCCCTTTCTCTGGTTACCTTTATCCTTCAATTGGAACCTAGGGCCTTAAAGCCTTGAAACATGCTGGTTGGCTGGTTATAAAATAATGTGCTAGTAAATAAAGTGCTGGCAGTGCATTTTTTACAGCACATGTCATGACCATGTTAGACATGTTAGACCATAGCAGGTAGTAGACTGCAATAAAACTGTAATAATGCTTAAAAGAAGAAATTCAGGGTGACATACATATAACTGGTCACCTGACAATGATGTCATGCAGAAAAATGTACTTAAGCATGTTACTAGGGTCTAGTGTTTGAGTTAGGTGCGCCAGTGTGTAGCTGACCTCAGGGAGAGAAGGTGTGTATGTTTTCACACTGTACTGAGTTTGAAGCTAAAGTTAAGACCAGAGAGGAGTCTTTAGGAAGCAGTATAGCTGAAGAAAGCTATAACTGGGCTATGTAGGTGTGCTGAATTAATACCATATTTTCTTTTATATAAATATTTATTCTATTATTTAAATTTTCTGAAAAATTAAAAATTTAAAATGCACTTGTGCATTTTTTATGCACCTGAATCTTTGCCTGTTTGTGTTTACTGAAATCCCACAAATCTATCACACTGGTGTTAGCAGTGGGATTTCAGTAAAGATAAACTGCTGTTATGAATGCCATTGCCAGTACCCCACATACTGACTGGGGGAAATTACAGGTAGGGGATCCTGAGGTTGCCCAGTTATGTACTTATGTTTCCATTCAGGAGGGTAGTATGGGTACTGATGGTATGGGGGTGAAACTGTTGTGGCAGCATGAACTCAAAAAAGTAGTCTTGCATCACATGAAACCCAACCCCCATACAGGACATGTAGATGCCAGAGTAGTGGTGCCCAGGGCCTGTAGGGAGGAAATGGTGGAGACTGCATACTCTAGTCACTCTAAGGTGTTAAGCCATGGGGAGGTCTTGGCAAAAAAAAACAACCTTTCTATTACTTGTCAGGGATATACAGGCCGGTGGCTGCCTATCTAATAGCCAATGCTGTGTACCATCAGATAGAGGTACCTGGAAAGAATGTGGGAGGAGTGACCCAAAGGGTGGAGGGCTGCAAGAAATGACACCCTTGGAAGAGGGGAGACTCCCATGTAGAACAGAAGGTACAAGATGGTAGCTAACGTCTAGCCTTGGTACACCTTTGAACAAATGTATAGATGTTTAAAGGCACATCACCCCTGAGGTTTTGGAGTTAGGAACAGGCTGTTAGGTTTTCAGCTTGAAAGGTTCCAAGACTACGTCTGGGGGCTCTTATGACACACATGGGATGACTGAGGATTTGGGGGGTCCTGGATTTTCCCTCAAATATTGATATATGTATGAAATGATTACAAGAAATACATAACATGAAAGGAATGTCTATACTATATGAAAGAAAATGAGTAACCTAGGGTCATGAAGGATCTGGGTATGGAGTGAAACCTAAGATGGGGCCCCAGTGTAGATCCAATGTGTCTGAGTGGGGTTAGAGCTGGGTATGACTCACCCCGGAGAAAGTTATGGTATGGGCCTGTACGGTCACCCAGAGGAAGCCAGTGATCAGCATGAAACTGCTGTTTGTGTTCTTTCTCTTTTTTATATGTACTGGTGGCAGTCGTGGGATCTGGCTGGAAGTCTGAGGAATCTGGGGGATTCCAGTCAAGTGGTACCAGCCCTGGTACTTTGGTTAAACAGGCAGATTTGCATGGCACCGGATATGATGAGGACTGCTGGAGATGGTGAATTGGGCGAGGCACCATGGATGGATCAGGGAGGATGCAGAGACTGAGTGGCAGATCTGATGCGGCTTGTCTTCAGGCTGATTGAGCGATGGTTGGCAGCGGACCAGTGAAGCAAGGAGGTGGGCCAAAGTTCCATACCCTTCCAGGGTGCTAGTTGAGAGTTGGCCAAACATAGGACAGTTGCCCTGTTGTGTTGGGGGATGTGTGACAAGATGCGCCCTGTCTAAGAGAATCATCCTGGTAGGAAGCTATTATTCTCTCCCACTGTCTTTCTTTTGATCAGCTCACACCAACTATTTTTCGCTGTTGGACTGGCCACCCATAGCACCATCTTATCACTTTGCTATCCCTTTCTCTGGTTATCTTGCTCCTTCAATTGGAACTGAGGGCCTTGAAGCCTTAAAACATGCTGGTTGGCTGGTTATAAAATAAAGTGCTAGAAATAAATTGCTGGCAGTGCATTTTTTCAGTACATGTAATGAAGCAACATGTTAGTCCACAGCAGGTAGCAGACTGTAATAAAACTGTAATAATGTTTCAAAAAAGAAATTCAGGGTGACATACACATAATTGGTCACCTGACTATGATGTCATGTAGAAAAATGTACTTAAGCATGCCACTAAGAGCTAGTTTTTGAGATATGTGGGCCAGTGTGTAGTTGACCTCAGAGAGAAAAGGTGTGTGTATGTGTGTGTGTGTGTGTTTTCACACTGTACTGAGTTTGAAGCTATGTTAAGACCAGAGAGGAGTCTTCAAGAAGCAGTATAGCTGAAGAAAGCTATAACCGGGCTACTCAGGTGTGCTGAATTAACACCGTATTTTCTTTTCTGTAAATATTTATTCTATTATTTTAATTTTCTGAAAAATTAAAAATTAAAAATGAACTTGTGTGTCTTTTTATGCACCTGAATCTTTGTCTGCCTGTTTGTGTTTACTGAAATCCCACAAACCGATCACAGCCCCAAGTGTATGATTTTGCCCTTTTTTGCATTGAAACTCAGCTGGCACACCCTTGACTACTCCTCTAGCTTTCTTAGATCTCGAATCATTTTGTACACCCCATCGGAGTGTCTACCCCATTACAGATTTTAGTTTTATCTGCAAAAAATGAAAATCTTTTCTTCTAGCCCCTTTGCAATGTCACTAATAAAGACATTGAAGAGGACCAGTCCTTGTACTGATCCCTGTGGCACCCACTGATCACCCTTCCTTCCTTGGAGTGAACTCCGTTTACCACCACCCTCTGTCTCCTGTCCCCGAACCAATTCCTTGTCCAGTTTACCAGCTTTGGACCCACTTCCAGACTACACAGCTTTTTTACCTGTCTCCTATGTGTAACGGTGTTAAATACCTTACTGGACTCTAGGTAGGCCACATCCACTACACCACCCTGACCAAATCCCTGGTCACCCTGTCAAAGAAATCTATCAGATTTATTTGACATGCCCCAGTGAATCCATGCTGCCTTGGATCATGAAAGCTACTAGATTCAAAATATTTCACAGTCCTTTCCTTCAGGAGTGATTCCATTACTTCCCCACTACCAGTCAGGCTGACTGGCCTGTAATTGCCAGCCTCCTCGCTGCTCCCACTTTTTCGAAGTGGGACTACATCTGTTTTCCTCCAGTCCTCTGGAACTACTCCTGTCTCCAGTGAGCTGGTTGAACAGGGCTGTTAAACATGCAGTCAGCACCTGTCTGAGCTCTTTCAGTACCTTTGGATGCAGCCCATCTGACCCCATTGCCTTGTCCACGTTCAGATTTGTGAGTTCCTTCAGAATTCTCTCCTCTGTAAATGGACTAGTGCCCACCTCCTTTCCTTCAATGCTCCTGCCTCTTTTTTCCCTTCCTCTGTGAAAAGTATTTGTTCAGTATGTCCACTTTTTCCTGGTCCCTTTGACACACTCCCCGCCTTGCTTTCTAAGTCTTATTATCCCTCCCCTAGTCTTTCTCTTTTCGCTTACATATCTGAAAAATGTTTTGTCCCCTTTCATCACTGCCTGGATGATTTTCTCCTCTGTTTGTGCCTTTGTGCTCTTAATTGCTTTTCCTGCCTCCTTCTGCTTTTCCTGATACACCTCCCTGCCTTCCTCCCTCTGTGTCTCCTTATACCTCCAGAAAGCAAACTGTTTCACCTCTACCTTTCCAGTCACTTCTTTTGAGAACAATGGCAGTCTCCACTGCTCCTCCACTCCACCCAAGTCCTTCCCCCACCAGGGCTTCCTTTAGGCATTCACCCATCTTTTTAAAATCGGCCCTCCTGAAGTCCAGGACCTTTGCTTTTGTATGATTTGATTATGTCATGGTGCATATATTGAACCATACTGTATGGTAATCACTGGTTCCAAGGTGGCCACCCACTGTGACATCTTCAACACTGTCCTTGTTGGTGAGTACACAGTTCTGCATTGTCCCTCATGAGTGTGCTCTTTTACTCATTGCCTGAGGAAAGCCCCCTGAAGGGAGTCCAGGATGTCCATGCTCCTAGCTGAAGCTGCAGCTGGGATGCTCCACTCTATATTCAGCAGATTGAAATCCCCTACCAGTAGCACCTCCCCCTAATTTGCCATGTCTTGGATGGCTTCCACCAAAACCTTGTCCACCTCCCCCCATACTGGAGGTCTGTAGGTCACGCCAATGAAAACTGTGACTCACTTCCCTGTTTCTAGGGTGACCACAGTACCTCCATCCCTCCCTGTGTTCCCTATATCTTTGTTGCCTTTATGCTATTCCTCACATAAATAGCCAATTCTATGACTTTCTTTCCCATCCTGTCTTTCCTAAACAGAGTATAGCCTGGAATGGCAATATCCCAGTCATGGTTTTCATTGCACTATGACTCAGTAATGGCAACAATGTCTAGGTCAGCCTCCACCATAATGGCCTCTAGGTCCAGGATTTTATTTCCCAGACTTTCAGCATTTGCATACACAACCCTCCAGACAATACCACCACCTCTGCATTCATGCCCTATTTCTCCCCCTTGCCTTGCTCTCCTTACTTCCTCTGCCTTTACTCCTATCTCGCTTCATCTGTACCCTTTTGTTCTTCTTCTTATTTTGTACCCTTGTGGATTTCCCTCCTTTAAGGTTCTCTCTATTGACTACTTCAGCTTGCAAGGGGGGGGCAGTTTATGACTCTCTGCACCTTCCATCCCCCCAGCTAGTTTAAATGTTATCAGTATAACATTTAAACTGCTCACTGAGGACTTGGGTTCCCCTCTTGGATGGATGCAGGCCACCTCCCCTGTATAGGCCTTTATCCCACCAGGTGGGACCCCAATCCCCAGTGAAGCTGAACCCCTCTGCTCTGCACCACTTCTTCAACCACAAGCTCCAGGTACAGAGTACTCTATCCTCCCACTGTCATAGACAAGCAACACTTCAGAAAAAGTGACTGAGTGTGCTGCCTGCCTGAGATCCCTCCTCAAATCTCTGAACTCCTCTTGCACAATCCTAGCCTCATCCTAAGCCAGGTCATTAGTCCCCATGTGGACAATAACATCCAGTTCTCCCTCCTGTCTTGCCATCCCAGAAATTCTCAGGATCCGCTTACCATCCCTCTGAGCTATGGTGCCAGGTAGACACTTATCCTCCCTCTCTGCCTCCCTTCCTGTCCCCAAGTCCACCCCCGTCATGATGGAGTCCCCCACCAGGAGTTGCTTCCTCCTCCTTCTTTGGGGTCCTCTACCTTCCTCCTTGGAGTCATCACTATGGAGGGCCCCCACATCCTTCCTGGCCACTGCTGTGGATGCCTCCCATGGGACAGTCCAACCCTGCCAAAGCAGGGTGGGAATTATGTAATGGTATCATCTGTGGGACATACCTCTGACCCACCACCCTCACCCTTCCTGAGCCCACCATTGTCCAGCCTCCCCTCCTGCTTGGCAACCTTTGAGACAGCAATGGCAGACTTGGTGGTCCCTGGGTGGGGGAGGAGGCCCCCTGAATCCTAGCCAGCTTGTCCCAGAGATGAGCAACTCTCCCCTCAGCTCAGAGAGGTGCATGGAGATGGGGCAGCACCACAGTCTCTGGAAAGTATTCTTGAAAACTGCCGCACCACAGCCACTACACTTCACCACTCCCATCATATCTACTTACTTACTTGCCTGTTTGTGTTGCATACTTGCTTATTTGAAACCCTTTTTTACTCCTGCTCTAGATAGGGTGTTTCACCTATCCACAGACTATTGCTTGACTCAGCTCTTCACTACCCTGCATTTTTTTGGCTTTCCTTTAGACCCTTTCCTTTTTCTACTCCTATCTAAGATACGGTGTTTCACTGGTATCCTAACTATTGCAAGTCCTTGACTCTCCTTACTCCCTTGCAAAATATGTGCTGCAACAAGAGATAAGTATGAAGCTTACTCACTGTTGACAGGTACAACTATCAGGCTCCCTGCTTCCTTTTTCTTAACTTCTTCATTATCATTCCTCTGTCTTTCCACAGAGCTGCAGAGTGTCCTGCTGCTGGCTGCCTTATTGGGCTGACTTCAGTGGGCAGACTTCAAAAGTCCTTAGCACATGGGTCCTTCACAAGGGGGGGAGGTCTTGGTGGTCACTTCCTTTTATCCTATCCTAGGGCTGATGGGTGATCTAGAGGACTGTCCTAATTGGCTTCCATGAGGGAAGGTTGTGTGTCCACAATGCCAATTGGAGCTAGCTGGATCTCTCCCCAGTAAGCATCTTATCTCCTTGTGAACGAAGGGAGGGCTCCTGAATGAGCTACAGAGCCTCCTTCTTCTCCCATGGCTCAACTCCAAATGGCAGTGATCCAGCGATTGGTGTCGGTTTTAAAGCCCGAGGACTGATTGGCTTCCTTGTGGGCTGGGGGGCACATCTGCAACGCTATTTGGCACTAGCTAGACTGCTCCCAAAGTAAGTTTCTTAGCTTCTTGTGATGGGAGAGAGGGCTCCTGGATGAGCTACAGAACTTCCTCCTTCTCATATGGCTCAGCTCCAAATATGATTCAAAGTTCTTCAATATGAAGGCATTTTCTGAAGAACTGAAGTGGGAAATTTGTCTGCATTTTCATTCCGTTACAGAATAATGAAGTATTTTAATTGTGAGCAGTATTTAGTGTTGATTGCTATCATCAGTCTCTCAGTTAACAGTATGAACACTTATTTTTTTCATTTGAGTCCTTTTAAAAAGGCAGGCAGATCTGCCTATTAATTAATGTTTCCCCATAAAGTATTTTATTTTAACAGTATAAAAAATATTCTTCAATGGCCTATATATTGTGTACACTAATTTAAAATCATTATCATACACACCATGTGAGATACCATTTTTAATTGATAAACTTTGCATGAGAAGGACTTTGACAACAGAATGTTATGATGTTAGGGTTTTACTCTGTACTTAATGAAAGTTAATGGCCATAGGAGTACCCTTGTCCTAATGTTGTTTTAACTCTAAAGTTAAATTTCCTTTCTTTGTAGGTATGTGACCTCCATGTGTATCTAAATGTGTAAACATTTGCAATTGCACTTCCCTACAGTGTAATGGTAGTTACCTGATTAGTATAGTATTAGAAATCTGAACAATCTTGACTATGACTATGGAGCTCATAGTAATAGATTAACCAGGCATGTCATCATTGAGCAAGCTCTTTTGCAAGATGGTCCTGAGTAGCGGACCCCCCATTATATACTACTGCAGGGGTAGCTATTGTCTTAAACACATAAATTTATTCTCTGTTAAAGACCTTTCAAAGAGAAGTAATTTTAACAAAATATGGTGTTGTAATACCTAAACAAATGTGCCCCATTCGCCTGTGTTTAGTGTGCAAATGACCAGGAAAAATGCTGGCAATCCACTGTACAGTAGCATTATTGTGCTAAAATGGATTTTTCTCAAAATATTAGATCTTCTTGAGAGACCTTAAACAAAGATATCATCAAACTGGTAAAAATTATAAACAGATTGATGATAACAGTTTTCTGATGATTTCATGAAGTACCTACATACTTTTACAATTACAGATACTGAAGAAATAACTGCCTGTGTTTAATACTTTTATGAATGTCACGTAACACCATTTTGTTAAGGCTAAGCATTATCATAACTGAAGGGTGAAATTCAAATTATGCTTGTGAAATAGAACAAATTGTCATTGTTGGATTTATGCAATTTTCACAAAATTGTCTGAAAATTATGTTAAGTCTGCATTGGCCCATTTTGTCTAAATTGTGCATTTTTTTAAACCAGTTTGTAAAAAGATGGTTGATTTGGAACTTTTTTAAATAAAATACATCCAATGCACATGTTTTAAAGAAGGAGTCCAGCTGAAAGTGCTACACTGAAGAATTAGAAGCAGAATACTGTAACCCCAAAAGCTTTATATTAAAAGTGAGATCTTTAAGTTACTTCATTTAAAAGTTATGAGCCATTTTGTAACCCTGACTTCACTTCCTGTTCAGTAAAGAGCTACTGATGATGTCATAACCAGAACTCACAGCCTAGTCCTCCCTATCAGCAATATTCTAGAAATTATTTCTGCACCATTTAAGAAACTGTAGTTGAAGTTGTACAAACCAGGCTCAAGTGTGCTTTTCACATTAGGGCCCCTTCTGCTGCAAACCACCTCCCCCCTGTAATTGCAGCTGAAAACAATCGTGGCCCATTCAAACGTAAACACCGCCTGCACCTCATTGACCTCTGCAGTGTGACTGCTCTGCCTAGGCTTGTGGCTTTGTTTCACCTCTCCCTCTTCTTCTCTCCTCCCCTTATACCCTCCCCGCTACACTCTGCCTCTCCATCCCCTGCTACTCCCCATCCTTCCCCTCCCCCACCTGCCATTCTACCCCTTCTCGCCTCCCACTTACCGCTCCACCCCCCCGCTCCTTTCCTCCTGTCTCCCCTATCTCTTGTTGCTTCACCCCCAGACTACCTAACACTTATCTCCTACATTAATTTATCTATGTACCACTTGTGTGTTGCTGTATTCCACCGTTATTTCTTACATATCCGTATCTACATGAATGCCAGCTCTTTAATTTATCTCACTTACTTTGGCAAAATGTTCAACCTGTAAATACCTATGACTGTACAATATTTCTGTAACTTTTTTGTACTGTCCCATATTCTGTTGTTTAAACTTTTTGTGTATTGTCTCTGCTACCCAGGACCATCTTGCAAAAGAGCTTGCTCAATGATGACATGCCTGGTTAAATAAAGGATTGATTGATTGATTGAAGTGATCGTTGGAAAAAAAAACTAACACAGGGTTGGATGCAGTGCCAGTGCATGAATTTTCAGATTGTTCAGATGTATAATAGTGTACATTAGAATGTGGCAGGAGGGGGGGTTGGAATGCAGAACTAAACAAAGCTATGGAGTGTCAAGATGGTGCACAATTTCAGAATGTTGTGGTGGACATGCAGTCTTGAAATGTGGTGTGGATGCCCAATCTACAAATGTAATAAGGACACTCAGTCTTAGAATGTGACAAGGACACACATCTAGGAATTTTGTTTGAACTGACAATTTCAGAATATAGTGGGGTGCACACAGTTGGAATGTGACAGGACACATAATTTTGTTGGGCATCAAATCCCATTCCACACCACATTCTGACATTCTGTGTCCCTGCCACATTCTGACATTTTGCGTTCCTGCCACATTCCAAAATTGCACATTACAGTCACATTCTAAAACTGTGTGTCAATACCACATTCTGAAATTATATCACCAAATTACACATCACCACCTCATTCCAAAACTGCATGTCCCAGCCACATTCTGAACTTATTCATTCCACCATGTTCTAAAATTGTGCATCCCCATCACACTCTGAAGATGCTCATACTCACCACATTAAAAAAAAAAATTATGCATTCCTGCCACATTCAAAAATTGCATTTCCCAGCCACATTCCAAAACTGGCCATCCCCACAACATACTAAAATTGGGTGTATCAGCCAAATTCTGAAATTGTACCTTCCTGACACATTTCACAATTGTGTGTCACCACCACATTTCAAAATTGCCCATCCTCGCCACACTCTGAAAATGCTTATCCCCAACATATTCCAAAGTTGCAGATCCCTCCACATTCTGAATATGAGTGTCCCTGCTACATTCTGAAATTACATGTCCAAGTATTCCCACCACATTCCAAAACTGTGTGTAGCTGTCACATTCAGAAAATGCATTTCCCTGCCACACTCCAAAATTACACATCCCACCATATTCCAAAAAATGTGCATCCATGCCACATTCTGAAATGGCATGTGACAACCACATTCTGAAACTGTGCATCCCCCACATTCTGAGATACTGTGTCCATGTCATATTGTGAACTTTTATGTTGTCACCACAATCTGAAATCAAGCAGCCCCTCCACATTTTGAAATTGTGGATTACTACCACTTGTTGACGTTAAGCATCCATGACATATTATAAAATTGAATATTCCTGCCACATTCCACAACAATTTCAGAATCTCTGCACATTCTAAAAATGATTACACTGCCACATGCTGACTTTCAGTGTCCCTCCCACATTATAAAACTGTGTCCCAGCTACTTTCTTAGATTATGTCATTGCTGCATTCCACAATTGCAATCTGGTGGCATTCTGAAATCTCATCCCCATAGTATTCTAGAAATTGCACACAACTTTGCCATTCTAAAGCAATGTTTGCCACTGCATTTAACTCCACCATCTTATACTTTAGTACCTTGGATCTGCACATTATGGAAATGTATGACCTGTACCCACTCTCTGTCAGTTTTCCTTTTTCAAATGTTTACTACAACTGCAGTTTAATGTAATGTTGGAGAAATAAGTACTCTTGCAGGTAGGACTAGACTGTGAGTTCTGGTTATGATATCAGTAGCTCTTTACTGAAACTGGCTTTTTTGTACAGGCAGTGAAATTAAGGTTATAAAATTACATATAACTTTTTTTTGTTTGTCTCAGCACCAGCGATTAGCCCAGGCACATCCCCCATTGCCCCTTGCTCCCCAAATCAGCTGTTCTCCTGTTTTCCCCCTGGCTTACCCCCCAGGATGGGGCCGTGGCATCGGCCAAGGTGTCATGGACACGGTTTGGGTTATGAGAGCCAGCCTGAGAGTGATGGAAGGGTGGTGAGGTGGCATCATGGAGGCACTGTGGCAGGATTTTCTATTTTGCTCCCACTGTAGCTGGGTGCATGTAATGACACCAGCCAAGGTGAAACTCGCACGGTCCCATGCACATTCCCCTCAAAGCATCTGCGTTCAGCTCCCTCCATGCTCGAGCACATCACCTTGCTCCCCTGCATCTGCCAGGGGGCACTCAGGTGCCGGTGCTGCAGATCCCCCCTCCCCATGGAAGGAGAGCAGTCCTCCAGATGCTTGATGCTTCTCCACCCCTGCTGATACCCGGTGGCCCATGCCCATTCCCAAACACGGGTTGCCAGTGTGGCACGATGTGTGGCATCCAGCGCCTCAACCCTCAGCACCACTGGGCTGGTGTGAAATATAACTTTTAAACAAAGAAACTTAGAGGTCTTATTTTTGGTGTGAAGCTGATTGGTTATATACTGATCCAAATTCTCAATTTATTGATGTTAGAAATTTTGACTGGCAGTTTGGAGTGTTTATGTTAAATATTAGAAAGTGTTCCTTCTCTTGCACATTGCTCACTTTCTAAAAAAAAAAACAGGTGCCAGAGTTTCAAAGGGCCTGACATGGCCTTGAGACTAAGTCCATTGCACAACTCCCTGGTGCAGGTTAAAACCCTTGCACCTGCAGAAATGCTATTTTCAGCATTTTATGTTCAAGTTCAACTTCAAGTTTTCTTTACTGAAATGCATAAAATTCTTAAGAATTGTTCCATGAAAACTTTTTTTTGCAGTCACCACACATGGGCAGGTATAGATTCATTCATGATTTGTGATTACAAAGATGGAACACCACTTTCTGTGCAAATTGTGCTACTCCAAAAATGGCTCTTCTGTCGCATAATTAGATGTGCAAATTTATCATTAACAGTTTCAAAGTACTTTAATGGAAAAGTGACTGAATCCATGTTTCTCATTCTCTTTGAAATGATAGGCACTCAATTTCCAAATATTGGATGGCGATAAGGGGAAAACGTGTCGGAGGGGGTTACCATCTGTGTCCAACACAGCCTGTAATGTACTATGGCCATCAGGAAGACAACACCCTCCTCCCATGAATGTCTGCTAGTCAGGCTTTCATTCTCCTCCTCTGTATATATATTCATTAGGGTTATCTATGCCTTTCTGGAGATCTCACATTCATCCTAGTTGACTCTCTTTCCCCCATTGCCGCTCATCCCTCTGCAGGTGAAATTGGCTATCCCCATCCTTCAAGTCTATCATTCACAGGACTGAGTGCCTTAACTACCCAGCTCAATTATCACTCTACTAACCATACCCTTTTGGACTGGGTTCTAACCTCTTACCTGCACTGCATTGTTGTGGCAGGTATTTTGCCAGATTCATTTAGTGACCTGACCACTGCATAACATCCTGGGCTCGATTTTCAAACCGGGCTTGGATCAGCGCAAGTTGTGGCAAACAGCAGCTTGCACCAAAGCCCAGTGTGCCAATGACCCTGCACCAGATTCTGGTACAGGAGTGGTCCCGGCACCTAAGTGCCCACACTTGTGGCAACCCCTCTCATACGGCAAACACCTGGTGCACAGCAAGGGTCTGCTGCAGGCCCCTTGCAACCAATGCAAGCAGTCCCCCATCCTGATCAACAAGTACATGCAATATAAACCCTTGCCCAGGGGATCTAGTGCCCCTCGATCCCCATAATTGTACATTCTAAATAGTAAAAATACAGCTGCCTCCCCAGTGGTCTATTGGCCACCCTCCCTGATCACTGTAATTGCACAGTTTATGTTCTATAAATACAGCTGCCCTCCCTGGTGGTCTAGTGGCCTACCTCCCCAAACCCCATGCTGCCCATATTAATTACTAAATTACCCATACCCCTTGTGGTGGTATAGTGCCCCCATCCCCAATGCTGCCATGCTGTTTAAATAATAAAATGGTATCCTTCCCTCATCCATGTTACCACATTATTTAAGTAATAAATCCCCCCCATCCTGGATGCTGCCGTATCATCTATTTAATAGAATGCCCCCTCCCTGATCCCTGATGTAGCCATTGCCTTAATATAGCCAAATGCCCCATTTCCCTGGTGATCTAGTGGCCCCCACTCCCGCACCCCAGCAGGAAGTGCCCACCACCCAGCTCTCCCCATCCCCTAACAGAGTCATCACTGGCACAGCCCATCTCTTACCCCCATTTCTGGTGCTTGTATTTATGTATATATTGTTTATTAACTATTTATGTATGTATGTTGTGTAAGTCTATATGTCACAGGACCTCCTTGTGAATGAGCTTGCTCAATGGAGTTTTCCTGCAATAAACTTGAATTTGAACTTGAACTATGGGATTTAGTAAAATGTTGTGACAATAGCACCGGGCATTGAAAATACAGACCCAGCTATGTTTCTGTACATAGGGACACTATTAAGACTGGGATAATGAAACGCCATGATCTCACAATGTTTCCAGTGAGATTGTGGTGGTTTCTGAGTGCCATACTTAAAAATATCAGAGCCACTGGGGGTTTGTGAATATTTTACAAGCAGTGAGGTAAATAAATGATTGATTTTTTATGGTGCCTGCAGGAGGGACCAGAGAGGTGAGCCCCCATTCTGTGCAGTGGTTGGGGCTTCTCTGTTGCCAGTAGGTCTCATTTAAGTAAACAGTACAGACCCAGCAGCAATATTGGCAGTGACTTGTTTTATTAACTGCGATAGTGAGCACCACAGGCTTTTGAGGTCCCACAGGACTCCATTTTGGGTCTCATCCCTTTCTCCATCTTCCTGAATGATCTCCCCTCTGCTAGTGCCAGCTTGCATATCCACATGTATGTAGATGACACAGTCATCTTCACCTCTGGTCCTTCCACTGCAGCTGTGGAAGACCTGATTTAGCAGGACTTCTACCATGTTCTGCACTGATTCCAAACCAAACAACCAACACCCAAAAAAATAAAATGGCATCTATGAACTTTGGTGCCAGTCAGAAACTGGCCAGAATCATTGCCCACCCCCTGTTTTCTTCACTCTCAATGGCACACCTCTTGAAGCAGTTTAGTCTTTCAAGTATCTTGGAGTATGGCTAGATAGTAAGCTTGACTTCTCAGCCACTTTGATGCCATCCTCACAAAACTCTGTTCCAAGCTCAGTGCCCTGTACCGCAACAAAGACTGCTTATTTCTACATGTCCTCAGGAAGCTTGTTACCAAAATGGTGTTCCCTGTCTTCAACTATGCGGATGTGGTCTATATCACCACCCCTTTCACTTCTCTCACCAGACTGGCCACCCTTTGCATCTTCTTTTGCTGCTATGCCACAAACACCCCCCTTGCACTCACTATTGGTCACTGTACTTCTCCTTATCCATCCTCCCTCTCTCTGAACCTCCTTCATATCCAAATGCAGGTTTGGGTCCCTTCTGTCTTACCTTTCCTCTCTCTCATCTCAAAACTCCACCCTGCCACCTGTTCCCTCCATTCCAGGGACCATCACACTTTTGCCACTCTTCACTCTTCACTACTCCACTTAACAAGTTGCCTTCTATTACCTTCCCTCACTCTGGAAGCAAACCCCTCCTCATTTGGCCTCTCCCCATCCCCTGGCTCTCTCATGCACCAACGGAAACTCCAACCCCTTCCCACCTGTTCCTGCTGCCATTCCTCCTGACACCTCCCTGGCTGAGTCTTACCATCCTGGTAAGTAGCCAGCTGGGTTCCCACTCCTGCCTTGGTTTCAGTGCCACACCACTACAGTTCTCTCCCTCCATAAGAGGTCAGGCAATAACTCACCATACTAGTCTGCTGCCTATTGTTGATATTGTTCTTGTTACCATATAATGCTGCCGCTTTCTGAATATCCACTTGACATATCCATGTGTTCTTTTTTGCGCTGTACCACTCTTTATTCTCTGCACATACAATTTTTATATTTATTCTTATTTTGTACAAACATTTTACCAGAAGCGGCTCAACTGTTTGTGATTATGTATTGTGCTACTTTTCTTCCACTGTTCCTGTCCCCAGGTCGCATCTGGAAATGAACCCTGGCTTAGTGCACCTCTCCTGGTTACCAGTTTTCAAATAAACTAAGTAAGTAAGGTAAGTAAGTAAGTAAGTAAGTAACTAACTAACTAACTAACTAACGGTTGTCCATGTTACAAACACAATTAGTTAGACAGCTCTTACCAACATAACCAGGAGTAACATTTTGTAAAACTCATTGTAGCACACCAAACCTTAAAGTGCAAAGTGCATTCCTGTGAAACTTTTTCCACCATACAAAAGGTACAGTTCTATACCAGAGAATACTTAATTTTACTGTACACATTTGTTTAATCAGTATCATGTACTTTTCCAAGTCCCTATGGGTGTGCACATTCTTAATTCTTTGAATGGTCTCTGATAGATAACTTGTCATATACAGTAAGAACATGCCATTTCTTACCACATTTCCGCCAGTCTCAGTTTTTTAATAATATTTTTTTCATGGTTATAAATCAATTATTTATGATTTTTGGCTTAATTAAGTGATTCTTCATCATATCATTCCAGCAACAGTTTGGAAATCTGTTACCTTCCATTTGCTGTATTCTACTCAACTGGTGAATAGCACATATTAGGATTTTAGCTTCTATTGGCAACATGCTGGCCTCCAACCTTATAAAGGATGTTGGGGTATCTCCTGGGAGCTTCAAGAGATACATTAAGAAAAAGTTCTGAATTACTTTGAGGTTGGTAGCATTTTCTGAGAGCCCCCACACCTCACAACCGTAAAGACTCTGACCAAGAGTTTTGGCTTCAAAGGCAGATGTGCAGTATAAGATCTGTAAAGGAATTGTTTCAAAAGACTTAGTAAACCTTAGTATTGCCTGAGTTGATTTCTGTGCTGCATCCTTGACTACATTTATATGTGGTTTCCAAGCCAATTTTTTATCAAATATGCCTAGATAGTGAAATTCTGAAATCTTTTCAAACTCATTACCATTTATTATCCATTGATTTGTTTTTCTACTTTTATCACAGAAAAAAAACTATCTTTGCTTTGCAATATTTTTAATTTTGGTTTTAAGATGTTTTGTTGGTCCATCACTGCAGACAAACCCATCTTTAAACCCAGGGGTGTCTGTGAAAGGATAATTGCATCATCTGCATGGAGTAATATTTTCACCCCTATACTAGTGATAACTTGTTTATTTATTTATTTATTTATTTATTTATTTATTTAAGAATCAGTTTACAACCTTTGAGCCAGAGGCTCATTTACAAAGGTACTTTGTCACATAAAGACATACATTGCATTTCAGTTACATAGCAAAGATTTGCCAAAAATCAGTAGGCATTCACCAGAGGTGCCACGTCACATTGTGGTCAGACAGATACAATTGGGTACAGGGTACATGTAATCGATAGCAGGTATTAAACAAGTTGGTATCAAGTGAGCAATTCTGGTAGATAAACATTGAAACAGCAGGCACTGGCCAGGTTAAACCTAGGCATGGTGGACGTGGAAGTGGTGGAGGGGATGGTTGGGTGGAGAGCTGCCCGGGGGGCATTGTCAGGAGAGAAATAAAGAGGTGGAGGCTATGTTCAGAGACAGGAGCAGTTATGAGTGCTGAAGATGTGGTTCCGAAGTGCGGTTTTGAATGTGGAGATGGTGATGGCATTGGTGATGGTGGCAGGGAGAGAGTTAAACCAGGTTGGGGCTCTATAGCTGAAGGACCTCTGGCCATGGCTGGTTCTTGTTCTGGGGACCTTTAGAGTGGTCTTGTAGGAAGACTGTGTTGCAATGGTGGGAGGGCTCTGGTGGATGGATGCTGTTACCCCGGGAGAGCCCAGTAGGGTTTTTTTGGTGAGGAGACAGGTCTGGTATCGGAGCCGTTCATCCAGGGTAAGCAGGTTAGCATCGACATATAGCTGACAGGTGTGTGTGAGTCTGGGGCACCAGTAATTAATCTGCATGCTTTATTCAGGGTTAGGTGAATTTTGTTTAGTGCAGTGGTGTCGGCAGCACCAGATACTGGTAGACCATAGTCTACAAGGGACAGAACGACGATGTAACCGCTAGCGGAGAGCATTTGGGGAAGGCAGCTTTTATGGTGGAATAGGATGCCAAGCCGTGTGTTGGTGGCGGATGTTAGGGTGTCGATGTGGGTGTGAAATGTGAGGGCTGAATCAAGGTAACCCCAAGGTATTTGTAGGAGCAGACTTGTTCCAGTGGTTGGTTGGTGCTTGGAAGGATATAGAGTGGGTGGTTGCTAGCTTTGTTTTGGGGTGTGAAAAGAGCATAGTTTTGGTTTTCTTAAGATTGATGATGAGTCTGCGCTCCTTAAACCAAGCCTCGGCACTGTTGAAAGACTGCTGTAGGGAGTCCTGTAGGGAGATGGGATTATGGTGGGTGGCAAACAGGACAGCGTCATCTGCATACAGCAGAATTTTGTCAGAGCATGCACTGGGCAGGGTGTTCAGATACAGTGAGAAGAGAAGGGGGCCCAGGATGGAGCCTTGGGGGACCCCAGAGAGAATGGGACTGGTATCGGAGAGTGTGCTATTAATCTTGACACACTGGGATCGAGTGTCAAGATAGCTAGCAATGGGTCTATTAAAAAAACTCAGTGGCAGCTTTTATATCTACAAAGAATGCAATGTTTACTGCTGCAGGGTCTGAGCTCTGCAGATATCTTTCTATTACTTAGGAAAAAGGACACTTCAGACTCCTTCCGAAGCACAATTTCAGACATGAACCACAATCCTTCCACTACCTGAACTCACTACACTGGGGGTGGGGGAGAGAAAGAGTTCCTTTCCTATATGTAACATTCTCCTGCCAGCTCAAATTATAATCAGTGCAGTGTAAACAACACAGGCAGGTTGTTTAAGTGTTAAAGAATCCCTAAACCCTCTTTTTACACAATTTTGTCTAAACAGTGCCTTGTTGGCAGGGGTCTAGTGCTCCAATACTTCTTAAAGTCTTCAATGATTTTTTAATGTAGTTCTCAAGGCAGCAGTCTTAAATCAGCAACTGCACAGTCTTGAAGCAGAGCTGTAAGGGAACTTTGTTTTATACTGTAGTTTCTCTGCTGAATTCCTTCACAAAGGAGAACAAGGCAATTTGAGATTAGGTTTCAGCTTGTGGTAGTGGGGTCAATGGGCTGGGACAGGCAGTCATTGTGATGAGCCTCCAACTGAGAAAAACAGGCAGTCTCATTGTTTAGTAAATCTGTTTGTTTGTTAAGTTAAAATTACTTTCCCTACTAAGGTAAATAAAGATCATGTAACCCTCTGTCCAGGTTTTGTATTGACAATTCTGTGGAAGAATTTGGGTGGTTACACTTTATTTGCATTTGTAAGGAGTTTATTTGGAAATATTGATTGATTGATAATAAAGTGACTGTTTTATTGGTGTCTGGGTCTAATGGCTATCTTCCCTCTGTGACTTGCAAGGTACTGTAAGCAAGATCCTCCTCTATTTAGTACTATAATGAAACATGTAAACAATAAGATAGAGTAACTATGACATTAAACTGGGATTACACTTAGCTGGTACTTGCCCTATGGTGGTGCCTAATTATGCAATTGTGATAGCACAGACCTCGGAGTTGAATACACTACTCTTCTTTGACTTGTTATATTGTCTCCTACATATCTACTTGTGTGATATTTTTCTGTTTGTATTAAATAAAGCATTTGGCCAATGTGGTGATGCTATGTGTGTTTTGCTGTCCAAACAAACACGCATAAGTCAGTGCTAAACATGTTTGCTTTAATGTTGTTACAAGTTAGAACAAAAGTATCTTGAAACAATAAGCAGACCTTTCTTACCGTCATGAGCCATTGTTTCATGGACTTTGGGTTCCACTGGGCTAAGGAGTATAGGATCCCATATTCAGAGCTGGCCATGTGTGGTCTGTGGCAGTTTGCGTACAGTCTGTCAGGGGGGCAATATTCAGCCAATTAGCTCACTGCAACTGGAACATGTAAACTGTCTAAATATAGGACCATGTCAGTACAGTGCATACTGATGTTGCACTATGCTGACACAGGCCCAGACTAAATATGGCTTACATGAGTGCAATGGAGGTAGCATGGATGAAATGGGTTAGCAGCAGGGCTCCTGTGGTCTCTGTTTAGCCCTAACATCCTAATGACCCCTTTGGGCATGGAAGGCGCTATGGCCCATTTTCACACCCATTACAGAGCCATTAACATGGGTGAGTTGCTCCCCCACCACTCTATAGCTGTCTTACATAATCCTTGTGGTCTAGTGGTCCTCCTTCCCAGTCACCTGTCCTGTAGCTGTCTGGAATATTTCTTGTGGTGCAATGGTTCTTGTGCCCCCTGATTGACTGTCATGTATTTATCTTGACTATTCCTGGTAGTCTAGTGGTCTCCTTACCCCTGATCACCTGTCCTATAGCTGCCTCAGATATTCCTGGTGGAGTAGTGGTTCCTGAACTCCCAATCGACCATCCTGTAGCTGTCTTGAATATTCCTGGTAGTCTAGTGGTCCCTCCCATCTGATCCTCTGTCAACTCACCTGCTCAGTACCCTCCTCTCCACAACCCCCCCCACTCAGGTCACCTACGAAAAAGTACAGCAATAGTGACAGTGACCTACACAGCACTCTGCTCTCCACCTTGGCCAGCCACTGTCTGGTTGCCAGTGAGTGATCATGAGTACAGTAGACACAGATGTTTGTACAATACTTGCACTTGCTCAGAAGCTGTCAGTTTGAAACCAGTTGAGGGGGTGAGCAGAGGGCTGTGCCAGTCATCACTATTGCTGCAGTCTGCAATATGTGACCAGGGCTGGGGGATGCGTGACACGGTGAGTCGGAAGGGGGTCAGCTGCTCTTATCCCCCATAAGACCACTAGACCACCAGAAATATACCAGCCAGCTACAAGACAGGTGATCTGGATGCTTTTGCAGTGTATTTTCCCAGGACAGATCAGCTTACATGCAACATCTGCTTTTCAGTGGGGTTCTGCTAAGCCCAGATGAGTTGTGATTTCTTGTGTGCAGTGGGGTTCTGTTTGACACAGTGTTTACACTGTATTTACCCAGTATAGTCCAATTGAGATGCCAGATCTTTTTGTTTTCAGTGGGGTCCTCCTTTTATCCATTTTTATAATGCTTTTACCCAGGATAGCCCAAGTGAGATGCAATTTCTCATTTTCAGTGGGGTCCACTTTTTACTATGTATTTTCCAGAATTGAGCAGAATAGTGGACTACTTATTTAATTAAGTTATCTAATGTGGTGAATCAGTAATGCCAGATGTTAACTGGAGCACCTTTGGTGCAGCCACATCCAAAAGCAGGGCCATTCTTGATGCCCTTCAGGTGGCATGCATCAGACAGCTATTTTTGGAACCCACCCATGAGGGAGCAATCTTAGACCTCATACTCTCAAATAGGGACAGTGAGAGGATCTTAGATCTAGAAATGGGTAGCCATCTCGGAACAAGTGACCACTAAACAGTGCGGTTCATGATATACTCAGCTACAGAGTCAAACCATACAAAAGTGAGGGTTCTGGACTTCAGGAGGGCTGACTTTGGCAAGATGGGAGAGTGCATTAGAAAAGCACTAGCAAACAGGCTAGAAGGAGGGGTACAGCAACAATGGGGAAACATCAAAACTGCCATCACAGCCACTATGGTTCTCAAAAGAGGTGGCGGTGAAGGTTAGGGAGAAAAAGATAGCATTTAGGAAGTATAAGGAAACACAGAAGGAGCAGGACAGAGAACTGCACCAGTTAAGGCAGAAGAAAGCATGAAGGGTAGTCAGAATAGCAAAGGCTAAAACTGAGGAAAAGATAGCCAACTTGGTTAAGAAGGGGGATAAAACCTTTTATAGATATATCAGGGAGCGTAGAAAGACTAAGGGAGGGATAGTAAGGCTGAATAGAATGGACGGTGGGTGGGAAGAGAGGAACAGTGAAAAAGCAGATATACTGAACGGATGCTTCTGCTCAGTATTCACAAAAGAGGAGGAGGGGGAGGTGCCTAATCCAATTAACAGAAGCACTTTGGATAGGAGGGTCGATCCCAGTCCTTTCACAAAAGAAAGGGTTCTGAAAGAACTCCTAAAACCAAAGGTGGATAACGCAATGAGGCCTAATGGAATTCACCACAGAATTCTAAAAGAATTAAGGAGAGAGCTAGTGACACCACTGACTACCTTTTTTTAACAAATCATGGGAGGATGGTGTTGTACCTGAGGACTGGAGGAAGGCGGATGTGATTCCCCTTCACAAAAGTGGGAGCAAGACAGAGGCAGAAAACTACAGACCTGTAAGTTTGACCCCTTGGTAGGGAAAGTGATGGAATCATTTCTGAAGGTAAGAATTGTTGAGTACCTAGAGGCCAGTGGGGCACAGAACCCAAGGCAGCATGGGTTCACAGTGGGAAAGTCATGTCAGATGAATCTAATTGATTTCTTTGACTGGGTGACCAAAGCAGTAGAGCAGGGAGGGGCTGTGGACATGGCCTACCTAGACTTTAGCAAGGCATTTGACACAGTCCCACACAAAATATTAATAGTCAAATTAACCAGCCTGGGAGTGGGTCCCAGGTGGTAGCCTGTAAAACATTGACTGGACAACAGGACACAGAAGGTAATTTAAATGAGTCCACTCTGAAGAAAGAGGGGTTACTAGCAGGGCACCGTGAGGGTTCAGTACTGGGTCAAGTCCTTTTTAATGTCTTTATAAGTGACATTGCAGAGGGACTGGAAGGAAAAGTATGCCTCTTTGCAGATGACTCAAAGATCTGCAACAGGGTTGGTACACAAGGAGGTGTAGAAAGGATGAGAAGTGACTTGGCAAGGTTGGAGGAATGGTCAGAAGTATGGCAGCTTGGATTCAATGCAAAGAAGTGCAAAATAATGCACCTGGGAAACAAAAACCCAGGGGAAGATTACACAATGGGGGAGAGGTAGTAACAACAACAAAAATGGAAAGAGACCTGGGGGTAATCATATCAGATGACCTGAAGGTTAGCAAGCAATGTGAGAAGGCAATAGGGAGGGCTGGGGGGATATTGGGATGTATAGGGAGAGGCATCACCAGCAGAAAACAGGAAGTTGTTATCCTTATGTACAGACAGTTGGTGAGACCCCATCTGGAGTACTGCATCCAGTTCTGGAGACCCCAGCTCCACAAGGACATAAATAGGATGGAGGCAGTCCAGAGGAGGGCAACTAAAATGGTGCAGGGTCTGCAAGAGAAGCTATATGAGGAGAGATTGAAGGAGCTTAATATGTATACCCTTGAGGAAAGGAGTGAGGGGGGACATGATAGAAACTTTTAAGTGCCTCAGTGGAATCAACAAAGTCCAAGAGGGTAGCATCTTTCAGAAAAGAAATGTGCAAGAACAAGGGATACAATTTGAAGATGGGGGACAGCTCAGGGGCAATGTGTGGAAGTATTTTTTCACAGAGAGAGTGGTGGACGCATGGAACAGCCTTCCTAAGGAGGTTGTGGGGTCTAAAACTGTGGCAGGATTCAAGAATGCATTGGACAGACATAAGGCAATTTTTGTGTGGGGTAGGAAGAAATAGGCTGTTGGTTAAATAGGAACTGCAGCTTATCCTGTAGGTAGGGAAATGGGCATGTCTTCTCCATGAAGGAGTAGTTACTTAATAACATGGCAGTGAAAACTTTGTTCTCATCTTGAAGTTGATACTTTTTGTTCATGTGAACAATAGATCTGCAATCTGGGGAATGTTCTGCAGAAATCCTCTAACCCAGAAAGCAGCTAGCTGCACCTGTGTGACTAAAGGTGTGGCTGGTACTATGTGGAGCACAAGCTGGGAGCAGCCGAATAATCACACCATATGAACCTGTGAGGGATTAATTCTCACAAGTTGGGGGTCGAGACTTGGCCAGGACTGAGTGAATTAGATAGTCAGTGCCAATGAAATAATATGAATTAATAACCAGCTTGGCTTTATCATAAAAGGAGCAGTGAGGTAAGTGTGCTGTTATGTATTAATAATTTTGTTTGTATTGAATGGCCTTATCTGATGGTGAGGGTCTGGGCTGCATCCAACAACCTGAGCAATCTCACTTTCTCCCAAGCTTGCCCCTTGCTGCTAGCCTCCCATCCCCCTGCTGTCAATAAGCATGTGACCCATGAAGTAAAGTCCACATGCATCTGATGGTGGATGGCAATTCTTCAGCATTAAAACCTGTGCTGCATTCGGATGAGGTATTATGTCATTTGTGTTTTTTGGCTTCCGTGTCTTGGATTACTTCTCAGTGGGTGTTTAGAATGGGATGAGCTTACCACTGGCATTGTCCCTGCCCTTGCCATGTGACTGGGCTGTGTACATGCCACTGAATGTGCTTGGCATTAGGTCAGTATCTGTTACAGTTGGCTGTGCACCCCTGTAGGTTTATTGTCATGTGTGAGTTATGCTGGAGTGCTTGATGGTGTTGTGGTTCTGGTGTATGACATATGGGGATTTGGGGGTTAGCTGCCATGTACTGGATATGAACTGTAAACGTCATCCTGCTGTAGAGCAGTGATAATTATGGTCATGCCATTGTCCGAGGTCTCACACAGGTTGCAGAACCCTTGCTGCTTGTCAAGTCTGTGGGCTGCGATGTCACTGTATATTCCCTGTATTTCATGCTGCTGTCTCTGCAAAGCCTTACCCTCCCTGCTCCAACTGTCTCAGTTCAGGGTACATGCAGATAAAGCATTCATGACCTGGTATACATACTGTGTCAATGATGGGCTTTGAGGGACCCTCCAGTAGATCCTGTGTGTGAGACTGTGGGATAATGGTGGACACAGAGGCAGGTGTGGCAAGCAAAATAAAGTTCAGGTTTTATTGTTATATTGAAACAAAATAAAACTCACTTATTCAGCAAACAAAATAAAGAGAGTAAAATCAGCAGATAAATCAAGAAATTCCATAAATGGTTCACTTTTTCTCAGTGAAAACAAAATCGTACCACCAGTAGACAGCTAGGGTACTCCCAGGGTCAGTTGACTACAGAACCCTGCATCCAACTGACATCTTATCCTAAGGGCTTTAATATACAGCATGGCTGCAACATGTGATGAAAGAAGCCCCGCCCACTCACATGCAAATTCGACAAAAAAACTTATCTATACTCTAATAATAATATCTAAGGTGCAGTATCATGTACTATGATTCCTACATCCACATAATGCAGTCCAAAAGTAAATAATACCCTTTGAAACAGGGGTACATGCTAAAATCACGGTGCAAACCACTCCCACAGGTCCTCTGTACCATAAATAAGTGAAAGAAATGGTCAGCTGGCTCTAAAGAGGAATGGTACAGAAGACTTGGGGAGGGTCCCAACAGGAAAGAGCACGAAACCCCAGAAAACCTAGTAAGAGAAACATTGCTCATTTTCCAATGCTAAATGAAAAACCTACTGTCATGTATGCTGTAGACATTCTTTTGTAGGTTGCACTGGGAAAGAGGAGCATTCTCCATTTGTGCTGTGACACAAGCGCTCTCTCTCTGCAGCTGTCTGTCTAGGTCCTGACAGCCTGCAGAGAAGCGGACACCAGCCCGAAGTTTACAGCTCATAAAAACAGCACATAAAAGCAGCCCTTAATACCACTATGCTGACTGCTGCTAACAGCAGACAAGTACAATTACTGTCGGCAGTGGCGGCTCACACGCGGTTGCAAAACAGGGTGAATTTTAACCTCCCAAGCACTGACAACCCCTTTATTTTATCCCAACACCTGGGGGCATAATCCTGAGGGAAACCTTTTTGGCCTGATACTGTATCCTGCTGAGGAGTGGAAGCCACATGGTCATTGCATACAGGTCACAGGTGTGTGCAAGACAGGCAGAACTCATTAGAAGCCTGCAGGCTTTGTTGAGTGCCACCGAAATCCTGCGGATGGCAGTGGCAGAGGCAGAGCCATAAATTGCTAACCTGTAATCAATGATGGAGATGATAGAGCTGTAGATTGCCACTCTAAGGGTATCAGTGGGCATGCAGTGTTTGTGCCTGTAGAGTAGGCCTATCCGTATATTTGTGGCTTTTGCGACATAGTCGATGTGCCGATTGTAGGAGTGGGAACTAGCAGAGTGATGTCAAGGTATTTAAATTCAGGAACATATTCAAGTATAGTCCCTGAGTGGTTCTTGATGATGAGGGACAGAGATTTATGCTTGTTCCTAGCATTGTAGAATGACATCAACTTTGTTTTGCTATAGTTCAGGACCAGTTTGTGTGAGCTGAACCATTTTTCAACACGCATGAAGTCACGTTGCAATTAACTCTCAAGGAGCTCAGTGTTATGGTGACTGGTGAACAAGACTGCGTCATCCGTGTATAGCAGTACTTTATGGTGGCAGACACTGGGGAGGCACTTCAGGAAGAGGCCGAATAGTGGTGGTCCCAGGATGGACCCCTGTGGAACCTGAGAGGACTGTTTTTTCTTCTGAGGTGACACCGACGACATTAACATGCTGGACCCTACCCCCAATGTAACTTGCAAATCAGAGTAGTGCATCTTTGGAGAGCCCAATATTTGATAGTAGCCTGAGTAGGAGTGGGTGATTGATGGTGCCAATGGCTTTTGAAAGGTCAATGAACACTGCCCCCATACAGTTTCCTTGGTCGAGAGTGGCACGGATGAAGCCTTTGAATTCCAACACTGCAGTGGTGGTGCTATGCCCTTTTTATAAAGCCATGCTGTTTGGGGCATTGGATGTCACATTTTTCCACGTACTCTACTACCTTTACAACCTCTTTCATTGAATACCACCGCATTCGGGAGGATAGCGATGGATATTGCTGTCTCATATTCAATGGGTGTGGTGGCTCCTACCCCTTCCCTTCTTCCCAGTGTTCCTTTATGACATCTAAGGGGCCACTGGAATTTTGTCCATATAATAACTCAAAGGGGGGAAAAACCTGTGGATGCCTGTGGGACCTCCCCATATGCAAACATCAAGAAAGGCAGATAGGTGTCCCACATTCTCCTTTCATCCTGCACAAATTTCTGCAGCATCTTTTTCATTGTTTGGTTGAAACATTTGACAAGCCCATCTGTCTGTGGATGACACAGTGAGGTATGGATGACTCCTATACCCAGGGTCTGGTACAGACGTTTCAACATGGCTGAACAGAAGTAACTTCCCCTATCTGTTAGTATGTCTTTTGGAATACCTATCCTACTGAACACTTTAACTAGTTCATCTGGCATCTAAGTAAGTGTAAGTAATCTTTTATTGTTAGACTAAAAAGTCATACACAATTACAAGACAATAAAATTAACACAGTTTAAATAGGCAATAAATACATAAAATACGAGTGCAGACAAGAGAGCCCAATGCTGCTTACATAATGATAATTAAGACATTGAGTATCATATTACAGTAGTCTCAATACCTTTCATTTTTTGTCTTTTTATTTTACTGATCTGATAAAAAAAATTTGCTAATCGAACTATGGTGTAATCATCTTCTGTATTAAATAACACAGTAGTAAGATATCTCTTATCCATAGTATTCACATGTCAATTGTTGGACCAAGCCATTGGGCTCTAGCTTTTGTGTACAAGACAAGTCACATTCCCAAATCACATGGAATAAATCTTCCTTTTCCCCTAAAGTGCAATAACATTTCTGTGCAATCAATGGTAGTCTCTTAAATCTCACTCCATTCACATTATTAACGAAACATTCAGCCTTATAGTTCGTATAAACTTTCCTTAATTCTGACTCAATTCTATCTTAGTAGCAGTAATGGTTCACAGGGGGATAGCTTCAGGATCTTTTGTTGTGTAGTTGCAGATGACCAGAACAAACCTATTGCCTTTGGCACTCTTAGGGAGTGACCCAGCAATATCCATCGCTATCCTCTTGAATGGGGTGGTAATCAATGGAAGGGGTTGTAAGGGTACCTTTTTTTTTTTCTTTTCTGGCTACCTTTTGGCATTCTTGGCAGCTCTGACAGTAATCCACTACTTGCTCATGGATGCCAGTCCAGAAAAAGTGGTGTAATAAGCGGCTTAGTATTCAGTCCTTCCCCAAATGTCCTGCAAATGGGATATCATGAGCTAGATGGATCAGTTGTTGTTTATACTGCTGGGATACTACTAATTGTTCTACTACCTCCTTGGTTATAGAATTAGTGCATACCCTATGGAGCAACCCATGTTTAATAACCATTTTGGCTTATTTGGCTCACTACTGGGCTCAGTCACCTGTAGGAAAAAAGGTTTCAGCATGTCATCATTACTTTGTTCAAGACCAAAATTCATTACATCAGACTCGTTAAACATTAGAGTATCAGAGTCCTTAACATCAGAGTCCTTACCGTTCTTCATCCATTGTACTTTGTCTTGCTGCTTCTCCCTCTTTAGCTTTTGAGTCTTTCCTGCTGGCCCATAAAGGTCTTCCTCAAAAGAGAATATCTGCCCTGGGGTGGTTTCCTATTTTGTCTGGGACCTTGTGGTTGCAGCACTAACATTTGTTGCTAACAATGTCTCAAACTGGGGATAGTCATGTCCTATAACCACAGGCACTGGCAAATGAGGGACTACTCCAACCATGATTCTGTGAGACATTTCTTTGGTTTGAACTGTTGTTTCCCTTTAAGGATAATAGTGTACATCCCCATGTATGCATGTGACTCCAGTTCTAGGCCCTGCAAAGTCCTTCCCTTCCCTTCCAGCACATTGGCTCAGACTAATGTCTGCTTGCTTCCAGAATCAATAAGTCCCACCACTCCCTTGCCTTCCACTTGTACTGGTATCATATACTGTCCCCATTTAGCTAATGCCAGCTGTATCAGCTCAGTCTTTCTTTTTGGACAGAACCAGGCAATATGCCCTTTTCCAATGCACTCCATGCAAATTATGTCTGGGTTGAACCCTCTTCCTGTTTTATTGTTTTTATTGTTCCCAGTAGCACTGTTATTGTTAGAGGTTGTAAAGGTTCTTACCATGGGTGAGGTAACACCTAATGCTGAGTGACCTTTCTGACGATGTGGTCTAACAGTGAGATAGTCTTCGGCTAGATGAATAGCTTTTTCAGCAGTCTCAAGCTGGTGTTCCCTCACCAAGATTTGTACATATTAGTGTAGGATACTGATAAATTTTTCCAGGATAACAGATTCTAACACTTGGTCGAGAGTCCGAGTGGTGGGCTGCAACCATTTAAACACAGGTCTATTAACTGGGTGTCAGCCTCCTGAAGTGAATCAGCAGCGTGGAACCTGAAGGCCCTGAACCTCTGCTAATATGTCTTTAAATTTATATCAAAATGTTTGAGGATGGCTTGTCATACTGGGGTCATAATTAGTGGCTTGACTACTGTCCACATGACTGTAAGCAAGTTGCACCTTTCTGGTGAGGTATGGGACCAACCGAATCACCCACTGGTTCCTGGGCCATCTGCAGGCAGTAGCTACCCTTTCAAATGTTGTACTGTAAGCCTCTATATCATCTGAGTCAGATAGTTTAGCTAGCTTTATGTCTCTAGGACTCTCCCACAGGAGGAGGAGGTCCAGTGTTACCAAGTACCTGGATGGCTCGAAGAGTGTCTGTCTACCTGGCCTCACTCTGTAGTCAGTCTCTTTCTCTTTGCTGCTCCATCTCAATCTGCCAAACACACAGCCAATGAAGGAGCTCTTGCGTATTCTCAGGTGGTTCATCCCCAGGAGGTTCCTCTCTCGCCTGGGCACCTTCTCCCTCTTCCTCTTTCTCCTCCCTCTTGGCCGCTTTTCATTTTACAACTTCCAGACCAGCCACTAGGGATACCAGCAGTTTCTCTGCCATGGTCCTGGTCAATACACCACTGGCTGTGGAAGGGTCTGCCTTGTCCCGCTGCTGCTTTCAATGTCCACCAGGATCTCCTGTCAAAATCCCAGTTGAAACCAGTGTTCCAACTATCCCATTACTACCACCATATGAGAGACTGTGGGATCATGATGGACACAGAGGCAGGTGTGGCAAGCAAAATAAAGTACAGATTTTATTCTTACAGGAAAACAAAATAAAATGGACTTATTCAGCAAACAAAATAAAGATAATAAAATCAGCAGATAAATCAAGAAATTCCATAAATGGTTCACTTTTTTTTCAGTGAAAACAAAATCGTACCACCACTTGGGTACTCCCAGGGTCATTCGACTACAGAACCTTGCATCCAACTGACATCTTATCCTAAGGGCCTTAATACATTGCATGGCTACAACATGTGATGAAAGAAGCCCTGTCCACTCACATACAAATTCAACAAAAAAAACTTATCTATAATAATAATATCTAAGGAGTAGTATCATGTACTATGATTACTACATCCACATAATGCAGTGCAAAAGTAAATAATACACTTTGAAACAGGGGTTAGTGCTAAAATCCTGGTGCAAACCACTCCCACAGGTCCTCTGCACCATAAATAAGTGAGAGAAATGGCCGGCTGGCTCTTAAGAGGAATGGTGCAGAAGGCTTGTGGAGGATCCCAACAGGAAATAGCATGAAAGCCTGAAAACCTAGTAAGAGAAACATTGCTCATTTTCCAATGCTAAATGAAAAACCTACTGTCAATAATGCTGTAGACATTCATTTGTAGGTTGCACTGGGAAAGAGGGGCATTCTACATTTGTGCTCTGACACAAGCACTCTCTCTTTGCGGCTGACTGCCTAGGTCCTGACAGCCTGCAGAGAAGCGAACACCCACCAGGAGTTTAACAGCTTGTAAAATCTGCATGTAAAAACAGCCCTTCCTGTTGCTGTGCCAACTGCTGCTAACAACAGACAAGTACAATTACTGCCGGCAGTGGCGGCTCACACGCAGTTGCAAAACAGAGCAAATGTTAATCTCCCTAGCATTGACAACCCCTTTACTTTATCCAAAATATTATACAAAGTGGTACAAATATCTTCACCACACGGAAGGTTGTCAGAGTCAGTGCAAGGTTAAAGCGGGGAATAGAGATCAGTCCCAATTCTGTCATATCATTGCTGTGCTTGTCTCAAAAAAGGGAAAATCATAACAACAATGGAAATGTGCACTCACGGGTAAACTATTACAGAACAACATGTGGGCATTGCAACATTGAATGCCCCTAATATGTTACCTTTTAGAAGTTCATGACTAACCATAATAGGGAGCACAGTGATCGACATGAGGAGACCAGAGGGCAGAGAGGTTAAGAGGGATAGTGAAGCATAACTGCAGGTGGCCTGCCCACAGAAAGAAGGGAGGGGGAAGAGAAACAGATAGTCAGGAAGAGAAAATGCTGTTGCAACAAACATTAAGAGAGAAGCAAGTAGAAGAAAAAAGAAATCTCAATGGTCCCCCTGTACACTGCCCTTTGACACTGTGTATTATTTCCTTTATTTGGCATGAAAGGTCTCTGTATGTGTCTGCTGTGTGACAGATGATATACCAGTCCCACAGCAATGGGAACACAGTGAAGACCATCACAGCAACAAAATCAACAGTTCGCTGTGATGGTCTGCTGGTTTCCTCGACGCTGCTGTGTCTGGAGAGTTCGCCCCCTCCCCTGAACCAACTCTGACTTGGAGATGGTTATCTAAAGTGCTGGAGGTTCAGGGAAAACACACTTTGGTACAGCAGTGGCACAATGCCAATTGGTGGGCTGTGCCGTTCTAGTGACGGTCGGCGAATTTTCTGTCACTGTGGTGACACAGAACTGTGACAGACACATGCACCTCCAGGCTGGTGTTTTGTGTGCTCTTCTCACTGCCTTGTATGTCTGACTGTGTGGTGCACTGTTGGGGGGGCAGAGTCTTCTGGTCAGGTTGCAAAGTAACAAGTGCAATGCCTGCTGCAGTGATAGCTGACTGTACTCAAGAGAAGTGGTATATAGTCAGATGTTTGAAGGATGGCTGGAGTGGGACTTTTGCTTTTGTTTTGACCATTTTTTTATAGTTATTTTGATAGTAATATGGGTTGTTTGTAACAAGTCAAAGAAGGCTTTAAAAGCAGCCAAATAGTCTCAAAATGACCATCAAAATACACCAGAATGCATCTAAAACCTGATAGCTTCTAGGGTCATCGGCGGCCCCCAGACCTCTGGCCTATGGGAGATTGGGGACATTGTAGTTTATGGTAACCACACACTTCTAAATGTAGCACTACACCACTGCTTTTTGTGCAAAACTGAGTTTGCAATGAGAATGCATTGCTCCAGCAGAGATTTAGATTACACTTCTGTCTCTCTCTCTCTCCCAACTGTGTGTGTGTGTGTGTGTGTGTGTGTGTGTGTGTTTGGCAGTGTACAATGATTTACTACTGTTTATAGGGTTTGTTAACTCTTTCAGAACTGATCTAAGACTAATTGATAAACAGAGCTCCACCATTCCTCCACCCCACCCATCTCTCTTTCTCTCTGGGAACCTGACTTATACAGGGAAATGATGAAAGGTGAAGCTGATCAAACATGATAACTTACTTGACTTCTGTGTCAACTTAAACTTTTAAATTATTTCCCAGCTTTTTACAAATGAAGCTTATTATGTGCACTGAATGGAGGCTGATGACTTGGATAAAATAAAATATATATATATTTTTGAAATCGCTAACTAATCTACAGAATATGTATGTAATGTTCATCCTTGCTGGGCTTGATGGAATAATTAGTACTATACGGCACAGGTATTTAATTTGTTTTGTTTTTAGTTTCTTTTGATCCTCAATCCCACATCTCATTACCCCTCCGCCAGCAGCCACCACACACTTTTGTATCTAAACACGCCTTGTAAACCAACTGTGCAAGTGCAAAACTGTAACAGCTGTGTACCTTATCCAGGTGAATCATATAACCTGTAATACATAAAAATGTAGCCCTCTCTTCCCGTGGTGTCTAGGGGTATGGATAGAATATGTCTGTGGGAAGAGGTCACCCACAACAGCAGAAACACTTCCAGTGACCACGTTACCCAAGCCCAGATGTCACACACACACAGGCTCCCTTTTCCTCAATTGTGATGCATGAAAACAACAGGTTAATTCATATTAGAGTTCCTTTCAATAACAGAATGTCCACATGGAACTTGAAGAAACAACAGGGATCCCAAATTCATTAAATGTAGTCACACATAGCTTCATGTGGCATCAGTTAATTCGTGTGGAACCCATTCAGCTTTCACATGACCAGTATGGCCAAAATAGCAGCTTTTACCTGGATCAAGGAGGTTGCACAGTCTTTATGGCAGCATTAACTAAGGACTGCTATGGTCACAAAAGTCTGAAGGCAGCACAAGTCCCAAAATAGTTTACAGTGCCTGTCAGCCCATTATTCTTCACAGGCACCCAAACTGTCAATGATACCCATCTCTCTCTCTCTCTCTCTCTCTCTCTCTCTATGCACTGACTCAGAGGGTCCCCCTCGGAACATGCAATCCTCATGGCTTGGGGATTTTCAGGTTCCCTCAAAACACCTGCATCCTTTCCCAGAACTGGAAGTAACTGTCCACCAATTGAGAAGGGGGACATGTCCCATGGAGCTCCAATGCAGCTTGCTCTCTGGACACTACACTCCCTGTCGGATTCTTGCACACTGGATCCCTACACAAATCAGTGCTGGCTGCCAGGGCACTCTGTGAACTGGGGTTTCTGGCTCCCCACTCAACTTTAGCTGCCCTCCAAGATACTGTGCAGCTTGTGGCTATGGGCTCTCACTTCTTCCTCTGCGTTCCCCCAAGTGCCACTGTCCGGGGGTCAGAGCAGGCAATCGACCCCACCCGACCCTGACTCACTGTCATTCCTTCGCTACTCACTCCTCTGACTGAAACTCCCCCTTCCACTTAAACTGCTGAGCTTTATTCCCCCATGCACCTGTGGTGACATCGACCTGCAGAGACTACCCTTGACTGCTGAGAAGAATTAAGCCTTTTCCTTACTGTGCCAAATTAGGCCACAAAAACCAAGGGAGGGGTGATTATACTAGTAATCTCCCAAGGGGGGTACATAAACATAGAAACTGATGCCAACTAATGACCACTGAGCCCATCTAGTCTGGCAATTTTTAGTTATGATCATTTTTGCTGCAGACCCAACTTTCCCTACAGCACTGTCTCTTCCACCTTTCATCACCTTCCTTCCTCCTAGGATTCCTTTGTGCCTGTCCCAGGCATTTTTGAAACCCACCCTAGTTTCACCCCTACTGATTCCCATGGAAGCTTTTTTCAGGAATCCACCACCTTTTCTGTGAAGAACTACTTCCTCTCATCTCTCCTGAATCTACCTTCTTCCAGCTTCATATCATGATACCTTGTTCTACAGCACCTTTTTCTCTTTTCTCTGAAACATATCTCCCTCTTGTACCTTATTACCTTATTAACTCCCAAGAGGTATTTAAAGGTCTCCATAACATCCCCACTCTCCCTTCTCCAGGGTGTACATATTGAACTCTTTCAGTCTCTCTTCTGATACAGACCTTGCAGCATTTTGACAGCCCTGGCCTCTTTTCTTGCCGCTTTCTCCTTTTTACAGTTTTTCCTCCTTCCACACCTTTCTCCTTTGACTGCTCTTTTCCCCTTCTTCCTTTGTTAACCCCCTGCTTCCTTGAATAAGTTGCATCCTGGTGGGACTCTCCCCTTGGGATCTCTCTACTCTCCATCTCAGCTTGTAGTGGCCCACTTTCTGCCTCTCCTATTTCTTCCACCCCCCCCTCGGCTACTTTAAATGTCTATTAAAATAATATCTGAATCGTCCACTGAGGACAGTGGTTGCCTCCTGGATGAAAGCAGGCCATCACCTCAGTATAGGTTCTTATCCATCCAGCTAGGCCCACAGTCCCCAATGTAGACATACCTCTCCTCCCTGCACCATTCCATCTACCATTACTTGAAGGTCTTGGTGTGGAGCTCCCTCTCCTTCCACATATAGTATATCACACACTCACCACTCACATTTAAATGCATGGGAAACACAGGATCAACCAGATAAATGATCTACCTTTACCAAAAATGAAATTTACACATGGAGCTCACTATGGCAATTCATCTTGATGTTTAATGCCAGGAAACACCCTTATCAAGTTAATGCATTCGCTGCTATAGTGACTCTGACCAGAGTTTGCTATTCTGGAGGTAACACATAGATCTAAAATGTACTGTAGCTCAGTGAAAGAAAAAACAGATCCATGGTACTATGGCTGGTCTGAAAGCCACACTGGAACCAAGAGATCAATTTGTTTTTTCTGCCCATAGCTGTAATCTTGATAGCAGCAGACATGAGCATATTTTCTGGGCGACAGGAGGATATGCGATTGGTCTGTAGCAGCTGGGATTTTTCCCCCTTTTCTGAATAATGGTACTGTTATGCCACAGTTCCAATCCTCAGGAATTCTGATTTTGTTATTAATTGTTGTACAAATGTTAGCTAGATCTGTGCCCAAAGTTCCACATTAAAATGAAAAACTTATGTTGGCATTCATGTTTCTCAGATAGCATCTTACCAAGTCAGATAGCATTAGTTACCATCATTTTGGCTGGATATTGGATGCCTTGGATGGCACAGATATCCGATCAAAGATCCAAACTCCTAGGATCCAATATAAGTATCTGAGGTATCAGTGTATCTGACTTGGATCTGATGGACCTGGTCAGCAGATCCAGGTATCCGACCATCAACTCCAACTATTCAAGGTTAGAGCCAATGGATCCAACCTCAGACCCACAACTATTCGACCACGGATCCAGAATCTGACTTTGGTTGGATTCTAGGTCAGACACCAGTACTATTTGGATGGAGGGTAGTCAGATCCACAAAATTACTATTTGAGCACCGTTGGCTGGGATACTGTCGAGACCCACAGTTTTATTGTGGTGTTGTAATAAAATAGCTTGCATAACTTCAGCTGTATTTACTGGCTCCCGTTCTTCAATATCTGCCTTACCTGAGCTCTCAGTTCCTTGACAAGTGATATCATCTTCCTCAATTATATTGTGCATGTTCTTAAAGTGTTCAGCCCATTTATCTGCTGTAATAACTGTACCAATATTATATATCCTATTATTTTCAGATTTCCAAATGCAGCAAGTGACCAGAACACCTGCATGTCCTTGTTAGGTATTGCATTCTGCAGTTCTGACCATAAGTGGTCTTGGTAACCTCTTTTTTCAACTTGAATTACCTTCCTATATTTATTTTTTTAAGTGTTTTAAAACAATCCTTAAAAGAGAGACTGTTAGCTGTACTGGCTCATTTATTTTTTCTTTCTAATAAAATTATTCTTGACATACTGTTTCTTTGTCTGTTATTTGACGGTTCTGGGATTACATTTCAAAATTATCATCCAATATCTATTAATGTTTATAAAATGGTTCAGGAATGGGTCACCATGAATGCCTTCCTCAAACGCTTAACAGCATGCGATTCACTAACTTAGACACGCTGCTCGAGGTGCTGGCGGTGTCTGTCATGAACAAGCAAGCCCAGCCTGTTCGTACTTGAGATGCAGCTGTGAATGCATTCACTCTCACAGCATGAGGAACACTCACACAGACAGTTCATGTTCCATTGCTGGATGTCAGTTGTTTTGCCACCAAAAAATAAACATGGACATCTCACAGTCTGAGGTGAGACACCATGCAGACTGAGTCATGCACTCACTTTACAGTATGTTTTTTTTTCATGTGTGTGTAATGTATCACAACACAAATTAACTCTTTGGTGCAGAGAGAGGTAAAGTTGACAGAGAGTTGCATCTCAGCATAATCTGTGTAATTTTGTCATTCTTTGTAATATTATATATATCTGGAGCTATTCTATTAGTTTCTCAAAACCATTATATTACATGCATTTATTCAGTAGGACACTGAAGAGTTTAGTAAGCATGAGATCCTTTCATATCAACTGAACCAACTTCATGGACTGCAACTGGAACCTCAGACAAGTTATGACAAATTGTTACAGTGCTAGATCTGTCACTTGTGATTGTCCTTTGCTGGCCAACATGATTGCATTACTGTGAAAAGTAGCCGTTCTGACCTAGTACATGGTTCAGAAAGTTCATTATCTCATTCTGATTTCAATTGTCTGTCAACATACCAAATGTATGAGGTTTGAATCATGGCTCATAACATTGGCTATAATATATAGAATGCAATACTGTCTTAGTAACATACAACAGGTTTCCTATTCAGGAGAGGGTTTCAGATAAATGAAAGCACGTTTCAACAGAGTGCCAGTACTGGTTTTGTGTGTGTGTGTGTGTGTGTGTGTGTGTGTAGGGGGGCGGAGTAGTAGGCAAAACTTTGTGTGATCACATAATTGGACAAGCATATACACATGGGGACAAGTCAAACACTTCTGAAATGCTTGCTGGTAACATGCCAGACTGCATTGCATAAATAATAAATGAAGACAACTATGTGTATTTGCATGAGCATCCTGTCAGATTGGGGGGGGGGGGCTCTAAGAAAATGAAAGTCATAAGAAAAAGCCAATCACCTCGAATATATAAACGCTGAGCTGACCCACTGATGCAGAAGTAGTGAGACCGTTTGTGATGTCGATGACCCATGTTCGGGAATGGCTTGAGTTGTCAGAGGGCTGGTGGGGGGAGGGAGGCTGAGTGTCCCATGGATGCTCACCTCCTCTGGGGAGGGAGGGAATATGGTCTCTACTGCAACACCACCACCTGGGAGCCATGAACTGAGGAAGGGAACATCAGCGGTATGACCAGATGCATCAGCAAGGCCATCCTGATGTCAGGGGGTGAGGCAAAAAAATGGGAAAACATCTATCCAAATCAAGATGCTGTCCACCACCCACCACAGGTCCTGCACCATGGACTGGGATCTGCCCTTGCTGACTGACACTAAACTTTGCCTGGGGGGAGTAAGGGCTAGCCCCACAGTGGCCCTTCCCATGAGGGGTTATTAATGGAGGAACTGTGAGGAGAAAGTAAGTCCCAGAGATGGCAGGAGATGGGACTGGGCTGGATGACTGAACTGATGGGGGCCGGTCAGGCAGCAAGGAGTATAAAGTAAAGTAAATTAAATGATAGTTGTGTAAAGTATCTAAGAACAGAGGCTGAATGGGAGGGATGGACATGATTTAACCCAACAAAGAATGAATGAGCTGGTTTTGACAGCAGCCTAGCTATAAATTATCATGCTTTCTTTCAATAGGAGTTGCAGTCAGTTTTATGAATCACTGACAGTTTCATTGCTCATGACAAGCTGGTTTTGAGAAACAAATAAAGTAGCTCCAGGTATATACAAAATTACAAAGAATGACAAAATTACACATCTCATACTGAGATGCCACCCGCTGTCAACTTCACCTGTCTCTGCACTGAAGGGTTAATTTGTGCTGTGATACATTACACAAAAATGAAAAAAAGATACTGTAAAGAGAGAGCATGACTCACTCTGAATTGAATCTCATCTCAGACTGTGAGATGTCCATGTCTGTGTTTCAGCAGCAAATAACAACTGACAGGCAGCAATGGGGCATGAACTGTGTGTGAGAGTGTTCTTCCTGCTGTGAGAGTGAGTGCATTCAGAGCTGCATCTTGAGCAGGCACAGGCTGGGTTTGCTAATTCATAACAGAAACTGCTGGCAACATGAGCAATGAGTCTGAGCTGGGGACCTGCATGAGGCCCAGTTTTCAAAAGCCCTGAGAATCCTGCAAGCCCTTGGTGCACCGAACATATGGCACAGGGGGCTTGCGGCATTCTCGTGGCACCGATCAAGATTTTCAGTCCCGTGCACCAAATGCTGCAAGTTAGACTGGCTCCCCCCCTGGCCTAACTTGTGCCATTTGGGGGACCCTTTTTACGGGGCTTGTGCCAAATCCTTGGTGCAAGCTGCTGTAAAGTGTGGAATCTGTTGCAGCTGCACTCAATATATTAAAATTGGGTGCAGTTACATCAAAAGAGTTTGGCACAGTTGCGTCAAACAACAGGGTTGGTACAGAGCTTGACACAAGCCCTGTGTCAACCTTTAAGAATTGGACCCATGCTATAAAGGGCTTGAGGATGGAATTCATGGTGCTCCGCTCCTGTAACTATTTTATAAACAGTAATAGATATTGGGTAATAATTCTGAAATGTAACCCCAGAATCAGTCAGATAAGAGACAGGGACACAGTTTAAGTCAAGAATAATTTTATTAGAAAGGAAAACAATGAGCAAGTATAGCTGATAGTCTCCTTTTAAAGTAACATCTGAATTTTTGACTGTTTTCCAGTTTTTTATATCTGACTCTTCAACTTGCAACATTTCCAGTCATACCATGGTCTTGTTTCTCCTGCTCTACATTTGCTCTGCTTTCTGTCATATTGTAAGATATATTTTTGCCAAATGTTACATGAATTCAGAGTATTTTACAATCATATCTATTTCCCTATTTGTGCCTTCTTTCTGTTCTTCTATGAAGTAATCTAAGAAACTAGTTACCAAGTTACAGTTTGCCCCACCAAAAATGAAGTTGTCTATCGGCATTTGATAAAATGAATGGAATCAAATTAGTAAAGCATGTAATTTTATTTCTTTTCCTGCGGCAATCAACATTCCTTAAACCTGTGATGCATGCATCTGACAAAAATCATTCGTAACTTCATAAAGGCAACAAAATCATTTTTGGCAGTCCCTAAATTAGTGTAAAAGGTAGAACTGTCAGAGAGGGCAGTTTACTTTATCGCTTTGGTGTAAGGACCGTCTTCATGGCTCAGTTGCCTAATCCTGTGTGTTTTAACTTACATATGCCAATTTTGTGTCCACAGCTACCATTCCGGGAACTCCTATTTCCCTTTTTACCCCTGGCTAGCAGCACTTCTCTTCTGTACTAGAGCTGGGCCAGCATGGGTGCAGGAGAATGCCAGTTTAGGTTACCAAGGCATCCAGGCACTCAAAATTCTTCAGTCGCTCCCCAGGGTAGGGGGAGCTAGTCTTCCGCTGCTGCTCAGCCATAGGTAGCCTTACCTTTGATGTGTAATGTACCGATGTTTTGGAGTCAGGTGACTCCTTCCTCAGAGAGGCGAGGACAGTCATTACACCAAAGCAGTGAAGCAAACTGCCCTCTCTGACTCTTCTACCTTTTACACTAATTCAGAGACTGCCAAACAAATTATTTTGTTGCCTTTATGAAGTTGCAAGTGATTTTTGTCAAATATATGCATCACAGGTTTAAGAAATGTTGGTTGCCACAGCAAAATAAATAAAATGATATGCTTTAACCAATTTGGCTTGAGATGGTAGAAGTTCCATTTGTTTTACTGAGTGCAGATAGACAGCTTCACTTTTGGTGTGGCAAACTGTAATTTGTGAATTCCCTACTATTGTGCACCGGATAATTCTAGTTCAAACAAAAATAAATTCTGAGCACAACACAAACCTCACTTTGTTTTTGAAAACTAGTTACCAAATCAATGGCCCGATATTCAAAAGTTTGCACTGGCACTAACAGGTCTTTGCCTGCTCAAACCAGGGTTTGAGCTGGATCTCCATATTCAAAAGGGGCTGTTGCATGATTAAACATGGTTAGCGCCCAAGCAAAACACAATGTATGTGGGTGGGCAAGGGAAGAGGCATGGCCATGAAAAGCAATGCTACCCTATCTTTAGTGGTTTTGCAATGCACAAAAGATTTTAGCATGGTCCTTTTTCGCAACACAAATAACACCTAACAAAACCCCAACTTATTCTGGGCAACCCTAGTGACTGCTGTAGGTAATGCAGCACCTTGCAGATTGGTCACTGGAGGAGCACACTCACCTTCTGTGGTCCATGGCACTGTCCCTCTGATCATCAGCCCCTACTGAATAAATACAGTCCTTGGTGGTAGTGGTTCCCCTCTCCAATTGCTAGCCTGTACCATAGTTTAAATAAATCCCTGGTGCTAGCAGTCCCTCCCCCACTGATCACCAGCCTGTATAGTATTTTAAATAAATCCTTGGTGCTAGTGGTCCCCTGATCACCAGCCCATACCATAGTTTAAATAAATCCCTGGTGGTAGTGGTCCTCCCTGAACACCAGCCCATGCCAGTGGTCCCCCTTCCTAACTCTCTCCTTCCCTCCCTCTGATTGCCAGCCTGTAGTACAATGGAACATCATCCCTGACATCCAGTGGTCCAACAACCTCCACTGGGCACTGAACACCCCCCATCACCTTACTATTCCTCTCGGTTTCACGGGTGCATACAATGACTGGCGCAGCCCTTCTCACACATTCTTGGCTGGCCACCATATGTACAGGCCATGAGCATGCCTCTTATTTATAGGACAGGCTCACCAATGAGATGTGAGGAGGGCTGCACCAGTTGCTGTCTGTAACTGCAGCACCAAGGGGAATGATATGGTTACTGGGGGAAGTGTTCAGTGCCATGGTGGGTGGGTGGGACCACTGGATGCCAGGGAGGGTATTCTGCTGTACTATGGGCTTGCAATCGGAGGGAGGAAGGACCACTAGCACATGCTGTTGATCAGGGGGGATGGCTCCATGTGATAATGGTGATTCCTAAATGGCAAATGTCAAAACAGCAAATCCAAAAGAGGTAATGCTATATTGGCCACTGGAAACAAAAGTGATAGGTATTTTATGGTGATTTTTGCAGCAGTTTATACCTGCAATTTAACATTACATGCCACTTCACAAAGTTAATCATAACTCTCCCTCACACCATATTCCTGCACTACTTGAAGCAATCTCTCATTGAGATGCTGGTACCTGTGGCGCCCTGGAGTAGGTGCAGCACCCGACACAAGTTGCTCAAACCTCACCTCAGTAAGCCTCTGCTCTTCTCTGAGACATTCAGCAGCTTTTTGTGTGAGTGAGGGGCTGTGCCCCCCACATCCCCCAAGGGGGATGTACCCCCCCAGGCCCCCTACTATTTCAAATATTCTAACTCTGAGGTGCACCTGGACACTGGGGTAGGGGCGCACCTTGGAGTTGCTATAACGTGTCATGTCACCTTTTAGTGCAGGTCGCTATTGAATACCGGTCACCTTTTAGTGTTGGTCACTTTTATTGCTTGTGCTATTAAGGATTTACCCTTATGGAGTTGCCCTTATTGGTTTGCCTTATTGAAATGCTACCAAGGAGGACCAACACCACCAGAGATTTATATAAACTATGGTATGGGCTGATGATCGGTGGGGGGACCACTAGCACCAAGGATTTATTTAAACTATGGTATGAGCTGGTGATCGGAGGGAGGGAGGGAGTAAAGGGGGGCAATTAGCAGGGGATGATGATTAGGGGCCACTGCCACTAAGGGATTTAGTTAAACTACAGTACAGGCTGGCAACTGGAGGGGATGGGAAACTGCTACCACCAGGGATTTGGGGGTAAGACAGCACAGGCTGGTGATCAGGCAGGGACCATTACCACCAAGGATATCTACACAGCTGTAGGACTGGGGGAGGTCATGTCAGACAAATTTGATAGATTTTTTTGACTGGGTGATCAGGTAAGTAGATCAGGGTAGACCAGTGGATGTTTTCTACCTAGATTTCAGTAAGGCCTTTGACACCATTACACATAAGAGACTACTAAACAAGCGGGGCAGCCTGAGAGTGGGAACAAAAGTGGTAAACTAGGTAAGGAACTAGTTGGGGGATAGGTGTCAGAGGGTGGTGGTAAAGGGAGTTCACTCTGAGGAAGGGAGGGTGACCAGTGGGATGCCACAAGGATCAGTACTGGGACCGGTCCTCTTTAATGTATTTATTAGTGACATTGCAGAGGGACTGGAAGGGAAGGGAAGGTATGCCTTTTCGCAAATGACACTGAAATCTGCAATAGGGTAGACACTCCGTGTGTGTGGAAAAAACAAATAGGGATCTAGGAAAGCCTGAGGAGTGGTCAAGAATATGGCAACTAAGTTTCAATGTGAAGAAGTGCAAAATCATGCACTGAGGTCATAGAAATCAAGGGGTGGAGTGCAAGATGGGGGAAGTGGTATTGACGACTACCAAGCAGGAAAGAGGCCTAGGGGAATCATATCTGATGACCTAAAGGTGGCCAAACCATGTGACAAGTCTGTGGGGAGAGCCAGTGGGATACTAGGGTGCACAGGAAGAGGTATCATTAGCAGAAAGAGGGAGGTGGTGATACTACTGTATAAATTACTGGTGAGACCTCACCTGGAGCACTGTGTCCAGTTCTGGATACCACATCTCTGTAAGGACATAGACAGAGTAGAGGCAGTCCAGTGAAGGGCAAAGAAATGGTGCAGGGTCTGTACCAGAGACCATATGAGGAGAGACTTAAGGAGCTCAATATGTAAACTCTGGAGGAAAGAAGGGAAAGGGGGATATGATAGAGACTTTCAAATACCTAATGGGTATAAATAAGGTACAAGAGGGAAGCATTTTTCAGAAAAAAGATGCTAAAGAACAAGGGACATGTGACAAAGCTGGAGGAGGGTAGACTCAGCGGAAATAGATAGCTGATGTATTCTGCGACCGCAACTGAGCAGTTTCAAAAAGGGTGACTCAATCATGACGCTTTTACACAGGGCTACCAGGCAGGGAGGGCGACAGGATAGGGGGTTCGGTGATTATAGAAACAGGATGTTGCTATATGTATATGCGCATGGGGGGAGGGACCATGCCGCGCGATGGGCTGAAGTGGAGGGTGGGTTTGTGGGGCGTAGTGCCACTGTGGGCTGCTGAGCTGGTCATGTGGTGTGGTGGGTTGGTGGCAGGCTAGGGTTGGGAGGGTGCCGGGTTTGGTTCTGGGTGCACGCTCATTTTTTTGTCTGGTTTTGGAAATGTAATTTTGCATCTTTTTGCACCCCTCTGACATGCACTCCCCTGGAGTTGAGAATCCTTTAGTAGGTGGGGTGCAGGGGGTGAAGCCCCCCTGCATAAAAAGAGAAATCCAAGTGTCCGGACCCCTTTTGCTGTATGCCGTGAGTCTACATCGCCGAAATTCATTTTCAGTGATGTAGACTTGCCCAAATAACGATCGCTATTACATGGTTGCCATTATCACATGGAACCGTGGAAACGTAAGGAAATCTGTCTTCATAGAGAGAGAGACTAGTGGATGACTGGAAGAGCTTTCCAGAGGAGATGGTGGGGGCAAAAGCTGTGGCAGGATTCAAGAACACATGGGATTGGAATACAAGAACCTTAGTCATTAGGGAAGGGAGGGCTAAACCAGAGATCATGGAGGGTCTGCGGTATTACAGTAAGCAAGTAAAATGGGCAAACTGGGTGGGCCAAGCGATCCTTATCTGCATCAAATTCTATTCCTATGTTTCTGATTGGGGGGTGGCGCCATACTACCCTGCCTTGCTACCCATGCAAATGAGCACATAATGGGCATGCAAATGACCACTTAGTGCATTGTGTCCATTTGAATACTGCAGATAGCACTCCAGCGCTATCCATTCTGAGGACGTAATTTGGGATCCATGTCAGGGCAGTGCTACTTGACTTAGCACTGCACCAACATGGCCCTATATTCAGCCAAATAGCATCTGTGCACTATCTGACTGAATATAGCATCCTCAGGCTCCTAGGCAATCACAAGGCACAACACAAGGTTTTGCTTTGCGCTCACATGAATATTGGGCCCCAGATGTCAATAATTCTACCATTTTGTTTGCATGAATTCATTCCACTGTATTTTTTGCATACAGGATGCACATATCTGCATCATGCTGTACTATCTCAGCTGCAAGTTAGATATCAAATTAGCTGTTAATACATTTAAGAGGAACGTGATTGCTGTCCCACATTTTTTTTATTTCCAAAGAAATAATCCTATTGTAACTATAAGTATTTACTATACACAAATCAATTTAAATTCCCCATGCTACTGTTGGAAAAGTTAGTTTACCTTGCCAGTCTAGTAGAGTCATAGATTTATAGATTGGAATACAAGTCACTTGGCTGTTGGCCATAATTATGACTCACCACTTTTCAGTGGTAAAATGTGTTTTTACACTGTCCCATGTAATTATCAAGAGCCCTTTTAAAGGAGTCTATATGTGGGCTTTTTACTACCGATTCTGTCAAGGTGTTCCAAGTTTCAACAACTCTCTGGCTAAACCAATACCCTCTTCTGGTTGTTCGGTAGAAATGTCCCTTCAGCTGGAGATTGTGAAATTGTGATGTTTTGTTATCATTCTTCAAAATTAACCCTGAAGACTCCCATATAATCTTACTTTGGAAGGCTTTGTACACATAACACAGATCCCCTCTAATGCTTCTATATGAAAGGGAAAACAGATTTAGTTCCTTTAACTAATCTGCATATGACATATTTCCTAGTGGATGTATTTTTTTCGTAATCCTCCTCTGGACTCTTTCTATCTGTTTAATGCTGCTTATATTCTGAGAGGAACAAAATGGGGTCTCTGTATTCTAGAATGGGTCTAACCAAAGATGTATATAAAGGTATGATTACTTCTCGATGTCTACTTTTACTATTTCTAAGTATATTACCCAGGATAATGTTACCCCTCTTAACTTCTTCTCTAGCTTGACTGTCAGACTGTCAAATTTTGGGGTGCCAGAGATGATTACTCCCAGTCTCTTTCACTATCTGTGGTTGAAATAATATTATTTTTGATTTTATATGTGGCTTTAACGTTATTGTGATATTTGATTTAACACATCCATTCAGTATTCTTAATACTTGCGCTGCAGTGAAATTTAACAAATTTTCCTTCTTTTGTTTAATTTGGTATCCATGGAGTACCTGAGTTGTGTTGCTAAGGCATCATACGGGTTCCATTCTGGGGAGCTCTCTTCCACTTCCGGACCAGTCCTGGAGTTGACGTCACCAGCTAATAGCAATGATATCATTTCCCAGGAATTTTATTCTTATACCCATATTACTTATTCAAATATGTTATAGAATGGTAGCAAAATCTTAGATATTAACTGATGGTGGAACATAAACATTAAAGAGAGCAATTATATCTGAGCTTAGCTGTATAATGACAAACATATATTAAAGGTTGTAATTGCTAGGAGCTAAACATTTTATATTAAGTCTAAAACTAACAAGGATTGTTAGACCTTTTGAAAGGCTATGCCTGCAGTTCAATGGTCTGGGGAAACCAGTCATGCCCCCGTCTGAGCTATATAAATCAGTTAATTCCAGCCTCACTCAAAAACACTCTTTTGTTGCAGCCTGAGGCTGTGCTGGGGCTCTGCTCCGCCTTTCAACCACATTTGTCTCCCTCCTTTTTGTGCTTTTAGATTTTCTACTTGGTTTGTGCTGGACTTTCTGTTTGGTTTGTTTCTCCTGCTTTTCTAGGTTAATATTGGCTTCTACTACTACTACTGGGACGTTCAATTTAGGGTAAAAACAAACAAACAATAAAAAAATAAGAGTTAGTGTGTTTGAGTTGGGTGAAGGGAACTGTTATCTGTGCAGTTAGCCTGGTGAAGAAGGGAACTGTGAATTAGGGAGAGTGGCTTAGGCAGCAGGAAGCCAGGGGTTTGTATTTAAAACTGCCCCAGATAGCTTTTGGTAGAGAACAGCAAGAGGAAGGCGGTACTGTTAGAACTTTACTACTATACTAGAACTATAAAGCCCTCCCTCCCTCCCTCCCTCACTCTACCCCTCCACCCCCATCCTTAGCCAGTTCCACTTTTAAAGGCACAGGATTTGACTGACAACAGGAACTTACTGTTTTTAAGCAGGAAGGGAGTGATTACAGAGGCACAAAGACTCACCTTCCTAGAAGGAAAAGAGTAACTGCCCATCCCCCCCAGCTGCTGGAGGTCTGACTCTGAGCAAGTAATAAGGAGACTATTGATGAATACAGGAACTTCTTGTCCCAGAACAGGAAGAGCAGATGCTTTAAGGGCATGGAAGCAGTAGGAAAGTAGGGAGAAAATAAAAAAACATAATAAATAAATAAACAGAGAGAGGAAAGAGCAAGCATACAAAACAATAGTTGAGGGTCACAAATAAGACGTGATTGGAGTGGTGCAGTGCAGTGGCTGTGGAGCAGCAGTCTTCTGGGAGACATTCTGGAGGATGCAACATTGTTCCATCTGCAGGTACCTCTCTGGGCTGAGGGAGGAAGTTGCTCATCTACAGGCTGAGTTGGCCAGGATTCAGGGGACCTCCTTTCCTACCCAGGGACCACCAAGGCAGCTGCTGCTGCCTCAGAAGTTGCCAAGAAAGAGGAGTGGTTGGACCACAGTGGGCTCAAGGAAGATGAGGGTGGTGGAACAGAGGTGCATCCCTCCAGTTGTATGCTCCACAATTTGTATGCCATTCTGGCAGAGTGTGGTTCCTCTATGGAGGCACCACAGTAGAGACCAAGGAGGATGCAGGGAGCCTCCACAAAGGAGACCATCAGAAAAGTAGTATGGGACCCCACAGGGGAAGAAAATAACTCCTGGTGGGGTACTCCATTGTTAGGAGGGTAGCACTGGAGGGGGAGAAGGAGGTAAGGTGCCTGCCTGGCACCATGGATTGGAAGGAGAGGGAGTGAATCCTCAGGATTGCAAGAGCAGCTGCATGGGGAGGGAGCTGGATGTCATTGTCCACCTAGGGACAAATGACCTGGCTGGGAGGGGGATCAGAGGAGTGCAGGAGGAGTTTGTGGAGTTGGGGAGGGGCCTTAGACAAGTACCATGGTAACCTTCTTGGAGGTGCTGTACATCTATGGCATGGGTGAGGCTAGCATGCTCTGCACCATGGGAATCAATCAATGATTGAAAAATTGGTGCACAGCTCAGGGTTTTGGCTTCTTTGGGGACTGGGGGTTCACCTGGAGGGATGAGGCCTGTACTGGTGTGATGGTCTGCATTTGTCCAGGAGGGGAACCAGGGCCCTAGGTGATTGGTTTAAATTCTTCACTGGCAAGCATTTAAACTAGCCAAGGGGGGAAGGAACTGAAAAGGAGCAGGGAAATCCTAGCCCCCCCAAAAAATCAGGGTAGTTAGTGAGGTAAACATCAAGATAGAGAAGTCAATGGAGAGAAGGGCAGGGGTAAATGGAGAAAAAGGTAAAGCCATTAAGGACAGGGATGGGGCAAAAAGGGGTAAGGCCATCAAAAAATGGAGGGTAATGAATACCAATGCCTGTAGTCTAGGTAACAAGCTCCCTGAACTGGTGGCCTTGATGGAAGAGGGATGCCTGGATATCATGGCAGTCACAGAAACATGGTACACAGAGAACCATGACTGGAATGTCAACATACCAGGATACACAATCTACAGGAGGGACAGGGAGGGTAGAAGAGGAGGAGAAGTAGCTCTCTACGTAAGGGAAGGGATCAAAGCAATGGAACTAAAGGGCAAACAGGGAGGAGAGAAGGCACTGTGGGTCACCCTGGAGACTGGAAATGGCACCGCAATCCACATGGGGGTTGTATACAGCCCCCCATCTCAGGAGAGGAAATGGACAAGGAAATGATAGAAGGCATCCTTAGGATGGCAGAAAAAGGGGAGATATTGTTGATGGGGGACCTGAATATGCCAGATGTTAACTGGAGCATTGCCTCAGACAGCTAGAATTGGCACTCACTCAGGAGGGAGCAATCTTAGACCTGGTACTCTCAAATGGGGACAGAGAGAGGATCTAAGATCTAGAAGTGGGTAGCCATCTGGGAACAAGTGATCACCAAACAGTGTGGTTCATGATAAACACAGCCGCAGAGTCAAGCCATACAAAAGTGAGAGTACTGGACTTTAGGAGGGCTAACTTTGTCAAAAAGGGAGAATGCCTCAGAAAAGCACTAGGAAACAGGCAATAAGGAGGGGTGCAGGAACAATGGGGAAGCATTAAAACTGCCATCACAAAGGCAACAAGCTGTTGTGTGAAGCAAATAAACAAATCAACTTGAAAGAAAAAAACACTATGGTTCTCAAAAGAGGTGGTGGGGAAGGGTAGGGAGAAAAAGATAGCATTCAGGAAGTATAAGGAAACACAGAAGGAGCGGGACAGAGAACTGTACCAGTTAAAGCAGAAGGAAGTGGGGAAGGCAATCAGAATAGCAAATGCCGAAACCAAGGAAAAGATAGCCAACTTGGTTAAAAGGGGGATAAAACCTTTTATAGGTACATTAAGGAGTGAAGAAGACCAAGGGAGGGATAGTGAGGCTTAATAAAAGGGAGGGTGGGTGGGCAGAGAAGGACTGTAGAAAGCAGGATGTTGAATGAATTTTCTGTCAGTATTGCAAAAGAAGAGGAGGGGAGATACCTAATCCAGTCAATAGAAGCACTCTGGATAGGGAGTCGATACCAGTCCTTTCCCATTGGAAAGGGTTCTGAAAGAACTCATAAAACTAAAGGTGGACAAAGCAATGGGGCCTGACGGGATTCACCCCAGAATTCTAAAAGAACTAAGGGGAGAACTAGTGACACCACTGACTACCTTTTCAACAAATCATGGGAGGATGGTGTGGTACCTAAGGACTGGAGGAGGGCGGATGTGATTCCTCTTCACAAAAGTGGGAGAAAGCAGCAGCAGAAATCTACAGACCTGTTAACTTGACCTCAGTGGTAGGGAAATGATGGAATCACTTCTGAAAGAAAGAATTGTTGAGTACTTAGAGGCCAGTGGGGCACAGGACTCAAAACAGCATGGAGTCAAAGGGGGAAGGTCACATCAGATGAATCTAATCAATTTCTTTGACTGGGTGACCAAAGTAGTAGACCAGGGAGGGGCTGTGTACATGGCCTACCTAGACTTTAGCAAGGCATTTGACACAGTCCCACATAAAAACATAATAAATAAATTAGCCAGTCTGAGAGTGGGTCACAGAGTGGTAGCCTGGCTAAAAAATTGGTTGGACAACAGGACACAGAGGGTAATAGTAAACGGAGTCCACTCCGAAGAAAGGGGGGGGTTACTAGTGGGGTACCGCAGGGTTCAGTTCTTGGTCTGGTCCTTTTTAATGTCTTTATAAGTGACATTGCAGAGGGACTGGAAGGAAAAGTATGCCTCTTTACAGATGACACAAAGATATGCAACAGGGTTGATACACGGGGGGGGGATGGAAAGGATGAGAAGGGACTTGGCAAGACTGGAGGAATGGTCAAACATATGGCAGCTTAGAGTCAATGCAAAGAAGTGCAAAGTAATGCACCTAGGAAACAAAATACCAAGGAAGAGTATACAATGGTGGGGGGGGAGGTTTTATCAACAACAAAAATGGATAGAGACCTGGGGGCAGTCATATCAGATGACCTAGATGCAAACAAGCAATGTGAAAAGGCAGAAAGGATGGCTGGGGGAATACTGGGATGTATAAGGAGAGGCATCACCAGTAGAAAACAGGAAGTTGTTATCCCTCTATACAGACAGTTGGTGAGACCCCATCTGGAGTACTGCGTGCAGTTCTGGAGACCCCATTTCCACAAGAACATAGAGAGGATGGAAGCAGTCCAGAGGAGGGCAACTAAAATGGTGAAGGGTCTGCAACAGAAGCCATATGAAAAGATACTAAAGGATCTTATTATGTATACCCTTGAGGAAAGGAGAGAGAAGGGGGACATGATAGAACTTTCAAGTACCTCAAGGGAATCAACAATGTCCAAGAGGGTAGCATCTTTCAGAAAAAGAGATGTGCAAGAACAAGGGGACACAATTTGAAGATAGAGGAGGGACGGCTCAGGGGTAATGTGAGGAAGTATTTTTTCACAGAGAGGTGGTGGACACATGAAACAGCCTTCCTGAGGAGGTCATGGGGTCAAAAACAGTGGGGGAATTCAAGAATGCATGGGACAGACATAAGGCAATTCTGGTGGGTGCAGAAAGAAGTAGGCTGTTGGTTAACTAGGATCTGCAGCTTATACAATAGGTAGGGAACTTGGCAGACTAAGTGGGCCAATCGGTCCTTATCTGCCATCAAAGTCTAAGTTTCTATGTTTCTTCTGCCTCTGATTGCAACTTGTGCTTCTCTTTGTTGTTTGTTTTTCCTGTACTCCATTTTCCTGTGCCTTGTGTTTCTAGTGTCCTATGTCCCCGTTCCTGCTTGTTTTATTCAGGTTCGTATTTTGATGTGTTCCATACCGTTAGCAAACCCTCAGTTAATCTACATTTGTTATCTGTTTACACCAAGCTCCTAGCTAGGTATCTGCTTCCTTGTCTTTGTTCTCTGCAGCAGCTCTGCTCATTAGTTTTGGTTCCCATATCCTACAGTTTCCCTAGCAGTTTTATTTGTTATTTATACTGCCTCAGCCTCCCCGACTTCGACATATGATCAACTAACATTAACTTCCTTTATGGAACTGGTTGGCTTGTGTTCATCATTCACTTAAACTCATATCATTCAGTTTCATTCACTTTCCTAGTTATTATTTGATGTCGCACTCAGTGTTCAACCTACTTACGTTTATTTTTCCCATGTACCACAGCCAACAGGCTCCACTGCAGCTTCCTGCTACTCCTGCATTTTGATAAAAGCAGCTGTTCAGCCACTGTTTAAGTTTACCTAGGACCTACATGGAGGTCTTGAACCTAAGCCTATTGAATTTGTTCTCACATTAATTGCTTATACCTATGTGGAGGTATCAACATACAAACTCGACCTATGTGAAGGTCTCATCTGCTCATATGGTTTTGCCACCCAGACCTATGTGCAGGTCTCCTATATGCAAAACCCTCCAACTATTCCTTATTGGATGAATGTCAACCACACCCATACCACAATATGGTTCAAGGATTGCCTTGCAGCTGATGGTCTCATTCTGTACCCATGAAGTCCTCATCTTGAGCATGTAAACCTTGGGGAGTGTTTCTTCTTAACCGACTCCCCAGTGGGAATGTTCTGACTCTGGGTATAGCTTAAGCCATGCAGGCATATCAGCGGCACCTGTTGATGTAGAATCTAAGACTTTAGCTGCCAAAGGGTGGGGTCCTTAAGCCCAAGGGGGCTCCTTAAGTTGTGTGATCGAGTCAGTAGCACCATCTAATGTTATTCTCCCCTCAATTGACTAAGATTCACCAGGTCTCCATGCCCGCTTCCAATCTCTCAAAAGCTCAGCTTCATCTATAGACCTCACTCATTGAGGCTGGGTGAGTGCCTTTCAGCAGTTGTTGCTCTCCTCATCCCACCTTGGGATGAAGGCCTCCTAAGTGGGAGTCTCCCTTTGCTGCAGAGTTTGCTTGCAGCCACCTTACAGCTCTGCCATTAGAGGGATAGAGTGAGAGCCTTCCTCCAAATTATTTTCCCTGAATCAGGTCTCTAAATTGCAGTAGCCAATCCATCTCTAAATTAATCCCATGCCTGTAGAGAAGGGTATCTCGGCCTTGGATCCCCAGAGGTTCCTCCTTAAAGGGTTTTTTTCCTCTCCTCCATGCCGAAGGTCATAAAAGCTAGGTAGTCCATATTGTAGTATATTTTTATTAGTTTACTATGTAGGTTTCTGCAGTTGGATGGAGTTGGATGGTGGCTCTCCTTATTTGCCATTCCATGCTCCCTTGCCATTGTCATGCCCCCTTACTTCAAATTTGATATATTCAGCTTTGCATCTCAGTCTGTGTTTATTTCCAATTGTCACTGGTTGCATCAATCTGTGCTCCTCAGCCTCCATGGTTAATGCTTGCTGCTCAGGACTTTCTTTTTGGGGCTCCTTCCTAAGATACCTTTAGCCTAAGGGAATCCTTCGCATGGCACCTCTAGGGGTGGAACCCTCCTTGAGGATTCCTTGCCTTCGGGACCCTGACAGGGTGGTAGTTCTCCATGGAACAGAGAGTGTGAATGACCAAAGGTTACTAACAGTTGAGCAAGAATTTCTACACACTAAGTTGTGTAAGCCCATTGAATTGAAAGGCTATGCCTGCAGTTCAATGGTCTGGAGCAACCTGCCACACCCTCTGCCTGAGCTGTATAAATCAGTTTATTCCAGCCTCACTCAGAAGCACTTTTTCATTGCCCCACCATCGTCCTCTCCTCCTCCAGTGCAATGCATCCCTCCACAGGGCTCCTTCTTAAGGTACCTTTATCTTAAGGGAATCCTTCCCATGGCACCTCTAGGGGTGGAACCCTCCTTAGGAGTTCCTTACCTTTGGTACCCTGACAGGGTGGTAGTTCACCATGGAACAGAGAATGCGAATAGCCAAAGGTTAGTAACAGTTGCACAAGCATATCTACACACTAAGGTGCATAAGCCCATTTCACCATATACTGTCCAGACTTCTTTCCTCTAATAGCACAGGTGCACCAGGACTCAAAGCTGTCCAGAGGATGGACACCTGCTACACATTCCCAGTTTCTTGAAAAATAATGGGGTCATGTTGTGAGACTTCACTAACCCACTCTTTATCCTGTAATTTGGATTTCATACCAATAACATGCCAACTTATTAAAGACAAACATGATATCAAATGACCAGCATCAACAGTTAATAGTTATCCATCAGTTATATTATACTATTTGAGCTAAGTGTTTCCTCCTCTCTGCTATCATCTGTTTTCCATATTTCTTTATCAGAGCTGCCAGTTTCCAATAACACTTGACTATTCCTTATTCCTACCCCTTTTATACCTACCTCTAATTATTCTAGCTACTTCATCAATTCCTAATAAGAAGAGTTCCTGGTGAACAGGTTAAAAAAATTCTGTTGTACAGCATTGTTTTGCTTTTTTTTATGTTCTTTTTGCCACTGCTAAGTTTTCCTGCTGGATCCCTCCATGATTTTCCATCACCTTTTGTTCATAAACGATTGTTGTATCTAAGTTAAAATTAAAATTGTTGCAAAGTTTTAATTTGAAGGCAAAGTTAAGGTGAAGTCACTAAATTCACTTGCACAGATAATTTTGTGAAGTTTTTCTATTTAATAGGAAATTCACCATTGACATCTTCACCTTGCAATTCTGCCTGCAACTTCTTGGGGTACACCAAGGCAAAGTTGGGTCAATTCATCTTGTAACCTCACCTGTAGCTTCTCCTTGGAGTACACCAAGGTGAAGCTGAGTTAAAATGTTACTGATGCACAAAAGCCTCAAGGTCAGCATTCCTGTGTCCCCTATCCCGCATCCTAAAGACCATGTGCCACCACCGTAGTACCCCCACCTCAGGCTGCATCCACTCATCAATCTCAGTCAGCAGCAATTCTAACATTTTCTGACCTGAGTCTGTGATCCAGTTATACTCTTCCCAGTGTGTCATGCTAGCAAATACCCAGAATGTTGCTACCACTGCAGTTGGGCTTAGTGCATGTTTCCCCCAGCCAGTGTCGAATACTACTCCATGTACCTGTGCCTGATGTGCTTTAATGCACAGAAAGGATCTATCAGCTGTTTGGTCACTGGTCCATATATCCATACTAGTGACCTATTATCCAGATCATGCTCATTGCCATCACACCACTAGTAGTAAAGGGGACACCAGCAATCTTCTTATTGACCACTGTTCCTGAGCCAGAGATTTTGCTACCTCTCAGACTGATCCTATTATTGCCACCTCCTCCAGTACCCACCCGCATGGATGCCACAGATATGGCAGAGAATTATTTGGCAACATGAATGCCACCACCCCACCTCCACCAACTACTCCTTTTAGATTTGTTAGACATAACTTGGTAGATATTTGCTGAATTAGTCTGAAACTTGGTATTTTTGTAGTCCAAGATGAGATACACATGTGATGCATTTTTGATGATTATTGGACTTAAGCTGTGGATTTGGCACCATGGTGAAGTTGGGAGGTAATTTATGGGTGCTGTGCATACCCCATGACTTTTTCCAGGGAAATTATGTATTACTTTTATAGCACTTACTGAGACCTTTGTTTGGATATATAGGGTGTCCCTCAACTTCAAAGACTGGTGGAGTTATGGGTTTTTAAAGTTGTTGTGTTATCCTATGGGACATTAGAGTTAGGTTAGGGTTAGTGTTATGGTTAGTGTTGTCACTTGCAACTTATGCAATACATCTGTCCCCAGGGCAAGCAGGGGGTCCACATGGATACTGGGGGCTAGAGGACATATTTGTGGCAAATTACTGGGACTCATAGGAGGAAAAGCAGATGGAAGTGGTGAGTGGGGGTGGTGGTGGTGGTGGCCTCTTCCATTTTGGCAAGGTTTTGTGGAGGGCATAAGGGAAGATCCCATGTCACAGTGCCCAGTGGGTACACCCTGTAGAAGTAGCATTGCCCTTTGTTGAAGTTCAAGTTTCTCCTAAACCAGCATCACCAGCAGCACCCACACTGCCACCTGTTTCTTTTTTTATGCAAACAATACATGATAGGGATTTCAGGGACTAAGGGGACACACACAAGATGCAACAACTCAGGTAATTATAACAAAGTTCCTTTGTACATAAAAAAACACTAACTTAAATCAATAAACAAAAATGAAATCAATATAGTCAAACTGCTGTGACAAAAATAATTTGGCAAAACACATCTAACTGCTCTATAGAACTAAAATTATGAATCAAAGAAAACAGGAAAATAATTCACACTAAACAGCTACTACAACAGCACTAGTACTGATAAGACAGAAAAGGCTGCCTAACCTGCCTTTTCATGGCTGCAGTGGGTGTAGCCCTGCAGTGTCTTCCTTTCAGAAAAGGGCTGATTTCATTTTTGCTACCAAACAACATGATAAGTGTTAAAAATAGAGTCCTCCACTGGAGCTGCATTACTACGCTGCCTGTGTGTGTATAGGAGCTGGAGAGCACTATTTTTCCTCTGGCTTGAGGAGTTAATTGAGCCCTCCCTCAGCAGAGTCTCAGACATTCTACACTACAGTCAGGAAACACAGAAAGTTAACTCATTCTCTTCTGGCAGTCATTTTGTGTCAGGTTATCAATGGATAGTAGACATCATACAAAACTATTGGAAGTAGGATGGGTTAAATACTTCCTGGAGCTTTCTACCTAACAAATAAACACTGCTGTGCCCTCAGCCCCTATGAACACCTCATTAAGCCATTTGACACCTCCATCCTAACAGCAATAATCACAGACATTTCATAGCAAAGAGTTCCAGTGATGCCTGTTTCCAAATAATAAACAGATTTAAAGTGTTAAATGCCAACTTCATTTGATCAGACAGGCAGTTCTAGGGAGACACTAGTACCTGACATTTAGTGATTACTTGTCTGTTATATTATTAGAATTTCAACTCTGTTTGTTTCTCTATGGAGAAAGTAGCAAGCTGTTATTGTTCTTAGCTATTATTCCCCTCACCCTGGATAGTGCAGGCCACTCTATTACCCATTAACTGTGCACCCACTCTCCAAATTCACAGGATAATTTCCTATGTGTGTAGTGTGCTGTACAAATGATATAAGATAGTGACAACTGAGTGGTTTGCTCATGCTACACAGGGAGCAAAGTCTACAACAAATACAAAACATCCCGATGTTCATTTAGCCCCATAAACAGATGTTCACAGAACAGTTGGAACTAGTTGACTTTCTTTTTTCTTCTGCATCTAGCAAGCTAGACATTGTTTCATAGGTGAACCCCTCCCCCCTTGAAAAAAAAGAGAAATAAGTCTTTTATTTCTTTGGAAATGCCTTTACAATTTAGCACATTTAAAATATTACACTCCTCAGCTGGATAAAGAAAACCAAACAACAATACATACACATTCGGAGGCAAAAAATAAAATGCTAAAATACAGTCTAACAATGCATTTTACAACACCACCAGCTATGCCAGATAAACAGTCACACAATGACTCACTAGCTGAATAAATGTGAATTGCTTGAAAACAGGCTGCCAAAGAAATGATCATGCCATGTAACAGAGTCTGTACCGATAAATTTACTAAGGTAGCATCAGTGAGTTGCAGCTCCACTTGGGACCTCCGTGCAATGTGTGATAACTATGACTGCACACTATACTTTTGGTGAACTTTGTTATTGTTGCTTTAAAAAAAGCACAAGCCACATGATAATGACAGCACTATCAGTGCAACTCTGTGAATTTCTCTCTCCATCACCCGCTCCCTCTGTTTGTCTGTCTGTCTGTCTCTGTCTGTCCATACCTCTCACAGTAAACACCATGAATGTCAGGAGCTTAAAAAAATAGCAGATTTAATTTGTGCATATATTTTGACATGGCGGTATAGCTGTTTGTGAATTTCTTTTTTTTTCCAATTTAATGTACTTTATTTACTTTTTTCATTTTATAACAAAAAGGAAAAAACATACATTTGAGGACACTTCAATATATAACAAATAACCACAAGACAATTCCATTAAACCAACTGAACCACAGGGAAATATTCATAGCACATTTAAAAGGCCTGAACCAATTAGAACACAAGAGTATGTGGCTTGTAACATTAGGCCCAGATAGTGAAACTAAAGTCTATCAATACCCTCGAGTTATAAATCTAAGACTACCTCCCACCCTTCCCACCACCCTACTATCTACCCCCTAAATCCCTCTCCCCTCCACACCCAGGGCATGTGCAGAGGAGATGCAGGGTATATATATATATATATATATATATATATATATATATATATATATATAGAAAGGTGGTAAATTACATGAAAAAGTCCAGCGAAGATAAGATAAGTAAATGACAAAAAGAGTGAAGGGGAGAACAAGCTCCCCCTTGAGGCTTTTTAGCATGGGCTGAGAAGGCTATACCCTAGATCTAGAAGGCAGAAGTTCACTGTTCGCTGATGACACAAAGCTCTGTAACAGAGTAGACACACCAGAGGGTGTAGACAGAATGAGAAGGGACCTGCAGAAACTTGAAGAATGGTCAAGGGTTTGGCAGTTGAAATTCAATGCAAAGAAGTGCAAGATAATGCATATGGGGCACAAAAACCCTGGCACAATATATCATTTGGGGGGTGAGGATATAGCATGCACCAAGCAGGAAAGGGATCTTGGGGTTGTCATCTCTGATGACCTCAAGGTAGGGAAACAGTGTGACAAGGCATCAGGTAAAGCAAATAGGATGCTGGGATGTATAGGCAGGGCATCACCAGCAGGAAAAGGGAGGTCATAATTCTGCTATACAAGACACTAGTGAGGCCCCACCTGGAGTACAGTGTACAGTTCTGGAGACCATACCTACGTAAGGACATAGACAGGGTAGAAGGTTCAGAGGAGGGCAACAAAGATGGTGCATGGGTTGCATCACAAGTCCTATGAAGACAGGTTGAAGGAACTGAACATGTACTCCCTGGAGGAGAGGAGGGAGAGAGGGGATATGATAGAGACATACAAGTATCTTACAGGGAGGAACAGGGTGCAGGAAAACACTATTTTTAAGCGAAAAAGATGTTTCAGGACTAGAGGGCATGGGATGAAGTTGGAGGGAGGACGATTCAGAGGAAACATGAGAAAGAATTTCTTCACAGAACGGTTGGTGGACAAGTGGAACACCCTGCCAGAGGAAGTGGTGGGGGCTGAAACAATCACGGGATTTAAGAATGCATGGGATAGACATAAAGGAATTCTAGAGGGCAGGGGTAAGGGGAAACAGACTTCTAGGAAAACAAACTGAACTTACAAGCTCAAATGGGCAGACTAGGTGGGCCATAGGCCCTTATCTGCCGACACTGTCTATGTATCTATGTATGTATCTATGTACCCTAGGTGGGGATGCATGACCTCAGTCCCTGGAGCCAGTACTGATGGTATTCATAAGGGGGGCTAGGGCCATCAATGGGCCCAAGCGAGCATTACATGCCTGTTCTTGATTATTCCTCCTGGTTATGTGTTTTTCTAATTGCAGAGCCTGGAGAAGTTCTACATGCCACTCTCAGAATAATGAGGTGTATTTGTCTAGCCAGTGATGGGCGATTACAAGTTTTGCTATGACAGTGATAATAGCCATATGCACTTGATGCACTCCCTCCATGCCCCTAGGATAGAGCCCCAGAAGACAAATTTCAGGGGTGAAGTATGACTCTAGACCCAGAAAGGGGTCAAGAGAGTTTTTTATTTCCTGCCACAGAGTGAAAGCCCGATCACATTCCCAAAACATATGTTTGGTGGTCCCATCTTCCCTACTACACACCTGGCAAAGAGGCGATTCAAGCTTCCCCATATGGTGCAGGCATGTCGGAGAAAAATACATATTATGTAGGAGATGAAATTGAAGCTGCCACAGCCAATCCTGCTTTATGTACAGTATTTATACAGTCTCAGCCAAACTCTGCACCAGTCTTTAGCATTCGCTGAAAGACTGAGAGCCTGCTGCTAGTAGAAGCAAATACCAGATTGTAAGTGAGAGTCATGCAACTGCAATAGATTGTATAGTTGGGAAATCATGTGAGGTTGTAAAGCTGCCTCCAAAGGAGATTGATTGATCAGGTGAGGTATAGGATGCCAGGGAAGTGGGCCGAGATAAGAAACGACTGCTCTCTTCAATTGAAGCACCTTAAAAGGGCTAAGGTCCATCTCTGTAACTCAACCCCTTGGTCCAGCTTACCATCTGCCATTAACATTGAGAAAGGTGCCCTCCACAGATTGATACCAAAAGCTGGGGGAGTGGGCTTGCCTCCAATTTTGAAGTTAGGATTTCCCAACACCGGCTGGCCCACATCCTTACTAAGAGAGAGGGAAAGATAGGAGCAAATTTGATGTGCTGCTTTTACCAACCACCAGATGGGGTAGTTTAAGCAGGGAAGGGAGGATTGACAGTTTAATATATATAAGAGAATGCAAGTCAAGGCCCTGGGTTCAGCAAAGCTGTTGCTCCAAGGTTAGCCATAGGGGGACATACTCTTGTGCCTGCCCTGCCGCTAGGTCAGGGCTCCATCTGAAGATTTTGCTACTATGGAGGGCACAGTAATGCTGAAAAAGGTTCAGAAGGTGGAAACCACCTAGATATTTTGGGTACGTAAGATTCAAGTACACCCACCGAGTTGTCTTGCCTGCCATAGAAAGTCAGAAATAAGAGACTGCAGATGGAGAAACCATCTTTTAGTAAGGTAGGGGCCTAACATATCCATGGGGTACAACAGCCTCAGTAATATGTTCATCTTGATTACGTTTATCCAACCCCACAAAGACATCAGAAGGTGCTGCCAGTGAGTTAAATCACCTTTAATAGTAGACAGTAAAGGTGAGAGATTAAGCTTGAGCGTGTGTGAAAGGATGTGGGGTAACTTAACCCCTAAATATGTAAGTGCAGTAGGCTCCCAGGCCAGACCCAAGTTCATGACCCAGTGTTTTTGAATGAGGTGATTGACCAGCATAACAAAGGACTTACCCACATTGAGCTTGTAGCCCGAGACCATAGAGAAGCAATGAATAATTGTAGGGCGGCTGGGATGGAGGACTGCAGATGCTTGAGATGCAGAAAAAGGTTATCTGCGTAAGCTGACAGAGAAAATGAAAGTTGTCCAACCTGCATACCTTGGACCTCCTGACATATTTTAGGGACCGAATGAGGGATTCAAGGTAAAGATTGAAGAGGAAGGGGGAAAGGGTGCAGCCTTGCCTGGTGCCATGGGCTAAGGGAAATGGATCTGACGGGACATCATTACAATGCACTTTGGCCATAGGGGAAGAATATAAGGCTCAAATCCAATCACAAAATGTAAAAGGAACAACAAATTTAGACAACACCACAAACAAAAATGGCCATGAGACACGGTTGAATGCTTTTTTGGCACCTAATGAGACCAGCACTGAGGGAATAGAGCTACATTTTGCCTGGGCCATAAGGTGCAACACTTTCTGAGTATGATCTGAGGCCCCCCCGAGACAAAGCCTACTTGTGAGTGACTCACTAAGCTCTGCCAGACTTGATACAAGTGATTGGCTAAAATTTTTGCCAGAATCTTAATATCCGAATTTAATAAGGAAATCGGGTGATAATTGCCTGGCAAACTTGGATATTTACCAGGTTTAGGAAGAACTGTAATCCAGGCTTGGGTGAAGGAATGGTCGGACAGGCCTGAGGAATGCAAAGCGTTAAAGAGTTGGGAAAGAAATGGGGCTAAAACATCCTGAAAGGTTGTGTAGAACAAGGTAGAAAAGCCATCTGGGCCTGGGGCCTTTTCTTTAGAGAGTAGAGCAATCACATTTTTGACCTTGGAGGTTAGTAAATTTCTGTGTGAAAATCAATTGTAAAAATACATAAATCTTGGCAAGATATGTAGATGACAGACATGTAACTGTGCCTTTCAATTTGATGATCAATGTATTTGGAGTGGCACAATTCTGCACTATAAATATTATTTTTATTTCCACTCCTGACATTCTTGGTGAATATTGTGAGATATGTGTATGGGGGAGATAGAGAATTTACACAGATGTGCCGACGGTGCCATCATTATCATGTGACTTATTTTTTTAAAGGAACTATAATAAAGTTACCAAGAATGCTAGTGTGCAGTCAGAGATGTCATACCTTGCACAGAGGTCCCAAGTGGAGCTGCAGTTTCTTCAGTACAGATATGGAATGTTCATTTCTTTGTCACACAGTCTGTTTACAAGCAATTCACATTTCTTCTGCTAGTGAGTAATTGTGTGACAGTACCTAGTGTAAGTCCTATACCTTTATAAGGGTATATACTGTGGTACGTTTCTTAACAATATTGTAACAGGGTAAAGTATTGATATACCCCTTTTATGGTGAACTGTGTTCTATTGTTAAAGTAACAACATAGCTGCTGCAGTTTACGTTACATAGTGTTGACCATTAGCTAAAGAAAGTGCAAAAAGACCATACAGTCCTTTGTTGAGGTCAGCACCAATCTCAGAAAAAAGATGTCAGTGCTAAGGCAAATGCCAAAACACACATCTTTATTAAATATCATATAAAAACATATAGCAAAAACACCAGCAATAGTACATACTTCCTTCAAATACAGACTTTAGTTATATGTGCAAACAGTGCATATGTGTGCAAAAAAATCATTTCAAAATGCAAAGGAAGAAGGAAGGAGAAAAAGGAAGGTATATACAAAAAACAAACACTGTCCCCACAGCTGCTACTAAACCAGACAGGCAACGTGGGAGGCTATTTGCTCAGTAAGAAAAACTACTGTACCTTACTATAGTCAAATGTAGGTGTACTTCTTTTCCCACAGTTACTATAATGGACCACCGCCCAAAGCCACAATTAGTCCACTGCAGGGAAAAAATGAATAACACCAATACCAAATGGTCTCAGAGGAGAAGCAGCACAAATTACAAACATATGCCAAACAGAGACCAAGGTCACACCCATCATGTGCCTGCTCACCACAGGCACCTTCCAGAGACCAGCAGTGGACACCACAGGCATAACTCAGTTGGCCGTGTCAAGGCTCCTCACACAATTCCTCAATGCACTGCTGCCCATGCTGTAGAATACATCTATTTCCCCAGCACAGATGCGGAGTGTACAGCGAACATGCAGGAGTTCCACAGGGTGCCAAGTATGCCTGTTGTGCTAGGGGCCATCCACTGCACCCATGTAGGCATCTACACACCACCAGGGCCAGAGGGGGTGGCTTACATCAATAGAAAGGGCTACCCCAGTGTCAACTGCCAGGTGGTGTGTGATGCCAAGGGGTGCATAATCAATGTTTGTGCCACATACCCTGGTGGAGCACACAATGCCTTCATCTGGCACCAGTCATCACTGTGCCATAGGTTTGAGAGTGGGGACATCCCCACCAGACACCTAGTAGGTGAGTATGCAGCTGGAATGGGCAGCCTGGCACAACGGGGCAGGGTGTGGGGGGTTGCTAGGCAAGGGGCATCAGAGGGTCTGGCTGGGCAGGAGGGGGGCAGCCACACAGACCACCATGCTAACCCCACATGTCCCCACACAGGTGACAGTGGATACCCACTCAGGCCCTGGCTGCTCACCCCATACTGGTGCCCATTGACCCCACTGCAGCAGTGATACAATGAGGCACACACCAGCACATGGAACATCATCGAGCATGTGTTTGTGCTGTTGAAGGCATGGTTATGTTGCCTGTACTGGTCTGGCGGTGCCCTACAGCACAGCCCCTCAAAGGCCTGCGGCCTATTTCTGGCCTGCTGTATGCTACACAACATGGCCACTGACCGTGGGATAGCTGTCGAGGTCAAAGAGGGGAACAGCAGTGGGGACGACACGGATACTGGGCCAGGTGGTGGTGGGCAGCCTCCCCCGGTGACGGGATCCCCAGCTGAACAGGATGGCCCAGCTGCACTGGAACACAATTGCAGAGGAGCACTATGGTGCATGCAGGTAGGTGAACATGACCACACACATGTCCCAGAGACCATGGCACAGTATACAGGCATGCAAGGCTGGGCCCCCATGACAGACACGGCTGGAGGGCAGCATGCATGGGCATGGGACAGGACTCCATGGAAGCACCCTGTATGGCACTGTAGATCCCACCCACACACCCCAACACACCCACACACACACATATACATGCACACGGGCACCTACACGTGCACACCCAGATGTCGCCAACGGGCATGTGTCAGACGCTGAACATTACTGCACAGTGGTGGCCGGTGTTGTGTTGGCATCATCATGCACATGCCACAGTGGCCAGTGGCCAGATGAGTGTGCTCAAGGTGGGCATGTGGCGTGAACCATGGATGGCATGACCCTGGTATGCACATGCACACACCACACCAATGTGTACACAGGGCTGCAGCAGACAGCAGACAGGGAGGGTGGTGGATCAGGACCGCCACACAGTCACACAGCTGCCACTGACATGTGGACAGCTCCAACAAGACGGCCCAGCAGGGGGTGTCACTGATGGTCCCCCAGGTGTGTTACTGTGGGAATGTGTCCGGTCCCTCGCAGGAGTCTGCAGGCCTACGGACAGGCACACTCCAGGTGTGCCCTGAATGCCCTCAGCGGATCCTGGCATTGACAATGATGGGGTCACACGATGCCGGGACCGTGGGGTGGAGAATGCACTCCGTGGTGACTGTGGTGGTTGGCCATGCACCAGGATAGCCATCGGTGCTAGGCCAGCCGTGACCACAGTGGTAAGCCGATCCAGAGCTGCAGTTGTGTCCTCCCACATGCATGTGGTCTCAGCCAGGAGCTGCTCATAGTCCCGGTCATGTCTCCCTGCAGACTGGTTCAGCTCTGTGCAGAGTGCACGCACCCCAGCTGTGATCAGCATCTGTTGCTCCAAGGATGCCTGGAGCAGACAGGTGTACTAGGTCAGGGGGTTGGCACCCTGGGGGACATGGGCATTGTGCTGACCTGCTGGTGTTGTGTTACCCCACAGCACAGCCCCCCGTTTAGGTGGGGGTTGCACAGCAGGATCCCCTTGGGGCTGAACAGTCTGCAGTGCTATGGCAGCGGCCACTGCACCCGGCCCCCCTCGGCCCTGTCCTGCTGCCGCTGCTGTCCCTCAGCCACTATATGCATAACAGTGCCAGGGTGGCTGCACCACCACCACCACCACCACCCCCCCTCAGACTGTGCCGCACTGTTGGTGCCCACAGACTCGCTGGGCATTGCAGCTGGAGGGTGGACAACTGCCACCAGAGCACCATCTGCGCTACCATGTTGGGCGTGGGGTATGGGTGCCTCCCCCTTATTGGCAACACCACTGTCCAGGATAACAGTCATGTTGTCATTGATACCAGACCCCGCCCTGATCTGTGTCTCAGCATACTGGACGTCATGGCTGGTGTCCTGCTGAAACACTGCCAGGGTCTCGTACACAACCATGCCACAGGCATTCAGTTGGACAGTGGGGATGGGCTGACTGCAGTCCAGACCCTGGACACCGGTGGAGGTGGATGAACAGTCCACCAGGTCCAGGACCGCCCCAAGGTGGTCACCCCCACTTCTGCTGCTGCATGCAGGTGTTCCAGAGCTGTAAAGGAACACAGTCACATTATTGCCGCTGCCACACCCCTGCCCCTGGCACCCCTGCCCTCCCTGCCTCCCTTCGCCAGGTGCTGCTGTTCCTACTATGCAGTGATGGGCTTCCCCCTATCTGGAATCCACCACCGGGCACACCCTCAACAGCACTGTACTGCATGGACGCCACCTCTAGATACTCCTGCGGTGTCAACTGTGGCACATCAGGCTGTCCACCACCCATGGTGGCACATGCGGCCCGGATGGCTGCCACCTTTTCCTTTATCCTTCTCTGGTCCATGCCTCCCTTTTTCTTGCACTCCTGTGCTGTCCTCTGATGGCTGCCCTGCTGGTTCACAGCCCTGGCCACTCCCTCCCATGCAGCTGCCCTGGCCTGTGGGGTGCCTGTTGAACCACTCAGGAGGTGCTCCTGCTCCAGGTAGGCATCGAAGAGGGCACCACTCTCTGCCCTTGTGAAGTTGGGCCTGCACCTCCATGCAGGCCCCTGGTCCTCAACCTCCTCATTTTCCAACATGCTTAGTCCTGTGGGTATTGACATGTGGTCAGTGATGGCTGCAACACACAACACCCCTCCAATCCACTGTCCCGACAGGCCCACTGCCTGGTGGCTTACCTCTGAGGGATGCAATACCGGTCTGGTGCCTGTGCAGTCCCATGACACTGTTATAGAACATCACATGCAAATTAGGGGATGCGCAACTGTAATGAGATGCAAATGCCTCCAATGCACCGCGGATATGCTGATCAGCCCATCTGCATATTCTGGCTGAATATCGTAAAGTTGCGCATGACACATTGGAGTTGTGCATGCACAAGCCATGGCATAAATGTGTAGCGTCTGTAGGCCTGACAGTGTGCATGCATGCACTGACGTAGCGTCGTCGATGGCACATCCTATGCAGCAGCGCCATATGCGGTACAGCACTCTGCCGCCATTGGGCATGTGGTGCTGGTATGGGCGCCCTATGGTGCCTCAGGCGCCATTGGCACGTGGACCGGGGACATGCCTCTATTGTGCACCATGCATGGCGTGTCCTATCGCGCTGTCGCACATGGTGCGCGTGCCAACCTTTGACCCCATGAGTGTACTTTGACCCTCTGGGTGCCTGTGGCACATGCCAGTGCTGCCCCAGCTGTATCACACAGCACTGGGACATGCACGATTGGGGATGGCAGCGCATCGCCAAGCGAGACACACACACACAGCACGTGCGACTCGTGTGCTAATGGACTTCATTTTGGATAACCAGTTCAGAACCGAGCATGCTGCACTGGAGCACTGCAAGGGCACCAAATTGGAGCCAGGTCAAGCTAGTGAACCTGACGGCACTGGTGGAGCCACATGTGTTTTCCCTGTATGGGCAGGTGCCTCTGGACCGGCCTCGCACTGAGGTGTGGCAGGAAGTGGCTGAAGGGTTGGAGGAGGCCACTGGGGCTCAGCTAAGTGGGGAGCAGTGCCGCCACCAATATGGTGACCTGTGGAGGAGGGATTCTGACAGGCTGCGGTCACTGCTGGCAAGTGTTAGGAGGGACGCCGTGCCACGTCCAGGTGAGTGCACTATTTCCATGTCTGTGCCATGCCGGTGTTCTGTGGGGGGGCCAGCAGCATGTCACACTGTGCTGTGGGGGTGGGGGTTGTGACTGCATGCTCTGCTGGCCATGGCAGTGCACCATGGGTGTGCTGATACACGCACCAAAACTGCGAGGGGCCAGGGGGTATGGCGTGTGTGCTATTGCCGGGTAATGATGTGTCCCTCTCACTGTCTCCCTACTAGGCCCTGAGGATAGATGATGTACCAGGATGGCAGGTGCTGCTGGCAGATGTAGGCAGGCCAACGCTGATGCACAGGCACGGGATGCTGGACATGTGGGAGGTGCTGCCGGACAGGCACTGGGTTGCACTAGCATGCAGGTAGGCACTTTATCAGGGTTTGTTGTTGTGCAGGGTGGGGGTGAGCCACGGCCCCCTGTGCACATGGCCATTACAGCTGTGCAACGCTGGTGGGGTCCATTGCACCATGCCATTGCTTGCACACATGTATGTGGCTGCTGCAGGTGAGCTGTGGGTGCACCCAGGTTCCAGCCATGCCACTGCCATCCCACCACCTAGCTCTGTAGCCTGGCCACCATGGTTGTGGTGTGCCGCACATGGGTGGTGTTGGTGTGCAGTGCTGTGTGTGGCTGTGGACGGTCAGGATGGTGGCTCAAGTGGGCATGCATGCTGCGGGTGGCTGTTTACTGTCTCAGGGGTACATGTCACTGCGGTCCACTGTGCATGGTGGGTGGGCTACAGTCGTATGGACATGCACTCATACCATGTCCCCTCCTTTGTCCTGGGTGTCCTGCAGGTGCATGTGAACACCAGACTCCTTGAACGGATACTGTGGGTCACCATGGCCACACTGCAGGTGGTGTGGATTATTTGACAGGCCCTGTGCAGACCACGGAGGAGACGGTGCACCAGCTGCCAGTAGGGCATGGATGCCTGTGGGGCTCATTGACCTGGACCACCTTCACCTACCCTGACCCCCCCTTTCCCTCCTTTGTACCCTAACCCAGCCACATCCCTTTTCCCCCTGCCTCCCTTCCCTGGCCTACTGTCTTGTTTGTGGCCTCCCTGTTCCCTGCTCTCTGTTCCTGTATATCTGTATATAGTTATTGTTGATATATTTTACTACACATTTCTATTGTTAGCCAACTGTGTCTGTGTCTGCTTTGCAGCTGGCATGTGGAACCATGCTGCAGTGGTGTGCATGGTGGCCGAGTAGTACGTATGGGGTTGACTGGGGTATGTGACTGGTAGTCTGTGCCCAGTGGCCAGTGTGCATGCTCTGGGGTGTCCATGTGCACCCTGCTTGTGTTGTGTGGCTTGTTTGTTGTGTGCTGCTTTCATGTGTGCTGTCAGCTATGGTCCGAGTGGTGTGTCCTGTGCCTTCCTGTGGGTGTTGCCTATGGCTGTTTGCCAGTGGACATTGGTGCCACACTGCCTCCATACATCATTGTGGTGTGCATGTTCAGAGGCCTGCAGCCATGCACCTGCCATGCCTCCCTCCTGGCATCCTCTGCACCCTGGTGGTGGTCTGTCCTGCTCTTGTGGCATGCCCCCTGCTGCGCTTGCTGACTTGCTCCCTTGTACAGCCCTAGTTGCTCTATGGCGCTTGCTGACTTGCTCCCTGGCACAGCCCTGGTTGCGCTATGGCGCATCCATGCAATATTCAGCTGTGTTGTGCTGGCACTTGCCATCATGCACAACCTTCGTATATCACGTTCGGTGTGCACTGGCGCAGTGTACTTGCTCTGTACAACTGTTCACCTGCCTCTGGTGCATTTCTGAATATCCCACCCCAGCTTTAATCTGCATGCAGCTTCCCTTTTGCAATGTTGGAGGATAAAAGAATACCACAAGGCATGCAAATTCAGAAACCCCCCTTGTTTGGTATGGAGGATTTAGAATGTTTGCAAGACTGGGAGAAGATTTTAAATAAATGTAGATATATCTTAATGTTATTAACTATTAAAAAAGCCAAAAAGGAATCTGACAAAGCACTACTGGAAGCTCAGAATGTAAAGCAAAAATTAAAAGATAAATTCTCTGCAGTAGAATTTGAAAACTTACAACAAAGAACAGAGAACAAGGGTCCAGATATTCAAAAGAGCTGAGCCATGCGCAATAGGGTTGCACCTGCGCAAGTCCGAAATGGCGCCATTCTACGATATTCAGCAGGAGGCAGTTGCGCCCCCAAATCATGCTGAGCAACAGCGCAATGCTAATGAAGGCATGCTCAATTGAAGGGGGAGGAACCATGCATAAACTGCACAGCCCGATATTCAGCCAGGCCATGCAGAGTTATGCAGGCGCAACCCCCTACCTGCACCTGCACAACTTTAGGCAAAAAAAAGGATCAAGTTGAGGGCCACCCACAGGTGAGCTGCCGCATTGCAGGGCGCAACACAGCAGCTGCCACCTGTGGGTGGCCCTCCACTTGTTCCCGGTGCCCCCCCTGCAGCCTCATCATGGGCATAATAGTAACCCCCCTGTGGCCAATCGCGGGCAGCAGGTAGTCCCCAGCAGCCCGGTCGCCAGGCATAAAGGGAATTCTACCCCAACTAGCCCGATCGCGGGCAAAAGTAATACACCCTGACTAGCCTGATTACAGGCATAAGGGAGTCCCGACTGGCCTATCCGGGCATGCGTCAACCCCCAAAGAATAATCTCCTGGTGTCCGGTGGACTGCGAGCCTGATCATGGGCATAAGGTCAACCCACCCCCAAAGTCCACCATCCCGGTGATCTGGTGGCCCCACCCACCCACCCACAGAGCCCGACCACCGCTCCCCATCAGCCGGCGGGCAGCACCACCCGCCATGCCACCGCTGACTGACAGCTGGTGGGGCTGCACACCCACTGGTTCAGAGCAAGGCCAATGGGCGTGCAGCCCTATACCAGGCAGTCAGATATGTGAATGAATTCATTCATTCACATATCTGGACCGCTTGTGGTGAGCTGCACTTCCATTGGCTCTTGCTCTGAACCACAGGCATGCAGCCCTACTGAGCTGTCAGTCGCGCGGCGGCAGGGTGGCAGGAGGGTGCTGCCACCCGCTGGCTGACGGGGAGCGGGTGGTGGGGCCTGTGGGTGGGTGGGTAGGGGCCACTAGATCACCAGGGATATTGACTTTGGGGCAGTGGGTTTGACCTTATGCCTGCATCGGGCTTCGCGGGTCCACTGGACCACCAGGGATATTGGTCTTTGGGGGTTAACATTATGCCCGCGATCAGGCTAGTCGGGGGTAGAATTCCTAATGCCCACGATCGGGCTAGTCGGGGGTAGAATTCTTAATGCCTGCTAGCGGGCTAGTCGGGGTAGACTCTTATGCCCGCGATCGGGCTAGTTGGGGGTTGTATTACTTTATGCCCGCGATTGGGCTAGTGGGGTGGGAGACTTACTTTATGTCCACGATCGGGCTGCAGGGGGCGTCGGACCCAGACGGCTGCTGCCTGGCAGGGCACCACGTTCAAGTCATCGGGGATCGGTGCACCTGCTTGCTAACGGCATGCAAATGGGGCTGTAATTACATGTAAATGGCCCCCCATGTGCCTTGCATGAATTATGGCTCCATTTACATGTCACCTTTTGAATATCGCAGGTTTGTGCATGGCGCAATAGAACTTGCACCACCGCATCTGAATACTCCACTCTGATCACTTTGGTGGTGCAAGTTCCATCATGCCATGCACAGGGGTTGTGGTCGGGCGATTCAAAGAAGTTGCTCAATAACGAACCCATTGAATATTGCCCTGGCCACACCCCTGCACAACTTTTTTAGCAGCGCAAGGGCTTGCACCACATAATGGCGCAGTTTGAATATCTGGCCCAATGTTTTTAAGTTTCAGTCAGAATTAATTATATACAAACAAAAAAAATATTCCAGAGATGAGGGAGATTATAAGGAAGGGACGGTCTATACATGGCAGGGGGCTAGGAAGAAATTTCAAGGTAGATTTAGAAATCAAACTGAGTTATATGAGGAAGGGATGAATATATAATTTGGACTAGATAGTGATCTGGAGGAAAGCCAAAGAATGGAGGATAATAAATGTTTTTTAGGCCAGAATCCAGATATAGAAGAAGAGATGGACAAGAAGAGGAAAGGGGAAGAGGAAAAGGGAGAGGTCCCAGAGGAGGCAGAAGGAGGCAGAATTATGGAGGAAGGCAGAATTGGGGGGGGGGGGGTGAGATGGCCACAGAGACCACAGAATCCAAACTGGAGGCCATAAATTTATCTAATGTAATTTTGACAAGTAGACAATACAATGTACTTATGAAAGTATTGACTTTTGTACCTACTAAAAAAGTGAATCCATTTTAAGTGGAAATAGACCTCTTTCATTTTTTTAGAAAGCTCCATTTAAAAGAGTTTTTTCTCTCTCACGCCCAGACCCCCAGATTAACATCCTCAATACAGATAGAGAAATTACCTCCTTTAAGAATGCCTCAACTTTTAATCCCCCCCAGACTATCTGCACCATTAATACTTTCTGTAATATGATATCTAATGATGTAGATGCATTATTAAAAAGATGTAACTACAAACAGCAACCCCAGAATATCACTATCCAAGAAAGGAAAGCAATTCAAGAGCTACAGGAACTGCAACATGTAGTGATGAAACCAGCAGATAAAGGGGAAGGGGAGCTGTAGTAGTATGGGGCCTGGAAGAGTATAACAAGGAAGCTGAGTGGCAACTGAGTAATCAAACTTTCTACCAGATAGTTAACAAAGACCCAACAGAAGAAATCAAAGTAAGAGCTTATGCTCTTATTGATAGAGAGGAACAACTAGGGTACATTACTAAGAAAGAAGTCAAATTTCTAAAGGTCCCCTTCCTGAAAAAAAAACAGTTTTATATCTCCTGCTCAAAGTACACAAAGAGATAAGACCAGTACATGGAAGACCAATAGTTTTGGCTATTGGCTCCATAACTGAGAATATGTCTAAGTTTGTCGACTTCTTTATTCAGAAACCAGTGGGGCTTTTACAATCACATCTAAAGGATATGAAGGATGTGCTAAGAATTTTGAAAGATACTAGAGTAATGGAAACAGGTATTCTAGTAACAATTGATGTAGAGAGTTTGTACTCTAATATCCCCCATGAAGGGGGTTTGGCAGCCCTAGAGAAGGGGCTACAACAAAGAGAAAAAATAATCCCCCAACAGAATACATTGTAGACTTGGCCAGTTTTGTTTTAGAGACAAACTATTTTTGGATTAATGGCCATTACTCAGTACAGAAAAAGGGAACTGCCATGGGTACAACTTTTGCTCCAAACCTGGCAAACCTGCATATGGCAGAATGGGAAGAAAGAAATATATATAACAGAATACATAACCTCTTCCATGACAATATAACATTTTGGAAATGATATATAGATGATTGCTTTATGATATGATCTGGAGATGTACAAGAGCTGAACCTCTTTATGAAATATGTAAATCAGACTAGCATACATTTAAATTTATGTTTGAGCATAACCATGTACAGATTCCATTTTTGGATATTATGATAACTAAGAACAATATGAATCTGGAAACCAGTCTCTATAGAAAACCAAGGTCGAGAAATACTTTGTTATTACAGAATAGCTGTCATCCAGAATCAATAACTTCTAATATTCCAAAAGGGCAATATATAAGGGCAAGATGTATCTGCTCTACTCAGGATGCTTACAAAACAGCAAAACAAGACCTCACCCATTGCTTTTTAGAAAGAGGCTATGAACCAGATCTCCTTTTAGATACATTAAAAGAAGTGGAAAGTATGGATAGAGGAGCTGATGGAGCCGAGACATAGGAAAGAAGAAAAAGACCAGCTACTTTTCATTACAGAATATAATTCTATGACCCCTAAAATAAGGAATATCATAAAGAAACACTGGCCAATAATAAAATTTGAACTTAGGTTAAAGGACTTCAGACAACATCAACCAATGGTTACCTATACAATGGGAAAAAGCCTGAGAGATATGCTACTTAATGTATATATTCGGGTACAAGTAGAAAGGCCTAGAGGGCCGGCCTGGTGGTGCAGAGGGCTGAGGCGCTGGGTGCCTTACCTTGAACTACTGTATGCCAGTGACCCAGGTTCGGGAACAGACTCGGGACGCCGGGGGTTGGCAGTGGGGAGGATAGGATTGAGCGTCCGAAGGACTGCTCTCCTATCCTGGGGTGGGGTTGGGGACTGCCTCACTAAGCAGCAGCCCCCAGTGGACACTGGAGGCACTGCATGAGTGGCACGATGAGGGAACCTAGAAAACCAGAAATACACTTGGTGGTGACTGCTGGACACGGCTCAATTCTGACCTCTGGTGCTTTGATAAGCTTCCTCCCTCAGCAGCATCCCTGGGCCCTATCGGGAGTGCGCTGGACTCTCCACTGGTATCTTCCCGCTCGGAGGAGGGAGACCTGCCCAGCGAAGGGTTATGTCTGGGATATCCCAGGGACCAGCTGCATTGTGAGGTGAAGGAGCTCTGGGTAAGGCCAGTGGGGATTGGTGAGGACTTGGAAGGAGCCTGAAGGAGTGAGAATCACCAGGAGCACAGAGGGGGATAAACAAATACTGCAAAAAAACCCCAAAGGCATAGAATATGGCTACCACCTCAACCTTTGGGAAACAACAGATGTGGACATTATGTACATTGTTCAAACATGGTAGATACCAAATGTTTTACCCACTCAAGATTGGGCAATAAATATGACATTAAGGCATTCATTAACTGCAGTACTACTGGAGTAATATATATGCTGAAATGTCCTTGTGATCTATCTTATATAGGGAAGGCCAAATGAGCACTCAAGCAGAGGATAGGGGAGCATGAGGGAGCCATCAGAAATGGAAATTTGGAAAATGCAATGGCACAACATTATCTAGAACCCAAACACAGATCACCAGCCTCTTTGAGGTTTGTTGCGTTGGAAAAGATGGAGATTGGCTTCAGAGGAAGAGATTTGAAGACATGACTTTTACAAAGGGAAGCATTTTGGATTTTTGAGCTAGACACTATGACCTCATGCAGGGCAGATCAAATGAGCACTCAAGCAGAGGATAGGAGAGCATAAGGGAGCCATCAGAAATGGAAATTTGGAAATTGCAATGGCATGACATTATCTAGAACCCAGACACAGATCACCAGCCTCCTTGAGGTTTGTTGGGTTGGAAAAGGTGGAGTTTGGCTTCAGAGGAAGAGATTTGAAGACATGACTTTTACAAAGGGAAGCATTTTGGATTTTTGAGCTAGACACTATGACCCCACGCAGTCTAGATGAAGAGATCCCTTTGTACAGTTACATCTGTTAGGCCTGTGTTTATTGCCCCCTTTTTTCCCCTCCCTCTCCCACCCCACTCCCTTCTCCTTCCCTGTTTCACTTCAGATAGAAAGATTTAAACATTTACCACACAACATATTAGTTTCTAGTGGCTAAGACTTTCTGTGCTCTGGTCACTGGAGAGTTTAGACTTGCCGGCTCTGTTCTCTAAATTTAAGATGTATGTATGAGAGGTTTTGAGTGGCTTAGACATTTTCATGCTCTGGCCACTAAGGGAGTTAGACTTGTCAGCTCTGCTGCCTTTTTCTTTTAGTAAATGAACCCCTCTCAAAATATTTACACAATGTGGCTTAGACTTGTCGTGCTCTGGCCACTTGGGGAGTTAGACTTTCCTGCGCTGCTCCCCTCCTACTTATTTTTTGTGTTTCATATCTCCATAGGAAGTTGTGTGGATTCATTTATTTTATATTTATATTTATTGTTAGAGTGGGCTTACTATTACTACTTTTCTATGGTATGAATGTTATGTTTGTGTATAAGAGGTTTTTATTAATTAGTTACATGCTATAATTCTCCTATCGACATGTTTGTCCTTGATGGTGGGATGTGAACCTGCCTCCTCTCTTTACAATACAAAGCTTGCTAGAGCATTAAGTTGTAATATATTTCTAGTGCAACTTTGTTTATAAGACGGCATGCTGGAACTGAGAGGAATGCTCTGAGGATGACTGAGAGTGCAGTCGATACATAAGCATATCCATCAGCCTTTGCGGCTTGTAGACTGTGAGCTACACTGTCCCCACCGCACCACATGTTTTTTTGGTGTCTATAATTTGTGCTGCTTCTTCTTTGAGACCATTTGGTATTGTTGTTCTTCATTTTTTCCCTACATTGGACTAATTGTGGCTTTGTGTGGCGGTCCATTACGGTAACTGTGTGAAAAGAAGAACACTGCATTTGACTACAGTAGGGTAGTTTTTTTCTCACTAAGCCCATAGCCTACAACATTGCCTGTCTGATTCAGTAGCAGCTGTGGGGACAGTGTTTGAGTTTTGTATATAGCTTCCTTTTTTCCTTCCTTCCTTCCTTCCTTGCTTGCCCATTTTGAAATGCTTTTTTTGCACACATATGTACTGTTTGCACATATAACTAAAGTTTGTATTTGAAGGAAGCATATACTATTGCCGGTGTTTTTGCTATATGTTTTTATATAATATTTAATAAAGATGTGTCTTTTGGCATTTGCCTCAGCACTGACATCTTTTTCTGAGATTGGTGCTGACCTCAACGAAGGACTGTATAGTCTTTTTACACTTTATTTAGCTCTGGGTCTAGCTCCCAAGGTAACTGCGCGCACTCTTATTTTTGAGCACCCCACAGACATGCGCTGTCTGTAATGCCTTTGTTGTTATAGTGTTGACCATTGTAAGCATAATAATGGGACAATGTTGTAAGGGGTTATCCGAGATGAGAAATGTAGGAACTTGAAGCCAGGTGCAAAATAATGATAGCAAGAGTAATGCCTGTACTGGTGTTTTTCCAGGAAAAAAATAGTAACAGTTTCATTAAGAGGATATAGGTTCCACTTGACCTTATTGACCTCCCATTGACTGGAGCAAGGGAATTAGGTTGCTGATTTGTGCAAAATATTTTGTTGCCTTAGTTGTAAAGAATTGCATCTATTTTTGAGTACACAGCAGATTAATGTTGTTGATGCATGAAAGGGGAGAATGGTTCTGACTCCGTCATCTGCCGGGCACTGCAGCCTGAGGGTCTGTGTTGGGAATAAGTTTGATTGTTTTTATAATAATAATATGAACTAATGTTTGGTATTATTATAACTGGCGGACACTTTTCCCCTAAGAAAACCCAGGTTGATATTTGCCGTAATAACTGGCTAGTTATTAAGGCAAACATGCGCCGGGTTTCCCTGACTGACCGCACGTGCCAGCTGCTCTCTTCCTTTACTCATGCTGGATACCTGCTGTAACTGCCACTCAGAAGTAAGTGAAACCAAAGACCACTTTTTTTATTTTGTATAACTGCTGTGGCGAAAAAGCACCCGCCTGCAGTTACATAAAATAAAACATGGGGCGGTATGTAAAACTCGATTTTTACACACACCCTCAGTGTGGGATGCTTCTTGCAAACCCCTTGGGCTTTGCCCTTGGGGTTTATGTAACATCCTTCACCTCAGGAGTGTGTAAAATGTTGTAACACACACCACCCCATCCTTTGTAAATGAGTCCATGACTCAAAGGTTGTAAATACGACTTTTGTAATAAATAAATATTCTGTATATAGCAAGTAATAAAATAATAAAAAAAAAAACAGGCAATTGAAAAACTGTAACATAATTTAATAAAACAATAATCTGATAAGAGCATATTAGCACCACTTGTCCCATGTGACATCCCATTTATATGATTGGTGAATGTGCACCTAGATTTAATAGATAGATATGGATTAAAAGTATGGCTAGCAAAATGAAGAACTTAGTTTTATTAAATAGTTGTTCTGTTAGGATTGTGTTTAAAGTGCCCTAACTTTATTTTTTATTTTTTGTATACCAAACAACTGGCACTCAGTTGATATTGTAACAGAAGGGAACTGCTACAAACTGCAGTAATAGCTTAACAGTCAACGCATTAGGTCACTGTGACTCCCATGACCTCCAACCTCTAGTTCTATATGTAAGTAACAAGGCATGACAGGGTGTGCATTTCAAGTATTTTATTGCATGCACCAGGGGTGTGGTAAGGCATGAGTCTGAAGGCCAAGTGTCTTATGCCCCAGGGAAGTGCATTAAAATCCTTGAAATGCACACCCTGGAGTGGCTTATCACATTTATAAAATGGGCCACTGTCATAAAATAATTAGTTTGAGTCACTCTGATAGGGATTAAAACTTCTTTACTATTTTCAAACAAGTGTACAATACATTAGCTCTAAAACTGTTAAAAATTGAAAAAGTAGTTCCTATTAATGCATAAATAGCATATTTCAGCAATAGATTAATACTTTGCAGTAAAAGTGTGTATTAGTAGTGTTAGATGAAAATATATATTATCTCTGTAACATATAAATTCTCATATGAATTCACTGCAACATCTGTAAATTTGTAAAAATAAGCAGTGTTTAAAACTTTATTTTCATGGCACTGTTGTAGTATAGTTTCTTTGAAGGTAACATTCTCTTATTTATAGGATTGAGGTGAAATGGTAAGAAAAAACATGTTACCTTGCATTTCAAATCAGTACAAGTATTGTCACTTAATGGAAATGTGTTCAAAACTTTAAACCTGCCAGGTTGCCTTTTTTTGGTGGTGGTGGTGGAGGTGTGTGTGTGGGGTGATAGATTTCACCTAAAAATACCCATATATGATTCAAATTGACATGTTTTTATAAACTTCAGGAATGTGTTTGAGTAGTCCTGCCTTTGCCTATATAATTGTGTTTTGCCACCGTTCTCTTTGATAATAAATTATTTTTACTTACGTTCTTCTTCCTGTGTTTTTTTCTCTGTTTTTCCCCACATTCAAGATCTGGAATTTTATTATGGAATGTTTACCATGGAACACAGGGATTAAAAATGCTCTGTTCCACTGGTGGAATGTTCCTCTCCTAACATACTGTACACACAAAGACACATAACATTTAGAATACTGTATGGGCAAACATACACATCAAGGTTGTGTTTCCATCAAGGGGTTGAGATGACATCATAGGGACCTCAAGAGCGAAGCTCAAGAGATCCCAATGTAATCTTAAACCTGCGATGGAAACACAGTCTTTGTTGTGTATGTTTGCCCATACACTATTTTATATAGTATATGATTCAAAAAAGTACACACAACTGTCTGCTAGCTTGTCTCACCTGCCCGCTGGCTCATCTCTGCTGCCCACATGCTTACTCATTAATCTCACAAACTGTTTGCCAGCTTGTCTCCCCACCTGCTCGCTTGTCTCTGACGTCTGCCTGCTCATTTGTCTCTCTCAGCCCACTCGTTCATTCACTCATCTTTTTTTTTTAAATGATTTCTTACCCAAACCAAAGGATGTGTTTTTCTAGAATGCTGCGGTGCCACCTTCATCAGCAGCTCCTGACTGCCACATATGAAATGCTTCTGGTTTGGTCCAACTAAACCTGCTCATGCTACTGAAGAAAAAAAAAATACAGTATTTAACCACTGCTCTGGGTATTATTGGAAATGAGTTTGTGGAAATTGGTGCTGTTACCATAACTTGTGTACCTCACAGCCATCTCCCTAACTCTAACAAGAAACAGGGGCAGTAAAGGTCACAAAAAGTTGTAGTATCATTGTGATGTCACAACGATACTACAACAGCTTTCTGTGACCATTGAAGTGACCTACAACAGCTTTTAGAGAACCACTGAATTTCATACACAATAAGCTCTAACCATATACTATAAAGGCCTCTTCTACAGCCACAGACTCAATTATCTCACTGTCAGGGCAAGCAGAAGAGCTTTCCCTGGTGAGCATGGTAAAGACAGAAAGATTATTTTTCATTGTCAGCAAAGAAACAGTTGTAATGAAAACTATTAACAAATAGTATATGGACAGCCTTTATTGTCCATGGAAATCAGTGGCTTTCTAAGTGTTGTTGTAGGGCAGTTCAAAGGTCAAAAAAGCTGTTGTACTATCGTTCTGATGTCACATCGATAGTACAACAGCTTTTTAGCCTCATTCTCTCACCCAATTGGTTCATTCATTTAGGACCCACCAGAACAAAAAAAGAAAACATGACATCGCGATTTACCGAGCACCGAATGGTAGACGGTCCATTAAGTGACACCCATAGAACCGCACATGGCTGTTTGTCAGAAAAGAAAATACCTTTTTTTTTATTTTAAAATTAAACTGCTTGGCCACAGAAGAAGAAAACCAAAAGGAGGAGTTTATTCAGACCGATACGGTGTGACTGTGAGAAGATAGAACAAGCAGGAGAAGCCAGAGCAAGCGAGACAGGGAATGGCACCAGTAAAAAAAAACAAAAAAAAGGTAAACATTTAGAAAGCCACTGATTTCCATGGACAATAAAGGCTGTCCATATACTATATAAAACAATGGATGATCACCCATCCACAACTAAGGCTGTGTTTCCCTCTCTGGAGTTGATGACATCAGTCATCTATGATGTCATCAACTCCCTCAAGGGAAACACAGCCTTGTTGTGGACGGGCGATCATTCACTATTCTATATTTCTTAATGTTTCTAATTTGTTTATGTGTAAGGAGAGTATGGAGATCAAGAAAACAACATTTAATTAGTTTGTTTTATTTTTTGTTTAAGATAGTTTTATTTTTAGGGCCCAGTTGAAGGTTTTTACAATGTAAAGGTAGCAGCCATGTTTGTGATGCAAGATCAGTTCTGGTTATAGGTGGACTGATGAGAGATAGTTATGGTTGTCGGAGGACTGATTTGCTCATTGTGTGATGTGGTTTAAGACCAGGATGACTGTTCATTTATAGAGAGTCACTATACGGTCAGCTGTTGTCTCTTGGCCAAGGAGATTTCTAGATATTTTTCTTGTCATTTTATAATAATATCTAATACTGGTATGGATGCAGACTTATTATTTTTCTTTTTCTGCAGCTCAAGTGTTAAGTACAACTGGAATTTTTTGCCACTAGCTGTGACTTAATTTTCCATTCCTGTTGCATTTGGTAGTATGTTGGAAAGTGCTACTCGCTGCAAGGCAGGGCACTTACTCACTTAACTTGTTTTGGTTCATATATGACTGCAAATCTACTCTGCAGTGAGTTGTATTTCATTTATTTTTCTTTACTATTGTATATGTTATGTTATTTTTGCCTATGCACCCACCAGAGATGCAGAGCAATATGTGCCCCCCTTTCATTTTACAGCTACTTCTTCTCTTCTGTTCCTCTTTCTGTTTTATTTTTATTAACTTCATTCCTCTCACTTAAAGCTGAGTATCTCTTAACCTTATTTCACTCCATTTATTAATTTGTGTTTCTAGCAAAAAATGTGTGCTGATACGGTTTAGTGCCAGCTTCATTTCTGCTCTTTTTTCTTTTCCCAAACTTTTCTTTTCTTTTTACCTTTCAACACACACTACTTTTCAAGTTTTTTTTTTTTATTTTGGTGTAATCTGTTTAATAAATCAGATGCTTTCTATCCACCCCTCCCAAGCTTTTCAAATGGCATAGTTACTTATTGTTTTCCTTTAGATTTCTGCATGCCCATATCATATCCAGTTGTTGGGGTGACTGCCTGGTAAACTTCCTACAAGTGAAACTTAGCATCCCTCCCCTGTACAGGCAGTCACTCACCTTTTATCCAAAAACTGCATATACTCTGATGCAGGATCATTGGAATTACTTGCTTATTCATATGGGGTTTGGTGCAATGCATGCAAACCACTGGCCTGATGTTTTTGTTTAATAGTAGATTCATGGTAGGGTCAGAATGAATAGTTACATGGCTATTGAGGTGCAGGTTCTTATGAGGAGTGGTTTTCCTTCTAAACATTTATTTTTTTTTTGCCAGGAATGACATTCTGAGCTGGTAACAGCTCATTTCCAGAAGCTTCCTGGGCAGAGGAAGGGGGAACAGTACAAAACAGTAAATATCATTAAGTACATACAAAAAGTAAACAAAATAAAGAACAGTAACACCTCTCTTAGTTGTTTTATATATCTATCTGACCTGTTAATTAACTATTGGTTATGATGTGTGCTTTTCCTGGATGTACAGTGTACTGCAGTATTTCTGATTTATACATTTATCTTCTAGTGAAGACATCGGAGTTGTTTGCCTTTTCATAGGATTCCAGTTCACTGATTAAAACCAATCTTTTTTTTTTGTATCAGGCTCTTCACTTACACACAGCATTATATAGTTACAGCATTTCCAGCTGAGTAGTACGTTTTGTTATAATCTATCAGTTTCCTTGTTTTGGCTGTGCTGTTTCTATCCCTGATCCTTTTTTTTTCTCTTTGTAGTTTCTATAGCAGTCATATTTTCCTTTCACAGCCTCTATGTCTTAATTAGCCTCATTGCATTGTGTCATTTTGCTACATACTTGCTTCTCCCCCTTTCTCATTTTTCTATACTGGTATCTAATACTGTTGCGGATGTGGTTTTACTGTTTTTTTCATTTTCTGCAGCTCAAGTGTTAACTCCAATTGAATTTTTTTGCCACTAGCTGCAACTTAGTTTTCCATTCCTGTTTCATGTGGTATTAAGTTGCAAAGTTCTGCTCTCTGTAAGGCAGAGCACTTGATCACTTAACTTGTTTGGGCTCATACTGCATATGGCTGCAAATCTGCTCTGCAGTGAGCTGTATTTTATTCATTTTTCTTTATTACCATATACTGTATGTCATTTTTTGCTCATGCACTCACCTGAGATGCAGAGCAATTGAACACATCACCTATTGCTGCTGGAATAGCTCTGTATTTGCCCCCCCCCTTTCATTTTATAGCTACTTCTCTTCCATTTCACTTTGTTTTTTTTTATCAACTTAATTCCTCTCACTTAAATAATGTGTTATGTGGAATAACTCCCATTGTTATTGTTTTTTTACAAAAATTGTCAACTGTGCAAATGCATTTGTAAAAAATGAATTATAATAGTGAGACTTTTTGAAATGTTATTTGACTTCCCATTCTCATGCTTGTCTACCCACTTACTCAGTCTCCTACTTGTTCTGTCCTTGTACTAACTAATTCCTGTTGCTTCATATCAAGGGGTTGTTGATTTTTGTATTGTGTGTGCCTAGGTGGAGCAGCAATAAAACATAAACTATGTAATGCCCTCAATAACACACCTACCCCAGTTTACTCTTTCCTAACACCCATTTCTCAGGCCTTGTGTACAATAAGATCTTTCTTCAGCAGGACAACTTATAATGAAATGTGTAAGATTTATATTGACATTTGGGTATATGCATTTTTATATAATACTAATTATGTGTGGGTGTGTGTACTGCATACCAATCTCTAAAAAAAAATAATTAAACACATTAAATGTCTTTGTAAACATGTCTCAACATTGCAGTTATCTTCCGCCTTGTCACAACATATAGTTGTCTCAGCAGTGTTTGCAGTTAAGGTACAGTACCTTCATGTATATGATAGCCCAGTTCTGTTGAGTTGATTGCTATAACAGTGCCTAGAATGAAATGTAAAAAATATAGGTAATTGTAATACAGATGGCATTAGTTTTTTATCTGCCCTTTCTCAATGTACTGTACTTTGATTCAATTAGTGTATGCAATGGCAATTCATGTATGTGTTTAAGCCCATGAAACACCCTTATCTAGTTAATGCATTTGCAGCCATAGTGGCTTTGCCAATGCTTGTTCTTTCTTGAAGTTACTGTAGCTATGCTTCACTCCCCCCATACAGCACTGCCTCACTACACAATACAGAAAACAAAACTACAACTTTAACTTACTAAATCACAAAAAATACCACAAATAATTGATGATTTAGAAGCACAAGGCATAGTACACACTTAAGGGAGTGATTTGTTGGAAGAAACTGTGTGTTTCAAATGCTTTCCAAAGGTTTTTAGTCACAAAGATACAGGACATACTAAGTACCATCTCTGTTCTCCACACTGCACTGAATTCAGTCTACATAGCAATGCAGCTCATTGTGGCACCATGTGACCTCCAGTCCCATGAATTCTTGCAAACTTCTCCTTAGAGCCAAATTTACAGGTGGTATTCACAATTTCACCATGTGTGAAGTTCTCCTTACTGCATCTTCAAGGAGAACTTTGCAAATTTGGTGACATTCACAAATTTCTCCATGGAGTGAAGTTTTCTAACTTCACCCACCTCTGGTTAATACCAATTTTTTAAAAGCCTCCTCTGTTGTTTAATACTTCTGTGGCCAGATATTCAAAACTTAGGCTGGGTGCTAAGGGGTGGTTGACCTCACTAACCAGGTTTTGTGCCTGATTTTTGGGTGGAGTCTAAATTCAGATGTCTAGTGGTATTCCCCACTCTTCAGTCCCCATCCCTGGACATTATGTGGTATTTCCTGGTGTCTAGTGACACCCACTGCCCTCTGATCCCTGGCCCCATACATTATGTGTTATTCACTGATGTCTAGTGACACCTCCGAATCCCTGTTCCTGTAAAATCTGAATGTTCCTTGGTGTCTAGTGGCACCTCCACCCTCCGATCCCCATCCCTGTACTCTGATTGATAGTCCTTCATGTCTAGTGGTACCCCCACCCTTCTATCTCTGCCCTTATAAAATGAATATTCCCTGATATCTAGTGGCACCCCCACCCTCTGATCCTTGTCTCTGTACATTATGTGTTATTCCCTGGGATCTGGTGGCACCCCACACTCTGATGCCCATACCTGTAAGAGCTGAATATTCCCTGACATCCAGTGGCACCCCCCACCCTCCAATCCCCATCCCTGAATAAGTGTACATAGTCCTCATTGACTAGCACTCCCACACTGCCAACAATGAGAAAGCCACCTTGCCAACCCCCCCTTTACCTCTTTCACCTGTGTCACAGATCTGACATGGTGACTGGCACAGCTCTCCTCTCATCACCTTGGCCAGATGCTGTATGGAGTGACAGGGAGCATGCCTAGACAGTACATCCACTCCCTTTACAATACACATGGCGCATGCTCCCTGTCACTCTATATTGTGGCCAGCTGAGGTGGTGAGAGAAAGGCTGTGTTGGTTGCCATATAGGATCTGCGGCACTAGTGACAGAAGTAAGGGGGTGATACCACTCCTTATGCACCCCAGCATCCCACTAGCCCTCCTGACTGCCTTGTCACACTGCCTTGCCACCAGTAGGTCATCAGATATGATTACCCCCAGGTCTCTTTCCCACTTGGTAGTCATCAATACCACTCCACCCATTTAGCACTCCATCTCTGGGTTTCTGTGCCCTAAGTGCATTATTTTTCACTTATTCACATTGAAACCCAGCTGCCATGCCCTTGACCACTCCTCTAGTTTTCTCTTATCTTTGCTTATCCTTTCCACCACCCCTGGAGTCCACCCTATTTCAGATTTTGGGGCCATCCATAAACAGGCATACCTTCCCTTCCAGCTGCTCTGAAATGTCACTTATAAAGATATTAAAGAGGACTGGTCCCAGCACTGATTCTTGAGACACCTCACTGGACACCTTGCCTTCCTCAGAGTGAACTCCATTTACCACCACCCTCAGTCACCTATCCCCTAACCAACTTCCTATCCAGTTTACCACCTTTTGACCAGTTATACTATGAGATCCCAAGACTGACAATCCCAGTACTGCAGTCCTGATGGACAGAATCCCAATGGTAGACAGCCACACTCCTGATGGTTCTGGGTCACCATACCATGGGGAATGTGGCTGTCAAGAGGTCTGTCACACCACTGGGATTCCATTCATCAGTATTCTAGTGCCAGGATTATCAGTCTCAGGCTTTTGCATCTCAGGATCTCATGGTGATACCCTTTTGACCCTCTTCTAAGCTACAGTACCTAGCTTGCTTACAAGTCTTCTACATAGAACAGCATCAAAGCCTTACTGAAACCTAGGTAGGCCATGTCCACCACTCCACCCTGATCTAGTTCTTTTGTCATTCAGTCAAAGAAATCTAACAGATTCATTTGACATTACCTGCTCCCTGTGACTCATGCTGCCTTGGGTCTTGTAACCCACTGGATTCAAGATACTCAGCAGTTCTTTCCTTTAGCAGTGATTCCATTAAGTTTCCACTACTGATGTCAGGCTGACTGGCCTATTATTGCCAACCTCTTCCCTGCTATGATTTTTGTATAATGGGACTACATCTACCCTCTTCCAGTCATCCGAAACCACTCCTGTTTGTTGTGAGATGTTAAATAATATTGTAAAAGGTGCAGCCAGTACCTTTCTGAGCTTCCTCAAGAACACTGGTGGCACCCCATCTTGCCCAATTACTTTCTTCATCTTCAGGACACTCTCTCTTCAGAAAATTGAGTAGTGTCCACTTCCCTTCCTCCAAAACTTCTCTTACTTGTATGTGGCCCTTCCCCTTCTCCTTCCTCTATGAACACTGAACAAAAATATTTGTTCGGGATGTCTGCCCTTTCCTGGTCCCCCTCTGCACAGTCCCCCCCCCTTGCTTTTGTAATCTTACAACCACCCCTGGTCTTCCTCTTTTCACTTACATACTTAAAAAATGTATTGTCCTCTTTCGTTACCTCCTAGGCTATTTTCTCTCTTTAGTTTGTACCTTTGTTCTCCTTACTGCTATTTCTGCTTCTTTCTGTTTCTCCTGATACACCTCCCTCTGTATCTCATATACCTTCTGAATGCTACCGTTTTTCCCTTTACCTTTTTAGCCACTTCTTTTGAGAACCATAGCAGCCTCTTTTTCCTCTTGCTTTTGCTCACTTGTTTGATGCAAAGGTTTGCCACCTTTACTATGCACCCTTTTAGCGTCACCCAGTATTCTTCCACCCAACCCATGCCATCCCACCTGCCAGGTCATCACTGAGGCATTCACCCATCTTTATACAATCTGCCCTCCTGATGTCCAGGACCCTCACCCTTGTGTGGTTCAATTCTGCAATTGTCTTTATATTGAATTACACCATATGGTGATTACTGGTCTCCAGGTGACCTTCCACCTTGAAATCTGAAACACTGTCCCTATTAGTAAGTACCAGGTCCAGTATTGCTCCATCACAAGTAGGTTCATTGACTAGTTGCCAGAGGAATGCCCCCTGCAGAGAGTTCAGGATGTTCCTGTTTCATGCTGAAGCTGCTGAGAGGCTCCAATCAACATCTGGTAGGTGGAAGTCCCCTGCCAATAGCACCTCCCCCTTTTCTGCCATCCTGCCAAAGGCTTCCAACAGTACTTTAATTCCTCCCCATGTGTTGCAGTTCTGTTGATCACTCCAGTATGAACAGTGGCTCCATTCCACATCTACAGGGTGACCCTCAGTGTCTCTACCATCCCCTGTATTCCTTGCATCTTCATTGCTTTTGTGCCTTTCTCTCATAAAGCACCACACCCACTCCTTTCTTTCCCATACAGTCCTTCCTAAACAGAGCATAACCTGGTATGTCCAAGCCCAAGTCATGGTTTTCAGTGCGCCATGACTGTATAATGACTGTAATATCCAGGTTGGCCCCTGCAAGAATTCTGTTTCCGAGACTTCTAGCATTCACCCACATGGCCTTCCAGAGTTTGCTTCCACTCTGCTTATTGTTCACTTTTTCTTTTTTGTCCTCCTTCCTTTCCCTCTCCTTCTAATGAACCCCTTCTCTTCCTCCTTTGTCTCTACCACCCTATCTCCTTTATTACTTTGCACCTTGGGGGATTCCTTCCCATCATCTTCTCTTTACTTCTACTTCAGCCTGGGGAGAGGGGGGTCAGTTTCTGTCTCCTGATTCATTTCCCCACCCCCTTTGTCTAGTTTAAATGTTCATCAAAGTGACTCTTAAACCACCACTGTGGACTGTAGTTCCTCTCATGGATGAATGCAAATTTATTGCCCATTATTCCCTTAACCAAGTTATGCACTGCTAATGTTAAGGTAGATGGGTTCTCTGACCTGGATGTTTGGAATCCCTTTGATATATAAAGTTGGCAGAACATGCCTCTTCCTTATGCTTTAGTCTTTGTAATGCTTCCTTGAGCCGTTATCAATACATTTACTTCTCTTTATGGTGGTAGGTGATGGTATATTTTCATTGACTTTCACCCTTTTGCCATTATCATCTAATTCTGTGCTTCCCTGACCCTCTTCTGCTTCGGACAGGTTTGATTAATCCTCCATGACTACTTCCTTTGCTCATCTGCTACTTTTCTTTGTAAGTTTTTTATTTCTACATTTTTCTTTCTTTTTATCAGTAATGGAGGCTTTTTTTTTTGCTCAGATAGTAGTTGTTTTTTTCCATTCCTGTATTTCATTTACAAGGGTCTCAATTTACATTACTTCTTTCAGGGCCACTTTATTGGTAACTTCTTTGAATTTATTAGACTGATCTTCCTGTTCTACATGTACATTTGTGCCTATGCATAAGGCCTGTGTTTGGGCTGCTCACTAATTTCCTTTTTACTTTAAGTTGTTCTTTAAAAACTACAGTAATAACTATATTGTAACACAACCCTCTCTGAGGGCAATGAACCTTCTGTTATTTGTCTCTGTATACAGTACTGGTACTTGTCTTGCTTGTATGACATAGAATCTTTGTACAAGAGCAGCTTGCTCAAAGGTTGTTTCTGATGATTGCAATAAATAAATAGATTTTCTTGAAATTTCAAATTTCATTCTCATTCTGTATACCACAATTAGTTCCGTTACCCTGTCTGATCAGTCTTCTCAATAATATCACCATTTAAGAAAGGAATATCCCATTTGTATTTCCTTCTTTATCCCCTCTAAACTACTAGGCAAACTTTTCATTTCTGATTTTCCAGAAACTGTGTTCAAACTCTGGTTAGAGGTATATTTTGCAAGGGGGTGTTTATTGGTACTTCTTCCTGAGACAATAAATGTGGTATTTCTGGGGACTTATTCAGAGGTGGGTCCAAGCTAAGTTTTTTCCTATATGGGCAATGAAAATATCAAAATCTTTAAGAAATGATTTTTGTGACTATTTCTTGTCTCTTTATTTGATTTTGATACTTCCATTTGATGGTTACTTTTCAGTGTGAATGGGTGCTATAACTGGCTGACTTTATAGATCTATCAGATGATTATACATGTTATTTTTTTAATAGAGAGTTAGGCTTAGATTCCTGTGATGTCTTCTGGTCTGGCCCCTTCAATTCTAAACAGTGCAAGGATGGACCATTTTTTCCAATCATTCTGTTCTATTAACATTACTAATTGGAGTACATTTACATAGCTGTCCACAGAAATGGTGTTCCTCTAGGTGAATTATGTGTTTTATTAACATATTTTGTGACTTCTAATTAAGGAGTGGTGAAAAGGTCAATTTCAGGTTAAAGTTCTCTTTTTTTACTTTCTTGCCCTTAACTTACAATGGGCCCTATTCACAAATGCCTATGTACCACATATGTGCAATGTGTAGGTATGCCCATGACCAAATGCCACATAGAGGGGTCCATCAGCCCTCCTGTGGCATTCATGACAGGTGTGCTAGCACTTTGCACACCAGGTCCCCTAGCTGCCCATGAAGCTATGTGCCATGAGTGGTCCAGAGACATGCTGGGGGGTGTGCCCACACTCCGAGTCATCCACTAAGGTTCAGAGTTGGTGCATAGGGCTTGGCCAGAGGGGCACAAGTTATGCAACAGGGACCCAGCTGTAACTCTTAGGCACCCCCAATGGACACCTGCTGGTGGCATCTGTACAGGGACCCATGCCACACTGCTGCCCCAGCCCATCAGGCTGAAAGGGAGGACTGAGGGAAGACATTTGGGCTGCTGCCAATTGGACCCCAATTCCTGGGGTCCAGACCCTCCCAGGATCCCCTGCGTGTACACAGCAGGGGATTCACTAGGGGACACAGACCAGGTATCCCATTGGATGTCACCTGCACCCAGTGATCCACCCCCCTGTGCAGCTGCAATCCACCCCATGCAGCTGTGCACCTGTGGCAGGGCTGTGGACAAGTGCCCTCCAGGTGCTTGCATTTGTGAATACCATGCACCCTATGCCTGTTTGGCGCTGCACACCTATGCAGGCATTATACATGCATTTTGCATTTGTAACCTGCACTTTTGTGAATAGGGATCATTAATGACTGTTATGCGAGTTCAAAAAAATTTTCATTTTTTTGTAAACCTGAGGACAGAGAGCCTTTTTTGTGCTAATTCCATCTTTTTTTTGTGCTTCATTCCCTCCCATCCTAGTGCACCTATACTGTCTCAAAAATGTATATGAAACATACAAATGAAATGTATACAAAAATACTATAGCACAATAATGTTTTTAAATATAAAAAAGATTCCTGTAGAAAAAATGCTATTTATGCAGATGTATTGCAAATATAATTTTCAATTGTTTTCAAACATACAGCTTGGTGAACCTTATTACACGCAGTTCACTCAAGATTCAAAAGTACTGTTTAAAATGCTCACTATTGACGAAGTTAGTGGGGATCATGTCTTCAGCTGTTTCTGTTCAGGCTTGATAAAATGCTTTTTACAATGTAGTATCCAAAATAACAGTTCGAGTCACACAGTTTACACAGTTCTCAAGTGCTTCAAAAGGGTTGAAGAGATTTTTTGATCAGTCCTTAAAATATTTTTGATCCACAATCTGTAGACAGATTTGCACTTCCAGTGCTTCCTACATGCGAATAAATAAACACACTACTTAATAAGATACTTAAAAAGACATAATAAGTCCAAGCAGGTGATGCCGTGTCCCCCATTCCCATTCAAGCAGGTGTCCCTCAAGGCTCCATTCTGGGTCCAGTCCTTTTTTCAATTTTCCTCAATGATCTCCCATCTGTCTGTGTCTCTTCCTCCATTCACATGTAAATCAACGATACGGTACTCCATGCCTCTGGTCCCTGAACCCTAGATGTGTAGCCCCAGCTGCAGAGTGACTTCTTTTTTTCTCTTACTCCAATTTTTGTGCCATACTGCAGTGCTCCAGCAGGGGGATCCAGCTGCTGGCCCCCACCAACCTGGAGGACAGCAGGCTCACTCACCATGAGGGTCCTAGCACGGCCATTACTGGACCCCGACACAATTCCACGACAGGCCTCCAGGTCAGCAGGTGTACGGCTATCAAGCTGCTTGGTCACGCCCAGCTCTTTTCCACCCTAGATTTTTCCCCCGGAGCTGGCAGTGTAATGAAATTCTGCGTACATGCAAGCGTCTTGCCAGAGTCCACCCTATGCTAGTGCCATGTCTTGCACTTCCCTGACCTTCACCAGTGGCTGCCCAAGCATGACACAACCCTCTAGCCCACCCCAGAGGAAGGAGAGCAGTCCTGGGATGCTCAATCCCGTCTCTCCCCTGCCAGCCCCAATGGCCTGAGTCCATTCCTGAACCTGGAGTCACTGTTATGGTGTGAGGTGTGGCATCCAGTGCCTCAACCCTCAGTGCCACTGGGCCAGCTTGCAGAGTGACTTCTTGAGAGTACTACACTGGTTACAGACAAATCAGCTCAAAGTTAACACCAAGAAAACCATATCCATGACATTCAGTACTGCTCAAAAATGAGCCAGTCACCCCCTCCCCTCCTTTTCTACCTTCAACGGGACCTCCCTTGATGTAGTCCCCACTTTTAAGTATCTTAGCATCTGGCTGGGCAGTTGTGTTGTCTTCTGTTCTCACATTGACTATATCCACACCAGACTCCATCCAAAGCAAAGAGCCATATCTAGAAATAAAGATTCCTTAAGTCTCCTAAGATGATAACAGCACTGGAAAGTGTTTTATCTGGACATCCCATATAACTGAAATGCCACTTGGGGGGGGGGAAGAGAGAGAGAGGAATGGGATTTGTTTTTGTTTTCTTTTCTAAGTAGTGCAGTTACACTGAGTGTATCCACTGACAGTAATCTGAGCTGGCATGAGTATGCTCCATGAAAAAGAGATGTATTTAATCAAACAGTTTGTGGTTCTCTCTCTCTGCAAAATAGTGTGGAACATGGACACACCAAAGCCAAACTGCTCTAAACTGCTCCGGCACAATAATACTAATACAACTTCAATTTTGTGAAGTCCGTTCGGAATCTGATGAGCTCCATTTTTCTACTGTGCTAGCAAGATGTCTGCAGGACACCGCCCACTGCAGCCATAAAAATGTGCACCAGCTGCCATAAATTGTGGAAAAGGATGAAAAAATGCAATTTTTTTCAATAATTTAGTGCATGCAGAAAAATGCTGTGGCTATGTAAGAAAACCCTCACTTGCTTAATTTTTTTCCTGGCATGTGCACAATTCTTCCACTTTTAAAAATCCTGCCCCAGATTTTTAAATGTGCATAGTCTGGAATTTGTTATACAGAAAATATGCAAACATGCTCTTTTTCACACACAAACAGATGCTGTTTGTGAAATTTTACATATGAGGAATGTGGAATTACTCACTTTAAAAGTACATGTAAAATATGAAAAATGTATCATCAGTTGCAAACAGATTACTTGATTAGATTAGACTATGCAACAGATAACATTTATTGTATTTCTGTTTCTCAGTTTTTGTGACTATATATCTGTTACTATCACTGTTATTATTGCTGTTTTTTGTTTTCATAAGATAGTGTCACCTATTGCTACCACTTTTATATTGTTGGTTTTCATTTCATAAGATGCTTACTGTTGTACACAGAACCTTGTTACTACATCCAATTTCTGTACTGTATGTAATTAATCTGGGTACTCCTGAAAAATGGATGCATGTCTCAGTGACCCAATCGGTTAACAAAATCCACTAACTAACTAACTAACTAGCTAACTAACTAACTAACCAATAAATAACTGTGGGCATTTCATGACAGGTGTGTAAAATGGAGTTTTCTAGTTTTACCCAGCTCTAATCATGGTTATGCTAACTGTACTGTATTGTTTAATAGTGATATAACACCAGTTTAAAACACTGCTCTCTACAGTATGACACTGTTTCAAAGGTTAAAAAAACATTTATTTAGTCTTTGATATTGTGGATGGAGAGAAAGAGAGAGAGACAGAAAGACAGGTTAAAAGTTGTAGCTTTTCATAATAATTGCTGTATTGTAACTGCAAGGAAAGAAAGGTTTTATCTGTATAGGTCCTTGGAAAACTAAAGTTATTGTATAGATTAATGCCTTTGATACCTAAGAAGATGGTATGGCATAGTAGTTAGAGTGCAGAACTGTGAATATGGAAACAGGCATTTGAATCCCAGTGCCATTACTTTCTCACCATGTGCCCCTTTGCAAGTCATCTAACCTCCCTGTGTTAACCTTTCTGTTAGCTCTCTGCTCTATCCCTTTCCTATTTGAATCTCCTAATGCACTAAACATAGCAGAAACATTCTCTCCATTCCTTCTGCTGGATTGTAAAATACTTTTGGATACAGTTTGTATGAAATGTATTATATAAAACCAAATTCCCTTCACTTCCCTTATATATTGTTGACCAATCATTTCTATATTGACAGCAAACTTCACATTTATGATGATGACAGCATTCTGTTTATAATTGGCTCTAACCCATATGCTATCATAGCCTGTCTTCAAATTGTCTACTATAATCTCATGCCTGGATTTACAGCAAATCATTTGGTACTCAAGCAAACTAATACTGCCTCTTGTTTCTTGGCACCAGAGAATAGAAACATAGAAACATAAATATTGCCAACAGAAAAATTCTGATTGTCCATCCAGTCTGGCCGTGGTTTTCTTAAGCTTTCCAAACCTGTGTATAAGATCTGAAGATGGTAGTAATAGTAGTAGTTTTTATTTATTTGTGGTGCCCTTCCATGAAGGCCCAGGGCACCATTAATAAGATTTAGAACAACATCCAATATCAATAAAAATGTGTCACATAGCATAATATCATTCCCATGACATACCAAAGCTACAACCAACATTTATAAGTCTCCAAATGCTTGGCAAAATAAAAAGAGTTTTTAAACCACTTTTAAAATTTTCAACAGAAGGGGCCATCCTCAAAGATACAGGCAGTGCTTTCCAGAGAACTGGAGCAGCCACTTCAAATGCCCAGTGCCCTGAAGATTTTAACCTGGCTCTGGGAACTTCCACAAGGCCCTCCTCTGCCAAGTGGAGACAGCGTCTTGGGACATATGGCTGAAGGAGCTCTAACAGGTAGCTTGGACCCAGCCTGTGTAGGGTCTTATAGGTCAGCAGACCTATTTTAATGGAGATTCACCAGCAGCCAGTGCAACTCTCATTGCTCCAGTGAAATATGATAGGATCTTGGAAGACCTGTCAACAACCAGGCCGCCGCATTCTGCATCAGCTGCAAGTGCCTCAATGCACCTCCCATGACCCTGAGGTAGAATGCCTTACAGCAGTGAAGCCTCGGGGTAACAAACCCATGTACCAGTGTGACTAGGGCATTGCGGGGACAAGGGACTTAATCCAGGAGATATTGTGAAGATGATAAAAACCACTCTGGACTACTACCAACACTTGTGCCTCTTGTGTCAGCTTATTATCCAGAATGACACCCAGATTTTTCATCTTTGTGGAGGCCACTATTTTAGATGGACCGAGCACAATCCTGAAATCCTCCAGCAGCCTCCACACACATCCCCTTCAACCTGTGTCAACCACCAGCACTTCATTCTTTCCTGGGTTAAGACTCAACCAGCTTGATGCCATCCACATCTGGATCTCAGACAAGCGCTCATTAAACACATCAACTGCATCCATTCTTCCAGGCATGAAAGACAGGTACAGCTAGGTATTATTGGCATAGCAGGTAAGACTGTAAATGCATGAATGGAGTGCAGATATCTAGGAATTATACTTGATCAGTCTTTTTACTTTTCCTCCCTTATCCAGGCTCTGCCCACCAAAGCCTTCAAAAAAATTGGAACCACAATGCATTTAACTGCCTTTCCAAGGTATGAGAAAATGTCTTGTTGAATATTAATTGACATGACTTTGGTGATATTATCTGCTCCACTACTCCAAAATGTCTACTATCTAAATTACATACCCTATTCAACTCCCTCTGTCACTTTGTTTCCTGCTGCCCTCATCAGACACACCATTGCACTCTATATGACTAGCTAGGATTGTATATCGATATTCTGTAAATACTATTGTATCATATTGTAGTTACTGTATCCCTAGAAGAAAAATTATGTTATACTCTGTGTGAAAAAAAATCTGTGTGACTGTCTGCTTTTTATGATCCACCCTCTGTTGTACTGTATGTGTCTGTGCTCCCTTCCTTGGGTCACACCTGGAAATGAGTTCTGCTCTTGGTACCTTTCCCAGTTATCAAATTTTAAATAAATAAATAAATAAAAGTGGCCCTTGCTTAAAGAGCTAGTGTACTGCCTGGAAACTGCCTGCAATTAATGGTAACTTTCAGATGTAGTCAGCTTTTGCTTCTTATATCTCAAGTGTTTATTCTTTTCTGTTTGCTAATTAGAAGATTTTCCACCTGGCAGTACTGGGGTGATGTGAGGAGCAGCACTCTGGAGGAAAAAAAAAAGACAGTTCTGTTCCTCCCACTACATCAACACTGAAACCACACAGACTATGACATCACTAGTAACCAATGAGAACCATTTCTTGCTGCCAGGTTTCACTTTCACTTGAAGCAGCAGGGAATGGCTCTCCCTGGTTACTAGTGATGTCACAGTTTCCTGCATTTTGATGGTACCTTGTGAAAGTCACTACTCAGGCAGCAGGGATTGTGGTGCCTCGAGGTGTTTGGTCTTCTTTCTGTGATGTAATGAGAGGAACAGAAAATACTTTTTTTTTTTTCTCCAGAGTGCTGCTCCACACACCACCCTAGTACTGCCAGGTGGAAGATGTTCTAATTAGCAAACAGAAAATAAAAAAAAAAGTACTTCAGATACTGGAAGTGATAACTGACTGCCTCTGAAAATTACTATTAATTCCAAGCAGTACACTAGCTCTTTAACTGCAGGCACTTGTAGCATCTTTGTCCACATGAACTTGAATATTGGCTCACCAAAGTTCGCAGCTATTTAAACAACCTGCTTATCCCTGCTCCAAACTAGAGATGGGCAAAGATGGGAAACTTTGCTCCGCAAATTAATCCTCAAAATGAACACAATTCACAGATTAATTCACAGAAGTGAATTGCAAAGTTTCACCTGCAAAGTGCAGAATCTCACCACAAATGGTGGAATTTCACCATAAATGGTGTAATTTAGCCATTCACAGGCAAAATTCTGTAATTTGCAGCAAAATTCCACCCCAAAAATAACAAAGTCAGATAGGTAAATTTCTAGCCTAGTAGCCAAACTTCGCGGATTGCTCCACGTAGATGAATATTCTGACTTCACCAGAACTTTGCCAGTGAATTTCAAATTCACTGCCTCTCTACTCCATATAGAGGTCACAACCTTTGCTACTACACTGGAACCCAGCTCTTCACTTACAGCTGAAAAATGAAGTCTGCTTAGCTTTCCTTTTGTTATAGACTCCCACAGTTATGGAATAACATTGTCTTAGGTAGTCGATCACCTACCAGTGTTTCTTCCACTAAAAAGTCCCTTTAGATTCTGCCCACATCCCAAGGTGACTGCACCTAATTGCTCATTTGTGCATGTCATTGAATTTATATTGTTGTACATTTTTGTGTACTTCTCTTCCCTGCCTGGTGTTTACCTCATAGTAGGCCCTGTGCTCCAAAGGGTGGGTAATACATGCCTGAGACACATACCCCATCTGCGCAGCTATGCACCTATGTACCTGCAGGAGATCCATGGATGGCCACATGCATGATCAATGGCTACCGCACGACTCCCATATGTGACCCCACCCCCCTTGGCTCGCATGGTCACATGGGCAGTCAGGGGTGGAGCAGCAGACCCAGGTGGACAGTCAATTAGATGCCAGTACCAGGTCCCTGAGTGAATCCCTTGCACCCATGCAGAGGGTGCAGGGGTTAGATGAGGTGCTGCATACAGTGGCAGTGCAGCCAAGCTGACAGGCAGACACCTGTCCTGCTGCCCCAGCCCTCCCCTGCAGCATAGTGGGCTGGGGCAGCATGAAGGTCATATTTGTGTTGCTGCCACACTGAGCAGCCAGAGAACACTGGGGAAAGTACCAGGGTATGCCTGGTCTCAGCAGGCATACCCAGTGCCCCCTCTGCCTCACACTACGTGGCTTTGTGAATGCCGCATAGTGCAGGCACACCCCAACATGCCCCATGTGAACATCCCTGAGAGGCATTGGAGGTGGGTGCATAAGTGCCTTGTGATGCACTCACGCATCCTTGGTGAATGCCGCTGGGGGTTTGTGGGATTCCCACTGCACGGCATATACCTGTGCAGTTGCCTATGTGCCCCGGATACATGGTGCATAGGCAATGCAGATTTTTGTGCATAGGGCCCATTGTAAATATCGTATTATTCAGTATAACATGTATTTGATTGTATTGCCATTACAAACTTGTGGTGAGTACTATATATTGTGTTCCTATTTTGCAATCCCTTCCCTTACCTTTCCCTCCCAGGTTGCATCTATAAATAAGATTCCTGCTGTATCTCTGTATGTTTAGCTGGTGAAACAATTTCCATAAATAAAAATAAACATTGCATGTTAATATTTCTGTCATGGCATTTTTGTGTTGCAGTTCTGTCCATTTTCAAGTCATTGGACACACTTTTCAAATGGTGCAATGCCATATACAGTAACATGAGTAACATGGGTATTTTGCTCAATCATACATTCTTAAAGGTGCAGCCCATGATGAAATTGGTTGCTTTGTCCCTTCCCCCACCACAAGCAATATTGGTAGCCCACACACTGGCAGGAAATAGGGGACATCTATTAATAACTTTCGCATGTGCTATGTTCTGCATGGGTAGAACCCCTACCACCATTACGCATCCCTTAGCCCACCAGGGAAAACTGATATATAAGAGAACTAGGGACTATGCTACACTGAAACTGTGACAAGTGTGTGGAAGAGTAAAAAAGGATGAGTTTGGCTATTTGAGGGCTTGTCAATCCTGGTTCCATACCTCTCAAACTGGATTTCAGATGTCTTTGTGGTCAGAGTTGAGAAATGAGAGCAGATCTAGTAGGAAATAAGACAGCTGAAATACCATGGTTTAAAACAAATTTTTTTCTGAGCCAGGCATTAATATGGTTAAGGCAGGATGATAAGGAAAGAAATGAGAGTCACATAATGAGATAAAGGACAAGCATACCTAGGCTTCATCATATGTTTTATATTAATATATCATATACAGTACCCTTGTAATCTTACTTTCTCCATTGGGTACAATACATTATATTTTTATTTATATACATTTATTTTATCACAGTTCCAATGAGCAACCAGAACCTGACCTGTCTTGGACTGACCAATGGATAAAACAGGGGATTAATATTGGTTAGTTGTTATGAAGAAGAAACATATAATGCTATATAAAATGATAATTTGTTGAAATGGATACAGGTTTCTACACATATAAAAAAGAGATGTTTTAGCTGATTAATTCAGAAGAGTCTTTATTAGGGAATCATGTTTACAGCAACCGTTTGAAACTTATCTAATAAAAATAAATCGGGTTTCCCCACCAGATTCAGCAGAAAACATGTTCATAAAGGTTTTAAAAAAATTTATATAAAATTTGTTCTCAAATGTCTTTTTGTTTGAAAGGTCTGGATGTTTTCAGTAGAATACTTTTTACAAAGACACTGTGTATGTGGGTGTAAACAAGATACTCTGTCATCTGCTACTTCTGCTGGCATTGAGCCTTTACTTTTGGAATTCAGAAGTTTCTCTCTACAGTTTGCAATAAGCCAACATACTCACAATTAACCCTGCAGGTTACAATAGTCTTCAAGCAGGTATTTTATCCACATACTGCTGTTACCTTAAGCATTTCAGAAAATGGTAATGAAGTTTAAATTTCTCAAAAAAGATCATAGCATTATTGTGTTGCTAATGCTAATTCTGAGTTATTCACTGCAGTACTATTATATTTCCATAACACAACAATTTTCTTATGTTTTGCAAAGTGTAGCACAGTACAAAAAATGAAAGGAGGTTCTGTGTTTTAAAATCAGTTGGTCAGCATACAACTACAGTATAAGAATGTTAAAATGCTTTTGTGATGAAAGGTTTGGCACTTCACTCTCCCTGTCTGACAATCAAGGCTAGAAGCCTCACAATGGCACCAAAGAGGTGTGCCATATGACCAAAGCCCCCCCCCCCGCTCGGCTGTGGATTCCACTCTTGGAGGTGCTGTGTCACAGGGACATAGCCCTCAGGCTAAAGAAACATTAGAGTAATGTGATAGATGGCATTAATGATAACTACTGGAAGATACAGGAGAAGTGGCACTGGGGGAGTGCAGATCATAAGTTGTTCACTTCCACTAAATCCTGGGATGTATTCTATAAAAGCATTGGATCAGCATATAACTATATATATGTTTGAATGCTTCTGTGATATAAGCTTTTGTCCTTCACCTTCTCTTTGTCTTGTGGACAAGACAACTAGCCTTATGAAAATGCAATAGAACTTGGCTATACTGTATTATCAGAGAGCCCCCCCCAACTAAAAGTTCCTCTCTTGTAGGCTCCAGAGGGATTCTTCTCTAAGACATGAAGCAACATTTCATAACACCACCTTAACCTGGCTTAGTACTAAAATCAGTACTTCCTGTATATCCCCCCACCCAGTGTGTCAAGACTGTAAACAGGAAATGTTCCTTTCCCTCCTTTCCCAGTCAACAACAACAACAAAGTGCCATAGGGAACTACAATAGATGCCATTCCTCAAGCATGAAATAGAGCACAGCTGTACCGAGGACCAGCTATTTTATGATCATCCAATCCCAGTGCACAGGATAATTTATGACCTTTGGTATGGAAGAGAAGACAAATCCACTGTTGGGAATCTCTGAGGACACAAGGTGCTAGGTTGGTATCCATTTGTACTTTTGTTAACTTGTAGCTTACAGAACAGAAGAAAATGTCACATACATTTGAAATTGATGATGCAGTGGGGCAAGCACAAACAGTGTATAACTATACAGTACTCCGCTTCTGTAAATTTACTGATATGCTTGTTTGTACTTTCTACCCTCTCTATTTGATGACTGAGACTACCACCCTCACAAGGTTACACTTAACTCAGTCATATGACTAAATTAAGGAACTTCCTTACTTAGAGCAGACACTCTGCCTAGGTGGCTAAAAACTTGGGTTATGTGATTACAGAACCCCCCTCCAAAAGAGAGAGAGAAATGACTAACAATTGCAGTAGCTTTAGTAATGGCTTGGCTTCTCAATCTCTTTCACCTGCAACTGGGACTATCACTCTTGTATGTGTCACAGAGCTTTGGCATATGACTAGAGGAACCTCCTCAGTGAGTGTTCAGCCCTTGGAAGTGCCTAAGGGACTCAGCCAAAGCTAAAGGAACATTGAGGAAATGCAGTTAGTGTATTTCAGCATGGAACTTGGCACTGCTCCACAGAAATGCCTTCTTCACTAGGCGCCAACTTTGAAATGGGCTTCCTACAAACTTTGCTGGCTAACTCTGCACTGCTGCCCTGGCCAAATACTTAGTGCTTTAAAATGCAGGTGAAATACATAGCATTTTAGAAGCGCTAGTTATCAGAGCTGTTTAAGAACACTAACTCTGCATGTAATCAGCGCCCTGCAACAGGGTTCTCCCTGGGCTAACTTTCTACTTTAAATAATGTCTCGCTAAGGGGATTGACTCTTGGCAGAAACTGCTTAAACAGTGCTTTGCCAGGCTGTGCTTTGATCAGCATTCTGCTGATGGATTCCCTGAATCGTCTCTGCACAGCATTCTGCTAAAGAAGCAGTGCCTCTGCTAAAGGTGATTCTCTTTGGGCTGGAATTGCTTAAGCAGCAGCTCTGCCAAAATGTTTCTCTGTGGGTTGAATTTTCTGAATTTTTAGAATTGCGATGCATAGATCCTGCACATGTAAAATAATGCAGCTAATTCCCCAATGTATTTATGGGTTGAATTTTTAGAATTTTAGAATTGTGATGCTTAGTTCCTTCACATGTAAAATAATGCTGCTAGTTCTCTGATGTAATTCTGGTATTTAGGATATTTTTGCTTTAGCCCTTTAGCCTGTGTTATTAACTATGATGGTTACATGCTCCACCAGGTAAACTGCAGACTTTAGCATATTGTTGAATGCAGACTTTAGCATATTGCCAATTGTGAGCCTGGATTTGCAGCAAGTTTTACCTCTCTGCTAGCTCCATTTGCCCTTCCTATATCTATCCCCTTCCTTTATCCCATTGTCTCATCTAGGAGCCCTGGCGCCTAAACCTAGATTCCCCCAACTACTATTTTCACCTTTGCCTCCCCCACCCCGTCTTACTTTCACACTTACTCCCCCTGACTATTGTAAAACCCCTGACACTCCCACTGATTTAGCCCTACTCTGTCTAATTCCACTCCTTATTTCTAATCTCTTGCTCTCTCCTCCCTCCCTTCCAGGACTACTTCTTGCCCTGACCAGGCTCCTGCCAACTGGCAGCACCGCCCCTGGCTCAAGCTGTCCAAATCTCTCCTGCCCACCAAGAACCAGGTACGGCTACAGCACCTCCGGCAACTCGGTTTGTAAGCCACTAATTTACATTGGGCTTCTAAGACTTTTTACTGGCTCCTCATCCACTACTTGGCACTGCTCAACAGAACTACCTTCTTCACTAGGCGACAACTTTGAAACGAGCTTCCTACAGCCTTTGCTGGCTAACTCTGCATTGTTGTCCTGGCCAAATACTTAGCACTTTAAAATGCAGGCGAAATGCATAGTGTTTTAAAAGCGTTTGTTACCAAAGCTGTTTAAGCACACTAACTGTGCACGTAATCAACGCCCTGCAACAGGGATTCTCCTTGGGCTAACTTTTTGCTTTAAACAATGTTTCGTTAAGGGGATTGACTCTCAGCAGAAACTGATTAAACAGCACTTTGCCAGGCTCCGCTTCGATCAGCATTCTCTGAGCGATTCTCTGAAATATCTCTGTATAGCACAACAATAGGGTCATATTGTCAACAGTACAACTCACATGCACACACACTAAGCCTCATACATATGCAACTAGAACACATCACCCAATCACATGACCAAACCATATAAAAATCTGACCATCATCCCCAGATTACACCATCTGCTGAACAGATAGCTAACAAAACAGAACAAAAAAATAAGACAAACCTGCCTGAAGTTGGAGCAAAACCAATTCCAGAGGAAACTGAGACACAGAAACCTACAAAACAAACAAACAAAAGTACATAACATTGTCAAATGCATTGAAAGAACAACTAAGTTAGAGAAAACAGAAGCAAATAAAGATGAATAAAATACAAAAAAGGTAACACAATGGGCAATAACAACACTTAAAGACTAAATAAAAAAAAAGATGCAACAGTAGACCTGGAAACCATGACAGCAACTAACCTAAATGGCCTACTCAGACACTTCTATGCTACAGACAGAAACACAGAAGGACAGTAATACACACTATTGAGCTTCATAAGTCTCAGAGCAGGCACTAACAGATACATCAACAGCCAATACTGTGCACAAAACACTAATATAATCACTGACAAAGCATTCAGAACTGCCAATAATATATTCATCTCCATACTAAAAACATATAGACAGACTGGCCAGAACACATCAAACCACTACCCCAGGACATCTTCAGTGACCTCTACAAACTAAAGCACTCAGCATCATTATCACAAGAAACAGCACCTGAACTAGTTAGATGAGTGTGGGTAGAGATACTACTCATTTTAGTTCAAAGATGCAGAGAAGGACAGCAAGCGCTAAGACTACAATCATTCACAATACAAACAAACACAGGCATACACGCAGCATTGAAATTCAATAAAAGACATAAAAAATCACAGAACAAAATAAAAGACAATACAGAGGATTTAAATGCAGTAGCCCAGATGACTCCCCCATGCCCAATAAAATCATTAATGAAATACCTCAGCAAGATACCAACTGATGCCAGAAACCTCTACCTCTACCCTAAATGAACAAATCAAGCAAAAATGAACAAGGACAGCTGGTACAATCAAGAACCCATTGGTTGAAAACTACCTAAGAAACATGATGCTCAGACTCAGTGAAGAAGCACATCTGAGCAGGAAATATATGAACCACAGCTTCAGAAGCACTGACGTCCACCTACTTAGCAAAGCAGGCATAGCCGACAGACACATAATGAGTGTAACAGGATACAGGATACAGATCAGAAAACAACTGGATAGCTTTCATAACTGAACTCAAGCAGTGAAGCAACATACCAGCTGCCTCAAACATAACACCAAAAACAGAATCACAACCCTCTTCAAGCTATATAACAAGCAATCCAATAAATCTACAAACCAGCACAATACCAGCTCCAGAAATTCTCACAGGACCCTACTATAAGGAAACAGCAGCCAATCACCTGAACAAGAAAATTAAATAGAGAATAATGGCTAGGCAGGTGTGTGTTATGCTGTTTTTTTACACACTCGAGGTGAGTGATGAGCCGTAAACCTCGAGAGCAAAGCTTGAGAGGTTTATGAGCTCATCACTCACCAAGGATGTGTAAAAAAACAGCATGAACACACCTGACTAGACTATTTTTTATAATTACTGATGCTTTTTACTGTTGCACCACAAGAGCAATCAGTCAGTCAGCCACAGGCATTTCCAATCTGACTGACTGACTTTGGAAGCCCAGAACAGAGTGTGAGTACTGCAGGGTGATATCCCGTGATAAGGGCTTTTGGTAGAGGGTGAACCGCATAAGGGTGAGTACTAAAGGGCAATTAGAACATGAGGAAGACAGGCACATCAGGGCACCTGTAACATGCGCGCATGCAGAAGTTTAGCAACAGGCAGAACTGTGACTGTAAGATGTCACCTGTCAAAACAGTGACTGTTAACTGGGTGACTAGACATGTGGACAACAGTAAAAAGGGCAAATAGCCCAAAACAGCGAATCCCCATACACGTGCACTTCATGCGCCTGTACACCATCACCACAATTGCAGCCACTCGACCACCACAGGGGTACACAGTGTGCGGTGCCACCTCACACCCACTAGGTAGGATGGCAGGGTGCGTGCCCCTCCAGTGGCCACCCTTGTGGATGGCCACACCACAGCACAGGCCTTCATCCATCACAACCCACCCCCAACAACACATGCCGGCATTAGCCTCCCATGGCCCATGATACATACCTCGGCCCACAAAGAGACGTGATGGTGCATGACAGTGGTGCTGCAGCCAAGCCACCATCATAGCATACACCAGCTTACATTCATCGAAGCTGTGGTGTGCAGGGTCAGTGTTCCTGGTTTGAATCCCAGAAGCTGCAAGCTCAACAAAACACCACAGTACAAAGCAGCATGGCTATACGACAGTACATAGCTATGGGAGTGCAGGGAAACATCAGCAGGCATGGATGAAACACTCACTGTATGCCACAGGACTGCTGTACTGCACCGCTGAGCCACATGCATTGCCACATACCATTGCTCTGGATGCATATGGGATGGCAGATGCTCATACACCACATTTTATGCCACATGTGCAAGGGGGGACCGACAGCAGGCAGAAATGCACACAGGTGTTACACCACCTGAACCCAGCGGCAGCATTAAAGGGCCATGATGCAGAAGTACAGGCACTCAGACCCAAGAGTGACTGTTGAGATGGACAAAGTTCAGTTTTTGACTAGTCAGAAGGGAAAGACTCTTCTTGCGAACCGGGGTCATGTGTATCGCTGAGACAAGGAGGTGAAATCGAAGGTATACTGGAGATGTGAGCAGGACCATAGGCACCACTGTCCTGCATGCCTGCACACAGTGGCAGACCATGTGATCTTCACTGGGAGGAAGCACAACCACATACCTGATGTGGGTGAGGTGGGGGTGTACTTGGTGTGCTGGCCAATGTCTGGGAGAAGGCACACAGCAGTGTTGAGAGCGCATCCCAGGTGCTCACTTACTGCACCACTGGGATGCCAGGTGCTATGGCTGGCAGGCTGCCAACCTTGCCGGTCATGAAGCACACTGTGCAGCAGGTGTGGCAGGCTGTCAGAGGATTCTCTGTCACTCCTGCAATGCTCAGAGACCTTGTCATCCCTCTGGAGTACACAGTCACTGGGGGAGGGGACACCTTCCTACAGCATGACAGTGACCCAGGCAAGGAATGCTACATCTTGTTTGCCACACATCGGTCCCTCCAATTCCTGGCAGGGCCCAATGACTGGTTTCTAGATGGGACCTTCAGCTGTTTGCCACCACTTCTTGGGCAGCTATACAAGGTACACGGTATGCACGAGGGTGTCGTTGTGCCATCGGTGTACATGCTTATGTTGTCATGGACTGAATATGTGTGTGTACAGCCAGGTGTTCATGGAGGGGCACAGGCTTGTGGGCAGTGTCCAGCCTAAATCAGCATTGCTGGACTTTGAGTGTGCTGCCTGGCATGGCTTCAGCAATATGTTTGAGGGGGTGGACCTTAGGGGTTGTTTCTTCCACTTTTGCCAGGTGGTCTGGCAGAAGGTTCAGCAGACCTCTGAGGTCCATGCCAGGTATGCATGGGAGGAGGAGCTTGCACTTCAGGTTAGAATGCTCCTTGCCTTAGTGTTCATGCCTGTGGATGCTGTGGAGATGGCATATGGTGAGCTCCTTGACCTGCCATTCTACAGGGTGCATGAGGAGAGCCTTTGCCCAGTCCTTGAGTACCTAGAGGTGACCTGGGTTGGCCAAGCATTGGGTAGGATGGCCGGCAGGTGTCCTATGTTCGCTGCGCACACATGGAACATGTACCAGCCCATGGTTGCAGTTCTGGCATGGACAAACAACTCTGTGGAGGGCTGGCACTGTGGGTTGAGCACACGGCTCGATGCCAGTCACCCCAACATTTAACGCTTCCTTGACGGCCTGTGGGAAGACCAGCACCTATGTGAGGTCCGAATGGAGCAGTTGCTGTCTGGGGCTGCCCCAGCTGCCCAGAAGCAGACAGATCATGAACTCTCTAGGCACACTGAGGCTATTGTGGCTGAATATGGTAAGTGCTCCACACCCGACTACCTGAGAGGCCTTGCCTATAATTTCCAGCTGCAGGTGTAGTTGGGTATGTTGCTGGCCGGGTGGATGCCTCCACACTGCTGCCACCCATAAGGACCATTCCACTGAGTGAATACCACTGCTGTGCTGGCAGATGCAGGACTGTATGCTGTCCCCTCCACACCTCCCCGCTGCTGGTTTCCGGCCAGCCACCAGACACCCTGTTGGACCTTGTGTCACTGCCACACATCTGTCAGCTGTGTGTCCCTGCACCATGTGTCCATGATGGGCTTGTCTGTGGTGTTGTCATTCTGTTGTTCCACCCTCCTCCACCTCTTAGCCCACCCACCCTCCCTCTGTCTTGTGCATTCCATTTCCCCCACGTCTGTGTGCTGTCCCCCATCCCCATGCAGGTGTTGCCCCACCCGTCGTCCTCCGTCTCCCTGTGTTAGTGGTGGTGTCAGCATTTCTTTTTTGTTAAATGCCCACCATTCACTGTTCTGATGGTCACCATGTTTGGGATGTGTTGTGCATGTTTTCCCCATTGTCCATGCACCATTCCACAGGTTGTCCTTCCGTGTTTGCCCACATTACATAGAACCCTGCAGGATCAACCAGATATTATTTTTTTTATTCTGAAGGCAGAATCAACTGTATAAATAGATATTAAAAATAATACTTTACTTGGGGACAAGTAGACAGACGGTCATCGTGGGACCCAGGAGCGGGTGCTTCAATACCAGAAAAATGGAGCCGCCTTGTTGTTTGTTTTATGCATCCCATCCACAGATGAAGTAGAATCCAATAAGGCAGCATGTTATGATTGAGTGACATAAATCACCTGGGACGTGACAGAATTGTTAAAGCAAAATGCCGTAATAACCTGTTTTCGAGTTATTACACTATTTTGAAGATGCCTGTAGACAGTGTGATAAAGGGGGTCAGCAGTAATTATAACAGAATGCCAGGACAACAGATAACATCATCTATGTGGTAATGAATGTCAAACAGCAACAGTACAGCTATCCTCACAGCACCTGAAACTACCCAGAATACCCATGGTGAAATCAGCATCTGTATATTATGCTGCTGAGACAGAGAGAGAGAGAGAGAGTGAGAGAGAAAGCAGCCAAAGCTTCCTTAAATCAAGGAGGTTATGTTCTAGACTACATTGAATTGAATTATTACTTTTTGGACCTGTGTAGGTAACTAGTATTGATTCTGTTTTTGAGGTAGACTTTTCTTAGTTTAACTTTAATTTGCCACAGAGGAACTGTAGCTGGGAGATATTTGCAGTCATTTGTGACTAGACCTGCTACTTAACCTCTGTGAAATAAGTGCCTGAAAGGAAGGCAGGAAGGAAGGCACTCCCCAGGGTGGAGGGTCAGAGTTGTAGTTAATTGTTTCTGGACAGCATAGGTTTACTCCCACCCACCCTGCCCATCACCCCACCTACCCCAAGCGCCAGAATTTCCTTTATAGCAGGGATTCTGACATCACTTCCCCAAAACTGCGAACAACATACACCTGTTCATATCCTTAAAGGCACAGCACACTGAATAGGGGGTAGAAACACTCACAAGCTTGCACACACTAAAACAAGAACAAAAAAAAAGAAAAGCATCTGTAACAGGAGGGGACACAGACATGTGGGGAGTGGTGCAATGCAATGACTGTGGAGCAGCATTCTTCCAGGAGTCATTCTGGAGACTGTGTTGCTTCCCTATTTGCAGGCACCTCTCTGGTCTGAAGGAGGAGGTTGTTCATCTCCATGCTGACCTGGCAAGGATTCAGGAAACCTGAACCCCCACCCAGGGACCACCTAGGCCACTGCCACTACCTCAGAGATTGCCAAGAATGAGGAGTGGTTGGACCATGGTGGGCTCAGGAAGGGTGAGGGTGGTGGAACAGAGGTGCATCCCTCCAGTTGTGCCTCTCCACAATTTATTTGCCACTCAGGTGAAGCATGGTTCCTCTATGGAGGCACCTGCAGTGGAGACCAAGGAGGATGCTGGGAATCTCCACAATGAAGACCCACAGGAGGGTGGCCCAGGACCCCACAGGGGAAGGAAATAACTCCTGGTGGGGGACTCAGTTGTTAGGGAGGTAGAATTGGGGAAGGGAGGGGAAAGGGAGGTAAGGTGCCTGCCTGGTGCCATGGCTTGGAGGGACAGGAAACAAATCCTCAGGATCGTGGGAGCAGCTGCAAGGGGGAGTGAGCTGGATGTCATTATCAACCAAGGGATGAATGACCTGGCTGAGAATGGGATCAGAGCAGTGCAACAGGAGTTTGTGGAGTTGGGAAGGGGCCTTAGACAAGTAGCACACATAGTAACTTTCTTGGAAGTGCTACCTGTCTATGGCATGAATGAGGCTAGGGTCCTCTGCACCATGGGATTCAATGACTGGTTGAAAAACTGGTGCACAGCTCAGGGATTTGGCTTCATTGAGAACTGGGGCTCCACCTGGAGGGATGCAGGCCTATACAGGTGTGATGGTCTGCATCTATCCAGGAAGGGAACCAGGATCCTAGGTGATAGGTTTAAATGCTTCATTGGCAAGCATTTAAACTAGCCAAGGGAGGAGGCACTGAAAAGGAGAAGGGAAATCCTAGCCTTCCCCCCAAAAATCAGAGTAGTTAGTCAGGTAAACACCAAGATAGAGCAGTCGATAGGGAGAAAGGCAGGGGTAAATGGAAAAAAAGACAAAGGCAGTAAGGACAGGGATGGAGCAAAAAGAAATAAAGCCATAAGAAATGGAGGGTAATGAGTACCAATGACCATAGTCTAGGTAAAAAGCTCCCTGAAATGGTGGCCTTGATGGAAGAGGGATTCTTGGATATCGTGGCAGTCACATAAAGATGGTACATAGAGAACCATGACTGGGATGTCAACATACCAGGGTACACAATCTACAGGATGGACAGGGAGGGAAAAAGAGGAAGAGGAGGAGGAGTAGCTCTCTATGTAAGGGAAGGGATCAAAGCTACAGAACTAAAGGGTAAAGAGGGAGGAGAGGAGGCACTGTGGGTCACCCTGGAGACTGGAAATGGCTCCACAATCCGCACAGGGGTTGTATACAGACCCCCCCATCTCAGGGGCAGGAAATAGACAAGGAAATGATAGAAGGCATCATTGAATGGCAGAGAAAGGGGAGATATTGCTGATGGGGGACCTGAATATGCCAGACATTAACTGGAGCACCTTTGCTGCAGCCACATCCAAGAGCAGTGCCATTCTAGATGCCCTACAGGGGGCATAGCTCAGACAGCTAATTTTGGAACCCACTTGGGAGAGAGCAATCTTAGACCTGGTACTTTCAAATGGGGATGGAGAGAGGATCTCTGATCTTGAAGTGGGTAACCATCTGGGAACAAGCGACCACCAAACAGTGTGGCTCACGATAAACTTAGCTGTAGAGTCAAGCCATACAAAAGTGAGAGTACTGGACTTCAGAAGGGCTGATTTTGTCAAAATGGAAGAGTGCTTCAGAAAAGCACTAGCAAACAGGCAAGAAGATAGGGTGGAGCAACAATGGGGAAACATCAAAACCGACATCACAGAGGCAACAAGCCTCTGTGTGATGCAAATAAACAAATCAAAATGAAAGAAAAAAACACTATGGTTCTCAAAAGAAGTGACAGGGAAGGTAAGGGAGAAAAAGATAACATTTAGGAAGTATAAGGAAACACAGAAGGAGCAGGACAGAGAACTGTACCAGTTAAAGCAGAAGGAAGCGGGGAAGGCAGTCAGAATAGCAAGGCCCAAACCGAGGAAAAGATAGCAGCTCAGTTAAGAAGGGGATAAAACCTTTTATAGGTATATTAGGAGCAAAGAAAGACTAAGGCAGGGATACTGAGGCTGAATAAAGAGGAAGGTGGTTGGGCAGAGGGTGACAGTGAAAAAGCAGGGATACTGAACAAATACTTCTGCTCAGTATTCACAATGGAAAAGCAGGAGGAGATACCTAATCCAGTCAATAGAAGCACTCTGGATAGGGGGTTGATATTAGTTTTTTCACAGAAGAAAGGGTTCTGAAAGAACTCTTAAAACTGAAGGTGGATAAAGCAATGGGGCCTGATGGGATTCACCCCAGAATTCTAAAAGAACTAAGGAAGAACTAGTAACACAGGGTTTTAAATAACTGATTAGCAGTTTTTTTCTTGGGACAATACTAACTGCACAGAAAGTATTTATATAGGTTTTCTAGAAGTGTTGTGCTTGTTAAATACAATGAGACAAGAACTATGCATTTTCACAAAGTTTTAGCACTTTTATGAGCAAGCGCTAATCAATTTTTAGAGTTAAATAAAACCCTGTAACACCACTGACTACCTTTTTAATAAATCATGGGAGGATGGAGTGGTACCTGAGGACTGGAGGAAGGTGGGTGTGATTCCCCTTCACAAAAGTGAAAGCAAGCCAGAAGCAAGAAACTACAGACTGGTCAGTTTGACTTCAGTGGTAGGGAAAATGATTGAATCACTTCTGAAGGAAAGAATTGTTGAGTACCTAGAGGCCAGTGGGGCAGAGGACCCAAGGAAGCATGAATTCACAGCAGAAAGGCCATGTCAGACAAATTTAATTGATTTATTTGACTGGGTGACCAAAGTAGTAGATCAGAGAGGGGCTGTGTACATGGCCTACCTAGACTTTACCAAGGCATTTGACACAGTTCCGCACAAAAGATTAATAAACAAATTAGCCAGCCTGGGAGTGGGTCCCAGGGTGGTAGCCTGGGTAAAGCACTGGCTGGACAACAGGACACAGTGGGTAATAGTAAATGGAGTCCACAGTGAAGAAAGGGGGTTACTAGTGGGTACCGTAGGGTTCAGTACTGGGGCCGGTCCTTTTTAATGTCTTTATAAGTGACACTGCAGAGGGACTGGAAGAGAAAGTATGTCTCTTTGCAGATGACACAAAGATCTGCAACAGGGTTGATACGCAAGGTGGGGTGAAAAGGATGAAAAGGGACTTGGCAAGGTTGAAGGAATGGTCAAATGTATGGTAGCTTAGATTCAGTGCAAAGATGTGCAAAGTAATGTACCTGGGAAACAAAACCCAGGAGAAGAGTACACAATGGGGGGTGAGATACTGACAACAACAAAAATGGAAAGGGAGCTGGGGGTAGTCATATCAGATGATCTAAAGGTAGGCCAGCAATGTGAGAAGACAGTAAGGAGGGCTGGGGGGAATACTGAGATGCATAGGGAGAGGCATCACCAGTAGAAAACAGGAAGTTGTTGGCCCTCTGTACAGACAGTTGGTAAGACCACATGTGGAGTACTGTGTACAGTTCTGGAGACCCCATGTCTGCAAAGACAGACAGGGTGGAGGCTGTCCAGAGAAGGGCAACCAAAATGGTGCAGGGTCTGCAACAGAAGACATATGGAGAAAGACTAAAGGAGCTTAAGATGTATAGCCTCATGGAAAGGAGGAAGGGGGAACATGACAGAAACTTTCAAATACCTAAAGGGAATCAATAAAGTCCAAGAGGATAGCATTTTTCAGAAAAAGAGATGTGCAAGAACAAGGGGGCACAATTTGAAGATAGAAGGGGGACGGCTCAAAGGTAATGTGAGGAAGTATTTCTTCACCCAGATGGTTGTAGATGCATGGAATGTCCTTCCTGAGGAGGTCGTGGAGTCAAAAACAGTGGGAGACTTCAAGAATGCATGGGACAGACATAAGGCAATTCTAGTGGGGGGGGGGTAGGAGAAAGTAAGCTGTTGGTTAATTAGGATCTGCTGCATATCCGCTAGGTAGGGAAATGGGCTGACTAGGTGGGCCAAGCGGTCCTTATCTGCCATCAAAGTCTTTGTTTCTATGCATCTGCCATCATATTCTAACTTGCATTCATCATATTCTAATTTACAACCATCACAGCAAGCCTTCTGGCTTGGTTACAATACTTGAAACCACACATGACTAGCGCTCAGCTAGCAGGAAACCAAGTCCCAGCTGCACTGCTGTCCTGCAATGCACCACCCTACCAGTCTTTCAGAGCACACGGTCTGCTGCACGTTGGGCAGCACATCATCATCATACAAGTGAACCGCCCCAGCAACACATTAACATCACCATGCACTAAGGCATGGTACATGTATATATGGGACAGCAGCAGCAAAAGATAATAGACCAGGAACTTACCATGCAGGACTAGATTCAAAAAGACATGCAGCACTGGAAAAATGCAGGCACTCATGATAATCAAGGACTGTAAAACTATATGTAAATATAGAGAGCAGATGTACACAGCACAGACCATTATACTGAACTACAGCATACAAGGAACACAAGGAGAGACACTGCAGTGACTGTAATTACCCTCACTACTGCTTTCACTCCTTCCCCCACTGCTTTCTATACACTGTGCACTCTGTAAATATATGTGACCACCAGCATACCTGTCTGTCACCTGTGATTCATTGACCTAAAACCAATTTTGTAAGTGTGATAAGGCAAGTCCATGGGGGGGTAGGCTAGTTAATGTACAATGGGGCTGTTAAAGTCCTGAGTTAACCCACTCCTTGGTACATTAGCATAGTATAATGTCCCTGTCATGCTTTATTTCTTACTTCCTCTCTGTTGTTTTGTTTCTCATGTTGCTGTTTTTGTATACGTAAAAGATGTTTAATAAATTTCATGTTTAAAAAAAGGAAATGGTTTGGTTGCAGAATGAGGAAATTCTTCTAGGTGTAAAGACCCCTTTGTTTGGAGATCAGGTTCAGAGCCTGAATAGAAGACTAAAAGAACATATGAGGGTGCAGAGTTTAAATAATTTGAGGTACAGAGCCCAATGATGCTGGTGAGGATGTGGTGGAGTGGTTGTGGGATGGGGGGTGATGGCCGCTATGGGCAAGGAGTCCATAGTGAAAAGCAATGTGGACTTTGAACAGTAAAAGAAGTGGAGTAGGAGTGAAGACAGACAAGAAGTCTGAAACTGAGGAGGCAGCAAGTGGGAATCTAGTGGGCTAACAGCATGAACAGAGCCTGAAATGAAGAAATTAGCATATCGACAGAGCAATCAGGTTGTCAACTTCAGTTCCTGTGGCAAAAATGCCACTTGAAGGGAATCAATAGGGATTCGGTGCAGAAATGTCCAAATGCAGGGAACAAAATACACCAGAAGGGGGAGGAGAGAATAGACATGGTGGTTCATCTCTCCAAGGCTAGCACTCAAACCTCTGTAGTAAAAGCATACAGTTTCAGCTACATTAAAGAGTCACGAAAAAGATTTTCATAAATGTATTTATATACTTTAATAGTTTGCTTATAGTCAAAGTGTAAGTGCTTCTTAAAAATACTTTCAAAACCATGATGTACAGTTTCAGTTCAGAGACTTTCACTATGTTAAAAACTTTTATTTAGTCAACCCAGAGACATATGGCGACTCGCGATACAGTAGGACTCAGTACAGACTTATGTTGAAATTTGTGGTGGTCACAAAAAGCTGGCAGTTGGGTGTGGAAATGTCTGTTTCTGAGTTCACAGAAAGCTGAATGTGCTCAGGTGCCAACATGTTGATTCCATGCTGTTGGTTAAATGCAGCCATCTCCCAGTAAATGCTCCATACAGAGGCCTCTTGCAGGCTTGCGTGGCTTTACACTTTAGTTAACAATGTCCATATGCCATTGTGCACCTGGTAGGGGACTGAAACAGACTTGCAACAACCAAATGAAATACCACAGAAACCAAAAATAAAGAGATGGAAACTGGCAGTGCACTTAGAAATCAGCCACCACTAGGCCCATCCAAACTCCACCCACTGCTCATATGTCACTTGCATCCTGGGGCATGACATTCAAAATAACGCACAGCAGAGAACAAACTTTTCTCCACACCTTGCAATTGCTCAGGAGCCTGTGGATACTATATTCAGTAGAATAGTGCCGGTGCTATTTGACTGAATATAGGGCCATGTTGGTGCAGCTGTAAGTCAAGTAGCGCAGCCCTGACATGGATCCCGAAATGCACCGCCATAGTGGATAGTGCTGGAGCATTATCTGCAATATTCAAAGGGACCCATGCAAGTAAGTCCATTTGGCATGCAAGGTGCTAAGGGGCCATTTGCATGACCAATGTGGGCTCATTTGCATGGGTAGCATGGCAGGTTAAGGCAGCACTGCCCCACAATTGCCCAGTCCCGGATATGTAGCAGATATCCTTGGTGCCTCTTGGTTCCCCCCACCCACCAACTGCCAGCCCATAGTACAAAATAAAAAACTCCCTGGTGCCTAGTGGTCCCTCCACCCACTGATCGCTAGCCAGTAGTACAAAATAAAACCTTTCTGGTGCCTGGTGGTCCCTACCACTCACTGATCGCCAGCATATAGTACAAAATAAAACCTCCCTGGTACCTAGTGGCCCCTCCCACCCACCGATCACCAGCCCACAGTAAAAAGTACAATCCTCCCTGGTGCTAGTGGCACCCCTCCTACTGATCGCCAGCCTGTAGTAAAAAGTACAGTCCTCCCTGGTCCTAGTGGTCTCCCCTCCCTCTGATCACCAGCCCGTAGTAAAAAGTACAACTCTCCCTGGTGTAGAGTGGTCCCTCCCCAGGCACCAATGCATGGTACCGCCAGTTGCACTTACATAATCCCTGGCATCTAGTGGCTCCCCCACTGCTGAACACTGACCCCCCCCAGTCACCTTACCAGTATCCTCGGTGCTTGGGATATGGTGACCGGAGATGCCCTGCTCACACTTCCTCAGCTGGCCACTGTATGTCCAGGCAGGGAGCACTCATCTTATTTATAGGACAGGGTGATGTGCCCTGTCCTATAAATAAGGTGCATGCTCCCTGTCTGGACATATGGTGGCTGACTGAGTTGGTGTGAGGAGGGCTGAGTCAGTCATCGTATGCACACTTGCTGCACCGAGGATACTGGTAAGGTGACTGGGGTGGGTGGGTGCTTGGTGCTGTTGTGGGTAGGGGCCAGTAGACGCCACGGAATACAGAATTGCAATCAGTGGTATCATGGACTGGTGCCCAGGGGAGGGACCAATGGATGCCAGGGAGGGTTGTAAGGATTTCTACAGGCTAGTGAACGGAGTGAGGGGGGACCATTAGCACCAGGGAGAAGTGTACTATTTACTATGGGCTGGCAATTGGGGGGGTGCCGCGGACCACAGGGGGTGGGTGTCCTCCATCAGTGACCAACTGGCTAGGCGGCTGCATTACCTCTTGCAGCCACTAGGGTTGACCGGAGTAAGTAAGGGTTTTGTTCAGCAGCATTTGCACTGTGCAAAAAGGACAATTCTAACCCCTTTTTGGTAGTGCAAAGCTGCTGAATATGGTGTAGCATGGCTGTTCATGGCCATGCTCCTCTCGTTGCCCACCCACATACATTATGTTGGACGCTAACCCTCTTTGCTAGTGCAAAAGCCCCTTTAGAATAAGGAGATCCAGTGCAAATCCGTTTGCTTGGGCAAAAATCCGTTAGTGCCTGCACAAAATTTTTAATATCGGGACCCTGATATTTTGGGGGGATGTCCCCCCTCTTCAGAGCAAAGGAAGAAGGGGACATGCCCCCCAAAACCTCAGCACATAAGCTCTTTGTTTGCTTTCTATTGAGTTTCTGAGTTCCTATGGAGACTGGGAAAGGGCTGCTTTAAACCAACAGCTTGCAAACAGCATGGGGACACCGAAGCACATTTGGCATTCTTGTGATCTCAGAACTGGATAAACATTTCTGCACCAAACTGCCAGCTTTTTGTGTCATCCACAGATTTCAACCTAACCCTGCAATAGGTCCTACTATAACTTGAGTTACAATATTGTTTCTGGATTGACTGAAAAATGTTTTAACCATAGTGAAAGCATCTGAACTGAAACTGCACATGATCATTTTTAATGGGAAGGCTGAGGCCCAAGGTTCAAAGTGTGGGAATAGCTCCCCCCACATTCCAAATAAAGATCAGCCTCTCCCAGCAGCTTCCGCTTAGAGCATTGTGAAACACCGGTGTTTTGCTATGTGCTGTGCTCCTGTGTGGCTCGGGGCTGAACCTCCTCCATTTCTCCCTCTTCCTTCGCTGCTCTGTTTCTTCCTCTGCCTACCTCCCTGTTTCTTTTGCATATGGCACTCCCACTTGCTTACCTGTGCCCCCTTTCCTCCTCCATTCCCTTTTTCCCCTTTGCTTCCATTTTCCCCTACATGCCCATTTCCACCTCCTGCTCCTCTGTTTGTCATTTCCTCTTTAATATCTTTATAAGTGACATTGGAGAGCACCTGGAAGGAAAGGTATGTCTCTTTGCAGATGACACAAAGATCTGCAACAGGGTTGGTACACAAGGTGGGGTGGAAAGAATGAAAAGGGACTTGGCAAGGTTGGAGGAATGGTCAAATATGTGGCAGCTCAGATTCAATGCAAGAATGCAAGGTAATGCATATGGGAAACAAAAACCCAGGGGAAAAGTGCACAATTGGGGGGTGAGATTATAACAACAACAAAAATCGAAAAGGACCTAGTAGTAATAATATGAGATGACCTAAATGTGGGCAAGCAATGTGAGAAGGCAGTGAGGAGGGCTGGGGGGATACTGGGATGCATAGAGAGAGGCATCAACAGTAGAAAGCAGGAAGTTGTTATCCCTCTGCACAGACAGTTGGCGAGACCGCATCTAGAGTACTGAATGCAATTCTGGAGACCCCATCTCCACAAAGACATAGAGCAGAAGCTGTTCAGAGGAGGGCAACCAAAATGGTGCAGGATCTGCACCAGAAGACATACAAGGAGAGACTAAAGCAGCTTAATATGTATACCCTTGAGGAAAGGAGGGAGAGGGGGGACATGATAGAAACTTTCAAGTATCTCAAGGGAATTAACAAAGTACAAGAGGTTAGTATCTTTCAGAAAATGAGATGTGCAAGAACAAGGGGGCACAATTTGAAGATGGAGGGGGCATGGCTCAGAGGTAATGTTAGAAAGTATTTTTTTACAGAGAGGGTTATGGATGCATGGAACAGCCTTCCTATGGAGGTTATGGAGTCAGGAACAGTAGGGGAATTCAAGAATGTATGGGACAGACATAAGGCAATTCTAGATGGGGGTAGGAGGAAGTAAGCTGTTGATTAACTAGAATCTGTAGCTTATCCATCATGTAGGGAAATGGGCAGACTGAGTGGGCCAAGTGGTCCTTATCTGCCATCAAATTCTATGTTTCTATGTTTCTATGATATGAAAACAGATTGACACAGTCATGGCCGTCTAGTGCTCAGACCACACAAACAATGACTGAAGACCTCATAGCAATTTTGGAACGGCTAACGTTTCACTTGTATGAGCCCAAGCTTCATTAGCACAAAATATTAGGTGTTCCAAAATTGCTGTGACATCATCAGTCATTGTTGGTGTGATCTGAGCATAAGATGGTCATGACTGTGTCAGTCTTTTTTCACATTGTTCTCAATAAATGGTGAGTTTTTACTTTATTACCACCTATGTGAACAGTCTTTGTTTTTGGATGCTTTATACTTTATTGCTTTTTTGAGCCATCATTAGAACATTCAAGACCACCTGGGAGACCATGAAACATAACAATCATATGTCCCAAGGAGCCCATCATGAAGTTACAGGGATCAAAGGTCCAGGCTCAGGTGTAACAGACTGCCTTTGTCCTATGATAGCAGTCTTGCATACAGAGGGAGAGGGACAGGATGGCATACTGTAATCTGCCAGAGCAGTGGAAACCAATGTTGTCTGTGTCAAACAAGGCCTACCAGTATCATCATGAACCCATCCACCTGAAGCTTGATCATTACCCACTGAATCAGAAGGACTGGAGGAAAGATGTACATAAACCTCCCCTTCCAGGAGTGGGACAATGCTTCCTACCCCAAAACACCAGGTCCTTAAGCAAGCAAGCAGAAATGTGTTAGGTTTGCATTGCGAAGGGACACAAAAAGATTCAACTCCAGAGGACCCTAACAGGTAAAGAGGTCTGTGACCATGTCATCCAGCAGTTCTCACTTATAGGACTGAGCAACTGACCTGTTGAGATATTCTGCCATGATTTTCCATGCGCAAGGTGGAAACATGGGATTGATGTATAAGTCGTGTGTCAGAGCCCTCTCCCAACTTGCATGGTTTCTCTTCCAAGGGGGTAGAAGTGGGTACCCTCTTGTTTGTCATGGTAGTGTGTACAGTGGGAGAAAAAACTGTGGAGATATGGGGCTTCCCACATTATATAGGTAGCTGATGCACCTCAACATGACAGATGTTTCCAGTTGGAACTGCTACTGTTAACTTACAGTTCCAAAGATGTATCTCTATGGAGAGAGATGTTCTTGAAGATCAACTGGTATCAGTTTATTTCACTCTGTGAAACAATTCTTACCCCCATGTCCCTTGAATCTTCTTCCTTACAATGACCGTGTGTCCCTTTGTATTTTTATCATTATGCATCCTAACAGCCCCAGTTCTGACAGCTGGTCCTCATAGCCAACATTTCCCAAACCTTCAACCACATCAGTCGCTTCCCTCTACTTTCTCAGTCATGCCAGTATATTTTCACAGGTATGGTGACTGCACACTGAATTTGTGATGAGGCCTGATTACTGATCTGTATAGGGTTCTTAAAACATCTCTTAACCTGCTTGCAAAAATTCTATTGATGCATACTTCAATAGTGTTTGCCTTGCTAGCAGTTGCACTACATTTCTGCTCCAATTGAAAGTTGCTGCTGAATAGTTCTTTCAGGTCCTTTTAAACTTAATTTCAGCAATGTGTACTCCATTAAGGTAGTATTTTGCTTTCATGTTCTTTTTTACTTAATGCACCACCACACATTTTTTTCATCATTACAGCTAATCTATAATTTATTTGCCAACTTTTAAAACCTGGACAAATCTTTCTGCATTTCATCAATCTCCTGTTGTGATGTATAATTACTATTCCCATCTTTCAACAACGGCAAACGTGGTGCTCCAGTTGCTGGTGCCTACCTCTACTGTAGGTCACTTATAAACATAATTAAACATATACAATTACTATGACCCTTAGTTTCCTATTATGCAGTCCCTTAAACCCATTTTATCACATCAAGTTATACCTAAGTTCCCTTGTTTATTAACTAGTCTCCTGAATGGTACAGGATCAAATATTTTACTGATGTGCAAATATTGTATATAGCATCCACAGGCTTTCCCACATCTAGCTCCTTGGTGACATTTTACAAAATGCAATGAGGTGTATTTGGCATTATTTCATATTAGAGAATCCATAACAGACCACAGAGTCCAAGTTGTCTTTGCAAGTTTTCAATACATCTGTTGCTTATGCATGTTTTGAGTAGCTGCTTTGGTATTAACATCAAGCTGACTGGTCTACAGTTCCCTGTTTCTGTCCAGGAGCATTTCTTGAAATCTGACACAACACGGACAACTCTTCAATTAACATGCACATACAGTTTGCAATTTGATCAAACCTTTGTATGTAATTCCCAATTTTATTTATTTATTTATTTAAGAGTTTTACCAGGACGGCATACTGAGCAGTGTACCACTTGTTTCCAGATGCGCCCTGGGGGAATAAAGGATAGGCAGAATACAGTAATAGTAGAAGTTACACATGTACATGTTCAATACTATCATGTTAGAGTAGTCAAAATCCTTATATACAAATAGCAAATATACAGACAGGGTGGTATAGGTAAGGTAGCAACATGCGCAGAATTACGTATTTACCCAGCAACCAACATCACACAATAAGCAGGATTGTCAACAATAGGGAAAAATAGCAGAGTCAAATAAACAACTGACAACAAGGCTGCAAGGACTTCAGCGGGGCAGGATGCAAGAGCAAGTAGTAGAGAACTGAGTCTTAAGTAGAGCATTATGGTGTGGAGTGCTGGTGTCGTGTCTAACATCGGCTGACAGGGAGTTCCATAATTTGGGCATCCTGAAGCTGAAAGCAGCCTTTCTGGACCTGGTGGACCTGTGAGGGATGTGAAATAGCCAAGAATCGATGTTCCTGAGTGAGTAGGCTGGAGGGGGAAGAACATTCAGGGTGGTTATCAGGTAGGAGGGGAGGGACTGCGGCCAGAATTTTGCAATGGTACTAGCACAGTGTACCAATCTCCGATTGTGGAGGGAAGGGAGATCCAAGAACTGGTAGAGGTCACAGTGATGTGTACTGGGAGGGCAGTCCAGGGAGAACCATCAGAAGGAGTTGAAGAGAGTGTCTAGTCTGGTCAGGGAGGATTGAGGGGCTGCACTGTAGACTACATCACCATAGTCCATTATTGGGAGGATCATCTTTTGAACGATAGCCAGTCGCGTTGGTAGGGGGATGCAACTTTTGTCACGGTATAAAGCGCCTAACATGGGGTGCAGCTTCTTGTGTATAGCAACAATATGCACAGTGAAGTCAAGATGCCGGTCTAACCAGACCCCGAGGTATCTGTAGGAAGTGCAGACCTCTGGGGGGAGCCTTCTAATATGTGGAAAGTTGGGGAGGCTGGAAGACGGGACAGTTTGGCCCGAGTGCCGAAAGTTAGGGAGACAATTTTTGGGGGGTTTAGAAATAGTTGATTTGAATGGAACCAGCATTGGATGGAGTCAAAATCCTCCTGCAGGCAGGCTGCCATGGCAGTGGGGGATGAGCCAGAGGCAAACAGTACCATGTCGCCTGCATACATGTGGATAGATGTATGAGGGCAGGCTGCTGGCAGATCATTAAGGAAAATAGAAAACAACAAAGGGCTTAGGACAGATCCTTGGGGGACCCCGCTGGTAACAGGGAGTGAGGTGGAGATAGCCGAACCAATACAGACAGACTAGGACCTACCTGCCAAGTACGACTGGAACCAATTGGTGGCAGGCTCAGTTAGTCCAGCTTGGTATGGATGGTTTTAGCTAGCTCCTTCAGGATATGAAAGTGAATTACATTAGATTCTGTTGCATTGGTTATTATGTTTATCATCTTCAGCATTTCCCCAACATTTTTTAAACAATTTAGACAAGATAGCTTAGCTGAGATGCAACACCTCATATTCACTGGTATCCTATCTCTATTTCTGCAGCTAGGTGGATTGGAGCTTTGGGAGATTAAATGACCTCTTCAAGGTCACATAGTGAGTATTTGACTCTAGTGGGGTTTGAACATCTTCAGGTGTTGCATATACAGTATGTGGTATAGTGCATTACTCTGCCCTTCCCCCCTGAATAACCCTTTGCTGTCTGAGATCACTCCATCCATTTACTCAGTGAAGACTGACATGAAATACAGTACATATTCAAGCATTCTTCCATCTGTCTATTCGGGGTAATACTTTTTATTCAAATAATCTGGCACCTGCCTATTCAGGAGTGATACTTTTGAGATCCTAACATGGAATGACAGTTCTCTTTGTTTTTTTCTTTCCATTTACATATCTAAAGAATTTTCCTGACTGGATTTGACCTCAAGTGCCATCTGTTCCTATGTTATGTGTTATGCTTCTCTGATACTGCATTTGCTCTTCTTCAGTTTGTTTCTGTAGTTAATCTCGGCTATCATTTACATCTTGCAGTTTCTTCTACTTGTGTGTCTCTTTCTTTCTCCTTAATTGCCTTAAGTACTTCAGCTTCCATCTGCATTAGCCTATGCATTTTACTGTTGTACTTTTGTCACAGTGGAATACATTCTTTCTTTAGGCTCTCCATTTGGTTTAAGAGTATTGAACTGCTGTTGAATGATGATGCCCTAGGTTTTCCAAGGTATCAGTGCTTTGAACTCCCTAAACTTTTCAAAATCCACCTTGTGCAGGAGTATGATATATGCCATTCCTTAGTTTTTTCCCTCTTTCTTCCAGTAGTGAATCTGGCAATGTTATGGTTGCTGTTTCTTAGTGTTGTTCCAGTTTAGGAAAATAAAACATATAGTTAGCTTTATATATGCAAGAAGAACTACAGAGAAAATCCACTGAGGATTACAAGGAGTTAGTCACCAACATTCGTAAAAATTATACTAAACAATATCTAGAGTGCTGCTCATGAGTACTAGTCCCCAAAGTACTTTATAAAACTATGATAAATAGTAGAGCTGTGTGGAATGAGAAAATTCTGAATTTACAGAATTTCAATGACATTTCATGAAATCCTGTGAAAGTTTACAGAATTTAATGGAATTTTTAAAATGTATTCATTTGATCATAACTTGGCCTTCTATAGAGCTAGAGGTCTGAATTGTGGCTTCTGTAATGTATGGAATGAATTCTAATGATGTGCCAAATATCATGAAATTAGGATGGGTGCTCAAAGTCTGTCATTTTCTTTTCTGTGGGAAAAAAACATGACAATTGTTGTCTGTATGTACTACAGCTGTCTATTGAGTCATAGAACTTAAATTTGGCATGATTATTTGATGATAGGTGTTCTAATAATGTGCCAAATCTCATTACATTTGCATAGATTATCTCAAAATTATAGATGGTCAAACATCTGTCATTTTATTTCAGTAGGAAATTTCATAAAAATTTGAATCTGCATATACCTCAGCCATCTATTGGGCCAGACATCTTAAAGTTGGCTTGACTATGTGATGATAGGTGTTCTAAAAATGTGCCACGTTTCATGACATTAGGATGCATCGTCTCAAAATTATAAGTGCTTAAAAGCTGTCATTTTATGTTATGAGGGGAAATGTAATGAGAAAAAGTTTATCTGCATATAACTCAGACATCTTTGGAGCTACAAATGTGTACTTTAGAAGGAATAACCTTTTTTGTAATGGTTATAGAATCTTCTAAATATGGAAAGAATAGGATTAGAGATTTTTAAGTTACATGGGTTCAAACAATTACTATGTACACATTTGCAAAATTCTGTGAAAACTTTCAAAATGTGGATGTTTGTAAGTTCTCTGCTCTTGCAGGCATAGATTTAACATTTGACATGCATATCTGATGTGTATCCTTGTGTCTAACACAACTGGATACATTGGTTTTGCAGTTTTAAGTTTACAGTGGAAAAACAATATTGGTAAGATTTTCTCAAACATTTATGGTATCACATAGAAGAAGCACCCTGAATTCTTTTTTGTAGAATTTAACATTGACAAGGCACATACCACTACTTCATTTCATGAGCTGGGTTGAGCTTTTTGCAGTCCTGTTCTTCCTCTCTGGGTGATCATTTTGCTCCCTCCCCTTCTCTCTTAGCATAGCCAGACTGATTCAGTAGAACTACTGATCTCACTGATATCTTCTTTGTTCTTTATAGTAACACAATCCCTTAAAAGGAGAGTCACCTACTCCTTTTCCTATCAGCCTATCCTGTTGGAATAGTCAGAATTTTCCTTCCTTCCTTGTGCTACAGACATTGTCTTCCCCCACTACATATTTTTGTGTTTCTCTAAGTCCCAGACTTGCACATATGTCAGGCTCCCTGGATCATCAATTTACTGAGTGTGATCCTTATACTGCATATCCTGTATTCAGTTTGGAATTGGCACTCTTTGCTTCCTTGTTCCAACTGGGGGTTCTGCATTTTTGTGCTACCCAGCTCAGCTGTCCATTTCTTGGAGAAACTATGTATCTAACTCCTGCAACTGGTGACCCCCTGCACTACCTGCCTCTCATACCCCTATCTTTTAACTTGAATCCCCCAGATAAGGCTAAGTGGAATTAACACATTCCAGTTTTATGAAATTTTAATGAAGTTTCACAATTTTGACAAAGACTCATGGAATCTGACTTTAAGTAGAGATGTTATTTTGCAATTTGTGGCAGCAATCAATTAATATAATTGACACACAATCCCATTTTAAGGCCAAGAATCTGCTAAATTTAATTGGAATTGTATTTTCTACTTTTAAAGTCTCAGGAGTTTATAAATTTGCAGTTTATATTCTTGCAAAATTTAGTTTTAAAATGTGAAAGTTTCACTAATTTTAATTCAGTCCCATTTAAAGATGTATAAATGAACCATGTCAGAAATGACCATGTGGTATAGTAGTCTAAATGTTTAAAATCTGGTTTAATTTGGATATGTTGTTTTAAAATTAGAGGGAAATAACTGAAATTTAAATTTTGGCAACGAGTTTGGCAGGCTATAAATCAGTCCAATGTGAAGCTAGAAATCTGAAACTACATACATTTATAAATGTAGTGACAACCTGTAGGCTCATAAAATTGTATAACATTTCAACAAATGCTATCGAAACTATATTAAAATACCAAAATCTAAATTCTGGCAAAATGTTTGGCCACTTATAACTCAGGCCCCTTTGAACCCTGAGACTTGAAACAGTGTACATATCCATGCTGTACATTTATCTATATTCTGAAATGGTGGAGAAATTTGCATATTAAATTTTTAAATTAGATCAAAATAACTGAAAATTAAATTTTGATTAAACATTTGGCCACCCATAACTCTGCCTTCTTTTAATCTAAAAATCTGAAGTTTGGCACATTTATGTATGCCCTCCCTAACTATCTGTGTACCAAATGTGGTGTCAGTGTGATGTGTTGTGATAAAATCAGAGCAAATTAACTGCAATTTAAAATTTGACAAAATTCTGCAGAATGTTTGTGCAAATTCAGTGAAATTCTATGGAATCAGAATGGTAATTCTGCATGCATTCTGTGGGTGGAATTTTATGTTCCACACAGCTCTAACAAATAGGATTGGTTTCTTAGTTCAACTAGCAAAAAAAATCAATGTATTAGAGCATACCATTATGATTTAATTTGTGGAAAATATCAATGAAAGGCGCTTTTGTCTTAATAAATCACCTTGTTCAGTCTTTTGACCAAGTGATTTTGTGCCAAATATCTAACTGAACCATGTTTGGTCAGTGTGCCATTTTATTTGTTTGTTTGTTTCTTTACTTATTTAGTTATTGAAAATTGGTAACTGGGAAAGGAACATTAAGTCAAGTCTCATTTCCAGGTGCAACCCTTGGGGAGTCATGATTACTCTTATCAGGCAGCTAAACTTGGGAATATCCTGCTTTCTCATATGCATCATGCTCTTATTTAAAATTGTTTTAAGAATATGTATAGGTAGTACACATTGTCTCTGTCTGCATGTAAATGTTTTTGATTGACATTTTCTGCATATTTTGTGTTTTCTGTGTAGGTCTACTGGGTCTCCCTTGAAAATGGGCAGTCATGCTCTTGGATTCTTACCCCATTTAACAAATATTTAAAAGAAATAAAAAAGAAATTCTATTTTTAAAAATTCATAAACACATCTCTAAGGAGTGCATATTATTTTACCTACTGTACATCATCATAAATTGTTGCTTGATCTAGCTTTGTCATGGGCTTTGTAGTGATAGGTGTAACTTTTTAACTTGTTTAGTGAAACATTTTCATGCAAATATGGATTTCTGTTTATAGTGACTTTCCTTTATCATTTTTAGCAATACAGCTTGCTGACATATGTTAAAAATCACTATAAAATAACAGCATTCTCTTTCTATGATATAATGACTTGCCACTTTGTATAGATTACAAAATAAAACCTGTTTCACAAAGTATGATTTCTCCAACAACCAAATTCCTGTAATGAATGCATCACTCTTCTGAGTCAAGTAAGTAAACAATAATATTATTTTTCATTAACTGCTTGTTTCTGACAGGGTATCTTTTCTTTAAAGAAGAAAAAGTATGAAGCTGAATGTGTTGGTGCATGTTATAATGTTATGTATTCACTTTTCTTGTAATTGTCTTTAATTACATAGTGTTGGTTCCAAAGTAGGAATGCTGGCTCGCATCACCCTAATAATATATGAGTTACTTGATGGTATAATTTCCCAAGAAACAAACTCTGATCCATCTTTAAAAATATGGTGTCACACCCATCAATTATTCCCCCATGCCTGAAAACTACTATTCTAACCAAACTGAGAATTTAAGATCCTCACTAGAAATACATTGTTTATTTCTCTTTAATTATTTTTATCATGGAATTGTTCACATAATATTATGATCCACAGTCTTCAATGATTCTAGTCAAATTGGGCATTTTCAGTCTGCTATACTGATTATTTTCACCAGCTCTTAAAGCAGCAGATCATGTTTTAAACAGAAACTATATACTGTACTTCAGAATGCACTTTTTCATTCTGCAGTGTTAATCCTTAGGGTTCAGTTTTGTTTCCTAACCAACAGATATGGTAACACTTTCCATTATATGTTAGAATTTTGGTTGTGTGGCTTGGAGCTTGCCTCAATCCACGGAGTCCTATAAGGTCAGAGAAAAATGTCTGCTACCTGCTAGTTCATACTAGTCACAAGAAGAGTAATACTAAATAATTGGGAATCCTAGTCACAAGAAGAGTAATATCAAAAAATGAATATTACAGAACAGATAGAACATTGCTGCAAGCTGATTGCTGCAGAATTAGTTTCCCCTTGATGTTATCCCAGCATGCACTTATGGCTATAAACACATATATGGATCAATTTTATAATCACAATAAGGCACTTCAGGGGTGAGTCACTGGAATAATGTGGTTGAAGGGACTTGGTCTGTAGCCTTGTGACTTACAATGCACCCAAGACAAGTAGGACTGGGTAAAATTAGCAACTTCCAATTTTGCTGAATTTTCATGAAGTGTTGTGAAATTTCATGACATTTGTGGAATTTTCTAAAATTCTTTAATTGGTCATAACCTTGTCAGTATTACAGCTAGAGATCTGACATTTGGCTGACATATTGTATGGGTAATGTCCTAACAGCACACCAAGTTTCCTAACATTTGCTTGTGGGGGGGGCGGGGGCATTGCAGGGGATCAATAACTGGCAATTTATTATTTATGTGAAAAGTTCTGAAAATATTGCTATGCTTACAACTTATCCACCTCTGGAACTAGATCATTGAAAACATATATGCATACTTTCTTAGAAGGGTCATAGACACTGCTAAATAGAGAGGTAATTGGCTGTGCAAATTGTAAGTTACAGGAGTTCAACATTTCACAATTTAGTTATTTGTTAAATTGTGTGAATATTTTCAAAATACAGTACAAGTCACATTAAATTGTTCCCTCAACTCACTGGAGTAGCATTGGTCAATGAATTTCCTAATCTGTGCAGTGTTTCATTCAATGAATTAGTAAAAGGTTAGTACTGGTTTGCATCTAGCTGTTATGTACTATAAGCTTTATTTTCAGCTGAATGCTTATGAGTTTCATTTCAGAAGGCAGACTAAACAACTATTAAGAAATGCTGTGATATTTATAAACAATGCTCTTAAGGAATGCTGTGATATTTATAAACAATGCTCTTAAGGAATACTGTGATATTTATAAACAATGCCATGAAAATGCAGCTATTGCAATTTCACTGAACAGTTACAAGTGAGTTTAATAAGCAGTGAGGGATGGTTGGAAAATAGTTGAAAGCTTCAACAGTTCAAGTTGCCATTGTAGTAGCATCACAAAAAAAAAAAATGCTACACCAGTGAGTTGATGGAACAGTTTTGTGTGACTTGTACTGTAGTTTGATGTTTATAACTCCATTGCTATTGCAGGTATACACTCAAGATTTGGCATGCATACCAAGGTAAATATGTCCTGGAATCTAATTAAGCTGGATAAATGTAGTTTAGTAGGTTAACATTTATTGTGTATACTTTAGAAATTACTAACTGGCAAATTTGCTCAAACATTCATAGGTGCATAATAGGTAATGTCACTAAAATTCCACTTGTGGGATTTAACTTTCAAAGTATTTATTACTGCTAAATCATCTTACCTGCACTAGAATCATGGCCATGCAATACTCCTCCAAAACTCCTGTGAAAATGATGTCCCGCATCATGCTCCATTATCACTAAATATATCCAGATACTTCTGTTATAATGGCCTAAGTCACAACTAGTTGTAAAACTTGACATCACTTGATGCCACTGTTTTCAAATAGTACAAATATACAGTGAAGCTCACCAGGGTTAAACCCAATTCTGCAACATTCTGCAGCATGCTGCAGCAGAGCTACTGCAGTAAACAATGTAATTTCATACTGGCAGCGTCACAATTTCCTGCATGACAAAAGAGACTAATTCCCATTAAAATGACATTGTTTACTGCAGTAACTCTTCTGCAGCATGCTGCAGAATTGGGTTTAATTCTGGCGAGGTTCACTGTACATTGTTATTTACAAGGTTGTTAAAGAGTCAGCAGGTGGCATTGTACAGAAGCAATGCTGTACATGCATGTGCTTCCACAAGTCATTAAGTCAGTGAGCTCTAGTGGTTATCTGGCATATTACAAGAATTTAGGCAAGTGCACAGCGATGTCCATGACTATTCTTCATGGTTCTTCACTCAAGAGAGTGACCTGATATTCACTATATATTTACTATGGAGCCTCCTATGAATGCTACCTTATTGCCACTTAACCTAGTCTTTACCTTCTTCTACAATGGTAACTCAGGTGTATGACTGGGCAAAATTTATGGGTATCACTTCAACAAAAGTGTCACAAATTCCACAATTTCACAAATGCTCATGAAATTCAACTTTAATTACAGATGTTATGTTTTAATTTGGAAGCTTTGGCAGCTTATAACTTGGCCAGCCTTTGAGCAACAGGTTAGAAAGTTGACACACACAGCCTCTTTTTTTTCCATATTGTTTGCTCTCTCAGCCAACAGTTTGTCACTCAAGGATATAGTCTGTTCATATGGATATACCATAATCAGACTGAACCCAGCCATCAGTCAGATAACTGCCAGGTTTTTCTCCAATATTTTTTCCCTCCCCTCTCCCCTGATGGGGGGCAGTGCCTCTGCCAGCATTGCATAGACACAGCTTCCCCTGTGGCAACAGCAAGCTCCCTGGCCCAGCCACAGGGGTTGGTGTATTGGTGGAACCCACTGCCAATGCTCCCTGATTGAAATGCACTGCCAAGCAGCAGCTGTCTTGGTCATAGCCTGCCTCCTGACGTAGCTTCCCAGGCTCACTTCTGAACCTGGGTTGTCAGCATGGCAGCATGATGCTCTGCTGCTGGGCCATGGGAGTGACACAGAAGCATAATATTTAGGATCAAGGATCGTAACAAAATTGGTGATGTTCAATTCACTAGTTTTAAAGGAGTGGCCTGGAAGCCTAATATTTAGGATCAAGGATCGTAACAACATTGGTTATGTTCAATTCACTAGTTATAAAGTTATAGGGGCTTAAATTTTCAGAGTTTACATAATTGCAAAATGTAATTTTAAAATGTCTTAGTGTTTGGAGTCTTATGCCTCAGTCACTTTCAGATCTGCAACTTGGTACACTTCTGTATGGACCTTGATAAAGTCATCATACCACATTTGGTGCAATTTAGACAAATACTTTTTTAATCTAGATGGTAATAACTTAAATTACAATTGTAGCAAAATTTCAAGACATTTTCACAGCCATTTCATGAAATTTGCAGAAGTGAAATTGGATTTTTACCAGAATTTTACTGGTGGAATATAACTTTTGTTCTGCCTTACAGGCAAGACATTCTCACAGCATAACACACACGCTAGTGTACTTTGTTGCTTAATTCAAGCACAGGAGAGAATACTGATTAAAACTAGGAGACTGTGGGGTCACCCAATGGCACAGCACTAGCACATTGCACTACCACGTTGGCAGCCTTGGTCTGTGAGAGATTTACCAAGCTCCATGCAGTCAGGTAGTCCACAGCCAGGAGTTTTACCAATGGCAGTGCTTCCTGGTCAGGCAAGGGATGCTTCTATTTTCACTCTTGCTGTGGCATCTGTGACCAGCCATGGAGTTGATGTGGATTTATGCATCCTCTACCTCCTCCATCAGGGTTTGTGGACATCTGAGAAGGGTGCAGAATCTTTTGGATTGGGGATGGAGGGGTGCAAACCAGTAAACCCCACTGGCTGCATGGATGGCAGCCCACCAGTACTCTCTGATCCTAGCTGCATCTGATAAAATTCTGGGGAAAAACCCAAACTTGTGGTTTAACTGTTCAACTAGTGTGAATCAGTCAAACTATTCCTGGTAATCCTACCCTCCATCCCCTTACACACACACATACACACACACACACACACACACACACACACACACTTGCCTGCTCCTAAAACTCTTCCAGGAGCAAACACCATTATTTTGGTACACACTCCTCAGTAGCCTACCATTTGCCCCATTTTTTGCTGTAGTAGGAGCTCTCATCTGACCCCCTGTCCATGATTTTTGGGGGAATATTTGTAAAATTCTAGTCCAGTCCCATCAGGTATATGTACCTCTCCAGTCCACTAACGGTGTATTATTTGCTGGCTCCTTGCACTGTGCCAGTTTCCAGCATTATCTTTTTTCTTAATCCCCTCTCTTGCCCCTCCACAAACATCCCCAAACATATTGTATTAAGAAAAGTGTCCCTCTCCTCTTCCCTGATTTGTGACTTTTGGTGGGTCATTAAAGTCCACAACCCAGCTATCCCAGTTGCCTCACCTTCCTAATCCATGACATACTCCATTTCCAGTCAGTAAGACTCCAAATAAATGTACGTCAGGGAAGGAGGGAGTGCTCAGCATCATTCATAATGCTAGGCAGGCTGACAAGTCATCTGCCTAGTATCATAAAGAATGTTGTTCATGCCCCCTCCTTCCCCCCCTCCCTCCCTTGCACCCTTCCTCCCTCCCAGTTGCTCACTTACTTGGAGTCTTACTGAAAGGAATTGCAGTACACTGAGCTCAGGCAGGGGAGAGACTGGGCTATCCAAGCTGTGAACTGTGTCCCTTCCAGTAAAACAAAGTGTGGATCAGGGATAAGAGGAATGTCCTTTTCTAGATAAAAGGCATTTGGGTTCTTTGGGAGGTGGGCTATGGAGAGAAAAGGAGTATAAAGATGGTGCCAGCTCCTGGTACAGTTTCAGGAGTTGCTGAATTTACTACAACACATTATGGAACACTGAGGAGGGGCCTCACTTAACTGAGCTAGTCTGGCATTTTACAATTATCACCCCCACCTGAAATCATGGATCTGGAATCAGAAGAAGAGCACAGCTACAGTATCATTTGGGGCTTGAGGATGGGCTATGGAGGGATCAAAATACCCTATGTGATGGTTATCAATTTGTTTCTTTAAGTGGATGTGCAGAGGTGGTAAGTACAGGGAAGGGGTTGAAGGGTGGAAGATGACTGGATTTGGGATGGGAGTTGCCACCAGACTAGCCCAGGCAAACAGGGTTGGGCTAAATGTTTTTTTAATTGTTTGGCATTACAAACTCCAAACAATTTGGATTAAGGCAAACTTTGCCCAGTTGCAGTTAGGAGTTTGTAAGGTCAAACTTTAGAAGACTCACACAGCCCTGTTCTGGATTAAACAAAAAGAAAACCTGAAGCAGTATTACAAGGTCAGAATCACTCTATCACTATTTCATTTTTAATAGGAAGTCTGGGGAAATGTTACTGACATGTGGTTCTGCCATGTCAAGACCAGCTCCCATGACACGTTCAACAACCACTTTACTGCCTTTTCTATTGTAACAGCATTTCTTTCTGTCTCATTTTATTCTCCTTTGCTTCAGACTGGCCATCAGAAGATAGCTCCGTGTTTCTTTCCTTTTTGTTCTTGTCTGATGAGCCCTCCCAAAGAAAAGGGGGTATTCAAGCTGAATTAATGAAAAAGGTCCAAAATGAGGGAATGAAAAATAGATGAAAGTAAAGAAAGCTAGTGAGTGAAACTATAGTAGTATGTGGTATGCTCCTAAGCATGCACAAACTATTTTATCCATAAAGGTAAGGGTCCCCAAATTGTCAGATTTGTAATTATACATAGCAAACTATGTTTGTATGCTGCCCACATCACCCATCTGAAGTTTAGAGGAGAAAAAAAAATATGTAAAAGTTGTGTTCAATAAAAATGATAAATATGATTTATACAGTGCAGTTGAAAATTATACCTTACAGATTATTTCTATGGCCTAAATATCTAAAATGAGGATTAAAATGCAAATTAATTAATTTATCATCACTTTTGGTTGATAACAAAGGAGCTCTTTACCAGTGCAAGAGCAGTTTGAATAATGCCCGAATGATTACATCACAATGACCTCTGCTGCTCTCAAAACAGAGTGAAATCAAACATTAACGGATAAATCTGCGTTAAAAGAACCAATCTGAAAGCTCAGTTATTTAAAATATGTTTTATTTATTGGACACGCAATGGCCCTACTCAGACTATGACATGTATTGTATTATCACTTATGAGGATGCACTTGCAAGACTTTTATTATTTGCTCATGACTGACACTTATGAGTTTAGTCTTGTACCATTTCTCATGAAGATAAATGGTGTATTCTGAGTCAGGCCATTGGACATCTCATATTTTCACGAGTGTTTCATCTGTGTTTATGGTGTCTTGTTAAGGATACCAATGCAGCTGCATATGTTGGTTTCATAAGGGAAATCTGAGTCTCTCCAGAAATCACTTATATTTCTGTTTTCTTTCAAAAATAAGGGGATGCCGTCAACCTTTTTTATCATAATATCTTTTAGTTAAAAAAGACATATCAAGATTGCTTATTTTGTCTAAAATTCTTTAATGCTGCTGCTTGTTTTATCTGCTTCCTTTTTAGTAGAATCTGAAATTCTGGTAATGGCATAATTATATCCAACCTCATTTTGTTTAAAATCCTTGATCTATTCTTACTGTATAATTCCTGAATATTACAAACACCTAAATAGGGCAGCCACTCATCATGCAATAGTTTCATTTCCTCCCACTGTATCATGAGGAACTAGACTATGCTGGAGGTGTTCCAAGACTGTAAACATACATGTTTTTTGTGTGGTAACACAAACATGGAGAGCTGTCTGTTTTTCACTTTTTAAAAGAGAAAAAGGACTCGGACTCAAACTACCAGATACATCAGCAGTCCCTGTGAATGTAAACGATCATAACATGTTTTTATTTTAAACTAAGGACACTTTGAGGAGTTAGTGGGTTGACAGTGTCTCTTGAGGAAAAACAATCTGTGTTTATTGTTTATATCAAAAATGTGCATTGGAACATTTATTTATTCTGAGCAAAATGTTTCTCATTGTGTCATTTTGTGCCTATTGCCTTCTTTGTGGTGATCATGTGACCAGAGGGAGAGGTACTTAAGGCCCTGGGATGAGTGATGTAGAGTGAGCAAGTTTGGTTGTATCCAGATACATTGGAAAGAGGAGCTCTATAAACAAGAGTCAGTGTAAAAAGGAAACTGAACTATACCAAAGGAAAGTTGTTTCATTGGAAACTTAAGAAAACTTAAGAAAATAGAGGTTGTTTCCTAAATATACAAGGTTTTAGGGCTGTATTTTTCTAAGGTTGCTTTAACCCCATGTTTGCTTAAGCTACTATAAAAGATGCTTGTCTTCTGAAATACTTGATTATCCATAAGTATGGTACCTGTTTGCCCTCGGCCACTAACGATTCTGCTCACAGTTACGAAACTCTGAACTGCTAATAAGAAAATAATACTGCTATCTGGCATTTTAATCCCAATCCTTGTTGCCTCATCCTTACCAGAAACACACTATTTAACAGTGTACTAACACAGAATGTGGCTCTAGCTGTGTATTTCCTTGCTGTTCTTTATGACCATACACCTGACTCATTTTTGCAGACTGGGCTTTTGAGTTTTTCTTCCTAACTTGCCCTCCAGAATGCAACCATATGTAAAGAAGCTACTGTAACTCTCTGTCAGTTATTTCAAATTTGAAAAAAAAAACAAACAAAACTTACAAATCAAACTAAAAACAGTGAAGGCTTTCCTAAAGTCAGGAGCAGAAGGCCCATCTGACACGGAATTACAATGTATAGGTGTAGTAATAAATGTTACCATAAAATGAATGGGTGCTTTAAAATAATGTACTACATCTACATTAATCAGGCTTACGTTAGGTGTAATGGACAAAGCTCAGAGTGTCAAGAAATTTAGAGTTAAGGTTCCTGATTCAATAACCCTAACTGCACTGTTTTGTCAAATCAAGCAGGTAGGACTTCGTTTCCAATAAAATGCAAAGTAGAAGTGCCCACTGGATGCTAATTTTGCATTACAGCCTGGAATTGCAGATTAGGCAGCCCCTGTTCTTCACAATGCATTATGCCTTCCTTGTATACTGTACTGCAAACTGAGCATTATGTGAGTGCTTCCTTTTTTGCTATTATTAGTTGATTATGGAGTCAGCCACTACTCAGGTAAGCAGAAGCCACTGCAGAGCTTGAAGACATTTTGTGCTTATTTCTAGGGCTGCTTTTCCAAACTGTATTTTTATTTAAAATTGGGTAACTGGGTAAAACCCAAGGATATCAAATGTGCATTTTCATGGGTGACCCAGGAAAAAAACAATAAACAATTACATTTGCAACGCACAAATTAAACATAACATGAAGAGCTAGAAAGAATAAAACAATGTTGTTTTACAATTTAACATCTTTTTAAACATTTTCCTATTGCAATTGGATACCAGGAAAAGTGTAGGTGCTGACCTTATCGAACCTCACTATCTCAAACTTGGGCATTATGTTCTGTCCCCTCCAATCACTCATCTTTTTAATTTATCCTTAACTCAGGGTATCCTCCCCAATATAAGGAAGACTGCCCAAGTCATTCTGCTTTTTAAAATTGGAGACACAAGTGATTTAAATAATTATCGTCCAATATCCCTGCTTCCTACCTTATCTAAGCTGCTCAAAAAGGTGGATAACACTCAGCTCAGGCAGTATTTAGAGGAAGCTGGCCTTCTGAACCCTGCCCAGTCTGGCTTTTGACCCTGCCACAGCACCATCTCTGCACTTGCTAAGGTCACAAATGATTGGCAAAAAGACTTGGATAATAAGAACTATGTATGTGCTCTGTCTCTTGACATTAGTAAAGCTTTCGATACGGTTGGCCACAGCTTGCTATTAGTCACCCTAAAGAACATTGGGGTTGGCAATTTGGTCATAAATTGGTTTTCAAATTACCTCATTGACCACTCCCAGCAGGTTAAGGTGGGTGGTGACCTCTCCCCAATAAAAACACTCACAAGAGAAGTGCCCCAAGGGACCATTCTTGGACTGCTTCTATTTGCCATTTATATTAATAGTCTAAATACCGGACTCCAGTTTGTGAACATACACTTATTCCCTGATGATACAGTGTTGTACATACTGTAGCTAGGCCTACCCCTGAGCTCGCATGTAACAACCTCCAAATTGAATTCAATCACCTTCAGAAAAACCTTTTGCATTTAAAACTCCTTCTAAACACCAAAAAAATGAAGGCCATGCTGCTCTTCCCTTCAGTTAATGCCTCTAAACTCCTGACCCCAGGTGCGGCTCCTCAAATAGTCACCCTGCTAGGCGAACCTTTGGACTTTGTGGACTCATTTAAATATCTGGGAGTTTGGATAGACTACAAATTGTCATTCAAAGTTCACATAGATGAATTTTCTAAAAAATTAAAACAGAGGCTTGGTATTTTCTTTAGGATCAAGCAGTTTTTATCTCAGGAGAGGAAAAAAGGCGAGTACAAACCATCTTCATGCCACTCCTCGACTATGCTGACTTCTTGTATGGACACAGTATGAGTGCAGCCCTCTCCACTCTTGACTTCCTCTACCATCAGATGCTTAGATTTATTACTGGCACTCCCTATTCCACTCACCATTGCACCCTCTATACGTCAGTAGGCTGGTATTCTCTTACCCTTAGGTGACATAACAATGCATTACTCTGGACATATACAGTAATTACCAATAAGCTTCCACAGTACATTAAAGACTGCCTACCTGTTTGTATACCTGGAAATTACCCCCTAAGAAGCCTCTCTCATATCTTCCTTCTAATCTCTAAAGTCAGATCACACTTTGGCCAAACAGCGATAAGCCATTCCCTCCTGTCCCTTTGGAATAATGTGCAAAACTCTCTGAAGTTGGCTGCACTGGTGTTGCTGTCTCTCTTTAAAAAATTGCTCTTACAGTCATTTAAGGAGACTTGCAACTGTTTTCACCAATGACACTTATACGTAGCCATGCCCATCCCGTGATATATGTCCTGATGATCTGCCCTTCTCACTCCGTTGTCTTTATCCTGATGACATGTCCTTTTAGTTCTCCTACCTTAGATTACACATCTGCATGGGCCATTTGCACTGTCTCTGCTTTAGTCACATACCCTGCGGTACTCCTTTCAGCCTCTTATATGCAATTTATCCTGATATTGTCATATTGTGTATATGCTGTGTATTTTTGTCTATGTATAGCTTTCTTATATTCTGTGTATGCTGTGAATGTTGTAAATTGCTTATTTTGCATATGTATTTAAATGTATGAGGCTTATTTAACTGTATCTATATTCATCTCTGTTTGATATTCAAGCCTACTTGCCCTGTAACCCATGTTGTTGCATCTGTACTTTGACTGGTAATGTAGCCCTCTTTTGACTGTATCACTGTATTGTATTTAGAGATGCAGCAAATTTAAATTTCACTGGCAAAGTGCCCACGAAGTGGGCACTTTGCATTGTCGCTCTGCTACGTGGAGTGGCCAGTGTGAAAGGCTCACTTCGCATTGTAATTATGACTTTGCATTGTCATTCCACCTTAACACAAAGTAAGGTGAAGTGACAACAATATAGGCAGCCCCACACACATCACATGGCTTACAGTACTGTAAGTCACATGCTTTAGCCAGGCAGGAAGGAAGTGACTCATGCAAGCAGATACTTTCACTTTCTCCTGTGCAGAAGGAGGGAGAGAGAGGTGGCAGTTTGTCTTAGTGGGAGCAGAGAGAGATCATTTTCTTATAAAAGTAAAACCCCAACAGCTTTTTTGAAAGCTATTTTATTGGCTGTTCAGTGTTTTTTGTACTCTTTTCTGTGATTTCTTTGTTTTTTACTTTTAGAAGTTTTTGTTTGCCTGTTTGTGTCTGACTGTGTGTGTGTGTGTGTGTGTGTGCCTGTGTTGTGTGTTAGTGTTTCATCAACTGTCTTGACTTGTCATCATTGTGCAGATAGAGAGAAGGAGGGAGGGCATGTCTGGGACTGTGCTGGGGGCAGTGGGACCGCATCCACCTGGCAGCATGGTTGGCAGGGGAGGAGTGTGCACCCATGGTGGGGTGCATGGCCGGGTGCTATTGGATTGTTCTAAAATCTTGGGTCCTCCCCCCACCTGGAAGCAGCAGCAGTAGTAGCACCACCATCACCAAGTCCACCACCACCACCACCACCACCAGCAACAGCTCCAGCAGCACCGCCACCACAGCAGGATGAGCTGGAGGTTTATCACCACCATGTCCAGGCTTCTAGTGCATCTGGCCCTCCCATGTCTGGTCCCACCACAGTTTCACAGTTTGGGAGTTTTTTGACTGTGTCAGGGGGGACAGCAGCCTGGTATGTTGCTGCATCTGTGGTGTAGAGGTGCACCATGGCCCAGGGGGACACACCTAGGGACTGGAAGCCAGCACTCCCACATGATGAATCACCACAAGATAGAATGGCAGGCTGCCACAGAATGGTCCAGGCCTCCACCTGCTGACCCTTCTGTGGTAATGGCAGAGGTTGCCATTGTGCATTGCCACAGCAGCGAAAGGAGGGCCACAACAGCAGCTGCTCCAGCACCACCACCGGCAGCTGTACCACCACCAGTGGACTCCACAGTGCCTGTTACTCATGCTGACCTTGATGTGCTGTGGTCTGTGTCAGAAGAAAACAATGAGAGGGAGAGTGCTGTCCAGCAGCAGTTGGAGCACATAGAGTGACAGTAACTGCAGACTGTGTTGATGCTCCATCTGCTGCTGAACCATCAGTGGAACCCACATTAGCTTTTTTTTCAAGACACCCCCCCCACTGTGTTATACTTATAATCCAAGTTAAGAATGTTTACCTTCCCTGATGTATTTCCGGTACCTCAGTAATGTTTACTTTCTGTTGTGGAGTGGTTGTGGAAAAGCAGGACTGAGCAGTGCAAGTATAATGTGCTAAATTGCATGCGTGCACTGTGCAGTCAGTATTCTTTCCTGTGTGTGCAGACCAGACACTGTCCAGCTTTGTGCAAACATATATATGGTATGACTTGTTGCAGTATGTAAAGAATAAAGATAAGAATATATAACATATATTTTATTGGTACCATCATCATCAGTGGACTAAGTGATATGATATTTTTTCAGAGGTCTCTGGCCAGAGTGCACCTTAGTCACACTCACACAGTGCACACATGACTTTTAGGAGATCATATAGCAACTAAAAATCCTGCTTTTCAACAAACTGTACCCAACAGACATGAAGTATTGGTAATGGTGAGGCACCCAAAATATTTGACAGACAGTGTACAGACACTATAAAGTCAGAAACCATATAAGGTCCAGTTTACTCACTGCCAAATGCCAATACACTGTGTTACCACGTTTCTTCTTTTCATTTTTTGTTCTGGAATAAGTGGCGTCTTTCTAGTTTAGAGTGGCAGTGTCAATTTTTTTAGCAAGTTGATGTACACCATAACACGACACAGCGCCAGTGGTTGCACAGTGTGATGGCATTGGACTGCAGGACCTGTTATGTATTCCGACTTTAAAAATGTCTGTACACCATAACATATTTTGGGTGCCTCAGCAATATTTAATGTCTGTTGGGTATGGTTTGTTGAAAAGCATTATTGTTTGTGCTATTATCTCCGCATAGTCATGTGTGCACTGTGAGTGACTGAGATGCACAGTGGCCCGAGACCTCTGAAAAAATATAATATCACTCACTCCACTGCTGCTGATGATGGTACCAATAAAATATGTGTTATATATTCCTATCTTTATTCTTTACATACTGCAACAAGTCACACCATATATATGTTTGCATGAAGCTGGACAGTGTCTAGTCTGCACACACAGGAAAGAACACTGACTGCACACATGCAGTTTAGCACAGTATACTTGTACTGCTCAGTCCTGCTTTTGGACAAACACTTCACGACAGAAAGTAAATATTACTGAGGCTCCAAAAATATTTATTTTTTGAAATAGACGTTAATTTATAATTTATGACATTATGTGCTCACACACAGTCCCCAGAAGTTTTGTGCATCCCCAAAATGCAACTGTCTTGTGTCCAGAAAATTCTCCAGTGCTGACAAAGTGAAATGAGAGTGTTACACCAAATGCAAAGTGCCCCAGAATTAATGGCACACTTAGTCATGCATGCAACACTCACACACAATCCTCAGAAGTTTTGTGTGTCCCCAAAATGCAACTGTCTTGTTTCCAGAAAATTCCTCAGTGCTGATGAAGTGAAATGAGAGCATTACACCAAATGCAAAATGTCCCAGAATTAATGGTGCACTCAGTCATGTGTGCAGTGCTCACACACAGTCCCCAGAAGTTTTCTGCACCCCCAAAATGCAACTGTCTTGTGTCCAGAAAATTCCCCAGTGCTGATGAAGTGAAATGGGAGTGTTACAAAAAATGCTGTTGCTGTTGCAATTACATGCTGCTGTGTAGTGACGTTACTGTGATGATGATGTAAATGTGATGATGCCCAGTGTCTTGCCAAACCATATGAAGGAGGGACAACGTGAATGACCATTCAGTGTACTGGGTCCGTCACAAATGATGACATTGAGAGAACTGTTGGTTGTCCAACGTGTGCTGTGATCACCTCAACAGGAAGGGTGCCCTTTGTGTGTACACCAATAGTAGCCTTGGTGAGCTCATATATACATATATGTATTTTCTTGGGGGGGGTTGACATAAATATACATGTACTCATTGTATTGTTTTCTTTCACAGGTCACATACTGTTGGTGTGTGCATTCCCGTGCTTGAGAAATTGTGGAGTTGGAATTGGAAATGGAATACTCTCAAGCCAATGAAGGTAAGTATTATTTTTTTTGGGGGGGTTATCATATTTGCAAGTGAGTCTCATTAATGGTTTATTGTTTGGTTACTTCTTCACAGATTTTATCTGCACCCTTCTCCAGTCCAGCAATGATGGTCATCATCGATTCATATGACTTCTACTTGTTGCATGTCTGCCAGCCAGCCTGGGGGGAGGTATAATGTTGAAGTTCTTTGGATAAGGCAACTATGACACAACAAAGCATCTGGAAGTTTCCTAAAAAAAGAAATGAAGGACTTATTTCAACTTGATTGCAGCAATAACATTATGTTTAAGCTGTGGCTGTTCCACCACGGGTATATGGATTAACATAGATAGCAAGCTGTGAAGCCACAAGGACACCAATCATCAGATCACAATTAAATTTAGCACTAGGCTGTAAGAAATACACTGTGTCAGTGTCTCTGCATCTTAACTCAAGTTACATTTTAAAACCACATCTTGTCAAGTCACATGACCTGGGTCAAACATTTTTCAACACTGGCATGGCTGCAGCTGCAAACTTGGAATACAGTGCATGAACCGTGATGTGTCGGGCAAATATTTTGTGATGTACATGTCACCTACTTTACGAATCATCAGTCGGATTTTTTGCACTCTTATGAAAAAAAAGGAACAGATGAAATAAAATTGATGTGCTGACCAGTATGGAAATGGATATCCCATGGTTGCTGTATACAGTAATGTTGTACCATTGATATAGACCTTCATCAAAGAAGAGTCATTTGTTAACCTGTAAAAAAAAAAATAAGTTGACCATATTTGTTTGATCATTGCAGCTCGGAAAAGCAACAGGAAGCAAAACACACAGCGATAGGAAGTTGAATAGCATGAAAAACATTAGTATACATACTCACTATAGTATTCATAGTAAGAAGTCTTGTGCCTGTGGCTGATGGATGTGGTCTCCTGTTCGACTTCCTCAGCATTGGCATGGTCAAGACATGTAATGGAAAACATTGTCAGAATGGTGGTAGTGGGTGGTCGTGGTCGTGGTCATAGCTTAGGCACATGATGACATTCCCTTTCACATTTTCCTGCATCTGGTGGTGGTTGCAGTGGCTAACAGCAGTCTTATAGTGGTGGTCCGGGGGGCACACGGTGACATTCCCTATGGTGGCAGTGGCTAACAGTGGTTTCATGGTGGTGGTCTGGGGGGCACATGGTGACATTCCCTATGGTGGTAGTGGCTAACAGCAGTATAATGGTGGTGGTCCAGGGGGGCACATGGTGACATTCCCTATGGTGGTAGTGGCTAACAGCAGTCTTATGGTGGGGGCACAGGGACCAGGATATACAGGTATTGTGCTCTGTGTTACAAATGTGATGTGACAGTGACATATGGAATTTGAGTCACTCTGAGTGGGACACTCATTTAACTTTATTAAGAAGAAAAGATGTATCATACAACAAATGTGACGGCCTTTTAAACACTTAAGTTAAAACCTGCCAACATTAACCTCATCATCATCCTCATAAAGAACGCTGCCCTCACAGTCATCTATGTCTGAATTCTGACTGCTGGGAAATTCTTTCTCCATTGTGTCATCATCTACATTAGTGGTAGGCCGTTTCATGCTGCCACTGCCAGTGCCACCAGGATGGTCCATTTCTACATCAGCAAAACCATGACTAGGCCAGGACACAAATACTGAGGTTGCAGTCTGAGCTGGTATGTGCCTCTCATTCATTTTTATGAATGTCAGCAAACTGACATTTTCAGGAGAGAGGTTTGTATGATGATCCTGAACTACTGCACCTGCTGAGCTGAATACCCTCTCGACATTTACACTGGAGGGTGGGCATGTCAGGTACTTCAGTGCCACTGCAGTTAGCTCTGGCCATTCACTGACCTTTCCCACTCCAGTATAAAAGAGGATCATCAGTTATTGACAGCTGCCTGTTTTCAGACAAATATGACTCAACCATTCACTGTACTGCACTCAGTCCAGTGGTTGATGCATCATGCTGTTCTCTGGAATCATTTATGTCACAAATCCTCACTTGGGACAAAGCCTCCCAAAGTGGGTTAACGCCAACTGGATTTGATGACAGACCACCTGGAACTGCAGTTCCCTTCCCCTTACAGGAGTATATGCTTGATGCTACTCCAGGTTCACCTTCAGCCTGATTATGCTGCTGAGGTTTGCTGACCATGGCACGTGACTTCTGTGCCCCATGGACGAAGCACACAAGTTGCCCACTGACATTTTTGTACCTGTTCAGGCCTGCCCTCTAGTACTGAGGCAATTCCATGTTTGTATCGTGGGTCCAGCATTGTTGGTATTGCAAAGCTGTCACTATGCTGAATGCTCAAGATGTGACGATTCTGGTCGAATACTGTCAGCATGTGTTTCAGCAACACACTGCTAGCACTGCCTCAGGCAACATCAAGGCTATGCAGTACATTCACCAATGTCTGCCTCAGCACCCACAGCAGTGGAATTGATTAGCTAATGGAAGCAGACTCTCCGCTCACTGCCTGTGTGGCATGTTCAAAAGGCCTTAAAATTGTTATTACAGAGTCCATGAGGTGCCACTGTTCAGTCATCATAGACATGGAGGCCCTGGAACTGTCACAGCTAGTGTACATGACAAGATATTCTGAGATGGCTTTGTATTGTTCAGACAACCTCTCTGCCATGTATAAAGTGGAGTTCCACTGGGTGACAACTTCCAGCTTCAAGCGGTGCTCCGGGAGGCAGTTTTGGATCTGCAACTGCCAAAGTTGGTCATGGGCCTTTGCAGAGCATGAAAAGTGAGAACAGATACAGCGTGCAACTGTCAGCAGTTCCTTTATATCAAGGTGATGCGGAAACTCCTTCACCACAAGATTTAAATAGTGGGCCATGCATGGAACCTGAACAAAGTCACCATTCGTGATGCATTTAACCACATTTGACCCATTGTCACTTGCTATGAACCCGGTTCTCAGGGACAGAAGGTTCAGCCACTTGTCAATTTCAGTCAGTACCCAGTCCAGCATGTTTTCACCAGTGTGTGCACAGGTCACATTGCACATAGCAATTGTTGTAAGCTGTTGAATTCCTGGAAGACTGCTACCACGACACTCCACCTTTCTACACTGATTATTCACACTACAAACAGCACAAACAACATCTGGCACCTGCACCCAATGTGCAGTTATACACATATATGAACTCCCCGCTGTTTTGCCACTTGTCCACATATCCATACTTAAATGGATAAATGGAGAGGAGGAATGTTGAAAGGCATGTCTTACTGAGTCAGACACAGTACGGTACAACTCAGGGACAGCATGGGAGGAAAAGTATGTCCTGGATGGGACTTTCCTTTTTGGACAAGCACATGCTGCAAACTGCCAGAACCCAGAATTCTCCATGAAGGAGAAAGACAAAAGATTAATTACCAGCATTTCAGCTACAGCAGCATTAAGTTCACGTGACATTGTATGATTGGGTGGATACTTCACCTTATGCGCAAAAACACTCTGTAACGTGGGCTGACTTAAACGTTTTACATGGGGTGTGATGTCAAATGGTTCTACCCTGTGAATGGCATTGGCAGGGGGTGGAGTGTGGACATGTGATGAAGACGGTTGCACAGGTGAAGAAAAATCCACAAATGAAGTTATTTTCCCAGATTTACAAACAGGGGTTGATGTACCACTTGCACTAGACTTACTGCCTTGACCACCACCACCACCACCACCACCACCACTGCTACTCTCACCACCACTGGACAAGATTTCAAAATCATTATGCTCCTCCACCTCATCATGCCTGAAGTAATCCTCTTCTGTTATTTCATTGCTACTGCACACATTTAATTTCCTACATGATCTTAAGTCATGGAAGGGGATAACATGCTCATTATGGTTGATGACGAGGGTGAACACCCCACTGTGGTATTAGCTGCCATCTTGTGCAGGGTCCACACTGCCATGTGCCTGTTCTTAAGATGTGTATGCTGTCCCCCTGTGCTCAGATGGCTCCCCTTTTTACCTCGCCTCACACTCGCATGGAAAACCTGGCAGATTGCAACTGACTCATCATTTGCATCTTGCACAAAAAAATACCAAACAAGGGATTGCGATCCCCTACTTTTAACACGTCCCTGATGCTGCTTATTGGACTCCGTTTTTTTAAGCCCTGAAGTGGGGGGTGTGCTACATGATTTTTCAGGCCGGACACACTTGGACTGCAACTGACTACCACGACTACCTATCATTACATCATCAACTGAAACTAGTGGTAAATCAAAACGTTTTATGGGGTGGTAAAGCAACCAGACCCAGACACAACCACTTTGAATTTCTTTTTCTCCGGTTCTCAACAGGGGTCACTGACATCATCATCATATTCATCAACATCATCCACATCTTTTGCTTGGATGCTGCTGGCATGTGGACTGCATGTTGCAACCACATCAGCATCATCAGATTCATCATCATCAACACCACCATCACATGATATTTTTTCACCACACTGTGAATCATTGCATGGCAAATGTGTGACCTGAACCACGGTGGAAGAAATGTGACATTTCGTTGCCATGGTGATCAGAATCCTCATGTTCAGTTACCATGGGATTGGGATGTTACTGGGGAGTATGACATCATCTACACTGTCACTCACTGGCACTGCTTTACACTCAACTGTATATTTGGACATGGTCAACTTGTCAGAAGTGGAACTTGAGGCAGCAAGACTCATACCATCAGCAACTGCACTAACACCACCAGCTGGGACAACATCATCTCCTCCAACTATAAGTGAAGCTACCGATTGCGCTGTAAAAAACATTGAAGGAGAAATACCTTGCCTCACATCAGCAATGCATTTCTGCGACTGCGTACTACCACACTCACAAATAATCTTACCACTGGCAGCAGAGCCATGGCAAGAAACAACTTTGCTTGCACGTCTCTTGCATGCATTTTGGGGGATCAACAAAAAAATTCTAAGCAAATTTCGATTTTGGAATGTTCACTCTGGGCCACTGGATGTGAAGCCCAAAAAAACAACTGTGGCTTCAACAAGAGACACAGACACAAAGTCACAACAAGTTCAACAACACCTTAATTAACCAGTGGTGCTCAAGTCACAATCCAATCTGGAAAAGAATATATTTTGCTGCTTGGGGGGGTGGGAGCACTGTGACTGCAGATTACGGTAACAGTGCAAAATCAAGATACCACAATGACAGTACAAAATCACGCAAATGCAGTGGATAGCAGGTTCACACTGCTGCAGTTACACTGTGGCAAAATAAAAGGTGTATTATTTGATGTCATGCACCACACAGACACACACACACACACACACACACACACACACACACACACACACACACACACTTTGTCTAAGCAAATTGAAAATTTCAGTAATATACCATGTATTTTAAACAACCTGAAATTATGCACTACTGCACCAGATCCACAACACAATCAGCAAAACAATGTCAACAGTTACTGAAAATATTACTGTGTGTACATTAATACAGGTATACAAGAAAAATATAACCAAAAAACAAAGAACTTCCTATTTCTTCAACTTAAATCTCTCTACACCACAGATACGCCCCTTCCCCAAAGCACACTTCACTTCCACTGTCTGTCAGTACACATACTGAATGTTGTACATTAACATTCAAAATTCACACATGAACAATAAGCACTTGATGATATGAGCACAGGAGGGTTTTCTACAATCAATGCACTAAAGTTTGAGCAAAAACAATTACTCAAAAAGGCTTTTTTACCAGATTTTAGTGGGTTTGAATCGCAGAGAGCTTTCAGAGCAAACTGTCTCCTACAGCTACCTACACACACTACCCTGAACTGAGGCTGTGCAGAACAATCTAGAGCCCATGTGATCTGCAATCCCATGAATCACTGTAAAATTCACCTTTGGAGCTCACCAACAAGGTGAAGTGATGTGACGTACATTGATTTCAATGTACTTCACCTTAAAATTAATGGAGTAGTGGTTTAGGGAAGGCGGAATAACTTGATGGCGTTGCTTTCAATGGACTTTGTGTTCCTCATTATGACGCGAAGTACTCCACTTCGCATTGTAGAGTACTTCGTGGAGTCCACCTTACTCCTTGAATCACTTTGCAGAGCGAATTCAGGCCACTTCGCCCACTACTAATTGTATTGTAATATATGGATCATTAAAATAATAGCATCGAAAACGATGCAAAAAAAATCTGGTAATACACACCACTTTCTCAATAATATCACACTTCACTCCCAGTAATACCATCATTTCATTTTAACGATAGTATTATCACTCCAAAACAAATGTGCAAGCAAAGCCAGATGCCTCACGCTCACCGCGAGCTGGCTATTTCAAAAGTCAGCACGAAGGATTTCAAAGCTGGCTTCACAGTAACCGAACAGTACCTTCATTTTTTTAAAAAAAAAAAAAGACAAATGAGTAACAGTTACACATTCTGTTGAAGTGTAACTACATTTTCCCTCTTACTGTTAAAAGGAACCATTTCCTGCACTTTCCTGTTCAGCTCTCCAGAAGAAAAAAAAAACACAACTTCACAATTCCTCATTGAACATATCAGCCTGCACAAAGCTTCATCAAGTAAGACCTTGCCAGGTTCTCTCAACCATATGTTATAAAAAAATACAAAATAGGTTACAGTGAAACACTCGGCTGAAATTCCATCTTGAGGTTCTGGGGACATAGAAACCTCTCGAGCTTCGCTCTCAAGGTTATCTATGTCCCCAGAACCTCTCGATGAAAATACAGCCTTGTAATTCACTGTAACCTATTATTCTATTAACTGTGACTATATGCAGGTCCACCTTCTAAATGAGTATATCTCAATGGTGTTCTGCCTGGTTAAATAAAGAACTGATTGATTGATTGAACATTTTTTAAACATTTTTTAACATCTTTTTTAACATCTTTTAAAAACTTACAAGGAGTCACAAGATAAAAGACAGTGAGGCAATTCATTCTATATTCATTCTCATTCTGTATGCTACCAACAAACTATGAAACCATATTACGTTGCTTACAGAGAATTGCTGCAATTCTCAAACATACGGATTGCCTATGCATCATGTAATAGGGCATGTAGGCAACCCTATGTTGGACTGCCATGCAGTGGACCCCCTGTGGCAATCATAACTGGTGTACTAGCACACTGCACACTGGATCTCACAGCTTCTCCAACAGCTCCGCACCAAGGGCGGGTCAGGAGGTGCACCCTGTGTGGCGTCAATGCATGACTGCATTGTGTGTCATCCTAGCACAGCTACAGATCCAGGAGAAACCTGGCATACTGCAATAAGCATCCCCCACATGTCATCGGCAAGGCACTGCAGCCATGGGAACCCACAGTGCACACAGCTGCCACATCTGGCAGAGTCACCCGGGAAGGGCATTTGGGCAAATGTCTGCTCCTGCTTCATGGGGCAGAATGCGCTGTCCCAGGACCCCTCGCCCATGCGTGGAGGGGATCCACTCTGGGACCTGGGATGGTCATCCGATTGGATGCCTGCCCAGGTCAGTAGCCTTGCACCTGTCCACCCCCCCCACATACCTGCATGCCTGGGGGGGTGGGGCCGTGGATAGGTGGCTGGCAATGGTGAATACCAGCCGGCGCACACCTGTTTGTGGGTGCAGTGCTTCATGGGTGGAATATGCATATTTTGTGCATGAAACCCTCTTTAGAGAATTGTGGCCAATATGTGCAGTTACGTTATACACCTGAGAACCCTAACTTTTAATTTTCTGACCTTCTGTTTTTTTAAAATAAACCTTAATATTATCTAAAAGTGTTTGCAAACACTCACCCAAATGATTTGTCTGGCTATGGGTATCCTTTCCCAGTGCTGGTGTATAACCCCTACCTCAGCAATAGAGGCACATACCTCCTCTCTACATCCCCCACACAGAGCTCCCTGTTGTCTCATGGCATCATCTATCTTCCCATGTACTTGCCATGAACTCCCTGATTTAAATGGCATCCTATCCTTCTTCCCATCATCAGCCAGTCAAACATTTGGGTCTCTTTGGATCACTTTGACTTTCAACCTATTAACTAACAAAAAACACTCTATGCCATCATAACATGCCAGAGCTAGTCCTATGGCCACATCTTCTACCACCTAAGTCCCTTCCTACCCTCCTCCCACAGGTGAATTTTTATTTAAAAACATTTCTTGCTGGGCCAGCTCGGTGGCCCTGAGGGTTGAGGCGCAGGACGCCGCACCTCATGCCATGTCGGTGATCCAGGTTCAGGAACGGGGTCGGCAAGGGATAGAGAGGATTGAGCATCCAGAGGACTGCTATCCTTTCTTGGGGAGGGAAGGATAGCTGCCCTACTTGTTGATCACCCTCTAGCGATGGCTGGGGGGAGACATGGGTCAGGAAGCTTGAGATGGCATACAAGTTGGCAGGGAGGGAGGGAAGGAAGAACACCAGGAAAAATGGAGCCAGTGCCCGTCCTGACACCCGGAATCTGGATTTGTGTTCCTGGGTGGGGGAAAGAAGCTGGCACTCCTCACCCTGGCCCCGTCACAGGAGGGCAACCTGTGGTGGATCATTGGGATAGTCGTGGGGGAAGGAAAAGGTGGGGCCTGAGACTGAGCTCCTCTGAAGGAGGGACTGGAGCCACCTGCCAGGCTCCCTGGAGGATAACAAAAGGAATAATTAAAAAGGAAAAAATTAAATAAAAAAAAAAATTTCCTGCTCTGACAGTGCCAAGAGCTGACTCATGTAAAAGAAAAAAAACTGGAGAGATGGGAGGAGGGCAGGGTGCTATTTAACTCTGCTTGTAGCCTGCTAGACCTGCATACTAAGGAACTGATGTGGCGTCTGACAAAGTATTGAAACCAAAGTGCAGGGGGAAATATCAGCACACTCCAAGGCAAAAAAAATGTACAAAAACTTTTTAATAAAAAGCAGACAACAGCTTCATAGAACTCCTGCTGCTTCAAGTTGCTCTGACTCTTCAACAGGAGGGTTTTGAACTGGTTTTTGCCTTGTAGTGTGCTGATCTTCTACTCTGCATTTTGTTGTCTCCAGCCATAATTAGCTGCACTCACTGATGTGAGGTGCATGTTTTTTGTTCTATAAAGTGTTGAAGACAAACTGAAGGCAGGGGATCCAAAATGAAGCTGAACCAAATTTTCCAGTTTCATACTTCGCCCACTTTTAGTCTCCAGTTCCTACCTCTTCCATTTCCATGTCAACCACTCAGTAAAATCTAGTGCCACCCACTCTTTCTCCCCATCCCATGCCAAGCAGTATCTGAGAACCACTGGCAACTACTGTACCTCCATCTCCATGTACTGTGCCAAGCATTTCTTTGTATCAGGTGACACATAACCTATTTCCCATCCTGACCCAAGAAGTCTCTGGTGTTCAATGGCACCTCCCCATTTTTCTACCCCTGTCAAACACTCTTTAGTACCAAGTGACGCTCTCTCTCTCTCTCTCTTTCTCTGTGCCAGACCAAGAATTCCATGGTGTCCAGTTACACCCTGTCCCACATTAAGCACTCTTTATTGTCTACTGACATCCTTCACTGACACCCCTGCAATTCCAGGTATTCTCTGATGTCCAGTGGCACCAGCTCCCTCACCCTATCCCATGTAAAACACTCTCTTTCCATACTGCATCCACTGCTAAGTCCTCCTTCGAGACCTGTGGCATGTTTCCCTCTACCCTTCCAATGTCAAGCACTCACTGTGGCCCAGTGGCATTCACTTCTTCTCCATTTACCACATTGATTACCTCCTGGTATCAAATGACAACCCCTTCCTTGTCCCACACTAAGCACTTTCTGGTATCAAGTGGTACCCCATCCTTGTCTCTATCCTGCAAAAAACAAGGCTGGGTGTCCAGAAGCACTAACATTTCCCCTTCCCAATGCTAGGCACTTGCTGGTGTATAGTGGAATACTCCCCCCTCTCCATGTCCAGTGCAAAATCCATCCCTTCCACTTCCTAACCTGCATTAAGCTTTCCTTGGTTCCCACTGACTTCTCTACTCCTCCTTGTCTCACATCAAGCACTCCTAGGTGTCCAGTGCTGCACTGTGCACTGCACCCTTCCTGTCCATTTCCAAGCATGTCCCATTGTACAGTGTCATCCCATCCCCATCATGTGGTAAATTGTCTCAGGTCCTTCAGCAGACCTCACCATCTTGCCATCCTACATCAAGTATTACCTGATGCCCAGTGGAACCTATTCCCTTTCTGCATCCCACACCAAGCACTCCAAATTGCCCAGCAGTACTCACTTTATGTCCCAAGTCTATACTAAACACTCTCTGGCAACACGCCATCCCACACCAATCAATCCTTTGTGACTCTTTCCCAATTTGATATCCCATTCCCAGCACTTCCTGGTGTCTAGTCACACTGCCACACTTGTTTTATGTCCCCAAAGATGCCAAATGGCACTGCCCTTTTCCTTGACCAGTTGCCATCTGATTACACTGTGTGCAAACTGATATTTATTACACTGAAATGTTTGGCATTGGAAATTGAGCCAGTCAGAATAAAGACCAGTGCAGTGGTATTTGTAATCAGATAGCTTCCAGGCAAGGAGGTTAGATAAGGGCTGTGCCAATCACAACCTTGGGTGAAGATGATATGGGATTATAGTGTATAGGGGACCCTTATTGTGCATGGAAACCAGAGGTTCTCAAAATGTTGTTCTGCTGCAGTTCAAAAGGTCATGGAATGTGATTGTACCCTACTTCAGCAGAGCAACATTTTGAAAACCTCTAGAGGTTCCATACGCTCAGTCGCTTACCTGTACTCGGCTGAAAACAGCAGGCTCCACACTCCAGCGGCGGCAGTACAAGCAGCGTCACTGGAGTCTCTGAAGTTGCAGGATCAACCAGATATTTGTAAAATGCAGGACCAACCAGATAGATTTAGTTTTAAACAAAAAGAAAAGAAACCGATCCCCAAACTCTCTCGCTCTCTCTCTCACTTAACGAGAACTATGGCTGCCATTTGATTTTTGTTGAAATTCCTCCCACACAGACTTGATAGCCAGTAGAAGGCTACGCATCCAACACAACGTCTCTGCTCCCTAGCAACCACGCACAATACCCAACAAGCAGCCCTAACTCGACGAGCACGACTGAGCAGCAAACCATTTGTTTTTTTTGTATTGTAAAACTGTAAAAAAAATTAAAATACCTAATCGGAAACTATACACTATAAAAAAATAGTGCATGGGCAACCACATGCCCAACCTGCCTATTGTGCCACTTCAGGGTTCCGATTACCTAGGACCTCTTGAGCTTCGCTCTCGAGGTCTGAGGTAATTGGAACCCCTCTGTGGCACAATAGGCTGGTTGTGCATGGTTGTCCATGCACTATTCTCTATGTTACTATGTGAAAATTTCTCAGAATGCCCTTGTTTTCCCTAATATGGGCATTTTAAATTTCAGGATCCTCCACAGAAGTACAATCAACATGCAAAGACAAAAAGAATCAGCTCCTGTTTAAGCTGTTGGTGATCTTGAGTTTTATTCCACCAAAAAGACAAGGTTTACATTTTATGGCCTGCTTTATGCCACTTCATCAGAACAAACTGAGGGGATGGTCAGTAGCTCAAGCTGTGGACCCTGCAATAGGAGGACACCAGACAGACCAAATGATTTTCTTCTGCTGGCTTCTTCATTTGTTCGTATGTAACTGTGATTCCTATAATACAAACGATAAATAAAGATTCCATTCATTCAATCTGGTAACATAGTAAGGCCTGAATTTTCATAATGTTATAATTTTGTAATTGTTATAGTAATATATGAATTTAATGTCAGAAAAATGATTGGGCCCACTATAGTGAGGACAACACATATATATATATATATATATATATATATATATATATATATATATATATATATGTAGTTAGTGAGATTTATCAGTACTTAATAATGATCAGAGATTTTTGGAAACTCACCCCTAGACCTGACAGAATTCCCTGCTCTAGTATACTTCTTGATGCCATAAGTGACTACTCTTCCAGCTATTGTGTCTGGACAGTAAAGACCCCCAAGATCCCACCTCCCCAGAAGCACACACTTTTGTGACTTCTCAAAGCTTGGCTTTGAACAACCTGAACAGAAGGTTGCAAGCACAGACTGAGCACAGCTGTGGGCCACCAATAATGTATTCCAGGCCTTCTCTGTCATCAGTGAGGTCCTACTAGGTATACAGGGCAAACATGCACCTAGGAGATCCAAGCATCTACATGTCCCAATACTAAATTGTTGGATTGCTTATTGGCTATAATTAAACCATGGGATGCCAGCTGGTCAACCTTTAAAGCCACTAAGTCTACCACTGACTGGGCTAATTACATGGTGGTCAGAAAAGAATGCAAAAGGGCCATCTGGAGAAGCAAAGCCTACATCATAGTACAAAACTTTGGCTTCGTGGCTGGTAATCCAAGCCACTTATACAAAAACATCAAGCAAGTCTTAGGCCAATCCCATAACTTTGCACTCATGGATCTGCATATCACAGGGACTGGGAGTAAGCAAAGATCTCCTAGCACATAGGAATTAATCAGTTGAAATACTAAACTTCACAAGCATCACCATCCTTCCAACTGTATTGTTCTAACTCAGGCACACTTTAAACAACAGAAAGCATTAGGGAACTTACCTTGAAAAATTTGATGGGCAGCACAAGACAAAAATGCAGGGACTTCAGGAGTCATACAACAGAACTGCTTCACAATATCACTTCTGCTGACTTGTACATGTATGCATCATCAACTCCCATGATGCTATGCATGAGTAGCATCATGATCTTTGCAATAGCATCAAACAGATTTACACACCAGCACAGAACAGAGTGAAGTAACTTAATTTAAATTTAAATTAGGTTGAAACTGGGGTGGGGTGTATGAAGAGGGGATCGTTGTTCCTAGCTACAAACTGCACAGGTATACAGAAAATAGGTCAAGGGAACTTTCCCTTTGAAGCGGTCAAATGTGGTGAGGTGCATAAACACTTAATGCAAATCCCACCATGGAAGTCTGCCAGCTCTGATGATATAGAACCAAAAATATTGAGGATTGCTGCTAGGGAACTTGATCTACCAGTCACTAGACTCACTAAAATCTCTAACCTGTCCCTACCATCTCATACTGTTCCTGACCACTGCAAGATCTCGTATGTTGTTCTAATGTTCAAGAAAGGTGACAGTAAGAACATTGGCAGCTACAGACCAATAGTGATACTACCAGTACTCAATAAAATGCTTGAAAAATTGGTAGCCTCTCAATTGACTGTGTATATCAACATTATACCATCCTGTTTCCTGCACAACATAGTTTCAAGAGAGACCACTACACCACCACTGCCTTCCTATCACTCACTACCAGCATTGCCTCTGCCATGGATAGGGGTGAGCTCACAGGTGCAGTGTTCATCAACCTCACCAAAGCCTTTGATTTGGTTGACCACTCCCTGCTTTGTGGCATGCTTAGTGCTTTGGGTGCTTCCTCCACTGCCTTGCCATGGTTCAAAGGCTACCTAAAAAAATAGGTATCAGCATGTTAATTTGGTCACTCTCTGTCTGACCCAGCTCCTGCTTCAGTTGGGGTCCCTCAAGGATCCATACTGGGGTCCCTCCTTTTCTCTCTATGCATAAACTCAGTCTAGGCCAGTCTCTCACACAGTACACCAGTCCTATACACTGATGACCTAGTCCTTATCATGTGCTCTCACAATATCTCTGACCTAAATTGTCAACTGTCAATTGATCTACAGTCAATGTAACAATGGCTCCACTCAAACAGGCTCCTTATGAATACTTCAAAGACCCAGGCCATGAGCTGGACCAGTGGTGAGCAGGGCGGAGGTGTCTAACATCTTACCTCCTGCCACGTCAGTGACCCATGCTCAGGAACAATCTCAGGTTGCCGGGGGTCAGGGGAAAGGAGGAGTGAGCATCCCAGATACAGCTCTCCTCTCTCAGGGAGGGTGGTCAAGCCATCTTGGTTCATAACTGCCACTGGGTGGAGGCCTAGTGGTAGTACAGGCACCAGCAATTTGAAGGGAAGGAGCTGCGATGATGAAGGACTAATGCACTTCCATGCACACATACTGACACACACTGGCACTGCAGCATGGGGAAGGGAAGCAGAAAAAAAAAACAGAAAAATACAGGGTCCTGGGCTATGTGAAGCCCTGCCTGTGTCCAAGTGGTCCACCTTGCTGCTCCAGTCCTGGAGCTGACACTGGATATGTTTGTCATGGGGGAGGATGGCCCCCTCCCACACAACTGTGGGTGGAACCCACAGGGGTAGGGAGCTTCTGGACCTGGAGAGAGGTTAAGGACAACTGCTAGGCAGTAGGACGCGGCTTACAGGTGCCCAGGTCTGTCATAGGGGATAAAAACCTTTGTGGGAAAAAAAACAGGTCATGCTTTTTGGCTTAGCTCCAAGAGTAAAAATCTGTGGATCTACGATGCTGGTTTGACAACACTTTCGTTGACCGTCATCACAGCAACGGGATTTACGGTGACCACAGTTGACATAAATCCCAATTGTCTCTCGGTGCTGTTTTTCCCAAGTCGGAGTTGATTTGGGGAGGGAGTGCAGGACCGGGAGACAGTGCACCCCTGTCTCAGGCACACTGACACAGTGACCTGTTGGCAAACTGTCAATGTTGTCGACAGCGACGTAGGTCGCTGTGTTGGTGTTGCTGCTAGGGGGGCATACCAAAATGTGCAACTCCCCCTTGATGGCCACCTGTGAGAATGGATCCTGTCTTACCACAGTTTCCTCGTTCAACTAACTGGGAGTCATACTTCTCAGCACTTATCACTGCTGCCAGTAAGGCAGTGAACACCAAGCTGGGAATCTCCTTCAAGATCAGTAACAACCTCCTCCTATATCCATCACCCATGGCATTCTGCTTCCCAAACTGACCTATGAGATAACCATCTACTTCTCAGCTTTCAAAACTGTCCTGCAGAAATGGGATGTAGTCTACTGTATAATAATATCTGTAGATTGGACTTGGCCACAAACTAATATACTCACCATTGCACCCTGTATTCCATACTTTGATGGATTCCTCCACCTGCTTTGTGAAAATGCACTATGGGTGGTGTACATAATGTTGTGACTAAACAGGCCCCTTTCTCCCTTTCCTCGCTTATTATGCCTGACAGTGTATTCTGTCTCTTAAGGTCAAATGCTCCTGGTTCCTTGTCCATCCCCCAAGCCAGAACTAAGTTAGGGGAAATATACTTCTACTCATCCCTAAACTGTGGAACACCATTCCGACTATGGTTGCACTGTGTCCATCTAATCTAGCCTTCAAGAATGGATACTGCTCACTCCTACTAAGGATCTCTACATTTACTTGGTCATAAACTGCTTAGGCCAGAAGTAAATTTTCTGAGTTGCACTTGTTTGGAACACTAACTACCAATTTTAAATGTATGTAATCTATTCCGGTACTTGTTACTTGTGTTTTACTGATGTACCTTACCCTGTACCTTGCACCATACTCACCACATATTGTATTTTGTGTTTTTGGTTTATTTCTCTATGTTACTACTAGGCAATTGTTTAGACCCTCCTATATTTGAAAGGGTTCACCTGTGGTTCAGTGGGTGGCTGCCTGACTCCACCACCCCTGCCCTACATAAGTCACACACTCACTCCCTTCCCCTGCCTAGTGTTTTTCACATTTGGCCTTACCTCAGTGCTGCCTCCTGATTTTCTTCTTCCTCCTCTGCATTTTGTTTCCTTGTGTTTCCTCGTGCCTGTCCATTTTGTCTCTGTTGTTCACTCCTTGTTCTGCTGTTTCTGCTCCCTTTGCTGCTGAAGTTGTATTTCTGTGCCCTACTAGTTCCCTTTGATTTTGTCCTCCCACCCATTTTTGTTTCTTTTCTTTTCTTTTCTCTTCTTTTCTTTTCTTTTCTATTCTTTTCCTGTTCCACATACTGCGCTTTTTGTTTTATTTCTGTGATGCAAGACAGCTGTCTTTCACTCTCTCTCTCTCTGGTGTTTGCTTCTGCTGCAACCCCTCCACCCCCGTTCTTGTGCATTTCTGCCCTAGCTGCCTGTAGTCTACAACTTCCTACTGTTTGTCAGTCCCTCTTTTCTGTGATTTTGAAGTCTTGTTGTTTGTGTTTCTATCATGTCTCCTTTCCCATACTAATTCTCAGCTTTCTGCTTTCCTTTTCTGACCAGCTGTCCCCTTTTCCTCAGAGATCCAGCTACAACTTTTTCCACTCAGTTCTGCTTTTGTCTGTCTGTTATGCAATCTTTATTTGTATTCCTTGCAACTCCTGGTTGGTGCCTCTCTCTTGTTCATGATGCTAAGGTGTTCATGATGCTAAGGTGTTCTAATGGTGCCACTCTACCACAGGACTTGCTATGATGCACTCGGGTTGGTGTCAGATTCGGAGACCTTTTGTTTGTTCAGCAGTTCTCTGTTGACTTTGTTGTCGCTAATTCCTATTGCTCCTGGGATTAGCGATAGGAACACAGTTGTGTGGGCATGTGCTTAATCTAGCCTGTACTCAGAACTGGGTCCCATCCTCAGAGTATCACTTGGGACACTGGGGGTCATCCACACATAGTGGTTACCTCATCAGGAGAGGCTCAACACCTCAAGCTCCACTCAAACTCATGTAATCCTCCTTGTTATCCTTCTGGTTCTCAGTTGCAAACCTCATGGTCACTCACTTCATCAACTGAACCTGGAGGGCATGAATTCTGGGTGGTGTGCCATCCACTTAATTCTTCACAGGAAGCTTCCTTGAAATATCAATTCTACATTAAGTTCAATGTGCTTATGCAACTTGGCGTGGTGTTGTGCTTATGCAACTTGCTGAATAAACTGTATTGTGGCCATTCACCTCTCTGTGCTTCAGGAATACTACCTTGAAGGAATGCCAAAGGCAGTAACCCTGCAGGAGGGTTCCACCCCTAGAGCTGCTGTGGGAAGGATTCCCTTAGACTAAAGATAGCTTGGGAAAAGCCCCCAAGGAGAGAGGCTAGCCACTGGAGGAGAAGGGGAGGATGGTGGGGCAAAGAAAAATGCTTCTGAATGAGTCAGGAAGGAAGAGTTTGAACAGGTCAGGTGGGGGGACATGGCTGCTGCTTCAGCCATTGAACCACAGGCTAAAGCCTTTTAGTTCAATGTGCTTATGCAACTTGGTGTGGTACTGTGCTTATGCAACTTGCTGAATAAACTTTGTTTTGGCCATTCACCTCTCTGTGCCTTAGGAATACCACCCTGTATGGATGCTGAAGGCAGGAACCCTGGAGGAGGGTTCCACCCCTAGAGATGTTGTGGGAAGGATTCTCTTAGGTTAAAGGTAACTTAGGAAAAGCCCAAAAAGAGAGAGTAAATCAGAAAGCATTGCAGAGGTAACGAGTTGGTATCAAAATTTCAACATACACATTGGTTATCAGAGATAAGGGTAATGGTCAGAGATAACTGAAATGAGTAAGAATGTTAACATAAGTTGAATGAATTATAACAAGAGGGCATGACTTCCCAAGGAGACAGAGAACAGTAGAGGAGGGCCACCATCCTTTTCCATCCAACAGTGGAAACTTACCTGAATAACTGTGGAAACCTACCTAAGTTACTTTGGGAATTTACAACTAAAGTGACTAAAAATGATGATCTTTGTTGCTGAGGAGGGGAAAAAAAAACCCTCTGAGGAGGAAACCCCTGGGGATCCAAGGCCTAGGTAGCCTTCCATCCAGGCTACGAATGTTTTATTTAGTCACAGCTCTGTTGCTTCCGTTTAAAAACCCAATCCAAGGGGAGGAAACTATTCCAATACGGTGGAAAGCTTGCACGATCCCTCTAACTGGAATGCCATGAAGAGTTGTGACAGCCCTGTGCAACAATGGACACTCTGACGCTAGAGTTGAACCACCAAGGCAGGAGGAGTACAGCAACAACTGCTGAAGCACTCAGCTGGCCTACTGACTAAAAACAGACCTTGTGAACCAGAGGCAGTCATGGGAAGAATAGCATAGAGGGTGCCACTGAACCTGATTTGGCTAGCTAAAGGAGAGCTCTTGGGCATTAGGGCCCCATCTCTCGTACTTTAAGTCTTCAATTCTGCATCAAGAGGTGCCATTAATCAGATGCATGGCTAAAGCTCCACTTGGAGTGAGGAATTCCCACTATGGGCCAGATGAGAAGGGCCCCACCATGAGTTTTGTATGCTCAAGATGCGGACTTCAGTGCAGAGTGAGACTGTTGGCTGCAGGGCTGGCCCTGAGCCATAGAAAGTAATGGTTATAGTTGGCATGCCTCTGATTTATACATGAGAGCATAAAGTCGACTATGAAGTATTAAATATGAGGAGGCCGGGTGAAGACAGCGGCTGATGGTTAGGTATTGGTAAGCTTGGCGATATGATTGACTGAGATGATTGACTGATACAATAGACTGATATGATTGACTGATGAGATTGACTGATAGGAATGCTTACTATTATTGACTGATATGAGCAAAGCCAGTGAAAGCAAGACAACAAATTCCATTATGGAAGTCAAATTAATAATGTCATAGAAGAGAGGTGATTAAGTAGTGAGAGGCTGTGATACTAGAATTTGAATCAGTGAGGTTTAGTGTAGTTGAATAAATGAGGTATCATAGGTATCATAGGTGTTTACATAGCTTAGCAGGCTGTTGTCCATAATGCTTGCCACAATTTTATCTATACCTAGGTTCATTGTTGTAACCCAATTTATTATGTAATATGCAATATTAGTCCAATTTTATTTTGAATTCGTTTAGGTTCTTACTGCTTACCAACTCCTCAGGAAACTAATTCCACATTGCTGCCACTCTCTGATTATACCAGTAGGCTCTTTTATTTGTCCTGCATATTTCTCCCTCCAACTGTAGGAGGTGTGATCTTGTGCTATATATCTGATTTTTCATTTTTAGCACCAAGCATTCCCATAAATTACTGCTAGTAAGGGCCCTAAAAAGGAGGCACATATCACCCCTAAGCCTCCGATATTCCAAAGAGTACATACCCAAGCTATTTGTCCTGGCCTCATAATCCATACCCTTCAAATTACCTATCATTCGAATGTCTCTCCTCTATACCTTCTCAAGGTCCCTGATTTGTAATTTTTTCCTGGGGTCCAAAGCTGCAAGCAACATTCAAGGTGTGGCCTCACCAATGAAGTGTACAGTGGGATCAGTACCTTGCTCCTCCTACTCCTGATGTGTCTTCCAATGCTATTTAAGACACCAGTTGCCTTTTTTATTACTTTGTTACAGTGCCCTTTAAAGACCAGCTCCGTATCCACTAAAATACCCAAATCCCTCTCCTCAGTTACAACTCTTATGGTAGTATTCATTAGTAGATTTTATTTTCCAGAATTCTGCTTGCCCAAGTGCATAACTGAACAACTGTCTAGATTAAATTCAAGTCCATGCATGACTGCCCAATCCCTCACTTTATCCTGGACCTTTTGCAGCTTCTGATAATCTTCTACATTTTCTACTTTAACTCCAGTGTTGGTGTCGTCAGCAAACTTTGCTTCCCATGTCTCTTCACTGCAGCTCACTGATGATATATATAAGCTGAAAAGGCATTGCCCCAGGAAAGATCTCTGGAGCACTCCCGTGGTAACCCCAGTCCAGTGTATGTTCCCCTGATGCACACCCTTTGCAGGTTCAGCAGTGATTGTTATGGTTGCAGCATCAATAGAAAATTGATATGATTAGTATGAATACCTTCAATGCCATTAAGGCAGAGTTAGGTTATTCGAGTAAGAAGCATTTGCAATGCAGTAATGGAATGCCATGAATATCCTGAAAGCTATATAGTCTGTGAGGTTAATATATTTATGTATGGAAAACTGAGAAGCCATGTAGGCAAAGGAGTAGGACAAAATCATATAGTTTACATAAAGCATGCTCCTGCTAGTTGGAGCCACAATACCTCACTGTGACAGCATAGTTCTCTGTCATGGGAATAACAGGGAAGTCACAAACTGAGTACTATGAGACCAAACAGCAACTTGTAATGTTGGCAGAGTAACCTCCCCCCCAAAAAAAAAATACGGAAAAACAATAAAGACAATTTAAATGCTGAAGTTTCAGTATGGTCAGAAGTAGACTGCTGAGGTTTTGGTTAACCTATGGTTTGGTACTCTTATGAAATAGCAACAAATGAGCCTGAATAACACAAATGCAGGTGGAAGGAGTAAAATAGTAGGGCAGGATACCACAAGAGCAGTCAGAGGAATGAAAGACAAAGTGACAGCTACTAAGGGGAGATAGTACTGAGTGAGGCAGGTGCAAACAATTAAGTTGATGAGCACAGGAATTGCATAGAAACAGCAATTGGAACTGAGAGCTCACAGGTAACAAGTATGGATAAAAGAGAGATTGCTGAAGTATGATCAAATGAAATGAGAGCCAGATTAGCAGTGCATATAACAAAGCAAACAAGGGGAGCTAGAACTAAAAAGACCCAAAAAACAAACAAAGCAAAGACAAGCACCCGAGCAGAAGGGAGAAACAAATGACTGAGATAGAAACACATACAGACTGCAGCTGGAGGCAAAATACTGAACCAGAAACAGAAGTACAAATCAGACAGAGAGTCCAGCACAGCGAGCAGATTCCAAACACCAGGGAAGGTGGGAGACAAACAATCCAGAAGGGGGGAGGCAGAGCCCAAGGAAAGTCCAGGCCCAGAGGGAGGTTGGACAGAGCCTGGTAGGAAAAGAAAAATGATTCTGAATGAAGCAGGAAGGAAGAGTTTTGATAGGTCAGATGGGGGCATGGCTGTTTCTTCAGCCACTGAACCACAGACTAAAGCCTTTCAAGAATGGACTTTTGTCAAGATGAGGTCTGCACACTGAGTATTGAAGGCCCACTATTTCTTTCTGTGCCAGAAAGCAGGAACTGTTTGATTTGTATATCACTGCAGTGTCCAAAAATTGAGAACCCCATGGGTAATCAGTTTCTTGTAATGTTAAGTTGTGGAGCTTGCTCTGATGGATGTGATCCTGTTTCCACACTCCAATGCTGAGCCACTAAGAGCTCCAAAATGAAGCCATAACACAATAGTTCTTCAATCATGATTTATTCTCTTTATTATAAACCCCCAACATTTTGTCCATTCAGGCTTCTTCGGGGGGCACTAATTAAATGGATTCTGCTTATAGCAGCCAAGAGTCCTTACTCTATGTTTTTGCCTCTTGTCCTCATTACTATACAGCACTCTGGTGCTTTTTATTAATAATTTCATTTTCAAGCAGTAAATCAACAGTCATCATGTTATCTTTGTTAGTAATGTGATAGAATGTCTTAATGTATCAGGAGCAGGTCACACAGATATGTAATGATATGTAATGATACGATGCAGCCCTATCTCATAGCAGTACCAGAAAATCAGCTTCACTTTCACCACTTGTACCTACACCTACCATCTACTGAGAGTTAAATCATGAGTACCCTGTGTGGCTCTGAATAATGCCTTGTATCACAGGCACTGCAAAGGACCATGTGTTCTACCTGTTCCATATGTGCTTATTTTGCAGCCTTCTGTCCTGTCTTTTCATGAATATTTGAAGACCTCTAGCTGTTCAGTAGTTCTTTGTTGTCTTTGTTGTTTAATCTCCTGCCCATCTCCAAATTCCCATGCCTCTTATACTTCAACATCTAAGCAGGCATTTCACACACAAATTAATATTTTGGATGAAAAGGACAACAGAATGTATTTCTTTCGGATCACGCAGTTCCATCAACTTCAACAAATCCACTTGCTTTGTGTCACCATACATTCTACTCATGCTGCAGTTATTGTGGACAAACCTTCTCTAAGCCAGTCTACCATTCTACCATTATTTTTCTGCCTCTTTCCTAAACAGGCCACAGCTTGCCTATTTTGACTAGAGTTGACATATTTCATTTCCAGCAGCTGCTCTCCACCCAACAATCTAAATTCTGATTAAATGTTTCTTTCAGGACTCAAGAAAGGCTTCCATACTGGATTTCATTCCATGCCATCCCCCTTAGTTATTTGCTTGCTTCTGCAGATCCAGATGTCTCAAGTCAGACTACTCAGCATTCTAATTTGGTCTTTTCTATCTCATCCAAATGGCCCTGTACAAATCAGAAAGTTTTCCTTACTAGGACACTTTAAGTGTGCAATGAGGAGAATTCCCCGAGGAAAGTTTATATCTCATTTTGATGTGGCATACTTAGCCACAGGCACTGCTTTGGATTATCACCTTACCATCACTACTTTTGCTTGTTCATAATACTTATCATGTGGCCACATTGGCTCCTAGACTGGAATGGCATATTGATGTTTGTAAAGATACAGCTACAGAATTAAACACTCAAACCTTTCTTGGTGCAGCCCAACCCAATGGTTTTGAGGAATTTTGTTGCCAATTTTGATTTGCTAATCCAGGCCATCAGAAATCCAACATTCCTCATGTTCAAGTCATGCCTTCCTTGTCTGAACCCTATTGCAATATAGCATTCACTCTCACCTGGAGTCACCTTTTAGAACAATCAACCTGCCATATTCTATTCTAATAACCAGACAGCCTTAGCCATAATAAATACAGTCAAGCTCCTCCTCCATGATGAATGTTCTGAGAAGAACAACATGAATTTTACGTGTAATTCAGAACTTCCATCCTCAGTCTGCCAAAGACATTACTCCTCCATCATTATATGATCTGCATACTGCTCACAAATAATCATCCTGTTGGCTATATTATACTGCACTCTCAAGTGACCCTTCAGCCACACCATACTGCGCAACAGCAATTGATTTGTCATTTGTGTCAAACTGCTCACAACAGTTTGGCCTTTCGGTCACAGCATACTGCTTACAAGTATCTGACCCATCAGCCACATCATACTGCTCACAAGTATTGAGCCCGTTGGCTTCATTTTGCAACTCATAAGCATTCGGCTTGTCGGCATCATCATACTGCGGTAGCACGTGAGGTGGGTGCCTGAATCATGGCACCATCCAAAATGGTGACTCTATATGGGCAAAAGCCTGAAAGGCAAGGGGGCATGGAGGGTGACTGGATGTGGTGGGGTGGGCCACCCTAGTGACAGGATCTCACTACGTATACATGCGCATGAGTGGAGTGAGTATGGCGAGCATGGTCTGGGAGGGGGTGGAGGGGATGTAGGAGGTGGCACTGCGGTCAGCTGCCGAGCTGCACCATAGCGTCAGGGGTTGGCCTCCGCTTGCGGTGCTGGGGTTCTGGGTTCTGGTCTGGGTCTGGGCGCTACTGTGCTTTTCTTGCGCCCGGCCCAAAACCTTAATTTTTTTTGCTTTCACCTCCCCCCCGCCATCCCCCTGGGTTGAGAATCCTTAAGTAAGGGTGTGTGGGGTGTGGGGCCCGTGGGGGTTAGTGTTTTAGTCCCTGGTGCCTGTTTTCATGCGCCGAGGTTGTCAGGGTGGTGAAATTGTTTTCGCCACCCTGACTTTGCTGTTCTGCGGGTCACCCTTCCGTGGTCACCCTTATCACATAGAACCTCATACTGCTCATGAACAATCAACCTTTCATCAGTATCATACTGCGCATTGCTGTTCAGCCTGTTGGCCACATCATACTGCTGAAAAGTATCTGGCCTGTCAGTCACATCATACTGCTGACAAGTATTCAGCCTGCTAGCTTATTCTTACAACTCACAAGCATTTGCTTGTCAGCCACATAATTCTGCTCAGAAGAAATTGACCTGTCATCCATATCATATTGCTCAAAGCTGTTAGGCATCTCGTACACAACATACTGCTTCAAACAATAGGCCTGTGGCCTCATCATACTTCTCACAAGCAATCAGCCTTTCAACCACATCATACTGATCCAAGCACTTATCTTTAAGCTACATTTACTGCTGTCAAGCATTAGACTTGTTGGCTAATAGTACCAGACAATATACTATATATTGGACATCCTAGCTCGTACAGAACCATTCCAGCAGTTAAGGCATTCCTTCAAGACCTGAGCAATTTATTCTTCAAGGACAGCCTCAAGGAAACTTGTAGTCCATGCTCTGTATTGCAAACTAGTAGATCTCTTACAGGATGAATTCTTCAGTTCATTAACTGCTCGACTCTTACAATAGGCTATGACCTTAGTTTTCTTTGGATTCCTAAGACCTAAGGAACACACTGTCCCTCCTCAGCTGTATTCCATCCCACTATCTACTTACCTAATCAATTCAGAGCTACTTATCTTCTTGCCAGCAAGAAATGATTCCTTCTCCTCCATTCCAAGAGCTGCTAATGACATAAAAATATAACTCAACCACACTTCTCCTACCATCTAGAATTCTCTAGCTGCATCAACAAATCTGCCATCTGAGTAGCATAGCAGAAATACATTATCTTCTGCACCCTTTATTTTTTTTAAATTCAACATCTTTATTGATTTTTGACATAACAAAAAATATTTGACAATGAGAGCATGAACCAGTATATAGAACACCAAATGTAAAAAGTAAACACAAAAATAGCCCCAGAATGCTACAGGATTCCTTAAATCTAAAAAAAAAAATACCTCCCCACTAATAAACCCTACTCCCTCCTGTCTACTCTACAACCCCCACCCCTCACCCAGGGATGTGCCTTATTGAAAAAACGTAGCAAGGCATATGCCAAGAACTAATCAATATACAGTAACAAGTGTCAATGAGAGATAATGCAAACCAAAACAGCCAGAGGCATACACACATGAGCCTTAATTCAAATACAAAGCATACAGTTTGCCCCATTTCCATTTGAAAGAGGTCAAACAATTCAGGGAGCTTGCTATTAACCTTTCACTCTTGAAACAAAAAGATATTTCTTTGATCCATTCTGCATACAATATAACCAGTTGGTTCATCCAATGTCTGAGAACCAGCCTTTTGACTGCTATAGAGATTAAAGCCATGTGAAACCTGCGCTCCAGAATCTGAATATTGGAGAACATCCCTAAAATACAAACTTCTATAGTAAACAATTCTCTTAATCCCAAAAGGGGATCTAAATTGGACTGGATTGAGTGCCACAATGGAGCCACTTTGTCACAGTGCCAAAGAATATGTACGAGGTTCTCTTCCACTATGCCACATCTTGTGCAAATATTCGAAGGTAATCTGCCTAACCTGGCCAGCTTGACCAGTGTGTAGTACAAATTATTTAGGATATGATATTGGATAAGCCTGTGTCCATCTTGAGTGAGGTATCTGTGCATGTCCTCCCACAACTGACCCCAAATCGAAGAGGAGTCTGGCAGAAGAGAAAACAAAATTTTAGAACCAATAAGGGGATTAGGATATTTGGTACACAATAAGAAGGAGTATATCTTGGAGATTCCATGGGGCTTATTCGTATATTCTTGTATCTGGTCTAAAAAGGGCCTGACTTGGTACAACATAAGTGTGGATCTGAAAATAGAGACCATAAGGTGTCTCAACTGAAAAACTTTAAAAATATATTTCTGAGGGATGTTGAATTTATCCATTATATCAACTGAGGAAAGGAGAGAGTCCTGAAAGAACAGGCTTTCTACACAACGATCCTGCAATTGAGGAAGCCAATCTAGGGAGAGCGGAGAACCTCCTATTCTGATGTTAGGGTTTAAAGTAAGAGGTTGAGCCGTATCTTTTTTAGGTGAAATATTAAAAAAGTTCCAGCACTGAGTCAACACCTTAATAGAGATCCCTATAACGCTACTTTGTAAAGGAAGAGGCAATGCGGAGATAGTGTAGTAAAAAACTCTGGATAACTGGAGCCTATGCTTATCTAGGATCCTTCTCTCTAGCTGTAGCCAGAGAGGACGGTATACATCAGCTTCTGCACCCTTTAAAACATAGACCTCCTGTAATAGTCTGTTCCTCATGTTCTGATATCTCGAGCATACCATTTACCTTGCTGTCCATCCATCCCAATACCACATGCTCTTACTTATCATAACAAACAAGGTTTTATTGAAGGTTCGAGAAAATCTACTTCTTAACATCCCTCAAGGAAGCCTGTGGATTACAACCTACATTCTTTACTGATGGACCACTTAAAAGGTGGAGTTTTGGATCTTTCTCAGATCTTAATCTTCAAGCAGCTACAACTTTAGCATTCCTTGGATTCCTAAGACCTGGAGAATTTTACCTCTTCTTCTGTCTTCAGTCCTGCAATTCACCTAACAAAGAACAGCCTCAAGAAAGCATCAGCAAATGACTGTTGCATTACTTTACCAAGATCAAAAACTGACAGAAGTAATAGAGGGGTCCACATTTCCTGTATTACAACAAACTCAGCTTGGTGTCCCATCCAAGTTCTGTAACAACTACAAGCTATCCTGATTCTACTCATCCTCTTCTGTGTACAGAAAACTATTACATCATGCCTACTTCCTGGTTTGCCCTTCATGTCAGAGTGTTGCTGTCTTGTCTTGGTCTCAAGGCCTTACCTATTTTTCCAGCCAGTCATTTATGAGTGCACAGCCATCTCTGTTCAGGAGAACATACCAGCTCACATTAACAAGATCATGGCTCACTGACATTATCTTGCATGATAGGTAGACATGCAAAATGAAACTCTGAGAAGCTTAGTAACAGCTAGTATTGCTATTTTTTACAAGCCTAGAGGGAAGGCTAACCCAGGTACCTTGGTTCCACAGAGGTTCCCCCACCACTCCTCTGTGTCACTGGGTCTATTCTGTGAGTTGGTGGAGGTGGGTTCTGTTACATCACACTCTGGTCCTTTTGCTCTTATAGCTACCAATTTCCTTTGGCCTCAAAAAACTTCTCCTGGCATGTCTACTGAGGGTAGAAATCCAGAGGAAAGAGACAAGTCAAAGTAACACTCAAAGTAACATTGAATGAGCATGTACACAACTGGCAGCCACAGACTGAAAAGAAATGTTTCATCTGTGGTTCAATGGGTGGCTGCCAGACTCCACCCCTGCCCTGCATAAGCCACCCCTGACACGTCTCCCCTGCCTAGTGTTTTTCACAATCACCTCCTACCCCTCCTCCTTCTCTGGTACTCTGCCTCTGGTGTGGCTCTTTTAGTTACCAATTTCTTTTAGCCTTGAGATACTTCCCCTGGCACCTTTAATAAGGGTGAAAATCCAGGGGAAAGAGACAAGCCAAAGTAATGCTCAAAGTAACATTGCACAAGCAGTTACACAACTAGCAGCCACACACTGAGCGTGTATATTGCTGTGACAACCTCCAATGTTGGATCTCCTGGGTCATGCTTGGAAAGAGGCCAGTGTTTTGTTTATTGCAACGATGCAGTAAATAAAAACTAACTAAATGACTATTTCCTAAAATTTATATGCTATCTCTAGAGAAATCCCTGCCTGCATACCATTAAAGAGCCACTAGAGAGAATCTGTTTAGAAATATTGGGAAATATCAGGAAATATCTGACCAAGTCATTGGCTGCACATGACAGGTCTAGTGGTCTCAACCCCCTGGCCGATTGCCAGCCCAAATAGAAAGATCTCCCCCACCGAGATTAAGCCCCATCCCCTCCATCCATCCATATAATTTCAAATTAAATAATTTCTCTGGTGTCTAGTGGTCCCACACCCCTGGCTGATCTCCAGCCAAATTAAGAATGACCCCCTACCCCCAGAGATTCACCCCGTCCTGCTGTCCAAAGTATGGGCTTGCAGTTCAATTCATCATGTCATTAAAACACATACACACAACCTTGCCCTGGTATCTAGTAGACCCCCCACCCTGTGTGGTAACAGTATCCCCCACCCCGCACCTCCCTCATCAAGTACCCCCTCCATGGACCACCGGCACAGCCCTCCACTCACCTCCCGGCTGACAGTCCGACTGAGCTCTTTTACCAAAAGACCCCTTTTCAATGAATGAGTGTATGCATGCATGCACATGCTCATTCATTGAAAGTGATGGGCTCACTCCAGCTCTTTGGGAAAAAGAGCTCAGTCGAGCTGCTGGCTGGGAGGTGAGTAGAGGACTGTACCAGTGGTCTGTGGAGGGGGTACTTGATGGGGTTGGGGTGGAGTGGGGGATACTGCTACCAGAGAGGGTGGGGGATCCACTAGATACCAGGGTAAGGTTGTGTGTGTGTGTGTGTGTGTGCGTGTGTGCGTGTGTGCGTGTGTGTGTATTTTTTTAATGACATGATATGAATCATGATGCAAGCCCACACTTTGGACAATGGGGGTGAATCTCTACAGGTAGGGGGGTCATTCTTAATTTGTTATGTGAGCTGCAGGAGGTGGGGCCACTTGACGCCAGGGAAATTATTTAATTCGAAATTATGTGGATGGAGGGGATGGGGCTTAATCTCTGTGGGGGGATGTCCTTTCTATTTGGGCCGGCAATTGGCCGGGTGGGGGAACCACTAGACACCAGGGATATGGAGTCACTTTTCGGTAGGGGGGGAAAACAGTTTTTTTTTTATAGCAAGTTGTTCCCCATGGCTCTAATTGAAATGCAGAATTTTGCCCATGGGTGGTGAAATTGGCATTTTGCAAGTGAAATACCACATTTCACTGGGGGGATTTCACATTTTGCACCCACAAAATATTTTGCGTAATGTGGGGATTACACAAAATATTTCACTGGGCAAAATGTTTGCACAGCACTACTCTCTGTACTGCAATGAATAAATCTGCTTTGCCCCAATAAACTTCCTTGCTGCCATATGTCCTGTCCTTCTTTTAAATTCAGTTCAGCATGCTAAATTTTATATTTCCCTTACTTAGGCAGTTGTGCTTGTAGCTAAAGTAATCACAAGTCCTGAGTGGTTACATTTGTCGGTTCCGGTTAGTAACATCAAGAGAACAAAATAAAGTGGACAAAAATAAAGCGGCAAAAACAGTGTCACCATCAATATTGGCAGCACAAAATATAGCATGCCAGAACAATGCAGGCCACACGGCACGCAGGTAGCAAACAATGTACACCGCATGGAGGCACTGCACTGCAACACACAGCAGCAGGCACCCGTGCACAGGAACAGCACAGGGGTGCAGGGAGATGGAACAGGGCAGGGTGCAACCACCACTGTGGGAAGCTGGCCACTGGACACCTACAATGGTAATCTAATGGCACAGGCACCCACATGGTGGGGTACCCCACCCAGAATGCTGAGTGATAGAGAACATGCACCGGGGTAACCACTGGAGGACAGGTGGACCATGACCACAATGTAGATGGCTGTGTATAATGCAAGGGGCCAGGAGCACAAGCCAGCATGTCTCCAGCAACACACACCACACACAACACACAGGACAGGGGAGATGGCATGCTGGCTTGTGCTCCTGGCCTCTGTGGTTCCAGTGAAGTGTCTCCATGCGGTGGACGTTGTTTGCTACCTGCGTGTCATGTGGCCTGCATTGTTCTGGCATGCTACATTTTGTGCTGCCAATATTAATTGTGACACTGTTTTTGCCACTTTATTTTTGTCCATTTTATTTTGTTATGTGATGTTACTGACCAGAACCCATTTGTCTTGTAGCCTAGAAGTTATGTTTTTAATACAGTGTTTCCCTTTAAACCTTATGTCCCACACTGGGACAGAGCTGTCTTTCTTTTTAACAGCCTGCACAGCATGAGTGCTGCACCCCAACATTGCCCCATCATCTCTCTGCGTCCAGGATTCCTGAATATGCGTTCATCCCACCCAGATGGTGCTAGGAACATGATGAGAGGAATGGAGTAAAGCAAGAGTGGGGTGGATTATAACTGGGTTTTAAAATGTCAGTTTTGAGTTCTGAACCTCATTCTTTAGTCGCAGAATCTGCAAAGAAGAGATCGAGTTCATTCAGCACCACCCCTGTTATGAGCGCATTGAGCAAGCATACAGGCGAGCATCAGCTATTTTGGTGGCTCCTGTAAACAAGGTACACTGGCTCATTTTGACAAGATATAGCAGAAGTGTTTATTGAGCAGCACTGATGTTTGTGGGCACATATCAGTTTATTTTTAAGAAAACTGCAGTGTTCTGTGTGATTATGAGCACAATTTAGTGCTTGGGGACTTTTGGTCTTTGTGTGTTTGCCACTACTGTTGCCTTGTTCTTTGTGTTGATTATGTAAGAAGCCTTTAATCCTACTAGAACAATATCTCTTTTGATGCAGTTTTAAGAAGTACTCGTACACATTTACAAATGAAGTTATGTACAAGTAAAGCAAACATTTTGCCAAGTATGTGGTTTTGAAGGGGGATTGTGGGCAGCACGGGGTCATTATGTCGCAGGACATAATGCCACATGGCACTATCGCACTGCTCGATTTATGCCATGAGGCATCATGTCTTTGTTCTGTGGGGGGCTCCACCCCCACACACCCCGTTATGGGGGGGGGCTGTGTCCCCCAGCCCCCCCACTAAAGATTCTCAACTCCAGGGCAGGGGTCCAACTCGGGGATCACACAGTTCCGGGTTTCGCCTTAATGCCGTACGCTATTAAGCATGCAACATTATGACCCAGTATGATTGTGGGCACAGTTTATAAATAGAGTCCCCAAACACCATAGGTCCTTGTTTGTGTGCAACTACCTGTGGCTAGGTATAGGTGTGTGTTACAAGGGCAGCCTTACAAAACAACAACAAAAACAAAACAAAAAAAAACTGTTATTTGTACAGAGATATTAAACTATAGGCAAATGTTAAGTATATAATTAATTTAAGAAACAAACATGTTGTTATGGCTAGAAATTTGGTAGTTGTTGAGTAAATGGAATTTTAAGAAATTCCAAGCACCATGCAGTCACCCTTTGTTTACTACTAGTGGTCTGATGCTCAAGTCCCAGCAATCACTGCATTTTAAACCAAATGAATTTCTGCAGAATTGGTCAATTACCTACATGTGGTATTTTAGTTGTCTTTTTTTGTTCTTGGGGGCAAGTCATAATAACAAATTTTAGGCCTTTAAAGTCCTTTTTTTGAATGTGTAGAAGCATGCTCAGAATCAATTTCTGTACAAAAGGAATTCCACATGCAAGCATTCTGATTGTAGAATTTTGTCAGTGTTTATGATTTTTCACTATTCCATTTTCTATGCCAGTGGGATTTGATCAACATTTGGGGCCTTTGTTCCTGTTCCCACCATGTGTTTGTGGTCACTCTTATCTATAGAGTTTTACTTAAATGGGTGGCCTTTTTATGTAAAGATATTAGGTTGCATGATAAAATTTAAGATACTGATGTATTTTGTGCTTTCTTAAATGTTTTTTAGATGAAAGTTTTACAATATGTGAGGATTTTGGTCAGTGTTTGTGGTCTTTGTTACTTTAGGCATCATGTGCATGCAGTCCCCATTATGTCTGCCAGTCTGCCACCCATAAAAAAGTTTTTATTAAAAATCTCCCTTAAAAAAACTGATTAGGTGGTGTAATAAATCTAAGCCAGCAACATGTGTTGGACTTTGTTAACCTCTTATTCAGTTTTATCTTTTTATACTTTGGAATTTGGTCAGCGTTTGTGGTCTTTGTTACATTAGGCACCATGTCTTGTGATCCCCATTACATTTGTCACCCACAAAGAGATTTTTATTAAAATAAGGGCCCCTTAAAATAAATTGATTAGGTGTCATAATATATTTAAGCTTGTAATGGATTTGGTAACACTTTTTTTCCTATGTTATTTTTTACAGTATTTGGAATTTGGTCAGCATTTGTAGATTTGTAGTCTTTATTACTTTAGGCACCATGGGGCCTAGTCACAAACGTGCACAAGAAATGCATGAATGCGACGTAAGTAGGGGAACACAGCTACACACTGCACAGAGCACCCTGACTAGTGGTATTCATGAACAGGCATGGATCCCGGCGGAAGGGCGGGGACAAGATAGGTGTGCAGCTATGTTCAGGGGCAGGCTGCACACCACATGGAACCATCATCCCACTCCATGACTCTGCCATATAAGGAGTGGTGGAACCGCTATGTAGCTGTCCTGTGCTAGACACAGATTGGAGATGGCAACAGTGCATGAGTGAGAAGGAGCCAATGACCGGAGGGATGATGCACTGGTGATGCGGCCCACAGCAGCTGCAATGGTTGATGGGCCAACCGGCCAAGGGGGGTCTGGGGTCCGCAGTCCACCATTTTCACAAGCACACAGGTTTCCATGCTGGTGATGGACATCCACCACTGCTACAATGTACTGTATGGGAACAGGGCCCTGACCACCCCTGCATAGGTCAAGGCATGGATATGGCTGGACTTACAGTCCACCATCAATACCATGGGACTGGAGGTATGCACACTCTCGTCCGTCAAACAAAAGTGATGTGATGTCTGGTCCCAGGTGAAACATAAGCTGTGTCGGGCATGGCAGTCTCAGGGTGCTACAGGCAGTGCCTCCCTCCCCTGGAGCCCCCACTGATGCACATAGAGAAGTTGGTGGGCAACACCATCAGCGATGTGGTGAGGAACTGTGAGCCCGATGGAATAGACAGCATACAAGGTAGGTAGACATGGCAAAAACATGGCCCACACATGGAAACATGGCACTATCAGCACAACTGACTGACACCTTGTCCCCACACAGTGCAGGATGATTCTGACAGTCTGGATAAGGGGCCCATATGGGCAGAGCACTGGTTCTACACATGTAGGTAGTGTGACAGGTAGGTGCAGGCACAGCAGCCATTCGGGGAGCCACACACACACACACACACACACACACACACACACACACACAGACAACCACTCCAACAACTAATGTCTTTCCCCCTAACAGGTGGCATGCAGATGGACACACAAGGGTCAATGCCAGTGGAGTCCCAGCTGGAGACACCCGTGTCCACAGGACCATCCAGCACCATCACACCGAGCCAGAGCACCAGGACACAGGCCACCCCTGGGATTGGGGTCGTGCCATAGACAGAAGAGACCCCTGACAGGCAGGCCATCAAGGGACACATGGGGCAGCAAGAGGACACTGGCAGCCCAATGACCAATGGCAGTGGCAGAAGCAGCCCAGAGCAGCACAAATGCAGGGACAACACTCACACTGGCCACAGACACACAGGCCAGCATAGACACATTGCAGGATGACCTGCCAGGGACATCTGTTGGACCACCTCCAGCACGGTGTGCATGACGAAGACCAGAAAGCAGCCTCTTGACCACCTACTACCCTGACCTGCTGAGGCTAGAGCAGGAGCTGCTACAGGCTACACGGGAACAGATGCAGGCCATAGACTGGCTCACAGGGGTCCTGGAAGACACTGCAGGGACACAAGCATGGATAATCTGGGTGTTGCTGTACAGGTGCAGGGGCATATGGTGGAGTACCTTGTGGTTGGTGCCTGGGCGCAAGAGGAACTTGTCATGGAGACAGCTTCCAGATGGTGTGCCCAGAAGAGGGTGACTGATGCACTCACAGCCATCGTCGCTCACTTAGGTGTCCCTGCCCCCCACACACCCTGCCACACCCACTGGTGCATCCATGCAGGGCAAACAACACAGGGCCCCCACCACACACACATCCGGACAGGACAACCGGTGATCCAGGGCACAACAGCACAACAGCCCCTCACAGGCTGAAATTCCAGGAGATGGTGAAGGAGCTTGGCAGCGGCAGTCTCTGTGCACAGTAAACCTCCCTGCCAGTGCCTTATTGCAGGCACCCACATAGACCACAGGCAGGGACACTGCCAGATGTGCCAGGGGGTGCCCACAGGACATGACATGCTCGACACTCAAATGAGCTGGGCCAGGCACACACATGATGCAAACACACACACACACATGCCCACACCTACCCAGTCACCCACACATGCATGACTTCCATGACCCAGGCACATGCAGCATAGGGTGGTGTGCACACGGATGATAGGGCCCACATTCTGCACACAACACATAAGCACTGCCTCCCCAAATGCCTGCAACACATATCCCATATATGCCACTGACATACATGCATGGCCAGCAGTACAGTGGACATGCCCATGCTGCATGGTGGTGCACCACCACACATTAACTGAGCCCACATGCCCCATGGGGGGCATGGGTTATGATGCATGTATGGCTGGTCTGCAAGTCAAACCTTCCTGGGGGTGTGCCACAGTGTGCTCTGTGCAACATCGGCCAGGCACACAGCACCACCATGGACCATTCTGCAGGTGCATGTGGTGGCACTGGTCAATGGGTGCTCAGCTCTGCATTGTCATCACTGCACCCATGGTACAGCACCACTAGTGACTGAAAGCACCAAGGGAAACATGGCACCCGACATAGTGGGCTGTGGCACATAAGGGCAGTGGCTCACCAAGGACATGCCGTGGCACCATGTCATGGCCATGCTGGTACTCGGCCAGCAGGGCAGGGTGGGCCTGCATCGGGCACAGCACTGCACTCATCTGGTTGTATGGGCAGTCTTCATCAAACCCAGATATTGTGCAGCATGGCATTGGTGGTGAACACTCTGCATGTCTGCCCAGGGGCTACCATCATCGTGCCACCGGTGTGGTCCAGGCTACAGAACCAAATCTTCAGGAGTCCAATGGTGCATTCCATGATGTTCCTCACCCTCATATGTGCAGGGTTGAAGGCCTCCTCTGCAAGGTGCTGTGGTGCCAGGTAAGTTGTCAGGGGGTATGTCCACAGTGGATATCCACTGTCTCCTGTGGAGGTGAGGGTACAATGCATGAAGTCGTTCATGGGTGTACACCATGGCACACGTGGCTTGGGGTGTCAAATGCATACTCACTTATGAGCCATCTGGACCCCTCACTGCATGCGACCAGGTGACATTTAAGGGCACTATTGTTGAAGATGTATGCATCATGGCATGAGCATGGGTATTTGGTTAATACACTGGTGAAGATGCCTGTGGTGCCACACACCACCTGGCAGTTGATTCTGTGGTAACCCATCAGATTCCTGTATGCCTGCTCATCCAATGGTGGCATCAGGATGGCCATATGGGTGCAGTTAATGGCACCCAGTGTCTTTGGCATTCCATATGTGTCATGGAAAACCCATGCCATGGCCCTGCTGTCCTCCGGTGTGGTGGGGAACCTGATGTGGGTGGTGACATGTTGTATCAGGGTGTCTATCACCTGCTGCAGTGTCCTGGAGACAGATGACTGGCTCATGCCCACAATGTCACCTGCCACCCTCTGGAAGGACCCCATGGCATAATACAGCAGGGCACCATGACCTTTGTCTTGATGGACATGGACATGGCCCTGGAATGTGCTGTGCAGCATGCGACATGGTCATGCACCAGCCCACAGATGTACCTGAGTGTGTCATGGTCCATGCGGAATCACTGCAGGTATTTCATATCCCACAGTGACCATGCCTCCAGGCATGTATGGTACATGCATTGGCATTGCTGTTGTTACCATCACCTGGCCCGCTTGAGGGCATCCTTGAGGAGGACTATGTGCATCAATGCACCAGGGCACATCCTACTGTTCAGTGTCCCTCACGATGTTGTCACTGAGTATCAGTGTCATTACTGCCATCCTGAGGCATGCAGTGCAGGGCATACTACTGTGGTTGCATGCCCTTTGATGTGTGTGGACAGTCACGTGTGGTGGACATGTCACACACCCTGCCGTGCTGCCCATTGCATGCGTCACCGGCAGTCATAAGTGTGGCCATGATGGCACGAGCAGCATGTAGGAGGAGCATGGTAGAGTACATACACAGCCTACCTTAGTGGCTGATATGAGTTTCCCTGGTGTGCTACCAGGACTCCCTCCCAGTGGGGGATGTCTGGGAGGTGCAGGATAAATCACAGGAGAGTGCCATTGCTTTTGACTTCCACTCTGTGCCTGTCACTCTGTGTGTCCCCCTAGTTAATGTGTCCCACCCTGTATTGTGTTGCAGACCACACCAGAGTGGCCAGTGATGATGGTGTTGGAGAGGCTGGAACTGGGGGAAGAGAACACAGGAGAGGTCATGGCAAGTAGGTGCGGGGGGGGGGCGCGGTAGCTGCCAGATATTCTGGACTACCTCACCAGATGCTGGACACCACATGAGGTCATCTACAAGGATGAGTGCAGGAACCTGTGGGCCATCCATGCATCCTCTGAGATAGGTTGATCATGTGGGCATGGTGTGTGTGTCAGGGAGTGTGTGTCCCCCCCTTGCTACAGTGTTCCAGGGTACTGATGGCTGCCCCCTCTATGTTCCTCTTATTGCAGTGGTACAAGGGACTTGTGAGATGGCTGGTTCTCTTGGAGTGACATTCACCAGGACCACCCCTCACCCGTGGACTACAGTACCACAGAGTCTTCCGAGTCAGACTGAGGGTCTGGCCATCATGCCTTGTGTGCTTCTCCCCCCCATATCCTACCATCTTCCATCCCTTCTTGTTGTTTAATAAAGTGTTATTGTTGGCACCACCCTTATGTCTCCATACATCGCCCCTCCACAGTGTGGTCTGGGAGTTCTGCATGGCGTGCGTGTGTGTATGTATGTCCTATGCTGTTGGACCAGTGTGTCTGCAGGGTCATGCATTGGTAGTGGCGGTGGCTGGTGTCTCTGAGCAATCATGGCACAGGCATGGTGGGTGTGCAGCCTGCATCACCCAGCACCACTATCCTCTCTGTGCCAGTGCCATTCCCCTCATGGTGTATTGTTGGTTCCGGTGGCTGTGTGCTGTGGGTGTGGTGTCACTGGCCTACTGTGGGCTGTTGGGTTGTGTGGGCCACCTGTGTTTGTGCACGTGTCCTGAGGGCGAGCTGCATGTTATGTCCCTGACATGGTTGTTCCACCATACCCCCTGTGTGCTCTGAGGTCTGTTATGCCCATGGGCCACATGTGTCTGTGGCTTGTGGGTGGCCCCCTGTATACTTGTTGTTTTTTGGGTCCCGGTGGCACAGAGGTCATGCTGGGACCACATCCCATTGCAGCCCACATGTAGCTGAATCTGCCTTATGTAAACACCATTTTTTGTCATGACATGCTTTCTGCATGTGTATAGGGCACCACACACATGTGTTCTACACGGCCACACCCCTACACACCCAGGGAGTCCTTGCTGCATGCATGTAGGCATCCCAGCACTGTGCACTGTGCTATGAGGCTTTAGAGCATGCCACACACAGGTGGCTTATGTGCCCAGTGCACATATATCCTTGTGTGCTGGCCTTGCATGCCGTGCATAGCTGTTGTGTACGTTCGTGAATAGGCCTCCATGTGCTTGTGGTTTCCATTAAGTTTGCCTCACAGGAAGAGGTTTTTATTAAAATGAAGCTTTCTTAAAGTAAACTGATTAGGTGGCATAATTTAAAACTGCAATGTATTTTGGGCTTTGTTAACCTTTTTTTCAATCTTATTTTTTGCTTTTTTGGAATTTGGGCTGCATTTGTAGTCTCTATTATTTTTGTATCTGTGTGCTTGTTATCCTACCTGCCTGTGTTGCCAGCAAAGAAGTTTTTTGTAAAATGAATCGTCTTTAAAGTTCACTGATCAAGTAACATAGTATACTTAAGCTTGCAATGCATTTTGTGCATTTTTTCAATTTTCTTTACATTCCACAAGATGCTTTATCCACTTCCCATGGGGCAGCCCTCTGACTTCATGTTGTTCTGGTCTACCTAATATTACTATTCCTTTTGTTTCCTTTCTTACTAGTTTTCCCCTAGACTAGATTTGTAGTACCTGCCTTTATCACTGGTGTATAATATTTACTGTATGATTAATAATTGTGCCTGTACCCAATTGTTGCACCCCTCTTCTCTGACTACATATTTTATTATTGTATATACCTTATCACTTACTCTATGCATATATGCCACTGTTGTATAAAGTCCAATGTTTCTTGTTGTGCATCATTGTAGAAAGCTCTCTGTTAGTGCATTTGGTTGTACTAAAACCCCAGGTCCACCTCGAAAATGAGCATTGCTCAAGGAGATTGCCTGGTTAAATAAAAAACAAGGGCTCTTAGTAATCAAGGGCTGGGTGCAGATGGTGGTGGAGATGCAGTCCTGGCTGATGTAGCCTACTTTAGGGGAATGCATATCAAGCATAAAAGGCATGAGTATCTGCATCCTTAAGAGTCCTGTCTTGGACTCATTTGTACTCATTGTAAACAGCTTTGCAAGTGATAGCACTAACAATGCTTTTAGGGCTTTGTCAAACTTTTATGCTATGCTGTTTTTGTTTTGTATAATTTAATTGCTGCCTACCTGACTACAGAAACTAACCGGAGTCATTGAATGATCAGCCAGTGGAGGAGGATTGAGTATCCCATTGGACACTCTGCTTCTCTGGGAAGGCAGGGCTGCATTTCTCCACCTGGGTGACCACCAGTGGTGGTGCAAATCTGAGAAGCCTGCAGGTCATGGATGTCCAACCAGCTTCCCTGGGGAAGATAAAAGTTATTAAAAAATAGGAGAACACAAAAGAAGACTCAGAGATATTTCTCTGTTGCAGCAGTACAGTTCAATGCGGAAAAGATGAAGCACTAAGCACGTAAATCTTGTTTATAAACACATCTTTTTTTGTTTTGTTACTGTTGCAGCATCAGAGACAAACAGTGCAGACCAGCTTGTTGACCAAACGTCCTGACATCGACTCCTGGAAGAGTCCGGAAGTGACCTATAAGAAGAGACATGGAGGTTCACTCCTTTACGTAAACAATGCTCTAGTGTTCTGCAAACAACAGAAAATAAATCCAAAGTTTTCAAAAACCATGAAAAATGAATCCTTAGTTTACATGAATATATCTGGAATTCTGTGGAATTAATCAAGAAATTCTGAAAATGAATTTTGCTTGCTGAATTCCACAATCTGCACAACTCTAGTACAGTATGTTTATTTTTAATGGAACAACCACTGTTATTTTCTGAATATGAATGTTATATCATGAATTATACATAATATTAATACATCATTTTTATATTTTTCAACCAATAAACTTATTGTCAATATTATATGTTGGTAATATTTATGTATTTATGTAGAACAGATCGGAATTACAAACCTTTGAGTCAGAGGGTTCCATGTCATAAGGGCGAACAAAAACCGGCGACCCATCAGAAGGGCGCCAGACCCCCAGGGCAATGACATTTGGGAAAGTTTTTTAATGTGGGGAACTTCCCCCAACCCCCCCATTGTGGGGGGCTTTGCCCTCCACCCCCCTTACTATGGATTCCTACTCTGGGGGGGACACAACTTGGGGAAGGGGGTAAACTCGGGTCGCCCAAATTTGTTGGCACTGTTGTTCCGTCGCTCTTCTGATGGGTCACAGTTATTCGGTCGACCTTCTGACATGTTACCAGTCAGGAACTCTTTTGCAAAGGCTCCATGTCATGGCATCAAAACAGTGTAAAAGATAATACAACACAAGGTTCGAACAATGCATCGCATACTAATCAAGTAAACAATACTAATCGAGTAACAGAGTTGTAACACAAGGTAGTCATAGTACTGTATGTTCACACAGGGTACAATTGTCAAAACAGTTGAGACAGCAGTAAAATATACACAGGAATGTACTGTGTAAATATGTGGCCCAGGGTCAGACTGAGCAAGGAGTAAAACAAAGATCAGTATAATTTATTTTGGCGGAGCAGGTCTCACCAATTTCTGTGATAAAATACTAAGGAGAGTTTGGAGAAAGAGAGTTACAGAATCAGAGGTGCAGTCAGAGGAGACATTATTCTAAAGGAAAGGATTGTAATAGGTTTTTGGATGGCAGCATTATGTGCAGTCACAGACAGAGGAGGATATGAGAAGGTCTTTGAGCTTGGCTTTGAAGGGGCCACGTTTAGGTTCAGCAGAGATGTCAGTGGGCAGTTCATTTAGCCAGAGTGGGGCCCTATAGTAGAAAGCATGCTGACTCGATGATGTCCTGCAGTGAGGTACATACATAGGGGCTTTGGTGGATCTTCGTCTAGCACAGGCACTAAGGCAGGTTGTATAAGGCTATTGAGGACAGGGGGTAAGAGGACACAGGTGACCTTTATGACTGTGAGGCAGGTATGGTATTTGAGCCTCCTATCAAAATTCAGCCAGTTGACGATCTGATAGAGGTCACACGTGTGGATCTGTCTTTCACACCCTGTTACAAGCCAGCAGACTCTAGTCATAGTAACTTTGACCCTGTGGAGAGCAATGTGGTTGGCAGACCCATAACAGACAATCCCATAGTTTACCAAGGAGATGAAAGAGGAGGTTGCAGCCATGCGGAGCGCCTAAGGAGGCAAACACCATTTGAGCCTAGAAAGAAGGCTTAGTCTGTTATTTATGGCTGAGCTAAGGTGGTGGATGTGGTCGTGATAAGTAAATGAGGAGTCAAGGGTGACCCCCTTAAAGGAGGGCACTTGTTCTAGAGGGGAGTGCTGGCAGTTCAGGATGCAGAGTGGAGTGTTCCTACATTTATTTTGGTGATATGCAAAGACCATAACCTTGGTCTTTTTGTAATTTAAGACTAGTTTATGTTCAATGAACCAGGCTTCAGACTCAGTGAATGTGGTCTGGAGGACACTTTGAAGAAAGAGAAGGTCAGGGTGACTGCAGTAATGTACTGCATTATCTGCATACAGAAGCAATTGACCAGAACAGGCATTAAGGAGTGAGTTCAGGAAAAGGCTAAAAAGAAGTGGGCCTAAGATAGATCCTTGGGGAATGCCAGAGCGGACAGGCAAGCAAGAAGATAGGGTGGCATTTAATCTGACATGTGATCTTCCACTGAGGTAGTTTTCGAACCAGGTGATGGTATCTGGGGTTAGGTCCAGGAAGGGTAGAGACTCTAGCAGGAGGGCATGATTTACTGCATCGAATGCCTTAGACAGATCTATGTATATAGACCCGATTAGGTGTCTGCATTCCAGGGCTTTATGGATAAAGGTGGTGAGCTCTAAAAGGGCAGTGGTAGTGCTGTGGCCCTTTCTCAAGCCATGCTGGTTACTGCATAGGAGATCATGTTTAGACAGGTACTCAGTAAGTTGGTCTGTGACAATTCTTTCAGGAGCCTTGGGGGGGGGGAGGCTACTGATTGGTTGGTAGTTGTTAGGAGAGGTATGGTCCCCCCCTTTGGGGATGGGAGTGATAACAGTCAATTTTCAGAGGGAGGGGAATTGGCAGAGACAAAGGGAGAGGTTGAGAATATTGGTGGTGGTGGGGGGGTAAGGAAAACATCCAGTGCCAGGTGAAGGAGTTTTAGGTCCAGGAAGTCTCCACTATGCCTCATTTGACCCAGCACTCTTGATAAATAGGACTTAGCCTCATGGGGAGAGACAGTTCTGAACCTGAAAGGGGGAACATTAGCCGGAGGGGGTGGGTGAAGAGCATGCATGGTAGGGTCAAAGAAGTTAGGAGGGAGTACACTACTGCGGTCCGAGAACGTAGTGTTAAGGGTGTTAGCTATTGTTGGGGGTCCTGGGAAGGGGCTCCATTAATAATGAGTTGCGAGGGCAGAGGGGACGCAGTTTTGCCGTTGAGTTCTTTTAGGTTGTTTCAGAATTTTCAACCCAAGCCCCACATGGATGAGAGTGTTTCCTGGTAGTAAGCAGCCTTAGCTTTTCGAATTTCCCAAGTGCACTTATTTTTGGCTGCCATGTACTGTTGCCTGTCAGCAGGTAGTCCAGAATTGAGGGCCTTATGCCAAAGGTTATCCCGATGGTGCATTAGGTCCAGAAGGGCCTGTGTGATCCAGGGTGTATGAGGACCTTTGACTACCTGTTTAGTGTTTGGGACAAAGTGGTCACAGGCAGAGCTGAAAGTGGAACTGATATGGGAATGGGCAGCGTCCATAGATCTGGCGGTATCAATAGGAGACCAATCACAGTTCCTGAGGAAGTGTTTGAATTGCTGAAGTATCCCTTTTTTAGTCAACACTGGTAAACAAGTTTAGGGAGGGATTTACTGGTCTTACTGGACCACATGCACAGTAGGGGGAATGGTCACTTATGGTGTCTGGGAGTACAGTGACCTTAGAGAGTCTGTCCAGGAGATTTGTAAGTATAAGATCCAGCAGTGTGGATGTTCCAGTTTTAGGATTCAACCGCATGGGGGGAGGTATTACTTGGGTAAGGCTTATAACTACTATAGTGTTCTTATAAGGGTGGGCCATGGATGACTGCTAATCGATGTTAAAATCACCCATAGTCAAGATCTCAGCATTATCTGGCAACTGGGATAGACAGATGGTAATAGCATTGAATGCCAGTTTCTGGTTCCAGGGTGGTATATATACTGTAGCGATTATTAAAAGTTAAAGTATTTTAAGTTTTTATATGTCAGTTTATACAACACCACTGAGACTACATTTCAACAGATAAATGGTGTTGATGGCATATTTATAGCAAGATGAACATTTGTGTAGAGCCATGTAGTTAATGGGGAATTTACTATATTACAGTTAAAGAAGGACCAGGACCTAGAGGACTTTGATGTAAACCCCATTATTTTGTTTTTTCTCTCTACTCCAAAATGTTTTCTGAACTTCCATCACCGTGGCCAAATTGCAGATCAGAAAAAACTCTAAATGGACAGGCAAAAGCAGCTATCCAGGCCTAGGATTTGATGATATCCCTTTCTGGAGGACATTTTTATAAAGTGGAAAATCTGTCCAGTGACACACAAGATCATATGCAGCGCTGTGAAGCACACTACCATACTTTTGAAAGGTTTGGTGGCCCTAACATACACTCATGATAAAAAAACTTGATGCAGTATATAGACAAGATATTACTTCGATTGGCATCAGTCTGAAAACAATGTACACCTCCTTCTTTGGCTCCAGGGCCTTATGTTCCTGAGTCACTGAATCAGATAGATTTGTCTTACAGGATTCAGAAGGAACAGATATCTTGCAACTCATTTTGACAGCCCCTCCTTCATTTGCAAGGGGGCAGCACCTTTACAATCCACTATTTGCTTGTTATATATGCATTACAGTCCTGCCTCCGCACTTATGAGGACAAAAGGCATATTCTGAGCTAGAACACACTGTAGCAGTGTGGTCCAACAAGCACCTGTAATATAAAGCAAACAGCAAGGAAGGAACCACTGCATACAGCCTCAAATAACAGACCAAGATCAATGGAGAGCAACCCACTTACTGGTTTAATTATTAAATACTGTAGTGATGATTTCCCAACAAATGTATCCAGCCTTCTGTAGTGTTCAGAGAAATGTGGTTCTGTCTCCTTAAACTGATCTCATTTGTGTTCACAGTGGCAAAACCGTCAATAACATAAAGCACAGGATGCATCTTCTAAGACTGCTGCAGTCTAGGAGCAGACACAGAGCAATACTGGAAACAGGGACACTCAGGTAAGTTAATAAAGTGTTACAAAAGAAGATGAGACTCCAGTGGTCTTGTTGTGAGGCAAACCACAGAGAACGGTACAACTGGTGATGAGGACAAGTGTATAAGCTACAAACCCATGGAGAGCATCCCAGAGTTCCAGGCTGACAGCTCTTGCATGCAACCATGCCTACATATCTACTAACTGGCATCAAATAAGTGTTCCACAGAGTGAAAGTCAAAGGGAAGACATGGTGGGCTGATGTTGTATATGGCTTCACAAAGGTAAAACATATTTGATTACCTACCTCAATTTTGGATGGTCAGAAGTAGCAGTTACTACAAGTAAACAAACTATATAAACATGTACAACTCAGCCACTGGTACAATACTAAACTTAGTGCATACAGAAGCAAAACAGTAAGAGCACGTGGACAAAAATGGTAGGTGTGTTACAAGTCTGCCCCAAATTTGATATTTCAGATACAAACAATCTTGTATACAATTGGTGGAAATGGCTAAACCAGTCTGAACACATTATGAGTGCAATGAACATTACTGACTCAAAAAGACAGAAAGCCTTTCTACTCTGTTATGCCGACAGTGAGGTGCATGATATATATGATGCATTCCCTGCCAATGCAACATGAGAATATGAGGCTTGCAAAAGGTCTCTATCTGCTAAGTAAATCAGTGAATCTGAGAGATATCAATTTTGGACAGCTAAACAGCTAACAAGTGAATCCATGGCTGTGTATGCCATTCGTTTACAGGATCTATCACACGCCTGCAATTTTCCAGACATGAACAGTGAGATCAAAACACAAATCATTGTTTCATTCAGTTCTTCCTTAATCAGGAGAAGAGCATTAAGGGAAGATCCCTCTCAGACTGATCTTTCAAATCAGGCTAAGACATTAGAGATCTCAGATTGTTAAGCTAAAACTATCAAACTAGACATGAAACAACATATAAAAGTCTGACAGAAAGCTGTCAGGCCCCACTTTGAGCCTACAGTACATCCCACTGCAATAAATGTGGCAGAAACTATCCTCATGAAGGTAACTGCCTAGCAAAAGGCCAGATGTGTTGTAAGTGTGGCAGGCATAGTCACGTTGCTGTGATGTGCCACTCAACACAAACTTACCCCCATCAGCAGCAACACTCTAAAAAGTAAAGTGGTCAAAGAGTCAGCAATAAAATCATGTATGTAGAACAAGAAGAACTCACAGAAGATTATGTGTTTGTGACATCATGTAAAAAAAAGGATTCAGTGACAGGCAGCCACACCACTGTAACTGATATGCTAAACACCAAACTTCAGTTTATTGTTGATTCTGTAATCATTATGGGCAAGGACCATGGCAAACTAGATACTAAATACAAGATGGCAAAACTCAAAACAAATATTTATTGTTATAGCTCCAACTCACCCCTGAATGTAACAGGAAAATTAGATGCACAAACAGAGCATAAAGGCAAACTGTGCCCCACAACTTTCCTTGTAATACATGGTGAAAGGAGATGCTTGCTAAGTTGCACAAAAGCTAAAACATTGGAGCTTATCATGGTTGTGTAGGCTGTCACTAAAAAACTTTCCAGAAAGTAGAAGCAAGGCACAGAACAATTCTTCTTAACTGAAGGAATAGGTAAACAAAAAGACTGTCAGATGCAATGTATGTTGATCAGTTAGCATGACCAGCAGCACAGCTACACAGGTGAATCCAATTTTTTCTCAGAAAACTGGTAGAGAAGGCATTACAGAACCTAGGGGGCCAATTGTCTATGTACGGCCTAGCTCTTAACTCCCCTGGGCCACCTGTAACCACCCCCGGGCTCATGTGTTGCTTTTTTACTGACTGTCATTCCTCTATGTATTCTGCTACTTCTCTGTATGTAAAAACTATATTAGTCACTTCACTGTATGTAAAAGCTGTATTAGTCACTTCACTGTATGCAAAAGTGGTGTTAGTCACTGTACCTGTAAAATTCAAGTCTGTAACTCTCCCGGATCGCACCTGAAAATAAGCAAATGGATGTCTAGTGTGACTTACCCGGTAAACAAAAGCAAATAAATAAATAAGACATAATTGAGAAAGCTTCCAGTCTCACAACATGAATGTCGCCTGTACTGTAGTTGCTGTCCCCAAAGCAAAAGAGCCAGGCAAGATTAGAATTTGCCAAGACATGAGACTTCAAAATACAGCAATACAGAGAGAAAGACATATTTCACCTAATGGGAATGCTATCATTCATTTTTCATATGGTGAAACAGTTTTTTCTTTTTTACCAGCAGTTAGAATTAGCACCAGAGTCTCGCTATCTGATGACATTTTCTATCCTTGTAGGCCTGAGATGCTACAAGAGTCTTACATTCAGAGTGTGCTTGGCTGCTGAAATTTTTCAAGATGCAAGAAAAAGAGGAATACAAAATATTCCCAGTATGCTTAACTAGACTAATGATATTTTAGTCTTTGGTAAAACTCAGAACATAATCAAGCTCTCAAAACTGTGTTTGTGTGTTTGGCTACTAGTAACCTAACACTGAACTGACCTAAATGTAAACTTGACAAGACTATCCTTGAGTTACAGTATACGGCCACATAGTTTTTGCCTCAAGGAATGAAACCAGATCCAAAAAAGGCAGAAGCAATAAAGAAGGCAGCAATACCAACACACATAAACGAAGTGTGCTCATTCTTAGGAATGGCTACTTACTATGCAAGGTGTATCAGAAACTTTTCCAATGGAAGTGCAGCATTGAAGGAACTCACAAATCAGAATACAGAATTTCTGTAGTCAGCTGCATGTCAAATCATATTTGACACCATAAAGGACTTACTGACCTTAGACATAACCATGTCATACTTCAATCCAAGCCTGACAACAGAATTAGTGGTAGATGCCAGTCCAGTCAGACCTGGGAAAATATTAACTTAGAAAAAGCCAGATGGTAATCCTCCCCTGGTAGTCTCCAGTGCAAAACACAACTCACTGAGACTGAACAACAGTACTCTCAACTTGATAAAGAAGCACTAGCAGTTATCTGGGCATGTCAGCATTATAGCCTATTTGTGTATGGGGTACCATTCACAATAGTCACAGACCATCAGGCCCTCATAAAAATATTTGGTAATCCATGCTCCAAGATGCCAGCACTCACTGAAAGATGGGGAATACATCTTTAGGATGTTTTAAAAATTGTGCACAGACCAAGAAAAGATAATAACCCAGAAGACTATATTTCAAGGCACCCATTGGAAGAATCAATTAAGTCACTATCATCTGCAGAAGACTACATCAGCTTTGTAGCTACATATGCGATGCCAAATGCTCTAACCCTTATAGAGAATGGATACAGGAAGCAACAAAAACTGTCAAGACTCTGCAGGCTCTAAAAAAACTAATAAGAGAACAGAAGTAGTGCAAAATAGCAAGGAATGAGTTCCCATACCCTGACATTCACATGTATGGCTTGACACTTTGTTCCTGACAGAAAACTGGGTGACTGCCTAATTCTGAGGGGCAACAGAATAATAATACCAATTTAATTAAGAGCTGAAACCATTGCAGAAGCATGCATGGGGCACCTTGGCATAGTAAGCACCAAGAAATTGTTGAGAGAGAGATTATGGTTCCACAACATAGACCAGTTTGCAGAGACCATGATAAAAAATTGTCCTGAATGCCAGGCAATAACAAATGATGTGCACCCAGAATTACTGTTGATGTCTGAATTACTTATACTGTATGGGACACTGTTGCTGCAGACTTTTATGGGCCATTGCCTGGTCAGCAATATATCTTAGTTCCCATTGATGAATATACAAGATATCCTGAGTGTCATCGAGGCATAGACCAGGAAGCATGGGCAAACCAGGAGAAGTCATAAAATTCACAAGTAGTGTTTTATTATTATCAAAAACAATGCAGGATAGCTCATGATACAGGCAGTTCAAACAAGCACAAGTCCTTCATCTGAGGGTATCTCTAAATCTAAATCTGTAACAAAATAATAATAATAATATCTTTATTTATTGAGCGCCTTTCAAATTATCCAGGCGCTTCACAACATTTAAAAAACAATTCATTAAAACACAGTACCAAAATCATAACAAATCAGGAAAAACTTTTCTACACAAAAACATTTTTAGTGCCTGCTTGAAGCTCCCCACAGTCCTGCACTCTTGAAGCTGATGGGGCAGAGAATTCCAAAGGGTTGGGGCCGCAAACATAAAAGTGCAGTCCCCAGAAGAATTAAAGTAACCCTCGGAATCTCCAGCAACCCCTCATCAGCCTAGCGAAACTGTCACACAGGGATGTAAGGAATCAGAAGCTCTTTCAAGTAGTTGGGACCAAGCCTATGCAGGGCTTTGTAGGTTAATAAACCTACCTTAAAGGTGATCTGCCACTGAATCGGTAGCCAGTGTAGATCGTGTAGCACTGGGGTAATATGAGACCTCCTAGATACCCCAGTCAGTAGGTGAGCAGCAGCATTCTGCACTAGCTGCAAGTGGCAGATATCAACCCCAGGAAGCCCTAGGTAAAGGAGTTGCAATAGTCAAGACGTGAGGTCACAAAGACTTGGACCAATACTGGCAGATCACTGGACAGAACAAGATGTTTGATCCTGGCAATGTTCCTAAGATGATAAAAGGCTAATTTCATGACTACCAACACCTGATAATGGAGGTTCAGCCTGTCGTCAAGTACCACTCCCAGGTCATGCACCCATTCAGAGGTAAGGATCTGAGCACCCCCCCCAAGAATAAACCGGAGGGCAACTCAGTCCTCGACCCCTCTATCCTACATCCCAGGTCCACCACCATAACCTCAGTCTTATTTACGTTCAACTTTAACTCACTTAAATTCATCCAGTCTTGGATTTCAGTGAGGCAGCTGTTTAATGCTGAGAGAGCACTAACCTGGTCAGGGGCAAAAGACAGGTAAAGCTGGGTATCATCAGCATAGCAGTGAAACCTCAGCCAATACCATCTTACAATGTCTCCAAGGGGTAGCATATACACTGCAAACAGCATGGGGGACAACACTGAGCCCTGAGGGACCCCACAAGGCAGAGAGAAAGACTCAGAAGAAAAAATCCCAGAGACAACTCTCTGAGTTCTACCAGTAAGGAAAGATGAAAACCATCTGAGCACTGTACCAGCCAGGCCATAGATGGACCTCAGGCACTCGAGCAGTACCCCATGGTCTACAGTGTCAAAAGCTGAAGAGAAAGATCAAGGAGTACCAAGATGGAATGGTTTTTCTGATCTCTCACCATCAGGAGATCATCGAGCTCCCGAACCAGAGCAGTCTCAGTGCTATGCCTCTTATGAAAACCAGACTCCAGTTGAGTTGCCACTACTTTCTTGATAACCTTCCCCACAAAAGGAAGGTTCAAGACAGGTCTGTAGTTGGCTAGAGTATCTGGGTCGATTGAAGCTTTCTTCAGAAGGGGTGTCACTACCGCCTCCTTCAGGGAGCATGGAAACTCATCCAGTTCCAAGGAGCACCAGATAATCTGAGCCAAGACCAGGCCAATGATATCACCACAACTTAAGATCAGGGAAGTTGGGCCCGGATCTAAACTACAGCACATAGGGTGCATCCCCTGGACAATCCTCATAATATTGATGAACTCTGGCAGGTCAAATGTACTCCAGGAAACAAGAGGCATAGTGACCAAGCATTGACCAACAGCTTCCCCCATAGAGTGGGTCAGACGGATCTCCGACCTGATGTCGGCCACCATATTCGCAAAGAATGGAGCAATCTCATCACACTCAATTTGTGAAAAAAATCAACAGAGATGCAGATAGGTTGGGCTGCACAACCTGTCCACAGTTCAGAAGAGTTGAGCCAGTTGATTCCAAGTGACAGTAATCTCCCTGGACAGGAACTCTGCCTTCTTACGGGATATCACTGATTGGTAGAGCTGATAGTGCTCCAACAAATTAAGACAGTCGGTGTCCAGGGTGGATTTCCGCCAACAACATTCTAACCTATGTCCCAACCTCTGCAACTCCCTCAAAGACCCATCAAACCAAGGGGCCTAAGTGCAAAGTGGAAGGTAATGAACACGGACTGGAGCAATCAGGTCAAGAGCCGAGGAAATGGCCTTATTATATGCCTGAATCAATGACTCTGGACCTGAGCTGGCATCAACGAACTCCAAGAGGTCAATCACCACTGTCAGGTCTTCAAGGCCAACATCCCGTAAAGGATGGAATCTGACCATCTCCACAGGAGCAGACCTACAAAGGGGGGGTGCAGAAATTGAACCCCATGGTGTAGTGGTAGGACCATCTGACAGGTTCTACCTCCAAATCAGAGGCCTCAATCCCCAGGAAGAAGACCAAATTCAAAGAATGACCACCATTATGGGTAGCTGAGGAAACAACCTGTGTGAAGCCCAGTGAAGTCATCAACTGGAGGAAGTGCTGTCCAAAAAGTGATAATTCATCATCAACCCAGGAATTGAAGTTCCCCAGAACCATCAGTCTGGGTGACTCCAACGCCATGTAGGAGACGAAGTCCGCTACTTCCTGCAGGAGTAGCTTTTCATCCCCAGGTGGATGGTAGACAAGAGCTATCCTGCAACCCACACCAGCTACCACAGTACACTCAAAGGATTTGGCCTTCTCTACTGGTACACCTGTGAGGCCCAATTCAGTCTTAAAACAGACCGCTACCCACCCCACGATCTAGTCTCTGGCGATGTATCACCGAGTACCCGGGTGGAATAGCTGCCTCCAAAATGGGAGCAGCATTTCAATCCAACTAGGTCTTGGTGATGCAAACCAGATCAGCTGTTCCAACAAAATCTGCAATAAGTGCAGTTTTGTTCTTAATAGATCTGGCATTGCATAACAGTGCCCAAGTTGGATGGTGTTCATGAGCCGTCCCAGCTACTTGCTCATCCAAAGAGGTGGTGCCCTTGGGTATGGGGACTAGACATGGACCACCATGTTCCAGACACCATTTTTCCCCAGGGCAACTTCTAGTCTTAACTACCCCATGTGAGAGAGATCTGCCCATTCAAACTCCAATGTCCACACCCTCCATCACGCCTACCCCCACACCCACTGTGAGCAATCCCCAGTACACGACAGCACTGGTAAATAGAAGCAGGCAGGGGAAGGGGACAGAATGGGTGGAGGGCATGGAGAGAGGAGGATGAATAGTACAAGACCGGGGGAACAAACAGGCACATTCTGCAAATAAATAACCACCAAACTATGGCTAAAATTTTACACTAGGTAATCCTAAATTGCTTATGAAATAAAAACCCTAACATAGTTGCAGTTGAAAACTAAAATCATAAAGCCCAGAAAAATAAACTAAAACAAAAATAAAATAACAAAACAAAACCTCTGTGTCCCAAATTTCTCTCACAATCTTAGCAGGAAAACTAAGTCAAACAAACATAAATAAAACCACAATAAATGTAAAAATAAAATAAACCTAAAAAACTTACTTTACTAAACAAATAAAATAAAACAATCCTTTTTCACCAAAATAATATCTGAGTGTCCCCGGGTGTCTGGTGCTCTCACTACCAGTGCCCAGAGAACTATTCTGGCACTCTCACTGCCAAGAGTAATTTGATAATCAAACAGAAAACAAAATCAAAATATCCAAGATTTTGCAGTAGACCTTCTATGAATAATGACACCAGTGATAATATATGAAAGTCCCTGGGCAATTGGTGCTCTCACTACCAATGCCCAGAGAAACTGTAATGGTACTCACACTACCACAAGCAATTCAATGATCAAAATAAAAAAAAACAAAATATCCAGAATTTTCACCACAGAGTTTATATGAAAAATGTCACCAGTAGAAAAGTCTGAAGGTCCCCGGGCCTCTGGTGCTCTCACTACCAGTGCTCGAAGAAACTGGTATGACACTCCCACTACCACAAAAATGATTTGATAGTCAAACAAAGCAAAACAAAATATCCAGAGCTTCCACAATAGATTTTGTATGAATGAAGTCTCGGATACTCTTACTGCTCGATAAAGAAAAAAATATATATAAATCTGACCAGAACCAAATCCAGGAAGAAAACCCAAGGAATCTTCTTCAGGACCAGTTAGCTCTGCAGCCATGAGGCCCAAAAATCCACTTCTTTGTCCACCACCAGGCCGCACCAGCTACCAAAGAGTCCCCACAGAACCCAACTGAATAAGTCCCCCGAGGATCCCTGGGGAAAAGAACATCAACCACCAGCTCCCCAGAGGAAAAAGCCCAAACCCCAGTGCTACTACAGCCCTGAAACGGGCCACCAGCTAGATGGGCCAATTTACCAGCTGCAGATTGAGCCAACTACAGTCCCCAGATCCACTGCCATAAATCTGCAAGGCCCATGATATCAGATGTTACAGTTCCAGATTCCGAAAAGCAGACCTCCACCAGAATAAACGTTCTTCCTGAATGCGTCTCCACCAAACAATCCACATGCAGATAGATTCCTGGATCAATTAACAGACCCCCGACCAGCAATGCTCTCACAACACGATGCAATAGATAGTCCACGGGTCAGGGAAAAGAAAATGCACCCCAAGTCCTCCATCGAGTGCGGGTGACCACAAATGACCACAGACACCAACACTGTCGGCTAAAGGACAGCCCAATACCCATTCCAGACACAAAATTCAGGTACAAAAGTCACAGTTGGGAGAGAAACAGACCCTTCCACACAGGCCCGTAAATCTGCTCGCACCAAACAGTCCCATTCAAAACAACTGGTAGGAACAATGGGAGCAACAAAAGCAGCAATCGAAAACATGTGAACACAACCAAATAAACAAAAGAAAGTATACACTTTAAAAAGAAAAATGATTTTAAAAGAAAAATGCTAAAAACGCTCAACTGCAACTATAGCTGTTACAGAGATCCTGACAGCACACCCAGCCTGCTTTCTAAAGAATATCTTTTCCTGGCAATTTATTTCTGCATCCTAAGCTTGTAAGTTACAGCTCCTATTTTTCACAAAATACAAGAAGATTTTCTTTTTTCATTAACCCTCCTTTGAACAGCCAAGGAGTACATTAGTGCTCTTAACCTGGTTTCACATACAGTATGTATAGTATTAACAGCTCAGATGCTAACAGGCTGTCAGGTCTTGCAATAAGTTTATGTGAACAGTATTATATTTGGGTAAATGAGTCATTATCTAGTCCTTTTCACCCACATGCAAATAGTTCAGCAGTTCATGGATTGTGATTTGGATCTGATAATTTGCTATTTGAGCATCTCTTGTAGACACTGCTGGAGCACAAAGTATGTGAGGTTTCACATTTATGATTTTAAACTCTTCTATAATAGCAGTAATTCCCTAAGGTGATGGTCTTTACAGTATTCCCAGATAAGTATCTTGGCTGCCACTATCACCTTGAACACAGGGTGCCTATTGAAATTGTAGAGTTGTGTGGCTAGCAAAGTATCCAATTAACAAGGATTTTTAAAGGTGACGGGAAGTAACTTATTTTGTTTTTATTTTCATGTTATTGATTATAGTGGTGAACTTGGTAAGCAATATAAACTGCCTGTTTTCAGAAGCAACCAGTTTGAAAATATAAAAAATACACCATAGAACATATACATAAACATGGTGTACAATGGAAACTTTAGTCATATTTGTTCATTGTGTAATCTGCCTGATTGTACCTAAATTATTCTGAACATAGACACACAGTTGCCTAGTATGTTTACTTCATCACTATATAGAGTACTATAATGGATCCTAAGGGGAAGATAGAAAACAAAATAACAAATCTTATTATAAAGGGTTCTGATCTTGAATATCATCCCTTCCCCAGTGGCAGAGGAATTTTTAATGCTACACAGCATTTTCATCTTTTTATGTGTTGACTTAATTGGGTGACTGAGACTTATAAGTAAAGTAGTTGCCAAGAGTCAAACCCAATATTTAGATATGTTGATAGTTTTGACTGTCACCATTTTTAGCTTTAACAGTGAGATCAAAATGTGCAGGTTTACACCAATAGATGCCCTCCTGCTTTCCTTTTAGAGTCTATCAAATATTCTGTTTTGACTGATTTTGTTAAATTAATAATGTATTGTTTATGCCTTTGTAACTACCCTGAATCCATTTCTCCTTGGCAGTGTCTGCTGTCTCTCTTTTCAAACTTGCTGAACATTTTATGACATCAGTAACTCCATTTGAGGCCATTCAGATACATAACATTAAATGGTGAAACTGTTGTTATGGACTGTATTAGAAATATTGATTTATTTATTTCAAAGTTTTACTAGGAATTTATTTATTTTTTTAAGTTTTTGACCAGGAAAGGCACACTGAGACGAAGCTCATTTTCAAGTGTGACATGGGGAATGGGGTACAATAAGGAAATCATTGCATTGGAATTACAGAGTTATCAACATTGGAATTACATAGTTAAGATTGAACATAAGGTACATAAATATGCAAGATTTTATATAGATTGTCAAAAAAAAATTTTTATGGATTGACTTAATTAGGTGACTGAGACTCATACAGTAAGTAAAGTAGTTGTCAAGAGTCAAACCCAATATTGAAATATGTTGATAGCTTTGACTGTCACCATTTTTAGATTTAACAGTGAGGTCAAAATTTGCAGGTTTACACCAGTATATGCTCTCCTGCTTTCCTGTCAGAGTCTATTAAATATTCTATGTTTTGACCATTTTTGTTAAATTAATAATCTATTGTTTATGCCTTTGTAACTTCCCTGAATCCACTTCTCCCTGGCAGTTTCTGCTCTCTCTCTTTTCATACTTGCTAAACATGTTATGACATCAGTAACTCCATTCCAGGCAATCATTTGGGTAAAGGAAAATTAGCTACAAATAACAGCATTCAAAGACCATAGGGAGAAAGCATACTTCAAGAAGCTTGCAATAGTGGGAAATGGGGAGGGGAGTTCAGGGGAGGTGAGACAGGAACAGTAAGTAAGTGGATATTAGATATCAGGAGGCTTGAGTGCAGGTGCAATGTGTGTGGCAGGATTAGGAAAGAGCATGTTTTAGAGAGGATAGAGAAGGGGATAGTCAGAGGGAGGTGGGGAGTGAGTTCCAGATGTGAGGGAGGCAGTAGGAAAAGGCAGCCAACCCAGAATTTGAGTAGGGGCATGGCAGGGAGAAAGAATGGGGCTCTCTGGAATGTAGCTGATACGAGGATGGAAGGGTGAGAGGAAGGAGGAAAGGGAGGGAGTAAGATTCCTGAACCAGTATTTAGAGATGAGTGTGGAGGCATGAAGCTGGCACTGAGAGGAGAGGGAAGGGAGAGAGAGATGAAAGAGTAGAGAGTGCAGTGATGGGTAAGAGGGGTGTTGGAGACAAAGCAGCAGACAGAGTTCAAGAGGGTATCAAGTCTGTAGAGGGTTGAGGAGGGATCAGAGCTGTAGACAACATCTACATAATTGACTACAGGAAGAATTATTTTGGTGAAATGTTCATGGTGGACTGGGAGGGAGAGGGTATCTTTGTTCCTGAATATAACTCCTAGCTTTGGGCAGAGTATGGAATGAATGTGACTTGTATGGGTGAAGAAATCCAAATGACTGTCAAGCCAGATGCCCAAGTATTTATAATAGTGGTCTGAGTCTGGGTAGTGCCTTCAAGGGTGCAGAAGGAGGAGAGAGGGAGGAGTTTTGAGAGTTTGTGAGTGGTAGTGTTTGTCAGAGAGCTGCATGGGTGTTCCAGGCAGTAGTTAGATGGTAGCAGAAGATGGAGATTGCTGATTCTATGTCTGGGGCAGAATAGATGAGGGACCAATCTGATGTGGAGAGGTCACTGAAGAGGGCTGTGGTATCCAGTGATTGTAGTGATCTAGACCATTGGTAGGTGGGGGTGCCTGTGTAGCTTCAGAATGTATCAGGTCATGTAATGGTCACTGAAGGTGTCTGGGAGGATGCCAGAAGTGGAGGTGCAATTGGGATGGGAGATAAGTACCCAGTCGATGAGTGAGTGGTTTAGAGTTGTAGTGTTTAGTCTGGTGGGTTTGTTGATAAGCTGCTGGAGGTTGAGGGACTCAATTTGCTCAAGCGTGGGCTTCTGGGATGGGAATGACCAATTCAAGTTAAAGTATGATTAGTTTGCCAGTGGAGGAGAGTGAGACAAGAGAGGAGATGGTATTAACCAATGAGGAAGTGAGGGTTTGGGAGAAACATAGAGGGTGGCAACATAGATAGGGAGGGAGGAGAAGAGTGTTAGGTTTATAAAAAGGAGCTCCTGAGTTGAGGGGCCAGATTCTCATGTGGAAATTATGCACATTTTGTTTTGGCATACATAGATAGCTACACCACTGCTGCACTTGTTGCAATCCTGTCTGAATAGGAGGTAATCAGGCACAGATAGCTGGGACCCTGTGATTCTGGAGTAGAGCCATGTTTCTGAGATGCAAAGGAGGTCTGTGAAATGTTGTGAGACCCAGACTTTGAGGAGGTCAAGTTTGGGGAGCAAGCTTCTGTCATTGAGGCGGCATACTTTCAGGCCTTTAGGGAGGGGGAGAACTGGGCTGGCAGTATGAGGGTAAGGGTTGGGATGGATATTTACAGACATGAGGAGGAGGAGGAGGAGGTAGAGAAGAAAAGGTTTGTAGGAAGTGAAGTTTTGTGAGTATAGGGGTGGCAAGAGGGTTTGGGCTTGGAGGGGAGGTTGTAGGAGAGGTGAAGTCTGGAAATGAGTTTTTGGTTTAGGGAGGGAGAGAGGAGGAGGCCTGTGTGAGTAAGAAGAGTGGGTGAGGGCAGTGTATGAGGTGCTGAGGGGGGAGGGGAAGTGTGGGAGAAGGGAAGGATGTGGAAGGGGAGAGGGGGAAGTAGGTGGCCTCCAGAGGGAGGAATGACTGAAAGCTGTAGGAGGTGATGGAGGAGATGGGGACAGGGATGAATAGGGATATAAGAGGGAAAGGAGAAGCAAAAACATGGAGGGGCAGGAAAGGGGTAGAAGTAGAAAGTAGGAGTAAGAGCTATGGGGGCACTTGAGGGCTAAAGTGCAGAGGGGTAGAGGAGTGGAGTATGTAGTTTGAGGGTACTAGAGTGCCTTGGAGAAAGCAGCCCTTGGAAGGATAAATGCAAATACGCTAGGACTTGCAGGATAGTGAGAAAGAACACCAGAAGAGCAAATTGTCTCATCCAAGCAATTGAGCTTCTCTCAAGTCTAATTTTGTTTAGGGTGGAGAGGTAATGATGAGGGAAGTGTATGTCATGTTGGTAGTGGAGCAAGTGAGGACATTGATATACCGAGTGAATTACACTCATCACAACAGCAATTACAGGGAGAAAAAAAAGTACTTGTGGGAGATTGAGCACTAATTATCAAGGAAAAGTAGGGAGGCAGTATAGCACAGTGGTTTCAGGCTCTGAGCTGCAAATCTAGTGACATCCAGCAGACCAGACCTGGGTTTGAATCCCACAGCTGCCACTTGCATACTGTGTGACTCTGAGCAAGTCACTTAACTTCTCTGTGTTCCCAGGTCGATCCTGTAAAAAAGCATTCAGCTTAGTGTGTTACTCCTGGTTAAACAACTAAATAAAAAAAAGAGTAGGTAGGTGTGGGCCCTTGAGATTTGATTTCTAAGGGTATACATAGACTATGGGGACCATGGGTGTGGGTGTGAGGGTGAGATAGTGCTGTGTGGTTCCACAAGCCAGTCCATGAGTGGATGCTGCAGGTAAAAAGTCTTTGTGCAGTACCTGAGTGCCACAGAGTTGCTGAGCCGAGGATCATGTGTGGAGGGCAGCAGGAGCAGTTAGGAGATAACCCTCTTAACCCATAGTGGATTCCTGGGGAATGAAGAGGGACAGTAGTAAATTAAAAACACTTATGAGAAGCGGTACAGGTGAAAATATGAGAAGCGTGGGGGGGACGTAGTGGGGGGGAGAGAGAGGATGGTCTAGATGTGGAAGGAGGTGACCCACCATGCCTTGGATGCAGGGGAAAGCTCATGAGATGAGGAGAATCAGGTGCAAGATAGCCATCTTGCAGGCTTACCTGTAAGGAAAAAGAAAAGGTCAGTTGGTACAATTCCACCCAATGGGGTTAGGAAAAGTAATTATACTCCTTTGTAAAGTTTCAGTTGGTTAGCATGCAACCATTTCTCTGTAAGTTTCTTGTTTTGCAGAAGTCTAACTTGATAGACTGCGGGACTGAGTTTGTTGGCTATGGGGTAGGGACCCTCCCACTTATTAAAGAAGGAGTGTATAGGGGGAGCAAATCTGAGTACCATTACCTGATCTCTGACTTGCCAATCTACTTCTTGTGCATGCTTGTCAAACTGGATTTTGGACTGTTGCCTGGCCTTGCATACAGCAGCATATAGATGGGTTTTTACAACATCATCTTTAAGTTTGGCAACATACAATACTTGTCTACAGACACTCTGTCTGTGGTGGGAGTGTTCAGGTCAAACAACAGATGTTTAGGTAATCTCATAGTTCTACCAGTCTTCACCTTGAAGGGTGTCAGCTGGGTGGTGGTTGAAGGAGTACCCCTTATTGCCATATGGTGTAAAGGCAACAAGGAATCCCAATCTTTGGGATTGTCCTCAAAGAATTTGGAAAGCATTTGCTTAATCCGTCTGTTGGCTGTCTCTACTTGACCTGAAGACTGAGGGTGGTAAGGTATGTGGAACTTCTGGTGTACCCCTAGAAGTTCAAGTGCTTCTTGCATTAACTCACCTATAAAACTGGTTCCTTTGTCAGAGTCCACCTTCAGAGGTAGACCCCACCTGGAGAAAATCTGTTCTACCAGGACTTTTGAAGTTGATTTGGCTGTACAGTTCTTAGTGGGGAATGCTTCGACCCACTTAGAAAACAGATCAGTAACCACAAGTGCGTAATTGTTGTTCCTGCTGGTATTGGTCAAGGGACCAATAAAGTCAATCTGTAAGGCATGCCAAGGGTCAGAATGTCTTTGTGGTAGGAGTTTGACATTTTGTTTGATTGGTATTGGGTTGTTCTGTGCATAAATTATACAGTTGTCAATGTCATGTCTGACATCTTTAGTAATGCCAGGCCACCAGAGGGGTAATTTTAGTGTCAAGGTTGGGGGGGACAACACTACTCTCAACCAGCCTTGGATTGTGAGTGCTGTGCTACCCACCAAAAAGTAATTCATCAATGGAAAAATGCCATTATTTCTATCAACATATGTTTGAAAGCTAATACATACAGAGAAAACATTGAAGACTCTGTGGGAGACCATATGCTGACTGTCACAGCCCACCTCTCACCTCCTTGCCCAGCTGCCAAATGGGAAGACATGGAGCATGCGTCCAATGTACAGTAGATGCTGCATGTCCATCTCCTGTATTGTACAGGGAGGGTGGACTGTGTACTATACAGGGTGCATGGTCCCTGTACAGTACACAGGCCACACTCTCTCTGTACAGTACATGATCCATCTGTACTCCCTGTACAATACAGGAGATGCATGCATGCCATGTAATGTACATTGGATATGTGTTCGCATTTGGTGGCCAACTGAGGAGGTGAGAGTTGGGTTGTGCTGGTAGCTGTATGATCTCCCACCTCACCAGCCCATTAGGTAAGGGTGGGTTGGTTGCCAGTTCAACCCATGTTTTAAACCCCCTAGTGCTGTCACTGGGTGCTTGCTCCTCTTTATTGTGTTTAAAGCAGCAGTTACTGCTGCTTTAAACATATTCTGGAAGTAGAAACAGCCACATATAGAAACTTTCAAGTACCTCAAGGGAATAAACAAAGTCCAAGAGGGGAGCATCTTTCAGAAAAAGAGATGTGCAAGAACAAGGTGGCACAATATGAAGATGGGGGGGTGGCGCAGGGGCAACGTGAGGAATTATTTTTTCATGGAGAGGGTGGTAGATGCATGGAACTGCCTTCCTGAGGGTGTCGTGGGGTCAAAAACAGTGGGGAATTCAAGAATGTATGGGACAAACATAAGGCAATTATAGTGGTGGGTTGGAGGAAGTAGGCTGTGGGTTAACTAGAATCTGCAGCCTATCCAATAGGCAGGGAAATGGGCAGACTAGGTGGGCCAAGCAGTCCTTATCTGAGTGTCAAAGTCTATGTTTATATGTTTCACCTACACTGGGCAGTTTTCTTTTGTTTTCAAAACAAAAAAACAAAATACCCCCACCTTTCAAGCCATCCAGCAGTGTACACACCACTTCATCCACAGTCCACTCACCTGCAGGGTTTGATTTAATTTTAATTACTCTAACTCTGGTAACATAACATAGAAGAAAACACGAAGTTGCATGTTAGGCTAACCATATAACTGCCCAGCCCTGTTCCCCACACCACCCACCCAGCACAGCACAGCAGCCCCTACCAAAGCAGACATAATCCGATTCAGTCGGCTGTACCAAGCCACTTTGACAACAACAACAGTTTGCCAACAGTGATCACATCGTCACGGTGACGTTTCGAGGACCGCAACAGCGCAACATAAGATTTAGTGTTTGCGGGGGGCTCTGCCACTGTGTCCCCCAGAATTATACATTCTTAACTCCGGAAGGAGCAGATGTCAGGGGAGAGTGGCAAACACAGAGAGCCGGTGTCTTGGACATTCATTGCAACAATCTATTCAACAATGTGGTTGTCGAATAGGTTGTGTCACTGTGAGGGGTTTGTTGTAACTGCATCACTGTTACAACAGTACACTGGCTCAGTCAGAATCAGGCGGCACACAGGAGAGATACTAGATAGCACAGCATTAACTGACTACAGACAGTAGACAGGACCAACACACCACAACAGAGAAGACCACCAATAAACATTAATAATTAAAATTAAACACCACCTACCCTTGCTTTCTTGCACACTAGAGCTATGTTAGCTCAAGTTGAGAAGCTAATCATGCTGTTTTTCTGTGCTGGTGGTCACTGGTAGAGGTGTAGAGCCACTGTCCCACTCCTGTCCAGAGACACTACACCACAGGAAGAGAGAATGCTTTGCAAACTGCAGCAGGCTTCTTTTCCAAGGCACTCCCTGTCCTTGACTGGCACCAAATTAAATGGCCAATAGTATGGTCCCTGCCAGCTCAGAACTGCCCTGACTGTGCAGACTGGAATTCCCTTCCACCACCTCCTCTGTTTATTGCAGCAGTTTTGTGCATGGTGTCCCCTCATGGCATGAGTATTGCTGTTGCTGTCCTCCAATCACTACTCACCCCATCCAAGACCCACCACTGCAGCACCACCAGTAACCAGACTCAGTCCTACCAGCTAGATGCTGCTTGCAGCCGTTGCCTCATAATCAGTCTGCTGTCCTCTCCTCTCTGTTCCAAACTTTTCAAGCCTCTGTGTCCAGGCAGACAGTTCCACAGGCTCACTCAGTGCAACCCAACACTCCGACTGACCAACCGAAATTCAGTCACTCACAGCAGGAAGGCCCCACCCTGCTGCACCACTGCCTGACTGACTTCCGAGTCCCACATGAAGCAGGAAACTTTTGAGGCATTGGGCAAGCAAAGTGCTGTAGGCAGTTCCTGAATAAGGCAGGCAGATGTGGCAGCATTCAGAAAGGCAGACTGGAGGGAAGGGATACATCAAACATGACAGCACCATGGTCTTGATGCCAGCTCATCCTGACTACTTGTTTGCTGTTGGCAATGGTGCATGTTTACACTACTTCCAGGTGCGGTGACTGCGGTCTGTAACTTTCTCCCTCCCTTCCTGCCACAACTCAGTCCTGCTCCTCACAGTTCTGGTCAGGGCAGTTTGTGAAACAATGCCCCCCCACTGCTCTGTTGGTCATCCTCACCTGCCTCTCTGTCTGTCACTCTCTCATGACTCTCCCCAGTGAAACCCGAAGCCCCACCTCCACAGCAGGCTTTATATTCCCTCCTAGCCCACAGCAGGCAGCAGCAGCAAGGTAGGGGACTGAATGTTGGGGGTGACAAATGCAATCACCCAAATTGTTGGGGAGGACTTGTTCCCCCTGTTCCCCCCTATAATTACTCCCCTGCAGGCCATCAACCAACAGTTTTGAGTCTTTGGAGTGTATTTTCAACTCCGTGGTGTCCACCAGTGGGAGTATCATGACCCTGGTGGAGAAACTCAGATCTCAAGGATTGAGGGACTACCCACAATTTATAGGGCAGGTCCTCAGTCTGATACCAGATCAATTTGCCATCTTGTGACAAATGTGTCCTACTCGTATGTCTCTTGTAGGGACTGTGAGTGGGTAAATCTTGTTCAGTTCCTTTGTCAAGGAGATGGAACACATCTTTTTGTTGGGGGTCTGAGTGTTCTGCAGTGGACAAGTCCAGTGGCACAAAAGGTTCTGGTTTCTTTTTGAGAGCAGCTATTTGCACAGCTGCCAGAGCATCGGGGTGATCCATTGTCCATGTCTACCCCCCCCCCGAGCATCTTCTTTTGCAAGAGTTTCTGCTCGATCATTGGAAGAATGGTAAGGGTCAGTTTTAGAGTGGGCTTTAACTTTGTGGATGAAAAGTTTGTGTTGGAAGTGTAGTGTGAGTTTGTGGCTATAAACCACAAGTGATTTATATTTCACTGGGGAGTCATCAGAAGATGCAAAGGAGTTCTTCTGCCAGAAGGGTAAAAACTCAGTAAAGGAGAAACAGACCCAGCTGGAGTCTATGAAGATGATGGTGTCTTCAGTACCATGTTGTATCAATTCAAGGGCACAGGCCACTGCTGCCACATCTGTATACTGTGATGATGCAACACTGCAATGCTTGGAAACTTCAACAGTGTTACCATTAGCTAGGCAGAAGACACCAGGAGAAAGACTGCTGTGTGACTGAACTTCTCTGCTGGGACTAAAGTAGAAGAACATTTGTATTTGGACCTTTAATTTAGGAAAAAAAAACTAACATACAAAAAAAAAAAGTGTGTGTTTGGGTTAACTGAACTGAATGGGTATCTAAAGAGTTAGCTAGGTGTAAATCTCAGGTGACTGAAAGGACTTAACTGCTGTGAGGTTTAAATTACTTGTAGAAAGATCTGGTAAGTAGGGGGAGTGGCCTAGCTAGAAGGAAGCTACATTTAAAGACTGCCTTAGAAAGTTTCAGCTAATAGCTTGGCAGAAGACACCAGGAGAAAGGACTGCTGTGTGACTGAACTTCTCTGCTGGGACTATATTGCCCTCCTTCCCCACCCAAAGCTAGTTCTATTTTTATAGGCACAGGATTTGACTGACAACAGGAACTTCCTGTTTAGGGGCAGGAAGTGAGTGATCACAGAACCACCAAGGACCCACCATCCTAGAAGGGCAAGAGTAGCTCTCCGGCCCCCTCTAGCTGCTGGAGGTCTGCCTCTGAGCAAGTAAGTGGTCTACTGAGAAATATAGGATATTCTTGTCTCTGAACAGGACAATCAGGAGCTTAAATGGCACACAGGCAGAAAGTAAGGAGAGAGAGAAAAAAAAACAGAGTAAAGAGTAAAGATTGCAAACAGTTAAGGGGCCAGAAATAAGACATGATTGGAGTGGTGCAGTGCAGTGGCTGTGGAGCAGCAGTCTTCCGGGAGATGTTCTGGAGGATGCAGTGTTGTCCCATCTGCAGGCACCTCTCTGGGCTGAGGGAGGAGGTTGCTCATCTCCAGGCTGAGTTGGCCAGGATTTGTGGGACCTCCTCTTCCATCCAGGGACCACCAGTGCCACTGCCATTGCCTCAGAGGTTGCTAAGAAAGAGCAACGGTTGGACCACAGTGGGCTTAGGGAGGGTGAGGGTGGTGGAACAGAGGCGCATCCCCTCCAGTTGTACCTCTCCACAATTCCTATGCCATTCTGGCAAAGTGTGGTTCCTCTATGGAGGCACCCACAGTGGAGACCAAGGAGGATGCTGGGAACCTCCACAAAGGAGACCCACAGGAGGGTGGCAGGGGACCCTGCAGGGAAAGGAAACAACTCCTGGTGGGGGTCTCCATTGTTAGGAAGGTAGAACTGGGGGAGGAAGGGGAGAGGGAGGTAAGGTGCCTGCCAGGTGCCATGGCTTGGAGGGACAGGGAGCAAATCCTCAGGATTGCCAGAGCAGCTGCACAGGGGAGGGAGCTGGATGTCATTGTCCACCTAGGGACAAATGATCTGGCTAAGAAAGGGATTAGAGAAGTGCAGGAAGAGTTTGTGGAATTGGGGAGGGGCCTTAGTCAAGTAGCACACACAGTAACCTTCTCAGAGGTGCTACCCATCTATGGCATAGGAGAGACTAGGGTGTTCTGCACCATGGGATTCAATCAGTGGTTGAAAAACTGGTGTGGAGCTCAGGGATTTGGCTTCATTGGGGACTGGGGGTCCAACTGGAGTGATGCAAGCCTATACTGGCATGATGGGCTGCATCTGTCCGGGAGGGGAACCAGGATCCTAGGTGATAGGTTTAAATGCTTCATTGGCAAGCTTTTAAACTAGCCAAGGGGGGAGGTACTGGAAAGAAGCAGGAAAATCCTAGACCCCCAAATAATCGTGGTAGTAAGTGCAGCAAACACCAACATAGAGGTGTCGATAGGGAGAAGGGCAGGGGTAAATGGAGAAAGTGACAAAGGCAAGAAGGACAGGGATGGGGCAAAAGGGAGTAAGGCCATCAGGAAATGGAGGGTAATGAGTACCAACACCCGTAGTCTGGGCAACAAGCTCCCTGAGCTGATGGCCTTAATGGAAGAGGGATGCCTGGATATCGTAGCAGTCACAGAAACATGGTACACAGAGAACCATGACTGGGATGTTAACATACCAGGGTACATAACCTACAGGAGAGACAGGCAGGGAGAAGAGGGGAGGAGTAGCTCTCATGTAAAGGAAGAGATAAAAGCAACTGAACAAAAGAGTAAACAGGGAGGAGAGGAGGCACTGTGGGTCACCTTGGAGACTGGAAAGGGCACCACAATCCACACAGGGTTGTGTACAGACCCCCATGTCAGGGGAAGAAATGGACAAGGATATGATAGAAGGCATTCTTAGAATGGCAGAGAAAGGGGAGATACTGTTGATGGGAGACCTGAATATGCCAGATGTTAACTGGAGCACATTTGCTGCAGCCACATCCAAGAGCAGGGCCATTCTTGATGCCCTACAGGTGGCAGGCATTAGACAGCTAGTTTCGGAACCCACTTGTGAGGGAGCAATCTTAGACCTCATACTTTCAAATCGGGGCAGTGAGAGGATCTCAGATCTAGAAGTGGGTTGCCATCTGGGGACAAGTGACCATCAAACAGTGTGGTTCACGTTAAACTCAGATACAGAGTCAAGCCATACAAAAGTGAGGGTACTGGACTTTAGGATGGCTGACTTTGGCAAGATGGGAGAGTGCCTCAGAAAAGCACTAGCAAACAGGCTAGAAGGAGGTGTGGAGCAACAATGGGGAATTATCAAAACTGCCATCACAGAGGCAACAAGCCTTTGTGTGAAGCAAATAAACAGATCAAAATGAAAGAAAAAGCCACTATGGTTCTCAAAAGAGGTGGCTGTGAAAGTCAGGAAGAAAAAGATAGCATTCTGGAAGTATAAGGAAACGCAGAAGGAGCAGGACAGACTGCTGTACCAGTTAAGGCAGAAGGAAGCAGGGAGGGAAGTCAGAATAGCAAAGGCCCAAACTGAGGAAAAGATAGCCAACTCAGTTAAGAAGGGGGATAAAACCTTTTATAGGTACATCAGCGAGTGTAGAAAGACAAAGGGAGGGATAGTGAGGCTGAATAGAATGAACGGTGGGTGGGCAGATGGGGACAGTGAAAAAGCAGGAATACTGAATGAATATTTCTGCTCAGTATTCACAAAAGAGGAGGGGGAAGTGCCTTATCCAATTAACAGAAGCACTCTTGATAAGGGGGTCGATCCCAGTCCTTTCACAGAAGAAAGGGTGCTGCAAGAACTCCTAAAACTGAAGGTGGACAAAGCAATGGGTCCTGATGGAATTCACCCCAGAATTCTAAAAGGATTAAGGGAGGAACTAGTGAAACCACTGGCTACTCTTTTTAATAAATCATGGGAGGATGGGGTGGTACCCGAGGACTGGAGAAAGGCGGATGTGATTCCCCTTCACAAAAGTGGGACCAAGACAGAGGCAGGAAACTACAGACCTGTCAGTCTGACCTTTGTGGTAGGGAAAGTGATGGAGTCACTTCTGAAGGAAAGAATAGTTGAGTATCTAGAGGCCAGTGGAGCACAGGACCCAAGGCAGCATGGGTTCACAGTGGGAAGGTCATGTCAGACAAATCTAATAGATTTCTTTGACTGGGTGACCAAAGTAGTAGACCAGGGAGGGGCTGTGAACATGGCCTACCTAGACTTTAGCAAGGCATTTGACACAGTCCCACACAAAAGATTAATAGTCAAATTAACCAGCCTGGGAGTGGGTCCCAGGGTGGTAGCCTGGGTAAAACATTGGCTGGACAACAGGACACAGAAGGTAATTGTAAATGGAGTCCACTCTGAAGAAAGGGGTTACTAGTGGGGTACCGCAGGGTTCAGTATTGGGTCCAGTCCTTTTTAATGTCTTCATCAGTGACATTGCAGAGGGACCGGAAGGAAAAGTATGCCTTTTTGCAGATGACACAAAGATCTGCAACAGGGTTGATACACAAGGAGGCGTGGAAAGGATGAAAAGGGACTTGGCAATGTTGGAGGACTGGTCAGAAGTATGGCAGCTAGGATTCAATGCAAAGAAGTGCAAAATAATGCATCTGGGAAACAAGAACCCAGGGGAAGAATACACAATGGGTGGGGAGGTAGTAACAACAACAAAAAAGGAAAGGGACCTGGGGGTAATCATTTCAGATGACCTTAAGGTTAGCATGCAATGTGAGAAGGCAGTAGGGAGGGCTGGGGGTATACTGGGATGTATAGGGAGAGGCATCATTAGTGAAAACAGGAAGTTGTTATCCTCTGTACAGACAGTTGGTGAGACCCCATCTGGAGTACTGTGTCCAGTTCTGAGACCCCATCTCCAAGGACATAGACAGGATAGAGGCAGTCCAGAGGAGGGCAACTAAAATGGTGCAGGGTCTGCAAGAGAAGCCGTATGAGGAGAGACTAAAGGAGCTTAATATGTATACCCTTGAGGAAAGAAGGGAGAGGGGAGACATGATAGAAACTTTTAAGTACCTCAGTGGAATCAACAAAGTCCAAGAGGGTAGCATCTTTCAGAAAAGAGACTTGCAAGAACAAGGGGACACAATTTAAAGATAGAAGGAGGGTGGTTCAGGGGCAATGTGAGGAAGTATTATTTCACAGAGAGGGTAGTGGATGCAAGGAACAGCCTTTCTGAGGAGGTTGTGGGGTCTAAAACTGTGGGAGAATTCAAGAATGCATGGGACAGACATAAGGCAATTCTTGTGGGGGTTAGGAAGATATAGGCTGTTGGTTAGCTAGGATCTGCGGCTTATCCTGTAGGTAGGGAAATGGGCAGACTAGATGGGCCTAGCGGTCCTTATCTGCCGTCAAAGTCTATGTTTCTATGTTTCTATGTTTTTATGTTTATTAGGATACACTATGAGCATTCCAAATCCAGCTACCTGTTCTCCTTGATAGTATGAGGCGGAGCCATCGGTAAACATGTGACAAAAGGAAGTATCTGCAAGGAGTTTTGGAGTAGCAAGAAGAAAAGGGCCTGTTTCAGGCAAATCAGGGGGTTGCAGTGCACAATCGTGTGGTTCTCCTTGGTATTGGAGTCCATGGGCTAGAATTGATGGCATCTTAGCAGAGTGGACCTGTTTATCTCGGTCCTGGAGAAGAAGAGACCAGTGAGTCAGTCTGGTGTTAGATACTGATCCATCCTTAACTCTGTCTGATAGCAGAAAGGTTGTGAGTGTATGGTTTGTGTTGATAATGATAGGCGAGTACCCAATGATATACAGAAAATGTTTGACAGCTCAGTAGATAGACAGAAGGTTTCTTCCACAAAGGCTGTACTTCTGTTCCACTGGTGACAACATTTGGGATGCATATGCAGTAGGTGTCAAAGTATCATTTACCTTCTGAGCAAGCACTGCAGACATGGCAACATCTGAGGTGGCTGATTCCAGATGGAAGGGCAGTGCTGGGTTGGGGTTCACCAAAGCTGGAGCAGAGGCCAAGGCCTGTTTCAGTAGTGTTACAGCCTGAGTGTGTACAGGGTCCCAAGTCCAGGGGACATCCTTTTTCAGAAACTCATACAGATGTGCGGCCTTCTGTGAAAAGTCACAAATGAAGTCCCTGGAATAGTTGACTATTCCCAGGAAACATCTAAGTGTTGCCACACTGGTGGGTAGTGGCAAATCCCTAGGCCTTGGACTTTCTTCCAAGCTGGGATTCAGCCTTGTTCTGTTATGCGTAGGCCAAGAAAGATAACTTCTTTCTGGCAGAGTTGTGCCTTTGCAGGGTTACATTTTAGGCCTGCCCTCTGTAGGAGGGTCAGCAGTTCATCCAAGAGGTCAAAGTGTTGTTCCTTGGTGACAGTTGCCAACAATAAGTCATCCAAATACTGCAGAACACATTGTGGGGCAGAGAGACCTTCCAGGGCATCCATCATGTGTAGATGGAAGAGGAAGGGGCGATTGTGAAACCCCTGGGGTAAGCAGGTCCATGTGTACTGTCAACCTTCAAAGGTAAAGGCAAATTTGTACTGACTTTTTCATGTCAGAGGCAATGACCAGAAGCCACTGGAGATGTCCAGAGCCCTGAACCACTGATGATCAGGGATTAGCAGTTTGAGCACATCAGGTGCTGATGTTACTGTCGGTGAGCAGCTAGGAGTGACGTGGTTAAGCCTCCTATAGTCAATTGTGAGTCTCCAAGCTCCCGTGGGCTTCTTCACTGGCCAAACAGGTGAATTGGTGGTTGAGACACAAAGCCTAATTACACCTTATTTGAGGAGTGACTGAATGGTTTCTCTGAGTGATGGTAAGGCCTTAGTAGGAAAAGGATATTACCTTTACCTGTCATGTGCTGGGCCTGGGATCTCGATGACTGTTTGCATCCTCCCACAATCATGCTTGTGTGTAGCAAAAGCATCTAGATGCTTCTGCAGGATGGGTAGGAGTCTCTTGAAAAACTTGTGGTTTTGGAATAGAACTATACAGTCATATTCCTTGTCATTAATGGATATAGCTGCAACCATGTGCAAATCAGAAATCATGACAGCATGGTATTTTCCTCTGATCTGGATCAGAAGCATGTTGGCCAGATCCACCACATATTAGTGTGGCACCAGAAAATCAATCCCCATGATGCTGGGATGATCACGTAACACCATATGATCGAAGGCACGGTGTGTGTTCATGTTGCCTATAACCACTGATAATATGATCGATCGGTACATAGATAACTTCACACCATCTACGCCCAACATATTAGACCTCCATCTGGTGGACTAAGGAGAGTTTGCTGGGTCATCATCATGTAATACAGACACAGCCGCACCTGTATCAAATAGCATTATCAGTTGGTGGCCCCTGACCACGGCCTTGGTGCAAGGCCTTTCATTTATGTCCAAAGCAAGCTTGTTCACAGTATGGACTGGGGCCTGTAGTTATCAATCTGTGCTGTCAGTGCCTGGGAGTTTCTGAAAGAATGATTGGGTCTGCCTTTGTTGGGCCTCATCCCGGACCTGGACAGCTGCTACAAAGGGAGTAGCGTCGGGGTTTAGGTCTGGTCTGGCCTGGTTCCCTGTGGTTCCTGAGTCCCCGCATCCTACTGAGGCCTGCTGTCCCAGGCCTATTGCTGAAATTATGTGTGACGGGACTGCAACCGCTATGGACTGAACCTGACCAAGAAGATTCCAGAGATTTTTGTTCTCTCTGTGATTTCTCAGTAGGAAGGGCCTGATCAATTATTTCAGTTGCCTGATAGGAATCAGAATTCCAATTGCATTTGTTCTTGTTGTGGTTCCAGTTCCCACCTCCGGACTGGGGGTGCTGTCAGTTGTCCGAAGATGCAGGCTTTTTGTCTTGGGCCATGCCCTCCACTGTGTAGTGGGTTGTGGACTCACTGGTAGACTGTACTGTAGCCACCTTTTACTAACTGCATCCAAGCTCTCAGATGTAGAGCTGGTGAACTTGCTTCATTTTCCGAAAGATGTCTGCAAAGTTGTCTGTAGTGGGGAATATTGTTGGTTCCACCTTTTCATGGACAGTTGGAAGCTTTTCTGGAGAAACAAATTTTTGTATTCAATGAGGTTGGCATCTGCATTTTCACCTGCAAGGCATTTGCCAGCACAATAGGCCATCCATAACCTCTGTTGAAATGTCGCAGGGCTTTCTTTTGCATTTTGTTTTACAGGATGGGCCACCATCACCCCAACCACACTTGGGTTGTGCCCAGCAATGAGTACTGCTGTTATCTGATCAAACATTGCTCTGTTGTCCCGTTGAGCTACATCTGGGAGTTTTGCCCATAGACCTGGGTCGATGGTTTGTCGGAGGATCTGTGCCTAGTAGTCCTCCACTAGGCTGAGCATCTCACATTTGGAATGTACTTTCTCCAAATGACAGCTGAGATTGTCAGTGGGGTCCATGCAGCCTATGCTGTCAGTGATGTGCTGTACAGAGTGAGCCATCTGAAGGAGATTACTGGGGGCATGATTGGGATCTCGTGCTCCGCGAAGGGCATTCTCCGTTGTGGCATCAGCCACAGTTTGGACCACAGAATCCCAGGAAGTGGCCTCTTTCAGCATTTGTTTCATCTGCACTTTGAAGGCCTGCTTGCTTCTCTCAGGCAAATCTGAATTACCGAGGGCTTTCTTAATCATTCTCTCGATCTCTTACCTATCACCCTTTGTCAAGGCAGCTATCAGAGCAGCCATTGGTAGGCCTATAGGATCATGTGGTAGGGTTAGAGAGGCTGGTGGTAGGCCTAGGCATCCCCCCCCATCATGGGGTCACCATCTTGGCATCGCACATGATAATTGTCATTGCATTGATGATGTAAGAGTGTGCTGTTGTAGCAAGGGGATCTGCCATCTTGTGAATGGTGGGAGAATACTGAACCACAGTAAGGTTGTGACTGGGAGTTGTATTGGGAGATGTCGTCATGAGAGTTGTCATCCCCAGATGACGAGGTAGATGGGTGTGTAATGAAATCTGCCCATTGCCTTAACATGACCAGCCAAAACCTCTCACTGATGGCACAGTTTCACCAATTTGTCTTTACATTCTACATGATTAATGTTTGCAACACTCTGCTCCACACCTTTTACAACATCTTTCTGTAACACTCTATATGCAGCACTCAATTCACAGTTATCCCTAAGTTCCCTATCCGACTTATCACTCACCCATTTTAAATCATCTCATAACTCCTCCATCTCCTCACACATTTGGTCATTTGTATTACTTAACAAATCATTCATTTGCAATACCTGCCTCTTATCCTGTCCCAAACTTTCACATTCCTCCCTCAGCGTATATATGTCTGTCTGATTATCTTCACCAGAGCAGTGCAAAATAGTATCTTTCTCATTTTGCAATGACTGAATTTCAGTCTCCAGCTGTTGCACCTTTTTCAAACTTTTCAGATGCCTGCAATCCAACCTGTTACTTAAGGGTTACAGTTTGAGGGAATGAAACCTCGATTTAGAGGCTTCTAAAGCAGCAGATAGAGCCATGACCAACAGCCCTTTAGCCTCACACTTTTTGGCTGTTTGTCTCATCTTGGAGTACTGAGCAGAAATCTCTAGCACGGGGTTTTTGGACTGAATCGCGTCCAGTGCAAAATCGATCCATACTCCATGGGAGGCAAGGAAGTTAGAGATGTCTAGTCTCAAGACTGCACATATGTTTGACATCGTAGACATTGTGCTACCAGTAAAAGTTATTGGGTGAACACAAAATTATTAACCTGTAAGAGGCTGCCATGTTGTGTATTGATCCACAACAGGAAAAACCAGCAGACGAGTGAGCTACTGTACTCACGAAGTCCTGCAATTCAAAACTGTCATTGGGCATAGTGAGTTGGCATTGACCAAGCCCAGTAAGCAACCAGACTTTGCAAGTTGCTGCGGAGTCTAAAGTAACAGGAGAGGTGGTGCAGTGGTGCACACCTACTGTACTCATAGGAAAGGGAAAGTTTTAAGCAACAAGTGAAACTTTGCACCATCCAAACCACCTGCTCGTGGTTGCCAATATGTTAGGGTGCCTAGCCCTGATCAGATTCTTTGCTGTAATAGAGGTGCAAAGGAGTCACAAACACTTTGCATATCAGTAATAAATCTAGTTTATTACTACAAAAGGAAATCACAGTTGCCCTAAGCAGTTCTTATCATAAGATGCTGGGAGCCATGCCTAGCCTTTCCCAATTACGTTATATACTGTTATAATTACTATGGTGACCATTCGTAAGAAGCAGTACTAGATACATAAAGTAAGCCCTATTGGGCAAAAGTTAGGTGGCTCCACAGCATTATCTAGTCCTAAACAATATGTGCTAAGTCAGCTACATCATAGAACAATGAAGGTATACATGGTGCATAGAAAACACAGGATGTGGTGCAATTATACATAAACCCAAAAGATGACAGTGCTGACTACATAAAAGTATATTAGAAGATTACAAAGACACAGGTGTCTTGGCCTACTACGTGTAGTTTCCATGCATAGAGAAAGTATGGTAGTACAAATCATAATGTACCTTGACACTTACACTTGCACGGTAAGTGTCCATGCCTTATAAGTTAGTATAAAGTATGAATAGTATGGTTTGTCTAAGGCATACAGGTGGAATGCCAATTACGGTGTAAGGATCATGAGTAACACAGTACATGAGTGGATGCTGCAGGTAAAAAGTCTTTGTGCAGTACGTGAGTGCCGCTAAGTCACTGAGCTAAGGGTCAGTGCAGGAAGGGCAGCAGGAGCAGTTAGGATGTAGCCATCTTGACCTGTAGTGGATTCCTGAGTGCCCTGTAACCACTGAGCTGAGGGTTGGTTCGGGGAGGGCAGCAGGAGCAGTTAGGAAGGAGTCCTCTTGACCTGTAGTGGATTCCTGAGTGCTATGGAGCCACTGAGCTGAGTGTCGGTGTGAGGAGGGCAAAAGGAGCAGTTAGGAGGGAGCCCTCTTGACCTGTAGTGGATTCCTGAGTGCCACATAGACACTGAGATGTGCATCAGTGCGAGGAGGGCAGCAGGATAAGTTAGAAGGAAAGGAAAGTTAGGAGGAAAGATATACTAAGCTTATAACAGCTTGTTTTCAGGTATGTTCTGGGGGATGGGGAAAGGGGACTATTCAATACAGGATGTGCAAGTAAAAACATATAATGTAATGTGCAGTAGTAATAAAAATAAAATACAATAAAGAGCATACAATAAAATAACCTAAACATACATAATCATATGCAGGCACGATTTACAGGCAGATAATCAGGGCACCACAAAATAGAGAGAAATAAGAATGCAAATGAAGGTAACGTGCTATACAGTATACCACCACTCAGATTGCTAAGGTGCGTGAGCTATCAAAGCCAGTGCAGGAAGGAGGGACAGGAGTGAGATATTAAGGAGATAAAATTAATTGATTTAAGTATAGTTAACCTAGGCCTTGGGGTAGGTAACTGCTCACAGCCAGGGGCACAAGGGTGCCATCAACAACATAGGAAGGAGGGAACACACAAGGTCAGGAATCAGGAACAGTTGCAGAATGGGATATTAAATTCATGAAGAAGGGATTTTAAGGAGGAGGAGAAGGACCAGTCTGAGAAGACAGATGGGGGAAGAGAAGACCAGAGATTAGGAAAATGACACGAGAAGGCAACTGGCCCACAGACGTGTTCCTGGAGGGGAAGGAGAGGGAATGGGAAGCAATGTTCCAGATGGGGTGGGGGAAGGAGGGAGAATGAAGAAAGGCAGAAAGGTAGGGGGAGAGAATCAAACCAGAATTTGAAGGTGGCACAGTGGGTGATGCATCTGGCACTGAAGGAAGGGAGGGAGAAGGAGGAGTAGAGAGAGCAGTGGTGTGTACAAGTGGGGCACTCCAAGGCAAAATGGCAGAAAGAGTGAAAGAGAGGATCCAGTTTGGCAAGGCTGGATCTGGGAGCAGTACTGTAGACAAAGTCACTGTAGTTGAAGATAGGGGGCAGGAAAAGAAAGAGCATCAGCTGCTGCACAGAGTGGCACTCAATGTATTTTTGAAGACACCTAAAGCTAGATTATTTATCTATCACAAATTAGTGAAAGCGTATCAGAATACTTAACTGCCATGGAAAGGAAAATGGGAGGACAGTTAACTATGGAAAAAAAAAATATTTCCTAGCAACTTTACTAGGCAGCTCTGACATTACGCAATCAGAGCTTATCAGGGGTTTAAAGGAAAGCTGTGTTTAGTACAGATTTCCCACCCTTGCAAGGCTTCCCCCCTCCTACTAGGGGTTTTGCAAATAAAATGCAATTTTTTTATGCCTGATTACTTACTTTTTTAATTTTTAAAAAGTCAGGCTATTCACAAAATGGTGCAGACTGTGCATTTCCATTTCATTGCAAAGAGCGACGCCGCACTGCTCAGCTCCAATTGGAGCCGAGTGGTACAGCACCACACTTTGCAATGAAATGGAGACACACAGCCTGTGCCATTTTGTGGATCACCAGACTTTTTAAAAATTAAAAAAGTAAACAGGCACATACAATTGTGTGTTGTTTGTAAAACCCCTAGTTGGAGGGTAAAGCTTGCGAGGGTGGGGAATCTGTATTAAAGATAGCTTTCCTTTGAATATTTTGTGATCTTCAGAGGTTATGGTTACTTATAATAATGGGTTATCAGGAGAAGTTTTAACAGCAGGAGTAAAGAGGTAATACTACCTCTCTGTAAATTACTGGTGAGGTCACACCTAGAGTATTGTGCCTGGTTCTGGTGTTCTCACCTAAGGACAGACAAGGACAGTCTGAAGACAATGTAACATAATGATTTGGAGCCAGCAGGGCAGATCCTACGAGGAGTGGCTTAGAGCACTGTACTCCCTCGGTCAGATGGAAGAGGGGTGATATGACAGAGACCTTCAAGTTCCTGAAAGAAATGAACAAGGTGAACTATGAGAAACTGTTCAACAGGATTAGTGAATTAGTTAATCAAGACCCCGAGGACATGAGAGGCAGTTGTTGGGAGGGAATAAGAAGGGAATTGAAAAAATTGTATTTTCCAGAGAAAATGGTTGACCCATGGAACAGTCTGCTGCAAGCAGAGGTGTGGGGCACCAAAACCATGAATGGTTTCAAGCAGGTTTGAACGGAGTTAAGGGATTAATAGACCACCGATCACCATCCCCAATCACAAAAAACTAAAATCCCTGTTGTCCAGTGGTCCCTCCCCCCTTCCCCGTGCTCCATTCTCTGTCTCTGTTTAGAAAACATACATACCCTGGTAGTCCAGTGGTTACTCCCCCTCCCCCCATGCTCCAGTCACCATCCAGACAAAAATGACAATACACCGGTAGTCTAGTGGATGCCCACCCTGGTAGGTGATGACCCACCACCCCACTCCCCTCCAACCCAACCTGAACCTCACAACACAATGGCCAGCCGCTGACTGAACTGTCATTGAGAACATACAGTATGCCCTCATTGGTTGGCTGGTCCATCAATGAGTGTGTAATGTCTACTGTATGCACTTAGTGACAGTTCAGTAGGCAGCTGGCCATGGTGGTGTGAGGTGGGGTTGTGCCGGTTGCTGGCTTGGGTTTGGTGGGTGTGGAGTGGTGGTCACTATCTGCTGGGGTGTGAGGGTGGGAGCCACTAACCTACCAGGGTGTCATTTTAGTCCAGACAGTGATCAGAGCACGGGGAGAGGGGAGGGACCACTGGACCACCAGGGTGTGTATGTTGTCTAAATGGGGATGTGATCAGAGTACAGAGGAGGGACCACTGGACCACCAGGGATTTTAGTTTTTGCACTGGAGAGGGTGATTGTAGTACAGGGGAGGGACCACTGGACCACCAAGGCATATATGTTTTCTAAACAGGGACGGTGATAGGAGTACATGGGGGGGGGAGGCACCACTGGACCCACCAGGGATTTTAGTTTTTGCTCTGGGGATGGTGATCCATTAAGGGGGGGAGACCACTAGACCACCAGGACTTCCTTTGATTCATAATTACCAGGGGATCGGGGCAGGGGAAGGACTGCTGGACCACCAATGTTTTATTTTAATATATGGATAGGGATTGGGCAGGGGAGGGACCACTGGACCATCACTGCTGCCATTATTTCTAATGTATATGGGGATCAGGGCAAGTGAGGGACTGCTGGACCAGTAAGGTACCCCTCCCTTGACAGTGTGAGGATGGGGTGCACAACACCCACTCCCTCTGTGCATTATTAAGGCTGGGTTTCAGAAGCGCTAATATGCGCCACTACTGGCAGCCGTTTAGTGCTTCTGAATACTTTCAATATTGTGCTGCACTGTATATTGTATGTTTATTGTTAATTGTATGTATTGTATGTACTGAAAATTGTGATACCTATTTATGCTATATAGGACCTCCTTGGAAATGAGCCACCACTCAATGGAGGTTTGTACCATCTATCCTTTTCATATATATTTTATGAATAAAAACTATTACTACTACTGCATATGCATGAAGGATCCCTCATTTGCATGGGCTCAGCACAATACTGTGCAAGACGGTGCTGTCAGGGGTGCGTGCTTGTATAGGTGGCCTTTGAATATGGTCACGCCTCCAGCAGCCAGTGCTATTCCAGGTTAGCGTGGCACAAATCCAGTTTGTGCTGCTCAGACCTTTTGAAAATGGGGACCTATGTGTCATCACTAAAAACCTGGAGGCACCTGTGCCTGGAATCCCATATATGGAACACTACAAAAACAGTTTGCAATTTAGACAATATGCAGATAATTATTATTGGATAAAACAGCCAACTTGAAAAATTGCATTTGGTGCTGAGGAGAAGAAATGATCAGGCAGTCATATATTAAAACGAGGAAAAATACAGCTGTTTGGGGGCTGTAGTTTACAGGTTTTTATTACTCCATTTCAATGCATGCATAACTGAGGAGAAAGTCCCTGTCCCATATGTAGGATGCTAGGCATTAATGGGTTATAAACAATGCACCACAAGTGCTTCTGTACCCTATTGCCACTCATAGAAGGAAGTACCTGACTGCATGTGTGTATTTGCTCCTTTAAACAGGAGTGCAGGGGAGGTATTTTCAAAAGTTCTCAAAAATGATGCAGTTGCATCAAGACATGCACATTTGCATCACACAGATGTGACATGAATGTGGCATATTTTCAAACCTGTGTCAAAACCTACACTTACATTTTTCATAAGTGCAATATATGTATGGCATATTTGCAGGCTGACTCATACTTGTGTCACTTTTTGCATCATTAGTCTGGATGCAAGCATGGCTGCAACAGACTGTGGTGCAACCATCTGCTGATTGTAGAGCACACTTCTGATGAAGACACAGCTGCAGTTTGCTACACAAATGTGATGCAACTCGTTACATACATTGCAACTCTTTAACAATTCAAGCCCCTGTCTCTGTTTCTGTTAGCATCTAAAATAACTCAATTGTATACATAAATACATTTGTTGAGGCCTTAATATATTTCCTTGCTGACCAAAATAAAACTATTTTCAAATGTATTTAGTAATTTTGGATTAATTTATCAGTGCTTACTTGCAGTGTTGGGTAAGTTACTTTTTCTATTACTTTCTATTATGTTTGGAAACTTGTTCCAGGAAGCTTTGTACAGTCATTAGCAAGCATGGAGAAGTACTAGAAAAAGTAATACACCTTACAATTATAGTTATTTATTTCTTTTACTACAAAAACAATACAAAAATAATTAATAATTATAACAGATTACATTTTTTGAAAGTAATAGGTTAGTTACTAGTTACTTTCAAATAAATGTAATCAGCTACAGTTACATATTTCTTTTGTATAAAAAGAAATAAGTAAATGTAACTGTAAGGTGTATTACATCTTCCAGGACGTCTCCATCCTTGCTAGTGACTGCACATAGCTTTTCTGGAACAAGTTTTCAAAAGTAATAGAAAAAGTAACTTACCCAACACTGCTTACTTGCCAGCAGCTCTGGTGTTTCAAGCCTATGGCTTCTGTGCAGAAAGGACACTGCTTCTCAGGCTCCCTCTTGATCCCACAGTCTTTTCCTAGCAAGCACTGATGTCAGCTCATGCATGTGCATCAAAATGCATGCTGGGTTACTAAGCAACCCACAACTACTGGGACCCTCACAGCACAGTCAAAGCCTGTGAGATAACTACCAGTAGTGGAACAATGGATGCAGGCTCATTAAACACTTTTTTGAATATACATGAATAACTGTGACAGTCATTGTCTTTCAGCATTTACATTTTTTTGTGTAGAGTCAAAATAGATATACAGTACAGCTGTGGCCCTGCACCCCTTCTAATTTGAAACCATCCTAAATATGTTCAAATGTCATCCCCCTTCTTAAATGGTGTGACCCCTCCTCCCCCAGAAACTAGCACCGCATTTCCCTCCTCCCCACCCTGGCTAAACTGCAGGAACACCTTGTTCTCTCTCAACTCTTCCCCTTCCTAGACTCATCGTCCTTAGTCACTCCTTTCCAATTTGGCTTTAGGAAGTTCCACCCCACCTCCACCTCTCTGCTGTGGCTCACTGACACCATCCTATGTGGCATGGATCAAGGCTTGGTCACCTCTGTCATCTTTGTCAATTTGGACAAAGTCTTCAGCATTGTTGCAAATCCCATTCTTCTGGACAAGCTTAAGGCAGTGGGGCTCTCCCCCTCCTCAGTTAGGTGGTTCTGCTCCTATTCTGAAGGCAGGTCTCAAGCTGTCCAGATTGAAGATCCCCATACCCCCTTTCCTAATCTGTTCAGGAGTGCCCCAAGGATCCATCCTTGGCACTATTTTTTCTCTCTGTTTTTCTGAATTATCTCACCACTGTCTGCTCCTATTTGTACATTTGTATATATGCAGATGATATGATACTCTTTGCCTCTGGCTTCCCTGCCCCTGACTTAATAGTCTGACTCTAACTGGATTTTAACAACATCTGGTGCTAATTTCTGGCCAGTCAGCTTTCTGTCTGTGTGAAGAAAATGGTCTCTATGACTTACGCTAGGCAGAGGCTTGCTAGGCACATCCCTTTCTGCTCCTTCTATACCCTTAAAGGTGCAGCAACTGAGGTTGTCTCCTCTTTCAAGTATCTCATGGTGTGGCTGGACTGTCACCTCTATTTTTCTGTGCATGTGGATGCCATTTACCAGAAGCTTTATCCCAAACTTGGGGGCTGTACAGAAACAATGAGAGTATCCCGCTTCCTGCCTGCAGAGAGATCATCTCAAAGATGATACTCCCCATTTTGGACTATGATGACATAGTTTACAGTGCTGCTCCCAAGTCCACGCTAGCTAGACTGGACCCCCTCTTTTACTCTGTCTGCTGTTTCACCCTGGAGAGTCTACCTTGCACCCACCGTTTTTTTGTACTCCTCCCTCTCCCTTCCTTCTCTTGATGCCAGGCACCTTGCCCACTAGGATTCCTTCATCTTCAAATTCTGGCTTGGCTCACTCCCATCCTACCTGCCCTCCCAACTTCCTGTTACTACCTTGGCAACTCTGGCTTTCATTCTCTTGCTCTCTACGTAATGATACACAGATACACAGAAATGTGATGGCAGAGAAAGGCACCACGGCCCATCTAGTCTGCTCAACACCCTATCTCCCCCCTTCTGTTATGCTTCCACCCTCTTTTCCCAGCCCCTTAAATCTATCCCAAGCCCTCTTGAACCTCTCCACCATTTCAGCTGCCACTACCTCCTCCGGCAGCTTGTTTCAAGCCTCCACCACCCTCTCCATGAAAAACTGCCCCCTGACATTACTTCTGTATTGCCCACCTTCCAGTTTGAGGCTATGTCCCTTCGTGTTCACTCCCTTCTTCAATTTGAACAAGCTGTTACCCTCTACTTTATTTATTCCTTTCAGATACTTAAAGGTCTCAATCATGTCCCTCCTCTCCCTCCTAGTCTCCAGAGGGTACAAATTCAGCCCTCTCAAGTTTCTCTTATAGGGTGCATCCTGCATCCTTCGTACCATGTTGGTTGCCCTTCTCTGCACCCTCTCCATCAGCTCAATATCTCTTTGTAGGTGAGGCCTCCAGAACTGCACCCCATACTCCAGATGAGGCCTAACCATGGTTCTGTATAATGGCATTAGCACCTCCCTCTTCCTGCTATTAAAACCCCTTGCAATGCAGGCCAACATTCAATTTGCTTTCCCCACTGCCCTGCTACACTGGCTGCTCACCTTGAGATCACGAATACCATAATCCCCAGGCCCCTTTCTGTTTCCTTCTCCTTAATCATCAACCCCCAAGGGAGTAAGTTTCGCTCCTATTCTTCCTCCCCAGGTGCATCAGCAAGCACTTTTGTGTATTAAACTTCAAGTTCCAGGTGTCAGACCATCTCTCCAGCCTCTCCAGGTCCTGCCTCATGGTTTGCACCCCACTAGGTGAATCCACCCTATTGCAGACCTTTTTATCGCCTGCAAACAGGCACACCCATCCCTCCAGGCCCTTCGCTAGGTCAATGACATAGATGTTAAAGTGTATTGGTCCTAGCACTGACCCCTGTGGCACCCCACTGGTCACCACCCGTTCCCTGGAATGTGTCCCATTTACCAACACCGTCTGACTCCTTCCCTTAAACCAGTTTTCCACCGACATGGTGATCCTGTTGTCCACCCCTAGTCTGTCCAGCTTATGTACCATTCCACTATGCGGAACGGTGTCGAAGGCCTTATTGAAATCCAGATAGGCCATGTCCACTGCTCCTCCCTGGTCCACTATCTGTGTCACCCCATCAAAAAACTCTATTAGGTTAGTCTTTTTAAGACCTACCCTTGGTGAAGCCATGCTGCCTGTCATCCTGCATGCCATTCATCTCCAAGTATTCTATCAACCTGATCTTAAGTAGTGTTTCCATTACCTTCCCCACCACTGAGGTAAGACTAATAGGACAGTAGTTTTTCACCACTCCTTCCACCCTCACTTATGTAGTGCTATCACCTCTGCCCTCTTCCAGTCCATTAGCACCACCCCTGTGACCAAGGGCAAGTTAAACAGCCTTGCTAGATGCAGAGCCAGTTCATCCTTCCCCTCCTTGAGAACCCTTGGGTGTATTCCATCAGGCCCCATTACCTTGTCTACCCTAAGTCTACCCAGCTCTTCCCTTACTCCTTCAGCAGTGAATTCTGACACAGCCACCTGCCTGTGGCTGTCACCCTCCCCACCCCATCCTGGTCCCCTACCCTCCATTTCCTCCGTGAAGATTGAGGCAAAATAGCTGTTTAATGCCTCTGCTTTTTTGAAGTCCCCTTCCAGTATTGTTCCACTTTCCCCCTTATCTTTCCAATCCCATGCTGTGCCCTCCTTCTTTCTCCAATGTACCTAAAGAAGGTTTTGTCCCCCCTCCTTGCCTGCTTCGCTATCCTCTCCTCAGTGGCCTCCTTAGCCCTCCTTATCTTTTGCCCAGCCTCCCTTCTTTTTTCCCTGTGGGTTTCCCTGTCCTCATCCTTTTGTGTCGTCCTGTACCTCTTGAATGCTGTAGTCTTCTCCTTGACCTCTAATGCCACCTCTCTAGTGAACCATAGAGGTCTTTTCTGTCTTCTATTCTTTCTTACCCTTCTTATACATGAGTCCATGGCTTTAAATACCCCTCTCTTGATGGCTGCTCATAATTACTCCACCCCCTGCACATCCCCTATCCTCAACATTTCTTCCCCAACTACCTTCCTCATTCCATGAAAGTCAGCCTTTCTGAAGTCCATTACCTTGGTTCTTGTCCTAACCCTCTCCCTGCCCGCTCTCACCCTGAACCTGACAGCCCTGTGGTCACTGGTGCCAAGCTCTTCCCCCACCTTCACCTCCTCCACACTGTCCCCATTTGTGAGGACCACATCCAACAGGTTTACACCCCTAGTGGGCTCACCGATCCTTTGTTGCAGGAATATGCTCTGAAGAGCCTCTAAGATGCCCCTGCTCCTTGCGAAGATTGCTGTCTGGGCCTCTAAGTTGATGTCTGGAAGGTTTAAGTCCCTAACTAGCACAATTTCCCCTTTCCATGCCATCCTCGTTACTGATTCTAGTAAGTGTCTATCCCCTTCCTCCCCCTGCATAGGAGGCCTATAGACTACCCCAACATGCAGGTTTTTCCCCTGTCCCTTGTCTAGGGTGACCCGCATTATCTCTGTTTCCCCCTCCTCATCCTGCCCTCACATGGCCCCAATCCCTTCCCTGCTATATAATGCCACCCCTCCCCTTCCCTCCCGATCTTTCCTAAACAACCGATACTCTGGGATCACCGTCTCCCAGGTGTAATGCTCATTCCACCAAGTCTCACTCTCTGCTACAATGTCTAGGTTCTCCTCCATCATGGTGGCCTCCAGTTCTCCCATTTTGTTCCCCAGGCTCCTGGCATTTGCAACCAAAGCCCTTCAACATGTAGCCCCATCCCATCCTTCCCTGCTGCTAAGTGTTCCCTTGATGAGTGTTGTGACTTTGGGAGGAGTCTGATAGCCTCTCAGCTCTGCCTCATGTAAGGCTGGCCATGTCCTTAGCCATCCCCCCCTTATTTAGTTTAAATTGAACTTCCTTGCCATGAAGTCCCCCAGTTTACTGTTTAGTGCAGCTGCCCCTGAAGAGCTCAGGTGCAGCCTGTCTTGGGCATACAGCCCCTCCTCCTCCCATGTACAGCCCTAGTCACATATTCAGCTGAACTCCATCCGACTGCACCAACCTTGTAGCCGATTGTTGAATGCCCTTATCTTCTTTCTGGGTGTGCTTGCTTTTGGTACTGGCAACACATTAGAGAAGGAAATGGAAGGAAAACAGTGTTGCTCCTACAGAACCTAGCAAGTTCCTTGAACCTTGCCTGTACCTCCATCAGACTGTTTCCTTCCAAGTCATTTGTGCCCAGGTGAAACACCAGATGTGTCCTTTCATCCTGCTGCTTACCCCAGGAAGGAATATGATGCCTAACCTCCAGCACCATCATCCCTGGCGTGCACTGTACCCATACTGAATTGTTTTTTGCTCACTTCCTTCCCCATTTTAGCCCCTTAATTATTGAGTCCCCCAAGAGTGCCACTCTACTGCCCCCTGCTTCCTGGGTGTCCTTTTGGCCTCTAGCTTTGTGTCGCGGGGTTTGATTCCCTTTGGACTCCGCCTCATGTTCCATCCTGACTTGGTTTCTGCCCCTGCTCATCTTTTGTTCCTCATCACCTAGCCTATCCTGATTTTTATCCACACCCAGCATCTGTACCTCTTCACCCTCTCCCTTTAGCCTTTCATCAGACTCCCCCCTCCTGTACCTCTTCATCCCTTGTACTTCAGCGTGGCAGCGTGGCTCAGTTGGTAGCACATCCACCTCTGGACCAGAAGGTCGTGGGTTCTCGTCCCACACTGGGATTGGACTTGCACCTAAAAATCGCTGGCATCCGAGTGCAATATTGGGGGGTGCTGTACTGCTGGGGTGTGCCGTCCTTCATATGAGACGTTAAACCGAGGTCCCTTCTGCCCATCCTGGTGTTGTCCTGGTGGGTGTCCAGGTGGAAGTAAAAGAACCCAGGGCACTCTTCGAAACATTCCCGGTGTCCTGGCCAACATTCCCCTTCCCATAAACCGGTTCATGCAATTATCCAGGCTGTGTATGGGTGATGATGTGTGATATGGCTGCCACTACACATTCAGTCACTTCACTACCAGTCTAGCATTGCTTGTAAAGCGCTCTGGATGTGTGAAAAAGCGCTATATAAATGCTGATTCTTCTTCTTCCACCTGGCTTCCTTCATCCCTGAAGACCCCTCCTGCATCACTGCTTGAGCATGATCCAATTTCACCTGATCCCCCCATCTAACTGCTCCTGGCCTTCCCTCATCTGCATCGCTGTGCGAGATTGTGCCAACTGTGCTTGATCCCCCTCCAACTGTTCCTGTCCTGCCCATTTTTGCAGAATGTTTTGAGCACCGTATCCCACTTGGGGAAGTCTTCCTCCTTACCACCTGCCCTGTCTGCATATTTCCCCTCTCTTGCACCCTGCCCGGCACATGCCTCAGCCTCCTACTGCAGCTCCTACCCTGCAGGGTTTTCCTCCAGTTCATTTTCAGCCTCCCAGGAGCTCAACTCCAGCTCTTTCAGTGCTTCCTTCCTGCCCCTTTTCTTATGTCATAGTTTCCCTAGTGCCACCTTTTGGTGTGTCCCTAATGTGCCTGTCCCCTCTTCCACCCCTTCTCCTGCATGCGATGTGCCTGCCCCCTCCTCCCCCATTCCACTGCACCTGAGATCTTTCCCCCCATGTCCCCCAGCTGCTCTGCACCCCCCCCCCTTCTCTGATGGCTTCTGCCGGACCCCTTCCTCTCCAATGTCCTCGACTAGAATACCTAGGAGGGCAAAACTATTTGTTACTTCCACCCTCTGGCCCAGTTCACCTATGCATGTGTTGTCCTTCATACTGGGCATCTGTCTACCTTTTCCAGAGTCTACTGTCTTCCATTCCTCCTGATCCCTGACTGACCCCTTTTCTCTAGCTACAGGCATCATTTTTGTGCCTCTCAACTTCCTGCTGTCAGTTCCCACTGACCCCTTTCCTCCTGTCTCAGGCGTTCCTGTCCCAAATCTGGACTTGCTGTTGTCTGTTACCACCTCTGGTCTATCCCCTATGGACCCCCTTCCATTCTCTTCCTCCCAAGCCCTTGACTTCCAGAACAGTGTGTCTGATCCTCCAGTGAATCCACTCAGCCTTTCCCACTCCTTCCTTGGCTTATACCGTCCCTGTCTCTCTACCCCCTTTTCCCAGCTTCCCCACCCATTTAACCCCTACCGTAGTCCCACCACGTCCTCTCTCAGCTGAGTGAGCTGCTTACACATCATACAACCCCCCATCCTATAAGCCCAATTTAGGATCATAGCCATTCTACAGCCACTGCACCCCACTACCCTGCCAAAGATCCCCCTCCCTTGGTCGACCCTCCCTCTGTGCTGCCCTACCATTTCTTCCGTGATACTCAGATACAGTCCTAAAATCACCCTTATGTATTTTTTGGGTCTCCGACCCTCACCCCCTCCCCAGCCCCAACCCACAGTCAAGACTTTTTAGAAATAATAAAGCATGTGCAAACCATGGGCATCAAGAATTAATAACCATAGCCACCACGTTCAAGTTCAAGTCATCAAGTTCAAGTCCAAATCCCCAGCATCTCCAGCGTTAGTAGTCCAAGATTAAGTTCCCAGCACCTCCAGTGTCAGTAGTCTCAACCCAGTTCATTTCCCCTCAATTTCAGCTCTTTTGTGAAGGATTTCTTAGTGTCTGTGTCAATTTCCCATATCCACCGAGGTTGAAGTCCAAGTCTCCTGTGGAGAAATGCAGGACCCAGTTCCTTTGCTGCAAACCAGCTCCTCGCAGTGATTTCCTTAGCTCAGGACACTCCTTGCTCTCACTTTTAGTCCTATCGGTCTGGCTGGCTATTTTTAAAGCCTACCACCTTGGCGCCTCTCTCCCTGCTAGGCCTGATCCTACACAGCTGTCTGCGGTTGGTTGGCCTTCCCTGCTTCAGTCGCTGGACTGCCACCTTTGCCCCTTGCTAGTTCAGCTCCAAACAGCTCAGCTCTCCTTCCTCTGATCACCAACATCGACCCTGCTGCTGACTGCGGCCACAGCTCCATGCTGCTCTCCACTCTCCTTTCTCTGATAGCCGACAGCGACCCACTCCCCCACTGCTGACACAGCTAACAAACATAGGAATGCACAGTCCAATTTCTTTCTGTGCCACCTAGGCTATTGGCACAACTTATGACAGAGGTCACTCAGGGTCACAGCTAGGCAGGGATTGACATCCACTGCTGGTCAAGCTACCTTCTCCTTCCACTTCCATAAACTATGGGCCTCTGTCTCCCCTTTCATTTTGTCTGGTCCTTTATCTCACTCTCTAAATCTCTCTTCTGTGATTTCACCACTCACTCCTGCAGTTGCCACTGACACTGGGCTCAGGACTTTTGTCTACCATCCTTCAACCCCTGCTCCTCCTCCTCCTCCTCCTCCTCCTCCTCATTCACTTGGTCTAGTGCAGCACCCCTTCACCCCCTCTGTATGTTCAACCATTCTCCCCCTATGTACTCAGTATTGCATTACTGCACAGAGTAAAATGCTCTTCTTTTGCACTGTATTGTACTGTTTATTTATTACACAGAGGCATCACCTGCACAGTTGTTCATATTATTGGTGCTTACCTATATAGGGAGACAGTGGTTACTATGTACATTTGTTCTGAACTTAACCGACAGGTCCACTTTCCACTCCATTGTTGCCTGACCTTGGTTGGGCCATGATCTCAGTCCTCATTATAGGAGGTAGGTTTATCCTACTTCTGTCCTGGGGGGGGAGGCTGCCTGCACTCATACTGGCATTATGAAATGAGTTAAAGAAGGGTACCCAGGAGTCTTACAATTTATAACTTGTACCCAAAGCAATGTGGTGAGTCTCTCAAATTTAGCTAGCTGTGCCAAACTGGCTATGAGTTCTGGGAGTGTTGGGAGTCAGCTGTTTGCCATCGCTTAAGTTGGAGGTGCTTGGTTTCTAAGCAGGAAGCTAGTAACCATTTCTGCTCAACATGTTTCAACCCAGGGTGCTCTTGAGAGAGCCCAGCATTGTCACTTCTGTGGAGAAAGTGATATTATGTGAAAGTGTATCACCAATATATGCAAAGACCTGTGACTGGTATGGCTGTATTAGGAGATATTGCAACATGATATTTATTTATTAATTTTTTTTTTAGTCTTTGGTAACCGGGTAAGACCCACTAGTCATAAGTGCCTGTTTTCAGGGGTGACTGGAGCACTGGGCGGTTAAGTGACTTGCTCATAGTCACACAGTATGCAAGTGGAGGTTGTGAGAATCAAACTCAGGTCTGGTCTGCTGGATGTATCAAGCTCGTTCACACCTCGTTCCTCTAACCTGTAGGCTATACTGCCAGCCCAATGGATATGGTGCAGGTCTCCACCCTACAACCCTCATCTCCAGCAGTTGTTATTCAGGATGTGTTTAACAGTATTATGTAATGCACCAAGTGAGTGGTGCCACAGGTGTAGGATCTTATTTGTATAAATGAGCTTCTGGGGTCTTTCAAGGCCCTGTATGCATTCCTCCAGAACAGGCTCCCTTCTGTTTGTGAGATGTCCATACTTAACCATGTGGACCATTTGTCATGGGATGATTGGGATTGGTCTGGCAGTTAGTCCTGAATATAGCATAGATGGCTTCTGCACTCCATTTGGGATGTGTGAGTCAGTAGAGCAGTGGGTATGATATGGCCAGGTGTTGGCAGTTTTTGAGGTCCATTAGGAAAGGCATGAGGACATTGCAAACTTCTAAGTAACTCCAGAAGTCTGACATTTCTAGTTTATATTGGGTCTAGAGGCTTTGGAAGGAGTTTAGGTCTTGTGTGTGTGGGAGGAGTAAGTCAGCCAGCCACTGAGTGGATCCCGGCCCCTAGGTCAACATTACATGGTCAAAAATGTTGAGGGCAAAAATAGCACCACACAGTGACTATAAAACAGCACAGTCTGAAACCATGTTATATTAAATAAACAAACTCCAAAAGCGAGCACGTTGTTATGCTCAGGCAGTTTTTGACCGTGGGTTCCATGTCAACACAGTGTGAATTATACAGCAATTACAATGTGTGCGAAAATTATACCATGCTGGCAGTTACAGCGACCTCAACAGTGGGCTACTGCATATCACAGTGATTCCATCATGAGTGACTGGTACATGTCAATGACACTATGCAAATATTTACTCCTTCAAATAAACACTTGCCCATAATGCAACCAAACTTTATTATTTCATCCCTAATGATGTGATTGCATGTAACACAGCACCCCCCATGGGGGTCTGTGCCCCCGGTAACCCCCCTATCTTTAGGATTCTTACACCACACCACTCTGTGATAGTGGGAGTAGGCTACAGCTCCATCCACCGCTAAGGTGAGTTGCTCATTTACCGTCTTCTCTGTAAATTCTCAGTCGTTTAGATGTGAGTGCGCTGACAATGTTCAGTCGCTCACTTGGAATGTACTCATATAGAATCACTCAAATTCCTTCGCGGTTATTTAATCGCTATATTGACGTGATACCACAGAGTTTATCTACTTGAGGGGTGACCTTTCTGACTAAGTACGTAATAAAATGTGGTGACTACCAGAGATAGTCTCTGAGCTGTGCAATATTGATTCAGATGAAGAACTTTGGTTTTAGGGAGGATTATTTTGAGGCTAGAAACCTGGGAGAATTCATTTAGCAGGGCTGTGAGGTGGGGGAGAGAGTATAATGTTTGGCTCATAAGGCTGAGCAAGTTATCAGCATATAAAATTTCTTTATGCAGTTCCTGACTGATTGATGCCCTGTATGTCTTTGGAGATGTGGATAGCAGCTGCTAGAGGCTCAATGGCAATCACAAACAGGATGGAAAATAAGGAAGGACAACAAGGGGAAGCCTTGCCTCATTCCCTTTGCATGTGAGAGTGGTGGTATAGTGTACTTATGAGAACTCTGGCGTGTGGATCAGAGTACAGGATTTGAATGTACTTTAGAAATGTAGGACCAAAGCCCATATGATAAAGCACTTGATACAGGAACCCATACTCCACTGAATCAAAGGTTTTCTCAAAGCCTGTAGTGATTTGTTATTAATTATACTTGTTTCATTAAAAACAACCAATACACAGACAGAGAGACAACCAACAACAAATGCAGAACATTGAGTGCAAAGATATACAGTATACAGAGCTACAGGCAAACTATAGCGTGCATAAAGTGTCCCTAATTTGCCTTAGCAAAGTCCATATATACAGTACTGCTGGAAAGAAATAACAGGCAATGTGGGAAGCTAGACTCCAACACTGATATATTGTTTAAAGAGACAAGTCAACCGAACCGTCAATGGCAAGGATATGAACAAACAACATAAGGAGATTGTTGGGCTCCTCTGATTTGTTAGATTCAGCAAAAGAGAAAAGGTCCTAACCCCAGGGGCTGGGAAGGCAAAACAAGAGATATTAGCACATCATAGGTCTGAAACAGTAGATTGTAAACATTACTACAGTAACAATAAAACAACAACACAACCGAGTGAAGTAACAACCCAGATAGCAACCCAGTACCCATGAAACAGACAGATGGACCATAACCCAAAATTTAGTCTGGTGAAAAATTAGAGGAGGGATGTTGGTCAACAACATGTGAGGTGTCTGTTGTGCAATAGTCAGAATTTAAGAAGGGGGCCCATACCTTGGAGTAATGGTTCAGGGTGTAGTCTGCAAAGCTGAAGAGTCTATTGTATGTGGCCAGCTGGCCTATCACTAGCAGCTACTCCTGTATGGAGGGGATTTGGGTAATTCTCTATCTGCAGAGTAGTAATCTTTTTGCCACTGCCCCTACTGCTGTAATCCATTGGGCTATTGTGGAAGACTTAGGGATATCCAAGGGGGAAGCAACCTAGGAGGAGCATTTCTGCATTTCTGCCTTGATGGGGAAGACCTCCCCTACCACTTAAGTGCAAATGTGTTGTATCTGCACCCAGAAGTGGTGGCTATCCGAGCAAGTCTGTTGTGATTGATGCAGTTGGAGTGGAGGGTGTCCCTGGCAATGTGAATAATCTTAATCAAAGTTTTTAGGTGGTTAGAACTAATCTGACCTTGGACAAAACCTATTTGTGAGGGATGAATCAGAGAAGGTAAAAGTCAAATTGTGTTCAATGCAGTGCCAGGGCTTTAGCGTATAACTTACTGTCAGCTATGGTTAAGGATATTGGGCAGCGACTAACCGGTTGAGAGGGGTCCTTCCCTTTTTTCAGTAACATAGTAATGGTACCCTGTCACATAGTCAGTGGGAAACCTCCTTCCTGTGAGGCTTTAGCACATAGCCACTGGAATATCGGTATGGGACAGCACTTGCAGAAACTTTGCCAGTTAGCTGTGACCAACTACTACCTTGTGAGAGTTCAATGTTTTGAGTGCCCCCTCTTTGGGGGGTGGGAGAGCTATACAGCTTCTTCTAATGTGGCTCATGATTTTTCTGATATGCTTGGGAGAGGAGCTAGAAAGCTCTTGGGTGTCGGCAGCCCAGCTATATGCCTTTCTGCCTGCTGTTTTTTATGCCAGTATGCCAGTATATTACTACTTTTTTTGCTGCCCTCCCAATACCTGTATTTAAGTCTGAAAAGGGCCACCTCTGCCTTTTGGACTAAGAGGTTGTTTATGTTTAGATGTAGCTTAACTATTGTTTGGTGCAGAGGAGGGAAAAGGTATTACATTTTGGCACTGATTTGAATTCTGCGTCATTTGCCTGTAACTGTTTTTCTTGGTCAGTCAAATTCTTTTCTCACTCTCTATTCCTACAAGTAGAGTACCCAGTTATTTGCCCTGTCATTGTGGCTTCATATGCCACCCATAAGGTAGCCACCATTCTTGAGCCAATATCGTTAAGGTGGAAAAATTCTCTGGTTTCTTTTTGTGCCCAAGTTAGGAACTGTGTGTTCTGCATCAGAAGGCAATCTAGGCACCATAAGGATGAATGCATGGTAGTTTCTCTCCACAGCAAACCCAGTGGTACTGGGGCATGGGTGTATATATTAAGGGGAGTTATACTCATGGCTGTAACCATCTGTAGAACTGGGGAGGAGGCCAGTCATAGATCAGTATGGCTGTACACCCTATGTGCCAGTGAATGGCATGCATTGTTCCTTTCTTGGGTGTGGTGGAGATGCCATCCTACTGTGAGGGCCCAGTCATTCAACTACAGTAGAACTGCTTGGGCATCCTTATTGTGCAGTTCTGCTGTGTCCTGACTGTTGTCTATGGCAGAGTCGAAGGTAAGGTGACAGTCCCCTCTGATTAGCACAGGGGCATTCCTTGTGCTAAACTGGGTGAGGTGGTCAGTAAATATGTGAAAAAAGGAGTCGCTGTTGTGGGTTTACACATTAACTATAACCAAAGGCCCAGTTTTAGTATCAAAGAGAGCTAATACCCACCTTCCATTGGGATCTTTGGCAGACTGCAGCACCTTCCAATTAAGATTTTTATGTATGAGAATGGAAACCTCATGTTTTTTAGTCAAGCAGAGCTATGAATCTTGATACCCACCCATTCCCTATGGAGTTTCTGAGATTCCACAGACAACTTAGTTTCCTGGAAGAGTGTGATCTGTGACCATAGGCATTTTATGTAGGTTAGGACTTGCTCGCATCTCAGAGGGGAATTTAGGCTTCCAACATTTACTGAATGACACCTTAGGTCAGCCATTATGAGGGGTTGTATGTAGGGTACATTCATGGTAACATGGTGGTCACTCTCTTGATTTGGTCTTCCTCCTGGGATCGAGACTTCTGATTTGGTGGTGGAACCTGTCGGTTGGTCCGATCATAGCACCGTTAAGTTCAATTTTTCAGCCCCCCTGGGTAGGTCAGCCCCTGTGGAGATGGTCAGTTACCGCCCTTTGTGGGATGTTGTCCCTGAAGACCTGACAGTGGTGATTGACCTCTTGGTGTTTGGTGAGAGTAGCACCGATCCTGAGCTGTTAGTCATGGCTTATAATACAGCCATTTCTTCAGCTCTCAATCTGATTGCTCCTGTCCACGTTCGCCCTCTTCAGCTTCGCCCCGGGGCCCCATGGTTTGATGGGGCCCTAAGGGAATTGCAGAGGTTAGAGCATCACTGGCGGAGGTCTGTCTTAGATGCTGACCATCTTATTTTGTTAGAGCATTATAAACTCTATCAATCAGAGATTTCTCATAAGAAGGCAGAATTTCTGTCCAGAGAAATCTCTGTTGCATGGAACCGACCGGCTCAGCTCTTCTGAACTATGGACAAGTTGTGCAACCCAGCCTGTCTGCAGCTCCTCGAGCTTTTTCACAAGTAGATTGTGATGAGATTGCTCGATTCTTTGCGGATAAGGTGGCTGACATTGGGCTAGAGTCTTATCAGACTCAATCTATGGGGGATGCTTTTGGTCAATGCTTAGTCACAGAGTCCGGAGTTTCCTGGAGTACCTTTGATCTGCTGGAGTTCTTTGATATTATGAGCATAATCCAGGGGATGCGCTCCGCATGCTGTAGTTTAGATCCGGGCCCTACCTCCCTGATTTTGGATTGTAGTGATATTATCAGCCTGGTCTTAGCTCGGATTGTCCGGTGCTCTTTGGAATCGGGTGAATTCCCTAGCTCCCTGAAGGAGGCGGTGGTGACTCCCCTCCTGAAGAAAGCTTCTTTGGACCCGGAGAATCTAGCTAACTACAGACATATCTCTAACCTTCCTTTTGTGGGAAAGGTTATTGAGAAAGTTGTGGCAGCTCAACTGGAGAACCATTTAACCATCCATAATTTATATGAACCTCTCCAATTGGGTTTCCGTAAGAGGCATAGTACTGAGACTGCTCTGGTTCAGGTGCTCAATGATCTTCTGATGGCGAAAGATTGGAGAAACCACTCCATCCTGGTACTCCTTGATTTGTCATCAGTTTTTGACACTGTGGATCATGGGATTCTGCTCGAGTGCCTGAGGTTCATCTGTGGACTGTCGGGGACAGTACTCAGATGGTTTTCATCTTTCCTCACCAGTAGAACCCAGAGAGTTGTCTCGGGTATATTCTCTTCCAAGTCTTTGTCTCTCCCTTGTGGGGTCCCTCAGGGCTCGATGTTGTCTCCCATGTTATTTGCAGTGTACATGCTGCCCCTCGGAGACATTGTAAGACAGTATGGGCTGAGGTTTCACTGTTATGCTGATGATACCCAGCTCTACCTGTCTTTTGCCCCACCAGGTTAGCGCTATCTCGGTACTGAACAGCTGCCTCATTGAAATCCAAGATTGGATGAGTTCTAGTGGTTTAAAGTTGAATGCAGGAAAGACTGAGGTTTTGGTTGTGGACCCAGGGCACAGGACGGTGGGGGTTGAGGACTGATCTCCCTTCTGGTTTAGTCCTGGGGAGGGGGCTCAGATCCTTACCTCTGAAGGGGTGCATGACCTAGGAGTGGTGCTTGACGATGGGCTGACACTTCATCATCAGGTGGCAGCAGTCATCAAACTGGCCTTTTATCATCTTAGGAACACTGCCAGGATCAAGCATCACGTTCCGTCTAGTGACATGCCTGTTCTGGTCCATGCCTTTGTGACCTCGTGTCTTAACTACTGTAACTCCCTTTACTTAGGGCTTCCTGGGGTTGATATCCACTACTTGCAGCTAGTGCAGAATGCTGCTGCATGTTTGTTGACTGGGGTATCTAGGAGATCCCATATTACCCCAGTGCTGCGCGATCTGCACTGGCTGCCTGTTCAGTGGTGGATCACCTTTAAGGTAGGTTTACTAACTTACAAAGCCCTACACGGACAGGGTCCTGACTACTTGAAAGAGCTCCTGGTTCCCCATACCCCTATGTGACAGCTCCGCTCAGCTGACGAGGGGTTGCTGGAGATTCCAAGGGTTAATTTAAAGTCATCTGGGGACTGTGCCTTTGGGTTTGTTGCCCCTTCCCTCTGGAATTCTCTGCCCCTTCAGCTACAGAAGTGCAGGACAGTGGGGTGCTTTAAGCAGGCACTGAAGACCTTTTTTATGGGGTAAAGCCTATTCTGAGTTTCTTTGATTTTATTGCTATTTATTGCATTCGCTGATTTTATTTGTCTGTTCAGTGCCTTGATATTTGAAAGGCACTATATTAAATAAAATTTATTATGATTATTATTATTATTATTGTGAACTACAAGCATGTCCACCTCAGGGGGAGTAAGAGGGTGCTCCAATAGCCATGGCTATAAGAAGGGAGAGAGCAGACCTCAGGGGTTGAGGTCACCCAGGGCATCAGGAGGGCAATCCTATACCCAAATTTGTTGTGTGGCACCAAGACAGTAACAAATATAATGAACAACAACATAACAGTAAAGAACATATGTACAATAGGGTACCTCTAAAAGAGCAAGGAGTTCTAGCCTGGGCATCATGTTGTGTCCAGGATCTCACCCTCTTCCCGGGGGAGGGGGTGCAGGCTCTTTGATATAGATTGTACTATAGAGAATCACCCCCTCTCAACCTGTGAACCCAAAAGTAGAGTCAGTGTGAGACAAGGTTTATACCAGCTATTATGAGGTTATCACTTCTGTAACTAGGGGGCATTGTATCAGGATTTCCCCAAAGTGGTGCAGTTAAAGTCCTAGCCTCTGTGATATTATCTTCCCTGATGGCAGATTTGTGCTTTTATGCTGAGTAAACATGACAATTAGTGTGACCCCTGTGGGACGAGGTAGTGAGGAAGTTGGTTGCTAGGCGTTGTTAGGTCTGTGGATGACGAAATTATGCACGGGGAGAGCACTGTTGCGCAATATGTCTCCACAGTAACCAAGGCTCATGCTTCTCAGTAAGGCAGTAAACAGACAACATACCCTTTTAGGAGCTGGTGGCAGGTCTGGTGGTTAGATGAAGGCTAGAGGGAGAGTGAGGTAGTGGGTGCAATATTCCATTGCTTTGCAGACATTTTATTGAGGGGAGGCACTTCTGGGGTCTCCCTGTTGTCCACACTGCACCAGAGAAGCCCCTTAATCCATTAGTACCTCTCAGTTAGCATAGGTTGGTGTCCCAAGATCATGTAGGCTGCCATATGTTATTGCATATATATAGTTCCTGACCAGAAACAGGCACATCCCACCCCCTCAGCCCCATTGCCAGCTCTTCCAGTACACTGGGCACTTGTAAGAGGCGAGGAGGGGTGGCAGACCACGTCATCGCCAGCCTTTTAGATCACTTGTGGGACATATTTCTCCCATGCCATGTGTGCTCTGCCATACTGGTTAGCACCCATTGCCATGTAGTGTAAGGGGAAAGGGATACAGGCCCTAAGACAAGGGGGAGAATGTCACTGAGTGAATATAGTGATTTACTGGTGAGCTCCAAATCCTCTGTTGTAAAACCTGCATGGTTTGGGGACAAGAGAGTGGAGTGGGCTAGTTTGGCTCTGTGCCTGGGTCTAGTTTGAGGCAGAGACAGAGAGAAGTGAGGTTTATCAAATTTGCAACATCTTGGCAATAGAAAACAGGTATATCAACTTTAAACTGCCAGACCATTATAGTATTATGTAAATCAACACCCGATCCCCCCAAGCCAGAAGGTGAACCATTGTAAAGTATACATATTTGTAATCTGAGTTCAGAAAGCTCTTTCCACCTGGACAAGGCTGTCCACTGTATTTGTCTCCTTAGATATTTTGCAGGATTAAATGAATATCCAGACCTGAATGTGTTTGTAAACACATGGTAACGCAGAGAAAGCTGATAATGTCTAGACAGCCCAAATTCTTATCAATGAGCAGGATATAGTAAATAAAGGGTACATCAATAGTTGTCTGTCTAGTACCATGCACTAGCAAGGTGTAGAGGGTGGAGGAGTGCTCTTCAGAAGGGGAAGCCCTATTCTGCTGGCCAGTGTCACTGATCGAGGCCACCAATCTCCCCCATCTGAACCTCTCAATGACTGATTGTGAATTAGAAAAAGTCTAACCTGTTCAGGTTCCTGTTGCCAAAGCATTGTTGCTAGGTGTTCTGCCAAGGTCTGTCATCAAGGAAGAGCCTGTGCAGAGCTGTCTTCTGGCCCTGAGGAGTTTGAGGTAGGAAGTGGAATCTGTTCTGCCACCACTGTGTCCCACAATATTCTAGGCTGTGGAATTAGAAGTAGCCAAGTGTGAGTTTGGAGAGATTGAGGCTACAGAAGTTTAAAACCAGAGGGTGTTAGGCCTCCCAGTTTTGGAGCTGTGCATCTGACGAGTCTAGTTGGAGGGGTACATATCTGTTTGACACCAGAAGACCAGGCATATCTCCCTCATTGTCTTTCAACTCAGAACAGCAGTTATGGTTCCGGGACCACTCAGAGAGTGGGGTAGTTTCCTGTCTGGGTTTCATGCCATTGCAGTTCCTGCATTTCACTTTAGGAGGGAACCATTGATCCTCCTCACATGGCACTGTGGGGGAAGACATCAAGGGAAGTCAGGATACTGACAGAGTTGTGTTCATCTGCTGTTCCGGGCCATGAGAGGAGGCAGTCTCATATGGTGCTCCCTCACTATACCGAACCTCGCTATACTGAATCTTTGGTTATCGCAAATAGTACTTATGGCTCTTAACTCTAATAAGCTAATTACTGTAGTTCTACATGCAATCAGGAAGACTGAGGGAGCACAATTTAAACAACTACAATTCTGGCCCTAATACTGTATTCCCTAACTCCAGCGCATATACTGCAAGTTCTAAATGCAAGGCTTATTGTATGTTCTCTCAGGTCTCAGTTGGCTGTGTTCTGCAAAACATGTAAGCGAGAACCCAATAACAGTAAGTAAACCCAGAAGTGAGACACACGACACAGTCCCAGGTACAGCACATCATACATTATGCTGTATTTCAGCATTTTTGAGCCCTAGCAGTAGATTTGTTCTAGGAAACAAAGAAGGCCTGGTTTAGGAGAGTATGCATACTGTCAGGAGGGAGCCAGGAGTCACTTTGGAGAATTAGTCTGTAGTTTTGGCAAGGCAATATCAGTGATATAAGCAGTATCTGTGGTGAATGTGATTACAAGTTGGAGCAGTGAGACTGGTAAAGTGGGTGAGTAAGTAAAACAGCCGAGCCTTGAGAATTAAACTGCTGCAGTCCACTGGTAGACTTTTCTTTCTTTTTCAACACAATCTGAGCTGTGTGAGCAGTCAGGATCTGTCTTGAGCAATGAAGAAAAAAAAAGCCTCTCATTCACTACACTGCACATTCCTCATCACTCTGGTCTGCTCGATACCAGCTCAATAAATAAGTACTGTACTTCACTGTAAAGATAAAATCGAAATAATGAATGAAAATGTACAACTACTGAGTGAGCGAATTGGCATGGAGTCAGGAAAACTGGTGGATGGGAGGAGACACAGATCCAGGCACAAATGTTTTCAAAACCAATTTTTCAGTGTCCTTTAATGTAATTAATAGGGAACTATAACACACTCACATTATGGCTCCCATTTCATTCATTGTAACAATGGAGCACTGTACTTTTATCTCTGGAGGTCACAGGGGAAACTCAGGCCAGTGCTTTTGAATGATGCCTTGGCAGCATCTGGAGTGTTGAAAATGACCAGGAAATCATTATTGATGAGGTGGAGGTGAGTAGTGTATTGGGGAGTTGCCATAGCACTGTGTGGCAATACCACTTCATAGTTAGTTGTTGGGAGAAGTCTTTTTTTTTTTTTTTTTTTGCTGTTCTTTTCATCCTCCCTCCCCTGGCTGGCCCTTCTTCCTGCCACTCCACCCAGCTCCAAACCCCCTGATCGTTCCCTAGGACTTACCTCTCCTGCAGTCCTCCATGGCTTGCCCTTCATGGCAGGGTGGTAGGGAGTTCTCTTGACCCACTAGGACTAGCCCCAGATCATGGCAGGATCCTAAGTTGCTGGATGTGGGGCCAACGGCAGACAGTGTTCATCCTGCCAGCCAGGGCTTTTCCCATTTTCCTGTCCTCCTGGAGGCATGGTGTGTAAGGACATTAGGGCACACACCATGCACTCCCATGTGTCACATGCTGATGTCTTCCCCACCTCCTACTTACTGGCCTGGGCTACCATTCTCCCAGCTTCTACCAGAGGTCAGGCAAGTATCGGAATGTTCCCCACCTTCTCCCCCCGGAGGAGGACTGCAGTCCCGCAGATGCTTGATCCTCCTCCTCCTCCAGCCAGCCTTCTGACACCCAGGCTTGCTTCTGAACCCAGGTCATCGGCATCACAAGCAGTAGTGCTACTGCTGTGCCAGTGGGCCAGTTAAGCAAGTTCTTGGAATGACATACTAATGTGGTCCTGCCATTCAAGATAAGCCAGTTCTCTCGCTCACCAAAGTATGTCCACCTTGACCTGAAACCTGAAGAACTTTGCAGGGATTAGTTGAGGTTTCTCCCACTTTCTTGGCAGTGGGGCAGGTGAGCTGTGGGCAATCTTGATAGCAAAACTTGGGTTGCCTGGCAGTTTGAGGAGCATGGGGAGTTCGTGGCACAAAAATCCAACACTGCCCTTCAGTTCCACATGCTGAGGGAACCCCACAAAGTGCAAATTATTTCTGCACCCACCCCCCCAGATTTTCGAGATTATCTACATTGTCTTGAAGAAAGTGGATGATCCTGCCCTGTTTCCTGAGATGGACATGCAGAGTCTGACAGGAGAGTTTATTTATCAAGCTTTGTTGCTTGGTGACTTGCAGCTGAGAGGTATTCTTTTTTTGCAGTTAATCTTTTTATTGAGTGTGAGTTTTACAGAGACATGGAACAGATACGTTACAATCAGACATGGTACATAGTTCAGACATTTGTGTTACAGTATCTGGGTTTACAAAAGACAAGCAATTGACATCACAAACAGTGTAGCTGTTGCTCATTATTCCCTTGTACTATATGATGCAAGGGAGGGGATAAATTCATCCTTCAGTCAACTGAGCATTGCAGGCTAACAGGCAACACATGTACATATTTAACATCCAGGCCCTGCTCTCCAATCCCTTTTTTCTTAGTATGGGTAGACTGGGTCATCTTTGAGTATTATCTGTTTTAATCATACATTATGCCTATTGTAGAGCACCTGACCAGCACGCACTGGGTAAGGATGTTGGGGTTGTAAAATGAGGGTAAATTATAGGGTAGAGAGAAAGACATGGGGGGAGTGGGGTGGTGTTCCTTTTCCCTATTGATGCTAAGCTTCCCACTGCTCTTGGGTGCTTTTCTCAAGGTGGTTCCAGAAGGTCTTTTCTCCATTCTGCTGTATTCTTTTGGCTTCTGGATGTTATATATTGCAGATTTGTGCCCCAGACCAAGTGGTATCTTTGTTGATTCTGTTGCGAGTAATACAGTAGCCTTAAATTGATCGCTAAGGCCTCCAGTGCTTTGCACCACTCTTCTACCCCTGGGATGTTTGGTTTTCTCCTCCTCATCAGGATCAGTGCTGAGAAGTAGTCTTTGTAATAACTGAAGTGTTAGCACTGGATTCTGATTTCAGCTCTTTAATCAATTTCAGGAGTTGCAAGATCATTTTTCAATGCATTCAAGCAGAAGGGTTGTCCTAACTTTTGCCACTGCAGAGCACAAAGGAGCCTGGAGAGGGAACAGGGCAGCTACAACTTGCACAGATGAACTATAAGTAGGATCTTCACAATTTAACTATCATTCAGTTCTCAGAGGCACACACCATGTACAGCTATAATTGCTGCAGGTAAAGGCTAGTGTAAAACTATGGATTATGATGGATTTGGACTGGTGTGTAGAGTGGGAGAAAATTAAATCATCATCTTGGCTGAGGACAGGCCACACCCCCTGTATTTTTTTATATTTGTGTTTTCATTTTTTTGCATTTGTTATACTCTCCCCCCCCACCAGGATGCATCTAGAAACATGTTGTTACCAGCTCAGTATGTCACTCCTGGTAAAACTTTTGAAATAAACAAACACATGCTATGAGGTGTAGCTTGTTAAATATACTGTATCAATGCCAGACTTGGGGAAAGGGAACAATGAGATGGAGTTATAAAGGAATTAAAGACCTTCTAGGGGAACTCTACAGAGATTACCTACTACAATACTGTAGACAGATACAATTATTAACCTACAGAGATTTATGGCCAGAACAGAAAACATTGATAGTGGGTGGAAGAAATTGATCTGAAAATAAATACTGAGTAGGAAACCGTTTATATTCTCTTATAAATTACATATCAGGCCTAAATCACAGTTACACCCTAGCTATCTCTGCTGGTGTAATGGCACTAATGCTGCTTTAGATATTTAAACACAACACAATACAATACAATTTTATTTATATAGTATTTTTCCAATAACAGCCTAACCCATCTTACACTTCATAAAGTAAATAAATCAATCACTAAAGTCATTGTTGTTGTTAATTATTAAAATCCAGATAAAAAATAACATACATGTGGCAATTTAAACTATCACAGTTCCTTTCATACATACTGTTATTGAGTTTTTGTTTTAGCACTGCAGGACTGAGCAACCAATGTTTATATACAGAAGACATATGGCAAACATCCAGTAATAATAATAATACTAGGTTAGGTGCTGCTAATGAATCGTATAACACAGCATAGTCCAGGTGTACTGTACATGTTTTGGTTTTATGAATACTGAGACATATGGTATGTATAGTTTATAACAGAATTCTTTATATTAAATCCAATCCCTATCAATCATGCCACTACAGCTATAATCAAAGTACCAAATGTACTGTGCAATGCCAGGGCATGGAACTGTCATTTTTGTATAGTAAAAGGCATATGTACTGTACATGCTAAACAATGTACATGCAGATGCTGCACATTACAGGCACATGTATGCATTCACATAGGCATATACATCTCAAAAAATAAACAAGCATAGCCCACACAATACACAACTCAAAACTTTTAACCTGATCGGTTCCTGCACTAGGGCAGGTGGAGATGGCATGATCTTTTCCAACTTGAAGTAATTTTTCCAAGTTACATTCAAATCTCAATGTCTCAGCTGGAACTTTTGAAGTTATCAACAGTACAGAACTTCAAAACTTGCTGAAACTCTACCACAAACATCTGCAATGACAGCTAACAATTTCTCTCATACTACAGAAATTGTAGTGAGAACAAAAGAAATGTCCAACACCGAGGATCGGACCCAAGCACCTAACCCACTACTGCATGGTAGCATACAGTACCATTGTGCAAAGGCTTCTTGACAGGAAATGTATGTTGTGGCAAACGACATTCAGCAATGAGTGCAGACAACCCCCAACACACACACAGCTGCAGTGGATTTAGTTAGGAACCAGTCTGTCAGTTTGAAGTAATGTTCCTAAGTTGCATTGAAACCTCAGAGTCTCAGCTGGAAATGTCAGAGTTTTCATCAATATAGCACTTTACTTCTTGCTGAAACTCTATCACTAATATCAGCAATGACATCAAACAATTGCTCTCACACTACAGAAACTGAGTAAGAAGGAAAAAATGAAAGAAACAATGTCCCTCACTGGGCATCAAACTCAGGTCCCTGATTCGCTACTTCTTGGTAGTCTGTAGCTCTAGCACTGCACTGAATCACATTGACAGGAAATGCATGCTGTGCCAAAGGACTGTGTGCCATGGCGTGTCACAGTACTGAGTGCAGACTCCCCCAACAGCTATGATGGACTTAGTAATGCACCAGATTCACTTTTTTAAGCAATGTTTACCAAGCTGCATTCAAACCTAAAAGTCTCAGCTGGAACATTTCAAGTTATCAGTAACACAGAACTTCAAACTGTGCTGAAACTCTGTTATTAACAGCAGCCAGGGCGTCTAACAATTTCTCTCATACAACAGAAATTGTAGGGAGAATGGAAAAAATTGTTCCCCACTGGGAATCAAACCCCTTGCTCACTACTTCTTGGTAGCCTGCAGCTAAGCTCTACCATTGTACAAAGGTTCTGTGACAGGAAATGTGTGCTGTGGCAAAGGACATTCAGCACTGAATGCAGACGCTTCACACACACACACACACACACACACACACGCATATACACATACACACAGCTGCAGTGAATTAAAGCAATAATCCACAACAGGGTGTGTGTTGTGAGATTTAAACATGCCAGGTGTGGTGTGTCATGAGGCTGCAGGCCGAGTGATGAAACCCACACCAACAGTGGATAAATCCCACAACAACCCACACCCTGGAGTAGATTATTGTGATTATGCAATTCACAATATAGACAGAAAATTATGAGGCAAGAAAATGGTGCAAAATATCTCTTTTTATCTTTTTAGTTCTGAAATGGAAAATGTGCTATACATGGAAAAATAGTTCCTCTTTTGTGCTGAACTTTATGACAGGAATTGCAAGCAAACTATTAAACTGTACAAACTGTACAAATTCAAGTGCCATTTTGACACCCCTGTTATCCCCATTAATAGCATCTTTCGTTTGGATAGAGGAGGAAGTGCCTTACCTAGTGGTGTCTGGATAGAAGGAAGCTGAAAACATCTCTAGTCTTTCAGGTTATTTAAACTTTTAAATAATTATTTGAAACAGTGTCTACTGGAGGGATGTCTAACTCTAGATATAGGCTGTACCAGGGTGTGATGCTACCATTATGCATCCCAGCTCTCTTGCACTGTGCCTCAGCTTTGAAATCCTAGCTTTCAAAGGTACACATTGTAGAGGTTACAGAATTATTTTAACCCTTTATTTAGATAATATCAGCTTATCTCTGATCCATGATTAGCAGGTAGGGGTATATGTTAGAGACTGTATGTCTGTAACACTTTCTTTCTCAGTTGTGCACCTTGTCTCAAGTCTGAGAGTTCTACACACAGAGAACCTTCCTCTGAGTAGTGAAAGTGCTTCAGTTCGAGTAGCCCTGGCTGGATCTGCAGCTTGAACTGAAGCACTTTCAGTTGACTGAAGTAAGCTCTCTGTCTGTGGCAAGACTGGCATTTCTTTTTCAGCAGTCAAGCAGTGATTTGGTTTTCAGCTTCATTTATGTTGTTGGCAGACAATAAATTAAAGATCTGTTTAGGATCTGCACTATCTCATAAGTGAACACTGCACTTAAACTTTGACATGACTTTTTTTTGAGGTCATGGTTAGCAGCCACACTTAGGGGAAAAATGGTATATTTGTGGTTGAATTTTGGGGTGCACTGATTTCCACTGAGGTGCTGCTGCCAAGTTGGTTGACTGGCACTTTTTGCATGGGTTACTGTAGGATTTCACTGTGGTTAAAGTGCCAGTTAGGAAGTCACAATGCAGCATTGTCAGACCCCAATGTATAATTAGTAAAGAACCAGTTAGTCAGTTTGAAATACTGTTCCCAAGCTGCATTAAACCTCAAAGTCTCAGCTGGTAGTTTTCAAATTATCAGCAATTTAGAACTTCTCATCTTGCTGAAACTCTATGGCTAACATCAACAATGACATCAAACAATTTCTCTCACACTACAGAAACTAAGAAAGGGAAAAAAAAAGTCCCACACTGGTGTCAAATCTAGTTCCTCTACCCACTACTGCTTGGTAGTCTATAGCTCTACCACTGCTCTAAAGCACATAATAGAAAATGTATGCTGTGGGAAATGACATCCGGTACTGAGTGCAGACCTCCCCAATACCTGCAGTGGATTTAGTAATGCATCAGTCTGGCAATTTGAAGTAATGTTTACCAAGTTGTATTCAAACCTGAACATCTCAGCTGGGACCTTTCAAGTTATCAGAAATGTAGAACTTCAGCCTTTGCTGAAGCTCTGTCACTAACTCAGCAAGGGCATTTAACAACTTCTCTTGTACTACAGAAATTGCAGTGAGAACCAAAAAAGGTCCCACACTGGGGATCAAACACAAGCCCTCTACCCACTACTGTTTGATAATCTGGAGCTTTACCATTGTACTAAAGCTCATTGACAAGAAATGCATTCTATGGCAGAGGACATCCAACACTCAGTACAGATCCCCCCACCCAACAGCTTCAGTGACCATAACAATGAACCAGTCTGTCAGACTGAAGTAATGTTCCCCAAGTTGCATTCAGACCTAAAAGTCTCAGTTTGTTTGTAGCTCTGCTGCTGTGAAAAAGCTCTATGACAGGAAATGCATGCAGTGGGAAAGGACATTCAGCACTGAGTGCCCCCCCCACACACACAGGCAGCTGGAATGTATTTAGTAATGGACCTGTCAGTCGATTTGAAGTAATGTTACCAAGTTATATTCAAACCTCCAAGTCGTATCTGGAAATATTCAGGTTATCAGCAATATAGAACTTCACATTTTGCTGAAGCGCTATCACTAACATCAGCAATGACATCAAACAGTTTCTCTCATACTACAGAAACTGAGTAAGAAAGAAAATCGTGTCCCACACTGGGGGTCAACCCCAAGCCCCCCTACCCACTATTATTTGATAATCTGGAGCTTTACCACTGTACTTAAGCTCATTGACAAGAAATGCATACTGTGGCAGAGGACACCCAACACTCAGTACAGATCACCCCACTCAACTGTTTCAGTGACCATAACAATGAACCAGTCTACCAATCTGAAATAATGTTCCCCAAGTTGTATGCAGACCTGAAAGTCTCAGCTGGAACTTTTCATCTTATCAGCAATATAGAACTTCAAACTATGCTGAAACTCTGTCACAAACATCAGCAAGGGTATCCAACAATTTCTCTCATATTACAGAAATTGTAATAAGAAAGAAAAAACAATGTTCTGCATTGGGATCAAACCCAGGCTTGTGTAGGTCTGAAACCCTATGCCAGGCCCTAAAACCCCTATCTATGACATCATCTGTGACATCATACAACCAAATTACTCACACTGAATGTACTTTTGAACTTATCTAAATGCAAAAAAGAGTACACATGACCACAATAGGCACTTAGAGCTGTACTTTTGGTGCCTAAAAATAAGTAAAACATAGAAAAAAGTAATTCTTCAAAATTAAATTATATGTCTCCCAATATGGTAGTGCATAAGGTGCTTAACCATAGAGTATTCATGTATCAGTTGAGTGCTAGTTGAGTTTGATGTAGCATACTGACATGTAAATTAATTAATACTCAGAGTGCTCAGCTACAATATTATGAATCGTGTCAGACTGAGTTGTTCTGCTTTAGACTGTTATCTTGACTAGTAATCAATTGGAGTCCTTCTTTAGCCCTCAAATGGATATCTCAACTCTCCCTAAACCACAACTGTCTTCATCAAAAGTATAATTTCAGTATATATGGGGAAGGATTCACAAAACAGATGTGCCAAGAGCAACCCAGATGCACTGGTGCAGATCAGAAATGTGCCAGAGGCCAATCCAGGAACAGGGAGGAAGCACCAGTGCAAACGAGATGCCCTGCACCGAAAGACATGTACCATAGGCACAACATAATGACATGTGGCACATATACAGGAGGCGTACCCATGCATACACAGCACATTCCAATCCACAGAACACAACCAAGGTGCAACAGTGGAGCAAACCCAGCACAAATCCAAGATGCGCCAAAGAAAGATAAGTACAAAAGAAGGAAACTTAAGTCCAGCACACCAGCAGACCATCAATGGAACGACGACAGCAGGTCACACTTAGAGGGGAAGTTGAACCACAGAGAGAGACACAGGTAGGCAAAGTGCCAGCAACAATACCAGGCAGCAAGCTACAGCAGAGGGCCACAGCAACAGAGGGGATAAACCTAGCAGCAGTTGCCATTGCTGGTGCTCTAATGAGGAGGAGGAGGAGGAGGAGGAGGAGGCAGGGCGCTGGAAGGAACCGTAGGCGGCCAGCCCTACAGCGGTACCACACCCAGCTGTCCTTCAAGCAGCTGACAGAGGTGGAGACAGTCAAGCAATACCGCCTCAACAGGGCCATGCTGAGGCAGCTATGTGAGCTGTGCTATGATGTGATGCAGGCACCCACTGCACGAGGTCATGCCATCTTGGTGGGCATCAAGGTGACAACGGTCATGTGCCTGCTCTCCACGGGAACCTTCCAGAAGCCTACAGAGGACATCACTGGCATATCACAGGCCTCAATGTCCCACCTCCTCACACAGTTCCTCACTGTACTGCTACCGCATGCTTTGAAATACTTCAATTTCCCCAGCACACAGGCAGAGTGGACAGAAGCCATGCAGGGGTTCCACAGGGTGGAACACATGCCAGGTGTCATAGGGGCAATCGACTGCACCCATGTGGCAATACGCGCACACCTGGTGAGGAGGGCATCACATACGTGAATCAAAAGAGGTACCATTCAGTGAGCTGCCAGGTGGTGTGCGATGCCACGAGGCGCATCACCAATGTCTAAACCACACACCCCAGGAGCGCACATGATGCATACATATGACACTAGTCAGCAATCTGCACAAGATTCGGGGCCAGGGACATCCAAAGTGGACACCTGTTAGGTACATGTGACTGAGCGCCAGCAGCCCGGGGGGGGCACCATGACCAGGACACCTGGGGTGGGCTGTGGGCAGGCAGGCACAGGCATGAGGGCATTGGGACAGCAGGGGTGTGGAAGGGTGCTGGGGTGAATGCAGGGTGGCATGAGACTGCTGTGTACCACAAAACAGATGGGGGCAGGCAGGGGCAGCCGGGGCAGGGATGCAGGACTGCCATGCATGCGGTTGCATGGGTGATGGAGCTGGACGGGGCACACAACACAGGTCGTGTCGGGGTTGGACCACACGCCACAGTGCAACACCATGTACTAATGGAGACACACCTACCCCCACAGGTAACGCTGCATACCCATTGCAGCCCTGGCTCCTCACTCCCATCCGATGACCCAGAACAGTGGCTGAAGAATGCTACAATGAGGCACACATCGCGACACGCGCCATCATCGAGCGTGTCTTCAGCATGCTGAAGATGCACTTCCAGTGCCTGTGTCAGTCAGGTGGTGCCCTACACTACAGTCCTGAGAAGGTCTGTGACATATTCCTGGCCTGTTGTATGCTACACAACATGGCCCATGACCATGGGATACCTGTCGAGGCCAGTGAGGGCAAAAGTTCCAGGGAGGAGGAGGGGGTGGAGGAGGGCATGGCAGGGGCACACCCTGGGAACTATGGAGCTGAAGGTGGACATGGGTGCAGGGATCACAGGCTGGTGGCTAGGGCACGGGTATACCGCACATGAGTGGTGGATGAACACTTCATGACACACAGGTGAGTATGCAGGTTGGTACATGTGCAGCTGTGAGCACCACAGTGTACGTACAGCATGACAGAGGAATGGCGGGCACTGTATGCCACACTAGGGCGCACATGCAGGTGCATGCACATGGTGGGGGACATACACACACACACAGGCACCATGCATGCACCACACCAGAACCACACAGGCCATGCCCACACTGTGACAGGTCAGTGTGCACTGCAGCCAGCACATGGGCACTTCATGCACCGTAATGCACTCATCATTCCCATGACACATGGCATAACAATGGTACACACAAACACTCCAGAGCACCTGTACAGGCAACATGGGGGTGCCAGGGCAACCATGTGGCTGGAGGCCACCATACACAGCAGCACTGGCACCATCTGCAGGGCAGCCAGTATACACAGCCATGCCACCTGCTACCACAGGCCCCTGGGCATGGATGTCACAGGGCTGTCCCATGACCACCATGGACACATGGGCAGCCTCTGCCATGGCCACTGGTGATGGGGGTGTCACCACTAGCCACAGGAAGTGTCCCCAGGGACCCCTCAGGGGTGCTGCACTGAGACCATGAATGGGTGCTCAGTGGAGTGGCTGTTCTATGCCCACCAGCCGAACCACGGCTGGTGGGAGTGGATGCCAGTGGCGATGGGGTCAGCAGCAGGGGGCCCACCTGGCTCCACCATCGGGGTGTCCTGGACATGCTCCTGGGCATCCGACTGGATGCACATTGTCCATGGTGTGCTGTGGATGCAGCCACTGCCTCTGCAGTAGCCACAATCTGCTCCATGGCTGCGGTCATGCCCACCTGTATGAGGCGTGTCTCTGCCAGCATCTCATTACACCATGCCACCGTGGACTCATGCTTCAGGACCATGACAGCCCTGTGGCTCCAGAACTCCACCCAGAGTGCCTCCTGACTGTCCAGAGTTGCCCACAACAGATCAAGGTAGACACCCATGTTGTCGACAGGTGATGCGGCACGGGGGTGGTGCTGACATACTGGGGATGGTTTGGCCTCACCAGGATCATCCATGGGTGGTGGATGCACCCTGTCAGGCTGTGCTGTGTGTGTATCTGGGCTGTGCACAGGTGCCTGCTGTCCATGCATGTCATCCACTGGGCCCACTGTAGCAGCTGCGTGCACACTGGCACCCTGACTGGATTCCACTGATGCTGCCAGCACTGCGCTGGGCAGCAGTGCAGGAGGCACAGCACACACAGCCCCAGGTGGCTGTGCCACTGCTGCACCAGTGTCCATCATGGTGGGAATGCCGTTGGCACCCAGGGTCCCATGCACAGGCATCCCCGCACCATGTGCACCTCTGTCACCCATGGCAGTGGCACTGCTGATGGTGAAACATGCATCAGTGCCAATGCCCTCACTCTGCAAGCCACTGGCGAACATGATGAGTGCATCTGCTATGTCCACTGCCTTATCCGGGTCAACATCAGACAACCCAGCCAGGCCCCTCAACCATGCATTGTACCCACCTGCAGCACCACCAGTGCTGGTGGAGGGCTCTGCAGGGCTCTCCGCCACAGGGACCATGACCAGTGGTGTGTGGAGTTTGGACATCACAGGTGCAGACATGCCCACGTTAGTGTCATCGGCCCCATGGGGTGGGCCTGCATCATTGCCTATGGGGGCTGCACAGTCGGCCATGGCCATGCCCTGGAGTCATGATGGAACTGTGGGAGAGAAAGGGAAACATGGTTAATGCTCAGGATGCACATGACACACAGCACAGTCAGCCACACACTACTGGATATGTACGCCTGTCCATGGCAGACGTGGACAGGGTGCACAGCTACTCACCATGCTGCGATGGGCTGCCCCCCATCTGGAAGCCACCCCCTGGGATGCCATGCACAGCCATCCCTGACACACTGGTGGTCAGGAGGGCCTCATTGGGGCTGAGCTGTGCCACCGAGCTGGGCCCTCCCCCTGTCCACTGCAGGGAGGCCTGAATGCTGGCCACCCTCTCCTTGGCCTTCCGTTGGCTGTCATTCTAATGATTTCTGCACTCATGCACCGTGAAGGTTATATGGTGCGACTGCATTCACGTGCTGGGCCACCTCCACCCAGCCCTCCACACGTACCGTCCTGCTGACACCCCTGCTGGTAAGTACATCCAGGCATAGATGGCATGCCTCAATGAGTGCCCTTTCTTCATCCTTGTGAAGTTTGGTGGCCACCTGGAGGTGGCAACTGCCTCCTCAGACATGTCAAACACTGTGGGGAGAGGCAATCTGGTGTCAGACCCGCCCATGTGTACACACAGACCCGCACCCATCTCCCACTGTCTGCAGCCTCACCATGGTCTGTGATGCTGGTGGCCTGTGCCGTGGTCCATGTGTGGGCTGCCAAGCACAGGTGGACAGGCACCATGGTATGTGGTCCATTTGGGATGGTGCATGTGTCACACATGGCACCCAGGACATGGTTGGGGTACTATGTAGCCACCACAGGGTGTGTGACACTGACCCATCTGCTGTGGGTGTGTCCCATTACCCCAGCAGTGTGTGTCCCACCACTATGGTGCCACATCATACCTGGGTGCCACCTCTGTGATGGTTGCAGGGCAGAGAGGGACTGCCATGTGGTGGCAAGCACTGTTGGGATGGCAGCAGTGTGTGTGCTGGCAGTGGTGACACTGTGCCTGCACAGGTGTTGCACTCTGCAATGTACATACATGTGGCATGGTGCTGCATGCACCTCACAGTGCAATCTACCCCCAGCCATACATCCCATCCATGTGTCCCTGTGTACATTGTGTGGGCCTCTGTACATGTCGCATCTCCCCCCATCCCACATTGCACCGCCTCGGCACACTTCCAACCACACCACAGATTGGCAGCGGTGCTCTGTACCTGCTGTGCTGTATGTGTCCTGGTGACCCGGTCATCCACTGTGGACTTTACAGAGCCCAATTCAATAACGCCCCATGGATACATCCCTACAGCTGTACAACATGGTTTGCCATGGGTGCGACCTAATGGATGTCTGGTCCCACATGTGGTGTACTGGGGCACCATCAGTTGTGCATGCTCCGATGCAGGCACACCAGTGTGTGCTATAGCCCTGTGAACATGGCTGTATACTCACCCTGTAGGCACTGACTCCTCTCAGTGTCCTGGACTCAGCCTGCTGAATTGGGAGCATTTATGGCTCAGGACATGCAAATGAGGCATGAGCTCCTGTTAGTGAGATGCTAATCGGCTGTGTTGCCCATGCACGGTTGATGGGGCTGTTTGGGGCACATTCTCTTTGAATAGCATAATTGCTCCCAGATCATCTCACTTTGCACGGAGCATCTGTGTGATGTGCCAATTACCATACAGTGCATTCCCAGTGCAAGCATGACCTGAGTGGTGCATCTGCATGACCTGGGGGGCATTCTACATGGTGCATTCCTGGCACATGTGCAGTGTCCGTGCAATACGGCACATCTTCCATGATGCGCCGTTCCCCCGCAGTCTGGTGCACCACAGCGTGCCTGACGATCGTGGTGCCATGTATTGTATCATGCAGCATGTCCCACAATGCGCTGTGCATGAGGCCTTGATCTGGCCCTCCCCACGGATTGAGTACTATGCACGGTACACATTCATGGCATATGCCATGCACAACATGGCACCCGCACATGCACACCACACATGCGTGACTGAGTCCTGGTCGTGCAGCGCCATAACGTGGTGGTGTGCGCATGCGCAGGTCCATCACCAGTGGCCAATCATGCATCACATTCAGTGCACACTGTGCTGCACGTGCCTCACTGTTTCACGTGGTGCATAACGGTCGGTGGATGGCACATTTCCTGTTTGCACCTTGCCACTGTCTGAACACAGTGTAGAATGCCTAGGGCTAGGAAAATGTTACCTAGGGCCATGAACTGGTCACATGTGGAGCTGCTACATCTTGTAGCACAGGTCATGGCCGTGGAGGGATGCCTGTTTGGACAGGAGGACTTCCATGTGCCCAGGGCCTGGGTGTGGGCCACCATTGCATCATGCATTGTGTGCCGTACTGGGATGCCACACACAGAGGAGCAGTGCAGGCATCACTATGGTGACCTCCAGAGGCAGGACCCAGAGAGGCTTGCACGGCTGTGGCACCGTGTATGCAGGGGTGCACTGTCACGTCCAGGTAGGTGATCTTCAGCTGTATCCTTCTGTGGCACATGCTGGGTGTGTCTATCACTGCCGTCATGGTGCTCCCGTGCTGCATTGCCCTGGTGACGGGAGGGGCAGGGCATGGCTGTGTGTGCCTGCTTACTCCGGGTGCTTCACACCCTGCCATCATTCTCTGCTGCATGTCCATGCACTGGCAGGGTGGGCTGGGGACTTGCATCCTGCACGGTGGCAGTGTTTGCTCATGGTGCTGTTTGTTGTATTTTGCAGGACCAGGGGCCAGGCAGCATGCCATGGACACAGCTGAGGAGCATCATCAGCAATACTTGGGAGCCAGGCATGGTGCCCAGCCAGGGGTGGGTGATTACCACTTTCCATGATTGCAGTCTTTCTAGTGTTGTGCGGTCAGTGGTGGGTCCGGTTGTGTTCCACGTTCTGACCCTCAGTGTGTGTTCCTTCTGTTGTTTGCTGTAGGTGTTCATGATTGACGTGCTGTTCTGGATGGTGATGGTGGTGGTGGTGCTGCGCCAGTGGATGTGGACTGGAGGATCCATGTGGCCATCCAGGTGGCCCTGCACCTTCTTTCATGGACTGTTCAGTGCCTGTCAGCTGTCCTGCAGGGCATCATGCTGCGCCTTCCGGTCCGTGCCATGATGCTGTGAGGCAGGGCAAGGCACTGCTAGTGTCCCCCTGCCACTTTTTGGGGGCCATCCTGTGTAGATAGTTGCCCTACCCTGTCCCCTGTTTGTGTCCCTTTCCTGTCCTCCTTCCCATCCCTGCTGCCCCTCTTCCCCGTCTGTAGATGTCGTTGTTGCTGTTGTTGTTGTTCTGCCTTTTCTGGCATTTGGTTTGTACAGTTTTATGGCCATTACATTTTTTAAAGTTGTTTTACTCTACAATTGTGTCCGTGGGTCTGTTTGTTCCAGCTCTGTGGTTGCTCTTTCTGCCCTGCTGTTTTGCTCCATTTGTTCTGCTGGCTCCCCTGTGTGGCTGCAGGGCTACCTGCCTGTCCTGGCGCATCACTGGTTGTGCTGGTGCATCTGCGGTTGTGCCATTGTATCCTGTGGTAATTCACAGTGATGTTGCGCTTGGTGCTTGGCATGGCGCATCCCTCTGTGAATGGCTATGCGTGAGCTCGGCGCATCTAACTTGCACCGGCGCATCTGAGTTGCACCAGGTGCTTCTTCTTTGTGAATCCTGCCCATGGTATTTATATTTATCATAATTTATGTTAAGCTCTGTTGTATGTTATCTTCCCTGCTTATACAGTAACTTTTGTCTAATCACATGTAATTTCAAATGTACAGTATTTCCCCTTTAGTCTTGCTAGCTGGTGTGTTACTCTGAGATTTTCTTTTCTTTTTTTAAAAACTCAGCTTTATTTATTTGCTTTTGTTAACCGGGTAAGCACACTAGACAGCCAAGTGCCTATTTTCAGGTGCAACCCGGGAGAGTTACAGGTAAAACTTCATACATGAACAATTGAGAAAGCATAAGGAATACATAGGAAGGTAGTTACAGGTAAAAACTTCATACATAAACAACTTAAGGGAGCATAAGGAATACATAGAAAAATAACAGGCAATTCAGTGCTGGCTCTAGAGCAAGGTAAGCATACATTGAGCAGTTGAGGAACAGAGAAGAGTATATTAGAAATACACAGGCAGTTACAAGGCTAGCTCTAGGGCAAAGTTGGCACAAAATTCATACATGTACGATTGAGGAGACAAGAGACAAAACTAAAATAACAGGCAGTTCAAGGCTGACTCTAGGACAAGGTTGGCATGGTGCATTTGAGTAGGATGGGACAGATGGGATATAATTCGGTGGTGAACAGCGGGAACAAAGATAAAGGTAAGTGCCTGCAGAAGGGTGGAAGGGGAGTGCCCTAGGCAGGTGGTAAGTCCAGGATTCATGGCCAGTTCCAGAAGGAGAAGTGCAAGTAGCACTGAGGCCCCCACCATCCAGTCAGGTTGGAGGGTGGGGAGGGGCAGGTGAGTAGGACTACGATGAGCAGGAGCAGGGGGAGGAAGGTTTCAGGAAGTTCCAGAGGGAGGCTTTAAAGCTTGGGTGGGAGGAGGAGGACCGAGTGAGCTCAGGTAGCGAGTTCCAGAGTTTGGGGGCGTAAGTGTGGAAGGCTTGGTCCCCCGCAAGGGTGCATGTTCTAGGAACCAGGCATTCCTGAGTTGCCCCAGATCGTAGGTGGTAGGATGGGGCACCAGGTTTAAGGGGACGGGAAAGTAGAGTGCATACAGGAATAGTATTACAGTGGATTCCACTTAAGTGCACTTCAGATAAGTGCACATTTCGGTTTAATGCATATATTTCTAGTTTCCCAATTTATTTTCTATTCATACCATGTTAAATAATTCACTTTAATGCACGACGGTTAAATGCACATTTTGGTTTAAACCATAGTTTCCAGTTTCACCAACTAACCTAAATCTATGTGTCTAATTCCGGTTAATTACACAGGTGCTGTCAGTCTGCAGTATATTAACACCTTTCCCAGCTCTAAACACGCAGTGGCTCACAGAACGGCTATGGAGAAAAAGAAGGTCCCACTTAGCTTAGCACAGAAAGTATCTGAACTACAGGAGTTGGATCAGCTGAATGTGAGACTCATAGATGATGCTGCAGAGTTTGGGGTCGATGTCTCCACCATGGCTTGCATTGTCGGTAGCAAAGACCATTTATTATCTGAGTGGGAGCACACCAAGAATCAAGCACGAAAATGCTGCAGGTGTGGAAAGAGTGAGGAAGTGGAAGCAGCTCTCCTATGGTGGTTCTCAGTGGCTCGTAGTGCTGATGCCCCTGTAAATGGTCCCACTTTAATGCAAACAGTGGTCGACCTAGCTTCAACTATGGGCATACATTTCACCATGACAAGTGGATGGCTCAGCAGATGGAAAGAGCAAAATGGGATAATTTTTAAACGTTGTCATGGGGAGAAAAAGGACGCCAACAGTGAGACTGCAGACAACTGGCTTACTACAGTCCTGCCCCAAATTCTAAAAGATCATGCACCTGACTGCATCTATAATTATGATGAGATTGGTCTCTACTTCAGGGCCACACCTGAAGGAACTCGACCCTGGGATGAGGAAGAAGAAATAGTTAGTGAATCTCAGGAATTGAAGCCAGATGTGCCAATGTTTGAAGCCCTCCAGTGCCATGAACGCATCAGCACATTCATCCGTGGAAGAGAAAAGAAGGATCTAACACGTTTATTTGACTTCAAACACTAAGCGACCCAATTTGCCTTACAATTCTGCAAACAGAGCAAGATCACACAGTTTTTTTGGGCAGCAAGCAACATGCCAAACACAGATACGGACACTGAACTGTGATATTTTTTTCTTTACTTTGTACTGTAATTTCATTTAGTTTCGTTTGGTTTCGTTTTGTGGATTTTCTAAACAGAGCAATGCCAGTCGACTATAATGGAAATACATTTTAATTTTTAACAGTAGCATGTCTGCACATCTTCAGTCTGTCACATTTCATCGTAATCAATGCAATTTCTGCTAAGTGCACATTCTGCTTAAATGCACAATTTCAGTCTGCAAAACGGGTGTGCATTTAAACTGAATCCACTGTACAAGGGTAGCATCAAATTGACAAGAGATAGCAGACATCATACTATAATTTACTTTCCGTAAACTTTTCTAGTGTAAGTACTTCGGTCTTCTACAAAATTAGTTTTGAGCCACCATATAATGTCTGAAAATTGTGCTCTGCTTGGCATATAGCATGTACTACATACTGTATAACATAACACAAAGCACAACCTTACATTACAAAGGCAACAGAGACTATAACAATAGAATGGTCATTCCTGCATCAGTGAGACTTCATTTTCTACTGCCAGGATTCATATTTGTATGTATGTTCCAAATATGATAAAAAAGTTAATGATTTGATACATGATCCTTGAATTAAGTGAAATATAGTTGTTTTCTTTGTGTAAACCTACCTTTTATTTTCAAAATAATTTTTAGCACTCTAATAAAACTACTATTCATACAATACTAAAAGCAGATAATTCTGTGCTGGAATCAGTTGACATTTGACAAGAGCTCAAATTAAAAGAAAACAGTATTGAAGTACGTGTTTCAACTTATGCTGAATGTGGTAAGAATGATATAAATGCACTTGACTTGAGATCAACATTCAAACTATTTGAATTAGTTTAGTCCTTTCTTTCTGCATGCTCAACTGACATGCTCTTTTGAGATGCTAATTAGCTGCTAGTTGATTTCTAGTTACTTATCAACTATATCATGAATTTGTGTCTTTAATGTCACTGTGCCCAACAGGAAAACTTCTTAACTGGCAGGCCGGGAAAAGGAGGATTGAGCAACTGCAGATGGCTTTCCTCTTTCAGGGAGGGGTCACAGTATGACCCACTGCTTGTCTGACACCATTCCTCTTGAAGGATTAGATACAGGCATCAAGTATTTATGGCATCTTCATGCCATCTGCCCACACTATAGCACACATTACCAACCCTAAGCATCAGGGAGAAAGTTCAGAAATACCTAGTGCAGCAAGATTATAGGTGACTTACCCCACAGGCATCGCTCCACCACATGTGACATTCACTTATCCACAGTGGTAAGTAAGAAGATGAGGTAAGGACTGGGATGGTGGGTGATGGGGATAAGGGTCACCACCAGAAAGGAGCTGCTCAGGCAATGTGGGAGAAGCAAAATACTGGAGAAAATGGAGTCCCTTAGAACTTCATTCCTGGTCCTTTTTATTTTTAGTATTCATAAATTGCCTTCCCTAGGCATGTGGTCAATGAAAAGTTTCAGTCTATGTGGATGATGTTATTATTTGTGTTTATTCTAAATCCATATTTGATCCTGTGTCTGGACTGGAAGTGATGTCTGGAACATGGAAACCTGGATGGTAACTAATTTATTGTTAGTTCCACTCCAACAAGCTTTCCCTAAATGCCCCAAAAAACTGTCTACCTGGCTTTTGAATCTAGACAGAGACTAGCAAGGCTCCAACACACACTTGTCTTCAAATTTCTGGATGTCAACCTACTTGGAGAGGTACCCCACTTCAAGTAGACAGTGAAGTAACTGGACCAGAATCTCAGTTTTTTCACCCACATTGATGCCATGCATAAAAAACTTCATCTTAAACTTGCTGTAATGTACCACAACAAATTCTTCCTTCTTCTATGGGTCTAATGAGAGATCATCCTTAGGATGTTCTGTCCAGTGTTTTACTACACAGATGTAGTCTACAGTTTTGCCCCAAAGTCTACTCTTGCCAGGCTGGACTCACTGTTTCATGCATTCTGCCACTTTGCCCTTAGAGCTACAGTACATCTCTCACCTATCACTGCTCTCTATTTGCTAAACTGTCCCCTCCCTTTAGGCCCAGAATCACTCACACTGTTCCTCCTTCATGGCCAAATCGTGGCTTGCAACTGGTCCCATTTATCTCTCCTTAACCCTGTTGTCCCCTCTTCCTATTATCTCAACAATCTGTTGTTTTTTCATTTCATAACCCTCACACTTAATCTGTAGCAACCAGTCTGCTTTCTACAGCTGAATTCCAACACTGTGGCACAGCTTCCCTCTCCCCATCCATCTCTTTTTTAAACTGCACCCTCTCAAACCACTTTTACTGAAACAATTATCAAAAGCATGCATCTGCAGCTAGACTTGTTCCAGTTCTCTCCACAGTACAACCCATGCCCTATCCACCACCACTGCTTTACCTAATTTAACCATTTTACATCTTAGTCTGTTGAATAACTTAAACTCAGTGTACTCTATAATTTGAACTTTAGGGCATCACAATTCGATTACAAATAGCTTGCCATGCATTGGCTGCACACTCCCTTAGCTCTCATCCTGTATATCCCCATAACTGATACACTTTTTACATATTTTGCATTGTTTTTACTCTTTTTCTGAAATTCATTACTTGTACTGTGATTTTATTGCTCGTGTGCATGCAGCTGTTGTTGCCACTTTGTTGTTGCGTGTCTCACTCCCTGCTGTATTTCCTCTGCTGGGTCATACCAGGAAATGAACTCTCACTCAGCGTGCCTATGCTGTTACCAAATTTTAAACAAATACAGTAATTAAAGCAAAATTATGACTGCTTAGATCCTGAGTTCTAGGTCATCCATGTCAATATCTTATGCCATTGGTGGATTATTGCAGCTTGTCAGAGATCCCTGCTACTGATCCCAGCAGTGGAAGATTATGTGTAGTGAGTGACATGAATTTAAATGCTGGGCACACCTATTAAAAGGAAAAAAGTGATTAACATTTCTCCTATCTTGCTCCCTTCCTCTGCCCAAGATTGCTGCTTCTGCCAGAGATCGAACCACATCTCCACTTCCAGCAGTTCCACCTACCTTAGCATCTCTTGGAGAAGATGTAGGGGTAGGATAGAAGAAATCCACTCCATGGTCAAGAAACTCAAAATAGCTTGGCGACACTGACAGGGTAAGTGCTCAGATCAAAACTCAACTTGCAGCACTTACTGAACAGCAGCAGGTTCACAGCAGCAGACTTCAGACTTCAACTAGCTGATAACTAAGCTAGAAGATTTTGAAGGAAGGGGCAGATGCACAATCTATGGATCCTGGGAATGCAGGAGGGTATGGAGGACACAGATCTGGTGCAGTACCTATGAAGCAGTCTCCCAAAATGGCTGTTTTTGAACCCGGTGATCTATGATTTTGTAATTGACTGGGCCCACAGAATCCACAGAGTGAAGCTGACTACCTCCATAGTTAAGCCCTAACCCCTGATCTTTAAGCTTGTTTAATACCAGGATAAGAAGCTTATCATGAAAGCTGTATGTTTGTTCCAAGACATAATAGTAGCTGACCAGAGACTTCCTTCTACCCTGATTATCCAGCCTCAGTGTTTCAATGTCGGCAGGCATTTGACAAGATTAAAGCTGGCCTTAGGAATATAGTCTTACAGTACTCTCTCCTGTACCCAGCAATCCTGTGTGCATCCTTTCAAGCCAGCAGCACACTTTTGCCACTCAAGAGGAAGCTGATCAATTTTTCCAAACCAGCCTGTGCCATCAATGCTCCCCACATCCCCAGCCAAGTGCATCAAAGCATTCCATTGAGGTGCAGAATGCCCAGGACCGTGACTCTGCCACTTGGATGCCTTGAAGGAGGCATGTGAGTACATCTTTGAGGGTGGCTTTGCTGACTATTTTAATAATCTTGTGGACTGGGGGGTCTTGGGACTCTTTTGTGCAGGTTCAGGAATAGTCAATTTAATTGAACTGTGCCACAACCATTTTCTCACCATTTCTGCACCATGGCTATTCCAGTCCTCTAGCACAGCTGTTTACTTTGCTCATGAGCTGTTTTCATTGTGTACTGGATTACTGCCCACCCTTTATGGATTATTAAGATTACTCTCTGCAGTTCCTCATTGCCATGTTCCCCCCCCTTGCCTGAAGGCTCTTGTGATGGCTACCAGACATTTCCACAAAGACTGTCTTGAGGCTAGTTTCACATACACTTTCCAAATATCTGCTATTTAATGTTATACATGTTCAATGGTATTGCAATGTTATGCACCTAAGTTAACTCTGTGTTTGCACCAGTTTTCATGTCTGCTGGGGAAGGGGGCACTGGGGCTATATTGTGAGGGTGGGGGAGTAAGGTCCTGCCATTTTCACATTATGGCTGCTCTGATCTTATACCATGGCTGAGAGCAAATCTGCTTGTGAGCTGCTTGGACCTCTTATTGGATTACTGCTCACCTCTCCTATGGATTGCATTGTCTACTCTCATGCAGTCCTACCTTGCAGCAATTCTCCCCTTTCATGAAGGCTCTCGCAACAGCTGCTTAACGTTTCCATCGAGAAAGGCAGGATTCATCAGCACCCCCTAATGTGCAATATGTACTGCTATGTGTATTTCTTGGTAATGTGGGGCTATGTAGCAAAAAACTGTATATGGGTTATTTAAATCCTATCCTTTGGTGTACTCTTTTCAGAGGGTAGCACCCCTATGGATGCTAAGGATAAGCACAGCATTTTCCCTGAGTCTATAGTGATGGGAGGCTAAGGTGCAAGGGGTGCCTTACACAACTATTTGATGTTCCAACATCCATACCCTCTCACTGCTTGGGTTGGTGTAATCATTATTTTGTGGGGGTCAAAGCCATCCTGTACTTATTTGGCAGAACCGGTGGAGATGACCCATGATTCCTTATAGCTCAACTCACTCCTATGCTAGTAAGGGCATAAGAATCTGCTTACCACTTATTAGAAGTGGCATTTTGTGTGCGTCCACCAGTTGAGCTTGCTAAAAGTAGCTCTAATTTATTTGTTTCTGCCTTGGTTTATATACTTAAAAAGTGTGCCAAATTGTTTTCAGTTTTAAGGGGAGCCAGAGTGTTCTGATGCAACTCATACCTGTGCTCATGTTGCTACATTTTCTAACTTGTTGTTACTGGTACTGTTTTGCTGGTGGTGGGTGGGAGTTGGGGGTGCGGGTTGGTGGGGGGGCTGCTTTAAGCTCCACAGTTTATACAGTTGTGCTGTTTTTTTATTGCTATGGCATCCTATGGCTCTTTAAAAGTGATATCACAGAATATCAGAGGTTTGAATTGTTCTATTAAGCAGAGAAAAGTCCTTCTGAAACTTAAAGACATGCAGTGCAATGTGGCTTTCATCCAGGAGACCCACCTCCACCTCTCTCTGGAGGATGCTTCCTGCCTCTACTGTTCCTGGGTTGGCACTAGCTTTCACAGCACATTTTCATCCACCTGGAGGGAGTGTTGGTGGTCCTTTGCAGGAAAGGGCTCCAGTTGGGGGATACATCATGATTCTGATGGTAGAGTTGCTATTGTGTAAGGTATTTTTCAGGACGATCCCATTGTTCTGGGCAGCATCTATGCCATCAGTTCTCTGGACATTATACTTTCTTTGATGCGGTATTCCAGTCCCTTCCCAGTGGCTCAGGAAGTATGATTCTAGGTGGAGACTTTAACCTAACTTTACATCCTTGACTGGACAGAACAGGTCCCAGCACTAAGGGTGAACAGGCTGTGGCAACACATGTCCTGACTTCATACCTTGCTGTGGAGCTACACAATGTGTGGAGGGCTCTCCATCTTTCAAACGCTAGGCTTTTCCTTTTTCTCCCCTGTCTATGAAGCATATAGCGGGCAGGATGTTATATTTGTGTCTCATGATCTAGTCCCATGTACATTGAATGTGATCATGGGCAATATTTTGATATCTGATCATGCACATGTTATCTGGTCTGTGACATGAGAATATAGGATTAGCTCTAGAAATAGGTGGAAGTTTAGCTCTGCCCTATTCTTCCAGGATACCTTTTGATCCTGGTTATATACTTAACTGTTAGACTGCTTTCCCTGAATTAAACACCTAATACATCACTAGAAATCCAGTAGGAAGCTATGAAAGTCACAAAATAGGGAAAGTCTGTAACATATACTTCTTTTTGTAGTTAATCTTTTTATTGAACAAGTGAAAACAGGATACAATTGTACATCCATGGCATACAAATACACACCATACTGTACAGTAGGTAAAAGCAAGACATTAGCATGTTGAGAGCCTACATACAATCTAGATAGGATTTACAACTATATAATCCTAACCAATGTTCATACATCCACTAACAGTGTTATGGAAGGAGGAAATTGATCCTCTAAACTAATAACAGATTATGTCTGTATGACTGGGGGTACAACATGTGGATACATGCAAAGCTGCTCTTTCATTCAACCTAACAATAGAACACAAAATTATCCCCATATGGGAGAGCCAATAATGTTTAACTTATCCCCATATGGGAGAGCCAATAATGTTTAACTCAACTAGTTTGCTACTCTTGAGCAGCATATTAGTTATCAAGTTGAACTGCCAGAGATTACCACAGTTATTTTACCTGTTGTAATGTCTAGGGACTGGGGTGGGGGGAGGCTGTTCGTGCTAGGTTATGGTAGAACTTCAAATGTAAGAATAGGGTCTAACATAATGATATTAAGATATTGTCTGAGAGGCAAATATGGAAAGTTTCTCAAAGGATGACAATTGGTCTACTGCCTGGAGCCATTCAGCGATAATGGGCACCTTAGATGTTCCCCAGGCACAGAGCAGGAGCCTTTTTGCCATTACTCCAACAGCAGTAACCCATTGTTCACTCAGAGATAACTTCACAGAGCCATCTGTAGTGCAAGCCAGCAGTAGTAATGGAGCATTTATTTGGGTGTTTGAACCTGCTATTTCAGTACATATGTGTCTTATGTCAGTCCAGAAGGATTGGATAACAGCATTCCCATAGTATGTGCATCAGATGAGCAGCTGGTAGCTCTCACCACCAGCATAGATAGTGACTCATTAATGCAAGATTCTTCAGGGCCTGTGGAGTTTTGTACCACCTGAGGTGGATTTTATTTAGTATCAGCCTGCGCATGCCATCTCTGCATGCCTTATGCACCCTGTCCTAGCCATGCATCCACTGTGTCTCAGTAATAGGGGTCCCCAACTCTAATTGCCATGCAATCAGACCTTGCCAGTTTGATCAGGTTGGGTGTTTTCTAAAGTCCTGTACAGTATATGCAGCTGCAACTCCCTTGGTAAATTTTTGCCATATCAAGAGAAGCTGTGGATGCCTATGTCTGGTCTAACATCACCCCTAGCCTTTAATTTAATGATTACATCTCTGATTTGTAAATACCTCCAGAAGACTGCCTTCGGAGATGATACCTTGCACTCAGAAAAGTGAAAGAGTCCAATATTGCTGTTCCCAGAACACATACAGTAGGTCTTTGACTAACCTTATGCCCTGCTGCAACTAAAACCCCCAAGATTTGCCCTCATCCAAACATCTAGTTATCCTACAGAGTTGTATGAGTGAATGGGGTGGGCTGGTATACGAAAGCCTTTTTGGACTTTTTTCAGTACTTGATATAGGTACCTGTGGTGGGAGAGGCTATCTGAGCTTCCCAGTGCTTTGAGTATAGATACCACAGGTGACCTATGCCCCATTGTTACCGATTTGATTCTGAGCCATAGGGGCTCTTGAGAACCTGGGTCATGGAACCATTTAATGATTTGGGCAGAGATAAAGGCCATGCGATAAGCCTGAAATCATGGGAGGCCCCATTCCCCTTTAACTCAGTGAGTCCTCAGTTTTGTTCAGCTGTAATGTGGTTGCTTTCCCTCCACAGGAAATGACCGAATACTTTTTTGAAACTATTTTGTGGCCTCCTGGTAGGGCAAATGCGAAAGCAGATGCAGAAATCTTGGTGCAGTGATCATCTTGACAACATCAATTTTGCCAGCAAGGCAGAGACGTAGTGTTTTCCATTGCTCAAATTCCAGCTTGGTGGAAGCCAGCAGTGGGCCACAATTTAGGGGCAGCATTCTGGAAGGATTGCAGTGTAGTTTAATGCCCAGATAAGTAATCCCTTCAGGTGTCCACTTTAGCTCTTTATTGGAGAACCATTTTTCTGAGCATTTTGAATTCAGAGGTAGGACTTCTGTCTTGGTCTGGTTTACCTTCGGACCTGACATGGCAGAGAATCTCTGAAGGAAGGGGAACAGATGTAAGATTGATAGCTCAGCATCCGGTATGGTTAGGAGTAGATTGTCTGCATACATTCTTTTGTTTATTGTGAAATATTCAGAAAGACCTTTGAGTCAGAGACTCATTTACAAAGGTTCCACGTCATACATCAAGGGACAATACAAACAATTGATAAAACAGAGAATGCAGTACAGGATTAGTAGATAATGAGGGATTACATTACAATTCAAAACATGAGATACAGGGTAGATCAGGAGAGTAATTACAGTAGGTCAGAATAGTAGAGGGGTCCCAATAAAGCACAGCCAAAAAGTTGCAGAAAGGTCTGTAACTGGCTGATTGTCGGTAGCGGGTTTGGGACAGTTAGCACCAGGAACAGGGATAATTATGGGGGATGGTGGGACAGAAAGATGTAGGAGAGAGTCAGGTGCAATCACATACATTACAGTTTTGGAGGAATTCCCTCAGTCTAGCTTTGAAAGGGCCTAGCCTTGTTTCATTTTCTATTTGGATAGGGAGGGTGTTAGTCAGAGTAGGGGCTTGGTAGCTGAAAGGCCTTTGAAGTTTTTTTTCCAATTGTTTAACCAGGTGAGACACACTAACCTTAAAGCTTATTTACAGGTGCAACCTGGGAGCACAGTTGGGAGGTATGAGGTCGGGGAACCCGTAGAAGCTGTCTGTTTGAGTTTCTCGTGGATCTGGTTGGGTCAGTTCGGCAGATAATAGAGGAGAGAGAGGGAAGAGTGAGTCCTAGGAGGATCTTCTTAGTTGTAAGGCATGAATGATACTGGATTCTGCTATCAAGGTTTAGCCATTTAGAGGAGTTGTAAAGTGTGCAGGACTGGGTGCAGCGATCACAGTCTAGGATGAGGCAGCAGGCTTTGTTGAGAACAAGGCAGAGAATGTTTAATGCTCAGTTGGGGGCAGCACAGTATATGGTAATACCATAGTCAAGGAGGGCAAGGACAGAGGAGTTGACGGTAAGCTGTAGGGCTTCCGGGGTGAGGTAATGTTTGTGTCTATAAAGCACACCTAATCTCAAGTTTAGGGCTGAGGCAAGGAGGAGAATGCATTGCTTATAGTTGAGGGCCGGGTCCAGAGTGATCCCTAAGTATTTAAAGTAGTTAACTTGCTCAAGGGGGAGTGTGGTTGATGGTGAGAAAAGGGGACAGCGATGCTTGTGAGGGTTCTACGGGTGGGAGAAGATCATGACTTTAGTTTTCTTGTTGTAGTTGATAGTTAGCCGCTGGGTGGAGAACCAATGTTCTGCTTCGTGGAAGCTATGTTGGAGTGTTTGGTGGAGATTAAGTGGATCGAGTCAGAGGCATAGAGTACTGTGTCATCCACATAGAGGAGCAGGTTTCTGGGAATGGCTGATGGGAGGGAGTTTAGGAATAGGCTGAAAAGTAAAGGGCCAAGAATTGACATCTGCGATACTCCAGAGCAGACCAGGAGGCAAGGGGATAGGACAGAGCCTACCTTTACCTGTTGTGTTCTGTCCAACCGGTAGCTGGTGAACCATTTTAAAGTATCACTGGAGAAGCCACTGGAGGTGAGAGTGTTTAGGAGAAGGGTGTAGTTGATGGTGTCAAAGGCTTTTGAGAGATCCACAAAGATGGCACCTGTGAGGTGACCGCAATCCAAGGTGGAGTCAACATGCGAGGTGAAAGCGAGAAGGGCAGTGGTGGTACTGTGACCCTTACAGAAACCATGTTGTTGGTCACAGAGAAGTTTGTATTTAGTCAAGTGGTCAGTGATTTTGTCGGCAACAATTCATTCTAGGGCTTTAGAGAGGGGGTGGAGAATGGAGATTGGATGGTAGTTATTGGTGGAGTTGCGGTCCCCACTCTTAAAGATAGGGGTGACATTGGCCAGCTTCCACTGGGAGGGAAATTTCCCTTGACAGAGGGAGAAATTTAGGATATGAGTGAGAGGAAGGAGGACTTCCTGGAGAGTAAGGCGAAGAAGCTTCAGGTCCAAGGGGCTGCTGAAGTTTGTAGAGTAGCTAAGGGCTTTGTCTAGGTAGGGTTTGGTATCAGCAGAGGACAGGACATGAAGGTGAAAGGGAGGGGCAAGGGGAGGAGGTTGGACTTGGGTAGGTGGTGGATTGAATAATTTAGGGGGGAGAATATGGTTGAGATTTGTGAAAGAGGAGGTTAGGGCTGAGGCTATGTGGTGGTGATCCGTGGCAGTGTCACCGTCTATTTCTAATTGGACTGGGGGCTGGTTTGGGGATTTGCCACAGAGTTCCTTAATACTGTTCCAGAATTTCTGACCATCTCCCCAGGTGGAGGTTAAGGACACTTTGTAATAGTCCTCTTTGGTGGTACGTAAGGACCCCATGCATTTGTTAAGAGCCTCCCTAAAGCGTTGCATGTCAGCTGGTCATTTTGTTTCATTAGCAATATGCCAGAGGGAGTTACGCTGTTTCATTAGGTCCAGAAAGTGATCAGAGAACCAGGGGACATGATAGCCTTTGGACATTTTCTTGGTAAGGGGGATGGAACTTATCACAGATCCTATTGAAAGTGGAGGTGAATAGATCAAGAGTAAGATCAGGATCTGGGGTGTTAAGGAGGGGTGTCCAGTCCCAGTTTCTAAGGAAAGCCTTGAGTTGGGAGAGTTTCCCAGGGCCAAGGGTGTGCAGTAAGGTAATTTTGGGGGGATGTTTAGGTGCCCCACAGGACCAAGAACAGAGGACAGGGGAGTGGTCACTTAGAGCATTTGGGAATACTTGGGTGTTGGTAATTCAGTGTGGGCAGTTTGTGAAGACCAGATCCAGAGAGGAGGATGTCCCTGTGTGGTGATTTATTCTGGTGGGTGAGGTGACAACCTGAGTGAGGTTGAGCACTGAGGCATCATTAGAGTAAGGGACCACTTTTGTGGACAACCAGTTTATGTTGAAGTCACCCATGACTATTTTTTCATGTTGAGGTGGATGAGATGCGATATAGCTCAGGACGGTCTGGAAGGAAAGTTTGTGTTTGTTTGGTGGAAGATAGACAATGGTTAGTAGTTGTGGGGTGGACAACCTGTCTGGAGCTATTTTTAGTGTTAGAGTCTGTGCTCTCGATGCTTGTTGAGGGGTAGGGAGCAGTTGACCTAACAGCGAGTCTTTAAGGTATGCAGCACAGTCACCACTTCGTTTACCCACTCTATCAGAGCGATAGAGGTTGTAACTGGGGAGGCTAATAGCAGAGTCCAGTACAGAGGGGGAGAGCCAGGTTTCACTTAGTCCGATTATGTCAGAGTGGTGCTGGTGTATCCACCCCTGAAAGGGGTCCCACTATTTTTGCAGGCTACAGATGTTTAGTGTGGTGATTCGCAACCCATTGGAAGTGGTAGTGGTGGGTTTGGGGACAGTCAATGGACTAGGGTTGGGATGTACATTGCCTATGAGCAGTAGTAATATGACAAGTGTCCTGAGGTGGTAGTTTCTCATTTGGGCATAAAGTTGGTGACATTTATGCATCATGGAACCTTAGGTTGGGTGTAGCGTAGGAATTAGGAGCTTCAGGGTTTGGGGGCAGCCTGGAGGAGGAGGAGGAGGTGGGGCAGGAGTTGGGGGCGGGAGAGCAACTGGGGATTGGCTCAGGAGAGCAGGACTGCACATGGTGCAGTGCCCATATTGCTACCTACTGATAGGAGGACAGAAGGGAGTGGTATGGTTGCGGTAAATGTGGGGGGAGTAGGGTGGACAATGGGGTGCCTGCCAGCCAATTTGACAGCTCTCCATCAGGGGTAAACAAGTGGGGGGAGGGCAGGAGGGAGAGTGCCAGTCAGTTTGGACCCACAAGAAATTTTGCTTTGTCTGGGGAGAGAGGGATAGTAGCATAGAGATAGAAATGACCATGGATAGTAACATGTTGGACTGTGAGGGCTTTAAGTAGCAGGGATGCGAGAGGTGAAAAGATGTGGTTAGGGCAGGTTGTGAGTGAGATCAAGGAGATGGTATGACCTCTGGTGGTGAGTAAAAATAACCTGCGGATGGAAAAGTTGGGCGATTGGTTAAAAATGGAGATGGGAGAAATTTGTTTAGCTATATAATGGAGAGCACACCAAGGGTGGTGGTGGGGGCGGTGGGGAGCCGACTCTCTGCATCGGTGGGGCAAACAAACACAAAGCGATGAGTTTGTGAGCTGGGCAGTGGAGCCTTGGAACAATGTGTCTACCTTCGTTCAGTGCATAGTGTGTCGGGGCGGGGAAGGGTGACATCAATGATCCCTCACAACCTCCAGGAGCTGTGGAAGACACAGATAGGAGGTCAGTAATTTATACAGGCAAGCAGGAAAGAGGGGACGGGTTAGGAGAAATTACCTCGATAGGGGAGGGTTATAGGAGAGACAGCTCAGAGACAGGTTGAAAATTGTACACTATCACAGAATTCAAACCAGAAGAAGCCAGAAGGAGAAGGAAACATATTCATATCAGTGCTTTACAGTAACTGGTAATTGCTATTTTTGTTATTAAACTTAGATTGTGGGCTTTTAGTGACACTGTAATTTCTTTGCTGTCGTTACTTAGAATTGTTTTTGGGCTGTTGAAAATTTAAAACATGGTGGTGGTGTATTTCTTTGCTGTCTTTAATTGCTGCAAATTTAGTCTTGGCTTGTCTGACTTGCCCTGTAGTCTGGGTGAGGGGTGCTAATTGTCTGGCCTCTGACCTCAGCTATATGATAACTGGAGGTGGGGCTTAGTGAGAGTTGAGGTAGCAAGTGATTTTTGTTTTCTCAGAAGAAGCCAGAAGGGGAAGGAAACATATTCATATCAGTGCTTTACAGTAACTGGTGATTGCTATTTTTGTTATTAAACTTAGATTGTGGGCTTTTGGTGACACTGTAATTTCTTTGCTGTCTTTATTTAGAATTGTTTGTGGGCTGATGAAAATTTAAAATGTAGTGGTGGTGTATTTCTTTGCTGTCTTTAATTGCTGCAAATTTTGGCCCCCTCCCTCACCTTCCCCCAACTCTTAATTATATGCCCTGTTAAATCTGATTGACAGGAGCTAAACACAGGGGATAGTAGGGGGTATGGAGTAGGAGGGGCATGGGGGAAGAAGCCCACCCTCAGCACGACAAGTGTTTTGACTCATTTATTTATTTATTTTCTTTTTTAAAAAGAAAAGTATCTGAGGATCAGTGGCAGGATTTTAGGACAGTAAATTAATAAAAAGAGAACTAAGAGAGCTTCAGTAGCAGACAAGTAGTGGAATTGCAGTATAATGTGGGAGTGGTGCAATGCAGTGGCTGTGGGGCAGCCATATTCAGGCAGACCTTCTGGACACTGAGGTGTTGCCCTATCTGCATGCATCTCTCTGGACTGTGCGATGAGGTAGCCAGACTCACAGCGGAAGTAAACTGGGTCAGGAGTACCATCAACCCTATCCAGAGACCACCCAGTCCAATGCCGCTGCCTCAAAGGATGCCGAGAATGAGGAGCACTTGGATGACAGTGGGCTCAGGGTGGGTTAAGATGGTCAGGCAGAGGCACATCCCAGATCCTATTCCACTCAAGAACTCATATGCCACACTGGCAAATGGGGGCAACCAAACAGAGGTACCCAGAGAAAGGAAAGGATGTGGAGGTTAGCCATGGAGATGACCTCAGCGGGGAGAGCAGTGGACCCCAGAGAAGGAGGAATAGAATCCTGGTGGGGGACTCCATTATAAGAGGGATCCAGCTAGGAACACATTCATGGTTGAAGAACTGGTGCTGTGAGGAAGGGTTTGGATTCATTGGTGACTGGGGACCCACCTGGAGGGATGGAGGTTTGTTCAAGCCTGACGGCCTGCATCCATCCAGGAGGGGAATCCAAGATCTCAATGATAAGTTTAAATGTTACATTGACAAGCATTTAAACTAGCCAAGGGGGGTGGCAGGCCAGCAAGGAGGGTACCTACTTGCTCACCCTCACAGCTAGCAGTGGAACCAGTGAACTGGAGGAGTGGATATCTCAACAAAGCAGTGTGCAAAAGATGGAGATTAGTGCCCAAGAGGTGGATAGGCAGAAAAGGGGCAAAAATCAGCAGAAGGGCAGACTGCAAAGAGAACCAGGGATAAAGGACAACCAGGGAAGGGGGGCTGGAGTAGAACAGCTGAACAGTCTAGGGAGATCAAATCATGGAAAGCCATGTGCGCCCATGCCAGGAGCCTTAGCAACAAGATGGAAGATCTGGAAGCTGTCATGGTACAGTCAGACCTGGACATTGTGGCCATCACTGAAACCTGGTGTAATGATAACCATGACTGGGAGATGGCCATTCCTGGCTACAAAATATTCAGAAGAGACCAGGCAGGTAGGAAGGGAGGAGGAGTGGCACTGTATGTGAAAAATGACATAAGGGCCACAGAGATCCAGGAGGAACAAACTGGGGGAGAGATACTGTGGGTTAAGCTGGAAAGGAAAATGGGGCCAGCCATTCACACAGGTGTGGTCTATAGACCACCAGCCCAGGAGGAAGAAACAGATAGGGAGCTGATGCCAGCCATCCAAAGGATGGCAGACAAAGGTGAGGTAGTACTGGTTGGAGACTTCACTATTCCAGACTTGGACTGGAGCATCCCAGCAGCAGCATCAACTAGGAGCAGAGTTATCCTGGAATCCCTTCAGGGTGCCTTCCTCAAGCAACTGGTCATGGAATCAACTCAGCCAAAGGCAATACTGGACCTTGTGCTCACAAACAGGGACAGTGTGATGGGGTAACAGTGGGGGAGCACCTGGGGAACAGTGACCACCAGTCATTGTGGTTTGAAATCACAGAAGGAGCAGAACCAAACCACACAAAAACATGTATCCTGGATTTTAGGGGACAGACTTTGGGAAAATGGGGAGATACTTGAAAGAGGCATTAAGGGGAATGGGGCAGGAATCAGGGGTTGAGGAACAGTGGGCAGTATTTAAAATGGGGATTACAAGAGCAACAGAATTATGCATTAAGTAGGTTAGCAAGAGGAAAAGGAAGTGGAGACCATTATGGTTTTCCAAAGAGGTAGCAAAGAAAGTGAAAGCCAAAAAGATTGCATTCAGGCAATACAAAAAGACACAGGCAGAAGGGGATAGGGAGAAGTACCAGGAGAAGCAAAGGGAGGCAGGGAGGTCAGTAAGGAAAGCCAAAGTTCAGACAGAAAAGCACATTGCAAAATCAGTGGGTAGAGGGGACAAAACCTTTTACAGGTACATAAGTGAAAAAAGAAAGGCAAAGGAAGGGATAGGGAGACTGAAGTGGGAGGATGGGGGCCACGTGGAGGATGACAACAGTAAAGCTGACATACTGAACAGGTATTTCTGCTCAGTCTTTACTGAGGAAGAGGAGGGTAATTGGTCTGCAGGGAGTACAAGAGGTGAGAATGGTGCAGAAATAGACACAAGTACCTTTACACGAGAAAGGGTCCTGAAGGAACTGGAAGTAATAAGAGTTGATAAAGCAATGGGGCCAGATGGGGTGCACCCCATGGTCCTTAAAGAACTCAAAGAGGTGGTGGCTGAACCTCTGGCTATCCTGTTTAGCCGATCACTGGAAACAGGGAGGTACCAAAGACTGGAGGATAGCAGATGTAGTCCCATTATACAAAAGTGGGAAAAAGAGGAAGTGAGGAACTACAGACCAGTCAGCCTCACCTAGGTAGTGGGAAGATCATGGAAGCACTACTGAAGGAGAGATTGGTGGAACATCTGGTTGTCAATGGACTGCAGGATCCAAGGCAGCATGGTTTCACCAGGGGGAGGTCATGTCAGACCAACCTTGTTGAATTTTTGACTGGGTGACTAGGGAGGTGGATCAGGAGAGGGCAGTGGACATGGCCTATCTGGACTTCAGCAAGGCCTTTGACACTGTGACACATAGAAGACTATTACACAAACTAGGGAATATGGGTGGGCAGGAGCAGTAGTGGTGGGTAGGTAACTGGCTGGGTGGCAGGACACAGAGGGTGGTGGTAAATGGCTGTCACTCCACAGAGGGAAGAGTGACCAGTGGTGTACCACAGGGATCAGTGCTGGGACCGGTCCTATTCAATACCTTTATCAGTGACATTGCGCAGGACCTAGAAGGCAGAATTTCACTGTTCGCTGATGACACAAAGCTCTGTAACAGACACACCAGAGGGTGTAGACAGAATGAGAAAAGACCTGCAGAAACTTGAAGAATGGTCAGGGGTTTGGCAGTTGAAATTCAATGCAAAGAAGTGCAAGATAATGCATATGGGGCACAAGAACCCTGGCACAATATATTAGCTGGGGTGTGAGGATATAGCATGCACCAAGCAGGAAAGGGATCTTGGGGTTATCATCTCTGATGACCTCAGGGTAGGGAAACAGTGTGACAAGGCAGCAGGTAAAGCAAACAGGATGCTGGGATGCATAGGCAGGGGCATCACCAGTAGGAAAAGAGAGGTCATGATTCCACTATACAAGACACTAGAGAGGCCCCACCTGGAGTACAGTGTACAGTTCTGGAGGCCTTACCTACGTAAGGACATTGACAGGGTAGAGAAGGTTCAGAGGAGGGCAACAAAGATGGTACATGGATTGCATCACAAGTCCTATGAGCACAGGTTGAATTGAATATGTACTCCCTGGAGGAGAGGAGGGAGAGAGGGGACATGATAGAGACATACAAGTATCTTACAGGGAGGAACGGGGTGCAAGAATACACTATTTTTAAGTGAAAAAGATGTTCCAGGACTAGAGGTCATGGGATGAAGTTGGAGGGAGGACGATTCAGAGGAAATGTGAGGAAGAATTTCTTCACAGAATGGGTGGTGGACAAGTGGAACACCCTGCTTGAGGAAGTGGTGGGGGCTGAAACAATCATGGGATTTAAGAATGCATGGGATAGACATAAAGGAATTCTGGAGGTCAGGGGTAAGGGGCAACAGACTTCTAGAAAAACATAAACTGAAGTTACAAACTCAAATGGGCAGACTAGGTGGGCCATAGGCCCTTATCTGCCGACACTGCCTACGTAATGATAAACAAACTTAGATTATCAAAAACAACTACCAGAATTGTGAGAGAACTTAGAGAAATAAAACTATCTCCACATGTGGGGTGACAGTAAATTAAAGCAGTAATATACCAAAAACAACTACCAGAATTGTGAGAGAAGTTAGAGAAATAAAACTATCTCCACATGTGGGGTGACAGTAAATTAAAGCAGAAATATATTTAGTTTGTAAAGGCAGCAGGCTCTTGCAGAAATTAAAGTCTCAGAGGAAATTAAGGTTACTGCATTTGGTGGATTGCTCTAAATTCTGTTTGTTAAAGCAGCAAACAAGCACTTTTAGAAATTAAAGTCACTGGAGTCCTTTTATAAATTTGGAAAAAGGTGCCAAAATAGAAACATAAAGCAATGAGTTTGTGAGCTAGGCAGTGGAGCCTTGGAACAATGCATCTACCTTTGCTCAGTGCGTAGTGTGTCAGGGGGCGGGGGAGTGCAACATCAATGATCCCTCACGACCTCCAGGAGCTTTGCTCAGCGCGTAGTGTGTTGGGGGGTTGGGGGAGAATGTATATTCCTTCTTTATCACCTTGAGCTCGTGTATGGAGGCAGTGTACCCAATGGCTATTGCCAGAGGTTTGACAGGCAGAACAAAGTATAGAGGGATAAAGGGCATCCCTACTTGGTGCCTTTTCCAGGGAGAAGGGAAGAGACTCCATCTCATTCGTGAGAACCGAAGTGACTTGGGCATTATACATCAGCTAGCTTCAATCCCCAAATACTGAGCCTACAGTTTGCCCATTCTGTCTAGAGTGCAGTGCAGGTAAACCCATTCCATGGAGTCAAATGCTTTTTCAAAATTGATAGCCACTGCTGCTGATAGTGAGGACAAACTCTGGGATATATGCATCAGGGAAATCAGGGATTGGAGATGATCAGAGCTAAGTCTGGCCTTTATGAAGCCAACCTGAGATGGATGCACCAGACCTGGAAGTACCATCTCCAGCCTTGTTGCAAGGACTTTCACCCATATTTTTGTATCAGCATTAATAAGAAAAATGGGATAATAACTCCTCGGAAGGGTAGGATTTTTGCCTTTTTTGGGGAGGATAGTCATCACTGCTTCTTCATGGAAGGCAGCAGTACCCCCTACATTTGCACATGCTTAAACACCAGGGCCCAGATTTTCAAAAGATAAAGAATGCCACAAGCCTACAGTGTGCTGAACACTAGGGTGCATGGAGCATGTGGCAGTCACTTGGCAAGGAGTGCGATATTCAATGTCCCGCGAGGGATGGGTAAGTTACAGGGCTTGCCCCGGACCAGTGGCACAAGCTGCTGTAAGCATGGTAACTGTCACAACTGAGCCTGAGATTGGAAAATTGGGAGCAGTTGCGGCAAAGTGGTTGGGGCACCGCCAACACCTAAGTCCCATGGCGCAGGGCTTGATGCAGGCCCTGCACCAGCATTTGAAAATCCAGCACCCTGTGTATATATATATGAGACAATGTCCTTGCATATGTTCTGATACAGATCAATAGGGAACCTGTCTGCCACTGGAGCTTTGTACAGGTTTATCTTTTGAATGACTTTCTGGATTTCATCCTCTGTGAATAGGGCCTCAAACATGTCTCCTTGCACTGGAGAGATTCGGGGAATAGGCAGAGATTGGAGGAATCCCTCCATCTCCCTTGATTCAGGGGTGTGTGGGGAATCATACAGCTTCTCATAGAACTGCATAATTTGGTTGATGCCTTCTGAGTTGTTGTGGGTTAAGCCTTAGTCATCCTGTAGTCCCCTGATTGCCTTAGCCACTTGTCTGCACTTTAGCCTGTAGGCTAACAGCTTACTGGACTTTTTTCCCTTTTCCAGAACATATGCCAAAGCCATCTGATGGCAACTTATGCTTTTCTGTTGAGAAAATCATTGAAATTGGTCCTAGTGCTGTTGATCTGGGATATCAGGGGAGCAGGGGTGCCTGTCTCCCTTGTTTGTAATGCATCTCCAAGGCTATGGAGCTCGTTCACAAGTGCTGATTGCTTGGCTTCCCTGGTTCTGCATCTGTAAGCTGCATATATAATGATGTTGCCTCCAAGTGAAGCCTTAAATGCCTTCCACAGGACTGAGTCCGAAACATCTCCTGTATCATTTGTCTCCCAGTACTGTTGGGCTTCTTTTACCCATGTCAGGAACATTGGATCCTCAAGTAAAAGGGGATTCAGTTTCAAAGACTGTGACCTCTTTTGAGATGGTTCTTATATAAAGGAGAACTCTGTTTGGGCATGGTTCAAGGTGATGATGGGATGAATGAGTTCAGTAGGCATCTGGGGGATTATCTTGCTGAGATGGTAGCCACAGGTCAGTTCAGCTAGAGGTGCCATGTGAGGTGGAGAAGTAAGTGTAGTCCCTTACTCTGGGATGCTGAATCCACCAGGTATCTGCGCATGATTGCTGCTGATACTGGTGCATGTGCAATGAGCTCATAGCAGCCATCTTGGGCATGACAAGCTCTTCCAGAACTGCAAGTGTCCAAAATATAGTGTGCCTGTCAAGAGGAGGGACTAGTGTGGCCACAGAGGGAAGGGGCAGTAGAGAAACAATGGTACAGCACTGACCGCAGCATTGTGGATGGCCACTGTACTTGAAACCAGTCACTTGCTTCCAGAATCCTTTTCCCACTTTCCTAGCAAAACATCTGTAGGGCTCCACCCGTGCAGCCTTAAAAATGTGCAATTAGTTCCCGAGAAATCCCATATTTTGTAAGCTTTAAACTCTGTGTGATCTGTTTGCAGTGGGCACTTAAAAAGTCATTCCATTTTTCAGTAGAAAAAATTCACAGTACCTCAGTGGAACTCAATTACACAAAAGTCAGCAGATATTTTAATTTCAGGACCTTCTGTTCTTTTTTTACTGAAGACATTTTCATTAAAATGTGATTCTTTTCCTTCTGACTTCATCTGTTCACACTGTTTATACCTGTTCTGAAGTCATACTCCTCTGCTTATGACATATTGCAACTAGTTGCCGCAGACATGATTTGGATGTCACAAGCAGAAGACTAGGAGTTCAAAGCAGGAATATTGTGTGTTAGATAAAAGTCTAAAGGGCAAAGAGCTTGTTTTCATGAATATTTCTTCATTAATAAAGAATAGTATGTTCAGAAAATAAATTTTGGGGGAATCTTATGAGATTTTTGCTGTTTTAGTTGTTCAGATCCAAACTGTATTCTTTTGTTTGACCCATACCTAACAAGAGAAATGAGGTAAAATATATTTCTATTCTGCAATATCCACATCTAGATTTGTTGAATGTTCTCCAATTAAACAGAAAATTAAAATACTGTAATGGAGAAGGAGCTATGTTAGTATCACTTCTCCCAAACAGCAGTCCTTAGATATGTCTGCTAACACTGTGAGAGCAGTAAAGTCCCTGGCTAGTGTAGTATTTAGCCAAAAATATACATGAACGGAAGATCTACAGAGGATATTCCAAAAGTCTCACAGTAAAAAAGTAAATAAAAAATATTTCCCTTAAGAGTGTTTGCCTCCCCCTTTAACTACTCCTATAGAAAGAGGGATATTTCTTTCTTGTAGAAGTTAAACCCATGAGGAAAATGAGACAAACTATGACTAAAATCTGAATACACAAAGTCAGCATTTGTTCCTCTTTAATGTTTTGGAAAGAGGAAGATTACTGTGAAGAAGAGGAGATCATTACCCTTGAGGTGACTGGGGAAGAGGACACTGATTTTCATGAATCAATCAATCAAATCTTTATTTATCCAGGCGATCACCATTGAGCAAGCTCATTTACAAGGTGGACCTGCTGTTGACAAGGAAAATTGTACAGTTACCTATAAATATACGTAATACAAAAGGAACAACATGTTTACAATACTGGTAGGAGCAGAATATTTACATTCCAAGTCATATGTGCAAGAAAGATATACATTACACAATCTGACCATAATATATATATATGTGTATATATATATATATATATATATATATATATATATATATATATATATATATATATATACAGTTCCCACAGGAGCAGGATGTATATGATCAAGGATCATCAAGGATGAAGGAGGATCATTCTTCATATTATTCCTTCTATATGTGAATGGGTAATAATCTCAACACTCGGACCAATGATTCTGTTGTAGACTTCTCTGAATGTATGTTTTTAGGTGTGCTGGGTTTCACATCAACAAAAAGTTTTCTTTTCAGTGCATGATTCTTTAAAAACTGTCTAAATATCTTGCCAGAGGCTTCCCTGACAATAGTAGAGAAAACTGAAAAAAGATACTCTGTTACAAAGGAAGTATCAGAATATCTAGTTTTTACCCTTCTTTAGAAGAACTGATTTAGGCAGCTGCCTGCTGAAAGGAAAGGAAATCTTTTTTTACAGTCCCTGCTGACAAAGACTCAAGGAAGATTTATTGGCTAAGCAAGAAAGACAATTCAAGTCCCACTCTAACTTTGAGGCAAACTGCCTTCTTAAATTACACAGATCATTACCAAAAATCACTTTGGTCTGCAGTGATGCTAATGTGTGAGTTGTCCTCTCTAGAAGAGGAACCACACCTAATGCACACTGTGAAAGCTCAGTTGGAGGCAGTTAAAGGGAAACATTCATGTACAGTGGCCCTCATTGTTTGAAAGCCCAAGAAAGTCTCTTTTAAATAAGGTATCGGGCTTACCTATAGCTGGCAGCAATCCAGAGATATATAATACATGACTCAATCTGTTGAATATTCATGCCAAATTTCAACCATTTTATGGAACTTTGTGATATCATTTAGGGACAAGTGGTGCTTAACAACATGTAGTTAGGCACAGCTTGTCATAACATGATATCACAAGATTCCATAAAATGGTGGCAATGTGAAATCAATGTCAATCAGACTTAGTGGTATATATCTTGAAACTGTCAAATTGCAGCAGTTAAATCCAGTACCTCATTTAAAAGAGCTTCTTATCTGAGCTTTTAAATTATGAAGGCTTCTGTACATGAATGTTCCCTTTTGAGTATCATCTTCAATGGGCTTATTCATCTATGTCCTTGAACTGTCAGCTGCATTAGGCAAATTCAGTACCTTATTAAAAATAGCTTCTCACAGGCTTTCAAACTTAGAAACGCGTCTGTAATGAATGTTACCCATTAAGTATCATCTCCAACAGGCAATGGATATCAATGACACTGCCACAAGGTTAGCGGCCACTACAGTAGCCACAAGATGGCATGTATGGCTCAGAACCATTGGATTGTCATCTGACTTACAGCAGAAAGCAGCAGATGTCCTCTTCAAAAGTGTATTTCCTTTTATAGATAAGCTTGTGGTCTACATGGGAAAAGTTACATTAATAAATCTTCTTTTAACTCATTGATACTAACAGAAATTTTGTTTTACAGGCAATGATAGTAATATAATATGAACTGATTTTTAAAACAGGGTACAGGTGGGGGGAGGGATCGTTAGACACCATGGACATTGTATCCCTGTACTACTCCCTCCCCTCCAACTACCACCCCATCTCTGTCATCACAAATGATAGCAAAATATATGTCAGAGTACTAGCAGCATGATTAGAACTCCTGCTACCTCTCTTGCTACATCCCTCATAAGTATAGTAGATTTCATCTGAGGCTGCCACAGCTCAGATCACATACAAACTCTAACCAACTTGATGTACAGTATTCTGTGCAGAACTCCCCTACCCCTACTTCCATGGTGGCCATCCATTTTGAAAAGGCCTTTGATTCCCTAGAATGGCAGTAGCTATACTCTCTGCTGACCTACTTCGGTATAAGTGACACTTTTGTAGTGGCTATCTGGGCAATGTGCTTCTCCCTAGCTGCACAGGTACTCAGCAACTCTATGCCCCCCCTTTCCTCTTGCCCAGGGCACTAGACAAGGATGACCCCTCTTGCCACTGCTTTTTGTACTAGCAATTGAACCCTTGGCTGTGGCTATGCTCCAGCATCCCAATATACCTGGTATCGCTATGGAAGATAAGGAGCATAAATCTCTGCTATGTGCAGATGACCTTTTAGTGTTTCTGAGAGATGCCCATTCCTCCACCCCCCCCCCGCTCCAGCTACTATGTTCATTTACAAATATATCTGGTCTTAGAAATAATACCTCCAAAACCAAAGTATTAACATTAAATAGGGCCTGAAAAGCCACCCCCTTTATCTCACTGCAACTCAGGTGGGCACCAGAGTCCATTATCTACCTTGGCATTCAAGTAACTCCTCACTTAAATAAACTCTGTGACCTGAACTTTACCATCCTTATCCCCAAAATTAAGGCTCAGTTAAATCATTGGGAATAATTACACCTCTTGCTTGGAGGGAAGATTGAGGCCATAAAGATGATTACTGCATGGGAAGTTTTCCATCTACTCTCCCACCTCCCTGTACCCATACCGCAAAAGTGGTTTAATACATTGGACAAACTAATTGGTCAGTTCCTCTGGGAAGAACACCATTCTTGCTATAGCAGGACCAAACTACGTTGGCATTGGAGGAAAGGTGGCTGGCACCTATTCTGGTTTCAAGGCTACTTCTGGGTTTTTAACTTAGCCCAGACCATTAATGCTTTGATAAACTTGACCCCACCTCTCCTCTCTGACTCTCCATCGAAGCTAAAATACTGAAGACCTCTACCCCCATGGTATGCCTATTCCCAGGCTAGAAACATACCAAAAACCTCCCATCTACCATCATCCATCAATACACACATGGAAATGGGTAAATAAATGTCTGGCTCTAGACCTGGTACATCCGATCCTTACACTCCTCTAGGATAACCCCTCAATTCGTATAGATGATGATCTCCTAAACAGAGACAGGGCATCTCATCCCTGAATGAGCTGCTCAGCACACACTCAATCACCCTAAATTCCTTCCATAATATTCAAATGTGCTACAATTTGCCCAGATCAGACTTTTGGAATTGCCTTCAATTGTTTAGCACCCTTGATTCCCACCCTTTCCAGACTAAAAACCTTTCCTATCCCTATAAAGCTTACCCTATCTCCAAATGGCTAACTAATAGAGCAGGGAAAGCAGGATCAATATATTCCCACATCACGAAAAATCTCCCTGACCAAGCCACCGCAGATAGAACGTACTCGGCTACCACCCTCGGGAGGGTTATCACAGACTGGCAGTGCTGTGGAAAACTGCTCATAACCCTACCGAAGATTCCAAAAGCAGACTCTTGCAAAATAAAATGTTCCATTGCTGGTACCGTACCCCTTGAATCTTATACAATGCGCACCTTCTCCCTTACAAACAATGCTGGCAATGCCATCAAGGCAAAGGGGACCTTTTCCATATTAGTTTAGTTTAGTTTATTGGTCTAGAAATTAATACCTTTGAGCCAGGGCTCTTTTACAAAGGTTCCACATCACAGAGAAACATCAGCAAATACAATAGACATAACAGGTAATACTAAAAATGGAAAAGTTACATAATAAGTTTGCTATATGCAGGTTGAGGTAGGAGGTTGTAATAAACATGCTTTTAACAGTTTCATGGGAGTAGACAATTTTGAAAAATAAAGAAACTTCCAAGGAGAGGGAGATCATTAGCATCAAGGGAGGCAAGATGGGGGGAAAAGCGGTGAGCAGTTGAGTGAGTGAGAGGGGACAGAGAAAAGGAAGAGAAAAAGGGGGGGGAGTGAGTTGGGTGGCAGACAGGGATAGTAGGGTTACGTGCGGGCTCAATAGACAAGGAGAGTCGGCCTTGGATATGAGGATGGCCACTGAGGAGGAGTAGACTTTATCGAATACAGTCACAATTGGTAGTGTTGGTGAGGTGGGCGTAGAGCATGGTTTTGAAAGCTCTGAGCAAGGTTGATGATAGAACAGGTGGCTTTAGAGCATATCTTATGGGGTTGCTCTAAGTTAACCAACTTTTGATCCACCATCCAAAGCATGATGTACCAGATACTAAAGGTCCCATCCTACTCTCTTCTGACCTTTTTCTCATTGGTCTTACAGACTCCATTACCCACCTCAACAAAGCTCAAAGGGACCTTGTTATCCTCTTCAGTATAGTGACTAATCAAATCAGATCAAATCTTTATTTATCCAGGCAATCACTGTTGAGCAAGCTCATTTACAATATGGACCTGCTGTTGTCAAGGACAGTTATACATACATAGATTAAAGGTGCAAGATACAAAATGAGCAAAGAGATACAAGCAATATTACGGTAAAGTGGTAGGTGCAAGGTATACATTCCAAGTGTTCTTGTAAGAACATATATGCATCACACAACATTATTGTGGTATATACAACCTCCATGAATACAGAAATTGAAGTAGCATATTTATTCATTCTTATTCAAGCCTCTATAGGAAGGTACAATTCTTTACATTTCAGCCCTCAGTGACCGTTTAAAATGCTTGGGTGAGGATCCTAGGCTACAGAGGGGCCCCTAATGAAGTCTGTATCTCCTGCTTAAGTGGCGAGAGGAGAGTAGTATGGGAGAAAGTGGTGCCATGGATGCCGAGGGCCAATATGGCAGCTGACTAGTGAACTTAGTTAAATAGGGAAGGAAGGAACTAGGTTCATGGCTGAATGTGGTAAGGATAAGGAGGGAACCATCAGCAGGACTGCTAGGGTGTATGGAAACACTTACAGATTTTGGCAAATGTTTTGCCATAAATGGTCCTAAACAGGGCAAAACTGACAGGAGAGCTGAGTCTCAATGATCTTTGTATCCTGTTCCAGAGTGTGGGCAAAGCGTGGCTTATGGCAGCCCTACCAAAATGGGTACTGATCCTGGGGATTTTCAGAGAAATTAGTGAGTGGCTTCTTAGGGCATAGCTACTGATTGAACTCAAGGGGAGGTAGGCAATAATGTAATCTGGGAGTTTGCCGGTAAGAGCTCGGAGTGTCCAGAGGGCTGCATTTCTACACCGCCTGTATTGAAGGGAAGGCCACCCTATGGCTGCGTATAGAGAGAAGTGATGTGTGGAGGATGGGAGACCAGTTATAAATCTTAATGCTCTATGGTACAGGACATCCAGTTTTGCAAGGTGTGAGATGGAGCATTGGCCATAGATAATGGTGGCGTAGTCGATTAATGAGAGGAATGTTGATTGAACAAGCTGTCTTTTTTGCATCTGCGGTCAGGAGGTGTTTAATTCTGAAGAAGAGGCCAAGCCTCTGCCTAAGTTTTTTCATCAATTCTTCTGTGTGCTCCACAAAGGAGAGTTTGTTGTCCAGCCATATGTCCAGATATTTGAATTTAGGCACAAACTCAAGATGTTTGCCTAGTAGAGTGGTTATGGGAGGAAGAGTATCAGCAGCAGCAGAGTAGGCCCTAGTGCTAGATGGTGAAAAGAGCATGGCCTTGATTTTTTTTTTTTGCATTTAGCAGTAGCTTTTTGCTGAGAAGCTGATGCTGCAGCGTATTGAATTCAGTCTGTAGTTCTGTGCATGCGGCTCCAGGAGAGTCACGGCTTAGATAGAGCACCATATCATCGACAAACAAGTGGATACTGGCTTTCAGTAATGCCTAAGTCCAAGTTGTTAATGTAGATGGTGAACAGTAGAGGGCCCAATATGAAAATACAAAAGACAAAGAACCTCTGTGCGCAAACACTGAGGCAAGGGTTACCCCAAAGGGCATTTGGCTGGGAAGCCAAGTTTCAAGAAAATACAAATATGGATCCCTGTGGGACTCCTCTTTTTATTATTTTGAGTGGAGAGAGCTCTCCTTCGGCCTTAATTTGTTGCTGCCTATCAGAGAGGTAGTCCTGGAACCAGTCCAATGAGGTTGAGTCCCTGCCTATGGTTTTTAAGGTGGACAGAAGTAGGCAGTGGTCAATGGTGTCGAAGGCCATGCTGAGATCTAAAAACACAGCATAAACACATTTTTTATTGTCAAGGTCCCGTTGCCAGTCATTAGTGACTTTAGCCAGCGCCGTAATAGTACTATGCTTTGCTCTAAAGCCGGACTGCATGGGGTTAAGCAATGTAGAGTTGTCTAGGAACGATCTCAACTGTAAATCCATGTTTTTTTCCAGCATTTTCGAGAGTATAGGTAGAAGAGAGATTGGCCTATAATTGTTTAGGTCACATGGGTCCCCTGCTTTAAACAGAGGGATAACATGAGCAGTTTTCCATTCTGTGGGGATAGAGTCCTGGGCTAGGGACAGGTTGAATAGGTGTGATATAGGTGTGGCAAGTATGTGGTATGCTATTTTCAGAAAGTATGGGTCGAAGGAGTCAGCTCCTGTGCTTTTTCTAGTATCTAGCCATAGCATAAGGTCTTCAACTTCTTTTACAGTTGTTGGGGAAAAGGAGAAGATCATATCTTTGTTACTATGTTCTGGAGGCTGTGCATTGAACTGCAGATGGAGACTATTTACTGGTGCATTATCAAATGCCTTGCCTGCAGTGGCAAAGTGGTTGTTGAAGGCTTGAAGAATCTCAGATTTATCACTGATAGTGACATTGTTGATGGTAATTTTGGAAGGTAACACACCACCAGGGGAGTGGCCAGACAGTTCCTTTATGGTGGACCAGAATTTGGATGGGCTGTTGGATGCAGAGAGTAATTCATTTTGATAAAAATTGGCCTTGGTCTCTCTGACCAGTTTTGTGCAGGCATTTCTAGCTGTCCTAAAGAGACACCAGTCTGCATCGTAATGCGATTTCCAGGCCTTTTTCCATAGCTGGTCTCTTTTGAGTAAGGCATTCTTCAGATCCGGTGAAAACCTACGGCAGGTTCAGGTTTTTATTCGAGCTTTAATTAGAGGAGCATGGTTGTTTAGGGCACTGGCTATAATTTAATGGAGAACATCATAGGCATCACCCACTGATTTAGCCAGGTAGAAACTCTGCCAGATCAAAGAGTTTTTTAGATAATGTAAATAGGCCAGAGGGTCAAAGTTCTGTCTGGATCTTTTAGTAGAAAACTTTGATGTAGATAGTGGTTTCATGATGGTTCTTATGCCAACTATAAGACAGTGGTCGCTAACATCTGCTGGAAGGATACCGGCATGGGAAAAGTAGTGTGGTTTGTTGACAAGAAGGACATCCAGGATGGTGCTTCTCACTGGATTTTTCTTGTTGATGCGAGTTGGTTCAGTTATAAGTTGGGTGAACCCATGGGAGTCACAGAATTGTTTTAGGTGTAGCGATCCGTTAGATAACCAGTCATAGTTGAGGTTGCCTAATATAATTGTTTCCAGAGGTGTCGTGTCCATTTGTGAAGACAGATGAGTCAGGAGCTGTGGTCCTGCTGCTGGGGGTCTATAGCAGCCTATTATGCAGAATGCCTCAGATTGGGACGGTTCAACCCTGAGAGACAGGCATTCAAATCCCCCCACAACAGAAGTAGCATCTAATATAGATACTGTGAATTTGTTTTTAACATAAATGGCTACTCCTCCCCCCTGGTCTTTCTGTCTGCTCTGAAGAGGAGGTACTTGGGGATATTGACCTTACTGTCTGGTGTGGATGCCCAAAGCCAGGATTCCAAGATCACAAGTATGTCTGGGGCAGTATGAATAATCCAAGCCTGAACAGAATCCAACTTCTTTAGAAGGCTGCAGACATTGGCATGCAGGAAACTGATTCCTTTTAGAGTAGTAATTTCAGTTAGAGATGAAATCAGCTTTGTGGGGCTAGGATTGAGCTCGATGTCTCCTAAGCACAGTAGTAGGAGGAGCACAGTTCTTCTCAGATTGGCAAGGAGATATTTAAAAGCATGGGCCGTGTTGGGTTTTGTGTAAGTTGGATTGCAGGGATCTAGGGACGGAGTTATCCTCTTGTGTTGCCCTGCCAGTGCATAGCTCAAGGTCCATGCAGAGTATCGCCAGACTATGCAGAGTATGGGTGGCTGGGGTTTGGGGCCATGCATAGCCGAGTAGATTTCTGTCCCACTTTGAATAGAGTCAACATATTTTGACTGAATCAGAGGCATCCAGGGGCAGCATGATATGTACATAGTCTTACTATGTGGGTATACTGGTAGCGTAGGGCATGTCCCTTTATTTGAATCAGATCTGTCTGGAGGTCCACTAATATTAGGTAGCAGGGAAAGGCTGGCTAATAAACAAAGTCAGCCGAGACCTCCCATGGTTGCTTTTGCAAAAAAGTGAAGTGTACTACCATGGGAGCTGCTAACCAGGGTCTTTAGGTCCCCAAATTTGTTGTATAGGTTGTTACTGCTGTGATATGTTAGGAGTCAGTGTACAATAAAAGAATATTAAGAGTAGCCCTGACAGTAGCACGTCTCAAAACAAATTTTATTTAATGTGGGCTCTTCGTGGAGGGAAGGAGAATGAAGAGGAGGACGGAGAATATCTAGGTTGCAAAAGATATATTTCTTCAGTGGGGGCTGGTAGAGGTACTTGCACAGAGTGGAGAGGGCCAATGGAAAATTGAGGGTGGAGCTAGTGGGGCTATAAAAATGCTCAGAAAGGGGATGGGTGGGTGGGTGAAAATTTATGGCTTTGCCGTACCTTGCTGGCAGAGAGCATCCGGGGCAGTGGTCTCGGGCGGCAGTTAAGGATGCGCCGACCGTCTGGTGGCCACTAGTCCTACGGCCAGTGATCTGGAGTCCCTAAGGTAGACAGAAGGGGGTACTTTTAGTACCAGTCTCAGTCAGCAGAGGCCAAGCAGACCAGTGGTGATGCAGAGCTACAATTTGCACAACAAAAGGAGCGATTTCCTAGGCGCCCCTGTGTCTAGCTGGTGTCTGCATGGAATCAAAAGAAGGGCTGTGATTACTCAAATTGTACCCTCCCCAAACAATTCAGGCAAGATTTCTAACACAGGAAGGCTTACTACATAACATTTAAACATTTACATTTCAAGTTTACCCCTAATAATCAAGAGAACAGCTCCTTTTTGGCAAAATTAAAGTAAAAATAAGGATAGTAGGGTGAGCCAATCGGAGTCTGCCTAAGAAAAGGCGATCGCACTCCAATAGGCTGCGGCTTTGCTGTACCTTGCTGGCAGGGAGCATCTGGGGCAGTGGTCTCGGGCTGCAGCTAGGGAAGTGCTGACCACCCGGTGGCTGCTAGTCCTACAGCTGATGATCTGGAGTCCCTTGCTGGCAGGAAGTGTCCGGGGCAGTTATCTCGGGTGGTGGCTAGGGAAGCGCCAACCGCCCGGTGGCCGCTAGTCCTACGGCCGGTGATCTGGAGTCCCTTGCTGGCAGGGAGTGTCCGGGGCAGTGGTCTCCAGCGGTGGCTAGGGAAGTGCCGACCGCCTTCTGTTGTGTAGATGGTGCACCAGATTTGTGCCCACCACCTTTGACTTCATAGCCGAGATCTCAAAGCTTGCTGCATATGCCCGTATGTCACACCATACTAGTCATACCTAACAGCGTTATACTGCCATATGGGCACCACTCAGTGCTTACCTACATTCCCCAGCTGAATCAGCCCCTACAGGTCCCCCCTCCCTCCTGCCCCCCCAGACAGGAAATTGGATAAACTAACCCTGCCTGACAACAACTCTTTTATTTGTGACATCTAGTTTTCACACCTCCAGTGAAATACCCTGAGCCTCCTTAATTTAAATTTGAAAAGTAAACAAGATAATATCATCATTCTATCTCATTGTATAGCACTCTAGTCTTTTTCATAGGTTAAGCTCTAGTAGCATGTTAATTTTTTTAAATGCATATTGTACTAGCCATAAAATGTTTTTGATAGGTGAAACAGACTGCTCTTATGATACCAAAGTTAACCAGTTATTGAATCTCAAATATAACCTCACCCTGCATTATAATGTGTGTGCATACATTATGAAACATTGAAGTTCTTCCCAAGCATTCTGGATCTATCTTTTGATGTGTACTTCCCTCTGACTGTTATGTATACTCATGTTGGGCCCTATTCACATAGATATGCATTGCCTATGTGCCATGGATCAGAGGCACATAGGCAACTGCACCGATGAATGCCACGATGTGGGAGTCCAGCAGACCCCTGGCAGCATTCCCCAGGGGTGCATAAGTGCAGCTCAAAGCACTTACGTGCCCACCTCCAATGCCCCTCAGGGGGCATGTCGGGGGGCATGCCTGCACTATGTGGCATTCACAAAGCTACATAGTGCCAGGTGGAGGGGGCACTGGGTATGCCTGCCAAGATCAGGCATCACCCAGTATGCACCCCCATGTACTCCAACCACTGGGTGTGGCAGCACCACATATTGGACCACTATGCTACTCCAGTCCACTATGCTGCAGGGGAGGGCTGTGGCAGTGGCATGGGTGCCTGCCTGTTGGATTTCAGCAATGCCACTATACGTGGCTCATCTCCTCCCCCCCGTGCTCTCTGTAGGGGCACAAGGGATCCACTCAGGGACCTGGAATGGGCATCTGATTAGATGCCCACTCAGGTATGTGGCTCTGCCCCCAGACTGCCCATGTGACCATCCATGCCAGGGGGGCAGGGCCATATCTGGGAGTCATGCGGTGGCCACTGTTCATGCATGTGGCCACCAGTGGATCTCCCACAGGTGCATAGCTGCGTGGGTGGTGTAAGCACCTCAGGCACATATTACCTGCCCCTTTGTGCATAGGACCTGTTGTGAATAATGGCCTGTACACAGACCTGGTATGTAATTGTATATGTTGTGTTTTGCCTAATCTTAATTATTGAATAAAAACTGTAATCACAAAAATATATATATTTAAATTTCTTTCGAAGTTTGTGAAATTTCATTCAATTCAGTGAAATTTCTTGGACACAGAATTGTAACGTCCAGACAGCACTACAAAATCCCTACTTAGGCTTATTGACTATAATTTTGGGAAAATGTTGCTTTGTTTTTCATACCCTATCCCTTAGAATTCTCCAATTCAGATCTGTTTCAAATCAATAATCCAAAGGATAGCCAAGATGATAAAATTAACAAAATCATAGCATTTTACATAGGTGGCTGTCAAACTGAAAATGTAGCAGGGCAAAATTACAGGTTACTAATTAGGTAACAACCATAGAAATGCAGTGATAGACAGTGACATAAGGCAGCATATCCTGATATATCACAATATATCACATGACATGCCAAGTTATGTTAATTGCATTTCTGTGATAATTAAACAATAGAGAACAACATTGTATGTTTTATGATGTGATACCATGCCTCAGGTGTGGAGTCACTAGACTCGAGGCCAACTTACTTCAGTTATCCGAGAAGTTAAATTTATCCACCATAGCATACACCCTGGAGTATCTTATTACTATTATAAAATAGATAATTTTGAATAGTAAACAGTGAGATAAAATAAAGTTAACACCAGTTTAATTGTTTGATAAATTTTTGTATTTGTAGTTACAGGGCAGGATTTTCAAAACATGGTACAGGTCTTGCACCAAACCTTGTGGCATGACACTTCGGTTCAGGCAGTGTACCAACCCTTTTGACATAACTATGCCTGAGTTTACAATCTCGGGTGCAGTTGCAACAGTGTTCATGATTTACAGCAGCTTGCACCACATATCTGGTGCAAGCTCCATAAAAAAAGATCCCAGGATTGTCGCAAGTTAGACCTGAAAAGTAGGTCTAAACTGTGGCAATTGTTGCACAGGATAGAACATCCCATTAGATCACCACAGGCCCCATGCGCTGTATCGTTGGTGCACCTGGGACTTGCGCCATTCTAAGCCTTTGAAAATCCTGCCCACAGTATCTATGTTCCCTGGTGTTTTTGTAGTCCATGTCAAATGTTTAATTTTTGTCCAGTACATAATGATTATGTAAACATTTGAAATACACCAACTAAACTATGGGTTGCCATGCTTGTTTTTAAGTTACTTAGAATGTGACGGCTGATAAAGATCAAGAGTCATCTAGTCATGGTGGAATGTATAATCTTTTGCTGGAAAAATCAGGAACATAGGTAACATAGATAGTACAGAGCTTAAAAGACTAATGTCCATGATGCTCGCTGATATTAATTATAGCCCATTATAGAATTTTGGTGTAAATATTTATCTAAATGAATTTTAAAGGTGTTCATGTTTTTGCTAGCTACCACCTCCAGTGGTAGATTATTCCCTACTTTGGATACTCTAACTTAGAATCATGAACTCCTTTTTTTCGTTTTATAGTGGTCTACTGTGAGTTGAGGTGGGTGTGCCCTAGTGTCATAAACTGTTTTTCTGAGTCGCAAACCCAGCAGTTCCCATAGCTGATCATCATGCAAGGCTTTAAATACCATACATAAGTCTCCTCTCATTCTACGGTATTCAAATGTCTACAGTTCAAGTTTCTTCAGTCTAGCTGCATAATCCAAGCCCTTTACCTCATCCATTTTTCTAGTGGCCCTCTTCTGGATTTTTTCTGGAGCAGTTATAGAGCCCCTATCTCCTGGTGCCCAAAACTGGGCTCAGTATTCCAAATGGGGCCTCACCAAGGAAGAGTAAAGAGACAACAAAACCTCACTACTTCTACTTTTAATATGTTTATTGATACAATGTAATATACCTGCAGCCTTCTTAATTACCAAATGACAATGAAGTTTAGGACTTAGGTCGTTTGTTACTCTAACTCCCAAATCACATTCATCATCGACTGCCTTTAAAACCATGCCACCTAATTTATAATTTGCATGCTGATTATTTCTCCCAAAGTGCATTACTGTACACTTGTCTACATTAAAGGTTAACTTTTTGTTGTTTGCTCAATTTTGTAATTCCCCAAGAGCATACTGTAGGGTATTAATGTCTTCAGAGTTGCTAACTGGGAATCCTAGGCGGGTGTCATCTGCAAATTTAGTTAACCAAGCACTGGTCGAGGTTTTAAGTGACATGATATAAATGTTAAAAAGACAAGGACCCAGCACCGATCCCTGAGGGACCCCACTGGTCACATGGTCCCACCCAGAATAAGATACAGACTCACTGTGTTCGATCCATCGACCATGATTCCACCCAACGTGTTATATTACCCCCTGTTCCCATATTAATAATATCATCAATGAGTTCTGCATGGGGGACCTTATCGAAGGCCTTTGAGAAATCAAGGAGGCTAACATCCACCGCCTCACCCCTATCTAAAGCCCTACTTACTCCACCATAGAATCCCAAAAGATTGGTCTGGCATGATCTTGCCTTGACAAAATCATGTAGTGTAGGGTCAGGCTGAATCAACTTGCCAATATGATCTTTTATAATACCTTCAAGAATTTTACCCAGGACAGACGTCAGACTAATGGGTCTATAATTGGTCACATCCTCTCTAGATCTCTTTTTAAAAATAGGGACCACTGTTGCCTGTCTCCATACATCAATAACCTGCCCATCCTGTATGGATTTAATAAACAGGGCAGCAATAGGGCCAGATAGGGGAATAGCTAGTTCTTTGAGAATAGGTGGGTGGAGACCATCCGGGCCTACTGATTTATGTGGATCTAATTCCTGTAACAGTTTTTGTACTCTAGCTGCATCCACAGTGAGCTGCCCAGTCAAAATATGATCATTATGGGTTTTACTCGTAACTGTTTTAGTATTAAAAACTGAAGAAAATTGTTTGTTACAAATTGAAGCCATTTGTAACTTATCAGTTACTAACTTTCCTAAATTATCTTTTAGTGGACCAATAGTGAGAGTGCCTCCCCTTTTATTATTAATATATTCATAAAATGATTTATGATTATCTCTTACTTTATTAACCAGTCTTGCTTCATAGTCCTTCTTTGCTTTTCTAATACTAAATTTAGTCACCCTCAACTGATATTTATAATTCTCCCAGCTTTTCCAGGACCCACAAGACTTAGCCCTCTTATATGCCCTGTTCTTGTATTTAATATGTTTTTTTATGGTTGCATTCATCCATGGCATTTTTAAGTGAGTTCTATCGGCTTTTTTAATAGAAGGAATATGTTTATTTGTAACTGCTGTAAGTTTGTCAACCAAATCTGCTACATATCGGAGAGAGATTCATCCAGAAAAACCTGCTTCCAGTTCCAGGTTAACATATCGTTTACCAGACCCATAAAATTCCCTTTTTTAAAGTTATAGACAACTGTATTACCAACATCATGCCCTAAGTTACTACTGTAAGTAAATCTGACCATAGAATGGTCACTTGACCCAAGTGGATGGATAACCATGCAGTTGGTAATCTTACTACCCAGGTTATGTAGGACTAAATCCAAGATGTTATTTCCCCTAGTACAATGTTTAACTGTTTGTTCCATGTTAGACAGCAGAAGGGTCTCTAAGTATGCATTTTCTACAGGGGATGTAGTATGCAAGGTATTCCAGTTAATCCCTGGGAGATTGAAATCTCCTACAAGTTAGGTACTGTTAGTAGAGGCTAATCTCCCCACAAAATCTAACAAATGGGAATCCTCTTCATGTGAAATTGACAGGGGCCTATAAACCACACCCATATTGATACAAGCTGAAGACCTTGGGAATATTTTAACCCATAGGGCTTCAATATTTGGTCATTAGGTTATTTCAATGTTTTCAGAATTAATATTATTGGACAAATACAGCGCCACCCCACCCCCTCTTGTAATACTCCTGTCTTTATGAAACAAGATATAACCTGGGATATTCTTATCCCAAGAATCATTATCACACCACCAGGTCTCAGTAATTGCACAAAGGAGTCAAATTATTTTTAAGAGTAATAACATCATTGTTTTAGGTGTCATCATAAGTGTGAATGAAAAAAAGAAACAAAAACACATTTGTCAATATGTTTGTATCATGTTTTCCACTAACGCAAAAATAAAGTGTACATTACTAAACACTTACAATCTCCTGAACTAGTGTTCCAAAACTGCAGAATTGTTGGACATTTCTCAATACCATTTTTGATAGCTGTAGAACATGGTTGTGAATATAACATAACTTAAGAAAGTACTATGGGGTCACCATGCTACTTTTGGCTGTATCTGCTTTCAAAGCAGTAGTTTCAGAGCTGATCACTTCTGGACATAAATATCTAAAACCCCCAATAAAAATAAAACATGTCAGAAAGCAATTCGATCAACGCAAAAGTGCATACAGGTTGACAAATACTATAATATAAAAGGAAAAAAAGTAAACCAAGAGATAATGCTGTAAAAAGTCATGAAAGATTCCAACAGCTGAAACTGTAGAACATTATTTCCTCACTGACACTCTAGTTAGAGCCTTAGCTGGATATAACATAATTGGGTAAATTATTAATCTAATAACCGTTTCATACATATATGAATTTATTTGTGCCAGTAAACAGTCTTAAACTATCTCTGGGTGCACCAGAAAAATGAGAATCTGAACCATCAGGGAACATCTTAATAGTAAAATAGTCCCTTATTAAAACTACATCAAATGTACAAGAACATTTCTTATATAGTTGTTTAAAATAGTTTGAAACTTCTTTCTTTGGTTTTGACATCATTTTGTTAATAAACAGATATACATAGTTTGACACTGACTATCTGAACCTCTTGTATCTGAAACTCCTTATGTAATGAACTCCCTATATGTTTCCCGATTCAGCAACAGAAATCCTAAGATGCTATTGGGAGTGTTTTCTGTTCTGACGAAATCAGGTTATGAACAGCTGATTCTAGCTGTCAACTACAGCTGATACTAGCTGTCAGTATAAAAAAAAGTTAATCACCTCTCCCCAGTGTTAACTGTCCATCTGCTAGCAGCATGTCTACCAAGCACAAAAGAAACATCCTGACAGTGGCACAGAAACTTTGTATCCTTGAGAGGCTGGACAATGGAGAATGAGTTATTCTGGTGGTGGAGTATGACATTAGAATGTCCACTATCACCAATATCAAGGATGTTAAGGATAGACTTTGCTACTTTGCTATGACCAAGGAGGGTACATGTGGGATGGAGCAGTGAAAAAACCCCAAACCCTGAAGTTTTGCTGTAAAGACAGTAGGAATATGGCAGTCTATTTATGTTTTCATCAGGAGAGGGAGAAGAGGACACTGATCTCTATCCCTGTCATTAAAGAAAAGGCCATGCTGTTTCACATGAAACTCAGATGCCAAACTCCTTTCCTAGCCAGTGATGGGTGGTTATACAAATTTAAGAAGAGACATGGCATCCATTGGCTGAGCTTCTGTGGAGAGAAATTGAGTACTACTGATGACAACAGGGCATCTTTGACAGAGCTGCTGCTACAGGCCATCAAATGTGATTCTGTTTTTCCCAATACAGTCTACAATGCAGAAGAAACAGGGCTCTTCTGGCATTGCTTATGAGACAAAACCTTGGCTGGTTGTACAGGAAAAGATGTACCAGTTTTAAAATGCAAAAGGATTGCCAGCCTGCTGGTGCAGAGGCAAGATTGCTGTCTGTGGTGCCGACCACCCCAGGTTCAGGAATGGACTCAGGTGTTGGAGGGCCGGCTGGGGGGAGTAGGATTGAGCATCCAGTGGACTGCTCCCCTGCTCTGGGAGGAGGTGGGGTTGAGTGTCTGATGCATGATGGACCCCTGGCGGAGGCCTGGAGTTCTTCTGAAGTCAGCGCCTGCACTTTGGGGGGGTGGGGCAGATGCGGGTCATCACTGCATGTCCCAACCCCCATGGGATTCACAGCCACAAAAAATGCTGGCCGCCGCTAATGAATTGGCTCTTTTGCCATCCTCTCTGGTCACCAGAGCTCACCTATTAGTAGATCCACTCCGGGAGGAGGCAAGCCCAAGTATGAGGGGGCAGCTGCCAGAGCCTGGCAAGCCCTTCAGGGTTAGGGGAGCCAGCATGAAGAAAGCAATTAAAAAAATGAAAAAGGATCATGTCATGACCCTTGGGTGCACAAACTCCACTGATACCCATAAGCTCAGGCTGCTGCTTATCGGGAAGTCCATGGAGCCCTGATGTTTTTGCCATTTTAACATGACTAATCTCCCAGTGCAGTGTGAGTCTCAGCAAAACTCGAGGATGGATGCAGGATACTTTTTAAGATAGAAAAAAGATGAGTCTATAAAAGGTCTCCCAATTTGAACACTTCTGCTGCTGAATAACTCACCAGCTCACCTAAAGATGCTGGTGATTAAAACTCAAGATGGAAAGATTAGCTGCATGTTTGTGCCCCCCCACCCCCAACATCACTTTAAAAATTCAAGCTTGTGATCAAGGCATTCTCAAAATTTTCAAATTAATCTACTGAAAATGCCCCTTACAAACTGAACTGGAGAAAACAATCTTTAGGTTAGATAACAGGACATTATCAAAGCACTGGTCCTCGATGATGTTGTATACAAGAGCAAAAAAGCCTGGAGTAATGTCTGTCCTGAGACCATCACTAAAGCATGAGCATGCTGTTCAGAAAAGATCCCTCATTCCTGATGTCCCTGAAAGCCCTGCAGACACCACCACTAATCTAACCCAGCATCTCGATACTGTGAAAGATGATGATGCTGCTTCCACCATGCCTGCTAGCCAAGCTGTGATACGTGATATGGACATTATCACAGAACTGGCAGACAAGTTCACTCTGAATCTATCAGAAAATAAGCTTGATGACTGGGTGTTCTGTGATGCAGATGAAGGTGGTCACAAGTACCTGGATGACAACATGATTGTCACCACCTTTATCTATTTATTTGTTAACCGGGCGGTTAGAGTGGTCCCATCGATAGTTTTCAGGCATGACCCATGCCATAGAGATGGCACATATATGTAGTCTCAAAAACATAAATACATACAGTGAAAGTACAAGGATTTATAGTAAAACAAAATATATACAAAGATAATCAGAGATTAACATTTGCAGTTACAGTTTAGGAACAGGACAATATGATAGTGTGATATGGTGGTATAGCAACAATGGAAACAAGTGTGAGTGTCTGAATACTAAAGGGTACAATTGCATATAGATTTGGATAGGAGGGTGGAAAATAAGTTCAATTTGAAGGTCTGTGTAAGGCCTAAGATGAGGACAGAGGAGGTGAGGCTATCTAAAGTGTAGAAGTCACAACAGAGAAAGCTGTGTGTCCCATGTTCATGTTAGAGTGAGAAGCATTTAGCAATGGTTGAGATGAGGACCTCATTGTCCTAGTGCTTTACTTATGGCAGAGGAACCTGCTTAGGGAGGGGCTGGGCCTGCCATAAAGCTTTTGTGCACAAGGGCCCCAACTTGGAGGTCATGTTAGGCCTGGAGAAAGAGCCAACCTTGTGTGGCGTACAGTGAGCAGTGATGGGTAGTTAGAGGGGCTAAGAGAATAAGTGACAAATGCAGTCATAAGCAGCATTTAGAAGGGTGAGTTCCCTGGGTGATGTCTATGAGGTGTCAGGGGAGCAGTACTCCAGGAGAGGGAGTAATTTGTCCCTTCCTATCACCAGTTGTGCCTCAGGGGTAAGAAAGTGTTTCAGGCGGTAGCAAGCTCCAACCTGCTGGTGCACTCTCTTGATAGTTCCATATATAAGTTCACTAACTGTGAGGGAGGGGTTCAGTGTGACCCCCTGATATTTATAACTCTTGACATGCTCAAGAGATGTACTGACAGAGGCCAAGATTGAGAGGGAAGAGACCATAGACGTGGATTGAGCTTTTAACTGGAGCTAAATAGCATACTCTTGGTTTTCTTAGTGTTAACCAGTAGTCTGTTAGTGGAGAACCAGTTATGTGTTATTTTGAAGTTGTGAGATAGTGAGTTGGATAAGGAGGTGATACTGGAGTCACTCCTGTAAATGATCAGATTGTCCACATACATAATTTTCTGACAGTCAGGATTTATGTGCAGCAGGTTGTTAATGAATTGGAGTATAGAATCGGGTCCATTATGGATCCTTGTGGGACACCACTGGTCACCTCAAGGGGAGATGAGACAGCACCACAAACGTACACACTTTGTGACCTCCCAGAAAGGTAACAACAAAATCAGTTTGCTGTCCCCTCAGAGAAATCAGCCAAGGCCAGTTTCTGAATGAGTAGGTTGTGATCGACAAGATCGAATGCTTTGGATAAGTCAATGAAGATGGCTCTGGTTAACCTGCCCCCATCAGCTGATCTGAGTATGTGGTTAATGAAACAAGCTGTTGCTGTGGTGGTGCTGTAGCCCTTCCTGAAACCATGCTGTATGGGGGAGCATTATCCATTATTGTCTATCTAGTCAGACATTTGCCAGAAGACTATCTTTTCTACTACTTTGCTTAGATGTGACAGTACAGAAACAGGTCTGTAGTTCTCTATAAGCACAGATCTCCAGATTTGAACATGGGGACTGCATTGGCCTATTTCCATAACCTTGGTATGGAGGAGATGGCTAGGGAGATATATAGAAGAGAAAGGCCAGAGATTGACTAATGTATCTTGCTGCTAGCCTCAGAAATCCTGGGCAGAGTCCATCACTGCCTGCACTGCCAGATTTGGTCAGCCCCATAAGGAACTGATAGATCTCCTTTTGAGTGGTACACTTAAAATGGAAAGGGGCAATTAATGTTGGGAGGGGATAACTGGTGACCTCAGGGTTGGCGGTGTTATTTGGGGAAAGTTTGTCAAGGTAGGGCTGGAGGTTGGTGAATCTGATGTTTAGTAGATCTGCTACGATGTTAGGCTCAGAAACTAGGCCAGCATCAGTGGGCAGACTAATGGAACTCTGCTTGGTGTCTGATTTTATTAGGGAGTTGATGGAGGACCAGAATCTACGGGCATCACTCAGGTTGTTTGTCTGTTGGTTTTTGAAATAGAAGGCCTTTTGTAGTTTGGCCTCTTGTTTGCAACTGTTGAGGAGGGCATGGTATGAGTTCCTCAAAGTTGGAGTGGGGTTTGATTTATACTGATCCCACTGTCCCTTTGTTTCATTTCTCTGAGCAGCTCCCTAGATAGTCATCTGGAATTGCTGCCCCTGACCCTGTGTGTTTTTACTGGGCAGTGCCTATTTTGAATAGAGGAAAACATGGAGGAGAGAAAGCCAACAGCTGAGTCAAAATCTGTGAGGGAATAATACTCAGACCAGTCCAACGCCTGTAGGTCAGCTCTGAGTAGTTCAGAAGACAGTGCTGAGAAATCCCTGAAGGATATGGTTTTGGGCAGGGGACTGGGCCCCTTGCATGTCCAAGTGCAGAAAGTTGGGGAGTGGTCACTAATGGACTCATCTAGCACCCCTGATGCAGAGATTTTATCCATTCTATTGATGACAATCCAGTCACGTAGGGAGTGATTTTTGGACTGGTTATTATGTAGAGTGTAGCAGGAGTCTTTAAATTAAAATCCTAATTCAGACAGTAACTCTTCATTCTTAAATTATACATCATGATAAGGGCCCCTCTCCAGACACCTCTGATCTGGTTTTGTAATCTGAATCATCATGTCCATGAATAACTTTAGTAAATCTCTGTACTCTTTCCACATTATATATACCTCCTTTCAGATATGGTGACCAGAAGTGGGAACAATAATCAAAGTGTTGTGCAGTCTAGCCAAGGACATGTAGAGGGGAAAATAACATCACTCTATCTACTGATAAAATTTTGTTTTAACACATCCCCAAACTGTACACACTTTAGCCACTGCAGTAGAGCTGTTAGATGTAAATGATATGCTGAATTGAATTAAGACCCCATGTGTCTTTCCTCACTGTTTCGGAGGTTGTTGCAACATTGTATTCTGTTCTGGCACAGGAATTGATATGCTGCTCTTTGGACTGCAACTGAAAGTTCATAGTAGTTGGTAGTCTAGGTTGGTGCTTAACAGCACTCACTTTAAGGACAGAAAAGTGACCAATGGTATACCACAGGACTTGTTAGTGGGACCAGTCCTTTTCAATGTCTTCATAGGGGACATTGCAGAGGAACTGCAGGGGAAATTATGCCTTTTTGCAGAAAACACAAAAATCTGCAATAGGGTGGACACTCGGGAAGAGGTGGAGCAAATGGGTAGGGATCTAACGAAACTGGGAAACTTGATGAGTGGCAAAGGCATAGCAGTTGGTGTTCAATGCCAAAACCTACAAAATCATGACCTAGGGTCTAGGAACCTTGGTGCCGAGAATAGGATGGAGGAGGTATTGACAGTCACTAGACTGATAAAGGGACATTGAGGTTATTATAGCTGAGAACTTCACGGTGGCAATGTAGTATGACAAGGTCATGGGCAGGGCTAGTGGGGTGCTGGGGTGGAAAGGGGAGGTACTGTATCTCCATCAGGAAGAGAGATACGGTACTGCCACTATATTGCTCCCTGGTATGCCCACACCTTGAGTACTGTAGCCAGATTTGAAGACTGCACCTCAGAAAAGACAAAAACAGGGTGGACACAGTTCAGAGGTAGGTAGGTTAGGTTAGGTAAGGTAGGTAAAATTTATTTGTATGGTGCCAAATCCCATGGCTTCTGGACACCTTACATAATTAACAGGCAGGGTAAAACAGTAACAACAAATGAATCTGAAACTGTAAAGGGCTATATATAAATATAAAAATCTCCATAAATAAACTTTTATAAATAATTAATAAATGCACACTTAAAAACAACTACAGTTAATGTCCGGAAAAGCTTGCTTAAAAAGATGAGTCTTCAGCCCCCTCTTGAATGCCTCCACCGATGGGGCCTCCTATACAGAGCTGAGAAGCAAGTTACAGAGGGTTGGGCCAGCCACCTCGAATGCTCTATCACCAGAGGTTTTCAGCCTGGCCCTTGGGACCACAAGGAGAACCCTGGTGGAGAAGCAGAGGGAGCGGACCGGAGATGCAGGTGTAATGAAATCAATCAGGTAGCCTGGGCCCAACCTGTATAGGGCCTTATAGGTAAGCAAGCCCACCTTGAAGATGATCCTCCATCTGACAGGCTGCTAGTGCAGGTCTTGCAGGACCAGGGTCACATGACATGTCCTGGACAGGCCCATAAGTAACCTGGCCGCTGCTTCCTACACCAGCTGCAGCTGGTGGAGGGTCCCTGCACAGACCCTGAAGTACAGAGCATTACAGTAGTCAAGCCTGGATGTAACAATGGCATGTACTAGTGATGGTAGTTCCTTGGGCAGAACAGGGGGTTTAATCCGGGTGACATTCCTTAAATAGTAAAAACCACTTTGGACAACAGATGACACCTGAGCATCAAGTGTCAACCTGCCATCCAGGAAGACACCCATATTTCTTACCCTAGAGGACGCCATTAATGGGGTGGTTCCCAGGACCAATCTTGTTACCACTCCTGAGGCACTCCCATCACACCCACAACCAGGCTCAATCACCAGGACCTCCATCTTGTTAGGATTCAGCCTCAACCAGTTGGAGGACATCCAGTCCTGGATCTTGGCCAGGCAGCTATCCAGCCCTTCCACAGCATCATTTGTTCCAGGGGCAAAAGACGTACACAGCTGGGAAGGGGAACTAAAATAGTTCAGAGTTTGCAAGGGAAGCTTTATGAGAACAGACTAAGAGATGTTAACACATACATCCTAAAAGAGAGGAGACAGTGAGAGGTGACATGACCAAGACCTGCAAGTACCTCACAGGAGTGAACAGGGTGTGGGATTGGAGCTTCTTCCATATGAAGATGAACACCAGGACAAGGAGGTGTGTGATAAAGTTAAGGAGGGAGTTCAGGAGGCATGTGAAGAAATATTTCTGCACTGTCAGGGTGGTAGATGCCTGAAACAGAGTGCCAGCCAAAGTGCTGGTGGAGACTAAAACAGTTGGGGGCTTCAGGCATTCATGGAATAAACATTTATTTTATTTATTTAAAATTTGGTAACCAGGAAAGGCACACTGAGCCGAGGCTCATATCCATGTGCAACCAGGGGAGGAGGATAAAATGTTTAGGGATCTAGGGAAACACAGGTAAAAAAAGATGAAAAATTGCACTCCAGGCCAAGTGAAAAATTAAAGCACTTTACTGATTTATAAATATTTTTTTATACAACTTCACAGTAATTCAGCAAATATATATAGGATCCACATACCTAAAACAAAACAACCCAGTGCTTCGAGGCCTCAAAGACCTCTTGGCAAAGAGGTCCTTGAGACCTTGAAATGCTGGACTGTTTTGTTTTAGGTATGTGGATCCTATATGTATTTGCTGAATTACTGTGAAGCTGTATATAAAAAATATTTATAAATCAGTAAAGTGGTTTAGTTTCTCCCTTGGCCTGGAGTGTGGTTTTTCATTTATTTTTATGACATTATTTTCCAGCACCTGACTTTACTGTGATCTCCCTCCTGGTTCTCTATTTCGGAAACATAGGGTTATACTGGTGCAGAGACAGGTAAGGGAAGGGTCACCAGAGATCTGACAGGGTCTGCAGATGTATAGGCAGGGAACACGTGTAAACTCAGTGGGCCAAGCAGTCCTTCTCTGCTGACAAATTCTATGTGTCTATATTTCTATGGTGCAGTTTGGAGTATTTGAGCATGTTTTTTTACAAATATTATTTATTTAAAGTTTATGATTACTGGATGAGTTCTATGAGATGTAAATCTTGTTTACAGAACCTCCCATGTCAAAAAAGACTATACAGAGACACACTACATATCACGGTAAATAAAGCATCTATGCAAGTAGAAAAACTGTTACAACAAAGTTGAGTTTTTAACATGTTGAGTTTAGCCGGCCCAGTGGTGCTGAGGGTTGAGGCGCTGGACGCCATACCTCACACCTTGCTGGCGACCTGAGTTCAGGAGCGAGTTTGGGTGCCAGGCGTCGGTTGGGGCAGGTAGAGGATTGCGCACCTGCAGGGTGGTTCTCCTCCCAAGGGGGAGGGGGAGGGATAGACCGGTGCACCAGCGGCTCCCGGTGGAGATTGGGAGTGCTGCAGTGCATGGGCTGCACACTGTACAGCGTGGCTGACGCAGACAGGGTTGCCATGCATTGTTGCATCAGGTGTGCCCATGCAAGGTGGGGAGGTCACCACCAGAACAGAGAAAACACCGGCTCCATGGAACAGATGATGGCACCTGTCCCCCATGCCCTCTGCCAGGTTCACCTCATCTGGCCTTCCACCTGTGGCCAGAGAATGACTTAGAAGAGTGCCCAAAGAGGAGGGGGCAACCCACCCAGGATAGGTTAAACCTGGGGTTCTGGCTGTGGGGAGCGGGGGGAGAGGAGGCACAGTTTGAGGTGGCCTCAGGTGGGCAGGATATGGGCAGGATGCCTGAAAGAGGTTCCATGAGCCGTGATCAGAGGGAAATAAAGTCAAAAAAAAAAAGTTGAGTTTAACAGCATTTTTGAAAGATGATGTACTAGTACAATATCAAAGTTGCAGCACTATTCCAAGAATGGGGGGGCTTTGAAGGAAAAATTTGATCTGCCATAAGCAGATGAAAATTTAGATAACTGGTAACAGTAATGCTGAACATCTCACAAGGCATATGTATGAGAAGGTGCAACCAGGTGATCAGATAGATATGAAGCAGTTTGGTCATTTACGACCTTGCGAACTGAAGAAATCCAGTTTAGTTCTGTCCTGGAGGAGGTGTTAACCATTTAGATGTCTGTAGTAGTGAACAGTGATGTGCATCCCATTTTTCTTTTAAAGTGAACCATAGCAGGTGGTAATAAGTTATTTAGGGACGCTAAAGCAGACTCTGAAGCATGGTGATTAATGGTCTTCCCATAATCTATCATTACAAGAATTGCTTGTGTAACTAAGTGTTTTCTGTCAATTACAGTTAGGCGATGATGGGCTCATTTTAAATGAACCAAGCAAGACCAAATTTTAGAAGTAAGTTGTTTTGATATGATTTTTAAAAGTGATAGTGAAAGGGCAGTCTGGGTTAGCTAAAGAGTGCTGTGAACCAAACAACATATATATTTTTTTTGCCATTAAGAATCAGATCAAAACATCTGAAAACCAATTTACCAAATTATCAGAATTATGTTGTGGTGTTTTGGATAACATAGCAACTGATTTGTGAGCTAAGAAGAGGATAATATCATCTCCATAAAGATGCTTTAAACATGTATGAATAACAGAGGGTGGAGGATTGACAAATAAACTGAAGAAAATTGGGCCAAGAAGAGAACCTTGTGGAACCCCAATAGGGACAGGGAGAGTAGAAGAAAAGCACCCATCCCAGAGAACAGATTGAGATCTCCCCTGTAAATAAGAAGATAGCCAATTAACATCATATAGAGAAACATCACAATAAAGACAAAAATGAAGTAAAGAATGATTAATCAAATCAAAAACTTTAGACAGGTCTATGAAGGTCTGTGGAGACCCCATCTCTGCAAAGACATAGACAGTGTGGAGGCTGTCCAGAGGAGGCCAACCAAAATGATGCAGGGTCTGCATCAGAAGACATATGAAGAAAGACTAAAGAAACTAAAGCTGTATAGCCTCGAGGAAAGGAGGGAGAGGGGGGACATGATAGAAACTTTCAAATACTTCAAAGGAATCAATAAAGTCCAAGAGGGTAGCATCTTTCAGAAAAAGAGATGTGCAAAAACAAGGGCGCACAATTTGAAGATAGAGGGGGAACAGCTCAGAGGTAATGTGAGGAAGTATTTCTTCACAGAGAGGGTTGTGGATACATGGAATAGCCTTCCTGAGGAGATCGTAGAGTCAAAAACAGTGGGAGAATTCAAGAATGCATGGGACAGACATAAGGCAATTCTATTGGGGGGTAGGAGGAAGTAGGCTGTTGGTTAACTAGGATCTGCAGCTTATCCGTTAGGTAGGGAAATGGGCAGACTAGGTGGGCCAAGCGGTCCTTATCTGCCATCAAATTCTATGTTTCTATGTTTCTATGAATATACTGTAGAACCCACAAAGCAACCAATATCCAAGACACCCAAGACAAGATCGTTAAAATCAATGGGAGTAATATGGTTGGAAAATTTAGGTTGGAAGCCTGATTGGTGATATGAAAGAATTAGCTGTTGTTCCAAATAGCCATTTATCGGATCCATGATGCTGCATTGACAATTTCATATCGGCGCAATGTTACCCAGATACCACTACATCAACCACAATTGCTGTCAGGAAGGTGCCCGTGTGTGCAATCTTCTTGTTTTGGACAACAAAGTCAAAAGGGCTTCAGTACAAAACAAGCATTTGTCAATGCCGAATGTTTGCTTGCTGGTATTAGCATTGGAAAATGCAGGAGTTAGAGAGATGCAGAATAAGAATAGCAGTGAAGTACTGAACTTCATGCCAACCTCACCTCCACCCTGCAGAGATGGACAGGCAATAGGGTATGTGTTTGGGTTGTCACCCATAACATTCATACCACTTCACTTCACCCTATCCTGCAGACACCGACACATGTTGAGGTGTGCCTTGGGTTGTTCAGCTGTACAGTCACCCCATTCCATAAGGACATACACTGAAATGGATGCAATATAGGAGAATGGGGCGAACTGTGGGGCAGAAGAGTTCAAGGCACACCTCGATGCCTGTCACTGGCTGCTGGGTGGTGGGGTGGGGGTGGAATGGCATGAGCATTACATTTGGCAATACAAAGGCATACCCCTGATGCCTGTCAGTCTGTACAGGGTGGGATGTTATGGTTAGACACCCTAACGCCCCGGGCGTTTGTTGGTATTTACACTATAAATTTTCAACATGGCCTTCTTGTGACCCCCATGTCATGAAAGCATTTGGGACCTCTTCTCATGAACAGTGGCACTGTGATTTTGTTAATGTGTCCTGAATTTTGAGTTTCCACAGTGACCGTGCCATTCTACACCAGATGTACAAAAACACAGATTGGGCAGGATGTGAAGAATGACAACTGTATTATTCATAGGGAGCTGTGAAGAGATGGCAATGTTGAAAATCTGTAGTGAAAATATTAAAAATACTAGAACTTCCAGGCTTATGTGAGTAACACAGTCATTTAGTGGAATTTTTTCATCAGATTTTCAACATAGGCATTTTGTGACCTCTGCTCATGAACAGTGTCACTATGATTTTCCTAATTTGTCCCAAACATTGATTTCCCACAGCTACCGCACTATTCTGTGCCAGATGTGTTAATGCATATTTCAGGCAGGATATGAAAAATGACAGCTGTACTGTTCATAAGGAGGTGTGAAAAAATACCAATGTTGAAAATCTGTAGTGAAAATATTACAGATTTGCGAAGTTACGAGCATGTGTGGAAACTGCACAACACATGCTCATAATACTGTCATTTTATCAACTTTCATCAACAAATTTCCAACATAGGCATTTTAGGACCTCTGCTCATGAACAGTATCACTGTAATTTTCTTAATGTGTCCTGAACACTGATTTCCCGCAGCGATCTTGCTATTCTGCATTGGTAGTGAGAAAACCCATTTCAGTCAGGATGTGAAAAATGATAGCTGTACTGTTTATAAGGAGGTGTGGAAAAATACCAACATTGAAAATCTGAAGTAGAAAATATTTTAAATTGCAGAAGTTAACGTGCATTATGGAACTATGCAATACTGCCTTTCGTAAAACAGACATTTTTTGAATTCTTTTCACCAAATTTGTAACATAGGCTTTTTGAGAGCCCAACTCTTGAGCACTGGCACTGTTGTTTCATTACTTGGTCCCAGAAGGTATTTCCATGCAGTGACCACAAAATTACCTTTCGGGACCGAATAACGCCATTCATACTAAGTTTCATACTAGGTTTTAATAGGCGCTAGAGAGCCAAAAAGGCCCATGATTTACTCCTATATGTTAATAATATCTAAAAATTGGCCCAGAAAGGGTATATTTATCCAAACGTGTTTTATAAATCTGTTTAGAATTACTGGTAATTACTTCTAATGGTAATGCATTCCATAACGTAATAACCCTTACTGAAAAAAAGAATTTCCTTGGGAAAAATTTAATTTCTTGAGTTGTAACTGTAAAGGATGTCCTCTGAAATCGTAAGGTACATCCTTGAAGTGAAAACCTGGGTGAACTATTAAGTAAGGATCATTTATAATGTCGTACATAAGGAGGAGATCACCCCTTAGACACCTTAATGATAAAGGCATTAAATGTAGAGATATTAGTCTACTCTCATAAGGTATATCTCTTAGGTCTCTCACCATTTTGGTATCTTTCCTCTGTACCTTTTCTAATACTAAGATATCTTGTTTCTAATAAGTGCCTTGACAGTGCCTGAATTCACGAGGAGGGGTCCCAATAACCCCAAGTTGAAAAGTTGGTGCCAAAATTGCCCAAAGTGCCTGAGATATGCACCAAAGTTGAAAAAAAAACTATTTATGCCATTATACAGCTTACCGGCATTCCTTCAGTTCGTGTTCGGCTTTGAAGAGTGCAGACGTGTTCTTGGTCCACTGAAGATCATCGCGCCAGGCTCTGGAGGTAAGTATGGGGTGGGGGGTGGAGAGGTCAGTGCTCAGTGGGTGGGTGCAGGTTGGGGAGAGAGGACAGTGACCGGCATGGGACCGTTTCCTTTGTTTCAGGGAGATTAAAAAAATAAAAAGACGTCGCGGGAAGGTTTTATTTCCAGGCTTGTTTCCAGCACAGTGGGGTGGGCTCCCAGTATGCCACCTGCATTTTTTGGGTCCCCCGTCAACAAAGAATGACTGTTTTGGGGGCATGATGCTGAGGGGAATTGGGCACCCCCTTGGCACTCAACAAATGTGGGAGGGGTTTACATCATGCCAACAGGGAGTGGGCTCCCGTCAGCAAATTAACTGGGTTGGGTGCTGCCAATAGGGGGATTGGCCACCCCCAATCAGCTTTCATGGGGCCGAGAGGTAGCGGCAAGCCACTGCCATGTGTAATTTAATTGTTACACTTGGGAAGGTACTGCCATGCAATGATGGGTCGCTCCCTCATTGCAGCGGAATGTCTGATGCTGCAATGATGAGGTAGCCCTTCATTGCATTGGCAAAAATGTTTCATCTTGGTGATACTTTTGGAGACCAGTGTCATCGGCAAACTGTCCCTCCATTGGTCCACCAGTGCCAAGGCCCCAAATGCAGTGCCTCCATTGGCTGCCACAGTGCTACACTTCCACAACCCTCTTCTCTCCTAAGCTGTCACATAATGTTTCTTGTGCATGCATGCAAGCAAACATAAGAAAAGTTTAACCACTTACAAATACCACCATAAGATGAACTTCTGGAAGGAGATTCTGAAGTCACTCTCCAAACTGAATCTACTAAATGGCAATATTTTTAGCATCGTTTCTTGAGGCAGCTAGGTTTGCTTTAAATTAAGATGTCTTGGATTGGAGAATAAGGGTATGCAATCGTTTTTGGATTTACAAAACAAATTCCAAGATTTTGTAATTTGTTTTGTAATTTGCTTTTTTATATAGTTTAGCATGATGCTTTAATTGAGAAACAATAAAGGGGTCGATCCAAGGAACATGCTTTGCTCTTACCCTTTTTCCAACAAAACTTTCTAAAACAGTTTGACAGAGAAATCCCATGCATCACTGACTTCAGAGCAAGAAAAAGGTTACCACAAAGTGACCTGGTTTAGGTCACTAATAGAAGCCTCACGATTGAAATTTCAGAAACAGCTAAATTTGACAGTTTTAGGGGAAACATTTGGAGGCAATTGATTTATTGTGCAAAATATCATAGAATTGTCACTAATAATGTTACCAGGGCAGTAAGATTGCAAAATAGGGACATCAGAAGAAAAATAAATTAAGTATGGTACAATAGATACCATACAGATGGGACCACTCTGAGTGAAATCATTTATAAATTGAAGCAGGCCTAATGGGGCTAATGCTTGTATTAATTTCAAGCCCCTGCTTCCTTGCCAGTGAGCTTTAAAGTAGCCAACAAGGTTGTGCAGACATGGTAGGCCCATAGTTTTCTGTGTCCCAGAAAGCATTACATTCCATTCTCAGTGACTGGTAAGTCTAGTTATTCAGAAACTTTTTAAGGTTTCAGATTTATGATCTTTTATGGCCATAATTTCACCAGCTTGTAACCCAACATTTGAAAGTATCTGAATGGCTTTGGCATGGAGGCTATAGTTTGCATAACAGTTTTGAGCTTAGCCAACTTGCAGTGTTTAGGTAGCATGCAGGTGAGACAACTGATCCCCAAGGGCTCAAGAGTATACCAGATGGGGTCAGTATTTAGTTCTTATTGATTTCAGGACAGAGTGGGTGCACACCAATCTTTCATTGCTGGAAGTTTTGTTTGTTGTAATCTGGATGATTTTCTGTTTTGTTGCTAAACATGAGCATGACATATTTTACACCATATTCCTCAGCTGAGATAGAAAATTAGTCTGGCATCAGTGCTTGTCATCCTTCACAGCCACAGCAGAGTCAATGCAATTAAACTTTGAGCCTAATACATATCACTAGCTTGGCCATGGTATCTGGACTTGAGGGCTTCTCTTTGTCTAGGTTTTAAGAGTCACCCACGTCAGACAAAGTAATGGCAGGGTGGTGACAAATCTTGTTTTTCCCTTGTCTGTGGAGATTTGTAATATTACAACAAACACATCATTTGTGACTGAGATGACTGTATCACACATGAGATTTAGGCCATAGCTTAGTGGGAGTTCATTTAGGCCAGCAAAGAGTCCAGTGTAGCTTAAAATACTGTACTTATGTTTGCTACTGGTGTGGACTGTACCATGGGACTGGTATTGGATGGTAGATCATTATTTTGATGGTACTGTTTTAAAACTGATGATGGTTTTAGTTTTAGCAAATCTTTAAATACAAAGATGGCCCAGTCAGTTTGCCACTTTCTGTTTTGCTTATTTGATCAAACTTGAAGGCTGTCAAGTGCTGTCAGTGTCAGCATGACATGACAGTGTTTTTCCTTTTCTCCATTTACAGTTTCAATGGTGGTAGACTCAGATGTACCAGGAGTCTTTTCTGGATTGGCTAGAAGAATCTAAAGCAAACTGTCACCAAATATTTGAAAGTTTGACCGTCAGGATTCATGGTAAGATTTTCTTCTTAGTCATGAAACATTCATTTGACATATATGTTAATGCATAAGTGACTTGTGATGAGGCCAAGTGTGTGCTGGAACTTCATTCAGTGATGGTGTGCTGGGGCAGCACCACTGGTGAAGCAGGGCAGTGACAAATCACAAGAAAGAAATTTTCTATGCCATTTTATAATTCCCAGTATATCCAGATACATAGCACATCTTATCACTGGCTATCACTCTACTATTAATAAAAATGTAACTTCTAATGATTCTTACAGGATAGCTCATTAATTCAACTTTCTTAAAGGTGTTAGTGTTAGAGTCATTAGTATTCAAAAAGTATCTAGTTATAAATAGCCCAGTTGAAGTACAATACTGTAAACTCAGTAATGCAGGAAAAAACTGTTAATAGTATTGGAAATAGCTCTAAATCACTAACTTGCTATTTATTTTAAAGAAATAATGTAAATAGAGTATGCTATACACTTTATGTATATAGTATGTATGGATTTTGGCATCCCATTAAAAGAGTGAGTCAATATGAGCAAGTCAATTTGAGTGAGTAAAAAATAATGAGTGTTATGTGAGTGATGCGTAATTTTAGCGAATGGTTAAGTTAGCGAAGATTCACTTATGTAGGTGGAAAGTTGAGAAAGAATGTAGGCAGTTATCAGTGGGCGAGGATCTGTGCTGGCAGTGTAGCATACAGAACAGAGTTGCTGCCTGTGTGCTCCCTCCCTATAGCCAGCAGACCTAGGTTCGACACTTACACAGCTAAGTATTTTTTTTTACATTTGTGGCTGGTTTTGTCCTCCCATGTTTGGCCCCTTTGAATAGTAGTGTATAATTTGCTACCAGCTCCCCACTTTCTCCCTGTCCCTGAATTGTGCCCCCAACCCTGAGTAGTAAAATTTTATTTTCCCCCAACTTTTTCCCCATCCCGAAGTTGTGTCCCCCTTAGTGCTGATTATAAATAGGCAGTTTGGGGTGAATCTCCTGCAAGGGGGGGGGGGTGGCAAAGCTCCCCATACGGTCACTAACAGTCTTTTTGCTTTTTGCTCCATGTAGTGCAGGTTGCGGTTTTGGGTTTCGCTGTTTTTCATTCGCCGTTTTTGTCCAGGCAGTTTTGCTGGCACTGTTTTTACATGGGACCATGTATTTTTGTATAGATAGTTTTATTATTTTCTATGTTACAACAATGGTTGATCACAGAGTATGACATTTTCGGCTGTGCAGGTTTCATTTATGATCAATGTTTGTAAGTACTCTTTTCCTAATATTGTAACATTTTAGTTGTGATTCAACTGTTACAGCTCTGTTTTCCCTGATTTATTTGAAACAAACTGAAAAACAGATTAAAGAAACACAAATGTGGTTTTCTCAAAATATGGTGGCTCAAATTGGACCAACACTTAAGCAGAGGTCTTCGGTTAATCTCAAGTACTGTTAAAGTATAAGTATAGTAAGGTTACTGAAACAATCTTTGTAGATCTTTCCAAGACTTTTAACCAGGTAGACCACATACTTGGGTGTTCCAAATTACATTCTTGTGGTTTGGCACCCCTTGCTTTAGCCTGATATGCAAATTATTTTCAGCATAGGTAGCAACTAGTCAAGTACAACAGGATGCTTTCTGAACTTATCCCTGTTGTGGTCGGTGTCCCTCAGGGCTCCATCCTGGGACCTATCTTATTTTTCTTGTTTATGAATGACTTACCCGAGCTGCCTGCCTACTGCAGCTCCACCCTTTATGCTGATGACTTGGTGTTAATAACCAGCTCCCAAGATGTCAAAGTCATCAATTCACAACTAAAGGCTGAGTTTGGACAAATTCAATCCTGGCTTATGTTAAATGAGTTAGTCTTTAATCTTAAGAAAATGCAAGCTTTGCTTTTTGATTCTCAGGTCAAAATCAGAGCATGTTCTGAACCTCTGGATGTTGCTATTGCTGACGGCTCTTCCATTATTACTGCTGACTCCTTCAAATATCTGGGAGTCGCCCTTGACCTCCAACTAGATCTCTCCTTGCATCTCCATAATATATGTAAGGCAGTAAATAACATACTGGGTCTGGCTTATAGGCCCAAACGTATCCTCCCTCTGGTGGCAGGTCTCATCCTTGCTAAAGGAGTGCTCCTTCCTACCCTTTATTAAGGGACTCCCTCCTTTTACTTACAGTACACTGCTAAGGCCACTTTACCTAAGTGGGATGTAGCTTACAACAGTGTATGTCAATTGACCATCTTAGCTGTTCATCGCACACATCACTGTGAGCGCTATGAAAAACTGAAATGGTTGTCTCCAGTGAACTATTGTACCTTTGCCATGAGCTGCTTTAAAGATAAAGGGGTCAGAACTGGCACCCCTCCCATCTTGGTGGAGCACTTAAGGGCTGTTAACTCAAGTTACCCTCTCAGATCCCGTGTGCTGTCTCTATTCTCTTTCCAGAAACTGGCACAGCAATGGAAGACCAAGCCTTTGCTGTATGTGCACTCAGGCTATGGAACTCCCTCCCAGTGCCTGCTTGCAGTGCCACTTCCTACTACCTCTTTAGAATGTCCCTGTGGGAACACCTGAAATCTAACTTGGTTTGTAACTGCATTTAATCCTGGTATGCCCTCTCTCCAATGATTTGTGGACTCTAGTCCTTGACCTGGTCTGTTCAGGACCATAGATGTGTGTCATCTGTACATACTGTTTTTAATGTTGTGATCCTTAATGTGCTGTTACCTTACCCATATTTTGTTGTCTTTTTACTGCTAAAATGTGCATGCCTACATTTTTTTGTAATTTCCTGGGTCATACTTGAAAGTAGGTATTTATTTCTCTAGTGTGCTTACCTGGTCAATAACTAACTAACTAACTAACTAACTAACTAACTAACTAACTATCTCTGAATCTGATTTTCCAGGGGAAGAAGGAACAATGTGGCATTTAAGGCAATATTACAGCAAGTGAATAACTTCCAGTATTTTAGAATTTGTCTGGATCTTTTCCTGTCGTATGACTAACATATCGAATTGGATGGCATCTGGATGAGCTCCGGGCTGTGTTAGGCCAACATCCCCTCTAGCTGCTCCTATGGCTGACAGTTGGACCCTTAGGGAGAAAGGGGAGATGCCTTTGTCTAGTCCCTGTTGTAAGAACAGCAGAATCAGGGACATGTCAGCCTGCAGTGGGTCGACTTGCACCACCTTGCACCAGTTTGCAAAAATATTCCACTGCCTACCATAAGTGGCTGTGGTAGATGATTTTCTGGACTGTAAAATGGTTGAGATGATGGATTCATGATAGCCGGCGGTTAGTAATCTTTGCCTCTCAGGAGCCAAGTCAATAACTTTAGTGCATGTGGTGCTGAGTGCATCATTGGGCCCTGCAACAGCATGTCCACTTGATATGGGAGGGACCATCTGTCCAAACTCATGGCTACCGCTGAAGCAAACCAAGCCCTCCATGGCCAATATGGTGTGACAAGAATGATCAGCCTCCGAGATAGTCTGATCTTTGTTAGCTCCTGAGGGATCAGGGGAATTCGTGGGAAGACATAGGAATGGTCCTGGTCCCAGGTCTGGGATAAGGCATCCGCTGCTAAGGCCTGCTTCTCCCTGAATCTGGAAAAGTATGCTCTGACTTGGGTGTTCGATTTGGACACCATTAGATCAATTGGAATGTGTCCCTACCTGATTTGAATCAAATTGAACAATTCTGGGTGCAGCTGCCACTCCCTTGGGTGCACCTGCTGTCTGCTGAGCCAGTCCGCCCTGATGTTCAGTTTGCCTGCCATATGAATGGTATGAATGTGGGTGAGATTGGACTGAGCCCAGTTGAGCACCTTGGCTGCTTCCTTGATCATGGCCTTGCTGTGTGTCCTGCCTTGCTTGGCTATGTACACCACTGTGACCTTGGTGTTGGACTTTACTAGGACCGACCTCCCGATAATGTGGTCACTGAATGCTTTCAGGGCATGGAGCACCACCCTCATCTCCAGGACATTGCTAGACAGTCTTGTCTCTGTCATTGTACATCTGCCTTGAGCTGAGTGACTGTCCACGCATGCTCCCCAACCAGCCAGGCTGGCATTGGTCTCCAGTGACACCTGATATGACAGCTCCAGTGGGGCACCCCTTAGGAGGTGTGGGCAGTATATCCACCACTGTAATGATTCCCTGACCGCCTGTGGTAGGAGTACCTTCTTGTTGAGGTCATCCTCTGATGGGGAACCTTGCTGTAGAACACAGTTCTGCAATGGGCAGATGTTCCACCTTGCCCAGGGCACTAGGTCAATGCATGATGCCATGCACCCCAATACTTACGCCGTTTGACCCATCATTGGTTCAGGAGTGGCCCAGAGAGCCCAAACCAGTGTGATGACAGAGTCTATTCATTTGCACAAAGGTCTTGCCATTCCCTTGGCTGTATTTATCTTTGCACTGAGATGCTCTATGCATTGAGATGGGAGCAACAAGCTCTTGCTCTGATTTACCACCCAGCCGTGCTGCAACAGGGCAGCCAGCACTAGGTCTGTGTCCTTCTAAGACTGTTCTCTGGAGCACGATCTTATCAGCCAATCATCCAGATATGGGATAATATCCACTCCCTTCTCCTGTAATTGGGCTGCCAGGACGATGGACACCTTTGTGAATACTCTTGGTGCTGAAGTGAGACTGAAGGGTAGGACCTGATACTGGAAGTGTTGGCCCAGTATGTGGAATCGAAGAAATTGTTGGTGACTGGGCCTGATTGGGATGTGGGTGTATGCTTCCTTCAGGTCCACTGAAGTGAGGTAGTCATCTACCCGGATATTCCTCAGTGTGGATCTGAGGGTTTCCATCTTGAACTTCGGGGTAGTTATGAACTTGTTCAAGAATTTTAGGTTTAGGATCGGCCTGAGGTCTCTGTTCTTCTTTGGTACAAGGAAGATGGAATAGACCCCTGTGCCCACCTTGTTGTCCGGAACAGGTTGTACTGCCTTGTTCTTGAGCAGGTCCCAGAGAACATCCTGTACCTGGTGGGTTGTGGCCCTTTTCTTTGAGAAGGGTGAGAGTACCACCCTGTCTCTGCAGGGCTTCTTTGAAAATTCTATAGCGTATCCTCAAGATATGATCTCTAGGACTCACTTGTCGGAGGTTGTCTGCTGCCATTGTTGTAGGAACAATGACAGTCTTTGTTCCACTGGAGGGTAACTGTGTTGTGGGCTCAGGGGAGGGGTGGCATGGGAGTAGTAGTCAAAATTGCTTTGGTTTGCCACCTCTGCCTCTTCCACCGAATCGGGGGTTTCTACCTCTAAAGGTGGAGTAGAAGCCTTGGGAGGAGCTTCTGAAGTTATTGCTGTGCCCTCTCCCTGAAAGGAATTATTAGTGTAAGTTTGCTTTCTGTTCTGCTGAAATATGCCACTCCCTCAAAACCTGCGATGGTTAGATGGTAAGTAAAGGGTTCTTTGCTTGTCCTTGGTGAGGTCCTTTCCTTCTTCTTTTTGTTTGAGGAACTCATTTAGGCCTTCACCAAAGAGATTGTTTCCCTTCAGGGGTAGGTTTTGTAACAGTGCTTTTGATTCATTGTCTGCTTCCCAAAGTTTTAGCCATAAGGCTCTCCTAGCCCTGTTTGTTAGGGCCCCTGCCCTGGCTTCCAATTTCAATGTGTCCATGGCCATGTCCCCCAGGTATTTCGCTGTATCCAGAAAACATTCTAAAAGTTCCGCTTCTCTAGATTTGGGATCAAATTTTTCCATCACTTCCTCTAGCCGGTGAATTTGAGCTCTGGCAGAGTACACTGCAGCTTTTGTAGCCATTCCTGTGATCTCGAGCAGTTTCTTATCATGTCTTCCACTTTTTTGTCAGTGGGGTCTTTGAGTGAAATGGTGCCACATGGCATCACTGTTTTCTTGCTTAGTGCTACAATTTGGGGATCTATGATAGGCACTGTGCACCACAGTTTAGCCTTTTCCTTTTGTATTGGGTACATCTTGTCTATGTTCCTTTTCTCAGATGGTAGACCTGGTTCTGTGGATTCCCATTCTTTTGAAATTATGTCATCAATGGCTGGACAGCTTGGGAAGGTGTTCTTGACCTGTTGATTCTGCTGGATCATTGGATCAAGCTTGAACTCTGGTTTTGGTGTCTCCATGTCAAACCCCATTGTGGATTTAATGGCCCTCATTAACCCTGGAACCACCTCAAAGGAGCAAAGTTTTGATGTCAACGAGGGACAATCGTATATCTTGTCCATGTTGTCGTCCCTTGAATTTATATTCTCCACATCCTCTGTAGTATCTTCCTGGTCCTCCTCCCCTGGATTGGGGGGGCTGTGCTGTCATCGCTGCTTGGTTGTGGGATTTTGGGTTGGCCAGGGTTTGGCACTGGCATGGGCATTGGTAGAGGTCTAGACTGAGTTAGGGATTCTAACTTCTCCATAACCTTAAGCATAAACTTCTGCTGACTCTCCATCATAGCAACCATTGTCTGCTGAGTCTGAATGAGAAGAGCCCCCAGATCCATCTGGACAGAGGTGTTAGGTCCCTGGGTATCCAGGTCTGTGTTGGGGGTCTGCACAGCTGCTAAATTCTCATCCATGTGTTTGCAGGTGGGGCATTGTGAGCCCAGGTTGTGGGGCAGGAGGACAGCACTGCACAAAGTGCATTTCTTTGCCTTCACCATCTATGGATGAGAAAAGGACAGAGAGAAGAAAGAGAAGGAGGAGAGCGTTAGAAACATGTACTCATGGGGATGTTACCTGCAAGAGGTAATAATCTATATGAAAATTCCTTTAAATTATGAATGCAGAATCATACATAAAAAACATGCATACAGAGAAGAATGGTTAAGTAGCCCATGGGGAGTGGTGCCAGAGCCCCAATGCCTTCATTGTCCCCAAGGGATAAATGCTTGTTTGGAAAAACAATAAACATGCCCTCAAAATGCTAGAAGACTCTTGCCACCGATAGATGTTGTTCGTTGGTGAAGGACCAAACACTGCATGCTTATGAGAATAAATGGTCTCCTACCCAGAATGGCAGTTCAATATTATGAGGCCATCCTATGGTCTGTATGGCCTTCCTACCTAAAATGGCGGCTCGGGATGAAGAGGCCCTCCTATACAAAATGGTGGCTGATTCCCAATCATCCCATACAAGATGGTGGTTGACTCCAAGCAAAGGAGAAGCCTCATGCTGTGCCTTCTTTAAAAGAGAAAAATTCCCACAAATCCATAAATAGTTTATTTTAAAGTAATCCAGTATGAATGCAGAGCCATAGAATATCCTGCAAAGTAATGCAGCATCCATGCCAGTAGGCCACTACCACGAGGGGCCCAAGATGGCTGTGTGCAAAGAAAGAGAAATTCCAATCATTCTTAGCTGTTGTTCGTCAGTAGGCCGCTACCATGAGGGGCCCAAAATGGCTGTGTGCAAGGAAGAAAAGATGCAATTGTCTGGAGCTATTTTTCAGTTCCCCTGAGTGGTTGCTGTGCTAGGGACTGCATTGGGTGCCTTGCTGTAGCTTCCGAATAGTCTGCTTGCTCAGAGTCAGTTGTGGCTATGGGAAGGCACTTCATGGTCTCCGCTAGTGAGGGAATAGCCACGGGATTGGCGTTCATCTTTCGTAAGTGCCGCCAGTTAGGATCCCGCTTGTGAGGGGGGAGACCAAGGGCTAGGACATGCTTCTCAAGGTGCGACGATTCAAACCATGATGTGAACTATGCAGCCACTTGCCTCCCACTTGTGAGGGGGAGACCAGTGACTGGAAGGCGCTTCTGAAGCGTGCAGAGAATTTAAACTCAGCCTGTGAGTGTGTAGCAGCACGGAAGGAGACCATGATGGAACTTGAGCTGCTAAATGATTTTAAAATGGTCAGACTGTAGGCTGGACTGCAGTTTTACCTAATCGGCTGTATAATATTTTGAACAACTGCGTAGTGAATCTCATTAAAATTGCTAATAATAACATTGATGCCCCTGCTGAGTCTATCTAAAGAACAAGCTAAAATTGCTGAAGAATTAAACCACAGTTACCAGCCCTGGGACAGCAGACAATGATTTACAATTTAAATCAGCAGCAGGAAGCCTAACAACCATAGGCCAATTAACTGTGTCCCCTTTACCTAGCTAATAATTGCCTTACATCATCAGGGGCAGCATAGGATTTATTTTACTAATGCATTACAATCAATTAATAAAGCTGTAGAGTTTCCACAGGCTTTTGGCCTACCTTAGTTAATTAGCTGAACAGGGGACTCCTGGTGTGTTTGTAGCCTCTCAGATGCAAAGGTTGAACTGGAGAAAGGGGACTTCTGGGATCAAGGTGTACTGCGAAATTTGATCTGAGTCACATGTGCATCACTAGCCTATCAGGTGGGTTGGGAACCCAAGATGTAATGTCTGGAGTGTCATGGATAGCAACTAACACAATTACACTATTACACTGCTACAAATTTACATAAGAGTAAGAGTCATTTATTTATTTAGTTTTTGTTGACCAGGTAAGTGCACTAGACAAATCCTGCCTATTTTCAGGCACGACCCGGGGGAGGGGAATACAGATGAATGCCAACTGACCTTGAACCAGATTAAGCTGTTTGTACATAAGGTGAAAATGTACAGTGGCTTAAGAGCATTGTAAAAGTATATCCATTAACTAAGTGCAATTACAGAGAGTGAGAATATTGGGTAATGACAGAGAGAGCAGTGGTGGCAGCGGTAGATGATCTGGTGCAGGGGAGAATGTAAGTCAGCGTAGGGGCCTCATCAGGTTGCTTAACTGCATGGGAGAGTAGACATAAGTCACAAGAGCTGTGCCAAGGTGATCTGAAGCAAGTTGGCGTGAGCAGTTAGTGGGTGTAGTCACGCTTTCCAAGTCAGAGACAAGCTGGAGTTTAAGCTTATATCTGAAGGCTCCTAAGGTAGCTGCAGATGAGATGTCAATAGCAAGCAAGTTGAACCAGAGCAGAGCTCAGTAGGGAAAAGACCTTTGACCCAGGGAGGTACGGCATTGAGGGATCAAACTGCATATCTTTTTTGTCTTGTTGGGTCATTTGTTTGTGATATTTGATCTGCTGATTCTCCTCATTCTGCCATGATAGTTTTGGTGCTTATAAACCTTTTACCCCTCAGCTGTCAGATTATCTCACTCATATGCTGCTGCAACTTAAATCCTTGTGGTAAAACTATGGCTGTTTAAATATTTCTATAATAAAATGTGTGCTGTTCACCTTCTCGTCTATAGTGGTGGGCAATATTATTTTTTAAACTGATGCAGTTGGCAGTTGCAATTTTTAGTAATTGGTTTGGCCCCATGATGTATTTTTAACTGTGCGTAAAGAACATTGTGTATCATGTTTATTATTTTAGCAGCTGAGTTTCTATTTATTCCATGTGGTTCTATCAGTAGGGCTACATTTGTCTATAACCCAATCCTAAGAGAATGATTTTGGCTAATTATTTTGCAGCTGTGGGGCCGTACTATGCTTTTTAATTCAAGGATGATACAAATTGATGTGAGCCAGAGGTTGCCATTTTAGTATCTGTTCTTTTGTCCCAATGAAGTGCAAATGTAAAAATATAAACAGCATGTTAAAATACCTTATCTGATTTGTTGAACAATACATGTAACATAACATGCCAATAGATCACCATGAGTTCATTGAAAGACTGTATGCATATTAAAAACAGTAAATAATCACTTATCTAAAAAATAAACACCAACATGAGAACGGATATTGAAACGGCACCCACTGGCTCACATCAGTTTGTATCATCCTTGAACTAAACAGCTTAGTAGGGCCCACGACTGTAAAATAATTAGTCGGCTGAAATCATATTATTAGGATTGGGCTATAGACAAAGCACAACTAACTTAAAAGTACAGTATTGCATATACTGGCCAAACAAAACATGCCTTCAAAACTTGCACTGGAGAACATAAACATGCAATATGTAGTGGTAATGAAATGTACATGATAGCAAAACATTATAAAGAAGCAAATCACGGATCACGTGCAAGCCTACGATTTCAAGGTATTGAGATAGTGACCAAACCAAACCACCCTGAGGGGGAGACTTTGTGAAAAAACTGAAACAGCATAAATGTTATATATGAACTGGATACTGTTACACCTGGAGGTCTTAAGGTCAATAACAATCTGAAATGCTATATATATGATTTATTTCCAGTGATGATATTTGTTTGATCCTAAAAAGCTAAATGAAACCCTTAAATTCACCTGACACAGGAATGCTTTGGTGCTTTTTGTATTATGAAAGTCCCCACTTCGTTTTGTCTTTGCTAGCCTCCCAATTCCTGACCACCCCATTAACATTTAAGTGAATACGAATATCCCCCCTCTAAGAGTGAAAAGGTGCACCTACCCACCTACTCCTGCAAACTTTCGTGACTTCCTAAACAGCAAATATACCCCTTACTCACACTCTGGTTCCTTTGGGGAATTAGGAGCATGACCCAATCCTGTTCTCTGCCCTTGATGCAGCTGGCATTAACTGCTGTGGAGAATGCACCTATCACCATCTCCATTACCTGCTATAACAAAGCACGAGGGCATTACCTGCAATATCACCTGTGTGGTATATGCACATTGATGCCCTTGCAATTTGGTGTATGCTGGACTCACAGTATGGCAACATACAGTAAACCCAGAATAGAACAGCACATTAGATCAATTGAAAATGACAAGTTTGATACTCTGGTTGATAACCACTTCTGACCCTGATGCTATCAAATTCATAAGTCTGGAATCAGTGCGCCCCCACACGCAGAGAAGGTTCTAGGTTAAATATCTCCACAGAAAAACTTACTGGAACTTCAGTTAAAAAACAGTAAAACCAAATGGTCTAAATGACCAGTGGGACTTGAACCCCTTTTGTAAGAATGATATGGAGAAAAACAATATCGGCTGCCCAACCAGATGTAGGGTAATTTACATATCAATTATTATGCTCAGCTTTTTAAATGGCTGACAGCTGTGGCAGGAAATACAAGTAGAGGCAAATTAATGTAATGATTAGACGCATCTAGGTTTACCACCCTTCATTTACACACAGTTAAGCTGAACACAGTCTTATATCAAAACTATGTAGTGACAGCATTTCTTCACAAAATATCACTGCTTAAACATTAGGAAAACACTTTGCTATCAGGTGGTATAGGCTAGCGAATGTAAACCATAAAGTTACTTGTCACTCAGGTGACAACTCATCTATGAAAGGTTAATGTAATGTGGATACCATCTAATTATATTAAACAAAAAATGCCTTTCATTTATCTAATGACATTGCAAAAACATTAATTTTTTATTTGGTTGCTTGTCTTTATACATAGAAGAATGACTCATGCAACAGGCTGTCAGTTAATTTTGACGGTTGTGATGTGCACTCCTAATGTGCTCACGTTCAATTTAAAAGGTGCTATCTGTGTGTTCATATTTTAGATACGGTGTGCAAGTATTTGTATGTTAAATAGTATTAGACGACAAATATAGATAGATATCAGTGAATGCAGTGCTAAATCATTCTGATGTTTTCCCCTCATTTTGAAAGCATCAGGGATTGACTATTTTAGAAGTTTAAATTATCAGTACAAAGTATGTTTTCTCTTCTAATTTCTAATATTCATTTTTATATCACCTAGCATGCCATTTGAATAAATATTTTAATACTGGTGGTATTAGACTTGTCTTCCTAGCCATCTGTCCTCAACCACATACCTACTTTCCCTGTCTCAAAACTCATATCATATGTATATTTGCCAGCAGACAACACCTCATACTTCTGACAACACATTGCTATATGATTACCAAGAAGAAGACAGAATATTATCTGGACAGGACAGGAGTAAGTAGAAGAAGCCCGGCAGACCGAAGCCTGAGAGCTGCAACCCCCACTCCACCCCCACCCCCATCAGCAGGTTTTAAGATTATACAGACCACTGATCTATTATTAAAAGTTATTAAAGAAATATATGTCATCTTAAGCATACAGATGCTGAGAAGTTCAAAACTATTTATGGGGTGGATACTACCTTGTGCAAAACACGTCTGAATACTTCTCCATTATGTATCTATAATATTGACAACCACTATAGTAATTTTCAATTGCAGTTGATGTCGGCACACATTAAACTGTTTTCTAAACTATTATAAGCAGACTTGCCATATTTGTCTTGTGTGTCTGGTACATTTGTTGGTGATTATTGCATTACCAGTTTATCATGAATCTGTGAGCAACTATCTACTGGTCTTTTAGATTTTTATTTCTATATTTTCTCAGTGTGGGTAATGCAGTAAAGCTTGTGTGAAATGATTGTGAGTCTCTCTGCCAGAATTTGGCATGACAGGTACTTGGAGAGCAGTCTCATGCTGACTCCTGTTCCAGCAGGCCAGTTTTCAGTGAGGTTTGGAAAGCTGGTTACAAGCTTCAGCAAATTCCTGAAGGATCCAAAAACAACACAAGGTGCAAACAAGCTGAGGGAGACCCCTGATCCCAGTAACTGAATTGGACAAGACAGGAAAGGATTGGACCACACCAATCCTGCACTCACCAGGCAGCAGCAGTAGCAGCAGAACTTGGGACACAAGAAGCTGCTATTTCATTCCTCAATTACTTTACAACTATATTCATTTTACAGCTTTAATATAGTGATAGACATAGAAGAAAAATGGATGTTTTAAAATGTTTCACAAATTCATATATGTTACCCAATACAGAGTCTAACAAAGGGGTATGATTAAACTACATACACCTGCCCGTTTGATAGGTCCTTATGTTTCTCAGTTCGGTATGGTTGGTCACTTTAGAGCAGATACCAGATAAAACATTACCTTTGTCCCATACAGAGAAGGTTAATTAAGTATATTTACAAATAAGAAAAAGCAAAACACATTACATAATATAAAAAAAAAACCTCAGCTCTCTGTGCTTGGTGTCTACAGTATTTTAATATGAATCTGAGAATGGCAGTGAACCAAAATGACGTCATCAGCTTCTCCAAATCAAAGACCCAGACAAAAAAATAAATAAATCTATACCATGGTTTTTGAAGTAGATTATAAACTTCTCAAGTTAATTATATTGGTGACTTACAGAATGAAATGCCTTAGTATATTACAATGTCCTCAAAGTAGAAGAAACTACAAACTAGTACATCATATGATTGTATAGTTAAGCAGCAACTTTTGTGTATGTGTTAAATAAACTTGTGATATGGCAACTTTTTCTGTCTGGCAGTAGAAACATAGAAACATAGAAGTTGATGGCAGATAAGGACCGCAAGGCTCATCCAGTCTGCCCATTTCTTTTTCTACCTTATAAATGTGCCATCGGCCTTTGCTCTGTCACATGCCTGTTTGAAGTCCTGCACTGCATTCATAGCCACCACTTCCTGAGGTAGGCCGTTCCATATATCCACCACCTTTTCTGTGAAAAATAATTTCCACACATTCCCCCTTAATCGGCCTCCCTCTAATCTCATGCTGTGTCCTCTTGTCCTGCTATTTTTCTTATATTTAAAGATGTTAGACTCTTTCACCTTGTTAATGCCCTTAAGGTGTTTGAATGTTTCTATCATTTCACCTCTCTCCCTCCTTTGCTCAAGGGTATACATGTTGAGCTCTTTTAATCTGTTCTCATATGTCTTCTGATGCAGTCCCTGCACCATTTTGGTTGCCCTTCTCTGGACTGCCTCAATTTGTTTAATGTCCTTGTGAAGGTGTGGCCTCCAGTACTGCACGCAATACTCCAGATGGGGCCTAACCAGTGTCTTGCAAAGAGGGATTATTACCTCCCTCTTACAACTTGTGATACCCCTACACACCCTAACATCCCCCTAGCCTTACCTACTGCTTTAGAGGTCTGCTTGGATGATTTCAGGTCATCAGTGATGATGATGCCCAAGTCTCTTTCTTCCTTTGTGACTGCCAGCAACTCCCCTCCCAGCCTATAGGTGGTTTCAGGGTTTCTCTTTCCTATGTGCATGATCTTGCATTTCTTTGCATTAAATCCCAGTTGCCACTCTTCTGACCATTTTGCTAGTTTATCCAGATCTCTTCTTATTCTGCCCACCCCATCTGAATCATCTACTCTGTTGCCGATCAAGATGTCATCTGCAAACAGACAAGCCTTACCCTTTAGTTCATCTGCAATGTCACTGATGAAGATATTGAAGAGGACTGGCCCCAGGACTGATCCCTGAGGTACCCCACTTGTAACTTGCATCTCTTCTGACTGTATACCATTTACCACCACTCTCTGTTTTCTGCCCGTCAGCCAGTTTGCCACCCAGTTGACCAACTTCTGACCCACCCCGAGCCTACCCAGCTTATTTATCAATCTTCTATGTGGAACAGTGTCGAAAGCTTTTCTGAAGTCAAGATAGGCAACATCAACTGCTCCCCCTTGGTCCACCACTCTGGTTACCCAGTCAAAGAAATCTATGAGATTAGTTTGACAGGACCTTCCTTTTGTAAACCCATACTGTCTTGGATCCTGTGCCTCTATGTATTCCAGGTGTTGCACTATCCTTTCCTTAAGGAGTGCCAATACAGCATGGTGATACGATAAAATGCAACTCGTGATACAAAATGAAGCGGGCATTAATTCCCTAGTAATGCCACTTCATTTTGTAGTACAAACACTGTCCACATTAAAAGTGCTAAGTGAGTATATAATCATGAAGTTCTCACCCGCCCACGCAATGGTCAGTGTCAGATCATCACGGATCTCAGAAGAAACATACCGATAGAGTCAGACTACACAATATTGTCTAAAATAACTAAAATCAGCAGTGGAGCAGAAATTCTACCAAACTTTTACCTGTGTTGTGAAAAATCCCACAGTTTGGTAAGCAATGACTATGTTAATGAGTGCTCCCATAGTTCTTTGCAGCAGAAGGCACTGAAAAATGAGGATGTTAAGAGCAATCTTATTAAATAATTACCAGTTCTAACAAAAATTGTTATTATACTGTTTATCACAGCACATTAAAGAGCCAGCATCTAAATGTTTAAAGTGGAAGCAATCACAATACTGAATGGTGTTAAATGTATGAAAACCCATTTTAATTATTAAAAGATTGTGAAGAATGGAAAAGTAGCATGTGTGTTTTTATGTCAATAGATAATGTTTCCACTGAATTGTTCTAGCACTTGCCATGTTACAAGTGCATTAATGCACTGAGAGTCAGGCTGTACTAGGAAATGAATGCCTGGTTGGTGGTTGGAGGCACTTGGCCTTCGGCCTCATACCACAACCCCCCCACAACCGAACATTAATTCTCTAGTAGAGCCCTCCTTTGTGTGCATCAATGCTTACAGAGTCATCATTTTATATTGAAATGAATGGTGGCTAATGAAAAACTTAGCACTACATATCCCATTCTTCCCTTTCTTTCTACTTTCATATTTTTCTCAGTAAGAAAGCAAAGTTAGAGTTTATATTGGTGCTTTGTAATTAATTATGGTCGTTATGTGCCATCAATTACTAAGCAATCCACATTTCCCCAAGGAGGAATGATCAAACTGCGTTCAAAATGCTAAACAAGATTTCTAGATACAGTGCATTAGTTGGGCAGCATAATGCTTGTTAGCCTTCTTGCAAAGTGATACTGTCCCAAAAATTATAATGTCCTGTTATATTTGAGAATCAGTCAACTGCCTACTCATTCAAGATATGAGTTGCACATATATATCCCATGGTATGCAATATAATTATATATAGTTTATTTTCACCGTTTTGTTTTTTTTGCTAAGTAATATGGGATCTTAAAGAAATTTAAATAAACTGCAAAACCCTCACTCTTTTTCTTCAAATACCTGTTCATCAATCTTTTATTGTTTGACACATTATATTGTTACAATATCAAAAACAGAGCTGTACATCTAAAGTAGCTTACACAATTTAAAATCAAATTCACATGCAAACATAATTAGCACATTTCTATTAAGTTGCATTAAAAACACATTCATATTCAAAATAGTTATTTTAAAGTGCATTACATCGTTGTGTTAAATTGCATTAGTTTCTTAATTATTTGTTTGTTTATTTTTTATACTGAATGACCAGTGAGCAAAAAATGCCCATTTTCACTGGTGACCAGTTACATAAATGCAAACCACAAGAACATACAGAATTAACATACAAATACCGTGTACATACAAATACTAAAATCAATTAAAACATTGACAATCAGCTTCAGAAAACAGAAATTTTTTAAGAGCACTTTTGAAAATTGAAATGTTAGCACAATTTGTAATTGTTTTAGGCAAAGCATTATACAATTTTACTACAATAAATTGTATAGAATTCTGTGCCATTGCTGTGAGAAAAAAATTGAATATGAAATATACACCTTTCCTGTGACCTAGTTATACTAATATTAATCTGTCTGGGAAATAAATCGACAATAGTAATTGGTAAGTAACCCAAATGTAACTTGTTGAGAAAAAGAGATACCCTAAATCTGAATTTATCAAAAAATGAGAGACACCCAAAAGAGCTATATAAATGACAATGATTACATTCCACTTCCTGAATAATTTCCATTCCTTTATTCACATGCAGTTTTACATTATCTATTATCTTAAAGAATGATATTAATTTCTCAACTGTGTGTGCTACTTTATTATTAAGGAATATATCCGTCATTTCTTCGGGATCATAATTATATTCCTTTAATATATCCCCTAGAATTTTTATTCTATATTTATTATATAAAGGACTCACAATTAAAAGATGGACTACATCATCTTCTTCTTTCCCGTAATGGCATCTGCTGCTGCAACCAGACTCTTTCCCATGGAACAGCATTTTTAATCTTTCACTACTATTGTACTCAAATCTATACAATCCCTGTTATGTCTCCTTCCTAGGGAGAGTTGGGCAGGGGTGCATTAGCTCAGAGGCTGATGGGGGAGGCAAGAGCAACTGTAGCCAGGAAAATCCCTATTATGTCTCCTTCCTGGCTACAGTTGCTCTTGCCTCCCCCCATCAGCCTCCGAACTAATGCAACCCTGCCCAACTCTCCCTAGCATTTCTTGCAGCTGTAGTTTTGCCCTCCTATGGAGTTACTGCCTCCCTTATTGCATGTTCTTGTTCTATGACACCACTATGTTAATTATTGCTGTAACACTTCTATTGTTTGACTAAGTTGTGTAACTTTGATCTGCATTCCAAATCTTGCTGTAGTTCTTGTTGCAATTGCTCTTTTCCTTTGTTGCATCTACCCACTTTGTTTGCATCCTGGGTCACATCTGGAAATGAGCCTCCGCTCAGTGTGATTTTCCTGGTTATCAACTTTTAAATAAATAAAATTTGCATATAGCTATATCTAGCTATCTATCGAATATATATATATATATATATATATGTATAAAATAGATAACCCATTCTAGGGTGTGCTGTCACGCTCTGTTATATGTACGCCTTGGTGTGCATTGTTATGCTCGAGACCACAGGCCAAGTGCATCAGTCACCCAAGGCGTGTGTATAACAGAGTGTGACCACACACCCCAGAGTGGGTTATCTATCTTATAAAATGGTAAAATTGATTTGGAGGGGGTGAAAGTGCAGGTGTAAGGTCACGCTCTAATATACGCATGGTCATGTGATGTGTTTCAACCAACTACATGATTCCTTTCTTCTTACCCATTTTATAAATATATATCCTTCACCAGTGGCAAATGAATTAGGTAACTACATTACATTATTTTTGGATATTTATTTTCTGTTAGAACACAATTTATTTAACTCGGAAAATGTTATTTCCACTTAAAATCTGGAAATAGAACACAGAGAACAATTGGTCACATAGAGCATTTACAATGGAAAGAAAAACAAAAACAAGGCAAAACACTAGTAAAAGTATTAGAAATGGTGTGGTATGTATCAAATACATAATTGTTTGCTGTGAAATACATTTTTCTCCACATGTGAATGGTAAGGCCTTTATAACTACATTGGGGCTTCACCACTCATCAGTTATGGGTCTGACCACTCACTTGCAAAGATAAATGTGTTATTCCACCATTACCTATTCCCTATATATAAGGTGACTTGTCTGAAACCAGAACCCAGGACTTCCTTGTAAATGAGCTTGCTCAATAGAGCATTTTCCTGGCGAAATAAATAAATGAAATGAAATTAAACTTTGTGACATTTATATTCTGTTGCTCAGTGCTTTGAGAACAGTTCAGTTAGCTAAACACACATACACATGCGCACACACAAACACATGCACACCCACACCCACACACACACACAGACACCCACACACACACAATACAGTACACGACATCAGAGGCCACTGTGCCTGCACACGGTTGCCTTGGCAGAAAGGTATAGCTTTCTGAATTTCTTTGATCTGATAGCTAATTCAACTTAATGTGAGCTTTATGTAAAGCTAACAGCAGATGGTATACTATTCTGTGGGTGACTCAAATTGAGTGACTCACAGTTGAGCGACTAAATTTGAGCGCTTGTGAAGACAGCGAGGCTGAATGGGCAGCAAATATGGGAACAGCGCGTGTCAGTGAACATTAACGGTGATGCACAAATACAGCACAGGTAAGAGGGACCTGACATAAACAAGGTAGTGAAAGCTAGTTTGGCCAGGCAGTTCTGAGCTGGCCATCTGATGTTGTTGAGGCAGTGGATGCCTGTGGTGCAAGAGGTCTTATTTTATTTATTTATTTTATTTATTGAAATGTTTCACCAGAAAAGGCACGCTGAGCAAATATTGCTCATCTCACGGTGCGTCCTGGGGGAAAGGTAGAGGGAGGCACATAAACAATTGAAATAGAATATCAGAGTAACAATCAAGGACAACAACAACAACAACAGTGTTACATTACAATTGAATAACAAGACAAAGCAATCAATACAATTCCATGGTACAATACAACAAAAAGGTAATGATGCAGCAATATCTAAACTGGAAGTCACAGACAAGTGCAAGGTAACTTATACATATTGGGCCCTATTCTCAATGCACAGCAACTGATGCAAGGCACTCAGCACCAACACAAGGCATGATGCACCAAAGTATGAGCCAGATGCACCGAGGGATGCACTGAACTCAATTCTCCAATGCTGGATGTGCCAAATGCATAGTGCCTGCACCAAAGTGCTCCTGCACCACACAAGCACCAGAAAACACTTGCACCATGATGCAACAGACCCTGCACTGCAGAAATGAGGCAACACCTCCAAAATAGAATTCTCAAATATACGCTGAAGACAGCAATACTCACAGCAGCTAGGCCAGAAATATGTGACTTAAGGACAGAACATAAGATGGTGTGGCTTAGGATGCAAGCCCAGTGTGAACTCCACAAAAGCCAGACTGCAGCAGTGGAAGCAACACAGCAGAGGAAGGGAATGTCTGGGGCAGTAGCAATACTGGCCATGGGCCTTGCCCTACTGTACCACCACTGGAGAAGGGCATAAATAAGGGCACAAGGTGCACAGCACCAAGTAGTCCCTGCACAGGTGCAGCCAAGGCATGGGCACAACCCAAGAAGAGGAATACAAGGAGGGTGTACAATGCACGCACCTCAGACAAGAACCTCAGGGAAGACCACTGTATCACACGATATTGGCTGTGCAAGGTGGCAATTGAAGACCTGTGCCAGGAGCTTGGTGCTGACATGCAGAGTCGAACATGGAGAGGGCATGCACTCACCACTGATGTAAAGGTATGTGCTGTGATCAGAGTCCTGGACACTGGTGGCTTCCAGACACTGAGTGGGGACATAGTCGGAATATTCCAACCATCAGTGTCCAGGTGTCTGGGCCAATTTGTAGATGCCCTCACTCACAGGGTACACCAATACATCAGGTTCCCCATGGATGCACAGTGACAGCATACTGTAAAACAGGGCTTCCATGCCATAGCTGGGTTTCCATGAGTGCTTGGTGCAGTCAACTACACACACATTGCAATAAGGGCACGAACAGTTGATGCTGAGGGTTATATGAATAGGAAGGGCCTTCACTCAATCAATGTCCAGCTGGTGTGTGATAGTCATTGATGCATTCTTGATGTAGTGACATGGTACCCAGGATTGAGCCATGACTCCTACATCTTCGGAAACGCAGGCCTGTGCCATGCATTTCAGACTGGCATGCTATGGGATGGATGGCTGACTGGTATGTACTGTACATGCACAGAGTGATGTTGTTACCCTGAAGTGCAGCAATGGCCATTGCACACCATGGTATGGCACCAGGCACACCTGACACAGCAAACACAATGCCAAGGATGTGATATGCATGAAGGATCATGTGACACAGTGACCATGCACACAGGACAATGGCAATCATTGTGCCATGAGTGTGCAATGGAGTAACCCTGTGCCAGAACATTCAGGCACACAACATAGACAACCGTAGGTGGCTAGTGACACCATGCATGCCTGAACACAACAGTGTGTGACACTGCAATGGACTGTGCCAACACTATGTGCCAGCATTGCAGTGCCTTGCAACACCACAGCCATGCTGCGGGCATGGTATGACATCCCTGACATGTGCGTGACATACTGTCAGCAATAACACACATGTCCCTCTCCTTGCAGGTGACAGTGGATACACACAGCAGCCATGGCTAATGACACCAGTATGGAACCTAGTGACACAAGCACAGGAGCAGTACAATGAATCACACATGATGACAAGATCTGTGGTGGAACGAACGATTGGTGTGTTATAGATACGATTCTGGTACCTTGACCGGGCTGGTGGCACACTGCAGTCACCCCAGAAATGGCATGTAAAATGATCACAGCATGCTGCATACTGTACAACATAACCATAGACCACCACCTAGACATGCCAGTCCCAGAGGAGATGCAAGATGACAATGATGATGGCTCCGGGGATGATGAGGACCAAAAGACAGATGGAGCTGCCAGACCCTACCCATGTGCACAGGCAACACTAGCAGGATGTCGCATCGGGGACACCCTCATATGCAACCATTTCACTTAATGGAAGTGTCACAACACAGCGAGCCATGGGGATCACTGTGTGCGACACATGCATGGACAATGTGCCCTCAACACAGTAGTCACTGATGTACAAGGTACTGAATGTGCATATCTGCCACAGCGCAACACGCATTGTGAAGGATGTGCACACAACAGCCAACTGGGCATGTCGGCATCCCATAGTGGGTGGCAGCGCAGTGCAGACAAATACACGGGACATCCAATGGGGACAAACAACACACATGCCATCGACCCTTGTTGATGAAATGTGGAGGTGTTGCTGCCAGGGGCAACACACATGCATTGGTAGTACTGTGAATGTGAATGTGAATGTGCCCAATGTCTGTGTGCAGCCCTTGATGGCTCTTGACAATGATCAGTAAGCAACATACACAGGACACACATCCGCACCATCATGGCCTGATGTATGTGGCACACGAGAACACATGACACGTACAGCCAGACATGTGGGTGGTGCATGGTGCTGGTGATGCCAAACAGTCGTGCACATACATGGAACAGTAATGGTGTGACTCCAACTTGTAGGGGGACAACCACCATGCCATGCCATGGATGCTGCACACCCACTCACCCATCCCAACAACAGCCAGTGGGAGGGATGCAGACAATGCCATAGAATGCAGCCGCCCATGCCATAGTGACAGGACAGACATGGCAGGTGCCACACCATGGCTGTGGCCATACAACACACACTGCACAATCCACCACACACCTGGAGCATGGCAGTGGACAGACACATCTGCAGTGTGCATGACACTGTGGCTCGGCCAGTCACAGTACACACCACTGCCAGTGCTGGCTACATATGCATGACCAACATGATGAACCCACATGCTGGATGCAGGTGATCCCCAAAGGCGGCATGCATGCATGTATTGAACAACAGTAGCACATGACAGGGCATCATCCATACTGGCATGGGCCTGACACACATGCGAACGCATGTGCCCAACCATGCGTCACCAGTGCAGTATCATCAGTCATGTGGCACAGTATACTGTGACTGCATAAATGCCCTACACAGTGTCTGCACACCACCATGACATCAACAGTGCCATGTGTGCAACAGTGCACATGACGTGCAGGCAACAGAACACGCCCATCCACAGGCATGCACATGTCCACCATGGTGTTAGCCTAATGTCAGCATACAATCCAAAGTGGACTGGTGCACCTATGCTTGCAAGATGGTCAGCTGCTTGTAGTGTTCATACATGTGACCTCATATGTGCTGGTCGACATGTACAGCACGTACATGCACACACACACACACACACACACACACACACACACACACACACACACACACTGTCCACAGGCTACAACGGCTGCATGTCTCAACACACGGAATGGGCACCTGTGTCCAAGCATAAAGGACATGCATGCTAGCAGGCTGACCACACAGGTACATGCTGTGACCACAGCAAACTGGTACTTCATGACAGGGCAGCAATGCATTGCAAGCAGTGACACAGATGCCCTAGTGTGCCTGCAGTTCAATGTGAGTCCTGCAATGCACTCTGCCATCACAACGCATGGTGCATCACCAGTCTGCACCACCAGCACTGCAACGCATACTGCGGCACATAGTGACTAGTCTGCCACAGCACAGTACTGCAAATGCAGTACAACAAGTGGCAGTGTAGGTGGTGGAGTGCGGAGTGCTTCAGTGTTGAGAGGTGTTGCATCGCAACTGCATAAACTCCGTGAAGCAGGCCATCATCGTAAATCCGTCCTTTGTCATGTGTGTTACAAACAATAGTGTGGGAGTACTTACAGGCACTGTTCTGTTACAGGTCAGCCACTACAGTTGTGTCATGTAAAATGGTTGTTTGGACATCCTGAACCATGCAAGTAGTATCGTGTGCAGCGCTGGTAGCAACATGTGTGCAGGGACTGTCAAGTGCAGAACAGAGAGCATCGTGTGCAGTGCAGGTGGCTTGGTGTGCATTGAACATTGCATCGTGTAAGTGGCAGACAAGTATGGTGGGCCACAGGAATGAATTCATGGTACAGACAGTGGTTCGTGGGCCTCACAGGTTTAACCAAACACGTGGCCACTGGCAGCAGGACAAATTCATGCAACAATAACTTGGCCAATGAAAAGAGATCACCGAACCTCATTGATGATGACACAATCCTGCTCACCAGGATGGTGGAGAAATGGTCCAGAAAGATACTACCACCAGGCAGTGATGACACCACTAAGGATGAGCGGATGCGTGTGTGGTGGATCATTCGTGACTGTCTTAACTGTCAGTCTGGTGTCCAGCGTACTTTCCAAAAAGTCCGACACCAGTGGAATGACCTTGTCAGGAGGGAGCTGGACCTTATAGACAACCTATGAATAATAGCAAGGGCAGCAGATGTGGCCATGCATGGTGGATGTCCACGGATGTCAGGTAAGTAATGCCACTGGACTATATACTGTGCCATGCATGCCACTGTTGACACACTCATATGCGTGTTGTACTGTACTGCTACGTGCGTTATCACTGACAACTACATTTCCCCCCTACAGATGGCCACTGACACAGAACTGCCCAGTCAGAGAGACACATGCCAGATGCTCCAGGATCATCACGTACATCAGAGGGTGGTGAATCCACCCCTGCAGCAACAGGTAAGTCGGCATGGGACATAGCATGCAGGTAGCATTGCACATTTACATGCTGTAAAACTGTACTGTTGGACAGGGGAGGCAGACCACATACACACATGCACTACAAGTTTACTGCTGTGTAGTACAATGGGACATGTGTAACTGTGATATGCATGTGTTGATCTGAACCATGTACAAATTGATGCTGCGTGCGATGTGGCAGGGTAGTATAGTCAGGATATGTCGGTGTGTGCTGTGTACGTCTATGATGATAAGTAGGCTTACAGTGTCACAACCGCAGAAATGGTGCATAAACAATGATATCCACACACACCCCTGCGCCACACATGGTCCCTGCATGTGTGCCACTCCACCACGTTGTGCAAAACACACCTTGCCACACACAGCCACGTGGCCATCAGACTAATTACATCCCTACACACTGCTCGTCTGACAGTGTACCAATACCCCTGTAAGTGTACATGCAAGGGTGCACAGGGAGACATGGAATCATGCACTGTCTAATGTACTGTAGTGACCACAACTGGGTACAGCACACAGTCACAGTCATCACTCACATGTGACATGCATAGCTGGCCAGGGATGCATGTAGTAGCAGCACACCATTGCATATGTGTGTACAACATGGATGCAGTCCAAAATTCACATGCCACAAACAGTAGAGTAACACATTCTCCCGTGCACTGTTGCAGGTGCTGGCCCATCCCAACAGAGATAAAATCCAGCAAGCAGTGCACAACGACATAGCCTTGAGCATGCAAAGTGCAGACTGAAGGGAAAAGAGGCACAGGCATGCAGGGAGCAGACACACCAACATGCCCAGGGAGAGCATGTGCAGGTCAGCAATAGACATGGTATCCAGAATGCAGTGCAGCAATGGAAGAACATGGAATGGATGGAAGATGGCCATCTGGATACACAACCCAGCAACAGTGTGGACAATGGAGGCAATGGCATAGATAACTACAGGGGCACAAATAGCAATGATGTGGCTGGGCAGGATGTCCTTGAGGCAGTGTAGGGTGATGCTGACAGGGCCAAAGCCCCAGAGCGGCAGCATGGGACATCATCTGGTGGGGAGGATGAGACACCTGATGCAACAGACATTGCTGGCAGTGTGCAGCAATGCCAAGCCATGCAGGCATTTGCACATGTACTTGTGGCCCACGTAAGGCCGCTAGCACATCATGTAGCACTGATACATGCTGACTTCAGGAGGCTGCTTGAATACCTTGATGGGTATAAAGGCTAGTGATGTTCACACAGCACATGTGTATGTGAGGCACAGGTGTACCCATTCCCAGGTGACACATCACATATAACGTAGGATTCTGAACCATACTGCATGCCTCCGTGACAGTTGTGCCTGCCACATCATTATCACAATGCAATTACCCGATGGACCTACTTAGCTGTGGACTGTGTTCATGAATATGCTTAGAACTCTTGAAACTCTGTACTATGGGTTGCCGCTCCTTGCACCACCATCAACACCACCACATATGAGCCCTGTCATACACGTATTGCATAATAGGTGTGTTACAGGTTTACAGCTGCATATAGCAGTATATAGTAGGTGCACATCTATAGTTAGCAATGTTGTTTGATTCTTAGATAGTAGGTCAATAGTCAGTCTGTTTTCTGTGCATAAGGCCTACTCTGGTGTAGTTGCCTCCATACTGCATGTCATATATACCGTTGTTATGTGTGTAGTCCCAAGCTTATGCCTGTACATGTGTATGATGTTACCATTGTGACATGGGTACTGCCATAGTAGTTGTTCAGTTGTTTGTTGCAGTACATGTGAAGCCACAGTATAGTTGGAATTGAGTGTTGTTCAGAGTACTGTTGTATCACTGTTGCATTAATAAACGCTTTAACAGTTACCCATGTCATCATGTCAGTCATTTGTACAGCAAAGGTGTACAATGTGTAATGTGCCCAGTGTGGGCAGGCATGATACTATGCAGGACACCTCTCTGCGTAACCCCAATGACTGCTGTATTGTGGGTGGGTGCTCAGACATAAGTACGTCGTGTGGCAACATGCATCCTGGTGTACTGTACCATGTGCCAACATGTGACACACCATCTACAATGGGTGCACTTATGTAGGGATGTCATTCATCCACCCAGGGCCTGTTTGGGTGTTGCACATGTGTATCTACAGTGGATGTGGTTGTGGCATGATGTTGTATGCTTGGGGCGGGACATGCACAGCATGGAACATGCACTGTACATAGGACTGTGTGGTTGCACACAGGCTTTCAGGTGGGCACAATCACAGTCCAGCCACCATTCCTGTGGGGCACATGGGGACGGTTGGGAGTGGTGCACAGGTTTGCCATACACCTGTGTGGGGGTGGCGCTGAGGCCATCTGAGGTTACTGTTGGTATACAATGGCATGTAGATGCAATGGACAACGACCGCCATCATTGTACATGCACCACTCATGTGTTGGTGTGATGTCCAGTGTACAGGGGCATGGTGGGGTATGGTCTGTGCATGCAGTGGGACACTGTGTGGTTGTGTACTGTGATGGTGCCAACACCTGTGAACATGATGGGTACTTGGGCAGGGCACAATGCTTTGTCCATACAGCCCATAACAGTGCCACATATGCATGGTCAGATACTGTCACTGACAGAGGCCATTCCCAGTACTGTGCTACACTACCGTGTGCCCACACATGTCTACACCCACATAGCAATAGATGGTCTGTGCATCCACATGCACTTACTGAAGTGTACAATGTGCTTGGGTGCATAGCATAGCACATCTGCGACACAACTGTTGTGTGTAGGCATCTGCTAATTACGCCTGTGCCCTGGGTGACAGCTGTCATGTATCATGGGCATGACACTGGATGTTGTGTCACCAAGTGGTCCCTAGGCATGGTTTTCACATGGGCATGCTGCTATAAATGGTCTGAGGAGTGGCACCTGGGGTTTTATGCAAGGAAGTGCATGATCATGCACTTAGGGAAGGGAAACCCTGAAGCTACCTATAGACTGGGAGGGGATTTGCTGGCAATCACAAGGGAGGAAAGGGAGTTGGGCATCATCATCATCACAGATGACCTGTAATCATCCATACAGACCACTACAGCAGTAGGTATGGCTAGAGGGATGTTGGGATGTATTAGAAGGGGTTTCATGAGTTGTATGAGTGAGTTATATAGCCCTCTTCACAGGACACTGGTTAGGCCCCATCTTGAGTACTGTGTGCAGAACTGGAGGCCGCACCTGTACAAGGACATTAACACAGTGGAGTTAGTCCAGAGATGGGCAACCAGAGTGGTGCAGGGACTGCATCAGAACACATATGAGGACAGATTAATGGAGCTCTATATGTGTACCACAGAGCAAAGGTGGGAGAGGGGTGATATGATCATAACATTCAAATATCTTAAGTGCACAAACAAGGTGACAGATTCTAACATGTTTCAATATCAGTAAACAGCAGGACAAGGGGGCACAGCATGAGAACAGAGGGTGTCCAATTAATGTGTATTAGGAGGAAGTTCGTTTTCACAGAAATGGTGGTGGATGCATGGAACAACCTGCCTCAGGAGGTGGTGGATATGAATACAGCGCAGGGCTTCATACAGGTATGGGATAGGCATAAGGTAGCAATACAGATGAGTATGAATGAATAGGCCAGTGACAGAATTAAGGCCTATGCACATTCACGGGTAGTATTTAATGGGCAGGCTGGATGGGCCTTGCGGTGCTTATCTGCCATCAGCTGCTCTCAGTTTCTCTGTTTATATGTTTCACGCCACTGTGTTGCATTGCTTGTCTGTGCAGCATAGGTCAGCATGCAGACAGTGTGTGTGTGTGTGGATACACGTCACCTTGTACCATTGGTCCCCAGTGCACGGTGTATGATGTGCACATGCATGTAGCAGTGTGCCAAGATGACATGCCTTGCGAAGTGACAGTGTCCTCATGAACGACAGTGCACCCGTTGCACACTCTGCACCGGCACAGTTGACATCGTCCGTTCCGCCGATAGTTGTGCACCACACATGCATGTCTGCGGTATCATGGGATTCTCTTGGTTACATGTGCCATGTGCACTGTGCATAAGCTAAACCACCAGCCATCAAGGTGGAACCCCTAAGTTTGGGTGCGCATGCAGCAAGCTGTCACTGCCAACATGTGGCATTGTCCAATGTCACTGTGGTGGTTGGCATGCATGTGTGCTGTTCTGTGCTGTGTGATGCAACTGTGTTGCCAGCATTCATTGATAATCCCATCCACCAATGTGTTGTCACAGCTATTACCCATTCAGTATATGCCCATGTACCCAGGCTGCACCATAAAAGGACTCATGGGACGACTGTGGTACACTGTTATGACTTTGAATCCTTGCCCTTCCATCCACCAGTGCCTTTGGGATGGGCAGTCACCAGTGCACATTCTGAGGCCTTTGTTCCAGACAATGTGCTACCATCGGTGCCTGGATCCACTCCTGCTGTCAATGATTTCTTCTGGACCCTCATGGACCATCTGGCCACTGCAGGGGCATTCTGTTGCTGCGTGTCATGTGCTGTGTCTGTGGGTACAGCAGTAGCCTTGGACGGCTTTTCCCTTGTACATGTCTGTGTTGCACCCTGACCTGTAGCTACGTCTGTCTGCTCCTGTGGCCATGGCTGCACTACCATGCTGTTACCTACATCACTGCTGTCCTCCACGTACTTGCATTTCCTACCTGGTTGTGGTGTTGCATTGTTAGGCATGGATGCATTGCTGTGCTGGCAGTCATGTATGTCATTCCAGCTGACGTTCAGGCTGGCCACCTCCGCATCACCAACATGTACCACTGGGTGTACATGACCCATAACGTGCTATATGTTCATTCCTTGTGTTGCCTCAGTGTGTATGTTCCCCTGTATGATGGTATTGTTGAATGTTGTGTGGCTGTGCTCCTTCATACCATACCACGGGTGCCTGGAATGAGTGTTCGCATTAGTACATACAGTGTCCTCCATGCCGTGTCCAGACCTGTTGCCACAGTCCACAATGTTCATATCAGGGGGCACCACATTCTGTTGCCGATTGTGTGGTGCTTTAGGTATTTATTTATTTATTTATGTCATCATTTGGACATAACCTTTGAGCAAAATGCTCTTTTTTAAAGGTTCCATGTCTTGACAGGAGGACAACACAGGAAGGTAGTTAGAATATGGGTGCACAATTACAGAGACAAAAAATACAAGAAATAACAGCAATTGGTCTATTTACAATTGTAAGCTATATCATATAGAGGTACAACATATTGCATTTAGTACAACCCAAGGTACATGGTGAGTGCTGTGGGTTTAAGAAACTAATTTAGCAGGGGGTAAAGCAGCCAGGGGAGGCATTGTTGTTATTTCATATAAAGTCGGGGACTCAACATAGGCTTTCACACCCTGTATGTTAAGGCAGCCAAGGGGAGGCTCAATGGGTGTGTCACCATGTCACCCATGCTGCTCGATTCACCTGCAGCCGCTACTGGCATTGTCACTTCTGTGTGGCCATGGCTGTGACTTTCTGCAGTGTGCTGCCACTGTCCATTCACCACCCAATTTTGACCGTGGTTCATACTCAGGGGCATCTCTGACTGTTGGTTCAGTACACCTGTATTCCACAGTGATTCCATACCCATTGCACTGTTACTGTTCCCAGGGAGTACCTGTGTCTCTGTGCCGGCAGTACCCTGTGCGTGCCATGGTGGCACTACATCCCTGTCACCAGCCATGTGTCCACTGCTGCTGCTCAGTGTGTACCATGGTGCCAGGACCACTGTATGTGGCACTGTATGTAGCATTATGCTGTGTACCTGCAGGCTTTGTGGGTTGCGGTGTGTGTGTGTGCCCATCATTCTGCATTGGCCACTGTCCCACATGCATGTTTGTCCCATGATTGCTACGATTGGGTATCATGTGGCCTGTGTTCTGTGTGCTCGCTTGGTTCATGCCGTGCAGTGCTTTTGCCAGTACCATCAGTGCACTGCTCTGTATGACCTGCACCTAGCATTCACACTCCAGTGCCATTGCAACATGCTCCATGCTCCATGGTGGCAGCCATCCTTTGATTGGTGGTGTTCATCGTGCACAACATCACCATGGCGTCTACATGCTGCGCTACTATGACACCCCTCGTTGTCTGCAATGTGTCCTGCAGTGCACGTCTGGCATCCACAAAATAGCCCTGTTATGTTTTCGTGCTGTTTGTTAGTCCGTCGATGGCTACACATATGGCTGCCACCTCACATTGTACTGTATCCTGGGAGTCTGCCACCTCTGTGAAATACTGGCTTAGGTACTCCTCAAATGACTGGTTTCCTGCTGTGACACCCATGAGGTGTGCGGGTGACCCAGACTGTGTGCTCGGTGTGACCACCGTCCCATCTATATCTTCCTGCTCATTGTCTGTAGCCTCTACATGCTCTGGTGTCTGCAACAGTTCTCTAATCACTGTCAGTGTTCTGTTGATGTCATCAGCTGTGGATTGCTGCTGGTCTTCCTCTGCTGTGCTGTGGGCTGTGCCATCAGACTGCAACTCATGTTGCTCCACTGTGGCCCCATCCCCCTCTGTTATCACATTGTCACTGTCATGGTCATCATAATCCATTGCCTGAACTTCTGATTCAGCATCCTCTGGTCCATTTGTGTCTCTGGCCTCCACAGTCTGTTCACCTGTGTGGAAATGGAAGTGGGTTAGACTGTACCATATCTTTGTCACATGCCCATGTGTGTATGTAGGTGTGTATGAGTGTGGGTGTGTGTGTGTGTGTGTGGCTGATGCATGGTTTGCTGTGGTGCATGTCGGGGAACAGTACCTACCTGAGCCACCATCGAGGCTGAACACATCAAGGTCTCCAATGCCCTCCAGAATGCCTGCAAACAGGTGTACTGCCACTAGCTCCTCGGCCCTTGTGAGTTGTAATTGACTTGACCACCACTGGTCCCCATCCTACATTGGTGGTTGTGAGCAAGCTTCTTCTTTGCCCTGCATCTCAGGTCATGGTAGTGTTTCTGCAGCTCTCTTACTGTGCACCTGCATGATGCTATGGCATTGATCTTTGTTGCTATGGTATCCCATGCATCCTGCTGCTGTCTGCGTAGCTGCTTGTCTCTGTCTCTGGATAGTAGTATGTCAATCTGTGGGTGGATTGGGGACATTGTAGTGCACGTTGTTTTCAGTATACATGTTACACAGCAGCCCTGTGTGGCTTGTTGTTCACATGTGCCCACAGGTACAGAGGACAAGTATGTCATTGTCCAGCATGTGTGTTCTCTGTGGCCTCAGATGGTTTATTTTGCACACCATGCCCCCCACCCTGCTCTGTGGCCTCTGTGCACCTACAGTTCTGTCTTCCGTGCCCCACCTACATCTGTCATTCTGTTGCACACCTCCACCCCATTATACAGGTCCGTTACCCCATGCTGCTTTATGGTGGTGCACCCTTTGAGCCTCTGTCAATTTTCCATCCCAAGCTCACCCTGCATGGGCATGCCCTGTCAATGCTGTCACCTTGCTGCCATTCAGGAGGCCCACACCACTTCCCCCAGATAATGGTGGTGTGGTTCTGGGCCTGTCATGGTCTACTCTCCCTGTAGTGGGTGTGTATGTACCTGGGCATCTCCTTTATGGCCCTCATGGCCTGCCACCCTCCACATGCCTATCGGTGTACCCATGCATGTGTTCAACACGTCTGTTCACCTGTGGTTGTGTGTCTATAGTGCCGTATGGCTGGTATTTACATACCGTCATGGGTGGTGCTTGGTAGTGTGTGTGGCATTCCACACCTCTATGCCCATTCAACAGGCCTTGCTGTGTAGTGTTGCCATTTGTGGTGGCTGTGCATGATACATGTGTCCTGTCCATGTGGCTGCTTGTCATACATTCCTGTGTCCCTTTGTGGACTGGATACTACAGTGGGTTGGTGGCTGTTGTGTCAATGGTGGCTTTGTGATGGGACCACAGCATCCTCCCAGATACTACGTGGTCTGCCAGAGGGCACGTCCAACCACCATGCTGTCACACACTGCATTGCCCGATGTCATGCATCCACATTGCATGTTGTGCTGCCTGTGTGCCACATAGTCAGGGTGTCTGCTGTGGCCCTGGCATCCGGGTCTCTTGCCGTCAGTTATTTGCCTTTGTGTGTGGCATGTGTATGTGTCCACATCGGTTTCATGGTGTGGACTGTGCCTATTGCACTGCTTGGCATCTCCTCTGGGTGTCTCATCTACTGTGTATGTTGTGTACAGTTGTGATCTGTCTGTTCACTGTGTGTACTACACAGATCAGTATCCTATTTTTGGTGTAGGCCTGTGCCGGCATAGCTGTGTGGTGCACATTGGGCATGTTCCATGGGCCACCTCGGGCATGGTGTACAGAGCACATTCACACAATCCACATGTTGCTGTCCCATGGCATTGCTGTTGCAGTACATGCTCCATTGCTCTCCCGTGGGTGTGTTACTTGTTCCATGCCTTATGTAGGAGTTCCACTGTGTGTGTTTCTATGCAGCTGTGTATGTGGTTCCCTGTCATTGTGCATGGCATTGTGTATGTTTCCTCACCCTTTGCAGGCAGGCAGGCACATGTGCCTTCCCATGTGGGTGTTTACCACCATGTATTCAGGGTGTTGTCTTATGCACAGGGTACATGGAGTGGTACATATGCTGTACACACATGCCACCTACTGTCGGTGGTGGTTCTGTGTCACACATTTAACTGTGCTCATTGGTGTCTTCTAGTGTTGTGCTGGCCTATATGCTGTCTTTTGCCATGGTCCCTTTTTCCATGGCCTCTCAGCGGGTGGCGTGTGCATTGGTCTCACTTTCTGGCACTGACACACACACACCAACCGGGTCCATACAGCTGCACATGCACCTGTTGTAGGGGACACAGCCATTGCCATTGCAGACAGTGCTGGTGTGGACATGTGTCTGCTGACTGTTTCTGGGTCTGGTCAGGGGTGCGATGTGCACCCTTTGTGTGACTATGTGCGGTAGCCCCAGTGACAATCACTCATATCAGGCTGTGCTGGCATCATGCTCGCTTGACACCTCTCTGTTGTGTGGCCGACAGTTTTGCCTTTGCACCATGTCCCTTGCTTAGCCCTTATTTTGTGCACGCACTACTGTGTCCAACTGTCTGTTCACTTGTCCCTTAGCTCTCCCCCTTGGGGCACTGTCATTCACATGTCTGTGTGCAATTGAAGACATCGCTTACTGCACTGATGGTGGCTGTGTGGGGCATGCATGCCATGCTGGGTATCCCCCACTGGAGGGGGGGGCAGGCCTCACCAGTCAATGCCTGTATGCTTTTGCTGCACTGTGTAGTTGTTTCATTGCTCCCAGATCCACAGGACTTCCTGTGTTTTATAGAGTTGTGTGCTATTATCTGGGTAGTAATTCCATATCCTTGTATAGGTTACACAGGATACTGGGGCAATTCAGCTTCCATGGGTTGCAATGTACTCAGGTGTTCACAGGTACATTTCCATAGTGCTGCAGGGTAATTGCCACTTCAGTGTGGGTGGACTGTTGTTCTATTTGGTTCCTCTGTACACGTTTTGGTCATGTGTGCTCACCTGCTTTCCTACTTCTTCCACCAGTATGTCCATCTCTTCATTGGTGTAGTTGTGTTTTCGCTTGTGTTTGTTGCCAGCTGCTTGCATTGCCCCTTTGCCTTGTGTTGCTCCAGGTTCAGCCATTACACTGTCACAGTTTATGGTGCAGCTTGTGATACTTTTGCAGCATGTGCTGACCTTTGGCCATTGTTTGCACCATAGGGCTTGCGCCGCCACTGCTATGCATTCTGGTGCTTGTAGCAGAATGCAGTGCACGGCACCAGACTTGCTTGCGCTGACACAGCGACTGCTACAGCGCATGTTATGTCAATCTTGCGAACCTTTGAGAGTGGGGCCCACTGTATTTAGTTAAGTGCCAGAGTTAGTTGGCTGTGGGGCACACAGAACTTGGTAGCCAGTTATATGAGTCAAAAATAGCAAAGGCTAGAGAGTATGGCATAGCCAGGAGCATAGGCATTAGAGGAGTAGAAGTTAGCAAGGGCACTAGAAATGGAGTGAAGGGAGGAGGAGTACCTGATTTGAGGAAGTAACAGTCCCAGGTTCTGAGCTGGCAATGGGTGGGTATATAATTTTAATTTTTTTTTTGTTTGGGACTTAAGGTTTTTGTTGGTCTCCCATTTCTGATCCCCTGGTTTTGTGGTCTACAGTCCCCTGTCCTCCTGTTCTGGTGTCTTGAGTCCCCCCCCAAGTAGCTCCCTTCCAAGGTGTCTCTATTACTCCAGTGTCAGGCCCTACATCGGAGTTGATTATTTTAATGAAGAGGGTGCGGGGATCGTAGCACCCTGCATAAAAAATGTATGACACATTTCGGGTTCCATAGAGTTCATTGTTAGTGCACAGTTGCCATATCTGTTTTCGGTGACTTGCTCTCTCTGAGATTCATTGCGCTGTTGTTCATTCGCTATTGTGACATGGAACCACAGCAGATAATTGTCTATTTTCTTGCCAGCAAGCTCAGGCATAATCAGATATCATCTAAAATCCTGCGGCTGCATCAGTGGTGGAATGCTCTGGGAGAAGCTGTTCCTGATGTATCAGTAAACTTTCCTGGCCAATTCAAAGAGAGCCAGTGCCCACTTTGTGCTCCTTCATATGAACCCCACCCAGTCACTAATGATCATCATTGAATACCAGAATGTAATCCTTTTTTTTTAAATTAGTCAGTGCTTCTCACAGGTCACTTCGATGCTATAACCTGAGATGGGCATGCAAGTTATATAACAATTTACAAAATTATAAGTAACCCAGTCTGCATGTTAAGGACTTGTTTTGTTGGCGTATAGTAAAATCATACATTATAAGCATGGATTACAAAAACCAAAAGGAATGCAGCTATGTAAGAATGTGAAAGGAAGCTCATTGACAGTATGTGTGTGTGCCTGTGTGCATGCGTGTGTCTGTCCGATTGCATGTGAGAGTTAGATAGATAGATAGATAGATAGATAGACAGATAGATAGACAGACAGCTAGATCAATGGCTAGGCAGAGTCCTTACAAAAGCTATGTTTATGTACATGCTGGGTGCACATATTAGGGTTGTTTCTTAACTCATTGCCTCCACAGGAGCTCTTGCCTCCCCTTCCTTTCCACTATGATTCCCTTGTGCCAATCCCATGCATTCTTGAACCCCACTGCTGTTTTCACTCCCACTACCTCTGTTGAAAGGCTGTTCCAGAAATCCACCACTCTTTCTGTGAAGAAGTACTTCCTCATGATCCTCCTGAATCTACCCCACTCCAGTTTTGTAGCATGTCCTTTACAGTGTACTAGAGAGTACTTTTTTTTCATATTCAGTATTTTTTCCAAGGTTTACCACATGTCTTGGTAGTCTTTCTAGAATGTCAATTTAAAAATTGTTTGTCTCTCCCTTGTTACCTTCACAGTGCTTTTGTATATGACATCACAGTGCTCACCATGATGATAGACTGTGCTGTCACAAATAGCAATCGTGTGGTGAGCAGAAGAGAGTCACATACATTTTCAAAGACTCACTGAAATAAGCACTGCATTCTCTGCAATATTTAACAGATCAGTTATTGGGAAAAGTGAACAAAAGTAACAAATAAGTAGAAAATAATAAAGCTAAAACATAATCGTTGTAAAACTAATGGTTTATAGCTTTTTATTATAGTATACATTTGCTCTTTAAGGAACACAACAGCAATTTTTAATTGGAAAGAGAACAGTACTCCCTGTCTGTAGTAAACAGAGGCTGAAGATGCCCTCTCTGTATTTACCTCTGGTTCTTTATGTTGGTCTTACAAACGCTCACATAGCATGGCCAGTGGCTATTCTTAAATCCGATGCAATTGGGATTGTTTCATCATTTCAATTAGACTTTAAAAAACATGCTTAGTCCATGGTGAAAAGCAATTCATATTAAACGATAGATAGATTTTGACTCATTTGTGGCCGTGGAGAATCAATCTGAAGGACCAGTTTGGAGGACCACGATATAAGTTAACCAATTGCACTGTTTTTTTTTTTTGGCAACCATAATTTTGACTAAAAAAACAGGAGTCAAGATAGTTATTTTGATTTCTCTTCAGTCATTACCTGTTAATATCCCACATTAAACAAAGGGAAATGTTTTATAATGGTTTATGGGAATAACATACTGACTGTCAGTTAAATGCTGTTGCTAATTAATTGGACTAACATTATTTGTAATATAAACATGTTGAATTATGAAGATAGCATTTACATTATGAAAATATTGTTTTAATTTCTTAAAATCATACGGCTGTATTCATAAGCATTTTCATTCACTTTTAGAGGCTTATATAATATTAACTTTCACAAACGTCTCCTTCTCCTTGCTGACTCATTAAGTTTATATTATTTATTTCCCTGCTGGTAAAATAGCTCTTGTGTTGAAAAACTGAATGAATTTATTTTTTTATTTTTATTTATTTGAATTTTGGTAGCTGGGTAAGCCCACTGAGGCAGTCTGTCCCTTTTCAGGGGTGACCCTGGGGAGGGTACAAATGGGAGGTACAACATAAGAATGCAACAATATTAGAGGAATGTACAAAGGCACATAAACAGTGGATACAATTATTTACATTTACATAAGATATATGTAAATCGTACAAATTTACAAATCACTCAGACAAATCACTCTGACAGTAGCCTAAGATAAAAGCAAAAGTAACGGTCTATATGCCACATTCATAAGGGCCAAAGAGTTATAGGAGGGGGACATTAGGTAGAGGAGCAGTGCTTGGAGGAGACTAAGTGGGATTTAAGAGAGTGCTTGAACTGATACAGTATAAAGAAGGGCAGGTTAGGACCGCAGGTGGGAGGGAGTTCCAAAGAGAGGGTCCCGAGAATGAAAAGACTCTCTGACTAACCATGAGATGGGGTTTAGGGACCGCTAGCAATGGGAGACTGGCCAGCCTTAAGGACCTAGATGCAATTTTGCATTGGATAAGGGTTTTAAGACAGGGAGGGGTGGACATGTGGACCAGTTTAAAGATCAGACATGAGGTGAAGTATTATTGTCTAGCTTTGAAGGAAGGCTAACCAAGAGAGGCAAGGACAGAGTAGTGGTGCTCTGTGGAGCTTTCTAGCAAGTGTAAAGAGTCTGATCCTGAGGTATACTTTTTATAGCTAGGCAAGGGCAGAGATCAAGGCCGAGTGGAGGATAGGAGCTGCGTAAGTGATGAGAGGAAGATGAGAGGAGGATGCTATGAAAAGGCAAGTGGAGAGAGTTAGGTAGGAACAGAGGTGATAAAGGAGGCATAGTTTCTGGTGTAGGGTCCTAACAACATTGGTAACTTGTGCATGAAAGTTGAGGTTAGAATCTAAGGTGATACCTAGGTATTTAAATGATAGCACCAGTTCAAGAGGATCACCATTGGAAGAGTTAATCATGATAGGTGGTGGGCTAGTTAGCTTAGGAGTGCAATGATAGAAGAGCATAGCCTTAGTTTTCTTGGTGTTGAGTACTAGGAGATTGTTGAGAAACAATGCATCAAGGCTCCAGAAATCCAGTTGTAACTGGTGGTTCACCCAGGCTGGGTCAGAGGAGAACTTGTACAGGATGGCATCATCAGTGTACAGCTGAACTGATGCACCAATGCAGTACTGAGGTAGTTCATTAATAAACAATGAAAACAGGAGGGTGCCAAGGATAGACCCCTGGGGGATCCCATCTATTATGGCACTGAAAGGGGAAGTATGGCCAGCTAATTTCACACATTGTGTATGTCCAGTGAGGTAACTGGAGAAGCAGTTTAGAGATAAGGAGTCAAGGCCTAATAATAGCAGTTGGAGTAATAGATGATGATTAACAAGGTCAAAGGTCAAAGACCTTGGTTAGATTAACAAATATTGCACTGGTAATTAAGCCTTTATCCATGGAACTAAGGATGTCAGAAGTAACCTTGATGAGGACAGTGTGGGTACTATGGGATTTACGGAACCATGCAGATAAGTGGAGAGTGAGCTATTAAGCTCTAGGTGAGACTGGAGTTGAAAGTATATGATTTTCTCCTGGATTTTAGCAAGGTGTCAGAGGATGGAGATGGGCCAGTAATTCTCAAAAGCTGAGTTAGGACCACTCTTGTTGATAAGGACTACTATTGCAGCTTTCCAGTTACTAGGTACAGTGCCTGAGTGGAAGGACTTATTGAACAGGTCACGCACATGGGAGGCAATGGCAGGAGCACCGATTTTTATGAAGCGGGGCTCCAAGGAGTCAAATCCTGATGAACTATTGTCTTTGATACACCTAAGGAGATGCAAGACATCTTTCTGGGTGGTCAGTTTAAGATGGAAGGTAGAGTTATTATTAGTGGCAGGGAGAGGGCGTAGGGAGGCCACATGCAGAGACGGTGGACTTATGCTTTGATAAGTCAGTGAAGGCTTGGTTGAACTCAGAGGCAATAAAGCTTGGGTCAGTGACCTAAGTACCATTGAGGTGCATGGTGTTTGGCAGTAAGGAGGGTTTTCCTTTTAGAAGGGAGTTAATCTGACCCCAGAATTCTTTAGGGTTAGAGAGATGGTTAGTTTGCTGGGTTCAGCGGTAGGAACCTTTAGCTGAGTGTAGCTTGTTTTTACATAGCTTTCTCAGGCATCTGTATGTCTGCCAGTCAGCAGTCAGGCCAGAGCTCTTGTACACCTTCCAGGCTGCATCCCAAGTAGCCATGAGACTTCTAAATTCCATGGATAGTCATGGGGCATGGGCACCTTTGGATCTTCCCTTGACTATGGGAGCATGGAGGCTGACTATGGAGTTGAAGGTGTTAGTGAAGTATTCTAAGGCTGAGTCGTTATCAGGTAGGTGGTTGATTAGAGACCAGTCAGCCTGGGTGAGGGAAGCTATGAAGGCTTGAGGGCTGAACTCTGGATATATCTCTAGATAATGAGACTTTTGGGGGGGTTAGGAGAATGATTCTGCCATACACAGAATGTGAGGGAGTGATCATTCAGTGTATCAGGGAGTATACCAGCAGCTCTAATGTGAAGAGGGCTGTTAGTGAGGACCCAGTCAAGGAGTGTATGGTGACCTGATTTGTTGTTGTGCCTCATAGGTTCTCTGATAAGTTGCAATAGGTGAATATCTGCCAGGGCATTATGGACAGGCCCCATACCAGATCCAAGTCAATTACAGTTGAAGTCACCACAAAGCACTAAGTCTGCAGGTGGGAGACAGGACCAGGATGTAATGAGGGAAGTAAGAAATGTTGAAGGAGCACTAGGTGGGGGATAAATACAGCTAATGAGTACCTTCTTTACATGACCAAGAACTACAGTTATACAGATGGACTCCACCATTAAGGCATTATGGAGAGGGGTTCCACTTCCGACACAGTCAGGGAGGATCAAGTGTAGAAGAGCACACCTTCACCACATTTAGAGGGATGATCACACCTAAAGGTCTTGTAGCAGGGGATAGAAATCTCATGGGTAAAGATGGAGGGTTTAAGCCAGGACTCTGAGATTGCCAGCATGTCAGGGTTGTAATGATGGGTCCAGGCTTCTAGCTTGGGATGTTTGGGTCTCAGGCTATGGATGTTCATATGGGCAATTCTCAGGCCTTTAATATTGCTCCACTTAGGATCAGATAAGGCAAAGGAGGCCATGGGGGCCAGGGTTTGTTTCAATATCCCCTGAGAAAAGAAGCAGAAAGGTAAGAGGCAAATAGTTTAATAAAATTAGACATGGCCTCGGGAAGTGGCACAACCAGGAGCCACAATGTGGGGCACCACGTTTTGTGAGGAGGGATGGTAAAAAAGCAGCTACTGTAGCAGTGCACAGTGGTTTGTTTGTAGTGGCAGCATTCATACTGTTTAGTGTTCCCAGAGGGGATGGAGGAAAAGCGACCTCTAGTGGGGAGCTGTGATAGGTTGCAAATGGGAAAGAGGGGAGCAATACCATATGATGTGTCATATGACCAAATGATGACAACTGTATATCTTACAGGCCAACCAAGGGTAGGTGGGGCAGCCAGACAGGATTAGGAGATGCTGCCTGAAATCCATGCTCCATACCTACTTCAGTGCTGGAGGGGAGCCGACAATTGCTGAACTGAACTGTGGGGGCTGGGCTGTGGAGACAAAAAGGGAAGGGGCAGAATAAGCACAGAGGGGGAGAGAGTGAAACAGGATATACAGAAGTGTAGGGGAAGACAGACAAAGAAGGAGCTGAAAACATATAAACATAGGAGCTTTCTGGGAGCGTCCAGGGAATGATCTTACGCTATAGCCAGGACACCAGATATTGGAACAGACTGAGGAAATTAAGCTAAGATAAAAGGTTAATGTAACACAGAAAATAAAACAGAGCTCATTAAGTTAAAGAAATAAAGCACTAGCACTTTAAATTAAAGAACAAAAACTGAGCAATTTGAATTAACTAAGGAGAAAAGAGCACTTTAAATTAATTAAAATGGTGCAGTAAGTCAGATAGCAAAGAAGAAAATTGTGCCAAGATTGAAAGACATGGGCTGTTGCTTGAAATCCATGCTTCGTACCTGCTTCACTGCTGGAGGGGAGCCGACAGTTGCTGACCTGAACTGTGGGGGTTGGGCTGCTTCATTGCTGGAGGGGAGCCAATGGTTGCTGAACTGAACTGCAGAGGGTGGGCTGCTTCACTGCTGGAGGGGAGCTGACGGTTGCTGAAGGTTTAATTAAGAAAACCCTTTGTGCACCACTAGTTGTATCTAATTAGGTGATGATGAACTGTCCTCAAATGTTTGCATATATTATTTGACATCTTTATATGAAGTCTCACTGTAGTCAGTAGCCCACTTGGTTTGTTTTTGGGGTAGATAAGCCACAGGTATGTTAACAGTATCCCAAATACTTGAATGCTTTTGGAGTTTTTCACTTGTATAAAAAGTGCTAGAAACCTTTAATTAAAAGAAAGTTGTGTTGAGTCAAACTGCCTTTTTACGAGAGTGTCAAGATGGTTTGAGTGTCAAAATGTTTTTAAAATGCAGTCAAGAAATGCTAATTGAAATTTGAAAGTACAATTGCTATAGGATAGCAAGCCTACAGTATTTTAATAAAATCACTCTTGGAGAAATTTGTACTCAATTTTTTACATTTATAGGTTGGAGTGTTATTAAAAGAAGTCTGGTTACATTTGCAAGCCCCAGACCTGTACCATTACCAGTTCAAATCACAGGTAAGAGACATTCTGACTAGACAGTCGCAATGTTGTACTGTGCATCATCTAGTTTACAAAGACTTCCTGAGAATAAAAAGTATGAACCAGCTCTGTTCCTATTTTAATCTGTTTTACACAGAGGTATCAATGGGGCTTGCAGTTTAGACCTCCATGATTTCTTTTTCAAACCTGTTTCCTCAGAAAATGGTATGAACAGTTTAAAACCAAATTTCTTCAGGATTTGTTGAATAAATTTAGTGGATGGTGAAGGTTTTCAACCCAATTACTTTAGTTTTCTGTTAAAACTTATTTACCCAGGATAGCCCAGCTGAGACACAACCTCTCATTTTTACTACTGTCCTGCTTCTACCAACAGTATTTTCACAGTGGGATGAACCAGAGCAGGGAGAGGTTAAGTGACTTATTTGGGGTCATGCAGTGAAGATATGGTTTTGGTGGGATTTGAACTTTTTATCTTCTTGTTCCAAGGCCCTATGGGCTAACCACTAGACCACATTGCCTCCAGTTCTACTATTTGAAAAGGGATTTCGCACCCCTGCCTCCCCATGATTCAACAGATTCCAGAGTAGATTTGCAGTCACTTGAAAATGTTATACTTGACAAAGGAAATGAGTTTACATTTTATACTTTGCATCCATGTGTACATCCATTCTTTTAATCTGCTGTGCTATTTATAGTTTGCTTTGTTGACTATGATATGTAACTTTGTAACATGTGTCACCTATTGCAGTTTGTGACCCATGGGTCATCTTGGAAAACTGGTGCTTCATCTTGAGGCTATCATGCTCTGGAAAACTATAAATACACAACAAATCAATGTAACAGTCTGCTATGCATATAAAAAGGGTAAAGCCAAAATGGACTGTATGTTTCATCAGAAGACTTTTCTGCAGTCATTCTTTATGACTATCCAAACAGCAGGTCCAACTGGATCCCTCTGGTAATCACCTAATCTCTAAAGGCCAGAATTTCTTCTTTTTCTACTTTTTTATCAGTTTCCCTACAAATCAACATGTTGTTCTCTGGGGCCTCGATGACACAGCTGCTCATGCATGTGGACGCACACATGCAAATTGGAACTGGCAACCTCATTCCACCTACCCAGCCTAGTGCCAGCCCCCCATTTGCTCGGTGCTGCCACTGAGTCTCCACTCAGTGGCAGCCAAGAGTCAGGAACTCTTCACCTCCCACTCTGGGAGAGGTTAGCTGCCAAGCCACTATTTAATCCTCTCCCAGCCCTCACCCACCTGATCTCCTGGGGCCCAACATCGTTCCTGAACCTGGGTCACTGTTGTGGAAGAGGTAAGGCACTCAAGGCACCTCAACCCTCTGTGACACTGGGCCTGCCCCTATCTTTGGTAGTTTTATTTAGAGTGAAATACTCCCTTAAAAACTGGCCACCTCCTCATTTCCCCGTCTGACCTATACAGTTGGAATAGCTAGAATTCATCCTTCTTGGTGCCCCAGTCATTTTGTTCCCCACTAGATCTCTCTGAGTGCCTCTGATTCCTAGACTTACAGGTATATCAGGCTCTCAGGCTAGTACATTTTTCAAGGTGTGATTCATATGTCACCTGCATTCAAGTTTTGAACTGTTGTCCCACTATGACATCTTTCTTCATTAGGATCTAGAGTTCTTATCCTACTCAGATTAACTGTCCTTTTCTTAGTGAACCCAGCACATTAACTCCTGTCAATTGTGACTTTCTGCACTAGCTGTCTCCCCAACCATTTTATTTAGTACAAATCCCCCAGTCTGCATAGCCTATTGACATGACCTCTTGACATAACTGCAGCATATCCTAGGCATGCAGGAATGCCTTGTTCCCGAACATCCTCTAGCTTATCAGGCAAAGAAGACCCACCTCTTTCTGCAACATTTTAGCAAACTTTAGCTTGAATAATTTCTGTCACTTTCATTCCCCAGAGGCCCCAGGAACATGAGATCCTTGGAAAAGATCCTTCTGGACATCTTTTCTTTAGGAACATTGCTATTTCAATAAATTGCCATATCATGTCCTTAGAACTTGTACTCCCTATCACAATGCACACAACAGACTGTTCTGCCCATTAGTTGCAGTGCTTGGCTATTGATCACACTAATTTGGCCTCTACTGCAAGCAGGCAGATCACCTTACCTGAATTAACATTATGGTCTTGTGATGCCTCTCCAGCTCTCTTGCTACAGTTATGATAGAGACCATACTATTCTCCTCAGCCTTTGCCTTTCTCGAATTGCAGGTCACATGTTTGGCTGGGCAAAAATCATAGATATGGCTTACACAATATCATCACAAAATTCCATAGTTTTCAGAAAAACTCATGGAATTTGAGTTACAGTACTAATGCTATTTTGCAATTTTCAGCAGTCTATAACATCAACCTCCTTTAAGTAAGAGATTAATATACTGACACACCTACAGTCTCCTTTTTTAAGGTCTAAAAAAACTGCCAAACATAATGGCATTGCTTTCTGTAGTTTTAAATTAGAAGTGATTTTACAGTTTACATACTGTGCTTTCAACATTTAATTAAACAACTTCTGAATGTTCGCTACTTACAACATGGTCCTGTTTAAAGCTAGAGATGTGACACATTTACACATACCCATGTGGTATAATAGTTTAAACAATTCAGATTTGGTAAAATATGGACATGTTGTTTTAAATGTTGCACCCCCACAGGAACAAAATAAAATAAAAATACGTTGGTCACTATCACAATCATGATTTATTTAATACCAAACACACTGTTTGACAAACAGGGTGCAGCACACTGGCATATTATTGGCTCCCAGAACAATTTTTCCATGTGCCCACCACTGCCATCACAAACATAGTTACCACCTTTCTGCTCTAAAACCTTCAAGTAGATCTCAAAAATAAAACTTCCTCAAATTAGAAAAACAAATGTTCCCATCACAATCCCCTCCTTAGACATACGCAGTGCACAACCTTAAAAAATGAAATACTGTACTAGTCAGTTTTATTTTTTGATGCTCCTATATTGACCAGTGGAAATTCCTCCTATCCTTACTTGTTTACCAGAAACAGTTCTGCTGCTTATCCTGACACAGATCAAAGTGAGGCACTGGCACTATATGTGGCCTTCTGCTATGTGTGTGTGAGGGAAGGGGATGGATGAACATTCTATAAATTAAATTCTGCAGAATTTTGAATTCTTATATTAAATGGTAATATTCTATCTATTGAATATGTGGAAATATATATGATTGACAGTAGGGGAGGAACTAATTTTTAATAGTTACATTTAACGAAATAAAATATTTGTTTCTATTTTTTTTAAAAAGATGTACACCTTTTAATTGATTCCCACAGCAATTTGTGTGTTTTTTTTTATGTGATAACCACACTACTAGGGCTGGAGGTACTCAGCATAAGTTATTCCTGCCTCACAGCACACCTGGGGGTGCTGTTGTTACATAACAACCCAGTCCACACCCTATTATATTGTATGCTTACTTCTGATAGAGTTTACACATATCACCAAGAGTTAATGTGCTAATAATTTATTGATTGACATTTCTGAAAAAAAAAAAGATTAAGAAAATGCTGATCTTCTGAACTCCTTAAAATTACTGGACTCAAATTCCAGAAGTCTCATACGGGATTGTAGTCAATGCACTTTTTCTGTCAGGAGCAATACTGGATGTAAAATAAATTGTCCTCTTTATACAGAGTGACAGAGCTTTTTCCTGGCTTAATTTTCTGTTTGGTTAATGATATCCTTATAAGTTTCCTTCGATACTGACAAAGCTTAAAAGTATACTTTTTTTAAATCCATCCTTTCACATTTGCAAAAACCAGATGAGACCTCTTAAATGTTCGTAGTAGCTGATATCTCTCTCCAGCATGCAAACATCCTTTGAGTTGGTGGCATTCAGATAAAACCCAGCAACTGCTGAATTTTCTAGCCATACATGTGATTATTTTCATAAGCTGAGTTCAGTGAAAAATATCACCCCCATTAGGTATTTTCAGGCCTATAGTTTATTTTTTCCAGGGATTTGTGCTTTTGAACATGGCACAGTGGTATGGTTATTCGTGTAAACTTGAAAAAACAATATAAATGAGTTAAAGTGCAAAGTAGCTATTCAAGTTATTCAAAGTCCATTAAGCAAGATACCAACAGCAGTAATAAATGCTTTACGGCCCGGTAGCGCTGAGGGTTGAGGCGCTGGATGCCACACCTCGTGCCACACCGGCGACCCGGGTTTGGGAGCTAGCTCGGATCGTTGGGGGTCGGCCGGGGAGACAGGCTGGAGCTCAAGGACAGCTTGCTTCTCTGGGGAGGGATTCCTATACCGTGAGCGGCAACCCCTGGTGGAGACTGGGAGAGCGACGGCAAGCCGGGTCTCAAGGCCTCATTGGTTGCTGCAGTGCAGGCTGGCAGCCTATCAGCCCCAGAGGCTGCTCCTTCATGGGAGGAGTGGGGGTACACTGCTGGATCAGCGGATGCCTGGACGTAGGCATGCAGCGGGAGAAAAACAGGAAATGGATCCCCACAGAGCCTGGATGAAGGAGCACCCGAGCCGGGTCCTAATGTGCCAGCGCCCGTCCACAACCCAGGACTTGAACAAGATCCCAAAGATTTGAGGGGCCCCAAACCCGACCCCGGCCAGGGGGTATTCCGTGGCTCGATGAAGGGACCTGAGGTGAGTAGGAAGGGCGTTGGCAGGGGCAGGGCTTCATGGGTGCTCCAGAAGGAACGGCTCTGTGAGGGCAGGAGGAGTAGAAACAGAAATTTAAAAAATAAATAAATAAATAAATAAATGCTTTACAAAATAATCATTAGCTGACATGCTTCTTTGTATTTTGAGATACTTTTCTGGTCAGAAAGGTGAAAAGTATGAACATCAGCATTACTCTTTTTAGGTTATGTTTTAACATGCATTAGATATATGTGTTTTTTCTAATGTCTAGATTAAATAAATTGATCAGCTAAGTTCTATACTTTTTTCTTTAAAACAAAAAATATTTTCAAAAGGAGTAAAATGCAAGCTTAAAGATGTTCACAAGAACAACAGTTTTGCTAAAGGTCTCAAGTGAAGCTTATTGTTTTAGACATGGGTGCTTCAACATTTTTTCTTAATTGAATCAACAAGTCATCACAGGTTAAAAAAAAATTGAAGTGTATTTTTTTAGTAGTATGGAAATTGTACCACACATGTTGTGTTAAGCCTATGGTGATAAATTCTGTAATTGTGCATACTTTAAATTACTTTGCAGTTTGAATGTCTAGGATAAGTCCCATTGCTTAGCCTGCCTTCAAGTTGCAGAATATATACAATATGTCAGAGAAAAAAAACCAGAAAGAAGTTAGCCATTGACTTATTATGATGTCGACTTTTGTATCTTCCCATAAATTAAATAAGTTTCTACATTTGTACAATGGCTTATTTTATAGGATAAAATATAACGTATTTAGTACCAGGTACATCAATAGCAAATTTCATATAGTTGGAATAATTATTAGAAAATAGAGAAACTGATGTGGTACAGTTTTGTGCCAATGCTGATAGAGAAAAATTTAACCTATCTTTTATCAGTAGTACCAGTTGTAAGTTAGTGCCTATATTTATTCATTTATTGTGTATTTAACCTGAATAGTTCATTTGAGATACATATTATTTTTAATGAGGCCCTGCTTGACCCAGTTGAATAGCTGGAAGGACTGGAGCACATGGAGGTCAAATGACATATGGTGGAGTTAGCCAGGATGCAACAGTCTGTCCAAATTGGCTTTCTCCCCACCTGAGTAAATCCCACATAACTCCCAACTGTCTATATTGACTCCCTCCTTACTTGGGTAAAGCCCACATACCCCCAATAATTGTCTAAATTGGCTTCCTCCCTACCTGGCTGAAGCCTGTACACCTTTTAATTGTCTAAATTAGCCTCCTCCCCACCTGGGTGGAGCCTGTATCTCCCCCATCCATATTGTTTAATTTTGGCTTCTGCCCTTCCTGAGTAAAGCCCACATCTTCCTTATAACTTACTTAGGCCTCCTCCCCATCTGGGTAAAGCTTTCCTCCTCCTCCCATTAAGTGTGGGGTGAAGCTTACTTCCCCACCCTTAAATGAGGTGACAACTATCCTTCTACTATACTGTTCTAAACCCTATCACTCTCCTCTCTCTCCCCACAGCATAACCTTGCCTTCCCTGTCCAACTCCTTCCCTCCCCCTCTCCCACCTTCACTACCTCTAGCATCCCCACAATATCTAATTCTCCCTGAAATCCTGGGTGCAGTCTCCTTCCTTCTTGACTTCACCTTAATGCCCTTAGGACTGGAGCCTCCCTCCCGCTTTCCCCTCTCATCCTCCTCCCACCCTTCCCCTCTTCTCCCCACAGACTACTCATAGGCTCCCCCAAGCTCTTTGCATCCTTGCTGCTTATTGTAGCAGATGATATTGAGCTCAGTTCTAGCCCTACCCAGTCATCTCTCTCTCATTTCCCCCAAATGAAAGAGAGTAACTCACATCAATATCCAGAGGCTCCTCCCCAAGCTTGACCAGTTGCAACCACTCATGGTCAATCTCATGCCTGATATGCTGGTTATCCAAGAGCCTTTGCTCTTCCCCAAGATTTCTGATACCTCTGTTGTTATCCCGGGGTACACAATCAGCCAGCAGGATCATGTTAATAGGGCAGTGGAGTTGCACTCAATCTCTCTTCAAGCATCCAGTTCAAGCCTATGCTGTCCAGCATCTCTCCTTCTTCCTATTAGTTGCTCCTCCTGAAACTCTCCCTCACCTTCTCTGTCCCCATATTCATAGCTGGAGTAACTTTCCCAACTGATCACTGAACCTACCTGTCACAATCATAGATCCCTCAACCTCTCCATTCTGGATTGGGTTTTCTCATCACACCACCCCCATATCATGGGTGCTGGTACCCACCGCAACACCTTCGCTGACCACCATATGGTCTATTGTGTGTGAAGATTCATCATCCCAAGGCCCCACCTAAATTCATCCAGATCTGGTCCTTCAGGTTGCTGGGCTTGTATTCCCTCCATGTTGACCTGGTGACTACTGACTGGTCTCCCATCTCTACAGCCAGCATCATAAATTCTGACCTCCAGTTTTCAGCTCCAAATTTATGTCAGCCTGAGATCACCATGCCCCCTTAGAAAATCCAGGGTCTGATGCTCCTACCACCCATGGATCTCTGTAGAACTGCTTGCCTGTCTCCATGCACGTGACCTTGCTGGTGGATCAATTCCTCTGGCTCCACTGCTGATTTAATCAAGTACCAGACCCTTTGAAATGGGTGTACCAGAGCTACCAGAGCTACCAGGATTGCTAAGCCTGAATACATTACATCCACACTCCAGAATAAACGTAACCACCTTTTCACATTCTGTCAGCACAACCACAAAAAACTGCACTCAAAAAGCTCATGAAGGTCAAAAAATGCACTTACTGCAAGAGAATTTCAAACCATCCAGTTTTTATTTGAGAAGTCTCAGGGAGCCCACCACTTCAGCACTTCACTTCAAAAACAAGAAGCTTCATCAGGATTCTGGAAGGATATCCACAACCTCTTCTCCCTACTGACCCAGTCTCCTCTCCTGTCCTTAAGGTGGGTGACACTCCTATCACAGACCCCTCTGCTGTCACTTCAGCTTTAAACTCCTTTTTCACCTCCTGTGCTTGTTCCCTCCTCTCCTCCTCCACCGCCACATCTCCTCCTCCCACCACACTGCCCTATCCCTTTTTCTTCACTACAACCACTCCCATTGCATCCCTGGAGGCCTTCTTGGCTCTGAATCCTGATACGAGTGTGAGCTGTGATGGTCTTGACCACAAACTCCTGCATTTCTCTGCCATACTGTTGCTCTCTCTATTACCTATCTTCTCAATTTCTCCTTTTCTTTAGCTGCTATGCCTGATTCTTGAAAACATGCTAGTCATTACCCTTCCCAAAGGGGAGTGAGTTCCCTATCTCCCTCCTGCCTACCTTAGCTAGCTCTAAGAACACCTTGTTCTTCCCCCCCTTCCTTGACTAATCCTCTTTCTTCACTCCTTTCTGGTATGGCTTCCAGAAGTCAGACTTTACTAACACCCATCACTGGTTCCTGACTAATCAGCTGTCTCTTAATGCCAAGAAAACAGTCTAAGGTCAAACAAACACAGCAGGCTAGCACCAGGGATATGTGAGGTGCTATAGACAAATGCAAGAAGTAGCATAAAATAAAAATCAAGCACCCATACAAAAACTATCCAGAAAAATGTAGAGTTAGCGTACCAATATTTACTGTATTTCATGTGCTGCACAAAATGTGAGAACTGTCCCGTTACAAGCATGGCAGGTACACCACGACAGTAGTGGACTGATGATGTCATGGCTACTGGTGGCACTGGTAACACTTTAAGTGTCATTAACTACATGGTAACTGCACTTTAACTACAGTGCAGTTACATGTAACTACTATGTCATTGTTAACTAGTTTCACATTTGCGTGCTCTGCAGTTACACTCAATTTGCAAGAAGCAACTACACTACAACTGTACTGTAACTACTATATAATTGTTAACTAGTTTCACAATTGTGTGTTTTGTACTTACACAATTTGCATGAAATAAAAGTTAAATGTGCAACTACTACTATTCCCCTTTCAGCACAAATCAATTAATTCTGACAAGTGTAAGTACACATTTAATAGCTGTTGCAAAGTGTAACAGAAAATCTCATGTGCAACTACCACTGTATCTTCCCTGGCATTATGTAATTTGTTGTTACAAGGACAACTACACATGTAATAACTCTTGCAAACTGTAACAGTACATCTTTTGTGTAACTACTGTGTTACTTCTTTTGGCATTATTACATTTGTTCTTACAAGTGTAACTACATATGAATGCAGGTCTTGTGCACAACAGTCTATGTCTACCTAACATTTATTTAAAGTGTAATCACACAAAAAAAACCTAAAAGTGCAATCAGAATAGTAACTAAAACATGGTTACAATGTAACTTCAGTCTGCTACATTTAAATGCACTGACTGGCAATTCTTTAGGTGATGTTCCATGTCTGTATTCCAATTTTTCATGAACTTACAGGTTAATAAACATGGCGTCTAAAACTGTGAATTGATATATAACTACACAAACATATTTCATTTGCATAGTTGCTAATTGGCATTGTAACAATATTCTGGCTAAGAAATAATGGTATTGTTTTCACAGTTAAGGCCTAGGTAACAATATTTGCAAGTGTGCACACTTATATTTACCAAATGTCAGTATTGTAGCCGTGATATAGGTTCTCATTCAGAAATCAGTCCCTCATGAACTTACTGCTTACTAAATATGCAATTTAATAATGGAGCCTATTTACATAAGTGGCAGGGAATGTGTCAAATGTGCATACTCAGGCCTGGTGATCACCAGCAGTCATCCAATCAGATGGACTGCCCACCAGCAGACTGGATCCTGCACTCTGTGTGGAATGGGGAATTGTGGGAAAAGGCTGGTCCTTCCAGTACTGCTGTTTTCCATTAGGAGAACCTACTAGTCTGCCTGTGTTCACCTCCATGCTCCCAGGCATCATGGTATAGTCAGAGGGCTGGGGTAGCTTGGTGTGAAGGATGGTGCCATGGCTGCCACCCCATTCAGCTGGTGGGAAGGGAATGTTTGCCTAAAGAAGGGTCCCTGCCTATGTATCCGGCACCACCCACCACCACTTCACGATCAAGGATAAAACATGGTATATATCCATGCCCCATCCAAAGCCACCCACCTGGGCAGCACCAGGACAGGGGTGTGGGTGCAGAAGAGGTGTGGGTCAATATTACAGAAACAGCACATTTCTTGGTAACTACAACACTGCTACAAGCCAAGAAGTAATTATGTAAATGACTGATTTTTATTGTATATGTAAACAATGTAGATGTATAGCAATTGACAATATTACTTTGTGTGTTTTAAAGCAGCAAGTTCATGAGGGAATGATTTCTGAAGGAGAACATACATCAGAACTACAGCACTGACATTTGATCAATGTAAGTGTATAGCAGTTACACCCATCTTCTTACACTTTATTTTAAGCATCTGTTTCTGCATACTTACTTTGCAAATATATGCTAGTGGCATTAACTGTGGAAACAATGCTGCAGAAGCAACACATTCCTTAGTATGGTAACTACAGCACTGTCACACCCTTCTTTCCCCCCCCTTATTTCACTTTGGTCACCACTTGCTGGGGCCCCATGGCCAGCTCCACTGTTGTCCCTTCCTGCTTGTGATCCTCTCTGCTGGTGTCCCTATTCCTTTGACCCACCCTCGACTCACCTGTGTGGTGCTCCCCAGTCATGACCCCCCCAGGGCAGGGCTACCTTCAGCGGCACAGAAAATGTACCTCACATCAGAGGCCAGCACAGGCAGAGGTGCAGGAGGGAGGCAATCAGGACTGGAAAGCAAAATCCAGTGATGGACGTGATTGGCTGGAGTGGCATCTTTCTCCCAGACAGTGGGGTTTTCCTGTTTTCTTGGTTACCCCCTGGAGGCATGGATGTGCAATGGCATCTAGTGCAGAACGGGCATGTTCCTGCACCCTCCCACAGGGACATCCACCATCACCTCCCCTCTTTGCCCAATGTGACTCCAGCTAGTGTATCCCCCGTCTTCACAGGGAGTTGCTGGAGGTTGGGAAATTATAGCCTACCCTCCCCAGTAGAGGAGAGCAGGCCTCCAGATGCTCAATCATGTCCTCCCCAGCTACCCCACAAGCATGCTCCTGACCCCTGGTCACTGGTGTGGTAAGAGGTAAAGCACTTCAGTGCCTCTGCCCTCTGCACCCCTGGGATGGCTTGTTACACCCTTCTTCTTATACTTTATTTGAAGTGTCAGTTTCTGTGTACTTACTTTGCAAATACATGTTAGTTAGGCATTAACTGTGGAAACAATGACACGGAAACAGCACATTCCTTAGCAACTGTAATACTGTTACACCCTTCTTCTTAAACTTTATTTTAAGTGTCAGTTTCTGTGCACTTACATTGCAAATATATGTTAGTTAGGCATCAGCTGTGGAAACAATGCCACAGAAGCAGCCCATTACTTAGTAACAAGAGCACTGCTACAAGACAATAATTAATTATGTAAATTAATGATTTTTATTATGTAAATTAATGATTTTTATTCTATACCAATTAACAATATTAGAGTGTATGCTTATTTATTTATTTTTTGGTTAAACACTATACAAGTGATTGCGCTGTGATTCAAACCTAGTTCTCCAGCTTAACAGTCAGTGCTCTTAACCACTATACTATACTGCAATAACTTCATGAGGGAATGACTTCTGAAGGATAACATACATCGGTAACAAGTGTCACTAACTACACTGTAACTGCACTACTATGTAGTTGTTAACAGGTTTCACAGTGCATGCTGTGTACTTAAACAATTTTAACTGTGCTGCTTCTGTGGCATTGACCCACTCCTCTTCTGCAATCACACCCCTGTCCTGCTGCTGCCCAGTTGGGTGGTTGGGGGTGGGACATGGCTATATGCCATGCTTTATGCCCGATCTGCTGTGTGGAGTGGTGGTGGGTGATGCCCTTCCGACTGGCTGAATGGTGTGGTGGCCATGGCACCACCCTTCACACCAAGCTACCCTGGCCCTCTGACTATACCATGAGGGCTGGAGGCATGGTGATGAACACAGGCAGACTAGTAGGTCCCCTTACTGGAAAACAGCAGTACTGGGAGGACCAGCTATATCCCAGAATTCCCCACTCCACACAGAGTGCAGGATCCAGTCTGATGGTAGGCAGTCCATCTGATTGGATGGCTGCTGTTGATCACCAGTCCTGGGTATGCACATTTGACATATTCCCTGCCGCCTGTGTGAAGAGGATGCAATATTAGATTGCATGTTTAGTAAGCAGTAAGTTTATGAGGGACTGATTTCTGAATGAGAACTTACATCACAGCTATACTACTGATATTTGATAAATATGAGTATGCACACTTGCAAATACATGCTACCTAGGCATTAACTGTGAAAACATACCATTATCTCTATGCCACAATATTGTTACAATGCCAATTAGTAATTTTGCAAATGAAATAATTTTGTGTACAGTTATATATCAATTCACAATATTAGACTGCATGTTTATTAACCTGTAAATTCATGAAAAACTGGAATACAGACATGGAACATCATCTACAGAGTTGCCAGTTAGTGCATTTAAGTGTAGAAGACTGAAGTTACATTGTCATCATATTTTAGTTACCATTCTGATTACACTTTTAAGTTTTTCTGTGTGATTACCTTTTAATTAAACATCAGATAGACATAGACTATTGAAACTGTGCACATAACCTGCATTCATATGCATTTACAATTGTAAGAACAAATTTAATAATCCAAAATTAGTAGCATAGCAGTTACACAATAGATTTGCTGTTACATTTTGCAGTAACTATTACATGTGTAGTTGCCCCTGTAAGAACAAATTACATAATGCCAGAAAAGATGCAATGGTAGCTGTACAATATATTTTCTTTTACACTTTGCAACTGCTATTAAATGCATAGTTACTCATGTCACAATGAATTGATTCGTGCAAAAAGGGAGAAAGTAGTAGTTGCATGTGTAACTATTTCTTCATGCAAATTATGTAAGTACACAACATGCAAATGTGAAACTAGTTAACAACTACATAATAGTTACATGTAATTGCACAGTAGTTACAGTGCAGTTACAGTGTAGTTATATAGTAGGTAGGTAAAAGTTTTATTGTTCGACATACGTCTTTACAATCAATAAAAGATAAACATGTCCAATAATTAGAAGTAGCAGTAACAATTTTATTCTGATGTTCAGAAAAGGTAACCCATTTGAGCTTAGACTCATTTACAATGGGGTCCTGTGGGGATAAAATGACAAAGTATGTTACACATATAATAAACAAAATATACACGTTTACAATCAATACATTTTAAAGCAATACATATTTAGGATAAGTTTACACAGTTTGATTACAACAAGCCTTAGATAAGGCAGCATTCTTCATCAACCAAGTTTTTATAGCGTTCCAATATGGGACATTTTTCTGTAGGCATAACTGACATAGTAAATTATTCCATAACTTAGGAGCAATATAAATAAAATTTGATGAAATGAACAGATTAAGACATATCATGGTTCAGAATCATATTTGGCAATCATGGTAGATTATGATTATACATCATTACATACATATTCAAATATTGCACTTTAAATATTGCATAAACATAGAAAGAACATCAACATCGCACCTATAGAGAGCAGATCCAGATAACACAAACTTCATTCACTATTAACTGATGTTCTATAACCTAGTAGCTTTCAAGAATCTACATAATTTATATAATGGGCTGGATATTCAAACTGCGCCCGAAAAGTGTGCAATAGCAGGAGCAAGCACAAGTCCATTGCGCCCATGCGCAATAGACACAATATTCAAAACAGGAGCAAGCCAAATTGTGCTAACAGCCAACGTCTGAAAATCACACAACTTGTGCCATAGCGCAACTAGGAAGGGGAAGCTAAGCAGATACGATGTGCTATAGCGCAACAAGGGCTGCCCAGCTGAGCAGCCCAGAGGCGCCATAGTGCAAGCAGGGAGCCCCCCAGCAGCAGGGAAATGGAACTGCACAACCAGGTAGGTAGATAGGAGCCCACCACCCATGCCACAGATGGGCACAGGGACACTCTGCAGAACTGACAATGCACCCCCACACCCCAAGCTCAGCACAACTGGTGGAGGGATGGAATATCCACCGGCCCATGGGGACAAGCAAACAAAGCACAGCTGGACCATGGTGCCCCATCACACCCACCGACAAGCTAAGACTGCCACACAAGGAGGGCGGACCACCCCATGGCACAGCAGCCCCCCCCGTGCACAGCACACCCTGCACCGTGACCCCAAGACACCCCCCATGAGCAGTGACCACCACTGCAGGAATCCCCATGCATACCAACCCCCCTACTGTCACACTGCAATCTCATGTACCACAGAACCATACAAGCCAGGCCCACCATGAGCACCCAGCAGTGGGTGGCAGCACACGGCAATGCAACAATGGCAGACACAGTGCCAACACGCACAATCTCCCTGAGGCACATCTGTGAGGCTGAACATGTGTTGCCACAAGAGGTACCCCACACGGGAAAGGGCGTGCCCCCTGACACCACCGCCATTGATACAGCACCCTGCACAGTAGACAAGTGTCACAGCATGACCCACCACGAGCCACAGCAGCCAGCACAGACACCCACAGTGGTGCATGGAAGCATGCAGCACACCGGATGCAACACAGTGGAGGGGCAAACACACACCCATACCCTCGGGGACACTAACACAGGGACGCAGTAGTGTGGCAACCAAGCCCCCAGTGTGGGCCCATGTAAACTGTGCACACACAGCCTGCAGTCCACCATGGCACAGGGGTGACACCCACCCTGTGCATGAACTGTGGCCCTGTATGCCACCAGCATATTCCTGGATCACAAGTCACAGGCAGTGGTGCACAGCCCCTGCAACACACACAAGCCACAGCATGGAGGTGGGACAGCAACTGAGGAGGCCACAGTGTCACCCGAGGCAAACATGCACCACACCAGTGACAGGAGGCAACCCAGCATTGTGACGGTCACAGTGGATAACCTGCAGGGACAGCCACCACTGACAAGGCAGCAGACCTCACAGGCCACAGATATGCAAGGGTGTCAGCTGCACAGGCCAAGGACAGGTTGACAGGGGCACAATGGGCATAGAGCAGGCACCATGGACCACTGCACACAGTAATGCAATGCACAGAGAACAACACACACCACAGATACTGACTGATAACCACTCCCACACCAGAGACACTTCCCCACGCACACACACACATACCCATGACTGAACCACCCCAGATGCCATGCACACCACTGCAACTTGAGCACCTATAGCCAGCTGCAAATCAAAGACCACCACAGTATTCATATCAAAATACCTGTATTAGAAAATATATAACAACAACTATTTACATATATTTACAAACATGGGGTGGAGGGACAGGAATAAGGTTGGGGTGGGTAAGGAGCAGGGGTGAACAAATGGGAGAGGGAAGCAGGGTGTGAGGGTAGGTCAAAGGGGGGAGGTTGTTCATGGTCACTGGTGTCCAGCCTGGTCCTCCACTGCCTGGGGCTGTTCCTGGGGTCGCCTCCTCCTCCTCACCCCATGCCAATGGAGATCCCTTAGGATGGCAAGGGATTCTGCCGCCACGCACACCAGATCCTGGATGGACCGCTCGATCCTCAGGAGTATCCACACACCAAGGACAAGGGATCAGAGTCAATGGGTGTGACTGTCCATCCCCCTGCTGCCCACCCATTATGCATGGCATACAGCCACGTGCCATGCTCCTGTGATGGTGTGCACCCACCCACAGTGACCATGTCCACAAGACATGCCCAATCAGGCAGCAACAGCCACGTGTACCACTGCACACATACCGCCCATGTCCAGCACAGCACAATCACGGCCGTACAGTAACGTGGCTATGCGGTGGGCGGGCAGTGCCACAGCCATGTGCCCAGTACACACATGGACCACCATTGATGCACTCCCAGACATGCAGTGCCACTGGACAGTGCTGACTGTCACATGTCGCGTGCATGGCAGTGGTGTCCATGGATGGTGGCCATGTCCTGCTCCCCACCCTGTCACACAGCATGCAATAGCAATCATGGTGTCATGGCACTCACCCTCATCGGGTTGTTACTGGCATTGGGGTTGGTCTCCAACATGCTCCCGTGCAGCGTCCACCACCCTTTGCTGCTGCTCCGTGACCCTCCTCCACTCTGCCACACCTGTGGGAGACAAAAGGAGAGAAACACATCAGTACAAACCCAAAGCATATTCCCCCTGCCCCAATGTGTGTGCCCACCCATCCAGCCAGACCCATCCATCCCATACCCTGTAAACACTGCCACAGCCAACCCTAGACCATCCCTCCCCTATGTGCTGGACACATAAGACAGTGTTACCCATATGGACCATACAGATGTGTACATGTATCACCCACCTGGACGAGGCACCACTCCCCTCCTGGCATGCAACCTCAGACATGCCAGTCACTCCGGCTCCCTCCGTCTCAGGTCCCCATACTGGTGTCTGCACTGCTCAGCCATCCTCCTGTGGCTAGTGGCTGCCTCCAGGTCATTGGCCACCTCTTGCCAGACCTGGGTCCTGGCCCTGTCCAGTGGCACCTCAGCAAACAGTGGGCCATAGTGTGGCTCCACAATGGCCACAAGGTTGGCCAGCTCAATGGCACTCTACTGGGGGGCTCTCCTGCATGCCATCTCTAGTGCTATAGTAGGCAACATGGCGCTCCGCAGCACGGCAACCCCACGAGGAAGTGCTGCGCAATACATCACCATCATTCCCTATGGCGCTGTCGGTACAGCACCACCATTCCCTATCACACTGTCACCGAACAGTGTGATAGAGCTGCAGACATGCCAGACGTATAGTGCCAAGGGGGCAAAGGTCAGGTACAGGGTCATGGGTCTCTGGCGCAAGGCCACGCACAGCACCATCAGACGTTTATGCATCTAGCACGATTGGTTGCTTGTGTGCCATCGCCACAGTGAACTATTGTGTAGTTGTGCCACAACGCCATGTAGTGACCCTCGCCGTAGCACCACTGGCACAATGGTGGTCGTGCCCTAAATTGCCTACCGCGCACAGCACATCATCAGTGTGGCAGATGCCTGTGTAAGCTACCTGAGCATGCGCAGTGCAGTGTACTACACAGCCATAGAACTGTGCCATTGGCTCAGCACGTTCAACACAATTGCGCAAAGCACAACAGCGCGATATTCAGCCGTCATCTGCAAATCATCCGATCAGCCATTCAATGGCACAGCAGCATGATTTGCATCTCATTAAAGTTGCTCCACACCTAATTTGCATGGATTGCGCTATTAAAATGCGACACTGTTCTGCAGTGGCCATATTCGGTTACTGCAGTTGATAGGTGAGTTGCATGCTGTGTGGTGTTCTGACTGTGGTCTCAGGGACTTGCTTTGTACTGCACAGTCACAGGTAACCACTGTCACCCATACAGGCTGAATAATGACTGAGCGTGGACTGGGTGAGGAGGATGATGGTGGGCGGAAGAGGAGGCCCAATTTTACTAAGGCCGAGATGGAGGCATTCTTCGAGGCCTACCTGGATCAGGAGCCACTGCTCAGTGGACGGTGGGGCACCCCTCAGGCCCATGCTGCTGCATGGGAAGCAGTGGCACGTGCCGTCAACCTGCACGGCAGCCACCAGCGCTCTGTGTAGGAGTGTAAGAAGAAGATGGGTACCGACAGGAGGAGGGTGAAGGAGAAGGTGGCTGCCATCAGGGTGTCATGTGCTGCAACAGGCAAGGTCCAGCCAGAAGTGGTGCAGCTGACTCCGGCAGAGGACAGGCTCGCTGCAAGCATGCAGCACAGTGCCATTGAGGGCGTTCCAGGAGGTGGCTTCCAGACAGGTGGTAGCCCATCACTGCATGGTACATCATGGTCTGTGGGGGGGGAAGGTAGATCACATGCACTAACATGTCCTTACTTTCTTTTACAGATCCTGCGCATCTGCAGGGGTCAGCGGTGGAGGGCCTGTCCACTGCGGACAGCCATCTGGAGTTGGAGGAGGGACCATCCACCTCTGCAGGTAGCCGGCGTGCATTGCAACAATGGGTCTGCCTGGCTGTCAACACTGATGTCGTTGAGACAGGTGTGGAGGAGGCCCTTCCTGTGTCTCAGTGGTCTGGCGTCCAAGCATGCCAGCACACTGTGGCTGTGGCTGTGGCTGTGGCACAGACCTGCACCATTGATGATGCAATGACCATTATGGGCAGTGACATGTGTGTGTCACGGAATGGACACACAGCAGGCCAGCACACGCCCATGGACCTGGCTGGTTCTGACGTGTGTGCCAGCATGTCAGCACAGTCCCAGGCTGCACCTGTCAGCACCAGTGGGGCAGCACCGGTGGCTAGTCAGGTCAGTGGCACTGTTGCGGCCACAGCAGCGGAACAACCGATTCCTTGGGCACAGCAGGTGGAGGGGCAGCAGCAGCAGTCACCCACTGGGACTGGGGGTACAGGGTTCAGCGGTGGCATCTGTGCACCACCTGTGGACTTGCCCATACCTGGTCCTGGTGAGCATTGCCCACCCTCAAGGGGTGCTGAACATCAGGCTCTTCCATACCTCAAGGGGTGCTGAACATCAGGCTCTTCCATACCCTGAGGGACAGGTTGCTGAGGTGGTAGACGACCTCTTTGATGAGCACACCCGCCTGCTGCAGGCATCAGTACAGCAGCAGATGCAGCTTGCAACGTCCATGGAGGCACTGTGTGTGGCTCTGGAGCGGGTCAAGGAGCGACACAGCAGGGACACCGATAGGATCCTGTCATGAATTGACCATTTGCGGGAGGATGTGACCGCGACCATTGACAGGCTAACACAGGCATTGGCCGCTGTCATGGCCACAATGGACATACAGTCAGGTGCCCATGTGTCGCTCACACTGCACAGTTCGCTATCTACTCCCCGTTCCCGGCGTTATGTGACACTCACCCTGTCGATGCCGGGTTCAGCTGTGGGCATCCCAAGCACTCCTGGTGCAGGTTTGTTCAGTGTGCTGCAGACACTTGTGCAGACGCGGTCACGTTCATGCAGTGGAACCCCTGGTGGACCATCGGTGCCACCCCATGAGGCCTGTGCTCAGCCTGCCAGTGCTGCTGGGTCTCAGTGGGGCCGCCCACACATCTGAGGTGGACGTGGCACTGTGCCGCAAGACTGACCTGTCTCCCAGTGCGGGCCCTGTCTGGTGCTGCCCTGTGTGCATTGTGTGTTTTGGTGGGCAGTGCACCGGTGGGTGCCCAGCCCTACATGCAGACACACGGTCCACCTGCACACCCTCCCGACTGCTGTCAACAGGTGCATGTGCATGATGATGCCTGCATTGCGCTGTACACCAAAGTGCGATGGTGCCCAGCATCTGACACATGCACATAGACAGTCAGTGGATGTGGTGGCCTGTGGACATGTGTGTTGCTAGTGTCTGTGTTCCGGCTCTGTTTTGCACCTGACCCCTGTGCACTGTGTGCCTATTGTGTGTGCGTGTGTGTGTGTCCGTCCATGTGGCGTGTTACTGTTCACCCTCCCTGGTTGTATGTGTGTGCTTCTGTGCCCTGCCGCCCTTGCCGTCATGCACACCTGGTGTGTTTCATGTGATGGGTTGTGCCCTAACCACTGGTGGTTGCACTTAGGCCCTCATGACTTACCTGTGTTGGTTGAAGTGCTCCTCTGTGATGGTGTCCCGGTGCAGCTGGGTCAGCCGACTCAGTCGGGGTTCCCCTCATCCAAGGGGGGGCTGCCCATCCCCATCATCACCGGCGTCACCGTTGTTCCCATCGCTGTCCCCCTCTTTGACCTGTACGGCTATCCCACAGTCTTTGGCCATGTTGTGCAGGATACAACAGGCCAGGAATATCCCACAGGCCTTTGAGGGGCTATACTGTAGGGCACCACCAGAGGTGTCCAGGCAACAGAAACACACCTTCAGCATCCCAAACACCCGCTCAATGATGTTGCGTGTGGTGGCATGTGCCTCATTGAAGTGTTGCTGCTATGGGGTCGTGGACCGCGGGTAGGGTGTGAGCAGCCAGGGATGGAGTGGGTATCCACTGTCACCTGTGTGGGGATAGAAGAGGTTAGTGTCTTGTTCAGGCTCAGACTGCCCCTAACCCTGTGTGCCACACCCATGGCACCTGTGGCTTACCCCCTCCTTGCCCACGATTTGTCAGTTCTACATGCATACTCACCCACTAGATGTCCTGTGGGGATGTCCTCACTCTCGAATCGATGGCACAGTGCCGACTGGTACCATATGAAGAAATCATGTGCTCCCCCAAGGTGCATGGCACAGACATTGATGATGCACCCACTGGCATCACACACCACCTGGCAGTTGACACTGGCATATCCCTTCCGATTCATATAGGTGGCCCCATTGGGGCCAGGTGGCATGCGAATGGCCACATGGGTGCAGTCTATTGCCCCTAGCACACCAGGCATACGTACTACCCTGTGGAACTCCTGTATGTTTGCTTTGCGCCCGCCACGGTGCTGGGGAAATGGATGTACTCTGCAGCATGTGGGCAGTGCGCTGAGGAACTGGGTGAGGATGCGTGATGTGGCTGACTGTGTTATGCCTGTGGTGTCCCCTGTTGGTCTCTGGAAGGTACCTGGTGAGCAAGCACATGCAGGCTGTTACCTTTGTCTCCACTGACAGAGCATGACTCCGTCGTGTGGGTGCCTGCATCACATCACTGCACAGCTCACAGAGCTGCCTCAGTATTGCCCTGTTCAGGCGGTACCAGCCCACAATTCAACATCTGAGTACCAGCTCAAGCTGCAGGCCTGCACTGCCTGTTGAGGGCGCATCACCGACGTGGGCTCTTCCATGGCCACGTCCCCCGCAGCATGCCTTCTCACCCCTCATTACAGCTTCCATGTGAAGGTGGCACTCGTCCATGCCCCTGGCTTGTGTCCCCACCGCTGTTGTTGCTTTATTCCCCCCGCTGTCCTGACTGCTACCTCCACTGCACCGGGTACACCTACAGGCCTCTGCTCTCTGTGGCCCCACACACCTTCCCTTGCCCCTATTCTGTCATCTTGTTTCCCTGGCCTACCCTCTTTCTCCCTCTTGCTCTATCTCTCTCCCTGCCTTATGTGACTTCCCTGTAGCGTTCTTGCACCTCTTCCTTGTTCCTTTTTATTTTGGCTCATTTCCACTATGGTGCAACTTCCGCCTGCTCCACTGTTGCGCATTGCGCAAGTCTTTGAACATCGCACTGCGCACTTTATGCATGGTTCCACCCACTTCGGTTGCGCATGCCTTCATTATCATTGTGCTGTTGCTCAGCATGTTTTCAGTGGCGCAACTGCCTCCTGCTGAATATCGCAGAATGGCGCATTTTCTGACTTGCGCTGGTGCAACCCTATTGCGCATTGCGCAACCCTTTTGAATATCCGGCCCAATATCTCTCTTTTGGTGTTCCTCATTAAGAACATAACTAAATCTTCAGTGGGGAGACCAAGGGTGGCTAATATTGGACCCTGCCATTTATTCTGCAATAATTCATAGACTGGACAATAAAGAAGGACATGTTTAAGATCATCTTCCATTCCTTTGTTACATTTACACAGATGATCTAGAAAACCTGGACATTTTTGATTGGAATAAATATAATTTGCTATATATAACTCCATATGAAATCTAGTCATAATTCTTCATTTGTCAGAATCTGCCATGATTGCCAAATATGGTTCTAAACCATGAAATGTCTTAATCTGTTTGTACCATCTGAAATGTTTAAGTTTGGATATTTTGGCCAAGATATTCAAACTATGCTCGGAAAGGATGCAAGTGGTTGCTCCATGCAACTGAGATGTGCTGGAGTGCAAAAGTGCTATATTCAAATCAGATAAGCAGTTGTGCATCTGATCTGAATATTGCAAAAAACTTGGGTGGCGCAAATGGGGTCTGCCCAAAATTTACAGGCACAACCCCCTGTGCGGCCTGAATACCTGGAATGAGGATGTGAGATACATCTTGAGGATGTGCCAATTGCAAATTCCAGATATTCAGACTGAAACATGCAAATGGGGCCATTAGGCATGTAAGGCACAAATGGAGCCATTTGCATGTCATTATGGCCCCAGTAGCATGTCAGTTGCATGGATGCCCTGGCAGGATGCGCTGACTGCCCTGCAGGTAAAGAGTGAGCCACAGTCCCTGGCAGTCTAGTGTCTCCACCTCCCAGCCCTGATTGTATAATAAAATAATGCAATCCCCTTTTCCCTGGTAGTCTAGTGGTACCCCCTCCCAGCCCTGATAGTAAGATAAATAACCAACATATACATCCCCTGGTAGTTTCTTCTCAGCTCAAACACATTCATCACAAATCCTGAATACATCAGAAAACCCCTTCCATGAAGTCCAGTGGCTCTCTCTCATTCACTAACCCACCCCACTCCCTCTACCCAGCAGTGGCATATGGTTAGGGTAGTAACCACCCGCACATCTCCATGGCCGTTAACAACTGGCCATCACAGAATCAAGCTACAGCATGCACTACAATACTAGTGTTGACACTGTTGACTAATCGGGCTTGCAGTGTACTGTAAGTATTCATTCACAAAGTTGTCTTTTAGAATGAAAGCCATAGTACACTGCAAGCCCATTGGTCAACAGTGTTGACCAATGTATTGTACTACATACTTTAAGCTATCATTCTGTGACAGCCCAGTTGGTGGGCAGCTGTGGAGGTGTGCTGGTGGGTTTTTCTGCCCGCTGACCATATGCCACTGCTGGGATGGGGGAGTGTGGTTGGCTGTGGGGTCCTGAGTGGGTGGGGGGTGCCACTGGACTACCAAAGAGGGATTTTGCAATTTTTTCCAGTTTTGTGGTGAATGGTGTTTGGGGCAGGGAGGGGGGCCACTAGACTACCAGGGAATGTCACTGTACAGTACTGCACACTATGATTGAGGTATGGGGAAGGGAGGGGGCCACTAGACTACATATATTGCTCATATATGTATGTGTTCTAAGTGTTATATTATTGTATGATGCTTGTATTTTTGCATTTATTGTATATTTAATCTTTTATGTTGTATATTCTGTGTATACAAAGGTCACCATTGTAAATGAGCATTGCTCTACAGTCTTAACCTTACCATAAACAAACAAACAAACAAACTACTAGGGATACAGGGATTGTATTATTTTATTTCACACTCAGGGATGGGGCCACTAGACTACCAGGGCTAAAGGGATTGTATTATTTTATTTCACGCTTGGGGATGGGGGGTAACCACCCAGGGGCTGGCAGCTGCTGTGTTGTGCTGTGCAGTACAGAAGCCCACCTGTGGGTGGCTACCAGTTAGGCATGTTTTTTCATGCCTAACTTTGTGTGGCACATCTCCAAGATGTGCAGTCAGCTGCACTGCACATCTCAGCTGAATATTGTGATGTACCACATATGTATGGAAATACCCCCTCCAGATGCACCACAAACATTATCTTTGCACTGTGGCTAATCTGAAATTGCATGGTGCATCCCTTTCTTTTGAATATGGCCATGGGGTGCATTTTGGGGATGTGCCAGCACAACTCAGTTTAAATATCTAGGTCCTTATCTATATCTTGTGATACTGATATATCTCAAACCCTTGTATTTACATGTGCCACTATATCATCCATAAGGATATAATATATCTCATAAAACAACTGTCCTAAACCCAAAGGGAAGAGAACATTGTTTATTATTTTAATTGTTTCAGAAGTGAAGCCATTGTGATGATAGATTAACTCTTCTTCTAATCACATTCTTGGCAGCCTCTCCTCTGAAAATTTGAATAGTTTAAACATAAATATTTCCCTTTTTTTCTGTTATCAGAGTATCTATGGAATATTGAGCACGTTCTCCCCTTGCTGTTCTGCAGGTACAGAGTTTTTAATTCTAAGTATTCAAAGTATATATCTATGTATTTTGTTTAATTCAGTTTCCAATGATTTAATGTCAGAAGGAGTCCAGATTTCTGCCCCATACATTATACTGCTTTTTATTTTTGCATTTACCATGTTGAGTAGACCTTTAATTGAGCCTTGTCCTATCATAGCATTAAATCTTCTAAAAGCATCGAAAGTTGTTTTTAATTTGTGTTTCATAATTTTAACATATATAGTCCAAAGACAATTCTGTGAGAATCGTAATCCCAAATAATTGTAGTATGTAGCTGTAGTTTTCTTGTTTTTTATCTAGAAATAAAAATGATTTTTACTTTTATTTCCCAAAACCACTAAATTAGTTTTATTTCTATTAATTGTTAAACCATACTGTGTACATAGTTTTGAAAAATGTGTTAGTTTCCATTGTAAACCTAATAGTGAAGTAGGTATTAGCACTATATCATCTGCGTACGCAAGATATGATAATTTTAATGAAAGAAGTGAGGGCAAATGAAAATCAGAATCTCCTAATTGTTGTAATATTCCATTTATATACAAATGAAAAAATAACAGAGCCAGAAGACATCATTGGTGGACACCTAAATTAGTGTTGATCTTTTCAATGAAATTACCTTTTTTGATCATATTTCACTTGTAATCAAGTTTCATTATGTAATCTTATTAGGATATCTAAAAGTTCCATGTCAGGTAGAAGACTTGGTTTGCTGGCCAAGGCACCTAGCTTCACCTGAGCTCTTTCCTTGTAAGACTGCTTGAAAGGCAGAGCAGAGAAATTTACCAGAGCAAGGGAAAAGGATTAAGACTTAGTTTGGCTAAGCAGATTTACTGTGTGGTGGTGTTTTAATTTTTTACTCACAGGGATTGCTACTGTTTGTTGCTAACATTTCATTGCTTTATTTTTCTCTGATTCAAATTGTTGTTGCTGGTATACCTTCTTCTGCATTATTACAAGGTGTGCCTACAGGTGTGTGCTAACAGATTACTGCTGTAATCTTCTGATTCAAATTGTCTTTTGCAAGGTATATCTTCTGTTACTGCTTTATTTTTCTCTGGAGCAAAGTGTTTCTTACAGCGTATATCTTCTCTGAAATTACTGTATTACAGGTGGAGCTTACATTTTTGTGACTTTTTTATCATTGGGCTAAGCAAAATTACTGTTTGACACTGTGTTTTATTTTATTCTTGTTTGTTGAAAAGGTTTGTTGTCTCAGAGGTGTTTCAGTCTCCTTCTCACATTGAAGGAGCTAATTGCTTTTCCTCCCACAGCTCTTCCAAAGGATTAGGTGTGTATGTGGGGGTGGAGCTGGCAAACTGTCCGTAATTTCCAACAGAAAGAAGGGTTAAAAAGTCAGGTTAGTTGATATCTTGGAGGTAGAAGACTTGGTTTGCTGGCCAAGGCACCTAGCTTCACCTGAGCTCTTTCCTTGTAAGACTGCTTGAAAAGCAGAGTAGAGAAATTTACCAGAGCAAGGGAAAAGGATTAAGACTTAGTTTGGCTAAGCAGATTTACTGTGTGGTGGTGTTTTTATTTTTTACTCACAGGGATTGCTACTGTTTGTTGCTAACATTTCATTGCTTTATTTTTTCTCTGATTCAAATTGTTGTTGCTGGTATACCTTCTTCTGCATTATTACAAGGTGTGCCTACAGGTGTGTGTGCTAACAGATTACTCCTGTAATCTTCTGATTCAAATTGTCTTTTGCAAGGTATATCTTCTGTTACTGCTTTATTTTTCTCTGGAGCAAAGTGTTTCTTACAGCATATCTTCTCTGAAATTATTACAGGTGGTGCTTTACAGGTTTTACAGTTTTATCTAACATTAGGATAAGCTTTCAGGGTTACTGCATTTATTGTTACTGATTGTTTTGCTCTTACCTCCTTGTTCTTTCATCCGTGGTTCTTCTTTTTAGGCAGGGAAGGCCCAGCCACCCACCCCATCCCCAACCACCCACGCTACACTCCTTTTATAGGGTACCACAGTTGTGACATTTCCTGTGGCAGAGCAGGAAGGGGCGGATCAGTGGGGCCTCCACAAGGTGATCTCATTTACAGGGCACTAGTAATTTAACTTGTTATAACAAGTTAAACAAAGCACAATTAAACCATTACTTGCATTTTTTCCTTTTTTTCCTTCTAATTACTCTGACTAGGTTACAAACCCAGCAACTTATTTGGAATGGATTTCATTAACTGCAGGTACTGTGGAACAATTTTCAGAAGGACAGTCTTACAGGATTTAGGACACTGTCCTACATGCTGGCCTTTGGAGATCTTAGGGCTCAGCTCCGGCAGCATGGGCAGAGATTGCACACCTCAAATTTCATATTGAAGAGAAATACATTATAAGAACCACCCACCATTTCCCCAGCATCCAACAGAAAACCTCGACTGCAGAGGGTAGTTGGTCCAGGAGGTTGGCAGGTGGTTAGGAGGAGCAAATCAGGTGCCCCATCACCTCTGCTCTCCAACACATTACCTCCAAAAACCATATAAACACTACAAACAGGTATCTGCCTCTATCTCTGAAATCAAACAAAGAGGCAGAAGACACTGCAGAGCAGGACACTGCAGCACAGGAGCTAGCACAACAAAACTCACCCAAATCAGGAACCAAAACAAAAAAAGCAAAAAGGAAATCCAAAAAACTTCTGATCATAGGAGACTTCATGATTCGGGGAGTTGATACCCATCTCCAGCCAGGGGTGATGGTCAGATGTCTCCCAGGTACATCAGCATGGAGAGACACTGACCGCATTGCTAAAATTGTTCACAAAGCAGGAGAAAACATTGATGTCCTAGTACACATAGAGACTAATGATCTCGCCAGCCGGTCAGTTGTGGAAACCAAGGAACACCTGACTAGGCTGGGTGACAAACTATCATCTATTTCATCCGGCATCTCCGTCTCTGAGATCCTGCCAGTCTGGGAGAGGGGAGCAGATGGACGGAAGGTCAGAGAAGGGGAGATAGGGGAGCTAAACATGTGGCTCAAGGGCTGGTGCCAGGAAAAAGGACACAGATTTGTAGGGAACTGGCAACAGTTCTGGGAGTGAAAGTTCTTTAAATTTGATGGACTGCATCTGACTAAGGAGGGAGTCTGCATTGGGGCAGAAGTTTGATGTCTTTGCAGAATATTTAAACTAGCAAATGGGGGAGGGGTGCAGCACCCCATGCGTGGAATGGAGAACACCCTCCCCTCAGCTAGTGGTCAAACAGGAATTCAGCATGTTTGCCCGTTCATTTGCAACACCAGGTAAGAAAAAGGTTTGTCTCCCATATGACGACAGGGTAATGCCAAACTTCACCCAACAACTAACACACCAAAATCTGGCCAATGGAAAATCATGTACACAAATGCTCACAGCCTGGGAAATAAGATCCCAGACCTGCAGGCAATAATGTCAGAGGCTAAACTGGACATAGTAGCAATTAGTGAGACATGGTTTACCAGTAACCACACTTGGAGACTTCAGTACCTGGCTATGTATTGTTCAGAAGAGATTGAGGTGCAAAAAGGGGGGGAGGAGTGGCCCTGTATGTTAATGAAAATATCAAAGCTACAGAAATTCAGAATACACATAAGGAGCCAGAAGAACTGTGGGTCACCCTGGAAACAGGAAATGACAGCCATAAGAACTGGGGTTGTCTACAGGCCCCAGACCAGAGGGAGGATATAGACACATTACTGTTAGAAGATATACAAAACATGACAGCTAAAGGGGAGGTTCTGATAATGGGAGACTCAACATGCCGGATACAGATTGGTTAATACCAGCAGGAACATCTGCCAGAACTAGACTCATAGTGGATTCCCTGCAGGGAGGGCCTCAAACAACTGGTACAGCAACCCACAAGAGACAGGGCTATCCTAGATCTAGTACTGACTAACAAAGAAGGGATCACAGATCTCCAGGTAGAAGGTCACCTAGGGGCAGTGACCATCACATGGTATGGTTCAATTTGGCTACTACATTTAAATCATCCCATTCCAAGGCAAAAATATGGGACTCAGAGGAACTGACTTTGATAAGATGGCCAACAGAGTTAAGCTAGCCCTGGCAAAAAGAAACACAGGTGAGGGGTACAGGCAAAGTGGGCAAGCATTAAGGATGCAATACTTGAAGCAACATCCCATTGTGTCAGACAGAAAAGGAAGTGCAAAGAAGAAGGAAACCACTTTGGTTCTCAAATACAGTAGCAGAAAAGGTCAGAGCCAAAAGGCTGGCCTTCAGGAAATATAAGGGAACACAATGGGATGAAGATAGGGAGGCATACCAAACTGCCCTAAGGGAAGCCAGTAAGGCAGGCAAAGTCCCAAACTGAGGAAACACTAGCACGAACAGTAAAAGAAGGTGACAAGACTTTCTATAGATACATTAGTGAAAGGAGAAAGTCCAGAGGGGGTATTGCTAAGCTTAATGGAGAAAAGGGAGCATGTGAGGAGGAGGACCCTGTAAAGGCATCTATTCTAAATAGATACTTTTGCGCAGTATTTACTGAAGAGAAGGTAGGGCAGGGCCCACAGCTCAGCATCATGGACACAGAGGGAAGGGAGGTGAGCACTACTCCCTTCACAAAAGAAAGGGTCCTACAAGAGCTTGCTAAGCTCAGGGTGGATAAGGCAATGGGACCTGATGGCATACATCCCAGGGTACTTAAGGAGCTAAAGGAGGAACTAGCAGAGCCATTAGCAGAATTGTTTAGTGAGTCTCTGAGCACAGGAGAGGTCCCAGAAGACTGGAGAAGGGCTCATGTGATCCCGCTCCACAAGAGTGGTAGCAGGGAGGAGGCAGGGAACTACAGACCAGTCAGTCTTACCTCAGTAGTGGGCAAGATGATGGAGGCACTCCTTAAGGAAAGGATAGTGCAACACCTGGAATCCATAGGGGCACAGGATCCAAGACAGCATGGGTTTACAAAAGGAAGGTCCTGTCAAACTAATCTCATAGATTTCTTTGACTGGGTAACCAGAGTGGTGGACCAAGGGGGAGCAGTTGATGTCACCTACCTTGACTTCAGCAAAGCTTTTGACACTGTTCCACATAGAAGATTGATAAATAAGCTGGGTAGGCTCGGGTGGGTCAGAAGTTGGTCAACTGGGTGGCAAACTGTTTGACGGACAGAAAACAGAGAGTGGTGGTAAATGGTATACAGTCAGAAGAGATGCAAGTCACAAGTGGGGTACCTCAGGGATCAGTCCTGGGGCCAGTCCTCTTCAGCATCTTCATTAGTGACCTTGCAGATGGACTAGAGGGTAAGGCTTGTCTGTTTGCAGATGACACCAAGATCTGCAACAGAGTAGATGATCCAGATGGGGTGGGCAGAATGAGAAGAGATCTGGATAAACTAGCAGAATGGTCAGAAGAGTGGCAACTGGGATTTAATGCAAAGAAGTGCAAAATCATGCACATAGGGAAGAGAAACCCTGAAGCCACCTATAGGCTGGGAGGGGAGTTGCTAGCAGTCACAAAGGAAGAAAGAGACTTGGGCATCATCATCACTGATGACCTAAAATCATCCATGCAGACCTCTAAAGCAGTAGGTAAGGCTAGGGGTGTTAGGGTGTATTAGTAGGGGTATCAAGTTGTAAGAGGGAGGTATAATCCTCTTACAAGACACTGGTTAGGCCCCATCTGGAGTACTCGTGCAGTATTGGAGGCCACACCTTCACAAGGACATTAACCAAATTGAGGCAGTCCAGAGAAGGGCAACCAAAATGGTGCAGGGACTGCATCAGAAGACATATGAGGACAGATTAATGGAGCTCAATATGTATCCTTGAGCAAAGGAGGGAGAGAGGTGATATGATTGAGGCATTCAAACACCTTAAGGGCATAAACAAGGTGAAAGAGTCTAACATGTTTAAATATAAGAAAAATAACAGGACAAGAGGACACAGCATGAGATCAGAGGGAGGCTGATTAAGGGGGAATGTGAGGAAATTATTTTTCACAGAAAGGGTGGTGGATGCATGGAATGGCTTACCACAAGAAGTGGTGGCTATGAATACAGTGCAGGGCTTTGAACAGGCATGGGATAGGCATAAGGGAGCAATACAAAAGACTATGAATAGATAGGCCACTGACAGAGCAAAGGCCGATGGCACATTTATAAGGTAGAAAAAGAAATGGGCAGACTGGATGGGCCTTGCGGTCCTTATCTGCCGTCAACTTCTATGCTTCTATGTTTCTATGTTTCATGTCCATTCCATAATCTGCTAGTGCAGACCAGAGCAATTTCCTGCTAATAGAATCGAAAGCTGCCTTTAAGTCTATAAAACAACAGAATAATTTGGCTTTTTTAATTTTTGTATATTTCCATATTAGATGTTGCAGCACATAACACTGCTGAATAGTTGAACAATTATTTCTAACACCGTTTTTAACTTCCAATAGCATATTTCTTTCCTCCACCCAAACTTACATTTTTGATATGATTATCCTAGTAAATATTTTTAGCAATGTGTCCAACAAACTAATTGGCCAATACATAGTGGGGTCATTAACATTAACCCTTTTAAATATTGGGAAAACAATGCTGCTCTTCCAACTATTTGGGAAAGAACCTGACATAAACCTGACATAATACAATGGTTGAATAATACATGTAGTATAGGAATCCACCAATCCTTAAATGTTTTAAAAATATCAGCCAAGGTGTCATCTGGTCCAGGGGCTTTATTTCACTTAACCTTATTATTTGGTTGCTCAGCTTCTTGTTTATTAACATATAATGTTTTTGGAAACAATTTCATCGGGTCCTCCTGTACATGAGGAATTATGTTTAAATGTTTTTCTTCCTGGGAATAATATAAATAAAAAAAAATGTTGCTACCATGTAGAAGGTGTTTTTGTTGCCTCTATAGTATAAGTATATGGACTGTATCCATGACTCACCAGGACCCAAAAGGTCTTAATATCTTTTTTTATTACTGCATCTGTTAATTTGTTCCACATCTTGTTTTGATATTTTTTTTTCTGTTATTAGCTTTTCCATATAATGTTTCCTAGCTTGATTAATTATTTTGTTATTACTCTTGTTACCTTTTTTTATGTTTCCTTATCACACCATGTAATTCCCTTTTGGATGATCTACATTTCTTATTAAACCAACTATTTACTGTAGGCCCCTTTAAATTGTTTTGCCTAAAGAAAGGTTTTATGTAATGACACATATTTTCCCAATATTGCATTATAGTATTATTCCCCTGTTCAATTATATTTTGTTTTAAATTCCCCATACAATCTAAACTAAGAATTTCTTTAAATTGATGTATGGATGTTATTTGCCATCTGATTATTTTAGTTTTTATTTCCATATTTTGTGTGACCATATTGTTGTTTGTCCAGTTTAATTCATTTTCAAGTTCCCAGAGTGATACTACTGATAAATGTGAAGACTGGATGTAAAACTATATATAAGTCATTGATACTTTTAATGGCTTCAAGGTTTCCCCAAACAAGACTAATGACAGAAGAACCAGTTGGACCAATATATGTAAATTCTCAATCAGAATCATTTTTCAATCTCCCATTAAATAAACAAAAATCCAAACTGTACATAATATCTTTTATTTTTTGACCACAACAGTTAGTTTTTTCGTTATGTGACTTACCTGTATAATTTAGCTTATTATTGATTATATTTATTCCTCCTAGTGAATCATGAATGATAGATTGTGTGCCTGAAAATATTTCACAGAGGGCATTAAAGCTCCTAAAGTTATAATTAAACTTTTTTCAAAGTTATCATTTACCCTTTCTATTACATGTTTAACTTTAACCCACACATCATTGTTCTTCCTCTTTATTTTATTTCCTGGTGGAATGTAAGAGTTTATCAATATCAGGTCTATATTGTTCTTAATTAATCTGAGCACCTGAAAATTGTGTAAGCTTATGTCTAGTTGAACTACATTAAAATTCAAGACTGTACTTACAAATATGGCTAGTCCCATTTTAGGTCTGCCATATCATTTCTCTTTTATTTCTGGTATAACATAACCTGTGTATCCTGGAAGCAGAGGAGCTGTTGCCTCCTGTCTCCATGTTTCTTGTAAACATAATATGTCAAACTCTGAGAGAAATTGTTCAAATTTTGAGTCTACTAATCTCAGTGCTAAGCCCTTAATATTCCAAGTAATCATAGATATGGTTTTAACTTGACCTGTTATAGATAAGGAACTCTTTAGTGTCAACAATCTTCCTGTAGCTCTAAGACTTGAAAATAGTTCGGAGTTTCAAACTGTGTATACTGGTTAGCTACTTCTCTTTCTTTGGGAGACAATGATTCTATGTTCATTAAGTACATCATATGTTGATCCAATTTTGTTGCAGAGTAAAGAATCAATTTTGCCAACCTGCTTGATTGAAAAGTACAGTAATATTCATTTGTGGAAAGTTAGAAATTCCTGGATGAATATTGATATGTTGTATTGCACTCCTATTAATATTCATATTTAAGGCACATTCTACAAATAATGCAATATCACCATTTAATTTACCAGTTGGATAGCCAGGGGCATATTCCCATCAGAACAAAACTAGAGTTTTATTTTTCCCACTCCATAACCAGATTATTGTTAAAGTTATTAATTATCTCCAAGGCCTTGTTCATCCATTAATTATCAGTAACTTTTTCTTGGTCCCTCTTCTCCTTTTGTTTCTCTTGTCTGTCTATATCTTATGTTAAATCAACATTCTCCATGACTGGAACCATTTGTGGTGGTAAATATATATGCCTTTTTGTTATAATTCTTTCTCCATTTGCCAGATTTGATCGGCCGGTGACTGCTTTTGACAGTAGAATAGAATGCAGTCTTTATACTGTAAGTTCAGAGGTCTCATTATTACTATTTCAGCAAAGCTGGTGCTTATATGAAATAATTGTGTTATCCAATCCATTCATTTTTGATTTGTCTCCTCAGCCAAATCTTTGATTCCATAAATTTCAATCATATATTCTTCTTTTTGTTTTTTACTTATACCATTTGCTGATATACAAGGCCTCTCCAATCTGGACTCATTATGGACACCATTGATCTCCCCGTCTGTTATAACAGATTTGTCAATGTAGTTATTAACATCAATAAATACTTTCCAAGGAACATCACTTGTCTCTGATATGACTAATTCATAATCCCACACCTTAGAATGTTCCTCTTCTGAATTTTTACAATATACTTGTTCATCATTGTGATTTAAAATACATATAGCATCATTAAAAACAACCTTCTTTTTGTCTTTTTAATTTTTTACACTCTAAATTCTGCTGCTCTTCTCCCTTTGTGCATTTCCCTTGCTTGTTCTTTTGTTTATTGTTTTTCTTACTTCTTTTCCCTAACCATAAGTTTTTCTCTTTCTATTTGTCAGTTATCTTTATGGGTTGGGGTAAATAATTTATGTTGCTTCAACTCTACTATCTGATCTTGAGATACTGTACATCTAGTTCCCCAAGAACTACTGAATCTGATGTTTTATTATGTTTTTCCAAATGTTTTCTAGAACTATCACATTGGCATAATACTATTTTTTTTATAATTTCCAGTATCTGTGGAGAAAGAGGTGAGTTTTATGTAAAGTCCCCACCATCCATAAAATGCTCTGGGTTATACACAATTTTCCCTTCTGTATTTATCTGAGGATGATTTTCAATTTGTTGTTTTTCTTTTGGGGTATCGTACATGGGCATTGGAGAAAACATTGGTGAAGCTGGAAAGGAGTTATTCATAGAACGTTTTCCTGATTGAAACTAATAATATTTTAGGCTGTGTTTCTTGACTTTCAACCAGTTGTTTTAGTCCCTTAATAGCCATGTCTAAATCTTGAATTACATTTGAAATATTATCTTTACCTTCAATATGACCTTTTATATTACTTAATTCTGTATTAGGAGTAAGATCTGGGGATGGGCAATGCAAATTATTTAAGCCCATTTTTGAATTCTCATTTATGCAGGCCAGGTCCTTTTTTCTCTCTGTGGTTATTGGGCTTTCTCTAGAGCCCATTATGGAGGTATTATCTCTCTCTCCAGTTCTTCCTCATATATCAGTGAGCTATATTCAAAAGAGTTCATATCACATGAGCCCAAAGTGAGCTCTATTGAATGATGTTGTAAAGAGGGAGAATGCAAACTTCTGTTCAGAACATTTTCAGTTTTCCCTTTTTGTCCATTTTGTCCTTTTATAGTTTCCACTGTTCCCTGGATAGTTTTACCTTGCTCCTTTTGGGTCAAGCTATCTTTCCCTACAAATTTGGTTGTGAAAAATTAATTATTTTTTGACTGGGTAAGATGTGAAACATCATTTCCTTTAACAATAAGTTTGCCAGATATATTTTCTTTTAGATTTTTCTTCCTTTTTTTGGTTTTATCGTTACATGTCTGATCAGTTGTAAGTGGAGAGCACTCTAAGCCACTTCTAGTATGGACCATTTTTAAATTTAAATTTAAATTTGAAGGTGCAAGGTAATCAATAGTGTTTATTTATCTTATGCCATAAGGCTCACTTAATAAGACCATGTAGTCTAAATGTTAACTGTAAGTAAGTAGTAGTAGTAAATAATTTTTGTATTCGTATATGAATAAATGGATACCTTCAATTGAGCAATGCTCATTTTCAATGAAGTTCCATATTGCATCAAGATAAAAGTTCTATACAAAGTGTGCTAATAAATAAATCCAAGATCAACAATCAACTAATTAAAAATAATTCTCTATATGTTCAGCCTACATTATATTAGCTTGAACCAGACTCTAGAGCTTATGATTTTAACATAAATTATATTCTATATTAACTTAAACCAGACTCTGTAACTTATAATGATGTTAGCATAAATTATATCCCTCTATATGTAATCAGTCCTAAAAAACAATATGTCAGTATAAGTAATATCAGCTTATCTGAGAAATTAAAAGTTCATAAACAATGATTTCTTCTGTCATTTCTTGCTTTCTGACCTTCACTTGTATCTTTAAATTCCTTATCTGTTTTCCCTTCTTTTATCCTTTTTTAATGTCCACAGATTCTCCATGTAATCTTTTTAGCAGCACACCTGCTGTTTCCAACCTAGTTCTTTCTTCTTCAGAAATGTATCACAGAATGTGAGTATACAGTCCAAGGAGATGTAAATCTTCCAGGAGAAGTAATATGAACTAGATCCAGAATTTCCAGCAAGTAAAGCCTGTGTGTGCAAGTACAAAACAAGGCAGTACTTTCTGCACTCAGAAGTAAGGTTACCCCAAAGCAAAACAACAACAATATAATAATGGATATATGTCCAAACTAGGCTTAATCAATAATTTATTAAATCAAATAAATTGTGGAAATTCCTGCTTTTTGCACTTCAGATTATATCTTATTTGTACTATGGCACTTAATTGCACTTTATAAATGTTATAGTTACGTCTTAAGGCAATAGAAGTCAATTGGAAGGCCACGAGTTTGAATGATAAATCTCTAGCCAAAAACACACCAGATCAAGTAATGTAACTCAAGAGTAGGGTTCTAATCTTATTACTAAAACTTAAATGTTTTTAATCTGTAATCTATAAATGATTTTCAGTTTATACCAGCAATGCCACTGTTGTAAAATATAACACATTTTCTACAGCTTCAAATGTGCAGTACAAACCTATTTAAATATATTTTAAAGTCTATTTACCATTCTCAATTGCATAAGGTTCACTGACAGCATTCAATGATAGACTTGATAGTAGATAAGCTCAACAGTGTCCATTTCAAATAGTGTAACTCCAAAAATGCCCTCGGTTCACACTCTGACCCCTTGTATAGATGGTAAGAGAGAAAAAAGTCTCTCTCCAAGACTGGCGGTCTAAAAATAAAATATATAAAATATAACTTTCCTTCTCGATAGTTTGTTTGTTTCTGTTAAGCTTATATAATTAAAGTCAGACATTAAAAATGGACCAGTAGTAAGTAAGCATTACTCGTAGTAGATAAGTAAGCAAGACGATGGTGTAAACTGATAGTAAAGTTAAGATTATTGCTTACCACCTGCAGCACGTCCCATGATATAAAAAGTTTCAGATTCTTCCTTTCCCTGTTTTTTAAAATGTTTGCCACAATACAGAGTTTGCTACTACTAAAAGGAAAGGAAATTCAGAGCACAAGCAAGTGCTGCATCTGCCTGGTTGTACCTGAATGCCAGAGTGCTTGATGTTACAATATCATAAGACCATGTGCATTGAGATTTGTGTCTATGTGTAATAAAGGCACAAGTGGTTCTGGATGGTTCCCAATTGATTCTAATTACTCTAATAAATGCTAAGTTGGAAGAAACAATTATTAGGAGGCAGTTGTTAAGAACTGGCTGGTTGTGGCTAATTAAATAAAAGTCGATTAAAGCCAATCAAAGTCAATCAAAGCCAATCAAAGCGACTGACCCAGATTTTAATTATATTTTAATTAAGAACTTTGAATGCCATCCAATTTGCTTGTGCAATAGAGAGGTTTAAATATAGTTTTAATCAGTGTAAACAGTTTACTCAATTATCCTGTTCAAGAACCCTCACTGATGCAGTGGTGGTTTAAAATAAAGAATCCAGATAGCTATTATACAGATACAGATACAGACAAAGTAACAGTAATAGTCTGAATACAAATACAATAAAAGCAAAAATATCTTCCTAAAATGTTTTATAGCGCAAACATCCCCAAAATTCTTTACTTCGCACTTCAGTACCTCTGCATTTCAGAGGTCCTTTGAACATCCCAATATGTGAAATATGCAAAGATATATTTAACTAAAGAATGCTGTTTCTTATATCATAAAATATTTTAAAACCATACTGGCATAACAATAAATCTTCACTTATGATGTGTTATCGTCTCATGGGCAAGCTCTGCTTAGGCTTTTCTTGATCAAACTAAGTAAAGATGCAAGTCTTACTAAGAGTGTACTAAAGTTCTGAGGTGGTTTAGTTCTGAATATATCTGGGAGAGGAAAATCACTTTTTTCCAACTTCTGCACTCAAATGCTTTCACCCTCTGCATGGTTTACTACAGACTACCCACTGAGGGGCTCCTGACACCAACAGGCTCCCTCTCTTAGAAGCAGTACTCATGGAGCACTCCAAGCCAGAAAGTAAGTTTTCAAGTGACTCATGATGGTCTGGAAAGACTGTGTTATTACTGTGAGTATTACAAAGCCTCTAGCAAACTTGATCAATGTATTTTCGGCTTTGTCAAAAATAAGGCAATGGTGGCATACTGTACCTTTTAAATTTCACAAAAATGCCTTAACACAGTCCTGCTCTCACAGCTTTTCCTCAGCAGTTTAGCATGCATGTCACACCTTCTCCCAGAATCCTCGTTGCCAACTACTGGCATCAAGCACACCTAATTGCACAGTAGCTACAGTGTAGCTAATGACACTTTAAAAATAAAGTGCTACTGTGACACCTAACATTTCACCATGGCACTTCTGGGCTTCATCAGAAGTAGTGAGCCAGTGTCAATAGTGCCCTTAAGTATCATCATCTTGAAGCAATACTATTTTGTCCACACACAGTCTATGAAATAATACACTACACCAACACATGGTGAACATATACAGTATCAAAAAACTACAGTAAATGTGCAGAAAAGTTATGTCAAAAATAATACACGGTCCCCAGCCGAGCAAGCACATGACTTATTTTAACAAATATTCAGGCTCAGTGGGACCAAACTAACAAATAAAACAAACCTGTCTGTTTGTCTGTCTATATATCTATTTATTTATCTTTGTACATCACATTTGTAAAATGGCATAGTTACCAACTATAAATGACACATTCTACAATAATATAGGTATAAGCACTTATTTTTTGCTAGTGTGAACTTTAGATATCTCATTTCTGTTAAGTATCCAAAATCTGCTGATTTATAAAAACAGTGAGTCATAACATTCAGGCAATTTTTTTTAAACAAAACTGGTAAGAACTGCCACCCAACCCTATAGGCTGCATGCAAAGTGATGAGGGCAACCCTTTATTAATGTTGGGCCAGAGCACCTGGTATGAAAAATACAGCTCCAGATGCCAAGTTTGGCTTTAACAAATTAAAGAAAATTGTCTTGAAAGGATGCAGAATATTTTGGCACAAGACATCATTGGAAGCACATCTGGAGGTTAAGAGGATACCCCATGGCCGTAGAATTTTAAAGAAGCCTGCTTATGGCACAGAAGATCTAACATTCAAGTGAAAATGGGTGTGAGTTAATGGTGGAAGCAGCTACAAAATCCATATATTTAATATTGGAGATAGCAGCACTGGTAAGACAGCAAGTGTCCAAAGACATACATGAGATGGAATAGCAATTAAAAAATCTGGTAATCTCAGGGGAGATGGTAAAATATTGAAAACCCCTTCAGAATTAGGTAACAAGATATGACGGATAACTCAAACAAAAGAAACATGCATTTGTCAATGCCGAATGTTTGCTTGCTGGCATTGGCATTGGTCGTGTAGAAGTTACAGAGCTGCATAATAGGAATGGCAGTGAAACATTGAACTGAAGCCAACCCCACCACCACCCTGCAAAGAGTGACAGGCATTGGGGTGTGCCTTTGGGTCATCAGGCATAACGGCCACGCCATTTCACCACACCCCACCCTGTAGACACTGAAAAGTGTCACGGTGTGCCTTGGGGTCTTTGGCCCTTATGTGCACCCCATTCCATCAGAAAATACGGTGAGATGGGTGTGGTATAAGAGAATGGGGTGAACTTTGGGGCCGAAGAGTCCAAGGCATACCTTGATGCCTCTCACTGGCTGCAGGGTGTGGAATGGTATGAGCATTACAGGCAAGAATCCCAAGTCACACCCCTGATGCCTGTCATTCTCTACAGGGTGGGGCGTTATGGTTGGAAACCCTAACACTTCACGCATTCATTGGTATTTTCACTCCAAATTTTCAACATGTTTTTTTTGTGACCCCCACCTCATGAACAGTGGCAATATCGAAAGCTGCTTATGCACAGCGTCTACGGCATTTAGCACCACAGGTGCAAAAACACATTCCGAACAGGATGTGAAAAATGACAGCTGTACTGTTCATGGGGAGGTGTAAAAAATGGCAGTGTTGCAAATCTGCAGTAAAAATATAAAAAACTGGTGAAGTCACGAGCGCGCATAGAAACTGTGCAATGCACACCCATAATGTAATTAGTTTGGGGATTTTTTACAGCAGATTGTCAACACAGGCATTTTGGGACCTCCGATCATGAACAGTGTCACTGTGATTTTCTTTATCTATCCCAAACAATGATTTCCCACAGCGACCATGCATCTCTGTGCTGAAAGTGTGAAAACACATTTCGGCCATGTTGTGAAAAATGACAGCTGTACTATTCATAAGGAAGTGTGGAAAAATGCCACTGGTGAAAATCTGGACTGAAAATATTACAAAGTCATGAACTTACGAGGGTGCGTGGAAACTGCGCAATGCTCACTCATAACACAGTCATTTTATGGACTTTTGTCACCAAATTTTCAACATAGCCATTTTAAGACCTCTGCTCATGAACAGTGTAACTGTGATTTTCTTAATCTGTCCCAAACATTACTTTCGCACACTGACTGCACCAGTGTGCGCTACATGTGCGGAAACACATTTTGGGTGACATGAAAAATGGCAGCTGTACTGTTCATAAGGAAGTGTAATAAAATGGCAATGTTGAAAATCTGGAGTGAAAATATTGAAAATTCGCAAACTTATGAGCGTGCATAGGAACTGCACAACGCACGCTTGTAAAACAGTAATTCTTAGGAATTTTTTCACCAAATTTTCAACATCGCCATTTTAAGACCTCTGCTCATGAACAGTGTCACTGTGATTTTCTTAATGTGTCCCATACTTTGATTTCGCACACCGACTGCGCCATTGTGCACTACATGGGCGGAAACATGTTCTGGGCAAGATGTGAAAAATGACAGCTGTACTGCTCGTAAGGAAGTATAATAAAATGGCAATGTTGAAAATCTGGAGTGAAAATATTGAACATTTGCAAACTTACAAGAGTGCATAGGAACTGCACAATGCATGCTCGTAAGATAGTCATTTTCAGGAATTTTTTCACCAAATTTTCAACATAGCCATTTTAAGACCTCTGCTCATTAACAGTATCACTGTGATTTTCTTAATGTGTCCCATACATTGATTTCGCACACTGACTGTGCCATTGTGCGCTACATGAGCGGAAACACGTTTTGGGCAAGACGTGAGAAATGACAGCTGTACTGTTCATAAGGAGGTGTAGTAAAATGTCAATGTTGAAAATCTGGAGTGAAAATATTGAAAATTCGTGAACTTATGAGCGTGCATAGGAACTGCATAACTCACGCTCGTAAAACAGTCATTTTAAGGAATTTTTCAACCAAATTTTCAACATAGGCTTTTTGAGACCCCACCTTATGAACAGTGGCAGTGTCATTTTGTTACTCAGTCCCAAAAGGTGATTTCACGCAGTGACTGTGAAATCACCCTTTGGGCCTGATTAACACCATGACAGTGAGAGCATTCAAGAGAAGGGGTCACAAAAACCCCATGTTGAATATTTGGTGCAAAAATTCCAAAAAATGCCTGAGATATGCAGCAAAGTTGAAAAAACCCTATCTATCCCATTATACAGCTTACTGACATTTCCTCAGATCACAGTCGGCTTTGAAGAGTGCAGACGTATTCCCGGTCCACCGAAGATCATCCGGAGGTAAGTACTGGGTGAGGAGGGTGTGGGGAGACAGGGTGCACAGTGGGTGGGCGTAGGTGGGGGCAGAGACAGCGAGGGAGCATTTTTGTGTTTCAGGGTGTTTTTTTTTAAAAAGGACGACGACGTGGGATGTTTGCCACGCTGGGGTGGGCTCCCAGTGTGGCACAAGGATGGCTGTTTGGGTGGGCATGGAGCCAACAGGGGATTGGGCACCCCTGTCGGTGATAGAATCTGTTGCCATGCTGTGGTGTGCTCCCAGTATGGCACCCTGTACTCTCTGAGGGGGAACAGTGGAGCTGACGGCGGATTGGGCACCCCCGTTGGTTATACGATGTGTAGCCATGCTGGGGTGGGCACCCAGCGTGGCATGTGGAACTCTGTTTGGGGGGGAGCGCAGCACAGTCGACAGGGGATTGGGCACCCCTGTCGGCTATACAGTGTGTGCGTGGGGCGGCAAGCACACAGTATGCATGCATATGTGTGTGTGTGTGTGTGTGTGTGTGTGTGTAGGGGGAACGTGCATGAGCAGGCGATATTTTATCACTGCTCACTGAAGCGTAGCTCCCCCTTTCAACTGTACTCCACTGCATTTTTGACTGCTGTCATAGACAGCTCCAGCAGCTATTGGAGAACTGCGGCTGCACCTGCAAACACACTGACTGAATTGGAAGAGGGCTGCCACACCTCTGAAAACTCAGATGATGGCACTATGTTTCTTGCACATGCGTGCAAGCAAACATAAAAAAGTAGGTTATGACTGGCTATCTCATATTATTATAGATTTTATAAGCTTATATCAGATGTTTGATAGTCATGCTGTTCTCTCTGGGCTAAGTACAGTACTCTGTGACTGTACATAGCCCAGAGAGCACAGCAGAAAGAGAAAACAAAAGATCTAAGTGAATCTCCCACTGCTGCAACCCTCCTCTGATGTCACCTGCAGGGGAATTCTGGGATTCCTAGTTACAGCAAATCTCAGCTTATAACTTAGCAGAACTGGTTTGCTACAATCTATGATCCTGCAGTAAAGATTAAGTGGAAAAATCTTCTTGCACACAAAGTGCTACTTGGGACCAGTCCCACACTTAGGTGTGGGCTCTTAATGCTGACTGTTCCCCTTTAAGGAAACAGGACTAGAAAGGGAGTTACACTGGATTGGATACCAGGGACAATATTTGGGCAGGGGTTTTAGGGGGGTACTGTACTACCAGGGAATCCAAGAGAGACCTATAATGAATAGGGACACTGCAGAAGTAGAGAAGTGGAACAGGATAGGTAGGAAGGAGTTACAAAAGTGGTAGTGCCTGTGTCCACATCCTATCTTTGTGGCACAGTGCCATGCAAATGATCTTGTGCCATGCAAAGAAATATGTGGGTATCATACTTAAGGTGTTTGCATCTACAAACCATCTGGCATATGCTTCACTGTGCGGGATTTACACATGTGAGGTGCATATCTTGACAGCAGAGCTCCGCACCTGCAGTCAGACGCCACACTGCTGATATTCCCCAATGGCCATGACCTGTCTGTGGATGCACACCCCGGGTGCACAGCACTCCACGAGGTGGCCGGGGGTGGAGTCGCAGACCCAGGTGGGCGTCCAATCAAATGCCCATCCTGGGGCCAACAGTAGATCCCTTGCATGGTAGGGGGGTGCATTGGCTGCACTCCCCCATGGATGTTCGCATGGCCAGCAGCCATGGAGGTGAGAGGTGGGTAGTGCCGCCGGCCATGCAGTGCCCCTGATCAGATGGGGTGGTACGGGGTAGGTGCCATGGGTATGTGTGTGTGTGGGGGGTTGTTTGCACCAGCCCACCACACCACCTGGTGTGCAGGGAGCCACTGAGGCAGGTGGGTGAGATGGGGTAGGTGCAGTCCTGGGCCAGTGCCCCCATATGTGTGTGTGTGCATGTGTGTAGAGGGGGGGGAGCTTGGTATGCACAGGGATGGTGGGAGCTCGGCAGGATATTGGTTTGGTGGCCCTGGGTGGCTGCTGGATGTATCAGCAGTGGTCCCCCCTTGCTGTGGGACAGATGCATGGGGCATGTAGGGGACTTATGGCAGGGTTTCCCATGTGTACCGGCTGTCCACCTACATGCCCAGGCACACTGCACTACGTGGCTTTGTGCATGCCACTTAGTGCTGGCACACCTCCTGCCCACCCCCTGTGCATTGCAGTCCATGCAGAAGGAGGATCAGGTGCATGAAGGGCTGAGCACCCCTTCATGCATCCCGCGCAGGGGGTGCAATGGGTGCGGAGTGTCTCTGTGCCTCACATACATGGTGTGTAGGCACTCCACGCCTTCAAGCATAGGTCCCCTGTTCGCCAAAACTGTCTTCTGCTGACCATAATTTTCATTACACCTCATTTGCATGGGATAATATTCCCCTCATAACTAAGACAGTCATCTGTGTATAGCCACAAAGTTTGGACCACATCAGGGAGGCTGTCTCCCCCCCCCCCCGAGGTTTGTACCTCTAAACTTTTTGAGAGAGAGAGAATTAAGTTTACTCTATTTTCTGTATCTACAATATGTTACTTCTTTCTTGTGGAATGCAGTGCTATTTTTAAAAAAAAATATTCAATTATGTGTGTTAACATAAGAAAATTGCTTTTCAAAAATAAACATAATTGTTAAGAATGTATATTATTGCATTTGTGAACTTTGTTTCACACACCTCTTTGACAATATGTGAAATATTTTGAATGCAGAATTAGAATGTAACATTTTTTATAAGCCAAAAATTAAAGAATGTGATCAAAATTAAGTTTCAAACATTGCTACTTTTATTATTGGCATGTTGTTGAAAACTATAGCTTGGGAATATACTAGTGGTTTTCCAATAAAGGAGAACCACACCCTTTTTAGTTATCTCATACCACTTTGTGGCATATCACACATGGATTAATTTCACTTTGTATATCTGAAAATATATACAATAAATCTTTCATCTCTTAACAAACTCTTGAAGTTGCTGTTTTTCTACTAACATTACAAGAAACTTCTTATGTGTTTTATTTTTAATAATAATATTATGCCACTTGGGAGTGACACACAGGTAACAGTCAGAATCCTGAGCAGTTATTTCTGCAACACAGCAATATGTGTCATGTGCAGAGTTCAGACTGAATAAATCAAATTGTCATAGGTCAGAGGCCTTTTGTTTACAGAGCCCCGCTCTGGCTCAACTCACAGGGTAGGGACATCTCTGCTGAGTCAAAACTCAGCCCTTTCAAACACAAACTCTGATATCTATTAGCAAACAGTATGTGTGACTTTCGCCCTTAGCAGCCTTCTGCTTATTTTATCATTGTACTTATACCTTTCAGCACTTTCAAGTCTTGGCACTTCATTTCAATCCTACCCTCGAGACTTTTCCCCTGCATCCGTCACCCCTGCTTCTTCTCTGCTCATGCATCTTCAAGTTCTTCCCTTGCTCCTCTTCACCTTCCCTCTTCCACCCTCCACCCATTTTCTTATCTCATGCCACCTCTTTTGCAACTTCTTTCCCTCCTTCTCCTTACATTTCTCTCTCTTACCTCTGTCCCACCCATATTGCTATCTCCCTTGGGTTTTTGACAAGGTCTGCTAGGCTGCCCCCTCTCCTGACTAAACATCACCACTTCTTCTTATACTATAAATTTGTCTTCCTCCCCCTCACTTCACCAGCACTCCCCCTTCTCTCTGCACTCAACCCATTTCCTTCCTTCCACCTCCATATCTTCTCATCTCTCCCTCTATCCCCATTACCTCCTTTGCAACTCCACTCGTTCCCTCTCCACCTCCTGTGCAACTCATCCCCTTCTCCTTCTTGTTTTCCCATCCCCCACCTTAGACCCCATTACTTTCTCTCATAGATTTTGGCAAGGCCTCCCAGGCTGCCCTCTCTTCTAGCCCACTCTGCTGTTATATTGAGCAACATTCAGTGCTATTTTGATTGCTTTTGATGTATTAATTTTTTTAAGTATATTCTTGATATCTGCTATTTACTCATTTATTGTTTACCTTGTTTTGTTTTTGTACTACTGACATGGAACATTTGTAAATGAGTTGTATTGCTCAAAGGTGTTGCAGTCCAAGACTCAAAAAATACACTTTGACAGTCGCCCATATGCGGTCACTATCATCATGGTATACCTGCTAAAGCTCATTTCTCAATGTGATCAGGGAGCACAGGAAAGTTAAGCAGCTGGCCCAGGGTCACACAGTATACAACTGGGATTTGTGAGATTTAAACCCAGGTTGGCTGGGTCTCCAGGTTCACAGCTTGGTGTTCTATACACACTGAAAAATAGAAACTAGAGTTCAAATTGATGTTTTGACAATAGATCTTCTTCAGGAATAAACTCTAAAGAAGAAAAAAAATAAGCATAGGTAGAACTTTGTTCCTGTGTCAAACATGGAACAGTCAGGAATTACCTAAAGCTTACCAAACAGCAAGTATATTCTGAATTTGGCTTACATGCAGTGTCTTTATATATTTGGAGCAGTAGTTAGCTATACATGCTGTAGATACAGATACATAGACATTCACAGCAGAAAAAAAGGCTCTTAGCCCATCCAGTCTGCCCTCCCTATCAAACTATTCTGTCTAGCCCTAGTAGCAATCCTCCTTTTGTCATATAATATATTTTAAAATATATATTTGAAATATTTCAGTTTCAATGTTAACTCATAACTTTGTCATTTTAACATATTTTATGGCAATTTTTTTTTTACTTCAAAGTTTATTAGGCTTTAACAATACAGAGAACAGAACTGACAAATGAAAAATACAGACATTTAGTAAAGAACAATGTATCGGGACTGTTCCTCTTCCCACCAACCCTATCCCAACCTTTCTCCAACCCACCCACCACCCTACACAACACGTTCAAAACCAGTTGAGACACAGGATTAAACTTATGCTGGCATATGGAGATTAAATAGAATAAAGAGTATGAAGGGAGTCACAGATGTCTCTATACTTCTTCAACCTGTTATTAAGACTAGCTATGGCCTTCGCTGTTCTGAGATTTGCAAGAAGTTCCTGAAGCCATTTAGAATAAGATATGTCCAGATCATATTTACAGTGACACAGTATTACCTTTTTGACAGACATGGAGATAAGGGGCCATGTGATATCTGCGATTAAGTATCACTACCTCTGAAAAATCACTGATTACACAAATCTCTGGGGTAAATAGGGCATTCAGACCCAACAAGGGGACCGTTCTTTGTTGAATGATAGACCAGAGTACTGAGACCTTGGAACAAGTCCAAAAAATATGGAAAATGGAGCCTTCTTCTTGGTAACAACGGACACAGGTGGGAGATGGAAGAAAACCAAATTTAAATAACTTTGTGGGGAATAATATAAGTTATGTAATATATGAAACTGAGTGGTATGCAATCTATCTTGAGTGATATATTTATAGCAACTGTGCCATAGAGCTGCCCAATCTAGATCTCGAGTGGGAAATGCTGTAGACCAGTATGCTAAGGAAGCAAAACTGCTTGGATAGGCCCAATTGTACAAAATCCCATAAGTCTTGGGTAAGAGCAAGTGGGGCACCTACCAAGGACTTCAGTTATTTTGAAAAGGAAATATTAGCTAGTTGAGGAGGAGTTAAACCAAACACCTTCAAAATAAGATGTCTTAACTTGAAAAACATTGAAAACATTGAGAAGGGGAATATTAAATTTACTGATAATCTCAGTAGTGGAGAGCCAAGAACCCTCTTCGGACACAAGACGTGAAAGGTTGCCATTCCCTAAGTGTGGTAGCCAAGAAGAATAAAGCATGTTATTATCGATCCTGAGCTTGGGAATGCCCCATATGGATTGTACTAAATCTTGAATATATTTATATTTAAGGAAGGAACACAGCTGGGTGTAAACCCTAATCGAGATGGCGATAGGGGTTTATGGCAAATTTTCAACATAGCCTTCATATAATCCCACTCATGAACCCAAAAGGTGAAAATGTTAAAATCCTGCTCAAAAATAGTTGATTTCATGCAGAATCCGTGGAATCACCTTTCAGGATGGAGTTGAAAAATTCTGCCTTCCTTGTTCATGAATTGGGGTCTGCAAAATGCCAGGTTGAAAATGTGGTGTAAGAATACAAAAAAATTATGAAGTTATGAGTAAAAATTCAAATTCCATTGAAATAAATTACACTGGACTTACCTTATTTTCTTATATCACAGTCCCTGGTTCCCACAGCAAGATGTGTCTTCAATTAGAGTGTGGGTCTACATCATGGGACATGTGTAGCTGAGTGAGGGGGGGTGTGGGGTGTGGGGTGATGGGTGCTGATTGGGAGGTTGGGATGGGGGGTTGGATGGGTGAGGGACCATTTTCTCTTTTAGAGATTTATTTTAAACAAAAGAAAACAAAAGGGACAATGAGGGCCTTTTTTTTCAGGGAGTACTTTATTGGATCCAGCACTGTGGATTGTGCAACCCAGTGTTGACATTTATTATACAGGTGCACAGGGGGTGGGCACTCAGGTGTTGCCACCTATCCATTGGGATGGTGGGCAACTTGGAGGGGAGGGCGTTTTGGTAAGTGGTACCAGGGGTGGGTACCCTGGTCTGCTTCATAGAACTATTAGGGAAGGATGAGGGAGGGCTAACTGAATTGGGAGTGGGATGGAATTAAAGGATAGATAGATAGATAGATAGATAGATAGATAGATAGATAGATAGATAGATATCATATCACCAGCTCACTGCTGGCATACCTGCTGGTGGCATGTCTCCTTCTGTGGCTGCAGAGGTCATACTGAAAACATGGATGATGGCTACTCTTGCTAAACTGCACACCCTGGATCTTGTGGTGCCTAGAAAATGTATTTCTGGACTTTTATTTAAAAAACAAACACCAGAATCTAGTTAAACAGGTCCAGTTTAGCTAGGTTCAGATATTTGTTTTTCAAAAATAAATAAGTTTTAAGTATTGTCCATGTTTTTTCCATCATGACCCAAAAGACTGTTTTTTTTGGTGTTGTAAGAAGTAATGGTGAGAAAGCAGAAAGCCCTCATGACCCCACATTTTTGGGGTTGGATCAGAAGGTTATCCAAAACCTCTACTAAGCATGTTCAGACAAAAAAAAATGAAATGAAATCCATATAACTCTGGAAACATTTAATATTTTTTTCCAAAACCTTCAAAAGACACTACCTTGACACAGAGCTCTTCTACCCTGAAAGTTTCTGAAAAAAATTCCATTCCATTTGGGCTGTAGGTGAGAGCAAAAAAAGTATATTAAGAGCTGGGAAAAAATGTAGATATTAGTGTAAAACTGATATATGCGAATCTCAGAAACTGCACACGCTGTCATCACAAAACTTATGATATATTTGGATCTTGCATCCTAGACAAAGCATGCAAAATTTGGAGCACTTGCATAGAATGCTGCCAAAGCTATTAAGGTGCAAACTTAGGGGTTTAACATAGAAGCTCTTGGTCAGCTGTAACTATACCTTATTTTTATTTACCTAGGCCTTTGGTGACCGAAGTTATATTATTACTACTTTTGATATTCTATATTTATTCTGTAGTTATGTTTAAGTTATATTATGTTTATTTTATGCATTTTATTCTGTCCCACTATTTATGTCTCCCTGAGCCTTTTTAGAAGGACACCATATAAATAAAGTTACTAATACTACTACTACTATACTGGCATTACTGCACCAGTAAAATACATATTGTGCATATATGTATGTATGCATGTATGTATATTAGGGATGGGCGGATCTCTAACCTGATAAAAAAATCCAACTGGATATTAACATTTATAAGTTGAACTGTTCTGTTTGGATATTTTGCCTTTAAGATGGCGGATTATGTTAATTCATTAATTGAGCACCTGTTAAATAGCTGGTAAGTTCTGCCATAGTGGTAGGAGGGGTGAAACCTGTAGAGAGAGAGAGCAAGAGTGAGAACGAGCATGATCGAGCAAACTGGAACACCAGATACAGTGAATGCTGCTGTGACCCAGTAAGACTGAATGGCAAGTAAAAGTCTGGTATGGACTCATGTTATTGTGGACAAAGACAATGAATCAAAAGCTAAGTGCTGTCTTTGCCTGACTCCTACATATATCAGTCATGGTTCTTCTTCTAAAAGTTTGGGCATGTCAGGCTTGCTTAATCACCTTAGAAACACACAGAATAGAATACTCTGAGTTGCAAACAGAAAAGGGGAGAACGATGATCCCCGGGATAAGTTCTCACAATCAAATGATCTGCCAGAAGACTGTAAGTTTTCTATTTTTTTATTAATTTTCCTTCTGTCACACAACTTTCTTAACTAATAGCCCATACCCTTTCCTTTTACAGTTTAAGCCATTGATGGTGCACCTCTCCGAAATACAGAAGCGGACTTGTACTTTTCAGAGAGCATTGCGCCTAAGAAGTCAACCCCAGACTCATTACTTTTTTGGAAATCACATGCTGTGCATTACCCAACTCTTGCAAAGAAAGCAAAAAGTTATTTAGCACTGCTACTCACAAGTGTATGCAGCAAACGGGTCTTTAGCATGGCAGGGGACATTATTAGTGACTGAAGATCACGTTTATCACCAGGCATTGCCAACGTGCTTTTGTTTAAGCATAACTTAAATAACTTTAAGTAATAGGTTACCTGATGATGTCTGATGGCGGCATTTTAAGACTAAAATTATTTTTTACCGCATTCACTGTGTGATGATGTGATGTATGTGGGGGCAGGTGTGTGTGTGCAATCGGTATTAGGAGCTAAAATATTCGACTCGATAAAAATTTAATTCCAATCTCGGATACTGACCAGATAATATCTGGATCCGATTTATATATATATGTATATATATGTGTGTATATATATATATATATATATATATATATATATATACTGTATATACAGCTCGTGGATTCATTGGTGCCTGAGGGACGAGCCCCATAAAGTGTCAACTGCATTGGGCAGAAACTCACACACCTCTAAAATGTTTGTACTGTCCCAAGATGTTTCTTGCACATGCGCAGTGCACATGCGCACAAGCAAACATAAAAATGAATCCAAGAAGAACAAATTGCTCTCAGTGGTTCTATCTCCTCAGAAATATGTATATGTAACCCCCCTGTTACCCGAGGTTACTAGAATCCCAGTAAGACCTAATGGTAGGCAGGGAAGGCAGCTTGTGAAACTCCAGTTAAATGGATTTCCCACTGTCTCACTCTGTTCTCAGTCTCAGCTGAGTCTGAGGGATGACATCACCATAGAACGTTTGCAGCTGCATGAGCCACACTGGAGTGCTGCAGTTGGAAGTTAGGATAGAATGTTGGGGATTTTGAACAGAGTCTGTGTGCAGTCTTGGAGAGAGGAGCAGCACATCAGTCTGTGTACAGGCTCTCAGAGCCTTAAGCTCTGTTTTAGAGCTACTGTAAGGGAGGTGTGTGTTTCCACCGAAAGAGGAACACAGTAAGCTGATTGTGAAGTGGTGGAGACTGCTGTTACTGGTCCATGTGCCCCATACCTGAAGGGATGGGGTGGAAAGGTTTGCCTGTCTTCCAGGGGCAACCCTCCTGGTTCCGGCTAAGGAAGAAGCTGCCTTATTTCAAATTGTGTTGCGGCACCAGAAGCTGTGGGAGAGAAGTTCCTGTGAGGAATCACCTGTGGGGTACCTGCAACCAAAGGCTGAGTTCACTCTGACAGAGGGCCTATGTTTTCACCTGAACTGTTGGAACGTGGGGATTGGACTACTTAAATTGTAGGAGGTCTAGTGTAATAGACATTGCCGGTTAATTCAAGTAGGTTCAAGTACAGCACAAAGAGTAAAGTAAAGTGGGGTTGGACTGCTTAATCAGTGGGAAGCCTAGAGCAATGGGCTGAGCCAAGTAAATGTATGTTCAAGTCCAGCACAATGGGAAAGCATGACAAGTAGAGGAAATGTGACATATATTTAGCCTTAATCTACATTGCCAAGCTTTACGGAATGAGATGTTTAATGTCCAGAGAAATGGATGGGTATGAATTTTGGAAGCTAGAGGTGGGAGACCCCCCATCAGTAGTAACCAAATTCACTTCTATGGATTTGCTCTGTGGCACCTTTACTTTCTCTCAGGTACTTGGCCAGTGCCTGAGGAAAGTACCCAGATGTGGGATTAAAAGGAGAACTCCCTGATAGAGCTGAGGTGCTCTTAGGTGGTTTAGGGAGCCATCAGAAAATGTTTCCATGACATATGGAATGTGTCCGAGTGGCCGGCAAGGGAGCCGAGCCTGAGAATCCCAGATAGTGTACAAGTTTGGGCTGTGTACCCAAAGCAGCGTGCAAGTCCAGGCTGTGTGCCTGGTGGGTTCAGAGCCTGAGTGCTGAAGTGTTGAGGAAGTGTTCTTGATTCTCTTAAACTGCATTACCAGGAGTGTAGCCCCGTGGGGGTCCATCTATGCTTTGTTTATTCTGTTTGGATGTGAATAAAAGCCACACTTTAGAATCCTGTTCCTGGTATTGGACATTACAGTTATTGCTTCCTGTGTTCGGAATTACTTGGGTGCCCCTGTGCAGAGTAGACAAACCTAGCCCTTGTGCCGAGTAACCTATTCCTCCCTGACCCCAGTCCCCACCTGGTACTGCTGTCAGATTTAAACAGCATACCACCTGTCATTTGCAAAAAGGCAGGGGTGGGGGGCTTACATATAGAAGTGTGAGTGTGTGGTCTCCCTGTCAAGTCAGTCAGAGGAATGGCTGTTCTCCTCCAGAACTAGTTTATTTCACCTAAAATTCCCTCCACAATTATGCAAATTAATTTATTGTTGATGCATCCATTGTTCCAGAGCTCTCAAAAATTTTTCTTCCAGCACAGCACATGTAAACAGCACTCTTGTCATTCACACAGAGAAAAAAATACACAGAACTACACAGAACATATGTACACTTCTTTTTATTACTGTACTGCATGATGTCCTGATACGAAAATAAATATAAAAAGGCCCCTAGGTGATTGAAAACTACAGTTCATGTCAGGGAACCAGGCAAACGATATGTGGCACTTTATGGCAGATTGTGACTGAAGTAAACACATTACGTGGTGGTTATACACAGTTCGCTTCTAAAATGAACTACTGAACATGCCAATACATAATGAGAACTTCAGTCAGAATCTGCTCCATAACAAGGTTTATTTTTATTTTTAATCCATAGCTTTGTACAACTCAGATACACGCAAACTGTAAGCCTGCTAATATGTTGCCCGCAGTCAGTTTTGAATCCTAACTTGCTTCAAATACACCATTTGCTAAATATGACTACAGTACAAATGTTTCAGAAAACGTCTGTAACAAAAAAAATAAATGGAATTTCTGAATGAAAATTTACGGATGAGTACCATAGTCAATCATGGTTACAGGGATGCCACAAGATAAGTCCGTGATTAAACTAATAAAACAACTATTTACTTGTCCTTTAATGATTTCACTACTACCAGGAGTATTTAAATGGTGAAGTACTGTAGCATCACATGCTCATCTTTTAATAAAGTGGTATTACTCCAAAACGTGTCAAGATGGGCGCTTTTGAACTTTTCTTTACTTCTGAACACCAGCAATAAAGATTGTTGCACTACTTTATATCTGAGTAAGAGCAGTGTTTTTATACAAAGAGGTGGTGAGTGCTGGATTTGTGTGTTTGCACTTGTAAAAATAAATTGTTTATCTGTCTGCCCCATAGCTCCATCACATATTCCTCATATATATCCATATCCATATCTATTTCTATTTATGTACTGTATATCTATCTATAGACAGATAGATAGATAGATAGATAGATAGATAGATAGATAGATAGATAGATAGATAGACAGACAGACAGACAGACAGACAGACCCACCATGGGTCTCCAGTGTAATCTTGCTGATTGCACCCCACCCCTCCTGTTATGCCATCTGTGGGCTTCCCAAGCTGCTCCTGTGGCCCTGGCTCTCTCCGAGCAGGCCACAGTTAACAGACCACCCGACTGACCCCCAGACAGATTCAGACAGCCCATCTACGGGCTCCCCAAGCTGCTCCTCTGGCCCTGGCTCTCTCCAAGCAGGCCATAGCTAACAGACCACCCGAATGACCCCCGGACAGATTCAGACAGCCCATCTGTGGGCTTCCCAAGCTGCTCCTGTGGCCTTGGCTCTCTCCGAGCAGGCCACAGCTAACAGACCACCCGACTGACCCCCGGACAGATTCAGACAGCCCATCTGCGGGCTTCCCAAGCTGCTCCTGTGGCCCTGGTTCTCTCCAAGCAGGCCACAGCTAACAGACCACCCGAGTGATCCCCAGACAGATTCAGGCAGCCCATCTGCGGGCTTCCCAAGCTGCTGCTGTGGCCCTGGCTCTCTTCAAGCAGGCCACAGCTAACAGACCACCCGACTGACCCCCGGAGAGATTCAGACAGCCCATCTGCGGGCTTCCCAGGCTGCTGCTGTGGCCCTGGCTCTCTCCGAGCAGGCCACAGCTAACAGACCACCCGACTGACCCCCCGGACAGATTCAGGTACACGCCAGACCTCTGAAACTCGTGGTTTTGAATGCCACTGTTTTGACTGGATGCCCAATGGAGGAACCAGGCACTGATTGGCAGCTTTACTCCTTGGTTGATTTTCCAGCACCTGGTGCTTCCTGATCCCAGGGAAATCTCTTTCTGTGCTATGTTCTGGACTGAAATTTTTCAGTAAATACAGTAAAATACTGTAGACCCCAGCAAAATGTGGGAGACTTGGAGTCAGTACTGATTATATAGCCTGTGAATTAGTAGGTTATAACAAGATATGGGTAAAATCTGACCGGCCTTATTTTAAAATAGTACCTATCTTATGGTTGTTTTATTGCAAATGTATCTGTCACTCCTTTTGCTGCTTTTATACTGGGCTATTCTGTGATAGCTACTCTACATTTGTCTCCTCACTACTCAGCAGTGTAATATTGCTGAGTAGTGTAGCGACACATGACATAGTCTAAATACTGATCTGTGTTGTTAGTGATAGTTGCTACCTCTGAGCTAAACCTAGCTACTGAGCAAAACTGCTGCAATTTTCCATTTCTGCCCTACTGACAAACTCTGCCCCTTCCCCACACTGGTCACTCTGCCAATTATTAATTTATCTGCCCCACTTGTAATGCTGTCTCTCTAAACACCTTACTTTCCTCTCTGCCTTACCTACAAACCCTTCCCTTACACCCCCCTGCTGCTGCTGTCCTCCTCAGACGTCCCGGTGCCAAAGCACAGACCCCCCCATTAACTCCTCTTCTAGCTCTAAATAATTGCCCTGCATTTACCACCTCTTTACCTCATGCTTTGTCCTTCCCCATTGCCTGCCCCCCACTGAGCTTGCTATTGTACTCTAGCTGTATTTAATCCTCTGTGTTTCCCTCCTTGTTCCACAGACAGCCCATCTGTGGGCTTTCCAAGCTGCTCTTGTGGCCCTAGCTCTCTCTCCGAGCAGGCCACAGCTAACAGACCACCCTACTGACCCCCGGACAGATTCAGGTATGCACCGGACCTCTGAAACTCGTGGTTTTGAATGCCACTGTTTTGACTGGATGCCCAGTGGAGGAAACAGGCACTGATTGGCAGCTTTACTCCTTGGTTGATTTTCCAATGCCTGGGCGCTTCCTGATCTCAGGGAAATCTCTTTCTGTGCTATGTTCTGGACTGAAATTTTTCACCCACCCCCCTCCTCCTGCTCCTCCTCACAGTATTAAATAGACTCTTACTCCACCCCTTCCTCAGCCTAGCAGCTGATTGGTCACTCCACTGCTGCACATTTTCATGCTATTGGCCACCCTGTCTTCAATACCTGACTTGACCCACTTTCTCACCGCCCCTTTTTAAAGCAGTTCCACCCACAGGATCACACATTTGCTCTCAACCTTCTCTCCAGCCACTCCATCTAATTCCTCTCAATTACTGCTCTACCTGCCCTATTGTTAGGGGACCTCACCCTAATTCGACTATATACCCTTTCAACTACAAACCAGCTAGCAGTTAAGCAGGCAGCAACACCAAACAAACTACCATGGGGTGCAACCACCTACTACTATTCCTCACTACCTCTTTTGGCATTGCTGGTACCATACATGTCCTTTTGTTTTGTTGTTGGAATAGATAAAGCATTTTTTCTTTTTTTCCTCCCCCTACAGCAAACGAGGCAGTGGCCCTCCCCTAGTGAAAAACTCATCTAAAAACTGCTGCTGAAATCTAGCCTTAAGCCAGGGACTGCTCTGCAACTGACAACCTAAGCTGTCAGCGAGTGCCGACCCCCTGATAAATCTAAGGGCAGATAGACTTTGAGCACCCTATTCCAACTGATCCATATAGAGATCATTCAACCATGCCTTACAAAGCACATGCTTCCCCCCCTACACCCCAATGTGCTCGAAACCAAAGCATCCCTCTCCCTAACAGGGGGGAACTTCTTGCCATAATCTACTCACTGACCCTTCTCTGGGTGGATAGGCTCATTGACCCATGCCACCTCGAACCAGGGGGCCATCTGCATAATGAACCCCCCCACAATTTCCACAGTGGTAACCCTATCTCAAGCATGCTTGCTCTCTCAACGGCACATGAGATAGTAAAAAAGGGTATATGCTATGACCTGTTCTACTTTATGAGCAGGATGCGTTGAAGGAACCTCGTCACCATACCCAGTATTAAACTACTCAGCTAACTGGTAGTGCTACTACTCCTGGCAGGAGAATTTCAACCCAACCCCGGCCCCAATACCACCAATATCTTGGTGGCATCCCCCTCAGGACCCTCTCTGGGTGTCTGCCAAGGGTCTGAAGATAGAACATATGAATGTATGTAGCCTCAGACCTAAAATACATGAAGTCCAAGCCTGGCTGGACCTCTACAAGCCTGATGTCCTAGCCATCTCTGCAACCTGGTTAAAAGCCCACATCTTTGATCACGAGATACAAACACTGGGCTATAGCAACTACCACAAGGATAGGGAATCCAAAAAAGGAGGTGGGGTGCTAATCTATACAAAGACTGACCTCACCATGTCACCTCTAACCCTGCAGGGAAGTCTCCCTGCTGAGGGTGAAGGTATATTGATCCGCATAACCCTAGGACACACCAAGCAACTAACAATAGGTTGTGCCTACCACCCACCAAAGTCTGCCCTCCAATCACTCGAAGCCATCATGAATGCACTGGCCCAAGAGGTAGCTACTGAGCTATTCATTTTGGGTGACTTCAACCTCAACTGGGCCCAGGACCCTGGCCATGCCTTGATGCCTCTGACCCATGAAGCAGGTCTGATGCAGGTCATCTCTGAACCGACCAGACTGAATTACAAAACTGGGAATCACACCACCCTGGACTGGGTTCTGGTGTCAAACCCTGCAAACATCCAGAGTGCGGGCACAATGGCAGACTCCTTGAGTGACCATTCCTCGATTTTCTGTATATGGAAGAACAGAGCACCCAAGGTCCAGCCAAGAATTCTTACTGCCCGAGACTACACCAAATTCTCTGAAGTACAATTCAGTCACTACCTAAGTAGCTGGGACTGGAGCCCCATAACACTCATCCCAACTCTGGCTGAGGCCTTGGAATACTTTCAGGACTTACTAAGTACAGCTGCCAACCTCTTCACTCCTATGAAGAGACTGAGGCCAAAAGGCAGCTGTTACAAGTGGATCTCTCCATCCTTCAAAGCTCTAATGACTACTTGGGACAAAGCCTGGAAGAAGTTCAGGCTCTCCACTCTCCCGGCAGATCTTGTGGAATACAAAGCTCTAAGAAACAAAAACCAAGAGAGCCATTAAACTTGCTAAAGGACAGTACATCACACACCTCCAGAAAACTAGCTTAGGCAACCCTAAGCAATTCTGGAATCATGTCAATGACCTGATCAAGGGCAGCAAAAAGACGGAATCCAGCCCCATGGAGATCAACGGTCAGCTCACTACTGACTCTTCTCTAATATCGGCTGCCCTTAACAACCACTTCACAGATCTGGAGGCCTACAAGACCAGCCAGTCTTCCCTGACTTTGGCCCCAAGCTCAGCTGAAGCAACACACTTTGAACGACCCTCTTTCCACCTGAGACTGGCAAAGCGCACTGAGGTCCTAACCCTCCTAAAGGTGCTGAAACCTAAAGGATCAGGGGGACCAGAAGAGATCAACCCTTGGCTACTCAAGGCTGGAGCCACCTCCTTATCCAGGCCCTTAACCTTGTTCCTTAACAGATCACTGAGGGAAGGAGCAGTCCCTGACCAGTGGAAACATGCCAATGTAGTCCCTATCCACAAAGGTGGACTCAGAGAAAAACTATAGGCCGATCTCCCTTCTCTGCACACTTGCCAAGTTGCAAGAAAGGCTAATCTACAACCAACTCCGGGACTACTTGGAAGCTCATCAGTTCCTTTCTCCCTCTCAACATGGATTCAGACCAAACTACGGTACTGACACTCTCCTCATTAACTTCTCGGACAAAGTGCTCAGGGCAATGGACAAAGGGATACCCACAGGTGCAGTCTTTATAGACCTGTCCAAGGTATTTGACCTTATAGACCACAACCTTCTGCTACAGAAGCTGCACAATGTGGGCCTAGACCCCCATGCCCTCAAGTGGTTTGGGAGTTATTTATCAGGCCGGGCACAGAGGGTCACATGGAAGGGGACCATGTCAGAGCCACTACCTCTAAAACAGGGATTACCTCAGGGTTCAATACTAGGCCCCCTCCTATTCTCCCTATTTACCAATGAATTAAGTACCTACTGTGGGGAGAGCTCAGTTGTACAGTACGCTGACGACACTATCATCTACCGACCCTTGGGCGATGTGGCCGCTCTTGGTCCGCTCCTCCAAAAGGACCTCACATCCCTAGAGACATGGCTGTGTGAGAACAGAATGGTACTTAATGCAGACAAAACCAATGCAATGCTATTCAGGCCAAGATCACTGGGACTTGACAGGTCCTCATCCCTCCGACTAACCACACTCTCTTGCAAAAGCATTAATGTAGTTCCCTCCCTAAAATACTTAGGCCTAACTCTGGATCAGTCTGTCACCTACAAGGACCACGTGGACCAGGTCACCAGGACCCTACATCGCAAACTCGGTACCTTGTACCGACTCAGGAACCAGCTCATCCCTGAGGCCAGGCTCTCCATTGCGACAAGTGTCCTGCTCCCTACCCTGACCTATGTGGCCCTGATTATACAGGGCATGGCAAAGCAAGATGTATCCAGGATGCAAATTCTATACAACAAAATAGTTTGGTTCACTACCCAAGACCACCCACGACGTCACCACTGTGACACTCTGGCCCAACTCTGGTGGCCCACATTGGCCGCTCGCCTCCAATACCCATTGCTTGTCCAGGCCCACAAGATACTCAAACCCTCTGCTCCACCAAGCATAGCCAGAACCATAGCCATTAAACACAACCCTAGGAATTTAAGGACATCAGAATGAACACTACTAGAAATCCCCAGAGTAAGGACCAATGCTGGTAGCAGATTCTTTTCTTGCCAAGCCCCTAGCCTATGGAACAAGCTCCCCACCCCCCCAGTCCAGGACACCTCCTCACTCACAAACTTCTGCACCAGGATCAAGTCCCATATACTGGCCACAAGTGCATGCCACTGCCATGGCTCTTAAGGTATCCCCTTTTTCTGCATCAAACCTTCCCAAAGGTGAGCTGACCATGTACTTCCCTCTAGTCTCAGGACACCTAGGGACCAAATTCTACCTCATGTATATCACTATGCCAAGTAGTACCAAGGCAAAACTGTGTCATGATGATAACCATGTCTGTAACCACTGTCTGTAACCACCTTATGCTTGAACAACCTATGTAATCAAAAGTTTTTCTCCACTGTATTTTATCTTGTATTGTTATCCCAGGTCGCCCCTGAAAAAGGGACCTTCGTGGCTCAGTGGGCCTACCCGGTCACCAAAATTTAATAAATAAATAATAAACAAATAAATAAATAAGTAAATCATCCATTTTTCAAAACTTCATTCCATTACCACAATACCTTGTATATCCTGTTATATGCGGTCCCGCATCCTCATTCCTGATCGACCTGCATGACCAAAAACAGTATGGCCTCTTCCATCTTGGCACACAGTAGCTCCCCAGTAAACTCCTGGCTTCCAAAAAACATTTCTTGGAACCTGGTGGGTTGGGGGAAGGCTGTGCTGTGGGGGATGGTAAATTGATATGATAGAAAAGTATCTTTGAACATCAGTGCCAGGGACAGTTCAACTTACACTAGAAGGGTGGTGGTGCACTGTGGGCTGTGACATTTAACTACAACTCCTAGGAAACCACTGGCCAGCAAGGCATCTCAGTCAGACAGGGTACTCTCTCAATAAGTTCCACTGCAGATCTCAGTCACAGTCTCTCTTTTTGCCTGTCCTGATCCAATGGAAACATATGCACTCGCTCTCTCTCTTTTTTTTTCATTTAACGATTGTCATGGAAACATGCCAGTAAACTAAATAAATAAGTAGAAATGAAAGGAAAAAAAACAAGCTGGCAAACAAAGGGGCTACATTAGGTAGGGAGGGGGATTGTGAATCAACAAACAACTAAACAGAGTAATAGAGGTGCTGTAACTGCATACAACCACACTCGCTCCAGCAGGACAAAAATCCATATCTAAGCCCAGGCATAGGAACAGTTTTACTACAAAATGTACAATAAAGACATTATTTATTATTACTTTCTCATTGATCTAATATTTTTTTTTTCATGACCATTTTCTAAGTGCAATAATGCCACCCATGGTGGGCGTTACTGGGGAATACTGGACCTTCCATGGGCTATAAGGACATCTGCCTGTGGCGTCAGGCCTCATTATGTCCCTAGGTGTTCTGGTATTCCCCAATACAGCCCACTCTGTCGGGTATTATTTATTACATCATGCAAGAATCCCAGAAATAGCTACTGGTTGGGAGTAGTGCAGTTTTCCATGTCAGTGGAGGAGAAGGACCTGGGTGTCCTGGTAATAGGGGAAATGAACCACTCAGCACAGTGGAGGATGGCAGCAGCAAAGGCTAACAGAATGCTGGGGTACATCACAAGGGGCATTACTTCTATGAGAGGGGAAGTCATACTGTCCCAGTGCAGGTCCCCGGTAAGGCCTCACTTGGAGTACTGCATGCAGTACTGTCACCCCTACCTGAAGAATGACATCAAGTTACTGGTGGGGGATGCAGCACAGGGCAACAAAAATGATCCTGGGATTGGTAGATAAACCTTATGAGGAGAGACTGTGAGAGCTCAATATGCTCAATATGTATTCCCTGGAGGATAATCAATCAATCTTTATTTTACCAGGTGAAACATCATTGAGGAAAACTCATTTACAAGATGGACCTGGGTCTTGACACAATAGTAAACATATAATACATACGACATTAAAGGCAATTCCTACAAGAAAGAATTACAAGGTAACATTTATGAACATGGTAACAAGAAGTATTACAGGAGAGATAATATACACTTAAGTACAATATTTACATGGTAGGTACACAGATGTACTGGTAAGGTCAAGGCGAAGAGTGAGGATAGAGCAGTAGAGTAAAAGGTCAGCAAGGGAAGCAAGGAAGGAACCAACTGGAAGAGAAGTGGTCAATGCCGAGAGCAGCTGCACAGCTCTTTAATAGAATGAGCCAGCAGAGTTTTTTTTTGTAATTATATTCTTTATTGTCTTTTCATAACTTATATACATACATGTCATCCAGATCAGCAAGGGTAACTTCATATGGATATACATTAATAATTACAGTGTAGGTAACTCATTTCAAGTTAGAGACAGGTATAAATTCTAAGGATTAGAAGTCCAGGTTAATCTCATTTCCAGTGGGAGGCAATCATGAGCAATCCATCCTGGCTTACTTAATCAACAGAAAAATTATTGGGTTTCCAGATCCTTTGGCCATTTTAGATTCTTCTTAAAATAGTCAATCAGTAGGTGTTTCCTCTTGGTTACTTTTCTGAGCACCCTTTCCCATCTATTTCAAACTCACACCCTGGAGGTCCATCCCCCCAACGCATACCCCAGGAGTCCCTCTAGAGTACCCCCCGAGTGGCAGACCAGGGGCCCCCAGGGTTGACAGTCTCTCATCTCCTCTCCACCCCAACAGGGGGGTGATAGCAAGAGAGACACCCACATCAGGCTCCCCCCTCCACGCTCACGGCGCAAAGGCAGGGTCCCTTAACATATAGTATATCTGCCACTGGGCCCACCTAGTAGTAAACTTTTCTTCTTGGTTATTTAGGCCATGTGTTATTTTTTCCATAGTGTATATTTGTCTGGTAATATCCCACCATTCTTGTATTGTGGGTATCTTAGGTGTCAACCAATTCTTTGTAATGGATTTATTTGCCACTGCTATCAGAATAAGAAGTAGATAGGAGGTAATTGTGCCTCGTAGGCCTCGGGGTAGCACTGAGAACAGAAACACTTCCACTGTCATGTGAAAGTGGGGGTCAAATATCTCATGAAAGTGGGTTTGCAGGAGCATTAGATAAGGCCTCAGAAGTGGGCATTCCCACATTATGTGGGTATGGTTTGCCTGCTTATTGCCACAAAGGCACCAGCAAGCCGCCTGAAGCTCTGGTTTATAGTGGCTGGTAATGACCCGGGTTCTGAAGTACCGAATTAGACATTTCCATGTGTATTCTCTCCACATGTGTGAGCTGGTCACCCTGGGCGAACATTTCCAAGCTCGTTGCCACTCCTCAGATGATATTGGGTAGCCGGATTCTTGGCTCCATTGTAGATGAATGTTATCTATACATGAGAGATTTTGTTCTCGTAAGGCTCGATAATATAGTGATAGTAGGCGGTCTTGCTTTAGTGTTTTATTAAGGACAATTTGGGTCTGCAGCAGTGATGGCCATCTCTCTCGATCCCAGATCATGGTGGGCAGGGAACTTACATAGTGTCTAAGCTGCAGATACCTATAAAAGTCCCTATTTGGTAGGACCACATTGTGTTCTGTGTCATTATTTGCCCCAAACATCTCAGTCCATTCCTGTCCCATTGCCTGAAGCCATTGTCTAGATTGTTTGGGGGAAAGTTACTCAAGCTCGAAATTGGGCAGATAAGTGGCAAGAAAGAGGTTAACTGATAGTTTCGTTTTATGTTCTGCCATTCTCTCATGGAGGCCCTCAACCATGGATTTGTAAGCTCATCTAGAGAACCGTTGTCATTGTGCTGGTACAGGTTCTCATAATAAGCGCGATCATCTAACAGGCCTCATTCAATGTCCAGCCAGTGTGAGATATTTGTTTTGGTTTGTCTAGCCATCAGACTTGTCATAGTTACCGCTTGCTGATAGAGTTTCAGGTCTGGGAGTCCCATACCCCCCTCATCCTGGGGCACAGTAAGGATTTTTAAGCGTACCCGGGGCCTCTTATTGTTCCAAATAAGCTTGGTAATGTGGCGGTTTATTTCTTTAAATGTTATTAGGAGAAGGTGTATAGGTATATTTTGGAATAAGTATAATGCTCTAGGTAGGACCACCATTCTTATTAGGTCAATCCTCCATGCCAGCCCCAGGGGGAGGACCGCCCAGGAGGCTAAATCCACTTTGAGTTGTGTCATAAAGGGAGCATAGTTGTATTTATAAAATTCCTGGGGGGATTTAGGGATATGCACTCCCAGGTATCTTAGCTTCCCAAGATCCCATCTACCCGGGATATCTCTCTGGACATTTTGCGTTGGGGAGTAATGAAAAGTGATCATCTCTGTTTTCATTAGGTTCAATTTGTACCCCAATACCATACCAAAGGAGTCTAGTATATGCTTAATCGTAGGGAGTGATTTTTCTGGATTCTGCAGATACAGGAGAATGTCATCCGTGTATAGGGCTATCTGGTGCTCCCCACCGCTCAGTTCTATCCCTTCCACTCCCAGCGCCTCCCTAATCTTTTGGGCCAGTGGTTCTATGACGGCTGCAAAGAAAAGAGGGAGAGAGGCAACCCTGCCTTGTCCCTCTGTGCAGGGGGAAATATGATGAGTGGTGACCATTCATCTTAACTCTCGCCTGCGGGGAGGTGTAAATATTTTGTAGAACCTTTATTAAAGAGGAGGAGAATCCAAACTTATGTTGGGTTGCATAAAGAAATGACCAAGTCACCCTGTCAAACACCTTTTCGGCGTCCAGGCTTACAAGCACAGATGGTGTCCCTCCGGTTTGCATCCGATGCACCACAGGTAGGGTTCATCTAATATCGTCCATGGTGTTACGGGACCGGACAAATCCGGTCTGGTCCTTGTGGACTAAGAGAAGGAGTACCTGATCTATACGATGGGCCAGTATTGCCATAAATAGCTTATAGTCTTGGTTGAGTACCGATATGGGTCTGTAAGAGGCACATAATTGTGGGTTTTTACCTGGCTTAGGGATTACTGATATCGTGGCATAGGACCACGATGGGGGGGTCTCCCTCCAGTACTGCGTTAAATACAGTAAGCAGGTTGGGGCAAATCTGAGCCTCTACTGCTTTATAGAATTCAGCCCCATATCCGTCCATCCCAGGTGACTTCTGTGCCTTGGCATTCGCGATGGCCATCAATATTTCTCCCTCCATTATCGGGGAGGTCAGAGCATGGTTCTGATCCTCCGTCAGCCTCGGGAGGGTGATAGATTGCAGAAATTCTGCTACTTGGAGCCAGCAGAGTTTTAAAAGTGGCCAGTTTGATGAGGATAGCTAGTTTCAAAGTTTTTTGGATGCTGTTCCTATAGCAGCCTTGCCTAGGCATGTTCTTATCCTTGGGATGGATAAGGTGATAAGGGAGAGACTCCTAAGTGGGTAATTACTTGCAGAAGAGGCAGGCAGATATTCTGAGATGTACTGGGGCAGTTTGTTAATGCTAGCTCAGTAAGTCCAGGTTACTGCATTTTTCTGCCTTCTGAGCTTAAGGGATAGCCATCCTAATTTAGAGTATAAAGAGCAGTGATGAGTGGAATAAGGGGCATCAGTAATGAATCTGAGCACTCGGTGATAGAGAGTGTCAAGCTTGGACAGTGCAGTACTAGGACCTTGACCATAGAGAAGGGCTGCGTAATCAATAAGTGGAAGAAAGGTGGACCGAACCAGTCAAATTTTTGCTTCATAAGTAAGGAGGTACCTGATGCAGAAGAACAGCCCTAACCTTTGCTTAAGTTTCTTAGTAAGTTCCTCGATATAGTCCATGAAGGACATCTTGTGGTCAATACAGAAACCCAGATATTTGAATTTGGATACAAACTCGAGGCTTTCCCCCAAGAGGGTGGTGATTTGGGGTGCAAAACAGGGATTGGATAACTTGGTCGAAGGAGAAAGGAGCATGGTCTTTGTTTTTTTTGCACTTAGCAAGATCTTTAAATGTAGAAGATTTTGCTGCAGAAGGTTAAAGTTGAATTGTAAGTCTTTACAGGCAAGCTCAGGCATGGGCCTGTTGAGATAGAGAACCATGTCATCAGCGAAAAGATGGATCTTAGCTGAATTAATACCAGTGTTGATGTTATTGATGTAAATTGCAAATAACATGGGCCCAGTATGGATCCTTGGGGCACACCTCTGAGGAAAAGATTCAAAGGGGATAATTCCCCTCCAGCTTTAACTTGTTGTTGCCAGCCAGAAAGATAGCATGAGAACCATTTCAAGGCTTGTGAATCCAAGCCAACATTTTGCAGGGAGAGCAGTAGCAGGTCATGGTCCACTGTATCAAAGGCCTTGCTGAGATCAAGAAATGAGGCACATGTGTAATTCTTATTATCCAGACACCTTAACCAGTCACTGGAGACTTTGGCAAGGGCAGAGACCATACTATGGTTTGGCTAAAGCCACATTGTATAGGGCTGAGGAGATTGAAAGTTTTCAAATGGTTCCTAAGATGGGCATTGACATTTTTTTCCAGAAGCTTGGATAGGATGGGAAGGAGGGATAAGAGTCTATGATTATTTAAGTCATACTGGTCACCGGATTTGAAGAGAGGAATAACATGGGCAAGTTTCCATGCCTGTGGGAGGATACCTTTGGAGAGGGACAAATTGAAGAGATAGGTGATAGGAGTGGTCAGAATATGGTGACTTAGTTTTAGATAACAAGGGTTGATAAGGTCAGTGCCTGCACTTTTGCTAGAGTCAAGCCCCTGGAGGAGGTTCTCTACTTCTTTGAATGTGACTGTGCAGAATGAGAAAGATGGGCTCAGGGAGGGAGTGGCAGGACTGGAACCGATTGGGCTCATGGCATTAAGCTGTGTCCATAAACTATTTGCAGGGGAGGAGTCAAAAGCCAGGCCAGCAGTGGCAAAGTGGTTATTGATGAGGTCTAATATGGTATGCTTGTTGGAGGTAAGAGAACCACCAAATGAGTTTTTAGCCAGGAGTGAGTTAGCCTGGTGAAGAACTTCAACCTCCTTTAAGGTCCTCCAGAAATTAGCTGAGCAATTAGAGGCGGACGTTAGTTTATCTTTATAGAAGGTAGCTTTAGCGGTATGAATAGATTTGGTGCAAAGGTTTCTAGTGGCCCTGAAGGCAGTCCAGTCAGCAGGGAGTTTTTATTTTCTCACTTTTTTCCATAAGGCGTCCCTTTGATTCAGCAGTGATTTTAAATGGGGGGTAAACCATGGACAGGACAGTTTCCTGGTGCATACTTTGGCCAAGAATGCATGTCGATTAATGGCTTCGAGGACTATGTCCTGAAATCTGTCAATAGTCTCAGCCACAGTTGAGGCCAGGTAGAAGCCTTGCCAGTGTGAGTTTTTCAGATCTGTCAAAAAGGCGTGGAGATTGAAGTTGCAGGTGTTTCTTTTGAAAGTGTATCTAGAGGTGGAAGCTGGCTTAGCGATGGCACGTACACAGGCAATGGGGCAGTGGTCACTTAGGTCATTGTGGAAAGCACCAGAATGAGAGATATGGTAAGGTTTATTTACTAGGATAAGATCAAGTAGGGTACTATGAGTAGGGTTTTTTATGTTAGGTTGAGTAATATCTGTAATAATTTTGGTAAGGCCGAAGGAATCACAGAGTTCTTTTAGGGGCAAAGAGCTAGGAGAGAGCCAGTCAAGGTTAAAGTCTCCCAGAATGAAAACTTCAGAGGATAACATGTCCAGAGAGTTAGACAAATGCTGGATTACCTTAAGCCCTGCAGAGGGAGGCCAATAACAGCAAATAATAGTAAGGGGTGAAGAAGGGGGAAGTAGCACTTTTACCATCTGACATTCAAACTCCTTAGGCGAGGTGGTAGAAACAACTACTGAGGAAGAGTATTTATCACGGATATATATATAGCAACTCCTCCCCTCTAGACTGTCTGTCCGTTCTAAAGACATTGTAAGACATTAAGTTAATTTCATGGTTGGGGGTGGTAGGTCTGAGCCATGATTTTGTAACTATCAGAATGTCTGGTGAGGCGTGACAGACCCACGTCTGTAGGGAGTCAAACTTCCTTAACAAACTACATGCATTAATATGGAGAAGGCTCAAGCCCTTCAGTTGTGCTATGTCAGAAGGTGCCAAGATGGGGGAGATAGGCCCTGGGCTTAGCTCAATGTTACTGGAGCAGAGGAGAAGCAGCAATAAATGTTTAGTGATGGCACTTAGCAGTAGTTTGAAGAGCTTGGTATGGCCCTTCCTGTAACGGTGAGGGATAGATAAGGAAGTGGTCCCAAGGAGGTGGGTACGGGAGTCCAGGGACACATAGAGTAATACACGAACCAAGAGGGAAAGGAGGTGCCCAGCAGGGGAAAAAAATGTAGGGTGGTCATGGAACCTAAAATCAGGATGATGAAGTGAAGACAGGGCTCACCTCACAGTCCTCATCAAACTTTGGAGTATTTAAATAAACAGGCTTGGAGTAACAATTCAGGGTAACAGAAGGCAAAAGCAAGAGGCTAATAATGCCGAACATCATTCGCTGCATTTTGGTTTTCTTAGCGGTGCACAGTTTTTGAGAACTTATGAGCAAAATTTCCCAAAGAGATTAGCCCCTAAGAGAGTAGAACAGTGGAGAAGAGTCAGCCAATAGGAAGTGAGCACTACAATGGGGGAGGAGACAATAGAGTATTTAATTAGAGTCAGGGTGAGGGAGGATAGGTGGGAAAAATTCAAACACAGTACAGTTCAGAGAGGTAGCAGAGTAAGCCCAGAGGCCAGCAGTACTACTGTTAATCAATTTCAAATCAGGTTCACCCCCACAACCCGGTGACCCGATCCCAGTCTGACCAACTTGTTCACAAGCAGGCTAGAAGGGAGAGGGGGATATGATTGAGACCTTCAAATACCTGAAGGGCATGCACAGAGTGAACATCGAGAGTATTTTCAAAATAAAAGGTGAGAGGAGAACCAGGGGACACAGTCTGAAATTGGAAGGTGGCAGATTCAGGAAAGAAATGAGGAGGACTATTTCCCCTCCTCCTCAGAGTAGAATGTTTCACTGTGGACTGTGGGCAGTTTCAAGAGGGGGTGGGACTGGATCAAGGGGAAGGTTAAAACCTGAAGTGGATGGGGTATGGGTGTGAGTGACACAGGAGGAAAATAGAGGTGGCAGTGGTAAGCTGCTGTGTAGATGGCTGAAGTGCTGCACACCCACGCAGACTACATAGACCGTAAGTCCTGTATCTGCTGGCAACTTCGTATGTTTGTTTGTTGGTATTTGATGCTTGTGAACAAGTTGGGCAGACTGGGATCAGGTCAACGGGTTGGGGGGGTTAACTGGATTTTAAATTGAATACAGTTGCAGGTTGCCAATAGAGCAATATTAGAACAGGTCAGGGTGACCAGGAGGCTACAAGGAAGCAGTCCTTGAGCCAGTACTGTGTAATATCTTCATTAGTAACATAGTAGAGTAGAGTAGTTGGAAGGGAATGCATGACTCTTTGCAGATGACAGTAATATCTGCAACAGGGTAGACAAAGTGGGGTAGATGGTAAAAGGACAAAGGACATGGTTATACTTGAACTGTGTTCAGTGCTATAGGCCGCATCTCTGGAAGGATATAGTCAGGTTTGAGGCACGTTAGAGAAGGGCTGCAAAATGGTGAATTGCCAACACCAATGACATATGATAAAAGACTTGGTGAGCTCAGTGGGCCCTATGCACATACAGGCAGGACATACATGCTGGAGGTGCATATCCTGCCTGTGAAGGGCCGCACCTGTGGACAGGTGCACACCCAGAGGTATGCACCACCAGTGCACACCTGCCCATGGCCCTGCCCCCCCCCCACAGTGTGAGGGAGCACAGAGGACAGATATGCAGACTGGGCATGCATCCAATGTGATGCCTGTCCTGGTCCTCGAATGGATCCCTTTCACCCATGGGCACAGATGAATGGCTATCGGCATGCTGTGCACTGCAGCCCAGAGGCAGGCATGTACCTGGTCAGCCAGGCCTGGGACCAACATTCAGCCACAATGGCCTGGGCGGCATGGTGGTGGGGGCATACATACCCTGTCTTACTCGTGGCGAGTGGGGTAGGACTCGCAGGGGTGCATGCACCCCTTACAGCAGGGGTGACCCTTGCATACTGTGCATCCCCAATGCCCAGCAATCCACACCTCTGGGAATGGCGCAGAGTGTGGGCACGCCCCTGGCCACTACAACCACGTTGCCCTCTGCACGGTCTGGTGTTGGGGCTGTGCACCCCGTAGAAGAATCCATGGCTGGCTGCATGGGGGCACAATGGGTGCAGAGTGATTAGGCGGGATGGGTACATGGCACTTAGTCACTCTGCACCATAGTGAATAGGGCCCATATGTGCAAGCTGTATGACAAGATGGAGTGAGGAATTACAATTGAGACATAGCAGTCCATTAAGGGAATAAACAGTGGTCAGTAAGGTGGCATAATTCAACAGTAAATAAGCTTTTTTTCATTTTTTAGAGGTTACATCCCCATTTTGTATTATAGTGGATTCCATTTTAGTGCACATTGGATAAGTGCACATTTCTGATAATTGCACACTTTTCCTGTTTCCCGGTTTTTATTTGCTGTTCACATAGCACAAAAAAAATCTGGATAAGTGCACATTTCGGCTAAATGCACAGTTTCACAGTTCACCAACACATCTCTCCCTAGGTAGTTAGCACCTCTTAAGTGCACAGGTGATTCTAAGCAGTTGTGAAGCAACATTTTAACACACTATATCCCCCAGCTGGCACACAGACTAAGATAATTTATTTTTTCGGTTCCACAAGCAATACAGATAATACGGACAAATGGTTGGCTTTTATATATTTTTTTTATAGCATTGTGCTTCATTAAGTTATTTATCAATGCTTCACAGTAGCACATGTTTACATTTTTAACATTTTAAGTATACTGCTATGATAAATGTGGAATACCATTACAGCGTCAGGTCTTAGTTATTTTCTTTATGTTGCATTGTAAACATAGGAATTCAGATAAATGCACATTCTGCTTAAATGCACATTTTCTTGCTGCAAAATGGGTGTGCATTTAAACAGATTTCACTGTACTTGATAATCAGCGCTTCTGAATTAGCTCGCACTCTACACACCTCTCACTCAGTCCCTCCACCACCCAGCAACACAATATTTATATATCCACCCCTGCAGTTTAGCAAACAACCTTTACAGGTCCCAGCTGAAATGGTCATCTTTCAGCATATCTTACTGCAGCATGGAATAATTCCTGGTGTTTTTTTCCACTGAATTGACACACTGTGGCGTGCTTTACATAGTATATTTCTTTCACTGTCAAGCAGTTAGGTACATCTATTTTGACAACACATTTCAGAAGTTGAGTAGTATACTACAAAGTGGGGGGTCAAAATTGCATAGAACACCACAGCCAGGGGCACAGTTCAAGTCAATGTATGACCCTTCATTTACAAAAGCGTGGTGTCATGTAACCCCACTGAATCTCTTGGCTACATCACCTAGACTAAGTAGTAGTTCATGTGGTGGGGAATGGGACCGGTCCATCTCTGCAAATGACGTTGAGGTATGAGATATGATGAGGACTGTCCTGACTTTGTTTGGTGGGTGGGAGAGGAGAGAGAAGTGAAAGGTCCATACCAGTAACTAACAGGATGAGACAACTGGACGGAGTACTTCCTGGGTGGAGTACACATATCAAAATTGAGGAGGAGAAGGACATGGGAATGATAATTACTAGTGACCTGAAGCATTTCATGCAGTGCAAGTAAGCAACAACAAGGGCAAGCAAGATGCTGGGATGCATAGCTTGGGGGATTGCTAGAAGGAGAGAGGCGGTAATACTACTCTTGTATAGGTAGCTGGTGAGGACACATCTACTGTAGAGTATGTAGTTCAATACTGGTGCCCACACCTATAAATGGTCATTAACTTTCAGGAGAAAGTCCAGTGTAGGGAGTCAAATATGATAGCGTATCACCAGGGTATGGCACCCGAGAAGAGGTTGAGAGCACTGAACATGTACTTCCTGGAGGGAAAGGAGAGAGAGGGGACATGATTGGGACCTTCAAGTACTTGAAAGGGATAAATAAGTAGGATAAAGAGGGTCTCAGTATACTCAAAGACAATAATAACATGATGTTGCATAGTCTGAATGTGGAGAGGTGGAGGTTTAGGAGGGAGGCCAGGAAGCACTTCTTCACAAAGAGGGTGGTGGACACTTTGGATGCTTGGCAAGAAGATGTTGTCTCTATTGAAGACAGTGGGCATCTTCAAAAGAGGCTGAGATAGGAGTAGGGGAAAGGTAAGGATAATAGGTATGGAGGCTGAGAAGTGTGTGGAGTGGTGGCAGGGACTGTAGCTCAAGCTGTGGGCCCTGCAATATGAGCAGACTAGATAGACCAAATTACCTTCTTCTGCTGCCTTTTTCATATGTTCATATTAACTTTGATGGAAGGAAACTAAAATGATAGTTACTGATGAGACTCCTATGTTTTAACAAGAAAGTTTACAAATCTTGTTGCTAGGAATTAGAATGTAGGGGGGAAGGGGCTTGCTGTATGTGTGTGTGTGTGTGTGTATAGTATTGGTTATAAAATTTCCTTTAGCTCAATATTTCAGTGAGAATATCATTATATTTATGTTTTATGTTCACAGACAATCGAAGATTTACTGGCAAAGTCCAAGAAGTCGTCAACACTGCAAGCAACCACAGCAATGCTGCCTGGCGTAGATGGTGATGAGGTTGATGACTGTGGATGAACACTCATCAGAACCATCTGTCAGTGCAAGATTCAATTTCCAGCATTCTACATGTGTTGAATAGCATTGAAAATAGCAGTGTAACAGAATTTGAAGACCTGTCTGATTCTCGTTATGTGGATGCTGACAAGAAGCAAGACAGTACAGAATCGCTTGTACAACACAGACAGACATGAAGCATTAAATGCCAGGCCAACATAAAGTCTCAGCAGAGGACTAGATGGATACAGATATCAATAGGTGTGAGATCAGCAGTGCAGATGGTTTCTGTTGGGAAGCAATGTAACCTGGATGAAGAGTTGCAAACAAAACCCGATGGACCAAGGGATAGTCAACTGGACACTTCTGTTGTTTTGGACTATCCGAGTTGCAGTTCTACCAGTACAGAGATGGACAATGATAGTGACTTTGAACCATCCGTGACATGTGGTAAACCATCGAAAAGAAGACAAAGAATCCACAAGGTGTACCTTGCTTGCCAGCAACATCACACCGGCCGTGGAAGATGAATACTATCTAGTCTCCAGACATAGTTTGTCAATACTTTGTCAAACCTGTAGTGTCTGTGATGTCAAAACCATGACTAAACTAGCAAAGACTACTGGCAGTATGATATCAGTGATGATGACATGTGGTAATGGACACCATATTGAGTGGCATAGCCAACAACAACACAACAATATGCCCTGGGGTAATCTATTGTTGGCATCTGCAATTTTTTTGTAGCGGAGTAGCACCGACCAAAGCTCTTAGCTTTCTTGACATTATGAGGGTGCCATGCATCTGATTAGTAACATATCACAAGCTGCAAAAGTTATACATGATACCTACTGTCAATAATGTTTGGATTAGGGAGCAAAATCGGGTGTTATTGAATTCAGCTGACAAGCCATTAGTACTGGGAGGAGATGCCCATTGCAATTTTCCCAGACACACTGCCAAATACAGCCTATATACTCTAATGGATCTCGAAAGCAAAAAATTTGTATGTCTCAGTCTGGTGCAGTTGAGAGTTGTAGTGATTATTTTGTGTTGCATTATATTTTTCAGATCTAAGGGACGTACTCATATCATTTGCATTACTTGATTGATGTTGAGGGACACCATCTTGTGAGCATTAGTGATATCAGACAATTACACATGTCATGCCATCCTCCTGATGCATAAAATGGCATCAGATAGTGACTTATCATATGTAGTGTGAAATCATATAGAATAATTGAACCCATATTCACCATCAGAGTAATCTGCCACTGAGCGGTTCTGATTTTGTCTGATATCGCGAGTGAATCATTACCACAAGGTGGCTAGCCACATTGGTTATGCATACTGTAGCTACTCTAGTATTTTTAAGACTATAGTACTATGTTGAATGTGTTCCTGATTTGTTTTTTTCAATATGACACTGAATTGTGCCTTCTCTAGTGTCGCTAAAATGCTGTTCTGACTCAGAAGGGTACAGTCACATTCCATGACCTTTGTTCTGTGGTAAAACAGAAGCTTGAAAAGGAATGATTCCTATACAGAACAATGCTTGACTATACACTGTACATAAAATGCCATCAAACAGGGGAAAAAATGTAGTACAGTCAATGGCTGAGTTAATATTCACTTCCAACTACTATGTTCACAGGATTTCAGCTTTTCAATGTAGATCAGTGTGTGTATGTGTGTGTGTGTGTGTGTGTGTGTGTGTGTGTGTGTGTGTGTGTTGTGGGGTGGCATAAAAGTTGAAAAATAAAAAAAATGCTTGAAAGCCTCCCATCTCAGCTCCATCTCTCTATCAAGGCACCCTGTAACCTCAGCTCCCCTTCCCTAGCAACATGTAAATATTTTATGTGGTGGAACAATAAATACCAGAAAAAACATTCATTTCAGATGAAAAAAGAAAATACTTTCTGTTTTTTTCTCAGAAAAATAAAATGTACCATTGTATAATCACAATACATCACTTCGTAGTGTGGGTTGTACTTGGATTTACCCACTTGTGGTGTGGTTTAATCACTTGGCCTTCAGACGCATGACCGATCCACACCATGCATGGGTAAATTCCAGCATAACCCACATCCTGGAGTGGTGTATTGCTTAATTTACATACAGGCCATCTTATATCCTCTATATGTTGTATGTTGCAGAAAGACATAGGATACAATGTTAGCACATTAAACAACTGGTTATTCAATGCAATGTGTGCATTGAATTAAGTAATATACCACAAGATGGTGTGGGTGATGCCAGGATTTACCCACGCCTGGTGTGGTTCGGTAATGAGACCACAGGCTGAGTGACCAAACCGCACCAGAAGTGGGTAAACCTGGCATCACTCACACCCTCAAGGGATATTAAGGATACACTATCTCCTTTTTTTAATGGAAAAAATTATAAATAAAATAGTTTTGGGGGGCATTTTGATTGATTTTTATTCATTTGTTAGTCTGCCTGAAAAAATAGTCCTGGGTTAGTAGGGCTGTTGGTATGGCTGGAGTGACGCTATGTATGCATACTAATAGAGCCCCACATACATAGTGACACGAAAGGATTAATTTTATTTTTTTGTCTTAATGAGACCACCTCCATGTTGTGTGCTATTCATGCCCATCAGTGCTTGCTAGGCTTTACTTTAACATAAATGTGTTTTTTCTTAACCCCATTTGCTGAGGCTAGCACCGTTATGTTCGCTGGACCAGAAATGACATGACCATACCTCCCGTTTTACTCTGTGAGGAATAAAAGTTAATATTTTCAGTTTTAGCAGAAACTTATCATTAATAAAAGGATAGGTTTCATGGTAGTACAGCGCTAGAATGGGCAGCTCAGACCGCATATAATCTGTAGCAGCAAGTCATTTCACTCATCGCCATGCGGGGGCCAAAGATCCGCACGAACTGCGGCCTGCAAATCCTCCATGTCCACAAGGCTACCTTTTGCCCACGATAGGATCTGTGTAGAGGTTAGAGGGTTTTGAGTGGCAACGACAAGGAGTGAAGCATTTGAGTAGCTGTGATGGTCTTGGGATTGTGGCTACAGTGTGAAGCCAACAGTTTAAATGGTTGTCAGGTGAGCTGGGTGAAAGCGGTTATAGGGGAATGATTTTACAAAGTCTAATTTGGTGCTGATTTGTGTTTTGCCAGTTTTCTACCTGTTACATGTGCTTTACATTGGCTGTTTGAGCAGGAGTTGTCCATTTACCAGTGGTGGGGGTTGGGACACTGCGTTTTACAGGGGTCACCATTTGTTGCCATTTTGTCAGTCCTGTGTTTGGCAGGGTCAGAGTGATTTGAGAGGGAGTTTATAATGCAGCTGACTGGAGGCTGTCACCTTTTTCCTTGGGGTGATGCTAGGATTTACCACGGCTAGAAGGTGCCAGCCAGCCAATCATAATCCAGGATTTTCTAAGCCATTGTATAATAGATAGTATTTCACTTATGTGTGTAGAGAGACACGGGATCACACCATAAGGTAAATTCTCGCTTGTAAGTATGATAATATCTGTTCAAGACAGAAACTAGATTGACTTGGTGAGCTCAACAAGTAGTCTGCTGGTTTGCTATATGTTTCTCCCATTATATTACTTAGCGAGGTAACGCAATGTAATGTAATTAAGTATATTACATTATACGTCCTGATTGTTGTGCTATGGAATTAGAGGGATTAAAGTTGGAATTTGATTTCCTGCATTCAAAAGGATTTGATGTTGAGCAGTTAATAACTGACCGTTATGTGCAAGTCAAATCCTACATGAAAAAGACAAATCCGGACATCCACCATTACTTTGACATGTGGCACAGGAGTAAAGGTATCGGTATCATACAGTAATAAGATATAGTCTGAGAGACGCTGACATTTTTTGATAACCTTTCTTCCTTGTTCTGATTAATTCCAGCCGTTGATAAAAAAAATGGAATTGGCAACCAAAAAGAAAGATTACATACCAATACGCAATTGGATGAAGTCTTTCATAAATCGTATGTTTTGGCTGGCTAGCACTAGTGATGAAAATAGTGAAAAAATGGTTGAAAAGTGGCCCAGTGTGAGGAACCACATTACAGACGTGCACACAAGACATGGGGAAAATTTCTCAGAATGCTTACATGAGCTGCTATTGAAAACAGTGACAAGGATTGGTTACGCAATGGTATAATTTTTTTTAACCTCAACATATTGCATTGTCAAGTTTTTCGATCAGATATGCATGAGAAGGGCTTCCTTATTTTTTTTTTCTAATTTTCGCTTATTTATTCCTCACGCAAAGTCAGTGAGGGTGTCAACGGTGGAACAACACATATCAGTACTGTACAAGGTCCTGTTTTGCTGTTGCACGCACAGCATTGCAGAGTGACTTGAACTGAGGATATGCCTTTGCCCCCAGTGTTCAAAGTGCCAGTTTACACCCTGATGATTTTCATGGTCTGAGTGAGACTGTTCTACCAGCTTTATTCTCTACATGCAAGGTACAGACCTCTGAACTTTAGATGACAGTAGTCCTGATTAGCAATGATACTACAAGAGGTTGTGAGTGCCTGAAATGTTGGTGTATGTACTTAGTTTTATTGAGTACCACCATTCCTAGTGCACACTGTAATGTGAAACTGCCACTTGGTCTATGTAGTCTGCACATATAGCAGGGTCCACAGCTTGAGCTCCTGTCCCTGCATCCCCCACCCAACTCAGTGCATCCTCCCTACCCATGATCTTTTCCTTTGCCCCATGCCTAGCCCATCCTATTTTGTAGCTGCCATTGTCTACAATGAGATCACCTCTTCCAGCAGCTCACTTCAAGTGTCCTCCACCCTGTCTGTAATGAAGGGCTTCCTGACCTCCCTTGTAAACCTCTACCCCTCCTCATTCAGTCTATGGCCCGTCATGTTATTACTGTCACTCAGTATACCAAGACCTTCCTTATGATCCTTATTTATCCCTGTCAAGTACTGGAAGGCCCCAATCATGTCCCCTCTCTCTGTCTCTTCTCCCTCCAGGGAGTACATGTTCAGTTCCCTCAACCTCATCTAGCATGTCAAGCTCTCCTCATCTGCTTTCATATTTTAAACCCTCATCTATACATTTGCAAGCATGATAATGACCCTTTTGTGTGTCTGTACCTTGCATGTAGAGAATAAAGCTGGTAAAACACCGTCTCACTCAGACCATGAAAATCATCAGGGTGTAAACAGGCACTTTGAACACTGGGGTTAAAGGCATACCCTCAGTTCAAGTCACTCTGCAATGCTGTGCATGCTACAGCAAAATAGGACCCTGCGCAGTACTGATATGTGTTGTTCCACTGTTGATACCCTCACTGACTTTGCATGAGGAACAAGTTAGCGAAAATTAGAAAAATAAAAATAAGAAAGCCCTTCTCATACATATCTGATAGAAGAATTTCCAGTACAAAACTCCCTATTCCAGATGTAGCCTAACCAGTGACATGTACAAGGCCAGTATAACTTCTTCTCTCCCACTACTGATCCCTTAGCTATGCATCGAGGCATCTTGATTTCCCTTGATGCTGCTTTCTTGCACTGCCTGGAGTGCTTCAGGTCACTAGTGATCATCACTCCCTGGTCCTTCTTCTCCTCTGATGCAGATTCATGGAATCCATCATGGTGGTACTGTGTTCTGCTATTCTTGGCACCATTGTGCATAACTTTGCATTTCTTGGTATTGAAGCCAAACTGCCGTATCATGGACCACATCCCCAGCTTTTTCAGATCATCATTTAGGTCCTGTATTCCATTTAGCTGTGTCCACTCTCCCACAGAGGTTGGTGTCGTCTGTGTATAGGCACATTTTGCACTTTAAGCCATCCCCAATGTCACTAATGAAGACATTGAACAACACTGGCACCAGTACCAAGCCCTGTGGGACCCCACTCATTACCTCTATGATGCATTATAACTCACACTAAAACCACCTTCTGGGATATGTCTCTCTGCCAGTTCTCACCTGTCTGTCCATCTTATCCCCAACCTCGAGATCCACCAACTTTGTGATCAACCTTTGTGGGGCACAGAGTCAAAGGCCTTGCTGAAATACAGACAGAGGTTGTCTACAGTTTGGCCCATGGCTAACTTACTGTTTGTCATACTATGTTTACCCCTCATGCCAGTGGTGTTGTGAGGCAGAAGGAGAAGCCAAGTGCCTTCCATTGTATGACAGTGTGGTACACATAGTACAACAAATCTGAATGGAGTGCCACCCCCAAAGAAGTAAAACAATGTTAGAATGTACCTTGAAACAGTCCATCCACAGATGTTTTTCACCTGTCAGTGACTTGTCTTTTTGCAACTTTTTAATTTTGTGAAATTGTGTGTGTGTGTGTGTGTGTGTGTGTGTGTGTGTGTGTGTGTGTGTGTGTGTGTGTGTGTGTGTATGTATGTGTGTTTGTGAGGGGGGAGGGGGTAATGCTTTACATTTAATTTTGCAATTACTTTATTAAATTTAATGTGCTGCTACTTTCAGGACCTATTTGAATTTTTTTTTTATATTGAACAGAAAATGTTGCACCTCTGTTAGTGATGGAAATAATGTGTGGTAAGTAGCTTATGATATATGTGTGTGTCACCCTTGTTGGTAGGAACTTATTTTGAGCCATTGGTGGTGTTGTTTTACAGTGAAGTACAATCACGTTCCATGAACTTTTGCACTGTGGTACTACAACATTTTGAAACGCTCTGATTTCTATGCGCAATAGCCCCCTACTATACACTATATTATGTGTAATGACTTACATGTACCATTAAAAATTGACATCAGCTTGATTACTACAGGTAGTAAAGCACACAAAGTTGTGTGCGAGATTGTGTCCAGTCAGTATCTGTTGAGGGATCTGAGACAGGTGTCAACCCACTATCAGGCTTACACATTGGAGGTACTGTATTGTACAGCGTAGTGTGCCATTTTGCACCAAAGTTTTCCCACTTCTTCTACCCAAATATGCAGGCCAGGTTGGTAACATTAGGTGTCAGACGCTGAACGAAATGACAGTGTTGGTATGATCAGCATACAAATTCACTTTAACATAATGAATTTGTGACCCCCGAGTTCACCTGCCATTGTACTATAAAATAAAATACCAATGATCTGGAGCAAGTTTGTGTCATTGAAATTAATTTTTTTTGTGGGTGGGGTGTCAGTGTCCTACTTCTATTCTTCTTCTACAGGCAGGGAGGGTCATCGTTCAAGTGCCAATACTGCCACATTGATGACCGCTGGTTGCAGTGAAGCTGGGAACACCTAGATGGAGAGTAGAAAACTGGGCATTGTCTGTTGAGGCATCATGTATCAGTGTGCACATCCTTCATTTGACTTCCCGGTATGCTGCCGTCCTCTGTGTACAGGATGACAATGGAAATTGTCTATTTCTTCTATTTCTTACCTTGGAGATTGATCACTATGCTGAGCAAGCAGACCAAACCTGTGAACCAAGACAGGCCTGCTCAGCACTACACAGAAAAGCAGAGAGAGGAAAATGCTCTCTCATTCCCTGCATGGAAGTCAAACAACTGAATGCTGGTGGCTGCTCTGCAGAACTCAGCTGGTGGTTCATGTTAGCCACCAGTAACCCTAGGAGTCCAAAATCGATAGAGGCGGCATGGGACCTCGAACTAGGCGTTATCTTAAATATGAAGCAAACAATTTTAAAAAGTCAGTGCTTGCCCTGTGCCAGAGTTTTGAGGTTGTGTGTGCCTCAGTTTTCACCACATCTGTGCACAAGGCCCATGATTAGATGTTGCCCAATTTAGGCCTGTCTGCATGATGGAGTTCTGAGCATCCCTGTAGGGTTCTCATTCTTTGTTGATGTTTGTGGGTAGGATAGTGCAAGGTGTCACCTGAGTGGCATATAGAGTAGGCTGGGTGATGTAGAAGTAACTGCATTCTGACTGTCTTGTTGCATTATCTTCATTTGTGCAACATCTGTATGGTATTAAACGAAAGTGAACTGTGCTACTGTGGTTATTTTAATTATAATGTAACCAGTTGTACATATATCATATGATATTCAATACTACCTTTTTTATGTGTTATTTGACCTGACAGGCATTATTTGGCTGCATTGAATTTCAATGCAAATGGTACTCACAGTCAGGCATTAACAAAGTCTGGAGAGGAACAGTACAGAGCATGCTTCCCAAAGGCCAAGATTGGCATTGATGCCATTATGCAGCCTATTAGGACCCCCACAACATATGGTTTGTAGATAATCTTCAATAATTCTTTACATAATGTAACAAAAGTGCAACACACAAAAAACAAAATGAAACTGTCTGAGCCTTTTTATGTCATTTGATTGTGATCTATTGAAGTGCACATTGCACATTGCCTGGGTTCGGCATCTATGATGGAACACCTTTTTTTTATCTCCATTTCTCAGTCTTACTAGCTGCATTTAGAAACAGGAATGAATTCATTCAGGTTTTGTTAATGTACGTGGACTGTTCAGAGCAGACAAAGAGACAGCCAATATTATTTGCTAAATCTAATTGATGCTGTACGACCGGTGTCAGTTTTAGATTCGGTTTCGAGTGTTTCATCCTATGAGGAAGCAGGAGGCAAATAATATAGTTGGTTAGCCATGACTCAACATTAGGCTGGGACTTTCAGTTTGGTGTGGATCTAGTGGATATACAGCTATACCTTCCGTTCAAAGCCAACTCTTATGCCACAAGTGAACATAGTACCATAAAAAAAAAATAATCACAAGTAAACAGTATAAAAATTATTTCAGAAACAGAGCTTTCTGCTGGTCTGAGAGCATGCGATCAGACTGCTGTAAATGTTGCAGAGACAAATTAGATGGTAAACAATATTTGACACTGTATAAAGACATGTGGGCTTGAGGTAATGATAATTCATTTTTTATAATTCAATAAACTTTATTGAGTCATTATCACAAGTCAGAGATACAGAAGCATTACAATATGAGATATACAGTATTGACTTAAACAGGTTTTTAAGAAACAATAAACACAAATACAGTTCTTCTCAATCCCTGGACCCCCCCACCTCCCCCCAAAGGACCCCCCCATTGACACTAGAGTCACTTGATGAGGAGTACTAGAATAAGTGTTGGTAAACAATTTTAAAAACTTCAACAGTAGCCTATACCTGTGTCTCACTCTGTTTAAAGTAATAATACACTGGAAACAATGGGGTCTGTCTGTAGGGGGAAGCACAAAGAATCTAAGGCTGATGAACCATTAATAAGGTTTGGCGAGGTTCCCATATGCGCTTGAATTTGGCATTATGATGGTTGACTCCAGCAATAATTCTCTCAGCCTGCAAGGTGAAGAGGATTTATCTGTACCACTCAATGTAAGTGGGGGTGAGGGAATCTAACCAGTGCCTCAAAATAACTTTTTTTGGCCATTGCTGAAATCAAAGCTATATGAGCTCTGGCAAAACCAGAGACTTCCCCAGAGTAATATCCCAGTATACATATTTGTGATGTGAATACATCTTGTAAATTTAACAAGGGATCCAATTTGGATTGAATCTGAGACCAAAAGGGGGCAATCCTTGCACACAACCAAAGCACATGTGGTAAGTTTCCGGGGGTCAAATGGCATTTGGGACACACATCTGAGGTAAGATGTCCCATCTTATATAGTTTTACTGGGGTGTAATAGAGATCATGGTTAATTTGGAATTGCATATACCTGTAAAGATCCCATTTGATCATGCGGTACAGATGTTTCCAGATTAAGAGCCACTGCCTGGGAAGTGCTGGTGATGGAAGGGAGTGATCCCATCAATAAAATATGTTCCTTTTCTTGTGAGCCAGGGCACTTATGAGAAATTGATATGAATAAGAAATAAGATGGATGTGGGGGAAGAGTCCAGATATTGATGTAGGATGCTGGAGAATAAGTTATCACCTATCTTGTTACGAAAGTATTGGTGTAGCATGTGAGTTATTAGAAAATATTTAAAGACTTGGGCAGGAGGCCAAGCAAACAGCGTGCTGGCTGTCTGGAAAGGCAAAATGGTTTGCCCCTCCAGAAGTTGCTCGACACCTTCCACGATCATGGAAGGACAGAATGCTTGCAGATTAATGGGTTTCCTAGGTATGAGAAGGTTGAGATTGCCAGCTAGGGGTTGGGAGGCATCCATTTGGGGGTCAGCAGCTAAAAAGGAGGAGAGTTGGAAAAGTACCTGAAGCAAGTGGCCAAGAGGAGAGGTCTGTAAGGCCTTGGGGAGGCATGTTCTAGCTGCGAAAGGGAGAGCATTGTACTCTGTATTATATTGGTGACATAAACCTTTTTCAATTTCTACCCAAAAAGGAAAGTAAGGGGTGTTCTCTGTCATTTGGGGGGATTATACCAGTAAGTTATTATTAATAGATGTACGGCAAAATAATAGAGGAAAATGTTGGGAGCCTGTAGGCCTCCATCCATTTTAAGATGAGTAAGGCATAGATAGTTTCTTCTGGCTTTTTTCCCCCTCCAGAGGAAGGAACTGAAGAGACAGTGAACTTGGGCAAACCAGGCATTGGGAAGGGCTCCATTAAACATCAAGAGGGGGTATAAGAGACATGGAAGAATATTCATCTTAAGAATACTCATGCACCCCCATAGTGTAAGTGTAAGTGAAGACCATTGAGACAAATTGGCCTTGATTACTGATATAAGAGGATCCAAATTAAACTGTTTGAATTTTATAGAGATGGTGTAAGGACTATTCCTAGGTATTGTAACTTATCTGATTTCCATTGCAGGCCTAGGTGTTCTATGTCTACAAAGAGAGTATATTTGTTGAGAGGCAGTACCTCAGTTTTACTTAAATTTAATTTATAATTCGAGATCTTCCTGAAGCAGGTGATAAGTTGAAGTGTGTCAGGGAGTGAGTCGGCCATGGAAGAAAGATGAAGAAGGATATCATCTGTATAAACTGAGAGTTTAAACTCCTGGCCACACAGTGGGATGCCCAAAACTTGGGGAGCAAGTTTCAACTTCCTGATTAGTGGCTGAAGATAAATGTTAAACAAAAAGGGGGACAAAGGGCAGCCCTGCCATGTTCCCTGATGCAGTAGAAATGGGGAGAGAGATCAATTGCATGAGACCCAAGCCAATTGAGAAGTATATAAGACCTGAATCCATCTAATGAATTTGGTGGGGATGAGGAAGAAGGGGAGAAGCTCAAACAGGTAGTCCCATGACACCCTGTCAAACACTTTTTCTGAGTCCAAGGAGACCAAAGCTGCAGGGGTTTGAGCCTCCGTGAATGTAGGGATGAGACAGAAATTTTCCTTAAGTGGTCAGTAGAGAGACAGCCATGGACAAACCAATTTGTTCTCTACTGATGCAAGCTTCCCAAACCCTCCCTAGGCGGTTGCCCATCACTTTGGTAAGAATTTCGAGGTCAGTATTAGTCAGGGAAATTGGTCTGTAGTTGGTGACCAGAGTGTGGTCTTTGTTCAGTTTAGGAATTACTACTATGGTGGCCATGGTGAGGGAAGAATCTGAAATGCCGCTACGGAAGAAATATTGAAAGGTATCTAGGAGAATGGGGGCTACTTGATCTTTAAATGTTTTATAGAAATTGTTAGTAAACCCATCAGGACCTAGTGATTTATCTAGGGGAAGAGAGTCTATAGCTTCAGTGAGTTCTGATAGAGAGAGTGGTGCTTTTAAAATTGCCACCTGTTGTTCATGCAGAGTGGGAAGGGGAATGTCAGACAAGAATTAGTCAAGAGACGCAGAGGAGAAAGGATCCTGAGAGGGAGAATAACAATCTTGATAATAGTCTCTAAAAGCTTCAGAGATAGCTGTGGGGGAAGTGATCAAGCTACCAGATGGAGCTTTAATGGCTGTTATAATCTTGTCTGAAGTTTGGGAGTGAAGACAGAGGGTGAGGAACCTACCAGGTGGGTCTCCTTGGTCAAAATAGTAGGCTTTAGATCTCTGCATAACATGTTCTGCTTTTTCTCTGACCATTAGACTGTATTTACCTCTGAGGTATTTGAGATTCTTCCAGTATTCCATGGGAGTGTCTGGGGTTATGTTCTCTTCTTCGTGTTTTATTTGGGCTAAGAGGGAAGAGATGGCTTCTGCATGCTGTTTGTTATGCTTGGTGGCAAGTCTAATGTATTCCCCGCTCAGGGAACATTTGAGAGCACTCCATAGAATGTCTAGTTTCAGCATAGAGGAGGCATTCTGCTGTTGAAAGTTGTTAATAAACTATTGAATGTGCTGTTTGAGGTCTTCTGGTTTCAAAAGTTGATTGTTCAGCCTCCATATTCTCACTCTAGGGGCAGCTGGAGAAAATGCAAAATGGAGAGAAACTGGATGGTGGTCTGAAATCACTTTTGAGGTGTAACAACATAAGTTGACACCTCCAATAAGGTTTCTACCTATGAGAAAGAAATCAATTTGGGAGGAATAATGGTGTGGAGGAGAAAGTAGAAAGAATATTCTTTCATCGTAGAATTTAGAACTCTCCATGAATCTGCCAAGCCCAAGGAATAAATGAGATCATGAATGGCTCTGGAACTGGGTGAGAGAACATTTTTGGGGACACTGGTTCTGTCTAGTGAAGGTTGAAGGACTGTATTCCAACCCCCCCTAGAATTATGGGCAGGGTGGACCAATCAGTGAGAAATGGGGCCAGGGCAGTATTAAAGGCTAGGTCCTCTGTGTTGGGGCCATATACTGATCCCAATACCACTTCTGTGTGTCCCAATAAGACTCTTATCAGATCATATGGTCCCTGGGGGTCTGACATTTCATGTAGTAATCTAAAGGGGATCCGTCGGGCTATTAATATGGCTACCCTCCCTTGAGAGAATCTAGGCCACCACCAAAAACCTGGCCAACCCAGAGTCTCTGCAGGAGAAGAAGTTGTGCTGTTGACAAATGGGTGTCCTGTAGGAAGGCTATAGCTGTGTGCAAGGATTGTAAGTGGAACAGAAGTTTATTCCTCTTTAAAGGTGACTGGGCCCCTTTAATATTCCAAGAAAGAAAATTATATTTATCCTTCTTGTCATTTACTTTATGATAAGTAGTTCCCAGTAGTCATTGGGTGAAACCTGTATACATAGTTATAAAAACACTTATTCAGTTGTGGATCAGTGGCAACAACCTCCCACCCTCTCCCCACCCCAACCCACCCTCTCTACCCGTCTCCTCCTATTAAACCTTAACCCCTAACCTTAACTCCCCGTCCCCTTCCAAAGCATTAACAGTATCCTTTTAGCCCCAGAAACCCTCCCTCAGACCTCCTGCAAAGCCACAGCAAAGAACTTCAGCTAGAAAAAACAAGATGTAGCAGAGGTCCCCAGCCCAAATATAAATGCATGCTTGCTGTCCCTAGCAGTAACAATAAGCATCTATCACCCCCTCCCACAAAACAGTCACTATTTCTGTTTTCTGAATAACAAATCTAAACTATGTTAAACAGCTAAACCCTACACCCCAAGTCAAGAGTGGGTGACTAAGTATCAACATTCTCTCTCAAAGGAGCTTGGTACTAAACAAACAACCTCAATCAAAATTCACAGGTAATACTTCCCAGTTAGTAAAACTAGGGAAGGAAAGGGACTATTTGGGGTGTACATCCAGGAGTAATTCCAAAAAAGGAATTTGGCATGCCCCAAAATGGTTCATCACATTAGAGAACCTGCCTGGGAGAAAGACAACATCAACAACACTGAAAAAAATAAAAAGGGGGTAGGGAAGGGAAAGGGGAGCAAAAGGGAGGGTATAAGCGCTGGGAGAAGGGAGGGAGGGATGTGTAGTAGTTTGATGCCAAAATGTCTCAAAAAAGTAATTGAATCACACAGAGGCATCTGGCTTCAGACACTGTTTCTTTACACGCCCATAAAGTAAGGATCACCATACAGTAAGCTAATAAGTCCAAGTCATGTGGGTAGCACCAAAGCTGTTCATAGGAGAGGGTCCAATAGCAAATGTAAGAGTAAAGAAAAAAAATAACAGAGAAAAAAGAAAAAATAATAATCTGCCCCTTAAATGAGCTGCCGTGACTGCTGCTAAGTTAATTGATCGAGCAATTCCATCTCTCAGAGATTCACCGTGATTGTCCACAAGAAGAATGCAACCTCACAGTCATTCGAATGGTCACACAGGCTCTCCACGAGTGTGTGCTTCTTTGAGCAGAGGAGAAACAGTCCAATTATGCCAATTATGAGGGAGATAGTGCACTATGCATAGTGATGATCAAGCACTACAAGTGGGAGATGAGAAGGCATCCAACAGGCAAAATGATTTTCATTTTAATTTGTCATACCTTGGAGATGCAAGGGGAATGATTCTTGGAGGTCGCAGTAGTGCAAACTCCAGCATTAATGATGAAACAATAGTTCATCTAGCTAGAGCCAGAGGGGCCACTGGAAGCTCATATCTCGAGTGGGGCTCTGCCACGTGTCAGGCTGGGGAGAAGTAAGTTGCCACTGCAGGCCAACAAAGGCCATGTGTCTTCTTGGGGGGGGGTGAGGAACAACAAAATGGAAACAAAAAGGGGAGAAGAAAAAAAAAAAAAAGAGGAAAATAATTCCGGTCAGGGGAGGTCCCCCTGAAACAAAAACAAAACAAAAAAAACCTAAAGTATCATTAAAAATCTGCAGGGTTGGGGGTCACATGATGTAGCCGACTGGGTAAGATGCACTCCACCAGCGCTCCGCCTACCGGACCACTAAATCTACTTAAAACACCTAAATTCATCATTTATCAGTGTCATTGAAAGACTAAAAGTTTGCTGCAATCTTCTACAAGCTCTGACAGTGATCCAGGGTTTGCAATGGAGGCAGAGATGAGACTGGCGGCACTCAGACATACACCGCTAGTCACACCGGAGAAACAGCCCAAAAAGCCTAGGGTGAATTTAACTACTTCAGGCTGCTCTCAGCAATCTGTGGCCTTGGCCTTGCAAATGGCAGAAACAACTCCCCTCAGCCTGGAGAGATTTTTATCGGAATTTCAGCCCTTTAGAGATGAAATTAAATCTCTCGTTTCTGAAGTCAAAGCAATCTTGGAGGCTTTGGAAAACACCAATAGAGGGGTAAAAGACAACACAGCCCACATATGTTCTGCAGAGAAGTGGACGGAGAAGATGGAGAAATTAATTACCATGAATAGACAGACTACTAAGAAACTTGAAAGTAAGATCAAGGACTTGGAATGGAGAAGTCAGCATAATAATATTGTCATAATCGGAATTCCTGAAAAAGAAGAAGATACTGATGCCTTATTATTCCTACAAAAATTCCTGAAAAAAATAGCTGGGTCATCTCCATTTGGGCCTACCTATACCTTAGAAAGAGCTCATTGTGCCCTCAGGTCTATGCCACCCGCTACTGCTAACCCTAGGCCCCTGATTTGTCATTTACTCAACTATCAAGAGAAACAGCATATCTTACAATAATTAAGAGAATTACAGGAGATTTTATGGGAGGGGCAAAAAATAAGAATTACTCAGAATTTCCCAACAACAGTACGCCAACATTGTACCTTATTTCACCTGATTGTCTCTCAAGGCATAGCTGCAGGCATAAAGTTTCGGGTAGTCTCCCCTGCCAAATTTCAAGTCTATTTGGATGATTTCTGGTTCTCGTTTGAAGATCTGGATACTGCTCTGGCCCTTCTCAAACAAAAGTGCCCGGCTTTATTTCCCGACCGTTGATTAGTCCCCGAACGCTGAAAGGGCTTGGAATAATCTACAGAATAGATCTCAAGCAAGTAATTTTAACTCGTTTCCGATCCTAAGGGTTCAATTAATTGTACAAAAACAGTACAGGGTCTACATTCCACAGAATTATGCTGAATCAATGCTTAAGTGGGGATTTCTTTCTACTCGGAAACACGTTCACAGAGGGTTACCAACACGACCACTGTTTGGACTTAAGTTTCTAACAAAGGCCCCCCTCTGCACTGATTTTCTTGGATCTTGAATGTCCAAGTATATTTTAAGGACCGTTATGTTTTTCTACTGCTCAGTTGCAACTTGAGAACTAGAACTTGAACTGTATTTCAGTTTCTCTGCTCTTACTCAAAAAGGACTAAGGTTGATTTTGATAATTTAGTCTTCTTCAGAGGTGACATTAACCCCCTTCATCATAGATACAAGAATCTTTGCTCAGTTCTTTAAGATTGGGAATAGAATATTATATCCCATAGGGGCTTAACTCAGGGATTTCTCTATGCCATCTGAAGCTTAAGATTTAAAACCGCCTACTGCTATATTATTTTAGCCCCCTGACTTAGTAGCAGAACCAAAACTCCATTAGATATTATCTGTTATATAAATTGTATTCCTTGAATGTTTTCAATTCCACAGTGACCCTAGGGGCATAGGTTGGAATAGAGTTACAATTTTACACCCCATCAAGTGGGTTTGTTTGTTTTCACATGGGACTGAAGTTTATAAACAGCACTTAATGGTGCCTATAGTTAATATAAGGATAGAGTAGAATGTAATAGTTTGTGGGGTATGGGTGAGCGGGGAGAGCCTCCAGCAAGCTGATCGCCATGCACCAATATGGTGGGAGGGGGTAGTTCAATATCGAGTAGAGCGCATCTTAAGGCGCAAGGCCAAGGTAGCACTCTTCTTACTCTTTATGCTGGGATCACACCATGGTTCTCATTAAGGGTTGGGATGGGGAATGTTGTTAAGGGTGAAGTAGGATGGGGGGGAGTACATGAAGAGAATACTGATTTGAAATGTTCAGTGCTGGGAAGGGATTGGTGCCAACCAAGAGGTCAAATTGAGTATTGTTGCTGGTCAAATTTCAGAATAGCTATATTCAAGACAAATTATAAGAAAATAAATATGCTATTATGAGCACGCAGTTAGATTTAGTATGGGGAATGTCAAAGGGGCAAAACACCCTAACAAGCGTCTACATATCATCACACATTTAAATATGATACGTAGTGAAGTTACATTATTGCAAGAAACCCATCTTTTACAAGATGAAGAGCTTCTTTTGGGAAGGCAATAACTGGGCCAGGTTTTTGCCTCAGTGGATTCTTGTTCCAGTAAGGAAGTAACCATTCTTATCAATAGATCTTTTCCATTCATGTGCGAAAATTGTATAAGAGACAAAGAGGGAAGGCATGTTTTCCCTATAGATAAAATCTACTCTTATAATATACTTTTGGGCAGTGTATATGGGCTTAATGTTGACTCCCCATCCTTTTTCCTGGATTTAATCTCAACTTTATCATCCTATTTACATATACCCATGGTGATTGGGGGGGCAGGAATTTACCTTTTGACCACTTAATGGATAAATCACCGGGGATGAGATCATAGGGCCTTTCACCAGCTCAAAGAGCTTGCAGAGATTTAATTGATAATTTAGGTTTATGCGATCTCTGGCGGACTCTCCATCCAACTGTACGGGAATACACCTTCCACTCTCCTGTCCATGGCTCTGATTCATGAATTAACTATTTTTGGATAAGTAAATCACTCATTCAGGGTCTGTTGAACAGCAGAATGGTACCGGGGGTAGGATCAGATCATACCATGGTGACCTGTCTTCTTTCTTTGTCTCTAAATTGGGGGACTAGCTCTCAATGGAGGCTTAACAACCAACTATTAAAAGATAAAAATGTAACAGACAGTATTGTATCTGCTATAGAGATGTATAAAGATATCAACTGGGGCTCTACCCAGTCAGTTACTACTGAATGGGGGGCTTTAAAATGATTTTTAAGAGGCAAATTCATAAAATAGGCAGTAATCGATAAAAGGAAGGAAACCCAGGGTGCTAAAAATCTTTCACAACAAATCAGAATTAAAGAGAAATATTTATCCAGACATGCTTCGGATTCTGAGAGGGAGGTTTTGATCAAGTTACAGAACTCTTACTCAGAACTTCTTAGGGAAAAGGCAGAATGGACACTACTAAAAACTAAAGCAACTTATAGTGAACAAGGGGAAAAAGTGGGAAATTATTAGCTCTTCGACTTAAAAAGCTGGAAGCGACAAAATGTATCATAGCAATACAGAAAGACCCTCAAAACCCTCCTTTGACGAGGGTGGTGGATATTAACAAGGAGTTTGAGCAATATTACAAACTTCTATATCCAAGAATGACTCCCTGAAAACCACAGATCAAAGTAGATACTTATTTGGATAGTTTTCCCTTCCCTTCCCTATCCTCCACTCAAATGGAGTAACTAGTACTACTCTTCACCAAGCTGATATAACCCAGGTAATCAATAACCTCCCATTAGATAAGGCACTGGGTCAAGACAGCTACCCTTCCAATTTCTATAGAAAGTTTGCTCCTCAGTTAGCCCCCTTGCTAAAAATGGTATTCTCCAAAATGCTCAATGAGGCTGAAGTCGATCCTACTATGCTGGATGCCACTATTGTTATCCTTCCCAAACCAGGCAGAGACTTAACAAAACTCTCAAAATTTGTCCGATATCTCTACTCAATATGGATCTCAAAAGTTTAGCTAAATTACTTGCTCTTTGAGTAGAACGAGTTCTCCCCTCACTAATTAGCGTAGACCAAGTAGGCTTTATGATGGGAAGGTCATCTCTAGATCACCTTTATTGTCTGTATCAGTATTCTCCGTATCTAGGGATTCCCCCCAAGGAATGGCATTGGTTTCCCTGGATGCAGAGAAAGCTTTTGATATGGTAGACTGGCAATTTACATTCAGAACTCTCCACAAATTTCATTTCCCTGAAAAATGTATTTCTTGGATTTAAATACTATACTCCACCCCTACAGCCCGTGTCTTTAGCAATGGCTTTCTTTCCTCTAGCTTTTCCCTTGAATCCAGCACTAGACAAGGATGCCCTCTATCACCTCTATTCAATTTATACTTAGAACCCCTAATAGACTCTATTCGAAATACCCCAGAAATACACGGGATACAACTAGGCCCAATTAATTCTAAAATTATGGTTTATGCAGATGATATTCTGCTTCATCTTACCCAAATAAAACCTTCCATTCAAAAACTCTTAGAATTAATACAATAATACAGCTCCCTCTCTAATTATAAATTAAATGCTGAAAAATCACTAATTTTCCGCTTAACTCTAAGGTTTATAAACAGGAAGTTTTAGAACTTGGGTTTAAATGGGCCCCATAAACTACAAAATATCTTGGAATATACTTCTCTACTAATATAACCCACTTACGGAAATTAAATCTGGATGATTTAAATAAATTAATACAAGATTTCAAAAGATGGCAGGATCTTCCCTTAACCCTGTGGGGTAGAATAAATATTATCAAAATGAATCTCCTTCCATGAATCTTTTACCCTCGGAACCTCTTTAATATCTGGCTTCCCAAGGTCTGGCTTAAAACTATTCACAACAGTGTTTCCAATTTCATTTGGAAAAACAAGCCCCCTCACAGAGCATACAATTAACTAGCAGCACCCAAATTATTAGGAGGCCTCAAATTGCCAAACTTTAACTTATACCACTGGGCCAGTGAGTTGAGCAAATATCTCCACTGGGATGCCTTGGATCTCAGTGGTTATACCCCTGTCTGGCTTACTATAGAAAAACACTTGATACACCAGTCAGGGATAAATCCTGCTATACCACTTTTCCTGAAGTATAAAAACCTATCTTCTGATTTACAACATAACCCAATAGGATACTCGGTTTGCACTCACATACAACTGTGCTCGACTTTAGGATATGATACTGCCCAAGACCTATCTCAACCCATTTTTCAAAACCCAAATCTCAAAATAGGAGATAAAATGATTCCTAGGCATTGGATCCCACTTCCCCCAACATGCGTGGCATGGGATTTCTGCAACTTCAATTCAAACTGGCTATCCACTCCTCAAATATTAACCAAATTTAGTCTTTCCAATAACTGGGCATTTAAAATATTTCAATTAAGACATATGCTCGATGGATATTTTAGGAATGGTGCCAACAGGAAAGACTCACAATAATGGACCAGCACCTGCAGAAACCTAGCATTAGCTCCACATGCTGTTTCTTCCCTTTACGTTTTGCTCTACCCTTTAATATTTCTCAAAATGGATGGTGTTCCCCAATAATGGAATAAATTATATCCAAACTCAAATTCTGGTTGGACCAAAATTTGGGCAGCATGTCACAAACTGAATTCACAAGACCAACTTCGCATAATGCAAATGCAGTTTCTTAATAACATGTATCTTACCCCATATAAGTTATATAAAATGGGTAGAGCAGTATCCCCCACCTGCAATAGATGTCTCCAAGGTCAGGGCACCTTACAGCATCTATTTTGGGAATGCTCTAAAATAACCCCACTGTGGGATCAAATAAAGCCCAAATTGAACCCCCTTCTAGGGCTACAAGATGACTTTATACCAGAGGTGTGCCTATTGGGTGACTTCACTGCATTTCCTCCAATGGTCAGAAATGATCACATAATGCTAATAGCTATGTCCATTAAGAAAATTGTTCTTAAGCATTGGAGAGATTCCATTCAACCTACCTACACTTAGTGGCTACAAGAGTTTCTTTTCAATTTATGCATAGAAAAAATGATGGCCAGTCTCAATAACAGAATGCATATTTACAAAAAGAGATGGGAAAATTTACAAGTCTTGTACTCTCTCTGAAAAAAGTATATGATGATTAACCAGTTAACTCTGTCTTAACTAAAATAATATTATATAATTCTCTGCATAATTGTATGGTTGGTACAAGGGGGGGAGGAGGGAGGGGTTATAATATAGAATGTGGGATGGATGGGGAGGGAGGTTCATTACGGTTTGTTATTTTTCAAAGGTTATCAAGAAAGTTGTGGCAAATCAACTGGAGAACCATTTAACCGTCCATAATTTATATGAACCTCTCCAATCGTGTTTTTGTAGGAGGCATAGTACTGAGACTGCTCTGGTTCGGGTGCTCAATGATCTCCTGATGGCAAGAGATCAGTGAAACCGCTCCATCTTGGTACTCCTTAATTTAGCTTCAGCTTTTGACACTGTGGACCATGGGGTCTTGCACGAGCACCTGAGGTCCATCTGTGGGCTGTCTGGTACAGTGCTCAGAAGGTTCTCATCTTTCCTCACTGGTAGAACTCAGAGAGTTGTCTCGGGAATATTTTCATCTGAGTCTTTCTCTCTGCCTTGTGGGATGTCCCAGGGCTCAGTGCTGTCTCCCATGTTAGTTGCAGTGTACATGCTGCCCCTTAGAGACATTGTAAGATGGTATGGTCTGAGGCTTAACTGATATGCAGATGATACCCAGCTCTACCTGTCTTTCACCCATGGTCAGGTAAGTGCTATCTCGGTATTTAATTGCTGCTTCGTCAAAATCCAGGATTGGATGAGCTCTAGTGGGTTAAAGTTGAATGCAGAAAAGACTGAGGTTTTGGTGGTGGACCTGGGTCACAGGACACAGGGGTTGAGAACTGATCTGCCCTCTGGTTTAGTCTTGGGGAGCACTCAGATCCTTACCTCTGAATGGGTGCGTGACTTGGGAGTGATACTTGACGATGGGCCAACCCTTCATGATCAGGTGTTGGCAGTCATCAAGTTAGCCTTTTACCATCTTAGGAACATTGCTAGGATCAAGCATCTTGTTCTGTCCAGTGACCTGCCTGTTTTGGTCCTTTGTGACCTCGTGCCTTGACTACTGTAACTTCCTTTACTTAGGGCTTCCTGGGGTTGATATCCACTACTTGCAGCTAGTGCAGAATGCTGCTGCACGTTTATTGACTGGGATATCTAGGAGATCTCACATTATCCCAGTGCTGCGCGATCTGCACTGGCTGTCGGTTCAGTGGCAGATCACCTTTAAGGTAGGCTTATTAACCTACAAAGCTCTACACGGACTTAGTCCTGACTACTTGAAAGAGCTCCTGGTTTCCTACACCCCTGTGTGACAGCTCCACTTGGCTGATGAGGGGTTGCTGGAGATTCTGAGGGTTAGTTTAAATTCATCTGGAGCCAGCGCTTTTGGGTTTGTTGCCCCTACAGTCTGGAATTCTCTGCCTTGACAGCTACAAGAGTGCAGGACAGTGGGGAGCTTTAAGCAGGCACTGAAGACTTATTTATGGGGCAAGGCCTTTCCTGAATTCCTGTGATTTTACTGATATTTATTGAATTTTTTGAATTTTGTGTATTTGTGAAGCGCCTTGATATTTGAAAGGAGCTCTATTAAATAAAGTTTATTATTATTATTGTTATGATTATAAATCCATGTCTGTATGTTACTTGGATTTCCCCATTGGGGAACATCTGAATGTAAATCTCAATAAAATCAATAAAATTTGAATTATAAAAAAAAAAATATCTGCAGGGTCTCAATCTTCTCCGGGTTGGTATACATCCTTGGGAACAATTGTAAAGACACAGGTACTATTGAACATTACCCGAGGGGATCAATTTGGACTGGAAGAGCAGATTCAGTGCTTATTACATAATTCTGTGAACATGTCTGACAATTCTTGGGAGGCTTGTTGTGCTGACTCGAACATTTTCCAGGCTCCATTAAACAAAACGGAGAGCCTTGCTGGATACAACATTCGGAATCTTATTCCTGCAGCAATTAATTTTGTAACTTGTGGGTGGTATTTAGCCCTTTTTTGTCTGGTGGAGGCTGGAAGATCTTGTGTGATCCAAATTTGGGAGCCTTCCCACTGTATCTCCTGTAATTCTTTTATTTTGATCAGGACATGCTGTTGAACTAAATAGTTGAGCAGCTTCAGGATGAAAGGCCTGGGTTTAGATCTGGGGGAAGGTCTAGGCCTTAGTGAACGGTGGGTCCTCTCCACCACATATGAAGGGCTGTGTGGTGAGGGGCCTGCCGCCTTAGCAAGGAATTTCTGGACAAAAACGATAGGGAAAGCACCCTCTGCATCTTTGGAGAGGTCGAAGACCACCAAATTGTTGCAATGGCTGCCACCTTCAAGATCTTCAAGCTTCAGATCCATTTTTGCCAGCTTTTGCTTAAGCAGGATGATCTCCAGGTTGATTCTTTTTTGCCAGTATTCCATAGAGGTCATTCTTGCTAATACATCAGAGATCTGGTGGCTTGAGTCGTCGAGGTCCTTTCTGATCAATTTTAATTCTGCAGCAAACTCACGGAAAGCTGTTTTAAGGGGGGCAGGTTCGGCTATGAATTTTTCCTCCGACAGAGGGGAAGAAGCCACTGCAGAGGTAGTCACCTTGGCAGGAGTTGAGCCCTTGGGCCGCTTGGATGTCATGTCAGGCATTTGCAGCAGGGTGTGTGACAGGAGGGCCTGGCACATGTCTTCCTCCATTGACTTTATTTCTTCCTTCACTCAAATACTGCCTTTTCTTCAGTCAGGTGTCTCCCCAATGTCTCCGAGATTGGATGAGCTGATTAGCTGTTCAAATTTTTCTATTGAGATGTTAAAATGTTATAATTAAGGTAGATGTGGAGCGGGAGCGAGAAGTAGATGCAGCTACTCAGGGAACAGCATCACATGATCTGGGGTAATGAGAATTCTGACTAAATCAGATATTCGCTAATAGACATGTCATGACTGGTAGTTCAGCCATAGTATTGTATGTACAATGTGGATACACATATACGAGTAGAAGTTGAGTGTATATGCCCAACCAAGAAATATTATTAATTTACTTTGTATCTGACCACTATGATATGCCGTGTATGGGTAATATACCAGTATAACCTGCAAAAGGAAAGTATAACTTGAGCCTTGCCTTACAGCTTTTAAATAATGGTTTATGTTACTCTATTATAGGGTACATTTGAGATATTATCTGCGAGATTGCTCATTTGAGAGACAAATTCCCCTCATACAGAAGAGCATGTTTGCAGATGGCAGCAGTGGACTATCCAATGCCAGTTTGGGCACAGTATCAGCATCCAGATAAGCAGGAACTCATAAGGAAGTATAGATCACAATTTAATACATAAAGAGAAGCCACTTTATATGTGTGCCTTCCCACATACTGCCAACTGTATAATTAGTTTTTGGACTGCATGATGTGATGAGCTGTATCAGAGTGGTGAGGTGGAGAGAGGGTCTTTGCTTCATAGCATTCCACCTGAATCATTATAGGAATTGTATTCCACTAGTTGTTATGGGTGAGTGCCAGATTTATTTATGATGGAATGTGTTGGGTTGAGGGCTTACCTAACCCCCCTCCCCCAACACAGTTTATCTGGTCCTATTAACATTACCTTTGCTACCCAGTGTTCTTGATAAAGTCCTGGTGATATTATGTTGTTCATTTTCAAACTTGCAGTTCATGATTCTCTTTCGTCCACACACACCTATCCCGCACAAATTATTCATGTTTAGCAGAGAAGTTCAAATAGGCACATTTGGTTCACCCTTTTTCAGTACTTTTACTGTATATAAAATTGAAGACATCAATTGATTTACAGCTTTACCTTCTTGTTTCAATCGCTTGGGTTCACCTGTGCCTGTCCTATTCTTTTTTTAATTACACACAATGGGATTCTATTCCCTTTGCATATACCACCAGTTCCATGAAGCTATACTTCCTCATGTTTCTCTTACTCCAACCCCCACCCACTCACATGTCATGGACTCTCATTCCTGAACATCTCCTTTTCTGACAGATGCTAACCTGCAGTACCCTATTTTACACCCTGTCAATATTTTGAGGTGGCCATCAGATCAACTCTGTGTCCACAGATGTGCGGCCTACAACACTGTATACAGTACTCCAACTGAGGTTTCACCTATGATTTGTTCAGGTGCTTCACCACATATTTTATTCCACTGGTAATACCCTTCCCTGTGCAACACAGTCTTACACTGCCTATCCCAACTGCATTAAGACATTGTTTGTCCACCTTTAAGTTGTCATATATGATGGTACAAAATGTATGATTCTGCACATATTTAGCATTGAGTGTCAGCAGCTACCCTGAATACTTTTTCTACAGTTTACCTGTGACACTCCACTTTTTTAGACCTCTCCTGATGTGTTGCCCCTATTATAGATACTTGAGTACTATGACAGAATCGGTCTATTACTCCATTTCCAACCTTTTGACACCATACTAGGTTGCCCAGTCTGTTCTCAAGTTTGGTACATGGAACGGTATCAAAGGACTTACAGGACTGTAAGTAGGCCACATCAACCGCTTTACCACTCTCCGATCCAACTCACTAGTACAGCAGTCAAATAATCAGTTAAATCTATTTAACATAACCTTCTCGTTGTAAATCCATGCTGTCTTTCTACTCTTATTTGAATAGAATACAAAGACATTTGCCCTGTATTTATGTCTCAAGTACTGCCAGAGGCATCAACTGGGATGTCCCAGCCAGCTTCCATCACATTGAGATTACCTTCTAGCAACACCTCTCCTTTAGGCGCTGTAGTGCTGCTATCCGATCATCTTACTCCCAGTGCACAGGAGGACAGTTTATCACACCTGTGTGAAAAGCTGTGCCATTTACCTTTCTCAAGTGTGACACACAGAACTTGCTACATACACTGCATTACCTGTGTGCCAGTCACTGTAATAGCATCTATGATGTAAAGAACCACCCCGCCTCCTTTTTTACGCTCCCTGCCTCTCATAAACAAAGTATACTGTGGTATAGCTACATCTCATGCATGGTTTATAGTACATCATGTTGTGGTAATTGCTGCAGTCCTTATCATGCCCATGTAATCCATCTTGGGCTCAAAACTACTAAAAGGTCTAGACAACCTTATAAACTCATGAGAAGAACCATACTCTGTAGTTTCTCAGACAGATATATATATATATATACACATATATATATATATATATATATATATATATATATATATATATCCATCTACATGTAAATGTGTGTGTGTTTAGACAACATATGTTTTGAGATATCAACACAAATAAAAAGCTAATATCTGATGCTGCCAGTGGGGATATCAGAGAAATCTCCACATTCATTTCTGTCATACTTAAATCCACACATCCTAATACAACATACTTTCAATGATCTGATTGATTCCATCAATTTCTTAATCCATTGCTGAAGAGGCAGTTTCACCTTAGTTTGGGATACGTAGCATGACCGAGTGCTGAATTGGTTTTGCCCCCCAGTGAAACATGAACCCCTATTTCCCACCAATCAGTCAACACAACATACAACATACAACATATGTTACTATAAGAAAATAAGAAAAAAAACTCTGATCTATCCTGCCATTGACAAACTTTGTCACTGAAGAAGTACTTGTAAATTACTTTCTCTAAGGATGCATGACCGGGAGATGTCAATGACGGTTCATGATGTGATTGTGCAGATGTGAAATAATGCACACACTGTTAAAAAGTTGTTTTTTTAAGCACAATTTTTCCCTGTTGATGACTCGTGCTGTGTGGCAGTGAATAGCCTACCTCTGGTGCCTGTCTACCATCAACAGCGTCCTCCCCTCCTGACACCATCCGTTTGTCAGAATGGTGCCTATCCATCCCCATGAGTGAAGAGCTACAACACGGGAGATCAATCCAGCTCTTCCCTCCCACACCAGCTGACCACCCATGACCCGAGCTCATTCTTGAAACTGGGGTTGACAGTGTGGCATGAGGTATGGAGTCCAGCGTATCAACCCTTAGTGACATGTGGACTGCCGAAAAGTTAAAAATTGGCCTTCTTCAGTTCAGCTTACTTAGATTTGATTTAAAACAGATGCTGACTGTTCAGAGATGAAAGAGATTGAGTATATTACTTCAGAAAAAGTCAGGTGCAGCTGAGGAACTTTTTCTATAGGAACACATGATGACACTTGTAAATTCTCGAACAGGGAGTACCTTATTTTACATCTCTACCAGTGGATAATTACCCAACATTGACACCATTCATTTTTGCAACCTTAGACAAACCAGACTGGAAGTATTTCTATGTTACCGAATTGTGTTAATGACAGGAACAAACAGAACAATTTGTATTTTAAATAACATATTCTCTATATTCTGCCAGAAGGGAGGGAGATAGATAAAGGGAAGTAGTGTTTTTGGAGGAGGTCCAAAACCTACAGCTGTCTTGTGTGCTACATTATAGAAACGTATGCTGAGAGTTTCTCCAGAATCAATCTGCAAGTCCATCATGATATGGTTTTCAAATAGAATGTATTCTATATTGTGCTTGTTGGTGGGGGGGGGGGGCAAGGGGTCATAATGTTGCGGTTAAAACTGCGCACATCAAGAATGCTCATGGAAATCAGCGTGCAGCATAATAACATCTGCACAACATGCCAATAAGAACAATTATGGCACACACTGGAGCAGTAACTTTGTTTTTGCAGCGGGCTCAACCCCCTACACCCCCGATGTCAACTCCGGGGGGGGGGGGTCATGGACTTTGGGGAAACAAAAACAAAAGGAGCGATGATTCTTTTTGTGCCCCCCCAAAAAAAAGCCACAGCATAGTGGGACCTGGGGAGAATCAAACCACAGCCCCAGGTCCCAGACACTGCTGCAGGCAGGTGCTCTAGACACTCTACCAAGAGAGCGGCTCAACCAGACTCTACCCCGGCAGCATCCTTCACTATCACCAACATCACCCTACAGTAACAGGGGTAGCATTTCTTACCGCACCCTTAAATGACCCTGTCACTGTAAAACCATCGCACTTCTTAAAGCGCGGTATTCCATACTGCAGTTCTGTCCGTGTTATATTCACCAGTACGTGGGGAGTGTTGAAAGCATTAGCATTAAGGTTGAAGAAAAACATATCTTCTACAAAATACTGTAAAAAAATAGGGCAAAAGGTGTAAGTAAAGTCAGCTCTATGTGGGACATTTTGTTGATACCCGGATGTGGGTGTATGTTTTGGAGTAGGCCGGGGGAAAGCAGGAATTCAAAACATATGTTGTATAAGTAGATCATGGCATGGCCAGACTGCAAATATCACATTTATGTTCACTTAAGGCTATATTCACTTGTGAGATAACATATCATATATATATATATATATATATATATATATATTTATACCTGCATCTAACACTGTTACTTTTGTCAAGGTGTTTAAAAGAGATGTTGCAGCTTGGTTGCAGCTTGGTAGTCCCATCAAAAGTTGTGTGTTTCACAATTAAAAAGCATAGAAATATAAATGTGATGTTTTAATCAGCTGTAATGAAATACAGTCAAATTTTATCAGCAGTAGTAATGAATGCCACTGTTTGTTAAACAGCTCATTTGATTTTAAAAATTATGACAATAAAATGATTACTATAAACTTATATAACATTATTTTATTGCAGCACAACATCAAGTTGGAGAATTAATTAAATAAACAGTTTTTTTCAGAACTTAATGCATCCCAGCCATGCATCACTAACATATTTCAAATACAATATAAGGTAACAGGCTGGACAAATACCAAACAGGCTTTAATGGGGTAAAGTGAAATAATTGGATTTCCACTTAAATATTTCTGTGAAATTACATCTGTTATGTAAAAGGAATTTCCACACAAAGGAAAAGTGTTATGGTAACAGTGCATTAACACAAACTATACTACTAAGGGCATGTGAACAACTATGTATGACCCCAACACTGGGGCATTGCTTACTAAACCCCAGGGGATCAGGAATGCCTTGGCTGCTTATTATAGGGAATTATACATGGCAGATCCAGGTCCATCTCAAGCTTGGTTAGAGGCCTATTTTCGAGTTTTGTCTGTGCCTAAAATAACTCCAGCTCAAGCAACATCTCTCTTGGCCTCAATTTCAAGTGCAGAGGTTGAGCATGTGCTAAGTAAGGCTAAAACCCTTAAGGCTCCTAGGTCAGATGGTTACCCATATGAATTTTATAAGTGCTTTAAGGACCTATTAGTTCCGTCATTACTTTCAGCCTACCATGTAATTCAGAAGGGTGATTCCCCCCTCCATGGCATTATAGAAACATAGAAACATAGAAGCTGATGGCAGATAAGGACCTCAAGGCCCATCCAGTCTGCCCATTTCTTTTTCTGCCTTATAAATGTGCCATTCGCCTTTGCTCTGTCAGTGGCCTATCTAGTCATACTTGTCTGTATTGCTTCCTTATGCCTATCCCATGCCTGTTTGAAGCCCTGCACTATATTTATATACACCACTTCCTGAGGTAGGCCATTCCATGCATCCACCTCCCTTTCAGTGAAAAAGAACTTCCTCACATTACAACTTAATCGGCCTCCCTCTAATCTCATGTTGTGTCCTCTTGTCCTGCTATTTTTCTTATATTGAAACATGTTAGACTCTTTCACCTTGTTAATGCCCTTAAGGTGTTTGAATGTTTCGATCACATCACCTCTCCCCCTTCTTTGCTCTAGGGTATACATATTGAGCTCCGTTAACCTGTGCTTATATGTTTTCTGATGCAGTCCCTGCACCATTTTGGTTGCCCTTCTCTGGACTGCCTCAATTTGGTTAATGTCCTTGTGAAGGTGTGGCCTCCAGTACTGCACACAGTACTCCAGATTGGGCCTAACCAGTGTCTTGTAAAGAGGGATTATTACCTCCCTCTTCCGACTTGTGATACCCCTACTAATACACCCTAACATCCCCCTAGTACTTACTACTTTAGAGGTCTGCTTGGATGATTTCAGGTCATCGGTGATGATGACACCCAAGTCTCTTTTTTGCCTTGTGACTGCCATAAACTCCCCTCCCAGCCTATAGGTGGCTTCAGGGTTTCTCTTATCTATGTGCATGATCTTGCACTTCTATGCGTTAAACCCCAATTGCCGCTCTTTCAACCACTTTGCTAGTTTATCCAGATCTCTTCTCATTCTGCCCACCCCATCTGGATCATCTACTCTCTTGCAGATCTTGGTGACAACTGCAAACAGACAAACTTTACCCTCAAGTCCATCTGCAATGTCACTGATGAAGATATTGAAGAGGACTGGTCCCAGGACTGATCCCTGAGGTACCCCACTTGTGACTTGCATCTCTTCTGACTGTATACCATTTACCACCACTCTCTGTTTTCTGCCCGTCAACCAGTTTGCCACCCAGTTGACCAACTTCTGACCCACCCCAAGCCTGCCCAGCTTATTAATCAATCTTCTATGTGGAACAGTATCGAAAGCTTTGCTGAAGTCAAGGTAGGCGACATCAACTGCTCCCCCTTGGTCCACCACTCTGGTTACCCAGTCAAAGAAATCCATGAGATTAGTTTGACAGGACCTTCCTTTTGTAAACCCATGCTGTCTTGGACCCTGTACTCCTGTGGATTCCAGGTGTTGCACTATCCTTTCCTTAAGGATTGCCTCCATAATCGTGCCCACTACTGAGGTAAGACTGTTCCCTGCCAACTCCCTGCTACCACTCTTGTGGAGCGGGATCACATGAGCCCTTCTCCAGTCTTCTGGGACCTCTTCTGTGCTCAGAGACTCACTAAACAGTTATGCAGTGGTTGCTGCCATTCCCAAGCCTCAGAGAGATCCAAGATATCCTACTTTTTACCAACCAATTTCTATGCTAAACTATGATTAAAAGATTTTTATGTCAATCTTGGCATCTAGAATAGAGCGCATGCTTCCTTCTTTTATTGACCCAGATCAGGTGGGCTTCATCAAGACCCAGAAGGTTCCGGACACGGTTCAGCGCATGTACTTGTTGGTGGACTACTCCCATTCTCCAAAAATACCTTTGTTCCTCCTGGGCCTAGATGTGGAGAAGATCTTTGACATGGTCTCCTGGCCTTTTCTCTGGGGACCCTGTCACATGTTGGCTTCCCTGATAAGCTGATTAATAAACTTCAAAACCTGTACAGCTTCTCCCAAGCCTATTTGAGACTGGATGGCTCTTTGTCAGATCCCTTTCTACTTTCACGAGGGACCTGGCAGGGCTGACCTCTGTCTCCATTACTTTTTGCCCTCTATTTTGAGCCTTTGGTGGTAGCCATCTGGGTTGATCCAAGAGTGGAGGGGGTTCCAGTTGGAGGGTGCATGCATAAAATCTCATTATTCGCTGATAATATTTTTCTGACCCTGGCTTCCCCAGTGTTTTCAGTCTCCACGGTATGGAATCAGCTTACCTTATTTGGAGAGCTGGTCAGTTATAGGGTAAATGACCAAAAAACAGAGGTCCTCCTTCATAATTATGTCCCATCCAAAACTTTGACAAGTCTCCTGGTAAAAGAAAGGTAAAAAAAAAAAAAGAGTTCATTCCCTTTCAAATGGTAGAAGCAGGAAATGTGCTACTTGGAGATTAAGTTAACTGAAAGTCTTATTTGTGCTGAGTTATGCAATCTAGAACTCCTAACTCAGCAATTAACAGAGGACCTTTCCCATTGGTCTCTACTCCCTTTGAGTTTCTTAGGGAGGGTAGAATGCATTTAACAGAATGTTTTTCGCCACATCTTATTTTTCATTCAGATGCTCCGGACGATGCTGGCGGATTTCTATTTTCAGGCTTGGGATAGGTTGATATCTTGCTTTATATGGAGGGGGACTCCCCAAAGGTGAGATACTATATTTTGCAGTTGATGCAGGAGAAGGGAGACCTTAACCTCCAAGACTTGAGGAAATATGCAATGGCCACTCAGTTGAGAACTTTTTTTGTTGTTGGATGAATCCACAGTATTTGGTCCATTCGAAGAATATAGAGCTCACCTGGAGTGATCTCTTTGACATCCCACACTACTTGTTTGGAAGTCCCCCATGGTGTATTCAGCTTTTGAGATTTCAGCTGTACACTAGGGAACCCCTACAACAATAGCTCCAGGTTTGTCATGCATTCTTAGCCCTGGCTGAAGTTTTTGACTTGAGGGCGTTTGCCTATGATTCTGTGTTCCTACCTAGTTCAATGGACCAGAGTTTTTTGAGGTGGCTAAGTTATGGGGTGAAGCATGTCTGCCAACTCATGGGGCCTACTGACATCTTTCCTTTGTCTCCCTACAGTCGAATTACCAGCTCCCTCACAGGTATTTTCATGGCTATTTGCAATTAAAATCATATTTTCATCACTCGGAGGAGGCCTTGTCCTCCATAGCAGAGACACCTTCCCCCTTAGTTTCCCTGAGTCACTCCCATGTATCAGGGACCCCTACAGAATATTTAATCAGCCAGATATATGGAGCACTCAGGGAGAAGCTTGAGGACTCGACTGATTCAGTACGAATGAAGTTGTCTAGTGAACTGCAGATAAAGGTGCCTGCTCAGGACTGCTTGATATCTGCTCTCTCCACTTATAGGGCCTCCACCACACCATACTGGAAAGAATATGTGTGGATGCTGAAGATTAGATTCTTCTGCACCCCTGCAGTATTAGTAAAGTATTTGGGGGAGGCATTGAGCAGGTGTTGGAGGGGTTATGGGTGTGAATTGGAAGACCAGCGTCATGTCCTATGGGCCTGTTGACTCTTGGACACCTATTGGGTGAGGTGTTATGGGAGATGACAGCAATTTATGATTGCCCTGATTTATTCCAGCAGTTTATATCCTGACCTTTATGGTACCAAAGTGTGTTTGGATAAATAGGGCTACCTATAGGCAAGTCACCCTACTTGTAATGGCTGCCCATAAGGCCATTACTCGATTATGGTATGCCAAAATGGTCCCCACTAAAGATGCCTAGTGAGTGTCAGTCAAGGAGATTTATGCCCTGGACTGACTTTAGCTCAACTGTCCGATCGCGAAGAGAAATTATATTTTCGCTGACATAAATGGGTGATGTATCAGCTAGACAATTACACAGATTTTGTTCTGTAGAGGAGAGAGAGAAAATGGAGGCTGAGCTTGAGTTTTGAAAAGCTTTGGTTGGTTTTTGCCCATATTTACCTTAGAGGAGTTGGGGCCCTTGGGTGGGTGCCACAGTCAGGTGGGACCTCTCTGCCTTGCTCCCCTCCTTTCTTGGCTTCTCGTATCCTGATGTGATGGATCACTCTCATTTTTACATTTACTCTTCTCTCCTTAGATAGCTCCCTGTTTGAATTTTAACAGACTTGGTGAACTATATTAAACTGTGCTGTATCTTTTGTTCCTGGAAACGAGTTTTATTAATATTCTTTTTAGACTACTATTTAGTAATGGTCTCCACCATTTAGCATATGAGCTTCTTTAAACCAGAGGAGTGAAATAGGAGAGAGGATGGTGAACCCTCTTGATGTTTTTTTCTCTCTTCGGACATCTGTTGGAACCTTGATGTTGTATTGTTTTATTGTTTTTAGGATTGGTTATATTGGTAACTTCCATAGAATCATGAAACACATATTTTTGAAAAGTTTTTATCTAAAAGTCTGTTCTTGTTTACAGCCTTACAGGTCTGGGTTGTATTTCAGTGCCAGATTCTTTTTATTATCTGTTGCTGTTACATAGAAACATACATAGAAACATAGAATTTGACGGCAGATAAGGACTGCTTGGCCCACCAAGTCTGCCCATTTTCCTACCTACTGGATAAGCTGCAGATCCTAGTTAACCAGCAGCCTACTTCTTCCTACCCCCACCCCCTAGAATTGCCTTAGGACTGTCCCATGCATGCTTGAATTCCACCACTGATTTTGACTCCACACCCCTCCTCCGGAAGGCCATTCCATGCATCCACAACCCTCTCTGTGAAAAATACTTCCTTAAATTACCTCTGAGCTGCCCCCCTCTATCTTCAAATTGTGCCCTCTTGTTCTTGCACCTCTTTTTTTGAAAGATGCTACCCTCTTGGACTTTGTTGAGTCCCTTGAGGTATGAGCGTTTCTATCATGTCCCTCTCCCTCCTTTCCTCGAGCTATACATATTAAGCTCCTTTGTCTCTCTTCATATATCTTCCGGTGCAGACCCTGCACCATTTTAGTGCCCTCCTCTGGACAGCTTCCATCCTGTCTATGTCTTTTGCAGAGATTGGGTCTCCAGACACACACAATACTCCAGATGAGGTCTCACCAGCTGTCTGTACAGAGGATAATAACTTCCTGTTTTCTACTGGTGATGCCTCTCCCTATGCATCCCAGTATCCCCCCAGCCCTCCTTGCTGCCCTCTCACATTGCTTGCCCACCTTTAGGTCATCTGATATGACTACCCCAGGTCCCTTTCATTTTTGTTGTTGTTAGTATCTCACCCCCCATTGTGTACTCTTCCCCTGGGTTTTTGTTTCCCAGGTGCATTACCTTGCACTTCTTAGCATTGAATCTAAGCTGCCATACATTTGACCATTCCTCTAACCTTGCCAAGTCCCTTCTCATCCTTTCCACCCCACCCTGTGCATCAACTCTGTTGCAGATCTTTGTGTCATCTGCAAAGAGACATACTTTTCCTTCCAGTCCTTCTGCAATGTCGCTTATAAAGACATTGAAGAGGACCGATCCTTATAATGAACCCTGCGGTACCCTACTAGTAACCTTCCTTTCTTCTGAGTGGACTCCATTTACTATTACTCTGTGTGTCCTATTCTCCAGTCAATTCTTTACCGAGGCTGTCATCTTGGGACCCACTCCCAGGCTGGCTAACTTGTATATTAATCTTTTGTGTGGGACTGTGTCAAATGCCTTTCTAAAGTCTAGGTAGGCCATGTCACTGCCCCTCCCTGATCTACTACTTTGGTCACCCAGTCAAAGAAATCTATCAGATTTGTCTGGCATGACCTTCCCGCTGTGAATCCATGCTGCCTAGGGTCCTGTGCCTCTCTGGCCTCTAGATACTCAACAATTCTTTCCTTCAGAAGTGATTCCATCATTTTCCCTATCACTGAGGTTAAACTAACAGGTCTGTAGTTTCCTGCTTCTGTCTTGCTCCCACTTTTGTGAAGGGGAATCACATCTGCCCTCCTCCAGTCCTAGGGTACCACCCCATCCTCCCATGATTTGTTAAAAAGGGTAGTCAGTGGTGTCACTAGTTCTACCCTTAGTTCTTTTAGAATTCTGGGATGAATCCCATCAGGCCCCATTGCTTTGTCCACCTTCAGTTTTAAGAGTTCTTTCAGAACCCTTTCTTCTGTAAATGGGTTGGTATCAACTTCTGTATCCAGAGTGTTTCTACTGTTTGTTTTATGCACCTCCCCCTCTTCATTTGTAAATACTGAGCAAAAATATTTGTTTAGTATCTCTGCCTTTTCACAGTCTTCCTCTGCCCACCCTCCCTTCACTTTATTAAGCCTCACTATCCCTCCCTTGGTCTTCCTTCGCTCCCTGATGTACCTATAAAAGGTACATCCCCCTTCTTAACTGAGTTGGCTATCTTTTCCTCAGTTTGGGCCTTTGCTGTTCTGACTGCCTTCCCAGCCTCCTTTTGCTTTTAACTGATACAGTTCTCTGTCCTGCTCCTTCTGCGATTCCTTGTACTTCCTGAATGCTTTCTTTTCTCTTGAACCTTCACTGCCACTTCCTTTGAGAACCATAGTGGTTTCTTACATCATTTGTTTTGTTTATTTGCTTCACACAAAGGCTTGTTACCTCTGTGATGGCAGTTTTTATTATTCCCCATTGTTCTTCCACCCCTCCTTCCTGCCCATTTGCTAGTGCATTCCTTAGGCACTCACCCATTTTGGCAAAGTCAGCCCTCCTAAATGCCAGTACTTTTGTCTTTGTATGGCTTGACTCTATTGCTGTGCTTATTGTGAACCATACTGTTCGATGGTCGCTAGTTCCCAGATGGCTACCCACTTCTACATCTGTGATCCTCTCTCCATCTCCATTTGAGAGAAGCAAGTCTAATATTGCTTCCTCTCGAGTGGGCTCCAATGCTAGTTGTCTAGGGCATGCCCCCTATAGGGCATCTAGAATAACTCCACTCTTCAGTGGCAGCTGCAACTGCCTCCAGTTAACATCTGGCATATTCAGATCACCCATCAGCAATATCTCCCCTTTTTCTTCCATTCTAAGTATACTTTCTATCATTTCCTTGTCCATTTCCTCCCCTGAGAAGTCTGTATCTAACCCTGTGTAGATTGTGGTGCCATTGCCTGTCTCCAAATTTACCCACAGTGCTTCTTCTCCTCCCTGTTTACCCTTTTGTTCTGTTGCTTTTATTCCTTCCCTTATGTAAAGAGCTACTCCTCCTATTCTTTTACCCTCCCTGTCCCTCCTGTAGATAGTGTATCCTGGTATGTTTACGTCCCAGTCATGGTTTTGTGTGTACCACATTTCTATGACTGCCACAATATCCAGATACAGTGATACATGAACAGATACACTGTTGAAAGTATTTATTTTCTGGAATGCTGAATGATTATTTTATATTTGTACCTTCCCTTGTAATGTACCCTGTATCTTGGAGTACACTTTTTCTTGAATAAATATGGTGAATATATATTAAAAAAAAACTATACTAATAAGTATTTAAATGGTTATCAGACCACAAGCTTATCATCCTTAGTATCATATTAAAGAACATAAAAGGCTGTACACATGTTACAAAGTTTCTGATAATGCTGCGGCTGGTGGCTGAAAACCTTTGTAAACATCAGATGGAAGAGCGTCTCAGATTTGTTTCATGATGCAGGCTGGTAGAATTTTCCAGTTGTACCTTCCCAGCTTCTGTCTCGCCCAGCAGACAAACCTCCAGTATGCCACATGATGAAAAGATCTATTACAAAAGAAATGAGGGAAAAAAAGGAGAGAAATAGGTTAAAAAAAGAATCATTACAAAATTGTTGATTATACTACAGCACTGTAATTAATATAATTACACCTCACTGGAAATGCTGTTATTCCACACTCATCATAAACTTTATGTGTAGTAAAACATTGGTTGAGCTTTGATTCCCATTGATTTGATTTGCTTGGGCGGGCTGTCAGGATGTGGCGATATTCAAAGCCCCCCAATTAGTTATGGAACTGCGACTGTGCTGTAATGCACAGTGTCACTATGCACCTATGCAGATGAGGTGTCCCTCATGCATAGGTTGCACATCACAGTACTGAAAGTGGCCCTGGTGAAGGAATGGCCATCTGTGATGGCGCAAAGATAGGATATCAAAATCATGCCTTAACTATACATGGGGCTGGCTGGTACCATGCACATAGTACAGAGCAGGACACACAGGTCCTCCCACTCCCAAACAATGCTCAATTACCCCATAGCACATGGAAATGACAGGCATCCCACCCACCCACCAATGCACCCATCCCAAGCTCCGATTACCCTCAGCCACCATCAGACAGAGCACATCCACCCGGCACTGATGATAAATCCCAACCCCGTCACTGATCACCCCAAAAAACAACTGTAAACCCCCTTCCCCTGGTACCACAGGAACACCCACCACACACATCAAGGGGCACATTTTGGTAGAAACATCTGACCATGGCCATCCAGAGCTTTTGAACCCCCCCACCCCATCCTCTATCCCCTGTCATGTCACAATGACAAATGACAACCCTTCCCACTGGTAATACAAGTAACAACACACCTCATTCACCATGCACTGTAATGTAGCACCATATTTCACAGCCTGGTTAGTCCACTGGCCACCCCCCACCCCGCTCCTGAATATGTCCCCCACAGACTGTTTGTAAGCAGTCCTTATTTTATTTTGGATGTGTTTTGGGAATGTACATTTTGCTTTCCCAACCTCTGAATACTCTGTTCAGCAATACAACAAATACCATGGCTAACAAAACACTCTGTGCTGAGTGATGCATTGGCATGTTTTACCCATTGCACATCCTGGAATGCCCAATGGATATTATAGATCGTGGTAGAGCTCTCGATCAATTGGATCACTCTCTTACCCTGCTCGTGACACTCTCTTATTCTGTGAAAAGTGTGTCATGCCCTAGAAATAAGCCTGTCCAAATTTAAAATAAATACCCAAAAAAAACAAACAATGTGCACTCCTTTGATCTATAATATTTTAATATGTCTTACATTGCAATTCGTAGTGAATAAGTGCTTTCAGTAGCATTCTGTTCCACTCAGAGCAACTCATATTTGTGCTGCTGTTCATGCTGGTGCACAATGTGCATGAAACAACTCTTATCATGCAACAAGTGGATCCAGGTGACATATTACTAAATAAAAGTAACAGACTGCCACATCTGCCCAAAAAAACGCTACGCACCCCCCAACAGAATCATGAAAGCCACCATGTTGGTTCCACTGTAGACAGTGGTGCATCAACTGCTGCTGTGTAGCAATCAATATGTAGTATTAATAAATTAAACTGCCCCCAGAAAATGTTCATTTGTAATAGTTTCCATATACATTAAAAAAGGGGGAATTGCATAAGCGCAATATACCACGATAGGATGTGGGTGATACTGGGATTTACCACCTCTTGTGTGGTATAATCACTCATCTGGCAGCCTCATGACAAAAGCACACCTGGCATGGTAAATTCCAACATAATCCCCCACGTCATGGAATTCTGCTTAAAGAGCAACTGACACCACTTCTGCTACATTGCAGAATTAGAAAAGCATACCCCCAGGAAATCTCATACCAAAAACTAGATTTCTACATTACTTCATTTAAAAGGTATAAGTCATGTTGTAACCCTGATTTCACTACCTGATCAAAAAAGCCTGTGTAAGTGAAGAGCTGCTGCTGATGTCATCTCAGGAACTCATAGTCTAGTACTCTCTGTCAGCAAGCCAATAGGACCTGTGTCTCTAAAGTTCCAAAGATCAAGTGCAATGGTTTTCACAAGTAAAATGGGCAATACCATTCAATAAACATTGCTTTAAAACTATGTATTTTTCAGGTTTTGTAACAAAACTGGCAATATTTTTGGGGGGCCTTTTCATTGAGGTCCTTCTTTCCAGGGTTGTTGGATGCTTGATCATAGCACACTTTTGTGAGGTTTGCAGACTGAATAAGTTTCTGATGTGGTGAAAGGCTGAGATCATTCACACTTATCATTCAATACATGTAATTTCTAAGGATGGCACTTTAAAACAAGTATTCCATCTCCTTGCCAATGGGGTGGGAGAGGTAATGCTGTCAGGCTGTTTTGATCTACATTCATGCTCATCTATGTTCTACTCTGAATTAAACTGATCATTTTACCAAAGCTAACATGTCCTCCCCTAGTAGGAATTAACACATATAAGGTCCCTATTAAAACTTATTGTAAAGCAGACACTGACAAACAGCGGTGAAGTTACCAACATTACAATATTAGCAGCAATACAACGTCCTAACAGGCACAGTAGAGTAGCATTCCAAATGGCATCAGCAGCCTGGAGGCATGCTGGCTCAGCATCCAGCAACTCTGGTGCCACTGAATGTAGGTCAAAACAGCCTGACAGGAAGAACACATTAGACTGGCTAAATTAGAAACCTCTAGTAAGGTTTCAAAACAGCATTGCCTCTCCCACCCTCATTGACAAGGAGATGGAATAATTGTTGTAAAGTGCCATCCATAGAAATCACCTCAATTGAATGATAGGTGTGAATGATCTCAGCTTTTTGCCACATCAGAAACTTATTCAGTCTGCAAACCTCACAACAGTGTGCTATGGCCCAGTATCCAGCAACCCTGGAAAAAAGCTCCACAACAAAAAGGCATCCCACAAAAAATTGTCAGCGTTGTTACAAAACCTGAAACACACATAGTTTTTAAAGCAATGTTTGTTGAATGGTGCTGCCTGTTTTACTTGTGAAAACCATTGCACGTGATCTTTACAGCTATGGAGAAACATGTCATATAAGCTTGCTGATAGAGAGTACTAGACTGTGAGTTCCTGAGATGACATCATCATCAGCGCTTCACTGACACTGGCTTTTTTGAACAGGTAGTGAATTTAGGGTTACAAAATAGCTCAGAACTTTAAAATGAAGTAACACAGAAATCTAGTTTTTGGTATGGGATTTACTGGGAGTATGCTTATTCTAATTCTGCAGTATATCACGTTAAGCCAGAGTGGTGTCACTTGCTCTTTAAAGCCTCCATAAACTCAACGTCACATTCTCATAATGTTTAGACACAGGGCATACACACTGTTGCTTGGGGTGATGATATATTTACACGCCACCAAAGTAGCCTACACAATGGACATGCCACACAGAACCTCTGTAGTGACCAATCTTCAGACAGTAACATGTAGACTGGGCCACAGTGACCAATAAATGCAAGTCAGTCAAATGGCTAAGGTGAAGCAAGGTGGCTACAAGCCAGAGACTGGGCATCATGAACTGAACTACCAGTAGGTATACCATGAAATAGGTTGCCTAAGAAGCATTGTGAGAGGTCTGATAATACGTAATGTGCAACACCTGACAAGCCAGTCTGAATGATCTGATTCGGCATCTCTGTTTCACCAGAACAATGACTGTAGTCAATAACATGCCAGTTTGGTCCAGCTCTTTAACACAGTATTGAGGTTAGTATCCAAGAAGATACACAGCTGAGTCTGCAATACTGGGATGTGCCAGACTGTAAAGGGTTACAAAGACTCATGACACCACATGAGGATGGGACTACAGTCAGATGCAAGGTCTGGCACAGCACAAAACTGTCTACCATACTTTGTACTTCGTCTTAGAAGAATTAGACACTGTATTACATATGGGTAGGCCGCTCAGTATTTGTAAAATAAACAGTTGCTATAAGCCCATTATAGCTTTCAATGCATAAAAAAGTATTCCCTTTGTGAGAGTACACACATGGCATTTACACTGGAAATTGTAACGTACTCATTCAGAGGCACTTCATCATCAATGGGTCCTTCCAGATCAATATATTCATAGAATGAAACCAGAATAACATCCCTGTCAAGACAATTCACTTGGAAACAGTGGAAGTTTGTAATGCAGCCAACTCCATCCTTCTCTCAAAGCGTGGCTGTTTTCGTAATTTCCTTGCAGCAAATGCATTCAGCTGCCATTTGCAACATGTCACAATTTCCACTTTCTCTATTGTTATTGCTTAAATAATGGTTAATTTTAGAGCAGTAATAGTATAGTTTTTTTTTATTCTATCCATACATGTCTGTTACAGCAAGAGACTTTGACAAAAAAGCTTAACAGGTGTCATTATCATATACAAAATTAATAGTTAAAAATATGCATGCAGAGTATGATGGTACGTACACTTTATTTTATGGACTGTGGGTAAAAAATATGCAAGACTTACACCATACTCTTGCAGGCTTTTTTTTTTAAATAAAAGTTTGCTCCCCAGGCTGAGCTGGTTGTCAACTCATTCCACTCCTTCTTTGGAACAATCTTACCTCATGGATCCCCCTCATCCCCAATACACTGCCAATAATCGTATCAGAGCTGCCAGTTGTCCTGGTGTATACATTTGCCAGAGGGGAGCCCACCATGTGGTCATGACCGGGAAGGGGAGACTCAACGTATACACAGCCACTTCTTTTATTTGCACCATTGGGCCCAATGAAGGCAAAGCATGGACACCTATGGCTTTGCAGTGGTGGTGGTGGGGGCATCTCCATAATTTTTCCATAGAGTTTCTCCCCCGCCCCCCCCACGTAGGTGACGCATGACTGCAACATCCCATCCAAAAAGCACTGGCAGCGTGTGGTCACCTACAGTGCATGATGCATCACCACAGGCGGGGTACTAGGATCCACTCCAGGGCAATGCTGGCTCCCCCCCACTGGGAGAAGAGCATCCATCATATGCTCCTAACCCTCACTGCCAGTCTCTGCACCTATCAGCAAATCACCATCACACAGAGCCATGGAACCAGCTATACCATAGTCTTGCAGGTGTTATAAGCAAAGATTACTTCAAATAATATGTCATAACCACATCCCCTCACCATAGCATCAGCATGTGTTCCTGCTAGAGCATATGGTGCAGGGCACAGCCCACCTCCCACTTTCTATGTCATCTGAAAAATGCACAGGAAGATAACTATCCACTCATACATATCAGGTAACAATGAATAAGTTACGTGGGATAACAATGCAAAAAGTGCATGAAGAGAGGATGATGAAACACAAAGGGATAACATAAAATTTGGTTTCATTGCTACTAATGATCAGAAGGTTGCATGGTGCTCATGGATGATTATGATCAGCTGATAGAAACGTAGTAATGAAGGCAGAACTGGAGTTTTGTGTAGGGTGATTGGATGGTGGGAGTTCCCAGTCTACATGATCCTCTACACCATTCTACATGTCAAGGATAAGGATGCAGGTCAAAACAAATGTATCCATAGAGTAGAATGGATGGCACAACATACACTACAATGCTACTATTAAACTGGGTGGTTACTGTGACATTAAGGAACTCCTGAGCAAAAAACCCAATTTCACTTTGATATCGTAATAATGGTGATAGTGGACAATTCCAGATCACTGCCAGACCTACAATACTAACATAGAGTACAAGTTATGCTACTCTCTTAAATCTACCTTTTGGTTATTTTGCAGTAGATTATTTGAGTTGGGGGGCTTTGCACCCCACACCCCCCTTAAAACAACAAGGGGGAATGAAGGGGGCTAAGCCCCCATCTCAAACAAACTGAAACCAAAATTAACAGCAAGCACAAGCCCACGCTGTATTCACAAAAGCTTTATGCTACGCAAGTAGCGGTGGTCCAGTATTCTCAACTATCATCATAATAAGCACAAGGTATGCCAACAAATATGTTGTGTATTTGGGCAATCATGCACAGAGGAAAACACTGAATTGATCCTAAACTCCACCCCCCAAAAAAAATTTGTCTCACACAAGTACAAACTGACATCCATCACTTACCCATAGAGCTTGACCATCAACCCGCCCAACAGCTCCTGCAAATTCTCACAACATGACATGCCTCCTACAGCTATCTCAGCCCTCCCTAGCACTCAGTCCCTAAATGTACACAATATGCACTGGAAATTATCTGCCCTGCACATCCACAACATACCAAAACAATGAAGAAGTAACTCACAACTTCACCAGCCCAGAAACAACCAGCTCCTGCCTACATCATGGACTGGTGCTCCAGGGAACCACCCCTCCGTACACAATAATACACCAGCCCAAGTGACAGCACCCCAGGAAGGGGAGAGAAATGCAATAAAAAACAGTAAGAAAGCAATAACTACAACTTCCACCATGCACCTTGCCCCCACAATTCGAATACACACAGACATCCAGCAACAACCACCACATCACTATACCACGTCACCCCCATGTTATCCATCACAAGAAACCCAGGTCTTTTTCAAGATTAGTCCATGTCAGTTTAACTATAAAAATTGTATGGTCAGTTCTAAGTATCTAATATTACAATGCTTGGCATAATATACAGATGGGGTATCATAGCAGCAGGGCTCATTCTCCAGAACCTCATATCAGACCTACTACATCCCAGGATGTGATACACATAACAGGTACAGGAACCAATGTGGTATCTCATCCACAACATGCACTGGGAATGCAATACCTCAGGATTCCCCCATGAACCACCACTATGCTTCAGCACCCCCCAAGCAATAAAAAATCACAGTACTCCACCACCAGTTGCCACAAAACAGTTGGAAACACAATTTATCATTATATCTTAGCTCCATGATAATGTCACTATGATCATTTACAAGTCAGTCCACCAGAACACCACACAATAACCAAACACATCCAAACACTGTTTTTTTCTTTGGGGGGGAGTTTAGGATAACATCAGTGTATTCTTCTGTGCACGATTGAACAAATACACAACAGATTTGTTATCATACCTCATGGTTACATCAAAGCACGGCTGCCATATCTCTGGCAACCCCTCCTCACTTCCAGGAGAACCAACCACCATGGGACAACAACACCCCATCCACACAGTAACAACAGTGCAACCCATCTGACTGTCAGGCTCATATATGAAAATTGCTGAGACAGGGTCAGGAGCTTCAAATGAGTTAGCAATTCAATCTGCATTATCACGCAGTTCAGCTTACATTATACAGTGACACATATCATGATGAGGAAATAAACTATCAAAAGCATGGTCACTGATCAGCAAGACAGCTTGCACTGGGTTATGGATTTGCACCTTTTACAGTATAAATCACTGAGACCCCCACACATCCACATACTAGAAAGGAAAACAGTAATAGAGTACACAGAAAGTATATACAAGTTTTAGTCATCAATTTCATTTTGTATTAACTTCATAATGATAATAAATGTGCCACAACATGATTAATAAATTATCATTCATTACTAGCCATTGACAGCCTGTCTGGCTGTGCAGAGACACTTTCGACTGACTCCTCATCTGTCTCAGACACCGAGTCAGCTCGCTCAACTTGTTCAAAAACCACTGCATGAAAATGCTCACACATACAGGGCTCAGCAAGATTAAAGAATTCTTCATCAAAATGATTGGAATATGCCATGTTTTTCTATTTTCAGCTTTTAAATAAAGCACCAAGTAGAGTAACTTGCATATTAGACACACTGGCAATAGCGGCAGTTTCAACCCCTCGCTCCAATGATGTCACACTCCAAATCCAGCTGCAGAGCTCATTACTACAGTATCGAGAGTGCGTTACTGATGGGCAGCACTTACAAACTGAAAAACCATAAAAATATAATCACTTTTGGGAAAAAGGAGTGTAAACTGCGACAGCAACAGGTATATGCTCCACAAACATGCCATGGGAGGCAGTATAGCGCAGTAGTTTAAGGCTCTGAGCTGCAAATCTGGTGACATCCAGCAGACTAGACCTGGGTTTGAATCCCATAACTTCCACTTGCATACAGTGTGGCTCTGAGCAAGTCACTTAACTTCCCTGTGCTCATAGGTTGTACCTGTAAAAATGCTTTCAGCTTAGTGTGTCTCACCTGGTTAAAAAACTAAATAAAATCTTAACAATTTACTTTCAAATTGATCAGTAAACATTAAAAACAAATGACTGTTTATTTGTCCTTTAAGTGTTTCAGGTTGCCCATCAGCAAAACTGATTAGATATAGGATCCCACGAAAAATAAATAAAATGCTCCGTCTCAGTGGAGATATCCTGAGTAAATAAAAAAATTGTTGTACTGTATGACTGCTTCAATTTCTAAATGAAATGAATTATGTCAACATAGACACTATACTATAAACAATGGGATAGTCAAACTCATTCACATTCCAATAATGGATTTCTATGGGTAAGCAGAGTGAAATTCTGATTCATTAAAAGAATCCATTGGTTGGATCCCCTGTTTTGCAGTTGGGTAAACTGGGTATCAATAACTAGAATATGGCTACAACAGACTAATACTATAAGGTAAGCTAGCAAAGCTCTACCATGAACCAGAACAGTTACTGTAAAACAATGTAACAGCCTATATATCACGGGTGCTATGATTTCAGCAAGGTTTTGAATTCTCAGCTTGACTCTGCAAAGACATAAGCTGCTGTATAAATAACATCTTGTCATACTGAATTCCCTGTTCTGTAACTGTTTGTGAGGAACAGAAAACCCGGTAAAGCAATCAGTTGTTGAAGTACATGAAAAAAGGGGACTAAGATGGGTGAACTCATTTTAAATGCCTTTCTTGTGCACAAACTGCACCTGTCATGGAAATAAGAAAAATCTCTAAGAAGTTTAAAGCTTATGTCTAGGGCTAAAATTCAATCCTGTTAACTGCCATGGTCTACATTTTCTGTCTGTGAATCCTCTTAAGAAAAACAGGGATACCCACAAACAATAGAATTAAAAATCTGTCTTTGGGATTGGTAAATTATTCAAAGTGCTGTCTAGCTGCTTAGCATAGCCTGTGCTAGGCCCCAGTTAGAGAATAGGGCTGCTAAAGAAGCAATAATTTTCAGATTGCTGTACACAAAGCAGTGATAAAGCTCCCTGTCACATTCTTCTCCCCAGCTACTAAAGTTCCCATTCAGATGAATTGTCACAGCGTCTTCAAGCCAAACAAGCACCCTTCCGGCCTTGTTTGCATTAAAATGTGATAAAACTAAAGGTGACTTTCAGCACAGCTGTGCAGAAAAGTGATTTAGGTCAAAGTGACAGTGTTTGTCAGGGCCTGCCACAAAGGTAGTTGGATGGCGTTCTGTCTGGAGTGCTAATGTGTGAAAAGTAATGGCTTCTAAAGCCCAGGCATTTTTACGAAAGCTACAAAAATAGTATCTCACACTTAGCCAAACACAGTTCCAAGTGGCAACAAGCCAGCTATCTGATAGTTTAGCAGGACAATTATGAATGGTACAAAATGAACTGCATCCCTTATTTTTGTTCTTAGTAGCCATCACATAAAATCAGTAACACCTGTCAGTGCAGACTTCCAGATTGACAAAGCTAGCACACCAAACATTACTTCAACAATACAGTCCAGTGAAACTCACTGCAGGAGCATTATAAACTGTTGGCCAGTTTTAAAGTGTTCTAAGTAAAAATGTTAAAGATAGTATTACTATAGTATGTGCTGACAGAGCAAATTGGTAATATTTTTACTTGTATATTACTGGTCACTGATTTTAAGCTTCTACAAAAAGAATTATATTAGGCTTGCATATTGCAATCTATACATACCAGTTTTACTGCATCCCATGGAAATGCATCTCGTCAATGTGTGAAAGAGCTGTACCCTCTGCATGCCACCTGCTGGTCACATTATACATTGGCCTCCGGAAAATGGAACATTTATAGATTGGCTTCATTATTACAAGGTCTTCCTTTTGCAGTTTTTTTTTTAAATCCTCAGATAACTACATGCTTGTATGCATGAACACAAAGACACACAGACAGACAGACACACACACACACACACACACACACACACACACACACACACACACACTCAAACTTTCTACGAAAACTTCAACAACTTTAACAGTTAAATAGTGGATTTACTATGTTTGGGATAGCTGAAACTGAACACTGAAGCCAACTGTTTACTTATAGTTCAGGTAGAGTGTAGGAAGGAAAACCATGCAGGATTCGTGAAACTGTTCTGCCAATCCACCACAGTACCAGCCTTGAGGACCTCTTTGTTTGGGGGAGTTGATGTTAGAAGAAAGTAGGCATTACAGTCATGTGATCAATGGGCATCACAGAGCAAAGTTTACAATCATATAAACTTGTGCCAGATTTTGTAATGGTGTTTTTGTCTTGATAGCTGGTTCCATGGAAACTAAATTAAGGCCAAGAATTTAATTTTACTTGCTTACTGAGACAAAATTTGAATTCAGGTCCTATAGACTCCTGTAATGAAACAATGGCACATTAATCACAGAGTCACCCTGTCCCCAAATCCAAACTACTTTCCTAGGTTTGATGTTCTACTCATTCATGTCGGCATACTTCTCCCCACTGTGACATTTCAATTGCTGATACTAGACAAATAATGTTGCAGCTTTCCCTTTCAATAGCAAAGTTGTCTGATCATGTTAATGTGAAAGTACATGCTATGCTGCTTTACTTTTTTTAATGAAAATACGTTGTGCATAACTCTATATATGACTTTGAATTATCCTTTACCATATATTCATTTTAAAGTTTTTCATACCAGGATCAACCTAATGAGAAAATATTCTTCTCTTCACAAGGAAAGACAGCAGAAGTAGCAACATTGATTTGTCATCATTAGTTGTGTTATATAGTTACATTCAGGATATTTATTAATATATCAGGAAACATATAAAACAACTAAAAAACATTAGGATTAAAACATTCTTTGCTCCTTTCCTATTGCCCTGCACAAAGACCTCTGCTTGATTATTTCTGTACTCAGAGTTCTAGGACTCCTTTGATTAGTTGAACATTGTCTGTTCTGACCAGTTTGTCTCACATTTTATGACCTGCTATACTGTACACTTTATACAACATCTTATTAAATCCTGTATATTGTGTAATTTTTTTTTTTTTTTAAAGTGTCTTTTTAAAATTTGCTATATACTCTATACCTCAACATTGTAATTGCTTCCCTGGTTGCATCTAGAAATTAGCTTTCACACAGTCTGCCTTTCCTGGTCACTAATTTACAGTATAGATCATTAAAAAATAACTACAGTAACAGACTTAGTGTAATAGGGTGAAACTGAAACAAGTTCATTTGATTAGAGATAGTTGAGTATTAACTAACTGAACTGAATCCAAAGAATGTTTCAACAGGGGAAGAGTTCAGATATCTGCAATATAATGAGAAACACCAGGGGTACGTTTCTCAGAGACAGTAACAAAAGGTCAAGAAGAATATGTGCTTTGGAAACATTTCTGCTGTGTTCCTCAAATAGTTCCTGATGCATAACTTGAAGACGTGTATAGGGCTGTTTTCCCAAGACAAACCATTTCACAGTTTCCTGGTGTGGAAATGGCTAAACCATTTTAACTAGTATCCATTACATCTGACATGGCCACAGGACCCCCCAAACAAAACTGGAAATGGAAGGAGCTCACTCTTGGTAGACAAACCAAACAATATTTCCAAGAAAATGACAACTACTCATGCTGTTATGCTGCCTAAAAGAGTACACCGCCTGCTTCCTTTTATAGAGTTGGAGGCCTCAGTGATCTGGCAAGCCACCATCCATATAACTGTTCTGTCTTATATGTTCTTATGTCTTAAAAGATAAGACTTCAGAAGCATCTTACAAAGAACTGGTTACTGAAGTATCTGCAAGAAATGTGATGCTGTTCATCAGAGACAGAAATATACATTGGTCTGACTGCTTTTCTGAGCAATTGAGAAATGTTAGAAGAATTGATACCCTTTCTCCCATCCCATATTATAAATAATGACATCATTACGACTGTGGGTGGAGTCTACAGGAATTTTGCATGTACAAAAGGTGTGATGTCATGTTTTCTGTCCATGGAACTGACTGAAGGTGTAAATAGTCTCCTCTGCCTTACCCTCCCCCAAGAAATGTTTTCCACCCTCAAATAAATATGCTTTCATGTTACTCAATGGCTGCAGGGTACTATTTTCTTTCTTAAATGGGTGGTACAAGAACTGGAACCTGAGTAGTGGGAGGCAGCATTGTTTTTTGGGGGGAAGTAAAATCCAACCCCCTTCCACCCAAGAAACTCCTAAAGATCCAGCCCACCTTTTTTTTATTCATATGGGAGGGGCATGAGGTGGATCTATTATGTTGAAATACGATTCACTAGTTTGGGAGCTGGACCTAGGAACACAAGAAGTCTGTGGAAACCCTGCATTTTTTAAGGAGTATGAGAACAGAAAATACTTAATGCCTTCAAACTAACTTAAAAACCCTTGGAGCAAATGATTATCAGAGTCACCTGGTGTCTCAAAGGGAACGACTAAGTGTCTGAAACTACAGTACTAAGGATTCACCTTCTATGGAAAATAGACAGCTTTCAGGTATTTCTTAAACATTTATATACTAAAATGGGCACAGTACTTGGTAAATACAGTCTGTGATGAAGTGTATTTTTCTTTTTAAGTTTGAGAAGTGAAGTTGAGTTGCACATGTTAAAAATACCAGTTGCAATTTTAGAAATAAAATTTTGTTTTTTCTTGTCCTATTTACTTTTTTCCTAGCTCAGTTTACAGTGAGGTTTACTTTCTAACATTCCACCCAAGTTAATTACTCCTTGGAATCCGTAATTCCAGTTTTTACGACTGTGTTCCTGGAACTTTCTACTTGACAAGTTCCCATAGGCACCTTACAGCACCTCATTAAGCCATTTGACAACACCATCTTTGCTGGACACTGCATAATAAGAGACCCAGCCTTGCATTCTTCCAAATAATATACCAACTTCATTCTCAGGCAGGCAGTTCTGGGGGGAGCACTGGACTTCAGTTGTTTGATATTGGTCACAATCAGGAGCCCCTCTAAAAATAGTTAAATAAATTTATAAAGCCAGGGTTGAACAGATCACACATTGAACTGGTTTAAGATTAGGGGAAAGCTGTGATCACTTTCCTAGTGATTTGCTCCCAGCCACACCTAGCAGACTGCACTTTATAAATGTGAGACAAGGAAACTGGAGTATTGTCTTTGCAAACAGAGAATGAAACAGCTTGACTCTAACTCAGATCAGCAAGGTACTTTTTACATTATTTAAAGTGCAGGACCAAACTGATTGGAGCCACTTTGATGTAATGGTCTGGCATGTTCACATTTTGGCCAAAGTTTGATAACTAAGAGCCCCTATTTGTGACATGAAAAATGGAAAAAACCTCCATTATAGGCCTGTTTGGGAAGTTTGGGGGAAGGGGCACACTGGACTTCAGTTGTTTGTTTGATATTGGTCACAACCAGGCGCCCCTCTAAAAATAATTAAATAAATTTTTAAAGCCAGGGTTGAGCAGATCACACATTGAATTGGTCACAGCAGCAGAAGAAGCATGTTGGCATTAAAAGCTTAGTGGCGTGTATATAGACGCACCAGTATTTAAGCATGACTTTGGTAGAGGATTAATTGTGACTGGGGAGTGAGGGAGAGAATGGGTCTTGATATTTTTAGCATAATGGTTTTCTGAAACTTCAACCTTCAATGGCTTATACTTTGTAACCATCTGTACAGTATACCACTAAGCCACATGCAGTGGGGCATGGGTAAAACCCACATCACCAGATCCAGGCCAGAGCTGTAAAATCTGGACTGGGCATAGCTTGTGCAAATATTGCTGATCCAGTGGAGCAGCAATAAAAGATAAACTATGCAATAACCTCAATAACACACCTACCCCAGTTTACATTTACCTGATGACAATTTTTAGGCCTTATATAGTAATATCTTCCTTCAACAGAACAGCTTGTAATGAAATGTGTTGAATTTACATTGACATTTGGGCATATGCACTTTTATATTATGTGAATTTTGTGTGTGAGCTGTATATCAGTTTCTAAAAAAAAAAACAATGAAACGCATCAAATGTCTTCAAAAATGTTTCTCAACATTGTGTTTATCTTCTACCTTGTCACAACATACAGTTGTCTCAGCACTGTTTTCAGTTAGGGTACAGTACCTTCACTTATATGATGGCCTAGTTCTGTTGAGTTGATTGCTATAACAGTGCATAGAATAAAATGCAAAACATATAGATAACTGTAATACAGATGGTGGCATTATTTCTAATTATACAATGGCAAGGAAAAATGTAAGAAGATGGCTGCTGACCCACTGAAACACTGATGTTATTACACAATAACATCACCGTAGCTTTGGATTTGGATCATTCCTTGCATTTTTTCTTAAGAAATATTCTTCCTTTAAAATGTATTTTTTATTCTATATATAACAACAAGACATTGTATAATTGCAATAAGGCACTCCAGGGTGTGTGTGTTATCTTATAATATTGTCACTCCTGGGGTGGTGGAAGCACTCGGCTTTGCCTCAAGCTTCAATCCACCCCAGAAGTGACATTATTACATGACACACACCATGTCGTGCGTTATTGATTAAATATGCCCTTTCTCACTGTACTATACTTTGATTCAGTTAGTATATATGCAACAGCCTTCATGTGAACACTCTGGGCTTCTCTTTGACTCCTGATGTCTATTTGCTTTAGCTATAGTATATTGTTTGAACTGCTTTAGTCTACTTGATGTGGTGCATGTGTGCCTAAACTATGTAATCTGTTTATCTACTGCTACCCATGCATCTCCAGTGAATGCTTGTTATAACAGTCTGCTCTCTGAGCCACTGTTTTTTGACTTGTTAACTGTGCTGTCTTTGTATTAGTTTCAACGAGGTGCCTTTGCAACTGAGTCTCTGACACAAAGGTTTGCAAATCTGATATTTTTTAAATAAATAAATGTTTATGTTTAAGCCCATGAAATACCCTTATCTAGTTAATGCATTCACAGTCATAGTGGCTCTGCCAGAGTTTGTTTTTAGTCAGTCATGATAGTTTGTTTCAAAACCATTCATGCAGTGTTATAACCATAAAACATTACTCTCATCTAAATAGTTCTACAATTCAGAAGTTGTATATTTAGTTGGCATAGCCTATTTCCCACACAAAGGTTTCTCTTATTTCTATACAATAAAACACTTTGATTTTAAACTCAATTTCCATAAAAAAAACACAGAAGTCTTTAAAGAGCTAGAAGCACCAACAGTAGAGAGAAACATTATTCATTTCTAAAAGTAGTCAGCAGTTACTTGTTAAAGTGCTTAATTTACTTTGGAATAAAACAGTGATGGGGAAAGATTTTATTACCTACTACTGAATAGATATGGTGTGCATCACAGATAACTTGCTAGGGGATGACTCAGGCTTAGTGCTTGAGGCTTCAATCCCAGATGGATTCTCTCTGGTGCACTGCCTGAGGTGGAAGCATAGAGGTGGTGGGGTGGTCATCTATTTTACATCTGAACTGAGATTCGCCATGTTCCTGGTGGTGGAGGCTGGATCCTTTGAGTGTGTGGGGGTTCATGAGAAAGCAGGTTCAGGGTGTAGGATTCTTCTTATCTGTCATGCCCTGAGGGAGGGGTGAGGCTGAATTCTTGTGAGAATTTACAGACTTTGTCATCGATCTCTCATTGAACATGTTAGTTATCTGTGTCAGAAGTGCTGAGGTGGCTGTACAGGGCTATAGCTTGGTTCTATCATTGGGAGGCTCTGGTCCTTTTGTAATAGCAACTTTATCAAATGATTTTCAGCTATATACAAGTGACATGAAGCAAAAACACCTTGGACAATGTACAACTCATTATACAAAAGCATAACTTAGTTTGCTTCAATACCAGCTGCAAGTGTACATTATTCAGACAAAAGCTGAAGTTAACAGAAAAAAACTGAAACAGAAGTACTACATTAGGATCAGAGATTAAGAGACAAATCTGTGTAAACAAGGCAGAGGGGCATCAAAGAGGGCTCTTAGATGTTATCAGGTAGCCTCTTATGAATAGATGATAGCACTTCTGATGTTCACACCTGAAGTAAAGAGTATGTTATGGAACAAGCAAAGGGTCAGTTTGTAATTTATAAAGCACCCAATGTCTCCAGGTCTCCTCAAATAATGGTAGTGCATTTAGGAATTACAGTGCAACCTGCTTATTTTGGACATGTTCACGTACCGACAATCTGCCGTTATACACAAATGTTCTATTGATCCTAAGAACCACTTAATCATGTTACACACACCCAAAAACATAACCATGTCTGGGTTGGAGGGGAAGTACTTGGTGTTTTGATTCATGTAGGGTTTATGGTAAATGTTCCTGGTGCATTTGTTTTGTGCTTTGTTTTGTGCTTCTGTGACATTCTGTGATTTAAAACTTAAATTTTATTCAAAACTGTTTCTTTCACTATTCGTTAAAGTAGTCAAGCATTGTAGTCTGCCTCTTGTTTTTCTGCCCGTGGCATGCCCACATCTGTTCTGTTGCACAGAGTGCTGACCAGTCAGGGAGTAAATCTCCTCATTGCTCCATTACTTTGCTTAGGGTAAGGAGAGCTGCTCTAACTTCAGCAGGGGTGACAGTCTGGGCGATGTCATCCATGGCCTCCTCCTCCTCTGATTCTTCCTGGTTTGGCTGTGCTACAGATGACAGAACATCAGCTATGTCATCCTCCTCTCCCTGTTCTTGATTGCCTGGGTTATCACCAAGATGGCACAGCTGATCAGATTCCTGCTCAGTTAGTCCCAATGGCTGGAAGTCTGATTTTCCCATGACAGCCGTGAGTTTAGCAGCTTTCTGCATTAGAATTGCATGTTTGTTTTTCTAAGTGATAAATGGTGTCTACGAAAGCAATCCAATGGGTCAATATGGGGGGCTTAGACTGAAGCCATCATTTAGTTATCGATTTTTTGGCACACACAAGTAGAGTCAACAGAAGTTTAAATTGTCTGCCTCAGACTGTGCAGGCATCAGGTGGGATATGAGAAGAACTGAGGTAGAAGAGAGCAAGTGTGAGAGAGAGAGAGAGAGAGAGATCAAACATGGACTCTAGGGCATTGGTAACAGCCATCCAATAAGGGCAGAGAAGTGGGCACAGCCAAAAAATATGAGCATACTCTGCCTTTTGTTCACCACAGGTTCACCAGTGAACACCTGCCCCATCAAGTACTTCATCATAATCGCTGGTGTCCTATAAAAAACACATGCAACACTTCCAAGTGAATTCTTTCAAATAAGGTGTTATCGAAATTTTATAAGTTGGGAGAAAATATTTCTCCCAAAAGGGAAGGTCACAAGTAGTCTGCAGCTCATTATTCCACTGAGTTAAAATTAAAACGAGTGGAAACTGGAAAAACTGGAAACGAGTGGTTGTCCGCTCAGCATGCTTATCTGGTAAATCTCGTTAATAAATAAATAAATAAATAAGAGTGTAGAGTCTTTTAACTGGTCATGAAGGGAGGCACATAAACTTTCAATTAAGTGCTCCTGAACACCCCTTCCCCCGTTGGTGAAAATAGGGCAAAGCAATCAAGGTCAGAAGGGAGTATGGAGGTTGCCTACATATGGCAAGTGAATCATTTAAGTAAGCTCAGATCTGTAAGTATCTATAGTGGTCTGAGAATGGTAAAGAAAATTGAGTGTGTAAATCTGAAAAAGGACTGACTCCCTGAGAATCTAAGAATTGGTGCAAAATAAACTAAGGTTTGTCAATCCCATCGACATGAAAAGGGATCCAAAGAATTTAATGGATTTGTTTGTTTCCATGCTAGGGCTTCAAGAAGAGGGGCCAATTCATCTATGAATTGCTTTTGAACCTTATGCCATACCCAAAGAGTCATTGCCATATATCGAGAAAAATTGAAGAAGAGGATGTAGTTTGGAAGTGAGGAGTAAAGGATTTGAGCAATGTTATGTTAATCATTAAGGGAGAATTCAATGTCCTTCCAATAAGCCTGGTACTGGTCTGAAGTTAAAAGACAAACCAAGTGGAGCAGGGAAGCTAATGCATATAAACATAAATTAGGCAAGTTGATTCCACCTCACACAGAACACAGTTGCAATAGTGAAAATCGGTATCCCGTCATATGGGCGAATGAGACTTGACAACTTGCAGTTGAGTGAGTCCATTTATGCAACCGTTGGAAAGGCTACTTTGGAGGAATAGCTCAGGTGGGGGGACAGCAAGAATGCAGTGAGAAAATAGTGAGGGCAAATGATGACACAGATGACTGGGGATGGTGCAGTCATGTGAGTTAAGTAAGGTAATGTGAACTGTTACTACTGAGCTGGCCATCTGGAGTAATGGATATGAGCACTGCCTGGAGTAGCCATGGTCCTGGGTTCAGGACTGCTTGCAGGTATATGTTTTTGTGCAGTGTAATGGGTGTTAGAAAGTTTTTGTCTGCTGTGGGACACCCCAGTAGAATGTGACCCCCCTCCAAGTATTCTCCTTTCCCCCAGTGTCGCCACCCCTCAGAGTTGATTTATAATAATATAGAATTATCTGGGGCTTGCCCCACTAATGGGGGTGTGTGGCAGCCCCTCATTAAACATTACTTTTAATCTCCACCTGTTGTAATGTAGTTGCATCAATTATTGGCATTTGGCGAGGCGGACTGAGTGCTGATTTTGTATTTGGCACAATGTACTCGCTTTTGTGCAAGTCGCTTTAGTTATTTCACTGATATGACATGGAACTGTGAAAATCTGATTCTAGGCTGATGATCCTTTCATATGAAGTGAGAAATCAGCTTATGCCAATCTTGAAAGTAATTGCAGGAAACAGGGGAAGAGTTTGTAAATAAAATAGTAATCTTGTTAGAACATTTAAATGGATAACTTCTACCAACTTTAAAAAAGAAAGATTTAGTTGCCACCACTGACTCAGATCCATCACTATAGCCATCATTATAGGTTCATAACTAAGCATTTCTAAGTGATTGGAGTGCTTGGTTAAACACACTCCAAGATATTTTAAAAAATTACAGTTCCACTGTATATAGAATAGAGCTTAAATATGGGGAGGAGGTGAGTAATTAAAAGTTAATACCTCAGTTTTTTGTCTATTTAAGGAAAAAACTGCCAAGGTACTCAAACAGAGGCAATATTTCAGAAACTGCTATTTAAGATTTCAAGGGATCAGTGACTGTAAGCAGAATATCATTTGCAAACAGCACTATACGGTAGTCATGTCCCCCAACTGGGATCTCTCTCTCTCTCTCTATATATATATATATATATATATATATATATATATATATGTATATAGTGCAAACCTGACAGTTGCACCACCCTAGAGCAAATGGCAATGAAATGGTCCCATTGATTTTAACGTAGACTAATGGGGAGGAATAAAGGAACTGTAGCACTGTAAGAAAATCACAGGAAAAACCAAATGTAGTTAACATGGCCCATAAAAAAGGCCAGGACATCCAAATAAAGGCCTTCTCCACTTCCAAGCTGACCAGGACCAGGGATATGGAGTGTTGATTAACATAGTCCAATAATAACACAGTTCTATGAACCTTGTCATATGCTTGACGTCACTGCACAAATCCAGCCTGGTCCTGGTCCTGGTCCAGCAAGGAGGGGAGACATCCCTCCAGTCAGAGTGCCCAAATAGACATAAACAGCTTATAATCAAAGTTTAATGGGGAGTCATGTGATGCAGTCCACTGGGTAGCACTCTCCTTCATGAACTCCTGCCCCCCGTCCATTTTTATGCTGATTAAACTAGGTTTGAGAAGTTGTTAGCTACTCTGCAAGTGGTAGAAGTTTTCTTAGTAATCGGTGCTCACTCGACGGAGGCTGGATGGAAATAGAAATGAAGAAAAATCCTCCCAAGCACACCCCTCCAGCAACTCCTGAGAAGGCCCCGAAGAAGCCTAAGGCCTCTACTGCACTTCAGATGCAGACTGCTGGTGTCAGGAATATGGAGTCGGAGCCTCTCACCCTCGCTAAATTTCTGGAGGAGTTTCACCCTTTTAAAGTAGAAATTCAGAACATTGCGGGAAAAATCAAAAGCATTTCTAATGCCTTGGAATCCCTCTCACAGAGATCATCAGATAATGAAGCTCGTATACATTCCTTGGAGCGCAAACAAGAACAACTTGACCCCGAGCTGGTGGCCATGAGGCAACGATTAGTCAGGATGGAAAACAAAGTCGAGGGTCGTAGTCGCCGCAATAATGCGGTAATAATAGGTTTACCCGAACGGGAAGAAGGCATAGACCCGATTAAGTTGGCCAAAAAATTCATAGAAAAAGTTGCTGGTCCTACCCCCTTTGGCTCTGAATGCACTATTGAAAGAGCCCATAGAGCGCTGTGACCAATGCCACCACAAGGAGCTGCCCCCAGGACCTTCATCTTTCGTTTTTTGAACTTTCAAGAGAAACAGCATTTTCTGTCCAAAGTTCGAGAAACCAAGGAAATTATGTGGGAAGGAGCTAAGCTGAGGGAAGCACAAGATTTATCTTTCTCAGTGCACCAGAAATGGGCTACCTATCACCCAATAGCCATGAAGTTAATAGCGGCAGCGATCAAGTTTAAAATGAGTTATCTGGCCAGATTTCAAGTATTGGTGGCTGGCTCCTGGATAACATATGAGAATGCAGAGTCCGTGGCTGCTGGTCTCAAGTTAGCATTCCCAGGTTTGTTTCGCACTCCCTGAGGCAGGGGTTGGATGTGTCTGGATGAGAGCTTCAACAACAGAGTCCAATACCTGACTTTGAACAAATCTAAATGTTTCTTTAGCAACTTCTTGCCTATATCTCAAGCACTCCCTATTTCTACATGATATTTGTATGAAAAATGTTTTCTATATGTCTAACTCTTAATATCCTACTGCCTGTATGTTCCCCCACCACCTACCTGCTTGTAACCCTATGAAGTCTTTTATTGTCAAACAATATGGAATTTACCCGTTTGTACTGATCTGCTTACCTGTATGTAATTTTTTCCCCCGGGTCACCCCTGAAAAAGGGACCTCCGGGGCCCAGTGGGCCTACCCGGTCATCAAAATTCAATAAATAAATAAATAGGCTGGCGAATGGTGGGAGCTTAGCTCGCTCTCCTCAGATGTTGTATGAGTCTTTTTGTCTTCTTTGTTTTGTAAGTGTTAGGGGGCCAGCTGTAAGGTTTGCCTTGGAACTCATGACCGTAGCCGAGTCTGCGCCAGCTAGGTCCCTAAATTAAAAGAAAATCAGGACTAACCAGTTAATATTGCCTCATAGCACCTGAGGTCTCGAGTCCTGTTTCAACAAGTGGTGCAGCTATGAAAGTGGTTCAAGTGAAGTGCTTCATGGTTTTGCTGCTGTTTGATGCTTTAAGCTAAGTTCGATTTTGGAGTGGGAATTAGGAACGATGGATCAAGTAGCTCTCTCTCTCTCTCCCAAGGAAGCACTGGTATCCAATATGTAACCTGACCCTGCAGTACGGACCTTTTCGCCACTAGAAGGCACCAGAGACTGTAGTTTGTTCAATGTTACATAGTGTTTACATAGGTCTCCTGCAGGGAAAGGCTTCTTTCTGATAGTTATAAATCTTTTTTCTTTCTTCATTATTTATAGGGGGTTACATGTTTGAAAATTGTATTATTTGTACAGTTATGGGCATAACGAAATTATGATTCGAATGGGCTGTTAATATAAGCCTTATGTGTTTAGTTTCTACACAAATGGAAATTTAATATGTTAGAAGAGGTTATTGGTTAATTCCTTTCAGGACCCCCTCCTTCTCTGTGCTGAACTGAAAGGGCAAGATGAAACCAGTTTCCAGGGTGGGGGGGGTACCCCTCCTTTGTTGTTGTTGTTGTTGTTGTTGTATGGTTTGGAGGGCTTATCATTTTCTAATGTTTGTGCCTTTAGATACTGTGTATTTGGGCAATTATTGTTTAACTGTACCTTTGTACCGGTTGATTAGGATAGATATAGATGGTATATTAGAACAGTTAATTTAGTTGCAAAAGGCGAGGGATGGGGTGGTAAGGAGATGTCTAGGTGAGCTGTTTATCATGTACCAAGAGATTAAGGGGTAGGAGTGGGAGGGGGATGGGGTTTATCGAGGGCTATTGGGGTTGATTTTCTGGGGCTTGTTATTGGGGTTTGGGCGGGTATGGGTAGAGGTAGGGGGTGGGTGGGTAAGCACAGCAGATACCTCATAACGTGTGGCAGGAATATTGTATATAAGTACAGGAGGGTCTCTATGAAGTTACATAGGGTTTTAACGAATAATGGCTAATAATATTCAGTTTACCACTTGGAATGTTAAAGGGGCAAGGCATAAAACTAAGTAATATAAGATTTTGAAATATCTAAGTCACCTAAAAGCAGAAATTATGTTCTTACAAGAAATGCATTTGCTTAATGATGAAGCTGATAAGTTGAGAAGACAACAGGTAGGACAGATTTTCACTGCACAAGGCAATACAAGACAATCAAGCAACTGAAGCAACACAAGCAGCTCACCTGAGTAGCTGAGGAAGCCGAATCTCCAGCCTGATAACTTTCGAGGCAGCTCCCCAAGCTAGGCACTCAGGACAATCAAGCAACTGAAGCAACACAAGCAGCTCACCTGAGTAGCTGAGGAAGCCGAATCTCCAGCCTGATAACTTTCGAGGCAGCTCCCCAAGCTAGGCACTCGGGACAATCAAGCAACTGAAGCAACACAAGCAGCTCACCTGAGTAGCTGAGGAAGCCAAATCTCCAGCCTGATAACTTTCGAGGCAGCTCCCCCACAAGCTAGGCACTCGGGACAATCAAGCAACTGAAGCAACATAAGCAGCTCACCTGAGTAGCTGAGGAAGCCGAATCTCCAGCCTGATAACTTTCGAGGCAGCTCCCCCCCCAAGCTAGGCACTCGGGACAATCAAGCAACTGAAGCAACACAAGCAGCTCACCTGAGTAGCTGAGGAAGCCGAATCTCCAGCCTGATAACTTTTGAGGTAAAGAGAGCCTCTTCTCTTCGTCTGGATGCCTGCAGAGGGGTGCTACCTGATGAACACTTATATTTTATGAACTTTGTTCCCTGTTCACCACTGGTGGGCTTGTTATTTGCTTCTCTTTGTGCTACTAAGGCTGAAGTGTAAAGCTAGGGACTCACTGGTTTCCCTAGAGTTGCCTTGCTGATTACACCTTAAAGCCAGATATACCAAGCAGCTAATATAGATCAGACTTGTTTAATATGGTGGTATTTGGAGCTAATTGCTGATTACACCTTAAAGCCAGATATACCAAGCAGCTAATATAGATCAGACTTGTTTAATATGGTGGTATTGGAGCTAATTGTGCTTGTAACTGAAGGCATTAGGTTAGCTGGGTCCTAGTGTGACCTCATTTTGGAATAGCCCTGTTTGCTTAGAGTGGCGCTCCTTTGTTTAAGTCACAACATATTCTCCCACTGCATAGTAATGAGAGGCTGTGTTTTCTCCACTACATAGGCAGCTCCCCCAAGCTAGGCACTCAGGACAATCAAGCAACTGAAGCAACACAAGCAGCTCACCTGAGTAGCTGAGGAAGCCGAATCTCCAGCCTGATAACTTTTGAGGTAAAGAGAGCCTCTTCTCTTCATCTGGATGCCTGCAGAGGGGTGCTAGCCCGATGGCGCTTCATGCCGTCTGCCCCACCCGCCCCAACCACCCTCCCACCCAGGGGCGGCTGTCAATTTAATGATCCACCCATTGACATCACATCCGGTGTCATCACGTCCTGTTGCCCAGAACCTCTCTCCCCACGTTCCCATTTGCAGGTTATACCTGCTGGCCACTAGAGGGACCTATGCTCCCTCACTGCTTCCTACTCCTACCTGTACAGCACTACTTCCCTGGGATCTTGCTCACCACAATGTATTGGCCCTGCCTCATGCTCTGCCTGTGCCTATCCCCACTAGCAGTGCACTTACCCACTTACCCATCCGCTAGTCCACACTGTGCCCTGGCACCCCTCCCTCCCCTTGCTCCTGAACCTGCTCTCCTGCCCCTTGGGACCTCTGTGTGTCCCTATCCTCCCTGCCCTCCCCCTAGCTTTCTCTTCACCTCAGGCACATCTGGGTGTCTTCTTATTCTTGCTTTCCCTTCCTGTACCTCCCTGCCCACCCCTGCTCCCTTAACCTCCCTCCCCTCATGTCAATCGTAGGAAAACCTCTCACCATCTCTCAGCCAGGGTATTAGTCATGCTACTACTCCTGTCGGGGAACATTCATCCAAACCCTGGCCCGGTTCCCAGGAGCTCCTAACTCACACCACAGGCCTATGCATGGTCTCCATGAATATCTGTAGCCTCCTAAAAGTTTGACTCACTACAATGCCTGGTCACATCAGTTAACCCTGATGTCATCACCCTGGTTGAGACTTGGCTGTCGAAATCCTCCCCTGACTCCTAGTCTCCCTTCCTGGTTTCACCTTTTTCCGGTCCGATGGTGTTGGGAGGCAGGCGGCGGCTGCACTATTTATGTCAAGGAATCTCCCCTGCACTCAGCCCTGCCCGCCCCATCCTTGACTCCAGGGCCCAGGCGCTACGCTGAAACTAACCCTGACCCTTATAGGGACCCCTTTATCTGACTACTGCATACGTGCCTCCAGGGACCAAATGCAGGCCATTGCCTCTCTTACAGAATACCTTACCTCTCTACCTCCTTCTGCTGATCAAATTCTGGTGGGTGACTTAAATGTCAACTGGCTCAGCCCCTCCTCCTCCTCTACCCGAGACTCCTTTTCTGCAATAGACCTAACGCAACTAGTTACCCACCCTACCAGGACTAACCCCAAGAGAGGCTCCAGTACCCTGCTTGATGTGGTACTCACCAACCGCCCTAATCGGATCCCCAATGTACAAATCCTCCCAGACTCTCTCAGTGATCACTCCCGTTCTATTCCACTGGTCATCCTCAGTCCCCAAACCCATAGCACAGTCCACATGCCGGCGTCTAATACCTGGTGGACTGATAAAACTTAAGGAACTTCTGTCCCAAATTGACTGGTCTCCTATACAGGCAACTCCTGACATCGACACAGCTCTCTCCTTCTTTACCCAAACTTTTAATAATGCCTGTGATATCTTTGCCCCAATGTTGACCCGCCGTTCTAAAGGCAGAATGCCCCTGGTAACCCCAGCTTTGATCCACCAGCTCAAACATAGGGACAACCGTGGCACTGTGCCATTGAGACTGGCCAGCCCAATGACAGGTGGTTATATGCTGTCACCAAACCAGTGCACTCAGGCCATCAGAAAGGCCAAGTCTGAGCACTATTGGTCCTCACTCACGGCCTCATGGGGAACCCAGAACCTTCTGGGATAACATTAAACAGTTAAATGGGACTTCACACTCCCCCACCCACCCAGATCAACATTAACGGTGTGATCTCCTCAGACCCAGCCTTCATAGCCAACCACCTCAACACCTCATTCACTGACCTTAGCCCTATCCTCCTATAATTTTTTGACCCTTCTCCCAGCACCTGCCGTAAATCTTTCTACTTATTTTCTCCTCCACCATGTTTCTGCCCAAGAACTTAGGCTCACCTTGTCACTGCCCTCAAGAGTAATAGTACAGGCAGTGACACCCTGGATCCGTGTATCCTATGGCTGGTCTTAGACACAGTCCTTACCCCGATCACATGCCTCATCAACCACTCTCTTTGCCTGGAGAAGGTTCCAACTGCCTGGAAAGTCGCCACTGTCACCCCTATCTTTAAAGGTGGTGATAGGACTGTGGCTGGAAACTATCGACCGATCTCCATTCTCTTTTCTCTCTCCAAGGCCTTGGAAAAAGTGGTGGCCTCTCAAATCTCTGACTATCTCTCCACCTACAATGTCCTTTGTCCTGAGCAGCATGGCTTCCGAGCGGCCACAGTACCAACACAGCCCTCCTAGAGTTCTCCAACTTTCTCCACTCCTCCTTAGACACTGGTTCTCTGGCTGGTGCTGTCTTCATTGACCTCTCAAAAGCTTTCGACACTGTCTCCCACCCCCTCCTTCTTGATGCCCTTAGTCTCTCTGGTTTTGCTGCTGGGCCTATCTCCTGGTGAACCAGTTATCTATCTGACCGCTCACAGCGTGTAAAAATTAATGGGACCTACTCAGACATCTGTCCCATCTTTTCTGGGGTTCCCCAGGGCTCCATTCTGGGCCCCTTACTATTCTCCCTTTACCTTAACACCCTTCCACGCTCTTGCTCGGGGAACATTCTATTGTACGCTGATGATGCAGTCATCTTTGCCTCAAGTTGTAACCCTATTGCCCTCCAGGACTCGCTGCAGAAGTCCTTCACTGAAGCCAAGGGCTGGTTCAAGGAACATAGATTGGTGCTAAATCTCAAAAAAACAAAAACCATGTTCTTCACTCATCCCAAAACAAGTCCTGCAACTTCAAACTCCTCATTCACTCTGGGTCCTCTTTCCCACTCGAACAAGTTTGCTCCTATAAATACCTAGGGATCCATTTTGACCCCTCCCTCTCCTTCCATGGACACATCGCTGCCCTAGCCACTGCCACTAATATCCAATTGGGCATCTTACACGGTATAAACACTGCCTCCCCTGGAGGCTCTTCACTGCAGTCACCTCCTCTATCCTGTCCCTAGTGGACTATGGACTGCCGGTGTATGGTGCTGCTGATCAGACCACACCCATAAAATTCGCACTACTCTGAATAAGGCCTGCAGGTTAATTACTGGAGCACCTAGGCTGACACACACCTGTTCTACTGTCTGCTAAAGCTGGTACTTGATCTTTGAGGCGCCTCAAATATCTGACCTGTACCTTACAAAAAGACCCTCCTTGGGCTATCCCACCAGGATTGACCACCACCATACGCTGCTCTGTCTCACTAGTTCATACTCAGACCTCTGGAAAACCTCTCTTGTTATCCCTAGAGCTAGGACCTCTCACGGCCAAAGAGCCTTCAGCTTTAGGGCCCCTCCTGGTTCAACACACTGCCCCTCCATCTCCAGGCTCCAACTATATCGTGCTTCAAAACTTCCTTACGTAACCACCTTATTAACACCCGATGCTGTAATTGCCACTAGTCAAAGCCGTACTCAATACTTATGACAAAGCTTATTACTAAGCTGCTAAGGACAACATAACTCTGGTATTGTTTGCATCAATCCTACCTGTACCAGCTTGTTTGTATCTATGTCTTAAGTTACTGTTATACTTATGTGTTGTACTGTTATACTGTGTATTTTTGTTTGTCTTACTGTGACAAGGTACCTTTGTAAATGAGCCTATGGCTCAAAGGTTTTCCAAACTGCTGTTTAAATAAAAAAAAAAAAAAAAAATACCCAAAGCAGGGGGGTCATGATCCTTCTACATAGATCGATCCCTTTTAGACCTATCCAAAGTATTTCCGATCCCTCCGGGAGGTTTTGATTTGTGAAGGATAGGTTGCACACTCTAGATATTGTGTTGGGTAGCGTTTATGGTCCCAATACTAATACTCCAATTTTTTTTTGTGAAAATACTGGAAGTTCTCACTCCTTTTTTGGATATCCCTGTGATTATAGGGGGAGATTTCAATTTGGTATTCAATCCATCTGTAGATAGGTCGGGTCGTTCTCGTCAAGGCCTTTCCCCTGCTCAAAGATCGTTCAGGGACCTCTTAGACTCTGCAGGGCTCTGTGATGTATGGCATGTTCTTCATCCCAAAGTTAGGAAATACACATTTGTCTCACAAGTACACGGCACTTCTTTGTGGATCAACTACATTTTTATTTCTCAAATACTTCTGTCCGGGGTTTTAGATTCTAGTATTGTCTCAGGCCCACATTCGGACCATTCAGTGGTAGTATGTCGAATATCCCTGTTCTCTTTACCCAAAAAGGGGGGGGTAGATGGAAGTTGAATAATCAAATTCTCAAGGAACCCGATAAGGTTGAATATATAGCATCCCAAATGCAACAGTTTATGGCTTTAAATAATAATTCTACACGACGACCTGATATGGAATGGTGCACTTTTAAAGTGTTCTTGAGGGGGATTTTAATTGGCTTAACTTTGAAAAGAAAAAAGGAACAGGAAAATAAAGTTTCCCATCTTCTGTCCCAAATTAGGAATATGGAATCCTGTCTTTCCCCTGCCTCCTCAGAGACTTTTAAGCAGGATTTCGTTAAAGTAAGGGATGCTTACCTTGACTTGTTAAGGGAGCAAGCTGAGTTTGCTATTTTAAGAATGAATGCAGTTCACATAGACCAAGGGGAGAAGGCTGGGCGGATGTTGGCAATGCAGGTTAAACAACAAGAATCAGCTAAATTTATTGCAGCCATTCATTCTTTAGAAGGGACTCCTTAAAACTTCACCTTCAGAGATAGTTGATGTATTTACTAGTTATTTCTGGGATCTATATGGTCCCATGGTAAATCCCCCTTCAGAGGAGGATTTGCAAAAATATTTGAGAGATCTACATCTATCCTCCCTTACTAATTCTCAACAAGCTGCATTAATATCTCCTATTTCTGAAGATGAAATAGCTAAGGTAATTAAATCTTTGCCGTCCGATAAAACCCCTGGTACCAACGGATTTTCTTCCAACTTCTATAAAGTATTTTCCAAGCAATTAACCCCCATTCTGTTGTCACTTTTTCAATCCCTTCTTTCTGGTCAAGGGTCCGATCCTTTCCGTTTTCATGCCCTGATTGTTTTATTGCCCAAACCAGATAAGCCACAGGACCTGGTTTCAAGCTATAGACCTATCTCTTTAATCAATCATGACATTAAAATCTTGGCCAAATTATTGGCTGATTGTCTGAATGTGGTTCTTCCTTCCATAATAGGGGAGGACCAGGTGGGTTTTATGAAGGGAAGATCATCAGTCGATCACCTACGAACCCTGGCTCACATCTTCTCGGCCTCCAGAGATGCTGCTATCCCAATGGCTTTGGTCTCCCTGGATGCCGAGAAGGCCTTTGACAGGGTTTATTGAAATTACTTATTTGCAACAATGGAGACATTTGGCTTTCCCAAGAAATTTCTGAGCTGGGTTTGTTCATTATATCTATTACCTCTGCTAGAATCTCTTGCAATAGAATGATCTCCAGTCCGATTAAATTGTATGTGGGAACTAGGCAAGGGTGTCCCTTGTCCCTACTGCTTTTTAATATATACCTAGAGCCCCTTATTCGGGGGTTAATGAGAGCCCAGGACATCCCAGGTATATCTTTAAATGGGCATGTGGTTAAGGTTGCAGCATATGCAGACGACCTCCTTTTGCAAATAACTAATCCAGCTACATCTATTCCCCCATTCTCAATATAATAGAGGGGTTTAGTAAGGTTTCGAATTATAAACTTAATATTGGGAAAACTTTGGTTTTTCCTCTTAATTACAGGGTTTATAAACAAGAAATTACTACTTTCGGGCTTGCCTGGCAGTCTGATTCCATTAAAATATCTTGGAATTACGCTGAACCAGAAAGTAACTCAGCTTAAACAGTTAAATTTGGATTAGTTGGCCCAAACAATAGACCAAGACCTCCACAGATGGACGCTTCTTCCTCTCTCTTTATGGGGTAGGATTAATTTAATTAAAATGAATGTTTTTCCCCGTCTCTTCTATCCCCTTAATATGTTGAATATTGGCCTTCCGTCGTCTTGGTTTAAAAAAATCCATAGTAAGTTTTCCAATTTTATATGGGGTATAAAAAATCTAGAATGGTGTTCCATAAATTGGCCACTCTCAAAGGAAAAGAAGGGTTAAGACTTCCACATATGGGGCTGTATTATTGGGCCAGCCAGGCCAATAAATATCTCAAATAGCTGACAGTGGAGCAGCTACTAGTACATTCCTCATATACCCCGGCTTGGCTTAGGGTGGAGTTAGCCATTATTAAAAAGCACAGATTCCTTCCTAGTGCGTTGTTATATACCAAAGTAGGATTCCTCCCGGCATCACTGCGTAGCTCTCCCATTGCAGTATTGATCATGGCCCATGCTCAGCTATGTGCATTTCTCAAATATGGTAATATTAAGGATTTATCTCAGCCAATAAATGGTAACCCTAATCTGCAATTAGATAATAAGCCTCTATTACTTAATTGGCTTCCTCTGATAGGAAATTGTCAGCTGAAAGATTTCATTATGGTTGATAGACAATGGTGCTCCTCAGTGGAAATTATGCATACGTTTATGATACCTGGTATAAACATTTTCAAGATTTTTCAGTTTTGGCATCTTTTGTTAAAAGTATTTGGGGTTATTCCGCCTCCTGCTGCCCACATCAGTTTTCAGGTCACTCTTGTAGAGCTGGCTAGATCATCCCATGAGGTGTTGAAGGTATACAGTATTCTATTTGCATGGGCATAACCTGACAACTTTGCCCCTGTCACTTATTGGTCTTCCCTTTTTCCAGACAAGGAATTAGACTGATCTCATGTCTGGCACAACTGCCACAAATTCTTATTACAGGATAGACTTAGACTAATGCAATTTAAAATTTTGCATAATATTTATTATACCCATCAGAAATTGGCCAAGTTGGGTGTTGTGTCCTCTCCGCTCTGTACAAGATGTAAGTTGCAGCCTGGGGACCTTCTTCATATTTTCTGGAAATGCCCCAAATTTGCTCTACTTTGGACCACTATTAAACAAAGAGCTGACCCACTTCTAGGGCTGTCAGATTTGTTTACACCTGAAGTATGTCTCTTGGGGGATTTTTCTTGTATTTCTGTATTGTGTAGGAAATATTATATGGCATTAATTTCCATGTCCATTAAAAAAGTGGTCCTTAGACATTGGAAAGATTCTGACAACTTGACTTATCTCGAGTGGCTCCAGGAGCTTCTTGCTAATCTCAGAATGGAGAGAACCATCACAAGCCTTTCTAATAAACTTAAGAAGTTTAATAGGATATGGGGTTCTCTACAAACCCTGTACTCTTTACAAGTTTGAAATATACACTTATTATAGTGCATGGTGTAATCTAGTTGGTATGATGCTGCGCTAGGATTAGGGGTGTATGAGGGTGGGGAGGGGTGGGTGGGGAAGAATTAATCAGTATAACTTTGTATAGTAATCATAGTCTCATTATGTCAAATGTCTTGTGGATTCGTTCTCTGTATTGTAAACTTTAATAAAAGTTGAATGGAAAAAAAAATAATCAAAGTTTAATACAGATATGGGATGATAGGAAACTGGAGAGGCTGGATCCTTTCCTGGCTTAGGGAGGGAAGTGATGATGGCATAGTGCCAAGAAGGGGGAGATGCTTCTCCCTCTTTAAGGGAACTGTAAAGATGGAGAAGTAAAGAGGTGAGAAGGGTCCCTATAGTGGGAGTTTTATAATATTCTGAAGGGAAACCATCGATACCTGGACATTTACCAGTTTTAGCCAATCAGATACCAAGCTGGCTCTCCTGTAAAGTAATGGGTGAAATAAGTGCTTGGGCTTTTCCAGGGGGTAATGTAGGGAGATGAGCTTGGCTTGAAAAAGAATGGATCTGTTGTTCTAAAGGCAGTGTCCCCTCTGGTGTGTAGAGATTAGAATAAAACATAGAAACATAGACTTTGATGGCAGATAAGGACCGTTTGACCCACCTAGTCTGCCCATTCTCCCTGCCTATTTCATATACCGCAGATCCTAAATCTGTGGCTTACCCTGTCTTTCCTATCGCTAGTGTTCCCTTATGCCTATCCCATGCATTCTTAAATTCCCTTACTGTTTTTACCCCCACAACCTCCACAGGAAGGTTGTTACATGCATCCTACACCATCTCCATGAAAAAGTACTTCCTCACATTACCCCTGGGTCTACCCCCCTCTATTCTTATAGCATGGTCCCTTGTTCTGGAACATCTTCTTTTTGGAAACACACTACCCTCTTGTACCTTGTTTTACCCTTGAGGCATTTGAAAGTCTCTATCATATCACCCCTTTCTCTCTTTTCTTCCAGGGAATACATACTGAGGTTGTATAGGATTTAAATATTTGTAAAATATCTGCTTCATGATGGGTCATAGATCAAGTATCTGGATTGAAGAGCTTAATAATAGTGGCATCTACTTTGTGTACTATAAGGCACCTTGTGAAAATGTGGGCACTGCTTGCCCCTCCCTCATAATATCTGTGTCAAAGACAGAAGAGAGTGTGTTCTACCTTTTTATTAAGTAGTTTTTGGAGTTAAGCCTTGGTACAGTGGTAGCCATGATATGGTCAGATATTTCCAAAAAATTCATGAACTATCTAAAGAGATTCTATCTGGTGGCCCATAGTGGTAATACAGGCAGGCAAGAAATTTCCAGATATATCACAGACATTTCAGGAAATATCTGACCATGAGTATGGCTGCCACTGTATCTAAGAGTTGCACTTGGCCAGTACTATCTCCTTGTATAAAAAACATCTGCAGTGTGTAGACCATTTGTTGTAACTTCTGAATCTTGTGGTCTTGCTGTCTATGAAAGGCTGTGGAATGGTCAATAAGGGTACCCCAGAGAACAGATTTAAGTGCATCCCAAAGGATACTTAAAGTGGTGTCCTCAGCATTGTTCTCCATAAGAAACTGTGAGACCTGGTTTGTTAATTTCTTGAGAAGCTGTTGGTCTTGCAGAAGCCAGGGTGTAGCTGCCAGGTGGTTTGGCATCTCAGTTTCTCCATGGAGAAAAGAGCATAGAGAGGAGTACGGCCAGAGAGATGTAAGATAGCACCCCATACATCGATTGGGAAGAACACCCCTCCCCCCTCAGCTAGTGGTCAAACAGGGATTCAGCATGTTTGCAGTTCATTTGCATCACCAGGTAAGAAGGAGGGTTTGTCTCCCCATACGACGCACAGGGGTAATGCCAAACCTCACCCAACAACTAACACACCGAAATCTGGCCAATGGAAAATCATGTACACAAATGCTCACAGCCTGGGAAATAAGATCCCAGACCTGCAGGCAATAATGTCAGAGGCTAAACTGGACATAGTAGCAATTAGTGAGAAGTGGTTTACCAGTAACCACACTTGGGAGACTTCAGTACCTGGTTATGTATTGTTCAGAAGAGACCGAGGTGCAAAAAGGGGGGAGGAGTGGCCCTGTATGTCAATGAAAATATCAAAGCTACAGAAATTCAGAATACAATAAGGAGCCAGAAGAACTGTGGGTCACCCTGGAAACAGGAAATGGGACAGCCATAAGAACTGGGGCTGTCTACAGGCCCCCAGACCAGGGGGAGGACATAGATACATTACTGTTAGAAGATATACAAAACATGACAGCTAAAGGGGAGGTTCTGATAATGGGAGACTTCAACATGCCGGATACAGATTGGTCAATACCAGCAGGAACACCTGCCAGAACTAGACACATAATGGATGCCCTGCAGGAAGGGCCTCAAACAACTGGTACAACAACCCACAAGAGACAGGGCTATCCTAGATCTAGTACTGACTAACAGGGAAGGGATCACAGATCTCCAGGTGGAAGGTCACCTGGGGGCCAGTGACCATCACATGGTATGGTTCAATTTGGCTACTACATCTAAATCATCCCATTCCAAGGCAAAAATATGGGACTTCAGAGGAGCTGACTTTGATAAGATGGCCAACAGAGTTAAGCTAGCCCTGGCAAAAAGAAACACAGGTGAGTGGGTACAGGCAAAGCGGGCAAGCATTAAGGATGCAATACTTGAAGCAACATCCCATTGTGTTAGACAGAAAAGGAAGTGCAAAAGAAGAAGGAAACCACTTTGGTTCTCAAATACAGTAGCAGAAAAGGTCAGAGCCAAAAGGCTGGCCTTCAGGAAATATAAGGGAACACAGCGGGATGAAGATAGGAGGCATACCAAACTGCCCTAAGGGAAGCAGGAAGGCAGTAAGGCAGGCAAAGTCCCAAACTGAGGAAACACTAGCACGAACAGTAAAGAAGGTGACAAGACTTTCTATAGATACATTAGTGAAAGGAGAAAGTCCAGAGAGTGTTGCTAAGCTTAATGGAGAAAAGGGAGCATGTGAGGAGGAGGACCATGTAAAGCATTTATCCTAAATAGATACTTTGCTCAGTATTTACTGAAGAGAAGGTAGGGCAGGGCCCACAGCTCAGCACCATGGACACAGGGGAGGAGGTGAGCACTACTCCCTTCACAAAAGAAAGGGTCCTACAAGAGCTTGCTAAGCTCAGGGTGGATAAGGCAATGGGACCTGATGGCATACATCCCAGGGTACTTAAGGAGCTAAAGGTGGAACTAGCAGAGCCATTAGCAGAACTGTTTAGTGAGTCTCTGAGCACAGGAGAGGTCCCAGAAGACTGGAGAAGGGCTCATGTGATCCCGCTCCACAAGAGTGGTAGCAGGAGGAGGAGAACTACAGACCAGTCAGTCTTACCTCAGTAGCGGCAAGATGATGGAGGCACTCCTTAAGGAAAGGATAGTGCAATACCTGGAATCCATAGGGCACAGGATCCAAGACAGCATGAGTTTACAAAGGAAGGTCCTGTCAAACTAGTCTCATAGATTTCTTTGACTGGGTAACCAGAGTGATGGACCAAGGGGAGCAGTTGATGTCGCCTACCTTGACTTCAGCAAAGCTTTTGACACTGTTCCACATAGAAGATTGATAAATAAGCTGGGTAGGCTCGGGTGGTCAGAAGTTGGTCAACTGGGTGGCAAACTGGTTGACAGGCAGAAAACAGAGAGTGGTGGTAAATGGTATACAGTTAGAAGAGATGCAAGTCACAAGTGGGGTACCTCAGGGATCAGTCCTGGGGCCAGTCCTCTTCAACATCTTCATTAGTGACCTTGCAGATGGACTAGAGGGTAAGGCTTGTCTGTTTGCAGATGACATCAAGATCTTCAACAGAGTAGATGATCCAGATGGGGTGGGCAGAATGAAAAGAGATCTGCATAAACTAGCAAAATGGTCAGAAGAGCGGCAACTGGGATTTAATGCAAAGAAGTGCAAGATCATGCACATAGGGAAGAGAAACCCTGAAGCCACCTATAGGCTGGGAGGGGAGTTGCTAGCAGTCACAAAGGAAGAAAGAGACTTGGGCATCATCATCACTGATGACCTGAAATCATCCAAGCAGACCTCTAAAGCAGTAGGTAAGGCTAGGGGGGTGTTAGGGTGTATTAGTAGGGGTATCACAAGTCATAAGAGGGAGGTAATAATCCCTCTTTACAAGACACTGGTTAGGCCCCATCTGGAGTACTGCATGCAGTATTGGAGGCCACACTTTCACAAGGACATTAACCAAATTGAGGCAGTCCAGAGAAGGGCAACCAAAATGGTGCAGGGACTGCATCAGAAGACATATGAGGACAGATTAACAGAGCTCAATATGTATACCCTTGAGCAAAGGAGGAAGAGAGGTGATATGATCGAGACATTCAAACACCTTAAGGGCAATAACAAGGTGAAAGAGTCTAACATGTTTAAATATAAGAAAAATAGCAGGACAAGAGGACACAGCATGAGATTAGAGGGGGGCTGATTAAGGGGGAATGTGAGGAAATTCTTTTTCACAGAAAGGGTGGTGGATGCATGGAATGGCCTACCTCAAGAAGAGGTGGCTATGAATACAGTGCAGGGCTTCAAACAGGCATGGGATAGGCATATGGGAGCAATACAAATGAGTATGAATAGATAGGCCACTGACAGAGCAAAGGCCGATGGCACATTTATAAGGTAGAAAAAGAAATGGGCAGACTGGATGGGCCTTGCGGTCCTTATCTGCCGTCAACTTCTATGTTTCTATGTTTCTATGTAGATACCATGGTGGACATCTTGAAGGGTATCAATTTGTTCAATTGTTGTAAAAAGACAGTCCAGCCTGGCATAACTACCATAACAGGGGAAGCAGTACATGTAGTCACTGTAGGAAGGGTGAAGATGGTGCATGTATCGAGGAGACCCAGCTGGCACAGGGTGTTCTGCAAATATTTTTGTGCAGCGGATGATCTATAAGCCTTTGGGTTAGAACCATCCAAGTCAGGGTTAAGTGAGAAATTTAAAATACCCTCCCCAAATTAACTGTCTTTGAAGCCATTTAAGCAATGCAGAAAAAAAGGAGGACACAACTTTGCAATCTGTTTCTGGAGGAAAATAAATATCTGCCAACAAAAGGGAGTGTCCATATAGCTTACCCGCAACAGTAATGTATTTTTCCTCTGTATCCCCCTCAATATGTTGAATTTCAAAAGGAAGACTGTATCTAAAGAGTATTAAAATCCCTCTATGGTCAGATTTATGGGAAGAGAAAAAAGATCTGGCTAAAGCAAAATTGTAAATATCTGTGTTCCCCCAGGGACGGATGTGTCTCCTGAAGAAATCTGATATCTGCATGCTGTTGCCGGAAAAAAGTCAAGGCGGCAGGAATGCTTACTAGATCGATAAATTCCATTTACATTATAAGATAGTACTTTAGTAAAAAAGGCCATGGTCAGAAATGGGTAGGTAACTATGAGTTAATGCTCCAAGTTTGAAACTAGGGCCCTCTTGGTCTAAGAAAGCACTAGGTAGAAAGAGCTCCCATGCCTTGCAAGCAAGTACCAAATGACAGTAATTTCCAAATACCAATACAAGTTGTCCAGTACTTTCAGGTTTTAGCTATAGTATTGAAAAACCACAAACCAACCTTCCAACAGGGCATTTTTCCAGTCAACAAATAGCATACAGCCTTTGAAATGCTAAAATAAAGGCCGGCCCAGTGGTGCAGAGGGCTAAGGCACCGGATGCCTTACCTTTCACCACATCGGTGACCCATGTTCGGGAATGAGCACGGGACACCGGGGTCAGTCGGGGGGGGTGAGTGGATAGAGTGGCTGCCAGGCAGCTCTCCTCTCCTGGGTAGCGATGGTAGGCCTCCCCAACTCTTGGCTGCCACCGAGTGAAGGCTCGATGTTAGCATTGGGCAAGAGGGGGCCAGTCACTAGTCCATGTTGGTGGATCAGGGCCATCTGAGGTGCCAGTGTGCATGCACACCTCCACGCACATGTGCAGCTGTGTATGGCTGGGCTCTGGGGTTAGGGGGAGAAAATGTGAAAAAAAACAAAAAACAGTGGCACGATGAGGACTGATCCCCGCATAGGCTCTGTACCGGTGGTTGGGCACACGCTGAAAATCCTGTGGCAGAGGACAGGTGGTGTATGGTAAGTCCCAGAGAAGCTGGGTGATGAGGCTGGGTGGGGGGTCAGTCGGAAGGGGACAGCCAGGGAAGCAGGAGCATAAACTACAAATACAAAAAAGAAATGCTGAAATAAATAGAACCACACAATAGAAAAATCTCAAACAATGGCAACTTCCAAGGTGGGGAGCAGGGTTTAACACCCTAATCCTGTGTAAAGTCTGATGGTATAAGGATGTTACAAGGGGTTTGTAGAAAGCCAGTCCAAGCTCTCTAGGTTCAGTAAGAACCTGATCCAAATCCAAATTAATTACCATGGGACAGCATGCAGAAGCTGTCTCCCCCAGTTTAAACTGACAGATCACCAACTTAGTTGAGGAGGGCATTTAATCCTAGTAAGGGGTCTGAAAAGTAGTAAGTATTCTACTGCTTAAAACTGAAGCTCCACCTTGACCTCAGACAAAGCCTAAGACAATTAAAAAAACAAAAAATATGACTTGATATCCCATAGAAAATAACATCTACTATAATTAAGGGCAATGTGGGATAGGCTCTGGTCTTGCTGTGACTGAAATCATCTAGCGTTCCCTGAGTGAGGGGTTATTCCCTTCCACATTGAAGAATGCAGTGGTGAAGCTCTTACTCAAGAAGCCATCTTTAGACCTGGGATTTTATCCAACTACAGGCCTGTTCCAAACTTCTCTTTTTTAGGGAAGATGATTGCAAAGGTGGTTGCTTCACAGCTGGAGATTCATCTGATGTAATATGATATATTCAAGCTGCTCCAATCAGGTTTCAGACCCCAGCACATCACATAAACTGCACTTTTGAAAGTGTTGAGCATCTTTTCCTGGCAAAGGATCAAGAAAAATGTTGTTTCTTATTCTCCTTGAAGTTTCACCTACATTTGACACTGTGAACCATGGGATCTTGACAGATCACCTTTGGTGCTATAGGAGATTCAACGGTTTGGTGCTGTACTGGTTTGAGTCTTTCCTATCCAACAGATATCAACACATAACCCCAGGTGTTCCTTCTTCCAGGGCTTCAGCTCTTTCCCGTAGTGTACTTCAAGGTTCAATCCTGTCCCCTATGTTATTCATGGTGTACATGCTTCCACTGGGAGAGATTGTGAGACGGTATAGTTGGGTTTTCACTACTATGCATATGATACCCAACTGTACCTCTCCTTCACACCAAACTGGAGTGATTCTATTGCTATGTGAAACTGATATTTGTGTGACCTAAATAAACGGATTCCATTTGGTGGAGTCTTAACCCTTCTAAGTTCCCAAAATGCACTTAACAATAAAGATCTTGATGCCAAAATGACCCCTCATTTGTCATATTTTAACAAAACACACACTAGAATGATTTTAAAATGACTTTATTTTAAAATATGAACATAAAATGTGTAAACTTATTTAAACAATATAAAAACATGTATTTCATCAAGGACAAGATAGCTGCCTAATCTAAGACTAGCTGATCCCCTTGGAAAGTTGTCCACCTGAATCCGTCCCCTAAGCCACTTTTCTTCCCGCCACACAGCATTACAAGAAAGCAGACATCTCAAGGAATCGAAAGATGCCCAAATTATCCAGCTCTGACAACATTTTGGAGCATGAAATCAAACTACTATCTCATGGCTGAAAGAAGCATGGCTACAGCCTCTGGAAACCTGCGAAACCCGGTAACGGTGGAAGAAATGTTCAGTAATCTCTTGCTGCAAATGGCAGAAGTAACAACAGCATTGCACTAGACCACTCAAGCAATCCAGCATGTGGAAGTAAGGCTGTTCCACACTGAGAGACAGATCTCCCCCCACAAGGTGGCAATACAAGAGCTGCAGGTGAATGCAAGGGAACAGACCAGCCGGATTCAAGCCCTCCTGGAAATGGTCAATAATTTGGAGAACCACAACTGGGGAAACCACCTCCGGCTGTTCGGCTTCCCTGAAGGGACAGAGTTGAAAGACACTGCTAAATTTCTTCATTATGTCCTGCCTGCAGTATTGGACCTAAAGGGGGACTACCATTTCGATATAGAGTGAGCCCGCCACACACTTACCCTGATGTCCAAGAGAGGAGAGGAGAGAGCCCATGGCCCATACTGGTTAAACTGCTCAGCTACAATACCAGGCGATTTATCTTGTCCTGCTCTCAGGAAATGGGGCTGTAAGAGTTTCAGGGGCACCCTAGACAAATTTACTAAGACTTTTCAAAAGACTTATCTGCCAGGCATTGAGAATACACTGAACTGAGACATATTATGCAAAAAGTAGGCCTGATGTACTCCTTACGGTACACTGCTGTGATGAGAGTGAAGCATAACACAATACAGCTCTCATTCACCACCTTGGAGGCTCTGGAAGACTTTCTTCACAAATATTGGCCAAGGGAAATGAGGACTCGAAGAGATACTCCAGACCAGCAGGACTCCGAGTAGAACCAGATAAGGGTAAATAGCCTCACCGGCCTGCACCACAGTGAGGATATGGAGATCCGAGAGGCTGGACTGGAGGAGATCAACTGGGCTCTGCCTCACCATAACCAAAAGAGGCCCATGCTAGCATCTTACCACAGAAGAGGCCACCCGCAAGCCAGGGAACAACACAGCAGCTGCAACATGTGGGAAGATCACTGGAGTGAGCCCTCTGCTCTGGATCTGTATACTGTGCTGAATCTTTTTGAGGATCTTCAATCCCAAACGCCTGACTCTCCGACCAGGCTACAAATATCACCGACCTCACAGTGTGAAGTTCCTGATGGACTACCAGATCCATTTCCAGCTACACAGCAGGCAATTAGAGGGGCTGCACTGGCCATCGAGACACACCATAATCAACAAGGACTACCCAAGACAAATCCCACAGAGACGGTGGTAGCAATCACTAACACAGAACAGAACTGCTAAATCGCAGAGGTACCGACTGATTCAGCTACAGGATGATCAGATAAGTTGTGTTTTTCTTCTATCCTGTTGGGGCAAGATGGGTCTGGGTGGGAGGCGGTTGGATAATGAGGCCCTGGGGCTGTGCTGAATTCCCACATAAGGATTGGGCAGGGTGCTCAGAGCCACAAATGTCTTCACCTCTACCTGAGTGGTTACAGGAGTTTTATCCCCATGTCTGCCTTGTGGGTACTCATCCCCATTTTCTTCAATAGGGAGACAAGGCACTTGGACTACCTGGAAGGGCCCGCAGCTTTAAGATTGTCAAGGATTGAGCACCTAATTTGGGCTGCCTGGTTACCTAGCCTCTCTCCATACTATTAAGGTTGAATTCCAGCCTGCCATGCAGGCAAGTAACATACAGGTAGTCCACTGCAGCTGATCATGGTATAATCCCCAAGAGGACAACTACTCTCTTAGCTCTGGCAAATGCAAGACCTCGGGGACTATAACTGTTAACAGATGATGAGTTGTGCTTCTATGCAAGCTGGACACCACAAAATGAGCCCCAAGTACCCATGGGGCATGACAGCCAAGCCCAGGGGTGCCTGGGGAGGTGCAGAGTATAGTCGCTAAGAACTGTAATAGGGGACTTTGGCCAGGGTTAATTTTGCTGCAGACTGGCTGGATTACCTGGAACACCAGAAGTGGCCATAGTGGTGACCCAACAAACAACCCCTTCTGGTCCCCCTTTTCCTTTCAGCACAAGGGCATGCCAGATGAGGAGCAACCTCTTGTATAAGGCTACGTACAGTACACTCCGCTCCCTCACCACCTCTAGGTTCCACAGGCTAGCACTTGGTAATACCCACCCCAAAGTGCTAGCTACTGGATGAAATCAGTATAGCCAATGCATAGTAATCAAGGTATCTTAGATAAGGATGCAATAAGGGGGAGACAGCTTTGGTTAGCTGCAACTAGCACCTGCTAGGACACAGTGGAACCAACACCAACACCCCCTCTTCTGAAGAGGGGCTTACACCCTCAAGGGGCCAAGAGTGTGGCTTGCATAGCTCTTCGGAGCAGCCAGTCATATAGACCCTTTACCTCATTTACTGCACAATTGTGCTATGTGTACATAGTTATTATAATTGTTGTTTCACGAGTAGGGTTGATAGTATTTGCAGGGATTGGTTACCAGTGCTACATGAATGTTTGGTATATAGGTGTAAATATGTGGTACCCTGTTTGCCACAGTGTAACAACTATTGGTATGAACCAGAAATGTCAGTCATAACCATTTTGATATGTAAGGTCTTTCTTACTCCTTAGCAGCCCTTCCCTCTTAAAAAAACCTGGGACAAGAGCATTGTCTCTTTGGAATGGGACCCCTACTCCTGAAACCGTTGCAGTCTCTTAATTTCAGAGCAGTTATCAGCGCCTCCTCTTTCCTGATGGTGTTCAACTCCTTTTACATGTGTTCAGTATGATCCCTAGAAATAGGGCCCTTAACCCTCCTCTCTGCAATTAACACCCCTCTTGATAATGGGTGACTTAATATGTCACACATGGAATATAAAGAGGTTGAGCACACCAGTAAAGAGGAAAAAAGTACTAACATATTTGAAAAAAGCAAAAACCCAGCTGGAAGTCCTGCAAGAGACTAAAATGAAAAAAGCAGACCATGAGCTGCTACGGTGAGACTAAGTAGGTCAGATATTCCATGCCTCAGCACCCACAAGGAAGAGAGGGCTGGCAATCCTGTTCCATAAGCAACTTTGTTGGACCCACATAACTACCAAGGCTGACCCCCCCAGGTGAGATGGGTATATGTGCTCCTAAACATGCCAGAAGGCTGCATAATTTGGGGGAACATATAGGCCCCAATCAGGACGATCCAGAGTTTTTTCATGGAGCTGCCCATATCCTGGAAGTCATGTCCTGGTGGGAATCTCCATTATCCTGGGAGAGGATTTAACCTGACCCTGGAACCCACTGTGGATAGGAGTTCAGATTAAATAGACTCCCTTCCTTATGAAAGACCAGGGCCTGTGGAATATCTGGAGAGTCTTTCACCCTAGGGATTGAGACTACTCCTTCTATTCTATGATACATGGCTCATATAGTCATATTGACCTCTGTTTTACATCTCCCCAGATTACACAAGTGGCAATGGATTATACGATCCTGCCCATGATAATGTCAGATCATGCCCTGGTCCAATTTGCACTGCTGTGGGGATTACCACCCACCTCCTCACCCTCATGGTGGCTGAATCCCCTCTTATTTAGAGATGCTGAGTTCTGGGAATGGGCTACACAAGAAGCTGTCACATTTTTCAGAGAAAAAACCATCTCGGACACTACAGCTGGGAATACATGGGAGGCATTCAAAATCACCATGAGGGGTAAGATTACAGGGTATTCAGTTGCCTGAAGGCGACAGAGGAAAAGAAACTGAAACAACTGGAAGTGGCCCTGAAAGCTGTGGAACATACTTTTAAAAGCAAGAATTGCTCCTTACAGCAATCCCCGCTATACTGGAAAATGTTAGGACTATGGAAAGAGATTAACTCACTCTTATCCTGTAAAGCCCAGGTATCCATTCTTAGACACCATCACAAATACTGGGAAGGGGGGAAAATGGGTTAGAGTACTGGCCTACAGGCTTAAGAAACAACACATGGAAAGGCATATAGCAGGACTCAAAGACAAGAATGGGGAAGTACACACTTCCCCAGATCTACTGAGCATTGCTATGAAAAATTATTGTACTGCACTTAACACTTCATCCAGTGCACTGACCCCAAGGCTATCCAAGACTTCCTAAATGCAATCAACCTCCCCACCCTGACCCAGCATTAGGCTGACATATTAGATGCCCCACTTTTTGCAGAAGAAGTGCAGCAGGCCCTTATGTCACTTCGACCAGTGAAGGCCCCGGGGAGATGGATTCCCAATGGAGTTTTGGCAAATGTTAGCCACAGTCATGTCACCCATCCTACAATAGGTATATGCCAAGGTGGAAATGGTGGGTAGGTTTCCCCCAACTTTGCAGAAGGCAGTAATCAGTGCTACCCAAGAAGGGGAAAGACCCTAATTTGCCTAGCAGGGACTGACCCATATCATTACTCAGTGTAGATGGGAAGGTCTACACAAAAGCCCTGTCCCATAGGCTCAACCCCTTCCTCCCACAGTTAATTCACCCAGCCCAAGCTGGCTTTGTCCTGAGCAGATACAGAACAGACCATATCAGAAAGCTGGTCAATTTAGAACAAGCAGCTAAGCAGCTCCCTTCTGCTGTGGCCACTATGGCAATAGATTTAAAAAAAAAAGAGTTTGACTCCCTAGAATGGGACTACCTCCATATGGTATTACAACATGTAGAAGTAGGTCTCAGCTTTAGAGCTTGGGTATGCTCCATATACACCCTCCCAACTGTCTGGATTCTGACTAACTCAACCCTATCTACCCCATTCGCTCTCGACTGGGGCACAACAAAGGCTGCCCCCTCTCCCCCCTTCTCTTTGTCACTGCTGTGGAACCCCTGGCAGCATTCCTAAGGCAAGACTGTGAGATACAAGAGACTACAATTGGGATCGAACAATATACCACACTCATGTATGCAGATGACCTGCTGGTCACAGTATCTGACCTAGGTGATGCCAAAACCCCACTCTTTAAAGCACTGCACAGGTTCTCTGCTTACTCTGTATTACAGGTGAACCAAATCAAAATGGATGTACTCCCCCTAAACCCCCACTGTAAACCAGAAAAGGTGGGGGACACCGGCTTGAGATGGGCAGGTTAGGGCATCACCTATTTAGGTATTAAATTTGTGTCTGCACTGACCAAACTCTGGGATTTTAACCTGCAACCCTTGTTAGCTGACATATCCATGGATGTAAACCACAGGAAAAAAAACTGCAGCTAACACTTGCTTGGAAAATAGCTGTTGTTAAAATGATATATCTACTTTCCCATTTGCCAACAGGTCTCCCCACAACCTGGTGTTTGAAAATTGGCAAGACAGTGGGCAACTTTCTGTGGGAAGACAAATCTCCCTGCTACAGTCAGAACAAGCTGTGCTCCCTGACATGGAGAAGCAGGGACATCCTGAACTCCCTTCGAGGGGCATTCCACAGGCAACTAGTCAGTGAACCCACTCATGTTAGGGCAATATTGGACCTGGTAATCACTAACAGAAGCAGTGTCACAAACATCAAGGTTGGGAGGTCACCTGGTGACCATTGATCACTGTACAGTATAGTTTAATAAAGGACAGCTGCAGAATTGAACCACACAAGAGTGAAGATCATGGAGTTCAGGTGGGCAGATTCTATAAAAATGTGTGCCTGCCTTTGGAGAGGACTTGGCAGGAGGGGATGACTTCAGTGGGGTGGAGGAACAGTGCACGAAGCTAAAAAGGGGCATTGTGAAGACAACAAACCACTGTATCAAGAAAGTGGGCAAAAGCAAAAGGAAAATTAGATTGCTATAGTTCTTGAAAGAAGTGACTGAAAAGGTAAAGGCTAAAAGGATATCATTAGTACAAGGAGATGCAGAGGGAGGAGGAGGAGGAGGAGGACAATGAGGTGTATCAGGGAAACAGAGGCAAGCAGGGAAAGCAGTAAGGAGTGCAAAGGCACAAACTGAAGAGAATAGCCAGGGTGGTAATGAAAGGGGACAAAACATTTTTTTTAGGTATGTAAGTGAAAAGAGGAAGACCAGGAGAGGGATTATAAGATTGAAAAGGCATAGAGGGGGACTGTGCAGAGGAGGTTCAGGAAAATGGAGATATCCTGAACAAGTACTTTTGTTCAGTGTTCACAGAGGAAGGAGAAAGGGAGGGGTCACAAAAAAGTAACAGGAATTTTGGAGAGAGGGAGGTAGACACTAGTTCTTCTTCAGAGGAGGTAGCCATGATGGGGCTTGATAACCTGAAAGTGGACAGAGCAATGGGGCCATGTGGGGTGCATCAAAGGGTATTGAGGGAGCTGAATGCAGTACTGGCTGCATGTCTGACAGTCCTATTTAACAGCTCACTGGAAACAGGAGTGGTTCTGGAAGACTGGATAGAAGGCAGATGTAGTCTCACTTCACAAAAGTGGTAGCAGGGAGGAGGCAGACAATTACAGGCCAATGAACCTGACATCAGTGGTGTGAAAATTAATAGAATCACTGCTGATGGAAAGGATTGTGGAATAGTTTGCATCCAGGTTACAAGACCCGAGGCAGCATGGATTCATGGGGAAGGTCATGTCAAACTAATCTGATAGATTTCTTTGACTGGGTGACCAAGGAATTAGATCAGGGTGGAGCAGTGGATGTGCTCTACCTAGATTTCTGTATGGCTTTCAACACTGTTTCACATAGGAGGCTAGTAATCAAGCTGTGCAGCTAAGGAGTGGGTCCAAAGGTGGTAAACTGGGCAAGAAATTGGTTAGGGGATAGGGAACAGAGGGTCATGGTAAATGGAGTTCACTCTGAGGAAGGGAGGGTGATTAGCTGGATGCCTCAGGAATCAGTGCTGGGACTGGTCTTCTTTAATGTCTTTATAATTGTCATTTCAGAGAAGCTGAAAGGGACAGTCTGCTTGTTTGCAGATCACACCAAAATCTCCAATAGGAGGGACACTCCGGGGTGTGTGTGGAAAGGATGAAGAGAAACCTAAGAAAACTCAAGGAGGTGTCAAGGGTACAGCAGCTGGGTTTCAATGTGAACAAGTGCAAAATAATGCACTTTTTTCATTCTTTGGTAACTGGGTAATGCCTACTAGGGATAAGTGCCTTTTTTCAGGGGTGACCTGGGAGCACTGGGGTGGTTAAAGGACTTGCTCAGAGTCACACAGTAAGGACATGGAGGTTGTGAGAATCAAACCCAGGTCTCAAGGATTTACAGGCTCATTCACAGGTTGTTACTCTAACCTTTAGGCTATACTAGTAGCCCACTTAGGGCACAGAAACTCAGGGTTGAAATACAAAATGGGTGGAGTGGTATGTGTCCAGTTCTGGAGACCAAATTTACAGAAGGACATTCACAAAGTGGAGCTGGCCCAGAGGAGGGCAACTAAGATGGTGCAGGGTCTGCATCAAAAGTCCTACAGGGAGAGACAAAAGGAATTTAATATGAGCACCCAAGAAGAGAGGAGGGAGGGGATATGACAGAAGACCTTTAACTCCCTCATGGGATAAATGTGGTTCAGAAGGGAAAAATTTGTCAGAATAAAAGGTTCTCAAGAACAAGTGGAAATGTTATAAAGCTAGAGGGGGTTTGATTCAGGATGGGTAGGAGAAAGTAAGTGGATTCCTGAAACAGCCTCCAGCAGAGGTGGTGGGAGCAAAACCAGTAGGGGAGTTCAAGAATGCATGGAATAGGCATAAGGGAGTCTTAGTGGAAAGAAGGGGGGAGCTAGAAATCAAATAGGATCTCTGGTGGTACTGTAGGTAGGGAAATATGGGCAGATTTGATGGGTCAAGCAATATTATCTACCATCAACTTCTATGTAATTGTTTTTATATTATGTGCTATATGCTTTTGTTAGTATAGAAATGTATTAGGACTTTCTATTCTTGGATTGCTTTTCTAATCTTAATATTCTTTTTACAATACACCAGTTTCATTTCATACATTTGTTTGCTTTTTATTCTAATTAATTGTTCTTTTACATTTCCCTTGAAAAACCTTCCTTTCAATCCCCCCCCGATGCCAATGACCTGTGTCCAGCATTCCATCCCTCATCTGAGAACCTGATGTGCTTGGAAGTTTAGAAGTAAAAAGCACTCAGAAAAACCTAGTGGGAGAGGAAAATGGCCTGAGCATTAATAGGAAGGAATTAAAATTATTTCAAAAGGATAGGTCAGACAGGAAAAGAAGGTAGCTCTCTTTTTAAGGAAGTGTGGCACTGTTAAGAACAAGGAGGACATTAAGGGTTCAAGCAGTTTGATAGAACTTTAAAATAAGTGGCGTAACTTCTGGAAATCCAATGGAAGAAACATAACTTAATCCTAATGAATAAGGAAGGAATACATGAGGAAATAATGTGGGTTTACATTGGTAGCTCCATAGGAAGTAATTCGTCATCTAAACAAACTCTGGTCAGAGCCAATATGGCAGCAACATGAGGATATTAATGCAGCTGTAAAAAGTGAAAGGCTGCTTCAGACCTGAGGGAAGCGTAAAATTTCACTGATGCATGATGGGAAAAATCCATCTGTTTACATAAGTGCAGGGTCTGGCACATTCACTCTTTAGGCATTCACTCTTTACACATTCACTCTTTACACATTCAGTCTTCACACATTCACTCTTCATATATTCACTCTTTGCACATTCATTCTTGACACATTCACCCTTTTTTACCCCAAATTTACAAGATGATCTTTTTATGACTTCCCTTATAAACATGACATGTAGCATTTATAGTATATTGTCAAAATGTCATTTTGCACCACAAGTGCAAAAAGACAACTCATTCAGGATTTAAAAAATGACATTTGTCATGTTTATGAGGTGGTGTGGAAAAATGGTTATGTTGAAAGTTTGGAGTCAAAATATTGAAAATTAGCAAACTTATAAGTGAACGTTGAAATACTGCAACATTCAGACATAACCTGGACATTTTACCATATTTGTGCACCAAATTTTCTACATGAACCCCGTAGGTGAACATTTTCAAATCCCTGCCGAAATGTGGTTCCGTACTACCGAAAAATCATTTTGCGCCACTGGTACAAAAGCCATTTTGTCCAGGATTTGAAAAATGACAGCTGTCATATTTATGAGGTAGAGTGAAAAAATGGCTATGTTGAAAAACTGGGGTCAAAATAGTTGCAATTACTGAAGTTATGAGCGAGTGTAGAAAAATTTCAATGCATGCTTGTAACTTTGTCATTTTTACATATTTTGACCCTAAATCTTCAACATAGCCTTCTTATGATCTCACCTCATGAGCAATGGTGGTGAAAATGTTCAAATCTTACTCAAAAGGTGACTTTGCCAAGTGACCACACAATTGCCTTTTGGGCCTGATTTGCATAATTCCACCACCATCGGCCACGAGGTAGGATCCCAAAAAGGCCATGTTGAAAATTTGGGGTGAAAATATGCAAAAAAGACTAAGTTATACCTCAAAGTTCAAAACTCCATTGAAATACTTCACCTGCACTTACCTTAGTTTCTCATACTGCAGTCACCAGGCAAGCAGCAAGACATGTCTTCTTTCAGAGAGTGGATCTTCACCATGGGAAGTGAAGGTCTGTGGGGTTGTGGGGAGTATGGGGGGTTGGGTGCTGTGTGGGAGGTTGAGGTGGAGGTTAGATCGATGAGGGACCATTTCCTTTTTTACAGGTTTAAGGAGGGAAAAAAAAACATCAAGGGATGGTTTTCTTTATTACAGCTCACATTTGAAAAATTGATATGGGGACTGCAATAGGAGAGTGGAGGTGCCATTAGACACCAGGGAAACATTATATAAATATGGGGACGGTGATTGCAGGGCAGGGTGTGCCACTAGATACCAGGGAAACATATTAAATTAATCCAGGGCCATCAATTGGAGAGAGTAGGAGATGCTATTAGGCATCAAGGAAACATTAAATTAATACAGTGCCATTGATTGGAGGCTGGGATTGCCACTAGACACCAGGGAAACATATAAATATGGGGATGATGGGCAAGTTTCTACTCGCTTGAAAACAAGTGTTAGCTCCAAACCCAGAAGTGAACTGAAAGTGGGACTGGAACAGGAAAATAGTAAGCCGAGTGGGAGGAGAAAGGAACAGCACTGTGGACAATGGAGATGGCTGCATGTGCATCAACTCCACTGTAGAAAGACACAGTCTAAGTATCCAGTCATCATGCTTCCAGAGCCCCTTCTCTCTCTCTCTCTCTCTCTCTCTCTCTGTGTAATAACAAGATGTCAGCATAGCTCCACTATGCAGCTGTAAAAATGGAACCTTAATGATTTTACGTAGGCTTATTCCTAAAATGAAGTTCTTTTAGGAATCTCATTCTTTTTGTGAATAAGGCCTTAATAAAGTTATGTATTACATGGTAATTCAAACATAATACAATTGGAAGAGAACCTTGGAAATCCCATGGAACAAACATGACTAAATCCTAAGGAATAAGGCTGAATACATAAGGAAAAATCAAATTATTCATGATTAATTCATATGGATATCATATATTCCAGTGTAGTTACAGTAGAAGTAACACCACTTACTGTAAAGTGTTAACGAAAATATCAATTTTACATTAAAGAGCAGCTTTGCACATTGGCACGCCCTTTCATAAACATAATGGGCTTGATTTTCAAAGGGCAGAGAATGACACAAGGTGTTTACACCAGAAAAGAATGACGCAAGGAGCAAGCTGCATCAAAACTGCAGCAATTCTGATTTTCTAATGCTGCTTTCCACAAAAGCAGAACTGCCTGAGCCAAAGTGGCTTGTATCAGGCTTGCATCAAAAAAATGGCGGTGCCATGTCACAGTGGGGCTTGTGTCAAAAAAATGAAGCGCATCCCCCTTTTATTTGATTTTGTAATGTAGAAGCTGTTGACACTATGTCAAAGATGCATGCTGCAGATAGACCAGCCAGAGCAGGTCTAACTGACACTAGAGTATATACAGAGGCCCACAGCAGGTGGGCAGACCCTACTATGGTACTATCTGTGGCATTCTGCTGCAAGAATTCTGCATTGTAGACATCAAAATACTGTTTGTAGCATAGAAAATATTGCTTTAAGGGGCCATTTCATTCCCTGTCATTTTTTACTCAGCTTGCATCATTTTTCACTCCATGCATTGTATTTTTGACTCAAGTTGCATAACTTTTACTCCTTCTCATTCATGCATCATATTTTTGACTCAGCTTGCATAACTTTTGCTCCATCTCACTCATTCATCATATGTTTGACTCAGCTTGAATAATTTTTGCCCCATCTCACTCACACATCGTGTTTTTGATGCAACTTGCATGATTTTCTCAGCTCATGTCATTCTCATCCCATGCATCATATTTTTGACGCAGTGATCCTCTTACAGGTTCATAGGTTCATACGTATGATTACAAGTCCATGAGCTACATGAACCATGTAAGGACTTGCCACTGATTAATGGAAAAACTCCCATTTCTTATTACCCATATACTCATCCAATAGACGCTTAAAGTTAGACAAGTTACTAGCAGTAACTACGTCACTTGGAAGTGTGTTCCACGTCCCCACAACTCTTTGATTTAACCACCTGCCTCTTTTGGTGTTTCTATACTTTTTCACTTTCAATTGAAAAGGGTGGGCCCTTGTGACTCTGTCAAGGCTAGCCTTCCTGCACAATCCTGCAGATTTCCACATAGTTTCATCAGTTAGCGTGCTCTGAAAACAAAACATAATTCCCCTCTAATTTTGCAATAGGCCATGGAAAACATTCACAACTCCTGAAGTCTGGTATGATATGATTTGTTCTTTAAGCTGGAGACATGTTTAGTTAATCTTCTTTGCACTCTTTACTACTGCTTATTACTACTAATGCTTTGTGGGGAAGAAAAAGGGGCGCCATACTCCAAAACAGGTCTGACCAGAGACTTTTACAGAGAGATCAAAACCTCCTCTCTCATGCTCCTGATATTTCTGAGAATGTTCCCTATGGTTTTCTGAGCCCGTTTAGTAGTTTCATTAATATGTTTGTCAAAAGTAAATGTATTGGAAATAATGATTCCCAAATCCTTTTCATTATCTTTATGTGCTATAGTTTTACCATTAACTGTGTACTGTGCTCTGATATTGTTATAACCAAAATGCGTAACTTTGCACTTATTTTAATTAAAACTAAGTTTGTGTTTGTTTGCCCAAACCTCCAAATTTTCCAGCTGTTTCTGGAAATTCTTCATAGATACTGCATCATTCACAATGGAGCCAATCTTTTTGTCATCTGCATATTTGCAGAGCCACGTCCCACCAGAAACTAGCATTGATGAAACAAACAAGTTAAACAGGAAAGGTCCAAGTATCGACCCCTGGGGCACCCCACTAGACACATCTCTTCAGTCAGAGAAATAACCCTGTATTTGTACTGTTTGTGTTCTGTTCTCAAGCCATGAACCAATGCAGTCTATTAATCCATAATGTACCCTGAACTATTGTGAGGCCCTAATTAATAGTTCATGGGACACCGAGTCAAATGCCTTGGTGTAATCAAGATATATCACATTCACTGGGAAACCCTGATCAAGGGCCTGGCTGACAGGCTCGAAGAAATGAAGCAAGTTACTAACACTTGATCTTCTTGGTGAAAAACCGTGTTGTGTTACATCATACAAGTACAAAAGTAAAATTTGAAAACAGACATTTATAGAACACACTATGGGGGTGGGAGGCCCTAAAGAGTCCAAACTAGTGACAGAATGGTGTTGCCCAAAGGCAGGGTCCATTAAAGAGTCTCTCCTGGGCCAGAGACTGTTGAAGAACAGTGCTGAAACAGGACAGGGCCTGTGTAGCACTGAAATCCATGGGGAGAGTCTTTGTGGACAGTCATTACAATTCTATGGACAATCTTCAAATATAGGGTATGTTGTGCAAAGTCAGTTAAGTAACACAAATGTGGTCTTACCAGTTCCTTGAAGAATGAAAACAAAGGATCACCTTACTTCTCTGAGATGAGAAACAGAGAAACATAGAAACATAGAATCTGATGGCAGGTAAGGACTGTTTGGCCCACCTAGTCTGCCCATTTCCCTACCTAATGGATAAGCTGCAGATCCTAGTTAGCCAACAGCCTACTTCCTCCTACACCCTACCAGAATTTCCTTATATCTGTCCCATGCATTCTTGAATTCCCCCATTGTTTTTCACTCCACAATCTCCTCAGGAAGGCTGTGCCATGCATCCACAACCCTCTCTGTGAAAAATACTTCCTCACATTACCTCTGAGCCGTCTCCCCTCTACCTTCAAATTGTGCCCCCTTGTTCTTGTACATCTCTTTTTCTGAAAGATGCTACCCTCTTGGACTTTGTTGATTCCCTTGAAGTACTTGAAAGTTTCTATCATGTCCCCCTCTTCCTCCTTTCCTCGAGGGTATACATATTAAGCTTCATTAGTCTGTCTTCATATGTTTTCTGGTACAGACCCTGCACCATTTTGGTTGCCCTCCTCTGGACAGCCTCCACCCTGTCTATGTCTTTGTGGAGATGGGGTGCCCAGAACTGCATGCAGTACTCCAGATGGGGTCTCACCAACTGTCTGTACAGAGGGATAACAACTTTCTGTTTTCTGCTGGTTATGCCTCTCCTTATGCATCCCAGTATCCCCCAGCCCTCCTTACTGCCTTCCCACATTGCTTGCCCACCTTTAGGTCAACTGATATAACTACCCCCAGGTCCCTTTCCATTTTTGTTGTCAGTATGTCACCCTCCTCTGTGTACCCTTCCCCTGGGTTTTTGTTTCCCAGGTGCATTACTTTGCACTTCTTTGCGTTGAATCCAAGCTGCCATACATTTGACCATCCTCCAACCTTGCCAAGTCCCTTTTCATCCTTTCCACCCCACCTTGTGTATCAACCCTGTTGCAGATCTTTGTGTCGTCTGCAGAGAAACATACTTTTTCTTCCAGTCCCTCTGCAATGTCACTTATAAAGACATTAAAAAGGACCGGACCCAGTACTGAACCCTGTGGTACCACACTAGTAACCCTCCTTTCTTCACTGTGGACTCTCTTTACTAGTACCCTCTGAGTCCTGTTGTTCAGACAGTGTTTTACCCAGGCTACGACCCTGGGACCCACTCCCAGGCTGGCTAATTTGTTTATTAAGCTTTTGTGCGGGACTGTGTCAAATGCCTTGCTAAAGTCTAGGTAGACCATGTCCACAGTCCATCCCTGGTCTACTACTTTGATCACCCAGTCAAAGAAATTGATTAGATTCATCTGACGTGACCTTCCTGCTGTGAATCTATGCTGCCTTGGGTCCTGTGCCCCACTGGCCTCTAGGTACTCCACATTCTTTCCTTCAGAAGTAATTCCATAATTTTCCTTACCACAGAGGTCAAACTGAGACATCTGTGGTTTCCTGCCTTTGTCTTGCTACCACTTTTGTGAAGGGAAAATCACATCTGCCCTCTTCCAGTCCTCAGGTATCACACCATCCTCCCATGATTTATTAAAAATGGTAGTGAATGGTGTTACTAGTTCTCCCCTTAGTTCTTTTACAATTCTGGGGTGAATCCTATCAGGCCCCATTGCTTTGTCCACCTTCAGTTTTAGGGGTTTTTTGAGAACTCTTTCTTCTGGTAAAGGACTAATGTCGATCCCCCTATCCAGAGTGCTTCTATTGACTGGATTAGGTACCTCTCCCTCCTCTTCCTTTGTGAATACTGAGCAGAAGTATTCATTCGATATCCCTGCTTTTTCGCTGTCCATCTCTGCCCAACCACCCTCCTCTTTATTCAGCGTCAATATCCCTCCCTTTGTCTTTCTTCACTCCTTAATGTACCTATAAAAAGTGTTATCCCCTTCTTAACTGAGTTGGCTATCTTTTCCTTGGTTTGGGCCTTTGTTATTCTGACTGCCTTCCCAGCTTCCTTCTGCTTTAACTGGTACAGTTCTTTGTCCTGCTCCTTCTGTGTTTCCTTATACTTCCTGAATGCTGTCTTTTTCTCCCTAACCTTCCGCACCACCTCTTTTGAGAACTATAGTGTTTTTTTCTTTCATTTTGATTTGTTTATTTGCTTCACACAAAGGCTTGTTGCCTCTGTGATGGCAGTTTTGATTTTTCCCCATTGTTGCTCCACCCTTCTCCCTTCAGATCAGGTAGCATCTTTGTATACAGCTGGGGTGATGTCCTCTATAAAATCAGGCGATGAAACAGGAAAACTGCTGGATGATGTCATCTGAAAAACAAACGAGGGAACAGGAAAACAGCTGGTTTGATGTCATCTGAAAAAACCAGGTGATGAAACAGGAAAACAGCTGCGTTGATGTCGTCTGGAAGGCCAGGCAGTGGAAATGGGAAAGCACTGCTGGGATGATGAATCTGGATGCACCTGAAGAATCCTGGAATACCAGTAGAGCTGCATCTTCCTCCTTGGATACTGCTGCTGCTGCTGGATGACAGACACCAGGTTGACACGGCTCGCTTCTCTCTAGGCATGCTGGGCATATTCACAGGGAGTGGCACCATTAAGGGTAGTACCACTCAGGGTGAGGTAGAAGAACTATAACACCAACTGGGTGTTCAACGTTGATGTTGTGGAATTTCTCATTCCCTGCCTTGTCCACAATTCACACAGTGTCCATAAACAGAGTTCTGCCCAGGTTCCAGAATTTAAATCGATTGTTTATCATTCTGTCCCTGACACATTCTGCTGCACCAGAGTGCAAATTCTTGCTTGACTCTTCCAACAACCAGGATTGCCTGTTCTGTTCAATTTCCTCCCAGACTCTGTGAGGAAAGGTAGGAAAGGACAGCCCATAGATGGTGTCAGAGTTCCTAAGTATCGGTCTCTTCTTCTTGCTGCTCTTCACATGTTTGTGGCCCATGGCCCAGCTTGGGGGTGGCCATAGCTAAAAAATGAAATAACTTGTCCCCGGCCATCTCTGTGGGAAGGTTACTGGAGCCTTCTTCTTCTTCTCTCTCTGGCTTATCTGAGGCAAGAGCTTGAGGTGACTCATGGGGGCCCTCAACATGAAGATACAGATCTTCATCCTCCACTTCCTCACTTAGGATTTGAGCCCAGGAGTGAGCAGATGTCCTCACTCCTAAGACAGTCCACTACTCACTGGGCATGGAGGTAGACACCTCCCAGTTCAGTGTATCTTTCAGTTTGTCCTCCCCTACCAGGCTAGGACTTGGACCCTCCTTTCATGGGTCCATATACCCTTCTGTTGCACTGCCCACCTGGGACATGGGCGTGGAAACCCTTCTTTGTTCCTGCCCTTGCAGTAGATCAACATTGCTCTCTCCTTCTGTGCCACACTCTATGGGCTTCCCCCAACAAGTTCAACCTAGTGCTGTGTGCTGCTACTTGCAGAGTTTCCTACTCTAGTCCACATGGGAGCCAAATGAATTCATGATGCCATCTCTAGCACCCCTGCTTTTACCATACTTCACAAGGCAATCTGAATAGTGGGGTATCAGAGACACATCCCTTCCAGCCTTGAGGCACATAATGCACAGCCTCACTGGATAGCCAGGGATTGCTACATCTTGAGGCAACCATTCACCATAGAAAGTTCTCTCTATTTTTCTTAGTGCTACCAACTTCTCAGCCATCATAGCTCAGGCATGATCGGGGTAGCTGGGATTTCTGAAAGCCATGTCTGAAAGCAAACTCATAAAAGTTTGTTGTTACTGAATTGCTCACTACAGACTCACAAAATGGCTCCATGCTGCTTGTTTACATTTGTGAACCCCACCCTGAAATGGCGGCGGTAGCTCTCCTCATGCATCAACTCTGTTACTGACTCAAAACTGCATTTCTGACCTTTTCTGTGCTACTGAATTTGCTCACAACTGTAATCGATTGCACTGCTGGATTCTTTCAGCACATTCATATGATTTTTAACTTGACTTTGAGATCAACACCAATCAAATAACTATTTACACATGCTCAAAGTCACTTGCAAGCCCACAGTATTTCTGTTGCACAGGACTGCCTGTTTGCTGCAGCCTAATATACAACTCACAGTCCCTCTCTTGCTTAGAAACATTTTACTGTTGCTGAAATCATTATAAATGCTTACAGTCTATGCTCAGAATTTTTGTTTGTTGCCTTTCTGTTTCAACACACAGTCCTTCTTTGCAAAACAATTACACTGCTTGAACACAGATTCAGCTGGCTTGAAAAATCACACATAGTTTGATGCTCAGTTAGCTGGTTTTACTCACTGCATTCAGTAGCTGGCTTTCTCCAGTGGAAATTTTCATCCTGATGATGATCTTGAAAGGCCTCTGGGGTGAAACAGGCTGGTGGTCCCGCCGATCGTAGCCCCGAATGCCACGCTCACTTTCCAGTCAGTTGGACAATGTGTTGAGCCCGAATTTACACAGCAGAAGTCTTTTTTCTACAGATTATAATGTTTACAAGTCCTTCGATGGTTGATGCTGGTCTGACCAGCTCACATGCCACTTGCTGTCTCCTCCTTGAACACTCAGCTGTACACAGAAGCTGGCTAGGGGACAGGACTGATTGCAGTCGCACCAATCACTCAAAACCATGCAAATGAGCCTCTCTCTCTTGCTTGTTCGCTCTTCCTTCATGGAGATTGTCAAGCATGAGCAAATTTAAACTACAGACTGTAACTTTTTTTCCTTGCTGCAATTTCAGTGGTGGGAGAGTGCTGTTTTGACCATTTTCTCCACAGATTTTGGCAATTTCTTTAGTGACTCCCCCAATTTGCACACAAAGCACATGAAGCTTTCAGGGCACATTCCTCAGTTTGTTTCCTAAATTCCACACTACTTTTGGCATTTGAAAATTGCAAGTTAAAAAGTTCTGTAAACATTCTGGATACAGAGATGAGGACATACTCTCCCAGGCTTTACTGTCCATTGCAAGTTGGCACACACACAAGCAACACTCTGTTCTTTCTGTACTAGCAGGCACACAAGCAGCACATTCATATGGTACTTTCCTGGACAAAATCCTTTTGTGCAAAGCTTTCTTTCCTGTTTGGCCTACCATGCTACCAGACAGACAAACACTAGCCATACCCTTAGCAAAAAGTCTGTAGTTCTCACTTCAAATTAAACAACATCCCAGATGAGCCCCTAATTTTTTAACCACCCCCCTCACTACTTTGCACAGTAAGCTACCCCTTGGCACCCTCTACTGGGCACCCAAACTACTTCAGACACTTTTTGGTACCATCCCTAGCTTTGGAAATGTATACCAGGTTCCCTATTTCTAGAGATCAGAAAGGGTTGGGGGTGTACAAAAGCAAAACTATACATATGACCAAAATACCCAGGTCCTGAGGAAAGAACTTTTGCCTAGAGCTCTGCTAGATCTGTACTTCTGGAGGGGTATCCAGTAATTCCACCCAGGAAGCAATAACAAGAATTTCCAAAGCAGGTTGAGGTTCTAAAGTGTGACATTATTCCAAAGATGGTACTCTAAAGCAAAGGTGAACCCCCAAAGTTCACACATCATGGCACAAAGAAATGGCAAAACAACATAAATCTGTATCGGACAGAAACTCTAAATATTTATTTATTTATTTATTTAAAAGTTTTACCAGGAAAGCATGCTGAGCAGACTAGTGCTCGATTCCATATGCATCCTTGGGGTGGTGGGGAAATACAACATAATTAAACAGTGCACACAAATCTTACAGACAGTTTATGGTACCTGGGGTATGCAAACATATAGCAGTATGCAGGGCATATAGCAATACAGATATAATGTACAGTCACATACTAGGTATTAGCATATACATGCAATATCAGTTTACATTCATGATATGAGGGGCTGGCCCAGATATAATGTACAGTTACATACTAGGTATTTAGCATATACATACAAATTAACAGGAGGGGCTGGCCCAAGGGCTATAGACTGACCCAGGAGATGAGGCAATAATAACAATACAATGTCACAGTACAGTCAAGTGTAGGACTAGGCAGACCCTGGAGCTAGGACTGAGGCATACATGTGCAGGTAGAGGTAGAGGAAATGTGAGCTCTGAGAAGGGAATTAAGGTGATGTCTAGCGTTGGCATGCCGAATATCCGCAGGGAGGGAGTTCCAAATTTTAGGCATATGAAATGAAAACGCTGACTGGCCTGCTGTGGTGGACATGTGTGGAACTGACAGGAGGCACGAGTTATTATTCTGGAGTGCGTATGCTGGGAGGGTAGGGGCTGAGATGACTGAGTCGAGATATGTGGGGAGGGACTTTGTAAAGAATTTAGCTGTGATGCCAGCACAGTGGGTGAGCCACAGGTCCTGAAGTGAGGGGAGGTCTAAGGTCTGGGAAAGGATGCAGTGATGGATGGTGGGTGGACAGTCAAAAGCAGCGCAGCAGAAAGAGTGGAAAAGGGGGTCCAGTCTGGCTAGAGAGGACTTGGGGGTGGCACTGTAGACTATGTCACCATAGTCAAAAATAGGGAGAATCATCTTCAGCCCAATGGCATGACGAGCCAGTAACGGGATGCAGTCATGGTTGCAGTACAAAGCATCAAGCTTGGGGAGAAGCTTTTTGTGGATGGCATCAATATGTGCTGAGAAATCCAGGTGCTGGTCCAGTCAGACACTAAGATATATGAAGGAGGTACAAGTCTCTAGGGAAGTCCCATCGGGGTGTGGAAGGTGGGGGTGAAGGGGAGCCGTGAAAGTCTCTGCCTTGTGCTGAAGGTCATTTAGACAGTTTTCTCAGCATTGAGGAAAAGTTGATTTGAGCTAAACAAGCACTGAACATCATTGAAGTCCTGCTGAAGTCTGGTTGCCACATCAGAGGATGAAGGGCCAGGTACATACATTACGGTATCATCAACGTAAATGTGAATGGATGTGTGTGGGCAGGCAGTGGGTAGATCATTGAGGAAGATGGAGAACAAGAGCAGGCCAAGGACTGAGCCTTGAGGTACCCCAGTGTTAACCGGGAGAAAGGCAGAGGTGGTGTTCCTAATTCTGACCAATTGGGATCTGCCTACCAGGTATGAATGGAACCAGCTGAGGCCATGCCAGAGAGCCCTGTGAGGGAGAGTTTGGTTATGAGAAGCGAGAGAGAGAGACAGTGTTGAAGGCTTTAGCCAGGTTGACAAAAATGGTGGAGCTGATGTGGCTACTGTCTATGCCTTTGAGGATGGAATCTGTGAGTCTTAGGAGAGAGGTGGTGGCGGAGTGGGACTTCCTAAAACCAGACTGGAATGGTGTGAAGAAAGAAGAGGAGTTAAGGAAGGAGGAGAGTTGTGAGAGGACTAGTTGTTCCTGTATTTTGGCAAGGATAGGGAGGAGGGAGATCGGATGGTAATTCCCTGGTGCAGAGAGGTCACCACCTTTAGGAAGAAGGATAACTGTGGCATGCTTCCACTTGGTTGGGATAGAGGCAAGAGAAAATGAAAGGTTATAGAGGGAAGCTAAGGGTGTGGTGATGGCTGCATCAGATAAATAGAGTAGTTTGGAGCCTAGGCCTGTGGGGCATTTGCCCTTGGAGGGATTAAGGGCCAGCAAGAGTTTGCACACTTCAGTGGGAGAAATAGATCTGAAGGCGAAGGAGGGGCCAGTGGCGGAAACTTGCCTGTTGCTGGTGGTAGAAGGGGTGTTCAGATCAGGATGGAGGGAGGTCAGAACTGAGGAAGTATATTCTGTAAAGAAGGAATTGAACTGAGATGCCACCTCCAGTGGGTCTGTGATCATGGTGCCTCCTATGTTTAGGGCAGGGGTGGGAGGGCTGCGATGGAGGGGAAAAGACATTTAACCACCTTCCAGAATTTAGCTGGTTGGCCTAAGTTGGAGTTGAAGGTGACTAGGAAGTAGCTGGCTTTTGCCTTGCAAATTTGTCTAGTGCAGGTGTTACGTAGGGCGCGATACTTTTGTTTGTGCACGGGTGAGCCGGAGACCTTGAAAGCCTTCCAGGCCTGATCCCTGGCCTTGATAAGTGCCATGATATCCGCTGAGATCCATGGTAAGTGGGATCCCCTCACCTGAGCTCGTCTGAGTGGGGCATGGAAGTTCCAGACTGTGAGAAACCTAGTCTTGAAGTACTCCAAATCAGAGTCAATAGAAGTAGCCAGGGGGATGCAGGACCAGTCTGTGTTATCTAGGTCATATAGGAGAGATGTAAGGTCAAAGGATTTGAAGGAACTTGTTAGGATGATCTTTGGTGGTGGGGCCTTAGGCCTGTGAATTTTCCTTACTATTAAGATCATGTGATGGTCACTTAAAGAGTCCGGTAGCAGTCCTGAGGTGAGTATCTGGTGTGGGTGGGAGGTAAGGGACCAGTTCAGAAGAGAGTGGTTTGTTGAGTTGGGGTTAGTACGTGTGGGCTCAGTGATCTGCTGGGATAGGTTAAGGGCTGTCACCTGGCTGTGCAGTTTGGAGCTAGAGCCTGATAGCCAGTTCTGGCTGAAATCACCGAGGATATGTATTTCACCCCTGGAGGCCAGTGAAGTTAGGGTTTTCAGGTGTTCCATGATAGAGGGCATAGTGGAGTCGGGAGGGCAGTAGGTCCCAGCAATAGAGATTGGGCTAGTGTGGGAGAGAGAGTTTAATTAGTAGAACATCAATAGTGGATGTGGGCATTGGCAGCGGGACTGGATTGAACTGAAGCAAGGAGTCAATGTACATGGCTACACCACCACCTCTTTTGTTGCCAGGATGGTCATGACACATGAGGGTATAGCCAGGAATAGTGAATTCACCATCCTGGTTATAAGGTTTCAGCCAGATCTCAGTGATAATCAATATATATGGTCTTAAGGAGAGTACTATAGGTTGCAGCAGAGTAACTTTGTTTAGTAGGCTGCAGATATTTAGGTGAGCAAGTTTTAGGCAAGGGGGAGTTGAAGAGGGGGGTAGGGTTGGAACTGGGGGGAGAGGGAGGCCCGGGGTTAGATTCAACATCCCCAGATAGAAGTAGCAAAAGTGTGATTAGGATTTAAATTTTGGGTAGGACCCATAGGAGTTTGCGGAGTGAGTTTTGAGAGTGGGGGTGATGCTCAGGGGCAAAGTGGTTGTGGAATTTTAGGACTAGTAATCCATTGTTAAAGGAGAGTGGGAGGACAGAAGGACCAGCCAACAAAATGCTTGTGAGTACATCAGTGAGCAAGGCTGTGCTCGAGATGGGGGAATGGGGGGTTTGGGGAGACTAAGGTGTAACATGCAGGCTGGCATGGCTGTGCCTCTGGATAGGAGGAGGGTGGTAGAGACACAAAGGCACTAGTAGCAAGGCTACTATAAGGTGAGGAAGCAACATTGTTTGCCTAAATGTAGTGATGGGAGGGTTTGGGATTGTGGCGGTTGCTAGCGGTGGTTGCCGATAATCTGCAGATGGAAAAGACATCTGATTGGTCATACGGCCTTTGAACGGAACATACTATAGCTATAAAAGAACTGGACCACCAAGGGTGCTGGTGGGGCAGCTGGCGCAGAGTGTCAGCAGGGTCAGCAATGCAGAGATTCAAAAATGTGTCAGTTGCACCTACGGCCAAAGATGCCGTACCTGTTCCTTGCTCTGGGGATGACTTCTGCAGCTCAGGGAAGGGCCATAGAAGATCTGGCCCTCACGACCACTTGGGGAGCTGTGCAAAAGGAGACAGAGAGGACAATTAAAGGTAGGAAAAAGGGAGGAGCTGAACAAAGAGGGGGCAGAACAGAGAAAGGGGCAGGGGGCTGTGGAAACAGGAGAGGGACTTAATGTAGTAGTTCACACATAACAGCAGAAGGTACCCAACAACTGGCTTGCTGTTTAGAGAGCAGTGTTTGGAGTTTTAAAGTAAAGCTTGGTGTTTGAAGTAAATACAAAAATTACAGCTCACTAGGGCTGAGGGACCAATCGGGAAGTAAAACTTGGGTAGGAAAAGCTAGGCAATTAACTCGCCAGAAACGGTCTGGCTGTAATTAAGGCTTGGAACTCCCTGCACCCAGTGTTACTATGCTAACAGGACGACTTTAGTTGCCCAATAAATTTAAAGCACAAAGAAAAGCAGGCTGTTAAGCACAGAAAAACAGGAAGTTTGTAAAGACAATCAGCTGCAGATTGGATTCTCTTATTTTCCAGCATTGGGGTAAGGAGAAATTAAGGGCACACATCTGGGTAATAAAGTACATATAAAGTAAATGAACCCACTTTAAAGTAGTAGCAGACTAAAGAGCTAAGCACCTACAAATTCATTGCATTCAAATCAAATTACTATTACAGCCAGCATAACAGCAAGGAGAAATTAAGAGCACACAGCTTAATATTAAAGTACATAAAAACTGAAACCGAATTAAAGTAACAGCATGCTGCTGTAGAAACAAGGCTAGGCGACCTGTTGATTTAATTGTAAAAAAAAAATATTTGTAGTGTTCTGCTGACTTAATTAAAGGCAGAGAGCAGTCAGAGAGTGTCCAGATTGAATTTGGGCACTGAACGCAGTGATTCAGAAATTTATCCGTTGCGCCTAGGCCAATGATGCCGTACCTGTTCCTTGCTCTGGGGATGACTTGTGCAGCTCAGGGGAAGGCTGTAGAAGATCTGACCCTCACAACCACTCAGGGGGAGCTGTTTCTTGTGCTGGGGACGACTTGTGCAGCTCAGGAGAGGGCCATAGAAGATCTGGCCCTCACGATCAATCGGGGGGGGGGAGCTATTCCTTGCTCCAGGAGCAACTTATGCAGCTCAGGGAAGGGCCATAGAAGATCTGGCCCTCACAACCACTCAGGAGGAGCTGTTCTTTACTCTGAGGATGACTGGTGCAGCTCAGAGGAGGGCCATAGAAGATCTGGCCCTCACGATCACTCATCCTTGCATAGAACCTTGAGTTCTCTTCAGTGGCAGTGGCCTCAGCTGAACATACATCTTCTTCTAGTGGCACTGGCCACAACTGAACACACTATTCCCACATGGCATAGGACTTCATATTCTAACAATGTGACAACTGGCCACAACGGAGCACACTGGTGCTCAAAATTAGAACAATCCACACCAGGGGGTAAACTTTCTCTTCAGGCATTGGCCATCATGTCCCGAATAAGCAGGCACCCTTACGGAACCTGTAGTGCTGAAATGGTCACTCCAGATTGGGGGCTGCCCACTTTTTGCTTCCACGTCAATACTCAGACATTCTTTCAGAGTTACACCTCAACATTTGTTAAAACAGTTAGTAATATGCATCCTAGACTGTCTTTCACATCCTGCATAAGAACAACACTACTTCTGAGTGTAGAATTAAAGTCTGGAACAATATGCCATGTCCCTCTGGGGACTCCACGATTGTGAGCCAACTTTAAAGGCATGAGAACAGTCTCAACTTAGAACAGAAACTGTTGTTAATTTCCCTTGATCAGAGTACACCCAAAGAAAGAACAGGTACTTTCCTCCTGGGAAACACAAGGTCAGATTACTCATAGTTGGTACAAAGTCCTGGATCAAAGCAGGGGATTGACCTTCGGAGCCATCCTGGCAGTCCTTCTCATCTCATCTCACAGGGGATGAAAAAATCAGGAAATCCTGCTAGACAACGGTTTCCACCACTTCTCTTGGCAGGCAGATGTTTCTCAGTGCTAGGGTGAGAAAATAGGCTCTCCTCACAGAGCCCACTCTGCAGCTCCTCAGTCCTCCAACTACTCACACTGAACTCCACTCAGAACTAACTCAAGATTCTGAAACTCCCCGCTCACAGCCAGCTGTCATGGCTTATGCTGCTGCGAGAGTTCTAAATGACATCACCTCTCTCATTTCAGCTGAGACCAAGTAAACAGAGAAGGAGCAGGTGAAAAAACATTAAACCAGTTATTCACCAGCTGCCTTCCCTACCTAGCACTGACACTGGTGGGATTCTAGTAACCCCAGGGAACTGGGTGGTTACACACCTCATTATCAATTATGTTGTTCTCTTCTTTTATTTTGGTTATATGTTTTTGCCCATGCCTTAAACTACCTATATAATTATAAAACTTTACAGCTGTTCTTCTTATCAGTTGCCAGTTTAAGTTCTGCCCTAGCTTTGGCCCTCCTTATAGCTTTTTTACATTTACGGGAAGGCTTTAAGCCTGAGGTTCAATGGGCGGAGCAACTACATCACTGCCTCATCAGGCTTTACAAGGTCAACCATCCTGGGCCTCCCCAGGATTTGTTTCTCATTGCAGCTGGAGGCACTGCCCTCGTCTTTCCTGATTCCTGCTCATTTTGGTTTTGCCCCATGTTTCAGCAGCTGCCTCCAGCTGCCTGTTCATTTCTCTATGCCTCCATGCTATCCTTCATTGTGCCGATCCTCCCTGCAGTCTCCTCGCTTCTCTGCCACTTCCTTTCTATTTTTTCCCCCTCTGTCAGCCACTTCCCAGCCCCACTCCTCCTCTGTTCCTCTCTGTGCTTTCCCAGTTTTCTCCTCACTCTGACATCAATCTTTCATCACACTCTCTGCTTGTTTACCCGGGCCATCTTCTAATGCTGCTCCTCGCCCAACAACCTGTTTCTGAGCCTTCACTCCCTGCTTCTTGCCTCACTGTTCCTCCTCCTCCCCTTTTCTTCCCACAGCCCATGGTTGGGAGCCCTTTCTTCATCTGTTCTCTGGCTGCTTTACCTCAGAGTCTTACCTTCCTATGCTGACTCCTCTTTCTCTGACCTCGCTGAGCATCACTTGTTCTGTTCCCAGTTCTCATGCCGCCCTTCCATTTTGCCCTTCCCTCTTTGATCTGCTCCTCACTTTCTGTGCACCCCTCACCTTGCTTCTTCTGATTCCTTGGCAGTGCATGTGGAACTTTCTTGTATTTCTCTGCTGTACGCACACCTGCTGTGCTCCATCTCATTTGTTCTGGACCTGCATTGCATCACCTCCCTCTATGTTCGTTCTTTCTGGTAAGCGTTAGGCATTTCGTTTGTTTTCCTTGTGTCAGTTTCCTTGCTGTGCATGTGCCCCTTGCTATGCCTCCATATTTTCAGCTGCCGCTGGTTTTGCCGGATTTTACCATTCACTTCTTCATCATACATTTCCCTGTGGTTGCACCCCTTTGTTGGCCTTCAGTGCCTCATCCTTCATCAATTCTGTGGCACTTCTTCTCTGTACTTCTGTAGTCAGTTTTGCCCTATGCATGAGGTTTCCATGCAAGGTAGTTCTGCGCTGTTCCCCCTTCTGGTGCCATGGTGCTCAGTTTCCTTTTTGTTCCTCGTTGCTGCATCAGTAAGTACTTCTGTGTTATTTTCATTTCTTGACTGTGCTGTCTGCTCACTCATCATTTGCTAATCCACTTTTCTCAGCTCTGTCCTTGCACTCCATACCTATTCTATTCCTCGTTGTTTTCTGTTTTCGAACCATCCACCTCTGTTGTTAGTTGGTGCTCTGGTGCCCCCATGAACTCCCTATCTACCTGTTTCTCTGGGGGACAGGGGTCCTGATCCTGGCCAGCTGGCTAGCTGGCTGACGCCATGTCTCGTGCAGTACTGCTATCTACAGCCAGACTGCTGTTGTTCTGCTGGTGGTGTCTTCCCCTGCTATCTCTTCCAGGCCTCCCTCCTTGCTGCTCCTCCCACATCCCTGGTTCCTTGTCCAGTGCTCCCATGTTGCTGACATGCCTTCTTAGCTCCTTTCTTTCCTTCTCTGACCTCACATTCCTTTGGGGAACTTCCCTATCCTGCCATCCCGCTATACCATCATACCCTACTCATTCACATTGCCTAATATTCCCTCCTGCCTATTGCCCTATCTACTCATCTCATCCTCCGACCCTATTCCCTCTTTCTGGTCAAACCTATTCAGATATCCTCTTGGTACTGCCTATGTCACCGTTGGCTGCTGGCTTCACCTGGCCGCTCTCACTCCTACCTTCATGAAATTCTATCTAATTCTATTTTGGCTCTCGATGGACCTGGTTGGCATGCACACCTGTAGTTACCAATCATGGGTAGCTTTCCCATGACATGAGTCTGGTTCTCCTTCCCTCAGTCTGACCTCAGGGTCTACTCATTTACATCACTTTCTTACTCCTTTGCTCAGTCCAGCCTCTGGATCTATGTCTTCCTATCACTTCTTCGTGCATACCCATCATTTAACCAGGCATACCTCATTGGGTCGTGTGCTACCTCATTGTCCTGCCATGCTCCAGCTGTTGTGATTGCTTTCAGTCTTAAGTGCGCTTCTGGGTATCTCTCCCTCAACCACATCCCCACCTTCACCATACCTCTTTGTATCCTCATCTTGACCCCATCCTTGGTCCTGGTCCTCTCTTCCCATCTATCTCTCACTCCATGTATGCCATCCATCATTCCAGAACCTCTTCCTTTCCATTCCCCACTCACCATCTTACCTGTAGTTCCCTGCAGCGGCCTCCCAGACCTTCACTCCCTTATAATGCATCATAGGTTTCCCATCTCACTTTACCCGCACCGGCCTTCTGGCTTTCCTCGATCAACTTGCTTCGTCCATATCTTATCTCTCCTCATCCCTACTGGCCTTCAGGCCTCCCTCCTCCATCTTCCTTCATCCACCACATACCTCACTTTCACTGTTCTGGCCTACTCGCCTTTCATTCTTCTTTCCTTTCTTGTTCTTTCATTCTCAGACATCTGTGCCTCCTGCATCGAAATCTTCACTCACCATCTGCCGCAGGCTTTGCCCGGCCATCTTTGTCCGTGCCCCCTCACTTCATTCATTCTCATCCATTGTCCATGCCAGCATTCCTCATTCATTTCTCTTGTCTCTCTCCTCGTCTATTCTAACTTAGTAGCTCATTCCTCAATACTTCTGGTTCTTTGTTCCTCACCTGTCAGATAGGGGCTTTGCTCAGCCTTCTCATTCTTGACTTCCTCTATTTGACCCGCTCCTCATTTTACATTCCCTGGATCCAGCTGGCATGCCTTCCTGTAATTTCTATTTCATCTGACCTCCTCCTGATCCTCACCAGGTCTCATTTGCTAGGTCTGTCCTTTCTGTTCGTCTCCTTGTTCTCATCGCCTGCTCTAGCATACCCTTTTTGTGGGTCCCCTACCACCTCATCTCACCTGTTCTCCCTTTGGTGACTTGCCTTCTGTATCCATTGCTCTGTAGCTTGGACCCAGCCTGTTGCTGATGGTATCGCTCTTCTCCTGCGATGTCCGTATCTTGTGCATGTGAAAATAGGGGAGGGATCTTCCTCCCCTGGCCTCTGGTGAGCCTGTCTTTGATCTGGGTGGACCTTCCATTGTCCCCTGGTTTTGACATCACCTCTGGATGTTTGAGTTCCCTCTTCCAGCTGCACGGCCTGGGGATCTCCTCTTCTGGCCACCATGGCTGCCTGTGTGGGTTTGGAGACCCCTCGCTGCTCTCATCAGTATTGCCTGCCTCTAACTCCCCTCTTCTACTCCGAGGGCTGGTATTAACCAGCTGGGCGCATTGTTGGCCATCTCTCCTCCTCTGCCTTCATGCGTCTGGTTTCTGGGAGTTCACTCACACCCCTCGCTGGCTGTCCATTTGGATGGCCTGGTCTTGCACTTCCCCAGCCTTGGTATATTTCCTCCTCCCTCAACCTCCCTCCCACTTCTCTGCTCCCGTGCAGTTGCCCGTCACTGCATTCATTCCTCTGGCCAACCTTTCACCATCTCTTCTCTACCTGGTGCTCCTCGTTTGGATTCTGCATTTTCTCTGCCATTTCCTCTTCCCTCTGGTCCTCCCACTCCCTGTGTGGCTGGGCTGCTCGGGCCTTCCATTCGCTTTCTTGAGCATACCTATCATTGAATTCTGTGTTGCCTCATTGATCTGCTGCTCTCCTGCAGTTCTTATCACCATCAGTCTTCTCCTGCCCACCTCTGGGTATCCATCACTCATCTAACCCCTCGCACCTCCAGCATCTAGGTAGGTCTTTTCTTTTCCATCGACGCTCCTCCCTCCATTATGCTTCTTCTCTGATCTGTGCTTTCTTTTGAGGTTTTTTCCTATCCTGCCATCACCTATCCTACACGTATCCTTTTCCTTAGCCTGTATGTGTCCAAGTGCATGAGTCTGGTTATCCTTCATTCATTCTGACCTCATAGTTCATCCATTTACATTGCTTAATCGAGTATACCTCTCATCGAATCCTATGCTACCTCATCAAATCACTACTCTCCTGCAGTTATTATCACCATTAGTCTTCTCATGCCCACATCTGGATATCCCTCACTCATCCAACCCTCATGTAGGTCTATTCCATCACATCGACTACTCAAGCATAACCCTCTTGGGTCCATGCTACCTTGATTCAACCTGCTCTCCACTCAGAAACATACCTTCATGTCCATTCCCCTTTGCTAGGGGCTGGCAGGCACTCTCCATCACCGTTCAATGTTCATTTCATGTCTCATCTTCAACCTTCAAGCCTTTAAGGCTTCTCTCCATCATCATACTTCCTTTGCGGGATTTTGAGCATCTAGTTGCAAACATTGCTCGCATCCCTAGACAGCTGTCCATTTAGAAAGTCAGAGTGCAAGCTTCATCTGCAATCAAAAATTTTTCCTACTTCCTAGATTTCTACTTTAAATTGCTGCAGCGGTACAGACGAATGTCCTTAATCAAACTTCTTTCAGCCTGGAGGGAAGGCAACCTAGACCTTGGATCCCCAGAAGTTTCCTCCTCAAAGGGGGTTTTTCCTCTCTTCCATGCCAATGGTCATAATATTAGTTAGGGTTAGTACTTTCTTAGGTTCCTTGGTTAGGTTCCACTGTGGGACGGAGTCAGATGATGGCCCTGGCTGTTCCCTCTCTCCTTAGGAAGTCCACCCTTATTCATCTTCTCAAATTTCCTTTCATTCATCATCCTCACCTTTCCTCATCTTCTCCTGTAATTTCTACCTATGTCAGTCACATTTATTTCCAGTCTAGATATCTTCTACTTCTCTTTTCTTCAGTGTTTGACACCCGACTGGGTATTCTTTATGGGCTTCTTCCTAAGTTACCTTTAGCTAATGGAATAATTCCCATGACACCTATGGAGGGAACCCTCCTCTAGGGTTCCTTGCACCATACCCCTACAGGGTGGTATATCCCACGGATGGAGAGGCAAATAGCCTCAATGTAATCAAAGTCATACAAGCATCATCTCATCCAGTTGTGCAAGCACAATTGAATTGGAAGACTTTAAGCCTGAGGTTCAATGGGTGGAGCGACTATGTCACTCCCTCATCAGGCTTTATAAGGTCAAGCATCCTGGGCCTCCCCAGGATTCATTTCTTGTTGCCGCACCATCCACCCCTCCTCCTCCAGTGGTTTGTCTATCTTACCGTTGGGCTTCCTCCTAAGCTACCTTTAGCCAACAGATTTATTCCTGCGGCACCTATGGGGGGGAACCCTCCTCTAGGGTTCCTTGGGTCATACCCCCACAGGGTGATATATCCCATGGATAGAAAGGTGAATAGCCACAGTGTAATCAAAGTCACACAAGCATCATCTCATCCAGTTGCGTAAGCACAATTGAACATACAGATACCTTATACTTGATCAGCCTCGCCTGGTCTGGATTTTCTTTATACTTTTTAAACTCCCTAGTTTTTTTTATTTATAAGCTTACATATTGAAGCATTAAACCATTTAAGTACCCTACCCTTGTTATTATATTTCTCAATTAATGGAACATATGCCTGTATACAGTTCTTTATTTTTTTATCAGTAAGGTTCCAAACTCCCTCCATAGATGAGTACTTCATCTCTTGCTGCCAATTCCAACTCCCCAGTACCTGCTTGATTTTTTTATAGTCTGCTTTCCTGCAATTTCTTATCCTTGTTTTGCCTTTTATGTTGATAATTTCTTCCATAAATAAGCAAGCCACCATGTAGTGGTCACTATTATCTAGGGGCTGAAGTACCCTTATGTTGTGACTTGCTCCTTCAATATTACAGAGGAGCAAATCCAGAATATGGTTTTCCCTTGGATTCTGTTTTACATACTGCTCTAAGGAGTTGTTTAGACATACGTCAATAAACCTTTCCTCAGTCTGGTTACTACCCTGCAAAGAGTCAATCTAATCTTGGAAAATTAAAGTCCTCCATTAAAAGGCAATTCTCCAATAGTTGCATATTATCAATCATATTCAAAAACTGAATATTTTCAGCATTGCTCAAATTCAGGGATCTATAACATAAGCCTAAGGTAGTATTTTTCTTTCCTATACTAAATTTGGTCCAGAGTTGTTCTACAGGAATACACTCACTGTTTGGTGTTTCCAGCATGTGTCCTTTTAATGATGTAGCAATAAATAAACCCACACCTCCACCTGTTTTGTCAGCTCTAGGCTTGTGGAAGAAGTTGTAACCAATGATATTTGCAACCCAATCATCTCCTTTCAGCCAAGTTTCAGTTATTCCACAAATGTCTATATCATACAGTTTCACTATTTATTTAAGCAATAATGCACAACAGGGTGTGTGTTGTGCTGGGATAACGTCACGCCTGGGGTGATTAGGCACTAGGCCACAGGCCGAGTGTGGCTAATCACCCCAGAAGTGACATTATCCCAGCACAACACACACCCTGGAGTGCATTATTGCTATTATACAATGGCTCATTTGTAAAATGAAATAAAAAATAGATTGAAATTATGTTTACAATGTGTTGTTTTACTGATTTTTTTCATTGAGTAGGAATACGTATTGAAAACATAGTGCTGTTCTATTGTTTGCCCAGTAGGTGGAGGTGCTGAATTTGCTTCTTCTGACCCCCAACACACACACACACACTCGTATCTTTTTTTTTTTACATCAAGTTTAACTGAGCAGGTATGTCAGCTGTTTTTCTAATCCAAATTTGGATGGTTCCATTTAGCTTTGTGAACCCCCTTTGCAGTACTGGTTGTTTAAAATGGTTACCCATGCTCCCCCACCCCGCTGAGGTCAGGAAAGATTGTGATCTGTGACAATGGTTACCGTGTTCCCCCCCTGCCCGCCGCCGTCAGGAAAGATTGTGATCTGCGAAAAGCTGAAACTGTTGGTACCAATCTGCAAGTGTTGTGGTCACAGATAATGCATTTCTTGCTACATTCAGTTATAGCAGGTATGTAAGGAGCACAGCAGACTGCAAAGAACAAACAGGGCAGAACGCGGGACTTATGATGGAATGACTCACTTGGTTTCCTTTTGTTTTGTTTTAATATGAAATGTTTTTTTTCGCCAGAAACACCTAGTGGGAAGTTAGCGGCTTCTCCAGGCAGCGACAAGCGTGACTGTTTAAATGTGCTCGTGCTACTGCCACGCCGAAATGGAAATGTTGTCAAGGATGACGGCTTTTTTTTTATTCAAAAGATTTTTGTCTTTGAGACACATTGTGAGGGGAGGGCTAGGAGCTTCTTGCTACTGTGTGTGCTGCTGGCATCTGGCAGCAAGTGAGTGGGCGTCACTGACGGCAGGTGCTGAGTCAGAGTTAGCGAAGCGTTATGCCATGCCACATGAGGGTGTGTAGAGTGATTCTTGTACAGTTGCTGTGGTGTGTGTGCTGGGACTAGATCCGTGATGTTGTGCTGGGATAACATCACTGGTCCAGTCCCAGACTAACCAATCAAAGATCAGCATTTTTTCTTGCCATTGTATAATGTAGGTTGTCTAACTTATTTTTAACACTTCTGGCATTAACTAATAGTAATTTTAGCTCTTTACAAACTTCATTCATAGTACCCAATCTCTTCTCGAAGTATGCAGTCAAGTTGTTTCCCTGATAAGGCTGAAAGTTACTCCTAACCTACCCCAACTATTAGTTTAAAGTGCTGTAAATATGGGTTCTGAATAATTGCCCCAAATTCTTGCTTCCCCTTCTATTCAAATGTAAGCCTTCTTTGCTATAAAGAGAGTGATTTTCACAGAAAAATTCCCAAGTTTTAGTACATGAATACCCCTGCAAAAGGTACCACCTTCTGATCCAGTTGTTCACCCGAATAATTTTCTGATTTATATAGACACTAGCCCTTGGTACTGGCAGAATTTCTGAGTAAATAATTGTCCCATTCACAACTTTAACTTGTTTCTCAAGAGTCATATACTTAAGCAGCATCTGGTCCTATCTGGTATGCCTCAAATCATTTGTACCAGCAGGTATCAGCACAATAGTCTTATTTTCCTTTTTCTTAACAATTTTTGGTAATAACATAGAGACATTAGATAACTTAGCTCTAGGTAAAAGGGTACTCATTACCCTTTCTTTAAGGTTCTTTGTCATATAGGCATCAGTATACTTCATATAGAGTCACCCACTATATATATTCTGTTATCTGAGTCTTGTACCTGAACAACATCCTCTGTCTCCATAGCTAAATTGTCCTGTTCTTCTACTGTACGTGTGTGTGTGTGTGGTGCTAGTCTCTCCCTGTGCCTGACTCTGGTCATCCTGTGGAACCTGTGCAATTAAATTACTTGACCCTGGTACCTCTCTACTACTATCTCCATTAACTAATTTCTCAGCTGCGTCATTTTGGGGGACTTTGCCACAGATAATGCATTTCTTGCTAAATATGGTGCACAGTATTTGACACACCTGAATTTGATGCAAGGTGATTGTTTGACATACCTTGCATTGGTCTAAGTGCCCTTTGAAAATTCTGCCCAGTGTTTAAGCTCTTACAGTTCACTCGAAAATACATTTATTTAGTTATGTTTTCCTTTTCAAGGTTTATACCACATCCTGTTATCCTGACTAAAAATATTTGACTCTGCTTATCTCATAGTGTCTTTGTTTATGACATCATAGTGCTCACCATGACAACACTGTGATGTCCAAACTACAACTGTGATGTAGGTAGGGGACATGTTTTTTTGAAAGACACAGCAAAATGAGTACTGCATTAGCTGAAACATCTAATAGACCTACTGTATAACAAGAAAAAGAAAAACAAATAGCTAGAAAACACTAAAAGTGAAAAATAATTGCAAATATATTGCATTGATGGGCCCCTGCATCCCCTACCCTGGACAAACCATACACCAAGCCAGGCTTGGAGGAAATGCCCGTAGCCATGTACAGTACAAGTCACATTAAACTGTTCCACCAATGAGCTGGTTTAGCATTGCTTTTTACAGTTCCAATGCACTGGCAACTCATATTGCATTCTTTTTCAATGCTTAACCAGCTTGTCAACAATATTTATAAAATGTTTTTGCAACTCATTTGAAATGCATCTGCAGTTCAGTCACAATGCAATGTAAAAACTGCATTTTAATGCTTAAGAAACAGTTTCTGCAGGGCTTTTGTGCTGGATCCAGCAACTACATAGATACATAGACAGTGTCGGCAGATAAGGGCCTATGGCCCACCTAGTCTGCCCATTTGAGCTTGTAAGTTCAGTTTGTTTTCCTAGAAGTCTATTTCCCCTTACCCCTGACCTCTAGAATTCCTTTATGTCTATCCCATGCATTCTTAAATCCCGTGATTGTTTCAGCCCCCACCACTTCCTCTGGCAGGGTGTTCCACTTGTCCACCACCCGTTCTGTGAAGAAATTCTTTCTCATGTTTCCTCTGAATCGTCCTCCCTCCAACTTCATCCCATGCCCTCTAGTCCTGAAACATCTTTTTGCTTAAAAATAGTGTTTTCCTGCACCCTGTTCCTCCCTGTAAGATACTTGTAAGTCTCTATCATATCCCTCTCTCCTCCTCTCCTCCAGGAAGTACATGTTCAGTTCCTTCAATCTGTCTTCATAGGACTTGTGATGCAACCCATGCACCATCTTTGTTGCCCTCCTCTGAACCTTCTCTACCCTGTCTATGTCCTACGTAGGTATGGTCTCCAGAACTGTACACTGTACTCCAGGTGGGGCCTCACTAGTGTCTTGTATAGGGAATTATGACCTCCTTTTCCTGCTGGTGATGCCCCTGCCTATACATCCCAGCATCCTATTTGCTTTACCTGATGCCTTGTCACACTGTTTCCCTAACTTGAGGTCATCAGAGATGACAACCCCAAGATCCTCTTCCTGCTTGGTGCATGCTATCCTCACCCCCAACTGATATATTGTGCCAGGTTTTTGTGCCCCATATGCATTATCTTGCACTTCTTTGCATTGAATTTCAACTGCCAAACCCTTGACCATTCTTCAAGTTTCTGCAGGTCCATTCTCATTCTGTCTACACCCTCTGGTGTGTCTACTCTATTACAGAGCTTTGTGTCATCAGCGAACAGTGAAATTCTGCCTTCTATATCCTGTGCAATGTCACTGATGAAGATGTTGAATAGGACGGTCCCAGCACTGATCCCTGTGGTGCCCCACTGGTCACTCTTCCCTCTGTGGAGTGACAGCCATTTACCACCACCCTCTGTGTCCTGCCACCCAGCCAGTTACCTACCCACCACACTACTGTCCTGCCCACACCCATATTCCCCAGTTTGTGTAATAGTCTTCTATGTGGCACAGTGTCAAAGGCCTTGCTGAAGTCCAGATAGGCCATGTCCACTGTCCTCCCCTGATCCACCTCCCTAGTCACCCAGTCAAAAAATTCAATGAGGTTGGTCTGACATGACCTCCCCCTGGTGAAACCATGCTGCCTTGGGTCCTGTAGTCCATTGACAACCAGATGTTCCACCAATCTCTCCTTCAGTAGTGCTTCCATGATCTTTCCCACTACCGAGGTGAGGCTGACTGGTCTGTAGTTCCCTGCTTCCTGTTTGTTCCCACTTTTGTATAAGGGGACTACATCTGCTGTCCTCCAGTCTTTGGGTACCTCCCCTGTTTCCAGTGATTGGCTGAACAGGATAGCCAGAGGTTCAGCCACCACCTCTCTTAGTTCTTTAAGGACCCTAGGGTGCACCCCATCTGGTCCCATTGCTTTATCAGCTCTTATTACTTCCAGTTCCTTCAGGACCCTTTCTCGTGTAAAGGGACTTGTGTCCATTTCTGCACCATTCTCACCCCTTGTACTCCCTTCAGACCCATTACCCCCTCTTCCTTAGTAAAGACTGAGCAGAAATACCTGTTCAATATGTCAGCTTTACTGTTGTCATCCTCCAGGCTCCCATCCTCCCCTTCAGTCTCACTATCCTCCCTTTGTCCGTCTTTTTCCTTATGTACCTGTAAAGGTTTTGTCCCTTTAACCACTGATTTTGCAATGTGTTCTTCTGTCTGAGCTTTGGCTTCCTTACTGACTTCCCTGCCTCCCTTTGTTTCTCCTGGTACTTCTCCCTATCCCCTTCTGCCTGTGTCTTTTGTATTGCTTGAATGCAATCTTTTTGGCTTTCACTTTCTTTGCTACCTCTTTGGAAAACCATAATGGTCTCCTCTTTCTTTTCCTCTTGCTAACCTGCTTAATGCATAATTCTGTTGTTCTTATAATCCTCATTTTAAATACTGCCCACTGTTCCTCAATCCTGATTCCTGTCCCATTCCCTTAATGCCTCTTTCAAGCATCTCCCATTTTCCCAAAGTCTGCCCCCTAAAATCCAGGATACGTGTTTTTGTGTGGTTTGGTTCTGCTCTTTCTGTGATTTCAAACCACAATGACTGGTGGTCACTGTTACCCAGGTGCTCCCCACTGTTACCCCCATCACACTGTCCCTGTTTGTGAGCACAAGGTCCAGTATTGCCTTCTGCCGAGTTGGTTCCATGACCAGTTGCTTGAGGAAGGCACCCTGAAGGGAGTCCAGGATAAATCTGCTCCTAGTTGATGCTGCTGCTGGGATGCTCCAGTCCACGTCTGGTATATTGAAGTCTCCAACCAGTACTACCTCACCCTTGTCTGCCATCCTTTGGATGGCTAGCATCAACTCTATCTGTTTCTTCCTCCTGGGCTGGTGGTCTATAGACCACACCTGTCTGGATAGCTGGCCCATTTTCCTTTCCACTTACCCACAGTATCTCTCCCCATTTTGTTCCTCCTGGATCTGTGTGGCCCTTATGTCATTTTCACATACAGTGTCACTCCTCCTCCCTTCCTGCCTGCTCTGTCTCTTCTGAATATGTTGTAGCCAGGTATGGCCATCTCCCAGTCATGGTTATCATTACACCAGGTTTCAGTGATGGCCACAATGTCCAGGTCTGACTGTACCATGACAGCCTCCAGATCTTCCATCTTGTTGCTAAGGCTCTGGCATTTGCACACATGGCTTTCCATGATTTGACCTCCTAGACTGCTTCACTGTTCTACTCCAGCCCCTTCCTTGGCTGTCATTTATCCCTGGTTCTCCTTGCTGTCTGCCCTTCTGCTGAATTTTGCCCCTTTTCTGCTTATCCACCTTTTGGACACTAATCTCCATCTTTGCACACTGCTTTGCAGAGATAGCCACTCCTCTGGTTCACTGGTTCCATTACTAGCTGTGGGGTGAGCAAGTAGGTACCATCCTTGCTGGCCTGCCACCCCTTGCTAATTTAAATGCTTGTCAATGTAGCATTTAAACTTATCATTGAGTGCTTGATTCCTCCAGGATGGATGCAGGCCGTCAGGCTTGAACAAACCTCCATCCCTCCAGATGGGTCCCCAGTCACCAATGAATCCAAACCCTTCCTCACAGCACCAGTTCTTCAACCATGAGTTAAAGTTCCTGGTGCATGCACTCTATGTTCTCCTTGCCTCTCACAGGTAGTACTTTGAGAAAGTGACAGAGTAGCTACTTGCTTGAGACCCTCCCAGTTTCCTAAACTCTTCCTGAACTTCCTTTGGCTCCCCATTTGCCAAGTCATTAGTACCTAGGTGGATAATGACATCCAGCTCACCCTCCCATCTTGCCTTCCCAGTGATCCCCAGTATCTTCCTTCCATCCCTCCATGCTGTGGCACCTGGTAGGCACCTCACCTCCTGTCCTCCCCTCCTGTGTTCCTAGCTGGATCCCTCTTACGATGGAGTCCCCACCAGGATTCGCTTCCTCCTCCTCTGGGGTCCACTGCTTCCCCACTGAGGTCACCTCCTTGCCTAACCTCCACATCCTTTCCTTCCACTTCCTGGATACCTCTATTTGGTTGTCCTCATTTGCCAGTGTGGCATATGAGTTCTTGAGGAAGATAGGATCTGGGATGTGCCTCTGCCTGACTGCTCTAACCCTCCCTGGGCCACTGTCATCCAAGTACTCCTCGTTCTCGGCATCCTTTGAGGCAGCTGCATTGGACTGGGTGGTCCCTGGATAGGGGTGATGGTACTCCTGACCCAGTTTACTTCCGCTCTGAGTCTGGCTACCTCATCCCGCAGTCCCGAGATGCATGCAGATAGGGCAGCACCTCAGTGTCCAGAAGGTCTGCCTGAATATGGCTGCCCCACAGCCACTGCATTGCACCACTCCACACATTATACTGCAATTCCACTACTATCTGCTACTGAAGCTCTCTTAGTTCTCTTTTATTTATTTACAGTACTAAAATCCTGTAACTGATCCTCAGATATATATTTTTTAAGGAAAAGAAACCAATAATAAATAAATGAGTTAAAACACTTGTCGTGCTGAGGGTGGTCTTCTTCCCTTATGCCCCTCCTACTTACACCTCTTACTATACCCTGTGTTTAGCTCCTGTCAATCAGATTTATCAGGGCATATAATTAAGAGTTGGGGAAGGGGGGAGGGAATTGCAGCAATTAAAGACAGCACAGAATTACACCACCACTATTTTTTAAATTTTCAACAGCCCAAAAACAATTATAAGTAAAGACAACACAGAAAGAAAGTATAGTGTCACTACAAGCCTACAATCTAAGTTTAAAAGAAAAATACCAGTTACCAGTTACTCTGAAGCACTGAATTGAATATGTTTCCTTCCTTCACCTTCTGGCTTCTTCTGAGAAGATGAACTTCTGTTTGCTGCTTTAACTGTGACTAAGCCCCACCTCCAGTTATCACGTAGCTGAGGTCAGAGGCCAGACAATTAACACCCTTCACCCAGCTACAGGACAGTCAGACAAGCCAAGATAAAATTTGCAGCAATTAAAGACAGCACAGAATTACACCACCACTATTTTTTAAATTTTCAACAGCCCAAAAACAATTATAAGTAAAGACAACACAGAAAGAAAGTATAGTGTCACTACAAGCCTACAATCTAAGTTTAAAAGAAAACTCTTATGTAACACAGTCAGAAATGCTAAAATAACTCATTGGAGGAACAGTTTAATGTGACATGTACTGTATTTATTCAATTACCAACATGCAACATATCAGAGAGACATCTGCAGCTAGGAGTCTCACCAACTCAACCCCAGAAACTCAGCACCCCTTCCCATGATTGTCAATATCCTTGTGCAAACTGAGGGAATGTTGTACCTCCCGGAGCTAGAATCAAAACCTCAGAGAGTAGTGTGGGGGGCAACTGGCCAGGTATCAATTGACCTACCCCAGTCTGGTGGCACTGCATCCACAGGCAAGCCCAATGAGGTTGGTTGTGAGACAACAAACCTGGAACTAGATTCTGCTGGCAGCCATCTCATGCCAATCAGGGAGAAGAGTTTTGTTCCATCTTCCTGTAAGACTGCGCAACCACCAATTGGCTGCAACAAAAATAATTACCTTACTCTCAACAGCCTTTTGGAGGAGATAAAAAATCTGGGAAAATCCTTCTGAGGTAAAAACCTGGAAAATTCCTCCCTGACCCTAGTAAACTGACCGATATAGGTGCAAAAGGTTCCCTAGTCTACACTGGCAATCCCAGAACCCTGTTTTTATGAGGGCTGCTGGGTGGGAAATCTTCAGCTGGAGACAGAGAGCAAGGGAAGGGGAGGCACTCAGTTGTAGCTCTTGTTAACCCCTCAATCTCCTCTACCAGTCTGACACCACCACCCTGTGGTGGCCCAAGTAGTTCCTCCCCCATGGTTGGTGCCAGTGTACCTCACACCCCCAGGGACAGAAACCTACCTGCCAATCTAGAAGCCAGGTTTCATAGAGGGGCCAGAAACATTGCTTTGTCTGATATAATGCTTGTGCAGATGATTTATTATCTGGATAGGCCCTATGTTCCCTACCCTGGACAAACTATATATCATACCAGTCTTGGAGTAAATGGATGCAGCCATGTATTTATTCAATTACCAGCATGATACGTATCAGAGTGACATACACAGCAAGCAGACTCACCATGTCAACCCCAAAAGCTCTGCATCTCTTCCCACAAAGGGTCACATGTTTGCACAGACCAAGGGAATGATGTGCCTCCCTAACTTGGAACCAAAAGCTCAGAGAGTAGGTGGGGTTTATTGGCCGGGTGGCAAGTGACCTACCCCATCTGGAGGCTGTCCACCCACAGGCAAGCTTGAGGAGTTTGGCTGCAATGTCCCCAAACCAATAACCAGGTCCTGTGGCTCCCTCCTCATGCCTACCAGGAAGAGGAGTCCTTTGGAAGAATTTGTCTTTCTCCTTTTTTCCCCTTCCATCATCCTGACAGACTCCACAGCTGGCAACTGACTGCAACAAACAGAACTTCTTACTTTGAGGGATGCAGAAAACCCATGAAAAACCCTATGAGGGGAAAAAACAGGTATCCCCCATATGGGTACAAATTGTTCCCTAGTCTTCCCCTGCCCATCCTGGAACCCTGCTTTCATGAGGATAGGTGGGTTGGAAATGTTTCACTAGAAAAAGTGAGGGGGGCCTTCAGTTGTAGCTCTTTTAACCCCTCACTCTCTTTCCCCAGCTAGAAGCAGTGGGTGGCCCAAATGGTTCCTGCCCTGGGGGTGGTACTGGGACACCTCCCACCTTGTGGGTAAAACCCTACCTTCCTACCTGGAAGCCTAGTTTGGGGGAAGGGGCCACAGACAATACTTCATCTTGTACAATGTTTGTGCAGACTGTTTGCTGTCTTTCTAGTCCCCCACATCCCCAACTCTGGACAAATCACACACCACACCCATCTTGGAAGAAATAGCTACAGTCAGCAATTTATTACTGGGCTAGTCATATTGCAAAATATTTGCGGTGGGTGAACCCGGGTCTGGAATACTTAAGACTGGTCTGGCTCAAAATTGAGTTCTATTTTATTCAGTCCGAGAACATTGACCCCTAGACAATGTTCTATCTTAAAATAGCCTCCCTTCCGGACACTATTAGTTGTCCCACTATCCGAATGTCCCTCAGAGTTCACACGCAGCTTTGTTCATTTCTGTGGTATTTCCCAGACTTGGACCTGTCTCAGTCCATTTGGAATTCCCCATCTTTCACAATAAACAAAAAGATGGTACCTCATAAATGGTTGCCTTAGATTGGGGATGGGATAATCTCTACTTTTCTGGATGACGCAGGGGAATGGCTCTCAGTTTCTAATATAATTCGTGAGTTTGACATCCCGTTAACTCTTCACTTCAGCATGGCCCAATTGAAACATCTACTCTCTGCAGTATTTGGTAATATCCCTCCTCATCCACCTGCTTTTCTGTTTGTATCAGATCTCTCCCCTTTATTGGGGTCACCAGGTGCTATTTCCAAAATATATTGTGTCCTATATTATTGGAAATATGGGAGACCTGAAGGCCCCACTAGGCTCTGGGTTTCTTTTTTTCCTCAATATATTCCTATTGGTCAGTTTTATGGAAGTTCTGCCATAAATACATCCCTCAGGATAGACTCCACCTTATGCAATACCATATAATACAGAACGTGTATTATACCCCTGTGAAGCTGAGGAAATGGGGTCTCATAAGTTCGGGGCCTGTACCAGAGGATGTCAAGAGGAGGGTACGCTTCTTCACATCTTTTGGTCATGCCCTAAGATAAAGCCATTATGGGTAGCCATACAGAACAATCTAGACCCTATACTGGGTTTGCAGGAGTACTTCACCCCAGATGTATGTTTGTTGGGGGATTTATCCTCTATCAAGGTGAGAATCAGAAGATTTCATATTTCCATGATTGCACTATCTGTTAAAAAAATTGTGCTTTGTCATTGGAGGGATATAATAAGCCCAACATATCAGGATTGGGTTAATGAAATTTTGGCTAACTTACATACTGAGAAAGCGATAGTGAGCCTCCATAATAAGTTGCAGTGGTACAAGAATACTTGGGATCCCCTTCACACGCTAATTATGGCCAGAGCTGCTAAATGAGTCACTATATCCAGTGTTCCTTGATTTTGTATGTACTCTGCTGCTGTATGGGGTGGGGGAGGAGGGATGGGGACAGCTCACGTATCATTTTGAGTATAGGCATTGTATGTGGTAATCTCCTGTCCCCTGTAATAGTAAAAAATGTGCTAATAAAATATGAATTTAAAAAAAAAGGAAATAGCCAGTCATGTATTTATTAAATTACCCACCAACAAGCCTGATGAGTTTGGCTGTGACCCCCTGAGCTGGGATCCAGCTTTTTGCTCCTCTGCCTCATGCCAACTGGGGAGAGGAGTCCTTTGGAAGAATTTGACTCTCTTCCTTCCCCTTGTTCCATCTTACTGAGAAACTCCAAAGCTGCCACAGGACATATGCTGTCTGATCTGCCAAGCAGTTCACTCTGGATACCTCCGAGACTTAACATATTAATTCCAAGACATAGCACATTGGGTCCATGATAATTCCAAAATATTGTCCATCATTGCAGTACAGCCTTGGCATTCCACTGTTGTCACATCAAGCTAATGATGCCGTGTCATCTTGCAGACCCTGTCTAGACACCAAACAGTGCAACTCCATGGCAAGGGTACTCTTGTACCTCCAATCTAGTAGCCTTTTATAATTATATTAGTATGGGACTAGATAATGGTATCCCTATGGATGTAATTCTTCTTGACTACAGCAGAGCTTTTGACAAGGTTCCCCATGATATACTGCTTGATAAAACGGTTAATCTGGGATTTTCCTAGTTTATAATTAAATGGGTATCTGGTTGGTTATATAACAGAGAACAGCAAGTTAGAATAAATGGCTCGCTTTCGGAAGTTCGTGGTGTGACTAGTGGGGTTCTGCAGGGTTCGGTTCTTGGACCTACTCTGTTTAATATCTTTATTAGTGATTTGCAGGTTAATTCAGACAATCTCCTTTCAAAATTTGCTGATGTCACCAAATTAGGAGGGCCTGTATTAACATCACTAAATAGGGAATCTATTAGTAATAATCTAAAAACTATTGAAAAATGGGCAGATTCAAATAGGATGTTACTCAATCCAGATAAGTGTCATGTATTACATTTTGGAAGAAATAATCATAAGCAGACTTATTTCTTAAATAATTTTCCCCTTCAGGTACCATTAGTAGAGCGAGATCTTGGAATACTAGTCAATAACAAATTGTTCTCAACCGACCATTGTACTAGGATAGCTAATATATCTAATGCCATGCTTTCCCATATTCAAAGATCCTTTGTGTCAAGGACTCAGGAGTGCATTATTCCTCTGTTTAGAGCCTATGTAAGGCCATATTCTGATTATGGTTCTCCATTTTGGAGCCCTTATTTAAAGCAAGATATCAACAGAATAGAAAAAATCCATAAGAGAGCCACTAAAATGGTTCCATATTTGTCCAAAATGGACTATTGGAGTAGACTCCAGGAAACTGGGTTACATTCGCTTCAATTAAGACATACTAGAGGTGACCTGCTCTTATATAAAATTCACAATTCCCAGGATCTAATGCATCAATGTGGTTTAAATTTTTCCAGCAGAAGGATAACCCCTCGTTTCCATAATAAACAATTTGATGTGGCTAAATCTAAATTAAACAAAAGGTTAAATTATTTTACTGTGAGAACCCCTAGAGTTTGAAACATACTACCGCAACATTTGGTGGAAAGTAGTTCAATTTCATCCTTTAAAAAAGGTTTGGATTTTTGGTTGGAGTCTAACTACTCCTGGGTATAACTTTTCCCACCGTGGTGGTGGGGGGCAATCTCGATGGGCAATGCCTCCTTTTGTCCTTTTAAACCAAGTTAAACCTCAAGCCACAACCCATGGAGAAATTGCAGCTCTTCTTCACCACAAAGTGGTGGAACTCCTTCACCAGCAGTGTGTCACAGCCAGTCTGAGCCACTGGATGTTCTGCATTGATATTTTCCAGGTGAATCCTGGAGACATTCTTAGTGGCTTCAGTTTCATGTCTGGGAAGAAGTTTCCCTCAGCACATACATTGCAGACCTAACCATCCTGCTTATGCTTGCCAGGTTCCTTCCCTCAGGCCATCACCCCATTTCTCATCACTCAGTATGTGAAGGAGTGTCTGTCAAACCATCCACTGGATCAATCTGGAAGGTCTGGAAAAGACACAAAGGACAAAGGTTAAAAGTGTGCATTCCAAAATACAGTAACCACCTGGATCCCCCACTGCCCAGGGTGTACATCCGCCTGCCAGACAGTCACATGGCATGTTGTGAGCCCTGATTCAATAATTCCACAGTGGACCATCTTCTCGCCACTCCCCTATTATCTTCTGACAAAGAGTGAACACCAACACTTTACTGCTGGCATTACCAAGGGGTCCTGAAAAGCACAAGAACAATGTGAAAACCAGAATAGCTCATAACCTAGGGTAACCTGCTTGCCCAATTCCTTGGAGAAGGGGTCACCATCAGCCCTTTTGGTCCTCTGCTCATGCTCCACTGGAGGACCTAAAAGGAAGTAAGGACACTGTGAACCCAAACCATAGCTTATAACACTGTATAACCTGAGCCCAACTCCTGGGGAAGGGTCCTCATCAACCTTGTACTGCCCCAGTGGAGTTGGTAGCCCAGAAGCCTTTCTGGTCCAGGCCATGTTTGTAACCTTGGTCTAGGTTGATTTGACCCTGCCAGCATCACTAGGCTTGCTGGGAGCTGGCTCCCTGTACCAGGGTATCCAGTGATGATAGCAATTAAAAATGAGTGACTGCCAAAACAGAGACTTATTTTTAGCACTATCATCATGCACTACCCTTCAAGGGTAGCGATGGTACAGCGAGGAGAGCGAACGGAAGGTGATGGATAGGAAGGTGGAGGGGAGGGATAGGAAGGAAGGTTTAGGTAGGGAGGAGAGCATGCTGCAGCTGAGCCAGCACTGTGGTGTGGTGGTGGTGAGGGTGGCTGTCTATGGTGCAGGAGGCACTGGGTTCAGGTCGGACCAGGGGAGAATATTTTACCGCTGCTTGCAGCTGCCAGTTTTTTTTTCCCCCAGACCAAGTTTCGCCCCCTCCTCGACTTGCACCCCCCCCCCGGAGTTGATAATCTAAAAGCAGGGAGGTGCGGAAGGGTGCATCCCCCCCCACAAAAACACTAAGTGTTCCCGGAAATGGGGTTGCCGAGGATTGCATATCACCAATATGTTTTTCGGCGATATACACATGCCATAATAGCGATCGCAAACATGGAACTCTGTATCAGAGGTTCAGTCAATTTATTTTTAGTGGAAGTGTAATACTTACATGAGTCAAAATCTGGAAGTCAAAATACTTCCCAGATCCCACAATTTGGAAGCCAGTATTCTAGGAAGGATTACTTTATGGTTGTTAATATAAAAATTAGTGGTAACACACAATGCCTTTAGAAAAATCCATCATTTCTTGGCTTCTGTGCATTCAGTTTTGGAAGTCATCCATTTTGTTTTCTTTACATTTGGAAGTCAATGACTTCCTCCTCCTTTAATTTGGAAGTTTTTGTCTTATTTTGGATGTCAAATGTCCAAAATGGAGTTAATTGAACCCCTGCCCTGTACCCATGCTGGATTGGCCTTTCTGAGCCACTTCCAGACCTGTGGAACCACATGGTTGTGTTCATCTCTCTAAACAACCCTGTTTCTGTTGCAGGGGTGATCCGAGAAATGGGAGCTGCTAAGGTAAGAAAACTGTCCAACCAGTGCAGTGAAAGTGGGCATGGTGGAGGCATCAATGGTGGCCAGGCCTCTGTGTCTAGCTGTGCCCGCTTGTCCTCTGGGTCTAGTTCCGGGAACTTAAAAGATAGCAGAGAGCACATCCTGTTTGTCCTTTCTACCTCATACTGCACTGGGATCACTGCAGTCCCAGCCCTAGCTGCAGAAAGTGACCCAACTAGGTGGCTTCCCACTGGTGGACTGATCTGGACAGGCTTCCTGTGCCTCCAGCTGCATCACCCACCAAGAGACTCATCATTCTCCTTATATGCTTTACCTTGTGGGTTGACAGGCCTCTCAGTTACCTTACCGGTGTGGGCCATGGGCTCCTCAGGTGTCAATGCCTTCACCAACCAAGTTTCTATCCATGCTTGACCTTTCCTCTCAGACAGTACTTGCAACTGCTCCTCTTGGAAACCTTCTGATATCATCTCTGTGCTGGATGTCTGTCTTATGCCGGCCATCATACTACAGGAACCACTGCTGCAGGAAGAAGCTGTAGTGCACAGTAAAAAATTGCACGTTAATAATGGTCCTTATTATTTATTTATTTAGCTTTTGTTGACCAAGTAAGTACACTAGAAAAGTTATATGCCTATTTTCAGGTACAGTCTTCTTGACAACAATTTGCTTTATTGCATTATCTGGCTTTACCATGGCAGTTTCACACAAATGCTCCCACATTGGGCTTCCTATCATTTTTTCATAATCTGACTAGTATGTATCTCAAATCCATTATCATGCTGGAATAGGTGAAAGTGCTGGGGGCTGGGCACTCTAGGAGTTGCACTGTGGTAGTGTGCAGGTGTGGCTTTGAACCTGCACTTCATAGATGACTTCCACACCTTGCTACATGCTCAGAAATGCATGCCAATGTCCTTTTACACCATGTCTGAAGCAAGAGTCTGACAAAAACTATCCACTCAATGGCAGAGATGTCTCAGTCCTCCCACCCATCACCCAGCCCAATCACCTCCCCTCCAGCACTGCAGGATGTAGTTATTGGTTAAAAAGGGTGAAGGGGATCCCTCCACTGCTACTTAACCTGGGGTCAGTGAGCCGCTGCTAGAAGGCCCTGTATTGGCTAAGTAACCAGGAATAGGGCCCCCCTCCTTCATTCATTTTTGTATATTTTTTATTGATAATGTCCCCTGATGTCAGTGCCAGGAGCATACCCTTACTTTGTGTGATTGTCCAACCACTCACATAACCCCACTAGCGAGGCACTGGCCACCCCCTGGCCATGTGGTCTGGTGTCCAGTATGTCCCTGAGCTGGCTGTGTGTGTGCTTAGTGCCATGCCATGGAGACAAGCCTGCAAGCTGAGTCATTCTGTGCTTCAGGACCAGGGGGACTTGCCACAGGTGAATGACTTCGGGTGGAGCTGGTAATGCAGGGCTGAGATGATTCCATTATTATTATTACTATTACTATTATCATCACTGTCATTATTATCCCTGTTTTATATATTCACTAACTACCTGCTTCTATTTTTTATAACTATTTATTACAGAGTTGGCAGATGTAGCTGAAGGCACAAAATTTGGGTCCCAAATTTCCATCGGTTGTAACGCATGGACTGAACAAGGCTGCTCCTCACTAACTGATGACCCCAGAATTACTTGCTCAGCAGAAAGAAGGAAATAACTCAATGAATTCCACTGCTCGCACCACATCCCTGACTACAGGTCAGGCAAATGCCATCAGTTTTAGGGAAAATGCTTGAATGCGAGTAGCAGCATACAGTGTGTTTGCCTGCCTAGATGTCCGGGCCCAAATTGCCTCTTTTTTTTAGAAACAAAAACACAGAATTTGTCAGCAAATAAGGACCACCTATTCTGCCCCTTTTTCCCCTGCCTATGCTTTCAATACAGACCCTACCGGATTTTCAGCTACCTGCACATTTCCCAGCTAGGATTCCCCTTTACCTATCCCATGCATGCTTGAAGCCCACCATTGTTTTCACCTACACTGCTTCTGCTGGAACATCATTCCAGGCATGCACCAGTCTTTCAGTGACATAGTACTTCCTCACATCCCTCCTAAAATTTCTTCCTTCCAGCTTCCTTGCATGCCTCTTTGTTCTTGTGCACCTTCTCTGAAAAATACTCCTCTCTTGTACCTAACCCCATGAGGTCTTTAAAGGTCTCTATCATATCCCCCTCCCTCCTTTCCTCCAGTGTATACATATTTAGATCCCTTAGTCTGTCCTTATAGGCTTCTGATGCAGCCTCTGCACCATTTTATTTCTCCTCCTCTGGACAGCCTCCACCCTATCTATGTCAGTCTTTAGATGTGGTCTCTAGAACTGGAAACAGTAGTCCAGGTGGGGGTCTCACAGATGATCTACAGTATACAGTGGCAACACCACCTCCCTTCTTATGCTGGTGATACCCTTCCCTATGCAGCCCATCATCCCACTAGCCCTTCCTACTGCCTTGTTGAAGTGGCTTGCCTCCTTGAGGTCATCAGATATGATTACCCCTGGTCCCTTTCCTGTTTAGGGACCATCAACACCTCTCCCCCATATTATACTCCGCCTCTGTGTTTCTGTGCCCTGGGTGCATGATTTTCACTTTTTCTCTTTGAAACCCTGCTTCCATACCCTTGGCTACTCCTTGAGCTTACTCAGGTCTCTGCACATTCTCTTCACCCCCCTCAGTGGTGTCCATCCTATTGTAGATTTTGGTGTCTTCTGCAAAGAGGCATACCTTCCTTTCCAGTTCTTCTGCAATGTCACTTACAAAGACATTAAAGAGGAATGGACCAAGCACTGAGCCCTGAGGCACCCAGCTGGTCAACCTCCAGTTCCCTTTCTGAATTCTTTTTACCAACACTCTCTCTCACCTGTCCATCAATCAATATCAAATCCAGTTTACCACATTATGACTTGTCTTTACCCCAGACTGCCCAGTTTCTCAATAAGCCTTCTGTGTGGTTCAGCTTCTAAGGCCTTGCTAAAGTTTAAGTAGGCCACATCCACCATCCCACTAAAATCTATTTCTCTGGTCACCCAGTTGAAGAAATCTATGAGGTTCATCTGACATGAACCCCCAACACCATTAATCCATGCTGCCTTGGGTCTTGTAACACACTGAATTCAAGATACTCCACAATCCTTTCCTTCAACTGTGACTCCATTAGCTTCCCCATCACTAATGTCAGACTCACTGGCCTATAGTTGTCAGCTTCCTCCCTGCAACCGCTTTTATGAAGCAGAACTTCATCTTCCCTCCACCAGTCCTCTGGAACCATTCTTGTTTCCAGTGAGTTGTTGAACAGGGCTGTTGTTTAAAGATCTCTCTGGTTTTAACAGATTGTCTGTGTAGTGATGGAATTGTGGCTTGAACTATTGACTGCCAGTGTAATTGCTGCCTCTACCATGCACCAGTAGTGCTAGGTAAACTCAGCGACAGCTGAGTGCTGGCTATTCCTCTATTCCCAACCTTCCACCAGGTGGTGCTCTGCACCCCCCATGCTGGCTGAAAAGGAATGTGTGAACTGTTCCCAGTCATCATGGATAAGTATACTGAAGAAAATTAACCCCTCCGGCCCTGCCTGACAAACTGCCGCATCCCCTTGGTAAAATCTTGTGTATGTAGAAGATCAAGCTAACTACATACCCCCTGTAGTGTGCCGCATCACCAGTAAACTGCTCTCCAATTTTTGCATGCCTTGACCACATGATCTGGCATTCCAGAGGTGCTGCATTATAATGATTTTCACCTTCCTGACCAAGGCAGCCAGCGGCTGCCACATGCGGCCAAGAGATGCCCACCTCACCATGAGGCCTACTATCCCCCTCCGCATTACACTACGCACTGCTTGAAGCAGGAAAGAAGGGAGATGATGACATCCTGCTGAATTTCCCACTTCTCTTCATGTTATGGCATTACTTGATTGATGTCACATCAGCTTTACAAGTACTCATTGAGAATCAGCAAGTACTGTAGATCTGATCTAGTGGGAGGAGTGTGCTTGTAAGCTGCTCAGAATCTGAATGTTCTTTTACAGCAAATATCTGGGCTTACACCAAGTGTCCTATTTAACTAGTTTGTTTTCTTTCTAGTGAACCATACAACTCTTTTATTGGCCAAAATTAAAAGACTGTGCACCTACTAGACTGCCTAGGACACAGCTGTCTGTGAGGATTATGGGAGGTTTGCCATGCAGAGGTGAATGCCTGGCCCTTGCAGCCACTGCCTATGCAAGGCACCAAGTTAAGGTCATAGTTTGGTAGGAACCTTCCAAACAATTTAGTCTAAACACTGGACACATTTAAGGCCAGGATAGGTAAGGGGCACTCTTCCATGTCTGCTGCTGTCTGTGTTGAAAAAAAAATTAATAAATAATGATCAGCTGATCTTGAGTCAAATGGAATTTCAAGGAGAGTTGCCTACACATTGGGCTTGACCTGGAATGGCACAGGAGACTGGCATTCAGGTAATGGAGAGGGGGATGTACACCACCTATACAAAAGCCATGATAATGCCAGCATGGGCCATATGGACAGCTCAGTGCTCAAACCAATGCCCACTGTGTACAGGGAAGCCTCTGCACGGCATGCACTGTGCTATCCAATTGACTTTGCAACTTGCAGAAACAGACCAGATGTGGATGTCTCCAATAGTCATGAGTACCATTTGGGACATACTAGTCATGGCTACTTTGCGATTTGTGGAACACAGCCACCAGACTGCTTGGACCATGGGGTATGGCATTCCCTACCATCTGCTGTGTCCTGGAGGATCCTGCAGTTTGGCCCAAAATGGTACAATGGTCTTAGTTGGGCCACACTGTCCAAGAGCCCCGCTGCTGTGAGGGGCCACACTGAGCTGGTGTGAGGTTGCTTTCTAGGTGCCCAAATTTATGATAGCAGTCTCAGTTTACTCCTTCAACGTATACATTTATCTTGGGGAGTACCTCCCTTGCCCTAATCACTCCTGCAGATTGACTGTCCTTGAAATGTTTGCTGTGCTGCTTGCTGTATGAAGCTAGCCATTTTGTAACATTCATTGTTACATAAGGGCAAACATAAATCCTTCTCTTTCACAAATAATAGGAACGCATAATAAAAAGGAAAATTACTTTGGTAAATATTTGCACAGATGTAAATTTACTGTCCTATAGTTATGAGGATTAATGGAATCTAAATGTTTACTATAAAATAAAGTTCATAGCCAATACTAATGGTGGAGTATGCTAAGAGCTGCAGTCATCCAGAGTGTTTGGACCTCACTGTAGTCACCTGCCTTCTATCCAGCATTTTTTGTGGAGGGTACCACTCGGTTATCCCAGTTGCATCCAGGAAGTCACATGATCAGTGCAGCGCATAGTTAAATCGCCACCGGGACCATACTGCCTTTAAGTTACAGTGAAAGAGCTGGACACCAGGTAAGTGCTGCACAAAGAGCATCTTGTTGCTGTCTCTAACTCCTCTCTCAGGCAGCCTGGTGGATGAACAACCCAGACACCTTTTTTTAATCATCTACACCTAACTGACCAAATGAGTGCCCTTAAACCACCTTTAAGATGGCTCCTGCAGTCCAGCCTGGTCACCAGATGCTCACCCCGTTTAACCGCTGCCTCTAATAAGTGCCACATGGTCTGGTATCTGGTATGCACAGTGCAGGCCAACCATGAGTTAAATTCCTTCCTGACAAATGGCATGACCTCTGGCCATGTAATGTTTGGTGGACCATGGATTTCCAAAAAAGGACCATTGCAGTACTGAGCCACTTGGCAAGACATCAGGACCACCCAGCTCCATAGTCCACCAGGTTAAAGCCTAAGTGCCCGCAACTTCCACTTCACCAAACAGAGGAGGGCAACCCATCAGGGGGTGAAGCCAGATGCTCACCCACCAAGTTGGCAGTGTGGTGTCTTAGTATAGAGACACAGAAACATAGAGTTTGTTGGCAGAAAAGGACCATTTGGCCCAGTAGTCTGCTCAGTTTTTTCCCTGCCTATTCTGTTCCGGTAGACCCTAACTGGTCTTCAGCAACCCTTCCCCCTTTTTATTTACTAGTATTCCCCTATGTCTATACCATGCATGTCTGAACCTTCCCCCCCACACACACAGTTGTTGCCCCATTACCTCTTGAGGCAGGCTATTCTAGGCATCCACCACCCTTTCAGTGTGAAGTAGTATTTCCTCACATTTCATAAATTCCTCCCTTCAAACTTTGTTCAATGCCCTCTTGTTCTGTTGCACTTTCCCATTTGAAACAGGTGCCCCACCTGTACCCTTTTCACTTCCATGAGGTACTTTTAGGTGTCTGTCCTGTTCCCTCTCTTCCTCATCTCCTTCAGCGTGTACATATTGAGATCCCTCAGTCTCTCATCATATGCTTTCTCATGCAACTCATGCACCATTTTAGTTGCCATCCTCTGTACTGCCTCTACACTTTCCCCATCTTTTTTGAGATGTGGCCTCTAGAACTGTAGACAATATTCCAGATGTGGTCTCAACAATGATCTATACAATTAACAAGCATACTATGGTGGAAATAGGACAAGCTTCTGGTCTAGCTTGGGCAGGTTCCCAGATAGAATACCTTGGGGTTACCCTAACACCTGATCTTCACAAACTTAGCCAGCTCAATATGCTTCCTCTGATATCCACGTTCCAAAAAGAATTGAACTGATGGCAGCACTTAAATCTCTTCCTCCCAGGGAAAATTGAGTCAGTTAAAATGATGCTAGCCCCCAGAGTATTCTATCTGCTGGCACATCTCCCTATCCTCATTCCTGACAAATGGTTCCAAAAACTAGATTCAATCATAGGCCACTTTCTCTGGGGGTCTTCCCCTCCCAGATTTGGTGGATCCAAGCTCAGGGCCCACTGGTCCAGAGGAGGGTAGAATCTTCCCTATTTCAAACATTACATGTATGCCTTCATCACATTAGGAACGTCACTGGTGTACCGTAAGAGTGGTCCCTCTCCCCTTCCAGCATGGGGTAGAATTGAACAATCTATCCCAGGCATACGGCATCCTTCCATATACCTAGAATTGCTGCTACCTCAAGCAGCTGCCCAGTGGATTACTATACAGGCGGCCCATAGTGCATGGTTTCTAACAGCTAGACTAGCCAATAAATTTCCAAGATTAGGAAGGTATACATACCTATGGGACAACCCTGATCTCCGTATTGAGGGTGAGACCTTCAGATGGGCTGCATGGGGAAAATTGCTCGATATGTACGATAGGGGACCTCCTCACTACTGGTGAATGCATTATTGACACCTTTCAGGGGCTACAAACCAAATTTAACTTAAATTCTCGGGACTTTTGGAGGTACCTCCAAATCAGATCTGTTTACCTCCACTGGAGGGACACCCATTGTAAATGTCAACCCTGTAAAGTACGGGAAACCAACCATGTCCCTGACCTGACACTTGGTGAATGGCTGGAAGCTCATAAGGCTAGAGCTGGAACTATCTACAGTATGTTATGTGACTCTCATCCAGATCCCACGAGTAAGGCTAGGGCCAACTGGCAGACCTATGCACTGAGATCCCTCTATCTGATTGGAATAGATGCTGGAGATTGGCCCAACCGGCGTGTATTGACCAAAAGAGTAGGTTGATTCAGAAAAAGATACTCCACTTCTGGTACAGAACACCAGCCCAACTTAAAGCTATGAGGTTTTCCTCAACGGATAGCTGCTGGAGGTGTGACTCTCCTGAGGCCGACCTTCTCCACATCCTCTGGGTCTGCCCCCAGCTTTCCCCATTTTGGTCCGAGGTGGTACACACTTGCTCCGCTATCCTTGAGGCAGATCTACCAATGTCTCCATCCACCATACTGTTGGGGTGTCCCCCTCAAAATACCCATTTGCCTATATGGAAACTGAAATGGCTTATTGTTGCTTCAGTTGAGGCGAAGCGGTTAATCCTTGCTAAATGGAGACCCACATCCCTGCCCACTGTACAGGAATGGATTGCTTCATTCGAAACACTGGCCATGAATGCTAGGCTGACCTTTTTGACCGGGCAACAAATGGCTACCTACTCTGACATGTGGTCTCCTTGTTTACATTACATAGCCCATCTAGCTGCCAACAAAAACCAGGCCCTACTCACTACCGTAGGGTAACTCACTCTCCTTGATAACAATAGACCCTCTATGTTCACTACTGCGAAGGTAACCAAATACTGTTTCAATAACAAACTATATTGGTGTATGGTTCCATTCCTGTATATACGCATATTCATGTATATATCTGACCTATAATGTCTTTCCCATTTACACGTACATCTGCTAAATGTTTACATATGTTGTATACATCTGCAAAGATTTCAATAAAAAATTTAACTGCAAACAATGATCTATACAATGGTAATATCACCTTTCTTCTTCTGCATGTGATACCTCTCCCTATGCACCTCTTCATTCCACTGGTCCTGCACACTGACTTGTCACAGTGCCCCATGACTGTGGTCATTAGATGTTAGAATCTGTAGATTCCTTTCCTTCTTAGTCAGAGAAGGTACCCTTTATAATTAGCTTCTGGGCTACTTTGTAGCTAAAGACACACTCTGCAGTCTCCTGACCATGTGGTTTGTTTCCCAGGATTAGGACTCTGACTGGGATCAGCCTTATGGCATCAGACAGATGCATCAACCAAATCAGGTTCTAGGAAAGAGGGAGGGTTACAGAACCACACATGACTGACTGCAAGCAGTACCAGAAAACATCACTAGAATTAGTCAGGCTACAACAAAGGTTTAAAAACAATGTTGGTCCATGCCAAGGCAGTTGAACCAGGAGGTTTATCTCCAAATTAAGAATATAATGACCAAAAGAGTAGGCTGATTCAGAAAAAGATACTCCACCTCTGGTACAGAACACCAGCCCAACTTAATCCTATGGGGTTTTCCCCAACGGATAGCTGCTGGAGGTGTGACTCTCCTGAGGCCAACCTTCTCCACATCCTCTGGGTCTGATGTAGACCCTGCACCATTTTAGTTGCCCTCCTCTGGACTGCTTCCATCCTGTCTATGTCCTTGCATAGATGAGGTCTCCAAAACTGTACGCAGTACTCCAGATGGGGTCTCACCAACTGTCTGTACAGAGGGATAACCACTTCTCTTTTTCTACTTGTGATGCCCTTCCCTATGCATCCCAGTATCCCCCTGGCTCTCCTTACTGACTTCTCACATTGCTTACCCACCTTTAGGTCATCTGATATGACTACACCCAGATCCCTTTCCATTATTGTTGTCCTTAGTACCTACCCTGCTATTGTGTACTCTTCTCCTGGATTTTTATTTCCCAGGTGCATTACTTTGCACTTCTTTGCATTGAATCTAAGTTGCCATATGTCTGACCATTCCTCCAACCTTGCCAAGTCTCTTCTCATCCTTTCTACCTCCCCTTGTGTATCAACTCTGTTACAGATCTTTGTGTCACCTGCAAAGAGGCATACCTTTTCTTCCAGACCCTCTGCAATGTCACCTATAAAGATGTTAAAGAGGACTGGACCCAGTACTGAGCCCTGAGGTACTCCACTAGTAACCCCCTTTCTTCAGAATGTGTTCCATTCACTATTACCTTCTGTGTCCTGTTGTGCAGCCAGTTTGCTACCCAGGCTACCACCCTGGGACCCACTCCCAGGCTGGCTAACTTGTTATTAATCTTTTGTGGGGACAGTGTCAAATGCCTTGCTAAAGTCTAGGTAGGCCATATCCACAGCCCCTCCCTGGTCTATTACTTTGGTCACCCAGTCAAAGAAATCGATTAGATTCATCTGACATGACCTTCCTGCTGTGAATCCATGCTGCTTTGGGTCCTGTGCCCGCTGCCTCTAGGTACTGAACAATTCTTTCTTTCAGAGTGATTCCATCATTTTCCCCACCACTGAGGTCAAACTAACAGGTCTGTAGTTTCCTGCTTCTGCCTTGCTCCCACTTTTGTGAAGGGGATCATATTTGCCCTCCTCCAGTCTTCAGGTACCACCCATCTTCCCATGATTTGTTAAAAGTGTGGTTAGTGGTGTCACTAGGTCCTCCTTAGCTCTTTTAGGATTCTAGGGTGAATCCGTCAGGCCCCATTGCTTTGTCCACCTTGAGTTTCAGGAGTTCTTTCCAGGACTCTTTTCTTCTGTAAATGGACTGGCATCAACCCCCCTACCCAGAGTGCTTCTACTGTTTGGTTTAGGTAACTCCTCCTCTTCTTCTTTTGTGAATACTGAACAAAAGTATTCATTCAGTATCTCTGCCTTTTCACTGTCTCCCTCTGCCCACCTCCCCTCTCCATTATTAATCTTCACTATCCTTCCCTTAACTTTTCTATGCTCCCTAATGTACCTATAAAAGGTTTTATCCCCCTTCTTTACTGAGTTGGCTATCTTTTCCTCAGTTTGGGCCTTTGCTTTTCTGACTGCCTTCCCCACTTCTTTCTGCTTTAATTGATATAGTTCCCTGTCGTGCTCCAACTGTGATTCCTTATACTTTTTGAATGCAGCCTTTTTCTCCTTAACCCTGACACCTCTTTTGAGAACCATAGTGGTTTTTGTTCCGTTTTGTTTTCTTTATTTGTTTCACACAAAGGCTTGTTGCCTCCATGATAGCAGTTTTGATTTTTCTCCATTGTTCTTCCACCCCTCCTTTCTGGCCATTTGCTAATGCATTCCTCATGTATTCACCCACTATGCCAAAGTCAGCCCTTCTAAAGTCCAGTATCCTTGTCTTTGTATGGCTTGTCTCCATGGTTGTGTTTATTGTGAAGCACACTGTGCAGTGGTCACTTGTTCCCAGATGTCTACTGACTTCTAAATTTGTGATCCTCTCTCCATTTGAGGATACCAGCTCTAATATTGCTCCCTCCCGAGTGGGTTCCACCACTAGTTGTCTAAGGCATGCCCCCTGTAGGGCATCGAGAATGACCCTACTCTTGGATGTGGCTGCAGTCCATGTAGCCCAGTTAACATCTGGCATATTCAGGTCCCCCATCAACAGTATCTCCCCTTTTTCAGCCATTTTGAGAATGCCCTCTATCATTTTCTTGTCCATTTCCTCCCCTTGAGATGGGTGTCTGTATACAACCCCTGTGCAGATTGTGATGCCATTCCCTGTCTCCATGGTGACCCAGAGTTCCTCTTGTCCTCCCCCTTTACTTTTTAGTTCTGTAGCTTTGATCCCTTCCCTTATGTAGAGAGCTACTCCATCTCTTCTTTTACCCTCCCTGTCCCTTCTGTAGATTGTGAACCCTGGTATGTTGACATCCCAGTCATGATTCTCCATGTACCATGTTTCTGTGACTGCCACAATATCCAAGTGTTCCTCTTCCATCAGGGCTACTAGCTCTGGAAGCTTGTTTCCCAGACTACGGTCATTAGTACTCATTGCCCTCCATTTAATGTTGGCTTTATCCTTTTTTTACCCCATCCCTGCTCTTATTGCCCTTGTCCATTTTTCCATTTACCCCTGTCCTGCCCTCTGTCAAGCTCTGTACCTCAGTGTTTACCCTACTACCTGCCATGTTTTGTGGGGGAAGACTTGAACTTTCCTGTTTCCTATCAGCACCTACCCCCTTGGCTAGTTTAAAAGCTTGCCAAGGAAGCCTTTAAACCTGTCACCTAGGAGCACGTTTCCCTTCCTGGATAGATGCAGACCATAATGCCAATATAGACCTTCATCTCTCCAGGTGGACCCCCAGTCCCCAATGAAGCCAAAGCCCTGTGCTCTGCACCAGTTTTGCAACCATTCTTTAAACTGCATGGTGTGCAGTACCCTAGCTTCACCACTGCCATTGACTGGCAGCACCTCTGAGAAGGTTACTGTGCTTGCTACCTGTCTGAGGCCCTTCCCCAACTCCACAAATTCATCCTGCACTGCACTGATCTCATGCCTAGCTAGGTCATTTGTCCCAAGGTGGACAATGATATCTAGTTTCCTGTCCTGTGATGCTGCTTCTGCAATCCTGAGGATTTGCTTCCTGTCCCTCCCAAGCCATGGCACCAGGCAGGCACCTTACTTCCCACTCCTCTCCCTTCCCCAGGTTTACACCCCTAACAACTGAGTTCCATATCAGAAGCTGTTTCTTTCCCCTGTGGTGTCCCTTACCACTCTTTTGTGGGTCTCCCTTGTGGATGTCCCCAGCATTCTTCTTGGTCTCCAATGAGAGGGTGTCATCATAGAGGAACCTTGATTTGCCAGACTGACATATGATTTGTGTAGAGGTACAACTTGGGGGCTACGCCTCTGTTTCACTACCCTCACCCTCCCAGAACCTACTGTGGTCCATCTGCTCTTCACACATGGCAACCTCTGAGGCAGTGGTTGTGGAACTGGTGCTCTTTGGGTGGGGGAGGCCTCCTTAGTCCTTGCCAGTTCAGCCTGGATATGGGCAACCTCCTCCCTCAGAGCTGACAGTTGCCTGCAAATAGGGCAGCAACGCAGGTTCCAGAATGTCTCCCAGAAAATTGCTGCCACACAGCCAGTGCATTGCACCACTCCCCACATGTCCCTCTTCCTTATAATATACAATGAGTAATATATACATTTTTTTTTGTGTGTGTGTGCGTGTGTGTACTTACCTTTTATGCACTGTGCTGGGTAATTAAGAATATTACAGTTCTACCCCAATACCTGTTGTGGAGGTGATGTCAGAACCTTGGCTATAAAGAAATGCCATGCCTGGGGTGGGTGGGGTGAGGAAGGGTGGGTGGTGGGTAGGCCACAAGCACTGGTGACTGTTAGAAACAATCAAATACACCACTGCTCCACCACCCTGGTGAGTATTGCCCTTTATAGTAAGTCAACCAACACCACAATTTACTAGACCACTGCTCCTACACAAACCACTCTACTGAGTCCAGGGATAAAAATGAACTCACTGCTCAGCCAGCTGGACACTTCTAAAATATTGCATAAATATCCTTCCAAATCCTATGTGTCTAGCACAGAAATCAAGCAATTTCAGTTGTATTTAACCCCCTCTGGTTATAAAATTACTACACTTTAATGGAATCCTGCAATTCTTAATGCCAATAAGAAAATAATGAAACTTTCTGTAGAAAGCGTAGCTTACCTTCCTATCTAGTCCCCAACAAAATTATGTTTTACCAGGTACCCAGTTCCTCAAATACATTCTAGTTTGTTCTCTGCAGTTTAGCAAGAGTAAGGTAATAGACTGGGAGTTATTATTAATCAAGCAAATAAATAAAGGATATGTGATGGGGGAGTGTGTGATAAGCGATTTATTTATATAAGTGATGTTTGACTTTGGGTACCCTCTCAAGTGGCATAAACCATGAATGAGCTGCCTGAGGACAAACAGCATGAATATAGATAAATCATTTATCAAACACTCCCCCTTTGCATATTTCATTTATGTAATAGGGTAGGAGTTTGTGTGAGTGTTTATTTTTGTTTTGTAATTTTTTTTAACTTTATTTCGTAGGAGTTTGTGGGTGTCTGTATTTTAAAAGAGTGCTCCTGCATGCTGCTTGTGCCTGGTAGCTAAGGGCGTTCTTAAGGATGCAGCATTTGGATGCCTCATCATCATGTGAACATGGCTGCTGACTGGTGCAGCAAGCACCTTTTCAAAATTATAGTAAAAAAATGGTGGTTGTGGTTAGTAAGTGATAGGGGCTTGAGCAGGATCATCATTGGCTTCAGTTTTCAACAAATGTACAGAAAGGAAAAAGCATTTCTTTGTTTTTATGGAGGCTGTGCAGCATGAGGCATTGTGAGGGGCTTAGGATGCTGGGGGAGTTACAGGCAAGCAGGGGCTGTGGAGCCAGCATTCATGAGGGATAGGAGCAGAACAGCAGGTCAGTGGCAAAGAGGACAGCAAAAGCTAATGCATTTCCCCCAGGAGATGGTCATGCTGACAAGCATAACTGTGAGAATTTATGATGGTTTCTAGGGGCAGGGGAGTTGTATTTGCTGCATGAGATGTTTTGCAGGGTCTGGGAGTTGTGCGTATGTGTGCCTGATCTGTGTTGAGAGAGGCAAGTGTGGGCAGTCATGGCATGGCTGGGGGAGGGCATGACATAGTAACTATAGTATATGTATAAATCGTTGATGACATAGTTACTATGTGTAGAAATCCAATTTATACATATTGTTCCTCCAGGATTCCTGCCCTGAGTGGGCACATCTACCACTTAGCAGAGCAGCACGGCAATATTCCTTGCTGCTGCCCGCTCCCCTCCTCTGCAAGCCAACCTCCTGGATCCTTGACCAAGCTCCCTTGTCCAGAATTCCTGCCCTGTTTGGGAACATCTACCACTTAACGGAGTGGCATGGCCATACTCCTGGCTGCTGCCCACTTCACTCCTCTGCAAGCCGATCTCCTGGATCCTCAACCTGGCTCTCTCATCCAGGATTCCTGTCCTGAGCAGGCACATCTACTGCTTAGTGGAGTGGTGCGATCATACTCCTGGCCACTGCCCGCTCCTCTCCTCTACAAGCTGACCTTCTGGATCCTCAATCCGGCTTCCTCATCCAGGTACAGCCACAAGGCACCTTTGAATTTCATAGTGCCTTCTGATTGGTGCGGCGGTCCCGGTCATGGCTCCTGATTGGACCGCCAAGCTTCCCAGCTCCTTGCGATTGGTGCATCTTTCAGACCCAACTCTGCCAGCTCTCTGCACTGTTCTCCTTTGCCCTGTAATCGTTGTATCTCTGAATTGTATATCTGAATATTTTATAAATTCCTATATATTTTTCACCATTTAATTTTCAGATTAATTGCTAATTGTTCAGTTTGGAAATCTGCTGCTATTTTAAATCTGAAGTTACCAAGACTGTATTGCTTAGCATAAATTGCTTAGATTGAACTATCTTTTGCCACTCCAAACTTCTGCACTCCTGCTGTCCTAACTGCCTCTAATTCTATTTTCTTTCTGACTTTTTTGGGGGCCCCAGCTACCGTTTACTCCTATTCTGAATTAAGGCCTGACACACCTTGCACATTCGACCTTGGACCCTTTCCCCACAGCTATAGACTAACTCCTGCTCTGGCACCTCCCCTAATCATCCTCTTTGGTTTTCCCTTAGCTCCTGCCATTCCACTTAACTGTCTTTTGTTTAAGTTTATTCTGCTCCCTGGGCCCCTGCTGATGGTCTGCCTCCAGATCCCTCATCCACCTATTTCCCTTGCTTTAACCTCTCCTGTTTTGCTTCTCTCTCCCCTCTAGGATTCCTGCCCTGAGCAGGTGCATCTACTGCTTAGCAGAGCAGCACAGCCATACTCCTGGACACTGCCTGCTCCCCTCCTCTGCAAGCTGACCTCCTGGATCCTTGACGCAGCTCTCTCATCCAGGTACGGCCGCAAGATGCCTTTGAATTTTCTAGCACCTTGTGATTGGTGTGGTGGTCTCGGTCATAGCTCCTGACTGGACTGCCTGGCTGCCTGGCTCCTTGCAACTGGTACGCCTTTCAGACCTGGCTCTGCCAGCTTTCTGCACTGCTCTCTTTTGTCCTGTAATCGCTGTATGTCTGAATATTTTGTCCCCTCCTCGTATCTCTGAATATTTTGTCCTGACCCCAGCCTCGGCCTCTAATAAATACAATTGTGCTCCTCTCATTCCTCATAGCAGCCCTCTCATTGGCTTCAGACTTAAGCAGCTCCTCTTAACACAGTTCCTAATCCTGTCCTCTCCTCTACTTCCTTTAGCCACTGCACTCTGCACATTCTTTTCCTTTTCATCTCCACCTAGTTAACACACCCTTTTCATCTCCACCTAGTTAACTCAGCCTGCTTATCCAGTAAGTCATTCTTATTTTGGCCATATCAGGACTACCCTCCTGCACCCTGTTGTGCTCACACTCCTGTTTCTTCTACACCTGACACCTTTCTCCTACCCTCTCCACTATTTTAGCCTTAGAAGATGAATTACCTCATGCAAGTTCCTCTCCTGCTTCTTCTCCTCCTTCTTATACCGTTCACATGGTCATGCTCTAAACCCGCCCTGCTACACACTAACAGTTCCCTGAATAGAGATCTACCCATGAGCACATCCTCTTTAAATACAACATTTACTTGGTTACTCACTCACACCCTCCCAGGTAACAGCCTGAAGTACTGCCACCCTCTACTTGAATACCCTCATCTTCTGCAGCCACTTACCCCCCTCTAGAAATACCCTTCAAAAAAAAAAAAACTCAGATGGAGACATCAAAAAGCATCTAAGTTCCTCACCCTTTATCTTTCTAGGATTGCCCTGCTCCTCATTCTACTCTCAGGAAATGTACACCCTAACCCTGGGCCTCCCTCAACATCCAACTCTTGACCCTGCAAGCCAAGGTCCCTCACCATTTCCTCCATTAACATCCATAGTCTGCTACCTAAGCTTGATGACCTACAAGTCTGGGTGTCACCGCATAAACCCAAGATCCTAGCCCTTAATGAAACATGGCTGTCCCCTAAAGTTCCTGACAATGCTTTAACAATCACCGCCTATGTCCTCTTTAGACTTGACTGCATCGGTAAACAGTGTGGAGGCTGTGCCATCTACTTGAAAGATACCCTTAAGGGACAAGTTGTCTCAATAGCACCCCCTGCTAACAACTCACAAATGCTGGCAGTTAAAATAATCCTTGGTCAGCATGGTAAATCTCTCACCATTATATCTGTTTATATCCCCCCCAAGTGACCAAGACTCTGGCTTTTGAATGATCACTGACTACCTCGATAACCTTCACCGTCATACTGAGACTGTGGTTATGGGTGACTTTAATGTAAATTGGCTTGCCTCTGAAGCTGACCCATATAAAGATGCCCAAGCAGCCATTGACATCACCCAAATGGTACCCACCCCCAACTAGGATCAATTATAAACTAGCTGCAGCTCCCTACTAGACCTGATTCTCACTACTCAACCTAGTAGAATCTCTAGCACCGAAGTCCTACCTAACTGTCTGAGTGATCATTCTCCAATTATCTGCCAATGATCCAATAGGAAAGGCAAGGCAAAGTTTATTTTTTAGGCACCCAATCCCAGAGGGTATGGGCACCATACAAATAAATATATGCTATTCATAAAATATAACACAAAGAAACAACATACTAATAAAAACATGAGATGATAAGAACAGTTAATAGTACTAATAGTCCTTAATAGGGCTATACCAGAAATAGATACTAAAAAACAGTGTCTGGGAATGCTTGATTAAACAGGAGGGCCTTGAGGTGGGCCTTAAATACTTCCACTAAAGGGGCCTCCCTTACCGATGGAGGCAGTGAGTTCCATAGGACAGGGCCAGAGACACTAAATGCTCTGTCACCAGCGGCCTTTAGCCTCACCCTATGAACCACAAGGTTTAGGATGCCAAAAGGAAGCCAAATCTCTCCTATCAGTGAATTTAAAAAAAGAAAGGCTCCCTCAATTCCTCACCTTACTTGCACAGATTGACTGGTCCCCCTTAGACTATATGAAGAACATTGACATTGCTCTAAACCACTTCATCATGAGGTTTAATGAAATTTGTGACAGGTTTGCCTCATTTAAGAAAAGAAAGCTTAGAGGATCCTCTAACTCCTGGATTACCCCTGCCCTAATTTACATGATGAAGGACAGGGACAGTCTCTGGCACTGTGCTATCACCTCTGGTTGCCAGATTGATTTGCAACACTACAAAGTGGCCAGGAACCAGTGTATTCAGTATGTAGTGCCAAATAAGATCATTACAGACATGAGCTCACAAACTCCTGGGGTGACAACAAAAACGTCTGGGATAACATCAAAAGACTCACAGGGAAACCTAATAAATTCTCCCCCTATATGCTTGAGGTTAGTGGCAATGTCATTCAGGACCACAAATTAATTGCAGACACCTTTAATGTCATTTTTACAGACCTTAGAGGTGTCGTCCCCCTGGACTTCTTTAATGATTACCCCTCGCCTGGTAGCAATGGCAAAACTTCTCCTCCCCTGAATACCCCCCATTCTATTTCAGGAGAGTGTCCCTTGCTGAATCCAGAACATATCTTCTAAAGGTTTTAGGTAAATCAAGATTTAGCAGCAATACTCTAGACTTAAAGCTTCTTTCCCTCTCCCTTGAGGCCATCATACTCCCTCTCACTAAACTCCTGAACCTCTCACTCTCCCTTAGACAGTTCCCCCAGCTCTGGAAATCTGCTGTTGTCATTCTGGTACACAAAAGTGGAGACAGGTCTCAACACTCCAATTACCGCCTCATCTCAATCCTCCCCCCACTCTCAAAAGCCCTTGAGCACATTGCTGTGGATCAACTGTCTGAATACCTTGACAAGTATCACATCTAATATCCACAGCAACATGGCTTTAGAAAATCCCACAGTACAACCACTGTCCTGCTGGAATTTATGAATCACATTCAAAAGGCCCTGGACACCAGACATTTACTAGGAGCAGTGTACATTGACCTGACCAAGGCTTTTGACACTGTTAACCACCAGCTTCTGTTGAGTTCCCTCCCTGCCCTTGGCCTCTCCAATGAGGTTACAAATTGGTTTGAAAGCTACCTGATGGGTAGGTACTAAGTCAAGATCAATGTGATCCTTTCTGAAAGTCTTAGAGTGCTATCTGGGGTACCCCAAGGATCCATCCTTGGACCACTTCTCTTTAGCTTCTTCATTAACAATCTCCTGGCAGCTTGTGACAGTAAAATTATCCTTTATGCAGCCAATGCCATTCTTTTTTCTGCTTACATTGTCCCTGTTCCTTTATCCCATGATCTTCAGTCAAACTTCAATCATGTCGAAACATGGTTTGATCAGCATAAATTGCTGATGAACTATAAAAAGACCAAGGCCATGCTGTTCAGTAACTCTCACAGCAAATTCAGAAATTCCAACTTAACAATGCTTAACAAACTTCACCTCCCACTCAAACAAGTACAGGAATTCAAATACCTTGGAATTACTCTTGATTGCTCTCTGTCCTATAACACTCATGTTAGTCTCATATCCAAAACCATAAACTCAAGGTTGGGGATCCTCCACCACCATCACCACTGTCTGACCACTGAGGCCATGTGTATTGTAGTTTCCAGCACAGTCTTTTCCATAGTTAGTTATGGGATAGTTTCCTATGGATCTGCCACAGATACTTCCCTTAAAAGAATCAAGACTCCACTGAATAAGTGCTGCCATCTTGTAAGAGGAGCTGAGAAATGAATGCATACCTGCGATCTCTATAAGCATTCCAACTGGCTCAATCTTCATGGAAGGCTAGCCTACCAGATTTGCTTACTAGCAAAGAAAATTTGCCTCCACCTCACTCCACCCACAGCTTATGCCTTTATGTTGCCCACCCTAACGTACGGTGCACACGCAGTGCTAATAAATCCACTTATCTTGTCCCCTTCTGCTGAACCTCTCCAGCCCAATGCTCCTTCTATGTCAGGGCCCCTTCCCTGGTGAATGGACTGCCACCCGAAGTCTCTTCTGAAAATAAACTAGGCCCATACAAACACAAACTATTCCAGCACCTCACTAATCTTAGCAAGTGTGACTTCACTCATTAGGCTTACTCACCGTTCTCTCACTTTCCATGCCTCCTCCTCCACAACTTAATCCCTTCCCTCTCTCCCTTTCCCACCCTCTAACCACTTACTCCCCTCTCAATCCCAATGCTCCTCTATGTCACAGCCCCTCATTTGGTGAATGGGCTCCCCCCCAAAGTCTCTGCTGAAAATAAACTAAGCCCCTGCAAATGTAGTCTACACCAGCACCTCACTAATCTCAACTAGTGCAACCGCACTCACTGCACTCACTCTTTGTTTCACCTACCCCTTGTCCCATCTCTCTTCTCCCCTCTGCTTACATCCTCACTCCATACCTCCTACCCTTTCATGCTCTTCCTCCTCCATACACCCCTTTCATCGACTCTATTTCTCCCATCTTCTCTTATCCCTCCTCTCTCTCTCCATTCCCTCACTAATTCTTTCTCCCTCACTGCAATCCCACCTTTCCCACATTCATCCCCACTTTCCTCTTCCCCACATTCTAACCTTTCCCACCTTAATCTCTACCCCTTTCTATATTCCTAACCCTGCCCTTTAGTCCCTACTCTTGCCACCTCCCCCTCCACAAGCCTGACCTTGCACTTCCATGGCCTCTTGCACTTAATCAACAATGTCACATTTTGACTGCCTCATACCCCTTCATTCTTCCCTCCACTACTCTGCATTTCCTTATTACGCTCTCAGTTACCCTTCCTATGTCTATACCTCTACCAATGTAGCCTGGTCACATCTCCCCACTTTTAGTATTTTGATTCTCAATTGTCTCATTTCCAGATTGTTTAATCCTAGAGTTTCCTATGCCTATTGATTTGAATGTTAGCCGAGGAAGGTATATAACCCACCCTGTATTGAATATTGTCTTGTTGTTTGTTTCATATTTGCATTGATGCAGAACCTTTGTAAATGAACCTCTGGTTCAAAGATACTTGTAATCTCAGTACTTAATAAATAAAAATAAATAAAGCTACATGAATTTATTAGGCTGCATTTTCTCCAACCTTATTAGAGAAATCTAATGTTCCTAAACTGCATGAATATAATCAGCTTAGACTAATGCATAATTCTGTTATACTAGAAAAGTATGGAAATAAAGATGGAGTTAATTGGGAGGAAAAAAGACTTATAAAGGAAAAAGTATTTAATTTGTTTGAAGTTAAAACAATATCCAGAAATCTAGGAATGCTGAACACACACTAATAAGCAAATTCAGTGGGTTTGGGGCAGACCCATTTTGTCGAATCCAAGATTTGACTGCTTAATGATTATAATGCATTAAAATGAATGAAATAGAGAGCAACATTGTTTAATTAGTGAGTATGGCTATTAAGTGCCCAATACATTCAAACTGGAACTGACAACAATTACAGTACCTTTCTTCTGGCATGGGATCATTCTGCCACACGGCTAAAAATACTACAGCAAAAGACAGTCTAACAGAAACAGAGTCTGGCAAAATACCAACCTGTTTTGTGCACCACGTCCATTGAAAACAATGGGTCTTTATGTTTTCTTGTGGGGGGCCTTCACTTCCGTACCCCCCTATTTGGGAGGCTTTACCCCCATACCCACCGGAACTTAAGTAACTAACTATGGGGGGACCTCAGGGATGGGGAGAAACTCAGGAGGTGGAAGTTTTTTTTAAATAACTGTAAAAGGTTGTAGCAGGGGAGACCGGGGGGGACCGAACCAGGGTCCCAGGTCTGCTGAATGCACCATGTGCTGGTGCTCTAGCCACTCCTCCATGGGAGTGGCTTGAACAGGCACCCAGCACACAGCAACTTGCACACACTCCCTTTCAGTATGCAGAAACAAGGGTAGTGGTATTTCCCTACCACTGTTCTACCCCTGTCACTGTTAACCCCTGCACTCACTATACAGTGAGGTTAATACCATGCTGTCTTACATGCACGATATTGACCTTTGATGGTAAAAAGTGGCTTGCCATTTTTTTTAAAACAACCAGATTGGAGAAACCTATGTAACCCCCCCTGTTACCCGGGGTTACTAGAATCCCAGTAAGACCTAGTGGTAGGCAGGAAAGGCAGCTTGTGAAACTCCAGTTAAATGGATTTCACACTGTCTCACTCTGTTCTCTGTCTCAGCTGAGACTGAGGGATGACATCGTTTAGAACTGTTGCAGCTGCATAAGCCACACTGGAATGTTGCAGCTGGAGGTTAGAGTAGAACGTTGGGGAATTTGAAGTCAGTCTGTAGAGTTCAGTAGAGGTGGCAGTCTGAAAGAGGGGCTCTGCTGTAAGCAGACCCTCAGAGCTCTTAGCTCTGTCAAAGAGCTACTTTTGTTGTATAGGTGTGTGTTCTCACCTGAAGAGGAACACAAGAAGAGCATATTGAAGTGATGCAGACCGCTTTCAATGGTTCAGAGCCCCATCCCTGCAGGGATAGGGGGAAGGTATCAGCCTGTTTCAAGGGGAAACCCCCTTGGTCTGGCCGGGGAAAAGAAGCTGCCTGGTTTAAGATCGTGCTGAGGCACCAGAAGCTCTGGAAGAGAGTTCCTTGAAGAGGAAATGCCTGTAGGGCACCTGCAACCGAAGGGTGAGTTCGCTCTGCTAAAGGGCCATGAGTTTTCCCCTGCATCAAGATGAAACTAAAGGGACTATTACTATGTGGTTAGGAAAAGACAGCCAAGTACAGATTGGAAGATGTGGGGAGTGGACTGCTTAATTCTGTGGGGGGTCTAGAGTAATGGACAAAGCCACTTATTAAGTATGTTCAAGTCCAGCACAAATGGGATGTAAAGACAGTAGATTGAATGTGAGATACATTTAAAAAGAATATACACAGCAAAGTGTGTTAAAGGGTGAGGTGTTACAGTCCAAAGAAATGGCCGGGTATGAATTACGGGAGCAAGAGGTGGGAGACCCCCCATCAGTAGTAACCAAATTCACCTCTATGGATTTTTTCTGGGACACCTGTTGCTTTCTCTCAGGTACTTGGCCAGTGCCTGAGGAAAGTACCCAGATGTGGGATTGATGAGGAAGATTCCCTTATGGAGCAGAAGTGCTCATAGGTGGTTTTGGGAGCCACCAGTAAATGTTTCGATGCTATATGGAAAGTGTCCAAGTGGCTGGCAAGGTAGCTGAGACAGGGAAAACCCAGAGCAGCGTACAAGTTCGTGCTGTGTGCCCAGTGTGTTTCAGAGCCTGAGGGCTAAAGTGATGATAATGTGTTCTGGTCTCCTTAAATCTGCATTACCAGGGGTATAGCCCTGTGGGGGTCCATCTATGCTTTGTTTATTCTGTTGGATGTGAATAAAAGCCACACTTTAGAATCCCACTTCTGGTATTGGACATTACAGTTATTGCTTCCTTTGCCTGGAGTTACTTGGATGCCCCTGTGCAAAGTAGCCAAACCTAGCCAATGTGCTGAGTGACATATTCCTCCCTGAATCCATCCCACCAGGTAAAGCTGTCAGATAGAAACGGCATACATGGGTGGGGTTACAAAAATGGAGGCACCGCTGGGATTTGGGTTTGGAATTTAGGGAGGAATGTAAGAAAGGTCGCTCGGACAATGGCTAGTGTTTTTGTTATCTGGCAGTGGGTAGCCCAAAAAGCTGAAGCAACGTTTAGTGCTGTTATTAAAATGCCAACTGTTTACCAAGGAGCAGTAAAGCCTGAGAGTGTATGCCCTTGTCCTGCATCAAATTTACAGCATTTACCAGCTTTTAAAACTGTTTGTGACAAAGGAAAGTGTGGAAAACTGTGAGTAGCAAAAGGAAAATTGTGCTCTAGATGTTGGAAATGCTTTCTTGTGAACAGAGAGACTTGTTGTGCTTAATGGCCATGAAAAATGTTGAAATGGGCTCCCGCTGTGGAGTCAGTTGAAAAAAAAAAGGGTGGTTTTGCAGTTTAAATTTGTCTGCTCAATGATTGCCATGAGGAGAAGAGCATGAGAGGAAAAGAGGCTCATTTGCATGGCGTTGAGTGATTGGTGAGACTGCAATCAGCCCACCCCCAGTCAGCTCTAGATTGACTGCACAGCATTCAAGAGGGAGAATGAGTGGACTGTGTGAACTGGCTTACCAGAAGGAGCATCGCAGTGACTGTATGTGCTGTAAAAGTTTAAAAAACTGACTTTTCTGTTTAAATTCGGGCTCAACCCGCATCTTGGTCGACTGGATTGTGAGTATGGTGTTCAGAGGGACAATTGGCAGGACTGCTAACCCTCTTCTTTCCAGAGGCCTCCAAGTCTGGCTGCAGGCAATTTTTCCATCGTAGCAAACAGCTACTGATAACAGTGAGTACTAACAGAAATAATTGCTCAAACTAAGTGATTTTGCCAAAAGCCAGCTAAATCTGTGTGTATCAGTGTAATCGCTTTGCAAATAAGGACTGTGTTAAGTTTTACCAGCAAAGGCAAGCATTCTAAGCAATCAACTGTGAGCATAATTATAGGTTCAGCATCAGTATAAGTTTCAAAGCCATGAGAGAGACTATGAGTTGTATCAGATATGCAGCAAGAATTATAGGCCATCCTGTGCTATGAAATACTGAGGCTTTAAGGGACTGTAAGCTAGAGCAATGTCTTCAGCAAGTAAAAAGTCCGTGGTAAATCATATAAATGTGCTAGGAAAAAGAACAGTGCAAGTTTGTGCAGTTTGAGCAAAATTATCAGTAGACTGTGTAAATCGGATGCGCAGTGGCTTGACCCAATTACAGAATGTTGATGCGTAGGAGTCCTGCCACCGCCATTACAGGGTGGGGTAGTAATGTAAACACAGCAGCAGAGGAGCCATTTTGAAAGAGAAAGAAAGTTTTCAGTGATGTGGGACTTGATATAACAGTGAGCATTGTTTGTGTTTTCTCTGCAGTCATGGCTTCAGGATCAGCCCACTACCTGGATCATGCCCGGGCTGTGGTAGCAGTAGAAGTTAACGAGTTAAGGGACATTGAGAGATGTTACTACAGAGGATGACTGCCTCCTCATGTGGCCATTCCTGGATATCCAGTGCAAGTATGTTTGATGTGCTTAAATGCTGGAAGGGACATCTTCATGGTACCTCACTATTCTGGGTGCCTAGAGAAATATGATTTGTTTAAAGAGCCCAAGATTCATTTGGCTCTTTAAACAACCAGGTACAGCTGTCAGATAGAAATGGCATACATGGGTGAGGGTTACACCTAGCTGTAACTTTAATCAGCAAATAGATTTAAATGATTTAAAATGGAAAGATGTAGAAGTCCTGTTAGCCACTATAATAGTATTATGAATCTGTGGTAATTTATATGAACTTATGCCTGTCTGTTATGTGTTGTGATGTGTTCACTGTTTGAAAACTGTACCCTCTCAGGTAGTGCTTGAAAATAGGCAGGATTTTTGCCTAATGCACTTACCCGGTTACCAAAAGCCAATAAATAAATATATTTTTCCTTCTGTCCTATAGGTACAAATTTTGTTTAAATGTATAATGTGGATCTCTGAATTTGCTTGATAAGTGTATTTTGAAACAGAATGAATTATTTTATTTTAATGATAAAAAACCATAACGATATGGTTAAAAAAACAACAACAAAAAATAGCATAATAGGGTGTACATCACCTGTCAGATATATTGGCATATGCCCCAGATGGATTGGGAAAAATGAGGCATAGCTGAGTGCCTACACTCACCCAGGAAGAGCAGTTGCATAATTTAATGCACACCCTGGAGAGTGTTATAGCACTGATGAACTTGTCATATTCTGAAAATTTGAAAGTAGATCACTTTATAAAATCAGTTTAAAAGATCACCTGACCTTGTTCATATTGCTGTGGTATGGTTGTTCCATTTATTACTTTAGAATGCAAGTGCACTATTTCCACAGAGTTCTATAAAACCCTTTTATTATTGCTTTTTGCATCGCTACAGTAAGTAAACAATAACATGACAGGTTGTACTTTACACTACTGTATATTGTTGCATGCCCAGGGGTATAGGGAGGCACAAGACCACTAGCAGAGCAATTGCATGTCATGGGTATGCAGCCACTATAGCATAATGCAAACCCTGGAGTATGTTATTGCACTTATAAAATAGATTTGTTTCACAAATAAAACATAGATTAAGAGCAATATTTGTAACCATGCTTTAAGCAATATTGTCACATGGTCATGTGATGGGCATTGCAATCATATCTCTCTATTTTAGCTACCCATTTTATAAGATAAAGATGTTTGTTTACACAGTCATGCAATGAGCAATATCATCTCACATTCATGTGATTGTATTCCATGAATCACAGTGCAGGATTTCTCTGTCCTGTGCTATAATGATCAGTAATCCTACAGGAAACTTCATTTGCTTGCGCCTCATGCAGGTTAGTGTGTGGGGGTGGCATTACTTCACAGCAACTCCACCACTATCCATATCTTACTGCTTAATGAATTCAATAAACCTTAACAATAATTGTTTCATTGATATTCTAAATTAGGAAATAGAATACTATGTTTGAAATAAAAATGTAAAAAATAAGGACTTATAGGCCCAGGTATTCAAAGGAGATGCACTCAGCGAACTGAGTTTCGCCAGCGCACCCCCAGTAATGTGCCCCTGGGCCATAATCAAAAGGAAGGCATGCAATGCACAATTTCAGACATGCCACAATGCAAAGATAATGTATGTGGTGCATCTGGAGGGGGGCATTCCCATGTATATGTGACACATCGCAATATTCAGCCGAGATGTGCGGACTAGCTGCCTGCACATCTCAGAGATGTGCCACACAAAGTTAGGCATGTAAAAAGCCACACATAACTGGTAGTTACCCACAGACAGGCTGCTGTAATCCACAGTGCAGAATAGCAGCTGCTAGCTCCTGGGTGGCTACCCCCCAATCCCTGATCATGGAATACAATAAATCCAAACCCATTTCCCTGGAAGTCTAGTGGCCCCCCTCCCATCCCCAAGTGTACAATAAAATAAAACACACCCTTTTATCCCTAGTAGTCTAGTGGTACCCTCTCCCATCCCTGAGTGTGCAATAAAATAAAGCACACCCTTTTATCCCTGGTAGTGTAATGGCACCCCCCCATCCCTGAACCTGATTGAAGAGTTATAAAACAATAGCCACCATCTCTGGTAGTCTAGTGGCTCCCCTCCCTTCCCTGTACCCCAATCGCAGTTCAAGTTAATGTAAATTAATATGCCCTGGTAGTCTAGTGACCCAGCCCCGTACACTGATCGCCACAAAACCGAAGAAATGGTAAAACCCCTCCCTGGTATCATTACTATTGTACTTATTAAGTTATCATTGCATTGGGTGTTTTTAATGTACAGCAATACTGAATTTGGTCTGTATGGTATTGTGCTACATGACGTTATACTATGGAAAATCCCAGTTTAGGTTCTGGTTGGTGTCTGACTGTTCAAAGAACACAATAACAAGTAATGTGTAATATAAGCAGTTTTATTACAAATACTCATGCCAAGTATGAGAAAACAAAGTAATCACAAGGGAGCAGATTTCCACCAGCCAACCATCAGGTATGGTTCTTTCTCCTCAAGGAGCTGGTGTGCAAGCAATTATATATGACTGATAACAGTGCAGTTATAGATATGATAAACATACAGCACTGGCCAAGGCATTACAATACATAGGAAATAAAGTTGCAAAGTCAGCTATAAAGAAAGTGCATTGTCAGTTATAAGCTATGAACAAAAAGAATGCAGAATAAGCAGAAATTCACTGGTAAAAGACACAGCATAAACATGATTATATGATTATATCAGAATATAAAAGACATATAAAAGGCACATATGATATAGGTAAATGCATTGCTGTAAAATATAAACGTAGCAGGTATAATGAGTATAATACATGAATAAAAACAATAAAAACAATAAACCAATAAAAGAACAGAATAAATAATAATGTGAACATGATGTACAGCACCAAATATCAACGGCAATCACAGTCCTAGCACCCATGCTTGTACGATGGGTACCTATTTCTATATGGTAGTGCAATACAGCAATATCACAGTGAAAATAAACACGATTACTTATGGTATAAACACATGGGTCAGTAGATGGTGTGGGACCCAGGCATAACAATGGTATCAGGTCCTTTTTCACTGTGGGTGTGAACACCATATTTTCCTATAGGGCAGCAATCAGGCAGCACTGGTGTCAAAAGAATCCCTAAGCTGGAGGTGCTACACCACACTGAACCCTTGTAACACCTTAAGAATGCAGGTAGCATCCAGTCAATCCTTAATTCCACCTGGCTGCATCACTCAATTTGTGAGTAGGGGAAGTTATGTTTTCTAAAATAAATATATGTGTTTGCAAAACAATGTGTACTACCTCAGCTGTACAACAGGACTATTGCTGTCACAACCCTATGCAAACTTTCTAGAATACAGCTATATATACAACAGGGTTGTTTCTGTCACAGCCCTACACAACAGGAAAAGAGGTATTTTTCTGTACCTGTAAACCAGGAATCTGTCTTGGCTGTACAACAGGACAGTTGACGTCAGAAGCCTACACAACTGGACACAATGTATTTCCCTATAATACAAATATTTAGAAAAAGGGGTGCTGCTTCAGCTACCTGACAGGATTGCTGCTGAACAACCCTACCTAAATGATGAATGGAAAACAATTATTTGTCATTATGAAGTTATTTGCAAAACAATGGCCACTGCCTCTGCTGCACTATAGGATCGTTGCTGTCACTGCTCAATGTGCACAAATGAGAACAGTTTCCTAGGACAGCAAAAGAAAAACATATAAATAAATGAGGAGTACCAGTCTCAGCCAGCTCAGTATACAATATGTGTTCTAAAATATTTTCTGAACTTACATGTTCTAAAATATTTTCCGAAAATAAATGCTTTCCAAAACACATCTACTCTTAGCAATCAAGTACAAACAATTGTATTGATCAGCATTCATTACAAATTGAGAACACATTAAATGCATACAGACTCAACAATACAGACTACTTATTTTATCAGACATTTTATATTGGCATCTAATGGTTTATCAGTTGGCAATAGGTTGAAGTCATTAACAGTTGAGTGAAGTCATGTAACTGATCAGGGAGTGAAGGGTTTGGGTCTTGATACTTACACTCCCTAAACACTATAACCAGAATCTCTGAACTGAAGAAGCTTACATACTATGTAAGTGAAAATGAGTTGCACTTATTACCAACTGGACACATAACTGATTCAATTTTTTTATGTTTTTCTGGGACAGAACTTTATCTTGTTCGAATCTTTATAAACTTTATCAATAGTTTTTCATTGAAGAGCTGAACAATGAATGTACAATCTGATCTGGAGGCACTAACATATTCTCATCACTTAGTGCTCAAACAGAGCAAAGATTTATTTGCTATGATTTTTATAACTGTTATGACTGAATTTTATCAGAGCATAAAACAGAGAGATCCTACTCCTTGTTCCACTACTCTGGGTCTGTACACTGTACATGGGGTCACATGGTGATTTTCCTGGTGCAGTGTGTACCATCTGACTATCCTCATACACAGTAAAACAATCATGTGACCCGTCTTTGGGCACATTACTGTAAAGTATAATGCACAGTATAATGAACAACACAGTGGAACTTCCTATTATGGGACTATGCACAAGCCTACCTCCATCCACCTTGCAGTAAAGACGACTACACAAAATGTATAAAGTTTCTTTACATTACCACAAAGACTAAATGAAACACTGTGACTGGACATCACCAAACCCTGTCTGTACTATTTTCAATTTGCTGTAATCTTTCTTTCTTTCTTTCTTTCTTTCTTTCTTTCTTTCTTTCTTTCTTTCTTTCTTCCTTCCTTCCTTGTACAGTATACACATAATAAATGATAGTAGGATCTGATAAATTCCAGAGTAGCTAGTAACAGTGCAATGTTGTAATTTCAAACATTTGAAAGCTCAAAGGTACTCTCTGAATATTTAAATAAATAATTGAAACATTAAGTATAATTATTTTATTCACCAGAAATTAGAGCCCTCAAAAAAATGTTATTATTCCATCTCGGGGTATAAGTGACACTGTGAAGCCATGTGACTTAAACATTTTTGGTTTGAAGTGTAATTAAAACCCCAAAATGGAATAATAGCTGTTGTTTTATTTGGTCACATTTTATGTATTGTTATACTGTATATAATGTAGTTATTCATTTTGTTTTCAAATTAATACCCCTCCAGTTGTTTAATGGAACATATTTCACATACAGTACCTCAACAGTGTGGCTTAGGTATTTGGAGAACAATTTAACAACTAATTCCATGTTCTTGCTGTGCTTTTATTTTCTTTAGTTTCACTGAATTGTAACCTATCATTTGTAATGTTTTCTGCTCGAAGAGATGCAATTAGTGATGAGTAGATCATAGTCTAAATAGTAGTAAATGGGAAGGAGTCTAACACTTGTAATTAGAGGCACTGCACCTAAACACATGAATCTTTCTTGAGTCAGAGTTGTAGTTCTGTATGCAGCTTTGACAGGGCTTATTTTTTCATTGCTGAGAATGCAGAATGACAGTATAACTTAGTGTTGCTACAATGGTAGCATATCAGGGCTTGGGAATCACTGTTATGACTACCCTTATATATGTGTTTCAAATAGGTAGGGAGAGGTAGTGGTTAATATTATAGTACTAGAATTAAGAATTCTCAAACTGAGTGATGAACTGCTGTACTACAGTGAAGGAAAACAGAAAAAATGAAGTTACAGCAAAAGCATTGTGCAATGGAATTTGCCCTTGCACACCCACAGCTTTTGCCTCATGTATGCAGTTTTCATAAAGGTTTTCTTTTTGCAATAGTTTTCATATTTTATAGCAGCTTGAACAAATTGTTTTGTGCAAGAGCTACTTCTGGTATTAACAGTTGCAACATCACTGCAAAATTCAGAAAATTCTGTTTTTATGCAAGAAATGCTGAACAAGGCATAGTTGCAGGTGCAAAGATTTTTCCCCCACACTTACTGGGACTTAATAACTTGGCCATTATAGGCCCTTTAAAAACTAGGCCCCTGATAAAATCTGTGAAGATATGTGTGAACCCATTCTTCATCTACTGTATGTTCCCATATGCCTTTGGATGACTACAAGTCTGAATTACCATTGTCTGTCTGTCTGTCTGTCTGTCTGTCTATCTATCTATCTATCTATCTATCTATCTATCTATCTATCTATCTATCTATCTATCAGTAGACAGTGTCTGTCTATCTATCTATCTATCTATCTATCTATCTATCTATCTATCTATCTATCTATCCATCCATCCATCCATCTGTCATGGATGTTTTTTTTTTACCATAGGGAAAGCAATCAGATGTTTCCCCATATCTGATAAACATTAACCAGTATATACACTACTGGTGAAACTACACAGTTTATTACAATATAATAAATATCCTGTTCACAAATGATTACACATAACATATACCTTATTACAACACTATTAAGATGTAGAAACATAGAATCTGATGGCAGAAAAGGGCTGCTTTGCCCACCCAGTCTGCCAGGCTGGCCCCTGCCTAGTCTGTCTGTACAGACCCTAAGTGGTCTCCGGTGACCCTCCCTCCTCTGTTCCTATTTATTAATATTCCCCTATGTCTATTCCTAGCATGCTTGAAGCTCCTTACTGTTTTTGCCTCCACTACGTCTGCTGGCAGATTGTTCCAGGCATCCACCGCTCTTTCAGTGAAGTAGTACTTCCTCACATCCCTCTTAAACTTCTTCCCTCTAATTCAGGAAGTAACAATCACATGAATAACACATGTAGCAATAACCTACAAACCACACAAAACAAACACATTACAGCCATAAGAGCCTCTCCAACTACAGTTACTACAAAAAAGAAACAACAGGCCTATAAAACAAAAGTGTCCCTAACCTAAACTGCAGAATATCATCTCCCCAACATCACTTTTCATAACATTTATATCTTGTTGTTCTATGCACTATATTCAAAATATTGTATGTATTTCATATGTATTGTGTATGTTTTTATTATAATTACTTTTTGTACATTGGTACCCATGTCGTCATACCTTAAAAAATGTGCTTTGGCACCAGAGTACTTGCCTGGTTGACAAAATAAAACTAAACTAAAGTTACCAAACAACCCTGTCTCTTTGGGTTTTGCTGCTGCTGCTTCCTTACACTCACCCTCCATGCTGCTCCCATATCTACGCTTTGTCCTCTCCATGACACTGCTCCTCACAGCCCCTCCAATTAAACATGCAGCACTTACATGCTGCTTTCAAATGAAAACTGAAACTGCCACTTATGACTGCAGGATAAACATCAGACTGGTTTGGTTGGTAGCACATCCATCTCTGGACGAGAACGTTGTGGGTTCTAGTCCCCCTACAGGATTGGGATCATAACTAAATGCTGACTCCAAAGTGCAGTATTAATGGGGTGCTGTACTGTCAGGGTGTGCTGTCCTGTGGATGAAACATTAAACAGTGGCCCCCTCTACCCATTCCTGGTGCTGTCTTGGTGGGTGTCCATGTGTATGTAAACGAACCGAAGGCACTTTTTGCAAGAGTAGGGGAAGTTTTTATTCAGAAAAGTAGAACACATGGGGACAAAGGATAAAGCTGTACAAAAGAAGGAGCTCATAAGAATAACATAAACAATGTTACACTTTACTAGATAAGATACTTAAAATGGAAAAAAAAAGACTTAAGAAATTCAAACCAATGAAAATATGCACATTTCTTATCTAGCCCACCCTAAACCATATTTCCTTAAACTCTGCATGTCTTGGTTGGGAAACCTTTGAATTTCTTGAGAATAAATGTGCCACCCTTGTTTTGTTTTTGTTTATTGTTCTAGGAATTACTACCTTTGAGCCAGAGGCTCTTTTACAAAGGTTCCACGTCAATTAGGTACAGTACAAAAGGTTACATAGATAACACAACAATTTGTGTTGTGTCAAGAGCAAGAAAACATATAGAAATACATATCAAATCATTTGTGCAAAAGGACATGAGATATCAATAATCACATTATTATTACTAGAAAGAGGACATGCCAGATTAGGAGAAACAAATAGGGAAAAAGTCCAGAACAGTGAAAGGTGTGGGGAGCAGACAATAGCAGGAGAAAAGGTTTCCCAAACATGTCTTTGTCAAATAACGGGACAGGGTGGGTAGTGAGACAATAGGAGGTTTAATCAGGGCGGTCACAGGAGCTGGAGGTGGCAAGGTGAGAGAAAAGCCTTGATTTGAAAATACCTAGAGAGTTGGAGGCAGTAATATGAGTGCTGAGGGCATTTAGCCAGCTGGGGGCACGATAGGCAAATGATCTTTGTCCCTGAGAAGTCCGGCATTGGGGACTTGGAGAGGCTGGTGTTCTGATCTTCTGGTAAAATGGGTGCTAGCTCGGGCATAACAGGTCTTGGATACAGGGTGGAGTGAGGCACAGAGTGGATTTTTCGCCATCAGGCAGGTAAGGTACTTTATCTGGTTTGAGAGTTGCAACCAACCTGAGTCAGCATAGAGTTCACATATGCGGGTACGTCGGTGTGCACCAGTGAGCAACCGACAGGCCTTATTTAGGGATGTTGTAATGCGACTAAGTGCTGTAGTAGTGGCAGATCCGTATATAACTAAGCCATAATCAATGACTGAGATGATAGAGGATTAGATGGCAATCCTCGGTGCAGAATGGGTAAGAAGCTGTCGGTTCCAATACAGAATCCCAATTCGCTGATCAATAGTTTTTGCTGTACTATCAATGTGAGTTGCAAAGGTTAGGCTTTGATCAAAGTTGATTCCAAGATATTTGAAAATTGGCACTTGTTCAAGGGTATTTCCTAGGTATGTATTAATGGTGAGTGGTGAGTGTCTCCTAACAAAGGTCAATAACTCATTTTGCCTCACATAGCATTGCTGTAAGATTAACTTGCACCTAACTTGCCACATATAATACTTCAGAGTGCCGTACAATACTCCCAAAATGCTCTTGTGATATCTTCTCCATCATCCACTGTAAAGTCCCAGGGAAAGGACCTCACTGGATATCCGAACAAGTCACTCCTTGGGCAAGGAAGGCCCAAAATGCAATAATGTAAGGGCATGTAATAAATAAATGCTCCTGTGTTTCTAACACTAAATCATATGTGTGTCTAGGGCAGTATCAGTCTGCAATAGGTTTATGCTTAAATTAAGCAATAAGGCATGACCAGGGGTTATGTTAATGGTCTGTTAATCACCTTCTAGAGGTGTACTGTGGCACGTGGTGTAGCTGAGTGCCCCTTGCTCCTAGAGGGTGATTAACTGACCATTAACATAATCCCCGGGTGTGCCTTATTGCTATTATAAGAAAACATGTTTTTAAATAGTTTTAAACCTTGTTCAGCATATGGCTAAGCTCTACATGTATGTTAATAAAAGATTAACATAAGGCTGTTAGAATGTTTGCAGCCAATCAGAAAGCTCCATTTCTCAGACCCTTTTTATAATGATTATTACAAACACCATTTCTGCCATGACAGGTAATCCAAATGATATTCCACAAGTGTTACAGGAGTCTAGACTCCGTCATACTCAGGGGAAAACCTTTCGGGAATATTACGGGTTCTCTAAAATAAGACTGTACAACATGAACATATAATGCTTTCCTGAATGAATTTACAAAGTGCTCCAGTAACAGTTTCCATGCCTTAACTTTACTTAAAACTGAAGAGGTATATAATGGAATCAATTTCTGTTTTTATCTTGTGTGGAAGTTCCACTTCTTCTGCTCCCAAAGTGGGAAAATAAGTAACAACCAGGCCTTAATTCAAGTAGCCCAGTGTACCACTGTATCAGTAAACAGCAGTGAAAAATTAATGGCCCAAAATAATGTGAAAAAGAACACCAAGGATTTCGCCATCCCTAAACTCCCTTTACCCACTGGGAGATATGTGAACTGTCTGCGTATGGGGTTAAGTCTACTCCACTGAAGGGTCAAAAAAAGGACTATAAATGTTTGTCTCCAAATCAAACTGGGGGGACTAAACAGAAATATAAAAACATAGGAAAAGTTAGGGTCTCAATCTAGTACACTCTCTTTAATTTCAAAATGTACATCGATTTCTAAAGAGCAATTTTCCTGTCACCTTCACTGATCTTATGTTCCCAATTTACACAGTCCAAATCAAAATCCCCAAATAATATTCCTAGAATAGAAACCTCAGAATCAATCGGAATCACATAAATGTGACATTCCCTAGTCCAGCCAATGCAAATAGCTTTACATTTGCCAACATTAATCTGTGCACCAGCCATTGTGGAGTAATGCTGTATCAAGGTCATCGCCACCTGGCAGAATTGGACACTATCTAGGAAAACACTAATATCATCAGCATAAACCGATAATTTGATTGGTGGGGTACCAAGATGTAGGGATACGCCAAGAGCTGTGGAGTCTGGTTCAGTTTCCGAATCAGAATATTTACACAAAAGGCATATAAAATGGGGCTCACAGGACAGCCTTGCCTCACTCCCTTCACTATATTTAACCTATTATGCACACTCTCATTTATTAGGGGTGAAAGCAAGCTCTTTTATACACTAATCTAATCCAATTTATAAAAACAGCAGGTATACCATGAAAGGATAAAACCTGAAATAAGTAATTGTGTGGAACCCAGTCGAATGCCTTCACTTGATCTAGGGACACAAGAAAGCCATGAAGCATATCTAATCAGCTTCAGACTTACACTTCTCTAGCCTGCAAAAAGCTTATCTCTCATTGACCTTACTAGAATGGCATAGGTCTAACTGCAGGCAATAACTCTGCTGGAGAATACACCTAACCTGAGATTCAGAATGATAGTTAGGATCTTAATATCTGAGTTTAACAATGAAATAGGTCTCTAGTTTCCCACATCTAACCTAGCCCCTTTTTTATATAGCAAAATCAATAATGCCTTTACCATATTATCTGATAAAAGCTGTGCTGAGGTCACCTGCCAACCAAAGGAAAACACACACTCCACTACATTTAGAAGAATAATAATGGGACCCCATATTCAGAGCTCGCTGGATGCATGCACATAACAGTGAGTCGGGCACAAATGATGTGTCGGCTGCCTCTGTTGCGATATTCAAACAGAATGCATGATGAGAACAAATTACGCATTCTGTATGAATATTGACCCCTGAATACATGGTGCATAGTAGGTGGCTGCCATGTATTGCGTGGCGCATCCAGGGAGTGGGGCTGAAGACCACCCATAGAGGAAAGCATGGCATATATCTATATGTGCCGCAGCCTCCATGGGCAATATTCAGCCAAAATGTGCAAATGAGCCCATTGGGCATGCATGGTGCAAATGGGTAATTTGCATGTCCAGTATGGGTTCATTTGCATGGCTGCACCTGGCGGAATGCGCTGGGCCAGCCTCCCCCCCTCCCCAGCTAGGATCACTGAGAGAAAAGTAATAAGAACATTCACCTTTTCCATAGAGTAGGGACTCCCCCACCCTGCCCAATCACTAAGTGTAACAATAATAAAATCACATTCCCCATTTCCATGGAGTAGGGACCCCCCCACCCCGATCACTGTAGGAGATACAAAAAAACAAGTCCCTGTCTTCCATAGTGTAGTGTTGCCCCACCCCCAGTCTGGTAGGCAGTAACCCATCATCCTGCACCCCCATCTCATCCTGTGCCAGTGACTGGCACAGTCCTCCTCACCCTGCCATGGCAAGCCGCCTACTGAACGGGACATGAGTGCATACAGTAAATAGTACATGCTCATTGGTTGTTGAGACAGTAATACTGTCAATCACTGTCAAGGAGTGGGTATTATATACAGCACACACTGTTTGTGAACTCAGTCAGCATCCAGCCGTGGTGGTGTGAGGAGGGTTGTGCTGGTCACCTGCAGGGGGTTGGTTTAGGGGGGACAGGGTAGTGGGTCACTTCGTTACCAGATAGGGGGATGGGGGGGCCACTAAGCCACCAGCGTATTATGTCCAATATATCTACAGGGGTCGGGATGGGGGGCAGCTTGATCAGACACCAGGGTCTCTTTCTGTTGTGTATCATGCAGGTGGGAGGAGGGACCACTACACTATGGGATGTTCTGCTGATTATATGGGGATGTTGATTGGAAAATGGGGGCGAGGGGACCACTGGACTACCAGGGAGGGTTTCCTGTTATAATAGGACAGCGATCGGTACATCAGAGGAGGGCTACTAGACTACCAGGGATGTGTTTGTTCATATCAGGATGAGCGATCGCAACATTGGGGGGGACACAAGACTACCTGGAACCTTTGTTGTTTTATAACAGGACGGCGATCAGGGAATAGGGAGGGCCACTAGACTACCAGAGATATATATTTTGACAATGGGGATGACAATCAGGGACAGTGGAGAAGGGAGGAACCACTAGACTACCAGAGTGCAATTATTTCAGCCACAGGATGGCGATCATAGATCAGGGAGGGCACCACTGGACTGCCAGGCATTACATTTTTTTATCATGGGATGGTGATCAGAGGTTGGGGAGGCAGAGGGCACCACTAGACTACCAGGGTGTATTTTTGTATTGACAGGAACAGTGATCAGGGATGGGAGTACTGGCCCCCATTGACTGCAGCTGTGTGGGGCATGGGATGGGGGAGGCCATGCTAAGTCACCTACAGGCCATAAAGATGAGCCCATAATGGGCCTGCAAATGGCCACCTAGCGTCATGCTTGCACAATGTGCTCATTTGCATGACCCCTTTCATGAATATGGACATAGCACACCTGCACTATTGGTTGTGGGCCATTGTCCTGGCTGGCTGTGGGAGTAGCGCTATTGGGGTTCCCGGTATATTTCCTGGATTAGTGCTACCCCCACCTGCCCCTATTCACAGTTGGATAGCACGGTACGCTATCCAGCTGTGAATAGCAGAATTTCCCACCTGCGCAACCACAAGATGCAGTGCAAAATTTTGCACGCCACCTTGTGCTTTTTTTGTGAATCCTGCCCTTAGTGTTTTAAATGCACTAATAGCAGAGCATGCAAATGAAAGACATTATCATTCTCTTAAATGCAGTGGAGTGCTTGTTTTCCTTTGGTTAGCTGTAATAGACTTTTACGAGCACCTGGTCAAGATTGTGAGCGCAGCCTTTTCTTACCTTGCTGAGGCCATCAGGCCCAGGATCTGCTTTGGAATGTTGCTTTTTAATCATAGTTTAAATTTATGGTACAGATATAGGTTTTATTAGTTCAGTTTGTTCCAGAACTACTAAGCACTCCATATTCTTATCAAAAAGAAAACCAGCAAGACCCTCATCTACGTTCAAAGACTCCACAAACCATCACTTTAACAGTTCAGCTATAACATGTGAGATGTCATCAAAATCCTCATGTACAAATCCCTGCTAATCATTAACATCCCTAAAGTTCTAGTATGAACCCAATCTTGACAGCCCTAGAAACTCAACAGAGTCCTTAGTTCCTCGTGTATCAAGAGATTGTTTAGCCATCAGTGACCTAGCACTACTGTATAAAAACAATTTTATTTGTGCTTTAATCTGTTGAATCTGATCCTTATAGGAAAAGATCCCTATATTTTGTAGGGAGATGATGCAGATGCAAAACAATTGTGTCTGCAGTGTTACATTGCCACAAAAACTAAATGAAACACAGTGACTGGACATCACCAAACCCTGTCTGTACTATTTTCAATTTGCTGTAATCTTTCTTTCTTTCTTTCCTTCTTTCTTTCTTTCTTTCTTTCTTTCTTTCTTTCTTTCTTTCTTTCTTTTTCTTCCTTCCTTGTACAGTATACACATAATAAATGATAATAGGATCTGATAAATTCCAGAGTACCTAGTAACAGTGCAATTTTGTAATTTCAAACATTTGAAAGCTCAAAGCTACTCTCTGAATATTTAAATAAATAATTGAAACATTAAATATAATTATTTTATTCACCAGAAACTAAAGCCCTCCAAAAAATGCTATTATTCCATCTCAGGGTGTATGTGAAGCTGTGAAGCCATGTGACTTAAACATGATTGGTTTGAAGTGTAATTAAAACCCCAAAACAGAATAATAGCTGTCATTCATTTTATTTGGTCACATTTTATGTATTGTTATACTGTATATAATGTAGTTATTAATTTTGTTTTCAAATTAATACCCCTCCAGTTATTTAATGGAACATATTTCACATACAGTACCTCAACAGTGTGGCTTAGGTATTTGGTGAACAATTTAACAACTAATTCCATGTTCTTGCTGTGCTTTTATTTTCTTTAGTTTCACTGAATTGTAACCTATCATTTGTAATGTTTTCTGCTCGAAGAGATGCAATTAGTGATGAGTAGATCATAGTCTAAATAGTAGTAAACGGGAAGGAGTCTAACACTTGTAATTAGAGGCACTGCACCTAAACACATGAATCTTTCTTGAGTCAGAATTGAAGTTCTGTATGCAGCTTTGGCAGGGCTTATTTTTGTATTGCTGAGAATGCAGAATGATAGTATAACTTAATGATGTCACAATGGTAGCATATCAGGGCTTGGGAATCACTCTTATGACTACCCTTATATATGTGTTTCAAATAGGTAGGGAGAGGCAGTGGTCAATATTATAGTACTAGAACTAAGAATTCTCAAACTGAGTGATGAACTGCTGTACTACAGTGACTGAAAGCAGAAAAAAACAAGCATTTGTCAATGCCGGATGTTTGCTTGCTGGCATTGGCATTGGTAGTGTAGGAGTTACAAAGCTGCATAATAGGAATGGCAGTGAAGTATTGAACTGAAGCCAACCCCACCAGCACCCTGCAGAGACTGATAGGCATTGGGGTGTGCCTTTGAGTCGTTAGGCATAACGGTCACGCCATTTCACCACACCCTACCCTGCAGATACCGACAAGTGTCACGGTGTGCCTTGGGGTCTTTGGTTCTTATGCACACCCCGTTCCATCAGGAAATATAGTGAGATAGGTGCGGTATAGGACAATGGGGTGAACTTTGGGGCCGAATAGTCCAAGGCACACCTCGATGCCATTCAATGGCTGCAGGGTGTGGGTGGGGGTGGAATGGTATGAGCATTGCAGGTGACAGTCCCAAGTCACAGCCCTGATGCCTGTCATTCTCTACAGGGTGGGGCGTTATGGTCGGAAACCCTAACACCTCAGGCATTCGTTGGTATTTTCACTCCAAATTTTCAACATGGTTTTTTTGTGACCCCCACCTCATGAACAGTGACAATATCAGTTTGTTAGCTGAAAGCTGCTTTTGCACAGCGACTACGGCATTTGTCACCACAGGTGCAAAAACACATTCAGAACAGGATGTAAAAAATGACAGCTGTACTGTTCATGGGGAGGTGTAAAAAATGGCAATGTTGAAAATCTGCAGTGAAAATATTACAAAAACTGGTGAAGTCATGAGCGTGCATAGAAACTGTGCAATGCACACCCGTAATGTAATTAGTAGGTGATTTTTTACAGCAGATTGTCAACACAGACATTTTGGAACCTCCGATCATGAACAGTGTCACTGTGATTTTCTTTATCTGTCCCAGACAATGACTTCCCACAGCGACCATGCATTTCTGTGCTGAAAGCGTGAAAACACATTTCAGTCATGTTGTGAAAAAGGACAGCTGTACTGTTCATAAGGAAGTGTGGAAAAATGCCACTGGTGAACATCTGGACTGAAAATATTACAAATTCATGAACTTACAAGGGTGCATGGAAACTGTGCAATGCTCACTTGTAACACAGTCATTTTATGGACTTTTGTCACCAAATTTTCAACATAGCAATTTTAAGACCTCTGCTCATGACTGGTGTCACTGTGATTTTCTTAATCTGTCCCAAGCATTGCTTTCGCACACCGACTGCACCATTATGCGCTACATGTGTGGAAACACATTTTGGGTGAGATGTGAAAAATGGCAGCTGTACTGCTCATAAGGAAGTGTGGTAAAATGGCACTGTTGAAAACCTTGCGTGCAAATATTAAAAATTCGCAAACTTGCTAGCGTGCGTAGGAAATGCGCAACGTGCACTCCTAAAACAGTAATTTTGGGGAATTTTTTCACCAAATTTTCAACATAGCCATTTTAAGATCTCTGCTAATGAACAGTGTCACTGTGATTTTCTTAATCTGTCCCAAACATTGATTGCGTACACCGACTGCACCATTGTGAGCTATATGCGCGAAAACACATTTTCAGCGAGATGCAAAAAATGACAACTGTATTGCTCATAAGAATGTGTTGTAAAATGGCAATGTTGAAAATCCAGAGTGCAAATATTAAAAATTTGTGAACTTACGAGCGTGCGTAGGAACTGCGCAACATACGCTCGTGAATCAGTCATTTTTAGGAATTTTTTCACCAAATTTTCAACATAGCCATTTTAAGACTTCTGCTCATGAACAGTGTCACTGTGATTTTCTTAATGTGTCCCATACATTGATTTCACACACCGACTGTGCCATTGTGCGCTACATGCGTGGAAACACATTTTCATCAAGATGTGAAAAATGACAGCTGTACTGCTCATGAGGAGGTGTGGTAAAATGGCAATGTTGAAAATCCAGAGTGCAAATATTAAAAATTTGTGAATTTATGAGTGTGCGTAGGAACTGCGCAACACACACTTGTAAAACAGTCATTTTTAGGAATTTTTTCACCAAATTTGCAACAGAAGCTTTCTGAGAGCCCACCTTATGAACACTGGCAATGTCATTTTGTTAATCAGTCCTGAAAGGTGATTTTGCACAGTGACCGTGAAGTCACCCTTCGGGCCTAATTAACGCCGTGACAGTGACAGAAATCATGAGGAGGGGTCCCAAAAACCCCATGTTGAAAATTTGGTGCCAGAATTCAAAAAAATGCCTGAGATATGCATCAAAGTTGAAAAAACCCTATTTATGCCATTATACAGCTTACGGCATTTCTTCACTTATGAGTTGGCTTTGAAGAGTGCAGATGTTTCCGTCCACCGAGACTGTTGCGCCGGACTCTGGAGGTAAGTATGGGGTGGGGGTGTGGGGAGGCAGGGTGTGCAGTGGATGGGTGCGGGTGGGGGCAGGGACACTGCGAGGACTGTTTTATTTACAGTTTTTTATTATTATTAAGGCAGCGCAGGATGTTTGCCACACTGGGTAAGCTCCCAGCGTGGCAGCTGGAAAAGACTGCTTAGGGGGCTGGAGCCAACAGGGGATTAGGCACCCCGTCAGCTATAACGATCTTTGGCCACGCTGGGTGGGCTCCCAGCGTGGCACATGCCCTAACTTTTGGGAGGATACTGGGTGAAGCCCGGCGAAGTTGGGCACCCGTCGGCTATACAGTGTGTGCGTGGGGAGCGATGACAACGCAATATGCGCATGTGTGTGTTGGGAGGGAGCGCACCACTGAAGCGTGCTGTCTCTTTCAACTGTATGGCACTGCATTTTGGATCTCCGCACTATGTTTCTTGCACATGCATGCAAGCAAACATAATGAAGTTACAACAAAAGCTTTGAGCAATTGAGGTTGTCCTTGCACACCCACAGTTTTTGTCTCATGTATGCAGTTCTTCATGAAGGTTTTCTTTTTGCAATAGTTTTCATATTTTATAGCAGCTTGAATAAATTGTTTTGTGCAGAAGCTACTTCTGGTATTAACAGTTGCAACATCTCTGCAAAACTCAGAAAATTCTGTTCATATGCAAGAAATGCTGAACGAAGCATAGCTGCAGGTGCAAAGATTTTGTTCCCTACCCTTACTGGGACTTAATAACTCGGCCATTATAGGCCCTTTAAAAACTAGGCCCCTGATTAAATCTGTGAAGATCTGTGGGAACCCATTCTTCACCTACTGTATGTCCCCATATGCCTTTGGATGACTGCAAGTCTGAAATACCATTGTCTGTCTGTCTGTCTGTCTGTCTATCTATCTATCTATCTATATATCTATCAGTAGACAGTGTCTATCTATCTATCTATCTATCTATCTATCTATCTATCTATCTATCTGTCTGTCTGTCTGTCTGTCTGTCTGTCTGTTTGTCTGTCTGTCTATCTATCTATCCATCCATCTATCTGTCATGGTTGGGTTTTTTTACCATAGGGAAAGCAATCAGATGTTTACCCATATCTGACAAACATTAACCAGTATATACACTACTGGTAAAACTACACAGTTTATTACAATATAATAAACATCCTGTTCACAAATGATTACACATAATATACACCTTATTACAACACTATTAAGATGTAGAAACATAGAATCTGATGGCAGAAAAGGGCTGCTTGGCCCACCCAGTCTGCCTGGCTGGTCCCTGCCTAGTCTGTTTCTATAGACCCAAACTTTTCTCCTGTGACCCTCCCTCCTCTGTTCCTATTTATTAATAATCCCCTATGTCTATTCCTAGCATGCTTGAAGCTCCTTACTGTTTTTGTTTCCACTACTTCTGCTGGCAGATTGTTCCAGGCATCCACCACTCTTTCAGTGAAGTAGTACTTCCTCACATCCCTCTTAAACTTCTTCCCTCTAATTCAGGTTGTAACAATCATATGAATAACACATGGAGCAATAACCTACAAACCACACAAAACAAACACATTACAGCCATAAGAGCCTCTCCAACTACAGTTCCTACAAAAAAGAAACAACAGGCCTGTAAAACAAAAGTGTCCCTAACCTAAACTATGGAATGTCATCTCCCCAGCATCACTTTTCATAGCATTTATATCTTGTTGTTCTATGCATTATATTCAAAATATTGTATTATTTCATATGTATTGTGTATGCTTTTATTATAATTATTTTTTGTACATTGGTACCCATGTCGTCATACCTTAAAAAAATGTGCTTTGGCACCAGAGTACTTGCCTGGTTGACAAAATAAAACTAAACTAAAGTTACCAAACAACCCTGTCTCTTTGGGTTTTGCTGCTGCTGCTTCCTTACACTCACCCTCCATGCTGCTCCCATGTCTACGCTTTGTTCTCTCCATGACACTGTTCCTCACAGCCCCTCCAATTAAACAGGCAGCTCTTACATGCTGCTTTCAAATGAAAACTGAAACTGCCACTTATGACTGCAGGATAGACATCAGACTGGTTTAGTTGGTAGCACATCCATCTCTGGACGAGAAACGTTGTGGGTTCTAGTCCCCCTACAGGATTGGGATCATAACTAAATGCTGACTCCAAAGTGCAGTATTAATGGGGTGCTGTACTGTCAGGGTGTGCTGTCCTGTGGATGAAACATTAAACAGTGGCCCCCTCTACCCATTCCTGGTGCTGTCCTGGTGGGTGTCCATGTGTATGTAAACGAACCGAAGGCACATTTTGCAAGAGTAGGGGAAGTTTTTATTCAGAAAAATAGAACACATGGAGACAAAGGATAAAGCTGTACAAAAGATGGAAATCATAATAATAATATAAACAGTGTTACACTTTACTAGATAAGATACTTAAAAAGGAAACAAAAAAGACTTAAAAAAGTCAAACCAAAGAAAATATACACATTTCTTATCTAGCCCACCCTAAACCATATTTCCTTAAATTCTTCATCTCTTGGTTGGGAAACCTTTGAATTTCTTGAGAATAAATGTGCCACCCTTGTCTCCTAACAAAGGTCAATAACTCATTCTGCCTCACGTAGCATTGCTGTAAGATTAACTTGCACCTAACTTGCCATATATAATACTTCAGAGTGCCGTACAATACTCCCAAAATGCTCGGAAGATATCTCCTCCATCATCCACTGTAAATTCACAGGGAAAGGACCTCACTGGACATCCAGACAAGTCACTCCTTGGACAAGGAAGGCCCAAAAAACAGTAATGTAAGGGCATGTAATAAATAAATGCTCCTGTGTTTCTAACACTAAATTATATGTGTCCCTAGGGCAGTATCATTCTGAAATAGGTTTATGCTTAAGTTAAGCAATAAGGCATGACCAGGGATTATGTTAATGGTCTGTTAATCACCTTCTAGGGGTGTGCTGTGGCACGAGGTGTAGCCGAGTGCCCCATGCCCCTAGAGGGTGATTAACTGACCATTAATATAATCCCTGGGTGTGCCTTATTGCTATTATAAGAAAACATGTTTTTAAACAGTGTTAAACCTTGTTCAGCATATCGCTAAGCTCTACATGTATGTTAATAAAAGATTAACATAAGGCTGTTAGAATGTTTGCAGCCAATCAGAAAGCTCCATTTCTCAGACCCTTTTTATAATGATTATTACAGACATCATTTCTGCCATGATAGGTAATCCAAATGATATTCCACAAGTGTTACAGGAGTCTAGACTCCGTCATACTCAGGGGAAAACCTTTCGGGAATATTACGTTTTCTGTAAAATAAGACTGTACAATATGAACATATGATGCTTTCCTGAATGAATTTACAAAGCGCTCCAGTGACAGTTTCCATGCCTTAACTTTAATTAAAATTGAAGAGATATATAATGGAATCAACTCCTTTTTTTAATCGTGTATGGAAGTTCCACTTTTTCTGCTCCCAAAGTGGGAAAATAAGTAACAACCAGGCCTTAATTCAAGTAGCCCAGTGTACCTCTGTATCAGTAAACAGTAGTGAAAAATTAGTGGACCAAAATAATGTAAAAAAGAACACCAAGGGATTCGCCATCCCTAAACTCCCATTACCCACTGGGAGATATGTGAACTGTCTGCGTATGGGGTTAAGTCTACTCCACTGAAGGGTCAAAAAAAGGACTATAAATGTTTGTCTCCAAAACAAACTGGGGGGGGGGACTAAACATAAATATAAAAATATAGGAAGAGTTAGGGTCTCAATCTACTACATTCTCTTCAATTTCAAAATGTACATTGATTTCTAAAGAGCAATTTTCCTGTCACCTTCACTAATCTTATGTTCCCAATTTACACAGTCCAAATCAAAATCCCCAAACAGTATTCCTAGAATAGAAACCTCAGAATCAATCAGGATCACATAAATGTGACATCCCCTAGTCCAGCCAATGCAAATGGCTTTACATTTGCCAATATTAATTTGTGCACCAGCCACTGTGGAGTAATGCTGTATCGAGGTCATCACAACCTGGCAGAATTGGACACTATCTAGGAAAAGACTAATATCATCAGCATAAACCGATAATTTGGTTGGTGGGGTACCAAGATGTAGGGATACACCCAGATCTGTGGAGTCTGGTTCAGTTTCCGAATCAGAATATTTACACAAAACACATATACAATGGGGCTCACAGGACAGCCTTGCCGCACTCCCTTCACTATATTTAACCTATTATGCACACTCCCATTTATTAGGGGTGAAAGCAAGCTCTTTTATACAGTAATCTAATCCAATTTATAAAAACAGCAGGTATACCATAAAAGGATAAAACTTTAAATAAGTAATTGTGTGGAACCCAGTCAAATGCCTTCACTTGATCTAGGGACACAAGAAAGCCATTAAGCATATCTAATCAGCTTCAGACTTACACTTCTCTAGCCTGCAAAAGCTTATCTCTCATTGACCTTACTAGAATGGCATAGGTCTAACTGCAGACAATAACTCAGCTGGCGAATACACCTAACCTATGATTCAGAATGATAGTTAGGATCTTAATATCTGAGTTTAACAATGAAATAGGTCTCCAGTTTCCCACATCTAACCTATCCCTTTTTTTATATAGCAAAATCAATAATGACTTTACCATATTATCTGATAAAAGCTATGCTGAGGTCATCTGCCAACCAAAGGAAAACACACACTCCACTGCATTTAGAAGAATAATAATGGGGCCCCATATTCAGAGCTCGCTGGATGCATGCACATAACAGGGCGTTGGGCACAAATGATGTGTCGGCCAGCTCTGTATGTGCCGTAGCCCCCATGGGCAATATTCAGTCGAAACATGCAAATGAGCCCATTGGGCATACATGGTGCAAATGGGTCATTTGCATGTCCAGTATGGGCTCATTTGCATGGCTGCACCTGGTGGAATGTGCTGGGCCAGCCCCTCCCCCCAGCCAGGATCACTGAGAGAAAAGTAATAAGAACATTCACCTTTTTCATAATGTAGGGACTCCCCCACCCTGCCCAATCACTAAGTGTAACAATAATAAAATCACATTCCCCTTTTCCATAGTGTAGGGACCACCCCACCCAATCACTGAGTGTAATAATAATAAAATCACATTCCCCATTTCCATAGAGTAGGGACCCCCCCCACCCCGATCACTGTAGGAAAGACAAAAAAGGGACAAGTCCCTGTTTTCCATAGTGTAGTGTTGCCCCACCCTCCAATCTGGTAGGCAGTAACCCACCATCCTGCACCCCCCAACCCATCCCGTGCCAGTGACTGGCACACTCCTCCTCACCCTGCCATGGCAAGCCGCCTACTGAATGGTACCTGAGTGCATACAGTAAATAGCACATGCTCATTGGTTGTTGAGACAGTAATGCTGTCAATCACTGTCAAGGAGTGGGTATTGTATACAGTACACACTCTTTGTGAGTTCAGTCAGCATCCAGCCATGGTGGTGTTATGAGGGCTGTGCTGGTCACCTGCAGGGTGTCGGTTCAGGGTGGGCAGGGTAGTGGGTCACTCCGTTACCAGATGGGGGGCCACTAAACCACCAAGGTATTATGTCCAATATGTCTAAAGGGTTCGGGATGGGGGGGCAGCTTGATCAGACACCAGGGTCTCTTTCTGTTGTGTATCATGCGGGTGGGAGGAGGAACCACTACACTACGGGATGTTCTGCTGATTATACGGGGATGACGATCAGAAAATGGGGGGGAGGAGGGACCACAGGTCTACCAGGGAGGGTTTCCTGTTATAACAGGACAGTGATCGGTACATCAGGGGAGGGCTACTAGACTACCAGGAATGTTTTTGTTTCTATCAGGATGAGCAATCAGAAGATTGGGGGGGACACAAGACTACCTGGAACCTTTGTTGTTTTATTACAGGATGGCGATCAGGGAATGGGGAGGGCCACTAGACTACCAGAGATATATATTTTGACAATGGGGATGGCAATCAGGGACAGTGGAGGATGGAGGAACCACTAGACTACCAGAGTGCAATTATTTCAGTCACAGGATGGCGATCATAGATCAGGGAGGGCACCACTGGACTGCCAGGCATTATGTTTTTTTATCATGGGATGGTGATCAGAGGTTGGGGAGGGCAGAGGGCACCACTAGACTACCAGGGTGTATTTTTGTATTGACAGGACCAGTGATCAGGGATGGGAGTACTGGCCCCCCATTGACTGCAGCTGTGTGGGGCATAGGCTGGGGGAGGCCATGCTAAGTCACCTACAGGCCATAAAGACGAGCCCATAATGGGCCTGCAAATGGCCACCTAGTGTCATGCTTGCACAATGTGTTCATTTGCATGACCCCTTTCATGAATAGTGACACAGCACACCTGCACTATTTGTTGTGGGCCATTCTCCTGCCTGGCTGTGGGAGTAGCGCTACTGGGGTTCCCGGTATATTTCCTGGATTAGCACTACCCCCACCTGCCCCTATTCACAGTCAGATAGAGTGGTACGCTATCCAACTGTGAATAGCAGAATTTCCCACCTGTGCAACCACAAGGTGCAGTGCAAAATTTTGCACGCCACCTTGTGCTTTTTTGTGAATCCTGCCCTTAGTGTTTTAAATGCACTAATAGCAGAGCATGCAAATGAAAGCCATTAGCATTCTCTTAAATTCAGTGGAGAGCTTGTTTTCCTTTGGTTGGCTGTAATAGACTTTTACGAGCACCCGGTCGAGACTGTGAGCGCTGCCTTTTCTTACCTTGCTGAGGCCATCAGGCCGAGGACCTGCTTTGGAATGTCACTTTTTAATCATAGTTTGAATTTATGGTACAGATATAGGTTTTATTAGTTCAGTTTGTTCCAGAGCCGCTAAGCTCTCCATATTCTTATCAGAAAGAAAACCAGCAAGACCCTCATCTACGTTCAAAGGCTCCCCAAACCATCACTTTAACAGTTCAGCTATAACATGTGAGATGTCATCAAAATCCTCATGTACAAATCCCTGCTGATCATTAACATCCCTGAAAGTTCTAGTATGAACCCAATCTTGACAGCCCTTAAAACTCAATAGAGTCCTTAGTTCCTCGTGTATCAAGAGACTGTTTAGCCTGCAGTGACCTAGCACTACTGTAGAAAAACAATTTTATTTCTCGTTTAATCTGTTGAATCTAGTCCTTATAGGAAAAGATCCCTATATTTTGTAGGGAAATGATGCAAAATAATTATGCCTGCAGTGTTAGGAACTGGAAATAATCATGTTTTCTCTTATTCCTTCCCAGCGCTTGAAACATACGCTTTAGGCCCAGTTTAGTGTCCTCCCACCAATCCATTAAGGAATCATAAAAGACATCAGCTGAAGCCCTTGCCCTTAAAAACTCCTCTGTTTTCATTGTTACATCCTTGTTGCCTGAAACTAGTTGATAATCCGTCAGTAGCCCTTCCCCAAGTTAATGTGTTGGAACCCTTCAAGTGTCACATGCAACTCAAAATAGTCAGCGGTGGCAGAGGGCAAAGTTTTTGCCTCCAAAACCTTTCAGTGTTTGGATGCAAATACATAGTCTATCTGAGAAGATAAGGAGCCACTATGATACATGTAGCCCCTGAAGTTATAGAGTACTCTATATCTTGCAGCCCAGCCAGAGAAATACTCTGCTTAATGGAGTTAGTATCACAGAAGAGCTTAGTGGTGTCTCCTGTTTTATCCTTCAGTGCTAAAGGGCAATTCAAATCCCCAACCTAGGATAACTTTTCTGGCAGTGTGTAAGTAGGGTTGCAGTAAATGAAACAGTGTAACTCTAGAAGTTTTAGTTTGGGGGGCATAGATCACCTCTAATCTCACAAGCTGTCTCTGTTGCTGAACATCCATCAGTAAAGCACTGCCAGGGTCAATATCCGTAACCTTTTGAATTTGTGCTGCACAAGAATTAAACAATATCCCGACCCCTGAGCAGGGGTCTCTCTCCAGGGGCCATAGTGATGGTCCCCATGGCCAGGCCTTTTGTGCCAGATGGATGTCAGGTAGTGTTTGCAATCTAATGTCTTGCAAGAAAATGACTTGTGCATTAGAATGATGTAAGGATGAGAAAGTAATACTTCTTTTATGATTAAGGAGACTATTGACATTTGAAGTCAAAAGTCTGATGTTATCTAAATAACCTGGATCCATCAGTTAAGCAAGAAAAAATGGCAGGGAGGGGCAATCATCACTTCACATTTTTTTTCCTAGTCCATTTCTAAACCTTCGGTAGTTCTGTCGTCTCTCCATCCATGTCCGAACAGTCTTTTTGTGAGGACTCAACGGATGAGGCTTCTGAGTCCCCTTCCTCATACTCTGTTCATCCTTGAAGAGCTGAAAAACTATTCCTACTTTCCATGTCATCTGTTTTCACCAGTTTTAATTTTGGAGGGCCTCTGGTGGGACATTTTTTCCCTCTCACAGTCTGAAAATCACCCTGCGGACTTGGCGAGATGGCACTGAAGTAGATGTACTGAGATCTTGTTCCCTGGAGATTTGTGGTGTGCTATATTCTTGATGTGGAATAGCAGCAGTCTCTTGCACCCCACCGTTATTTCTGGGGTTCTGTAAGGGAGCAGATTCAGTGGTTTTCCTATTCAACTGATCCACAAGGTCCATTTGTAGACCAGAGTCCAGCTGAACATCATCAGCTTGTTATATTTGCTGGTACGGGGTTGTTTCGGGGGGGTTTGGGTGATGTCATCAGAGGCTTGTTTGGCTTGAGCCTCATGGACAATATCATCAGGGTCATAGAAGGAACCTTTATTATGGACTGCCCGAGGACACTGGAGATAAAGAGGTCCAGTCTCTTCACAGAGGTTTTTACCTGATAGGGTTTGGGCAGAACATACTAGTATGCCCCAGTTGAAGATAGAAGTTGCAGAGAATAGCTTCACAAACATTGCTTAAATGTGAAAAGGACCCACATCTGTGGCACATTTTCGGTTGCCCTGGGTAGAAGCAAAAACCCTGATCCTGACCAGTATAAAAGCAGCTTTGCAGATGTAGAGGCCCTTTGTCCAAAGATCTCAGTCTGACTTTTATTTTCCATCCCCATGTCAATATATTTTCAGTATCAAGAATAGGCAAAGGTCTAGCCAGAACATCCACCCTTTGCTTCACCCAAAACAGGATGTCAGCAACATGAACACTCTAACTGTGGAATAAGTTGGTAATATTCTTCACCGTCAGTTTAGTTAAAGGTATGGCCATGAAAGCAGTCCAAAGAGGGTGAAATTTTAATAGCTGAAATTGTTTCCAGAATATTTTTAGTAACTGTGGGTTATTAAAACTGTCAAATTGAAGATCTCCAGAAAGGTGAATTAGAACAAAAACGTCCGTAGTCAAAAAGTGCATCAACTCTTTTTGGAGTTTTCAGGCTACATACTTCTGATTAGGGGGTTCCTCCAAGCCGCCCTTATACTTTAGATGGACAGTATTCCTCCGGATAGTGTGCATGCCCAGATTGTAAAAGAGATTAGACATTTTAAACTGTCCAGATTTCCATAAGTCCTATTTGTTAGCATTTTCACCAGGAGCTGCAATACCAGAAACAGAGGGGCCAGGCTGTGGGGCATCTACCTCCATGGGAGGAGGGCACTACAGGGTACGAATGTGAAGCAGCAATATTCACAAGGACAGTAGCATCCGGTGGTTGCCTGGATGCAGACCCTGCATCTAGGGAGTCCATGATATCAGCCCAAGAGTTAGAAGAAAATACAAGTGCAGTAACAGCTGAAGATGTGTCTGAAGTGGTGGGCGCAGTAAGGAACAAATGCAAGGATATGGTAAGGGCACTGGTAACTGGCTCCTTGTCAGTTCCAGATTGCATACAAGTGCAGTCTGATCCTGCCCCATTAGGCAGACCTGCCTGTATGGGGAGTGTAACAGTACTGGGGCAGGATTGCCTGTCCAGAAACTCTACCTTGCCTACACAAATGTCACATTTGGGGGAATCCCCTACCTTTGTATTCAAAATTAATTTAATTGAAGTGCTCGGCTCATTGGGACAAGTACTGGTTCAACAGGTTCAACAGATTCAACTGCATTACCTGTGACTCCTAGACGAACAGGAACAGTCAGTCAATCATCAAGTTTCTGCATTACCATCATAAATGCAGAGGCTTGGTCCTCCATCAAGCTGGCAGCCCATTTGGCAGTTTGAGCTTTCACTGGATTGCAACGTTCCCTGAGTGCCACTGCATTGGAACCTCTGCTTGTCAAAGCATGATGGATGTGGCTGTTGGTATTGTTCGTGACTCCCACAAAGCCCTGTCTGCTGATCTCTGCCACCCTGAGTCCAGCAGGGCTCTCTCTTGAGACCAAGGGGACCCCACATCCACCATCCACTCCTTCAATGGGCTCTGATCTGTCATTACACCAGTGAAATCCACTGGGTGCATTTGGCCAGTGCAAGAGGGACTGGCACTGCATCCAGTGGCAGCAACCTGAACGGTCTGTGGAGAAGAAACTTTGTAATCTGCAGACTCCAGTCTGGGAGTGGCATCTTCAACAGCAACCATCCACAACAGCCAGGCTTGGCATGCTGCTTTGTCCGAGGGCATATGCATACTGACCAGTAAGTGAACAGATGAGGTACCCTCCAGTACAGCCATGGAGATGGGCTGCATAGTCACAATATCAATCATCTCATCTTCAACTCCATAGCACAGGAGACAGTATCCAGCACTACATTCTCCACCATCTCAGTGGTCTCCTTTAACTCTGGTCCCAAGTCTGGGATATCCATTGAATAGGTAAAACAAATCACGTCCTTGTCATCTGTGACAGCTCGAGTCAGAGCACCAATATCACCTCCTCTTCCTCCTCCTCATCCTGGGGTGGCCATTTTGCCACTGTAAATCGGCAGTTCACCCTACAGGAAGAGTAGGGGACATTTTAATTGGAAAATAAAACAATACAAGGTAATCCAGCAATGGAAAAACTTTAAAGTAAGACAAAAAAGATAACCAAAAATTTATACACAGTAACCTGGCACTATTAAAAATTACAATGAGAGGAACATAATAACAGTGGAAATGAAAAGAAAATCAGCAGCCAGCATGTTCTACGTGCAACCTGCCAGCCAACTAATTACAGGGAGGAAAGAGGAGTCAAGAAGGACCTCCAGGTAGACAACAAAACTGAAACCAACACTGCATGTAAACCCCAGATGAACAACAGTCAGATTCCTGCCTCCCCAGCAAGAGGCTACACAACTAACTGGAGAAACAAGTGAGAAACAAAAATGTATCCATCAATCTGGGAAGGTGTTGCAATCCAACCTGGGACAAAAAAAAAAAAAAATATGGTCCCTATAATGACTGAGATAAAAAAAGGAGGGGTGTAGAAAATGGCAAACCTGGAAGCAGTGAAGAACTAGGGAACTAAGGTCCCAGGAATGCTCAAATAGTTCTCCAACACTGGAGTATGTCATTTGTGGAAAGCCACCAGGTGTCTGCCTAAAATATGGTAGTCACCTCAGTAACTATCATCTGAAGTAGGGCCTCAGCAGGAACAATTTGCTGCTGAAATAAAAGAGCACAGTGGGAATGCCACAAGTAGTATTTTGCAACAGTGGAAAGAAGTCGTACGGTACCAGGTCATAATGTTGAAGCAATAGGGCAGATCCTAAAAGGATGTCTGGATATGTGAGGCTGAACCATCCTGGGTCTCCCCACCAGTGGGTCAATAATGCCCAAAAATCTGCTGTGTATAGCCACTCCAAAAAAAAGTGAGACATAATTTTCAAAACTTGAGCACAGCCCTCCTGAGGGTAATTACGTTCAGGCAGACGTTTATGTCTGGCATTCACCTTGACACTTAACCTGCCGTGGGCACTCAACCAAAGTACATCCCACATTTTAGGAGGAGTACGAGCATCATGCAATGAAGCCAACAACTGGGAACAGAGAGGCTGGGGGACTCCCAAAAATTCGGGGTCAGTCATGAAGTTAGTAGACATGATAGAGACATATAATGCTTCAGGGATAGTGGTTCGCACCAAAGAAATAGGTAACTGCCAGGGTCTAACTTTCTCTACAATTGTCCATACCACCAGGTGGGTTGCTGAGCCATAGTGATCGAGAAAGGTACCAGTCTCCATCCATCCAAGAGCAGATCCAATCAGTACCTAATCCAACTGCCAGGGTATAACTTTCTCCACAACACGAGGTCCATATCTTCTGAACACCTTGAAAATAGGGCAACACATTCCATTGAAGAAAGTGACTAAATGCAAAAACTAGTGGGTTGATCATGTGAAGACCCCCACCCTGCTTTATGGGGAGATGCAAAATTTTCCACTTGATGGGGTTCAGTCTGCTACCCCAGACAATAGGAAAAAATAAACTATAAAATCGAGTCTCCCAAATCTTTGGAGGGAAAAAAAACATGCTTAAATGAGTAAATAAGGGTATCAAAAACATTTTAACTATTGCCACTTTCTTCAGTTTCGTTTGTCACCACCATTTCCAAAGTTGGAACCTGGAGTTATAGGAACTTATCTTTTCTTCCCAGTTTTTGACAGCTGTATCTCTATCCCTAAAGGAAATACCCAGCACTGCTAGGGAATCAGAGGTAACATCAACGCCTCTGTTATGAGAAACTGACTGCAAAGGAGAACCAACAGTCATTCCGTGGCACTTGTGCAGATTCAAGGAGGCTCCCATAACCGGGATCTGAGCCTGAAAAAGATCCAGAGTAGGGTGACTCGAGGTGGGATCTTGAACAAAGAGAGTCACCTTATCTACATACGCAGCCACCTTTACCTCACTAGTACTCAAACTATCTGGAATGCCCCATATCTGAGCTTGCATTTGAATCTTCTGTATAATATGGTCTAAACAAAAGGCATGCAACAAAGGACTCATTGGACAGCCCTGGCGTACCTCTCGGCAAAGCTGCACTCTGGTGCCAATGTGCCCATTGATTTGTGGTATTAAAGTAGCCACTGTATATATAGCCCGGAGCCAGGAACAAAACTCCAGTGGAACACCATAGTGCTCCAGGATGGAAAACAGAAAATGGTCAGAAACCTTATTAAAGGCCTTCTCCTGGTCAAACAACAGAATATAGCCATGGGAATGCTTAGCATGACCAGCAGCAATAATTTCCCAAAGCTGGATCAGGTTATCAGTGATGTGTCATCCAGAGAAGGCACATGTCTATACTGGAGTAAGGATGGAAGTCGCAACCCTAGCTAGACGACCCATCAGTATATTCATCAAAGTCTTCAAATCTGTATTCAGGAGACACAAAGGTCTCCAGTTATTCAGATCTGTGACCGGGCCCTTCTTATAAAGAAAGATCTGTGTCGCTGCCATAAATGCCTCAGACAGCAGACCATCCTGTAGAATGTTATTGAAAACTACTGTCAGGATGTCCACAAGTGGTTCCTGGAAGGTCTTATAAAATTCAACCATGAGACCATCTGGTCCCGGCGCCATAATATTGTGCAACTTAGAAACAGCACTTTGAAAGTCTATGGGAGTAATGGGGTTGGAAATAGCATCCAAGGTCGACCTTAGGATCTTAAATAGTGTAAAAAAACAGATGTGAAGGAGATGAGTCATGTGGAGTGCCAAACATATTGCTTAAATGGGTATGGACCTGGGACAGAATTCCCTCTGAATCCAGACCATATGACCCTTCGGCATCTGCAGCTGAAAAATATGCCATCACATCACCCATTGTTTCTAACTCTCAAATGGATCACCTGTACATCGGGTCCCCTGCATGCCTACATTATGTTTGAGGAGCAATGTGTAGCTCCTATCATACTGTATCTGACACATTTTAGCTATCAAAGTAGCAATCAGCTGAGCATAGTCTTCTTGGCCCAAATGCATTCCAGAAATAGCTGCTGTCAATTGAGTCTGAAGCAAGTGGTACTCTAAGTACGTCGCTCAACATTGGTGATGTGAGTGGTGTCAAAAAAAGGACGACACCCCTCCCTTGGTGGCATCCTACCAAGTACCTAGGTAATCCTTGAGACAAGTAATGGACTGTTGTGCTCGGAGGAGATCTATTAATCGTCCCTGCATAGAGTGATCCACAAAGAGGGAGTTGTGCAGACACCATGTGCCTCTGAGTGCGCGAAAGGGTGTCATGTCCCCATACACACCCAGTAACAACATGTGATCCGAAGACTCCACTGGGATCAACTCCAGTTGTTGGAAGTCTAAATATGAAGAGATAAAAAGGTAATCTATTCTAGTAGCCAGTATGCCTGTATAGGTATGTGCTTCCACTCATAGGGTGGAGGAGTCAATAGGCATCCTATCAGGAAGCATCCTGTATAACCTTTGCCAGGGCAGTGGAGTCACAAAAATGTTTAGTGGTTTGAGCTCCCTCATCTTCTCTAGCTAAACTACAATTGAAATCCCCTCCAAACACCACATGGCAGGAGGTATGAAGGTAAGGTCTCACCACAGCAAAAAGATCCACCCTTGCCTTCTTCTGTTGTGGGGCATATACATTAATGAATCTAAAAGGGGTACCATGATACAGGACATCTAACAAAAGAGCCTGACCTGGTTCTATATCCACCAGCTGCTGTCTCTGGTAAAAACAGCTGGTACATAAAATACCTACACCGTCACATTAATCAGGTCCCAGAGACCAACATGAGGAACCCCAACACCATTGTGCCCTGGCTTGCGCCAGGTCAGTGGCAGTGGTGAGATGGGTCTCCTGTAAAAAAATAACATCCACTGCCAAATCTTTAAGCAAAGCAAAAAGGAGAGTCCTTCAGACAGCTGCCCTGATGCTATTAGCATTCAAGGAGGCCAACCTAAAAGTGGGAGACATAAAAAGGTTAATAAGGTAAACAAGCAGCGACAATCATGTTTTTATAACAGGGACCAGCAGAGGTGCCCTATTCCATGTAGTTTTCTTCAGCTTTTTCTACTTTGTTGATTTCACAGAGTTTTGAGACAGTTCCATTTCTTCATCTGGTGCAGATAGTATTGCAGGTCACAAAGATGTGCTAGAAGAGGCATCAGAATCCTTGCATCCTTCCAGATCATCTTCATTGTCTACCAAGGCTGCGAATTTGTTTTCCAAAACTACTAGATGACCCTGGGAGCCCTGAGTAGTCACAGAAAGTAAGAGGCTGTGTGACCACAGAGTCCTTGTCCTATTGGACAAAGGTAAATTGGGGGAGAGGGCATGTCAGTATCACATCAAGCTGTGAGAGCCATTGCCATTAATTCATCAGGGAAGGGCTGAGGCATGGATCCCTGGAGTGGCTCCTCCATCATTGTCTCTAGTGGTGGATGCAGGGCCCCTGAAGTGGGTTCCAGAATAGGTGGCTGTGTAAGCGAGACTGGTGTCAGAACAGGGAGCTCTCCATCCTCTGGGTTTTCCTGGTGCACCAATGCCACTGCCCGGGATCTATGGAGCTTTTGCTGCCCCATTTTTCATGCTTTATCCAAATGTTTATCCTGTGAATAGTCATCTTCATTGTTATGCAGGACCCATTTGCATTGCCAATATGAGTGCCCAGTCTCCTCACACAGATTGCAACACAAATCGTTAGTGTACTTGGAACTGGCATGGCTCACAGTTAGACACAAGTATCATCACAGCATATCACATGCATTGCTGAGGTATGTATCGGAGCCACAATGGAAACAAGTCTTGGGCTGTCCTGGATAGAAACATTGGGCTCTGTCACTGCCCAGGTAAAAGACACTGAGAATGTGCTGGAGTCTGGAGGCCAAATGCCTCAATTTAACCCAAAATAATCAGTCTCCAGTCCAAAAACATTCTTTGTCCAGGATAGGTTCAGGGTCCCCTAGGATATCACAGCATTGGGACAGCCAGTAGCAGACATCTCATATGCTCACCCCCTCATTCTTTAACATCACAGTCAATGTTCAGACCACAGGTTTTGTTAGGGGGATGGCCAGGAAAGGCAGCCAAAAAGGAGTGGACTTGAGAGTGTTATAACTTGTCCAGAACTGATCTAGAAAGACCAGTGTGCAAAAACTGAGACCAGAATAACCCTCTGTAGGTGAATGGAGGAGGGTGTACAGTTCATCAGGTGTTACCAGCAAGGATTCTTTCAACAAGAAGTGCGCCACATAAGCCTGATCCAGGGGCTGGTCCAGAACCTCTTTGTAGAGCAAAGACAACATTTCTATGCTGTGCAGGTGCAGTGGCCTTTGGAAAGGCATCAGTTTTGCGTAATTGGGCCCAGTGTTGTGCTGCTGTCTGGGGAGGTGCAGGCATTGCAGGTCCTGGCTGTGAGTCCACCCAAGAAGGCTCTTTCTGATCCACTTGGTCAGCCCAGGACAGTGGTAGAGCCTCAGCAGGGCTGTCACTGGCCTCTACAGTAGAGGTGGTAGTTAAAGCAAGTAGGGGTGGCATAGGTTGGGGCAAATCCAGTGCCGTGCAGGTGGCAGGTTCCTGTGCAGGGTCTTGTACTTGTGGTCAGAAGTTTGTGGCTACAGTCAGTCCCATACCATTGGGATATATTCCCTGCCCCCCTTCAAGCCAGCCATTTGTACCTTACTGGGGGCAAGTTTGAAGTCAAATCCCCCACGCTTCAGGAGAGGAGTGCCTGAGGGGACTGATCAGGAATAAAAATAGAAACTGAGGTCCCCACTGGGGGTGCTGCACATCATTGACCGATGGAGTCCCAGGACCAGCCCACATCCACCAGAGCCTGATCCAGAGACCAGTCAGCTGCTGAAAAAGGGTGAGCTCCTGCTCCTTGTGAAGAAAAAATGTTATTAGCCACACCAGTTTGCTGCTTCCCAGTCTCTTTGTCTAAGACTGTCGGGAGCTGGCTCATCAAAGTGTCAGTCATGCCAGAGGTGGTTCCTGCAACTGAAACCATTGTACCAGGGTATGGTTGGTCATCAGCATCTGGTAGGGGACCGTCTGAAGCAGCGGAACTGACATGCTGTCCCCATAAACTGAGGAGCCTGCGGCCTGTCCTGGATCCCTGCTGAAGGAATGCCCAGTGTGAACAACGAAAGGTGCTTCCAATGGAGGCAAAGGAAAAAAATCCCATTGGCAGTCCCTCCATCAAAACTTGAAACATCACTGCTGTACTTGCTTCCAGACCGGCAGTCCTCTGACCTGCGGCTGTCCCATCAAGCCTCGTCAAAAAGGTGGTGCTGGTCCTTGAAGAGTGAACAGACATTCCTTTTGCCACAGATAAGCGGTGTCCTCTTCTGCAACCAAACCAAGTAAGTATGATTTTTTCTGTTGTAATGCATCCTGCAATTGAAGGTCCATTTCATACAGTGCACAATCCATCTCAGAGTTCTGTGGCTGGTAAACAGGCGGAGGCACACCAGTCCCTTGTAAGTTTTGAACAGACAAGTCCATAAGTGGGTTAGATGAACAAAGTTTCAGCCCCAACTGGGAAGTCCATGGAGACAGAGGCCATAGCTCCAATACCCATAGCACTCACAGGACATACTGACTCTGGGTCCACCATCCCACAGTGCCCTTTATCAAAAGAGTAGGGAAATTTTTTATTGAAAACCGAACAAAATCATAACAAAGTATATGCAGATCAATTGTACATCATACATAGCCATAAAAGGCAAGGAAAAAAAAACAAAATAAACATAAAAAAACATAAATAAGTATTCATTCATACATTACTCCTGAAATCTACGAGAAAGACAATATAACCCACCTCTCCCCTTCCCCACTAGAAGAGTAGGGGAATTTTTATATTATAACTTAAAAGGAATATATAAAACAAAACAGTGTTACATCACACAAAAACTGAAAATTTATACAAAATTGCATTTCTTCATACAAAATTAGAAAAAAATTATATGACTAAACTCAGAAAACCAAAATAAAATTTCCTCATAGAAAATTATAACTGAATATGAGAGGAAAACACTGAGCCTATTACCCTGTGTCTAACCAATTTAAATGTTTCCAATACGTTTGAAACCAAACTTCTGGAACTTGGAGTTTTTCAAAATGTTTGATCTTTACAATTGTAGTTTGTACTTTCCAAAATAACTGTATTGGGGTCAAATACTGCTGTTGCAAGGACCATGCACAGTGTGCTTGCCAAATATGATACTTAATGCAGGACAGAATTACATGAATCGTATCAGGAAAGCATTTACTCCAAGAGTGAGGCAAAATTCCATAAAACAACACTTCTTCCATTAATTGTTTCAAAGGTATAGCTTTTCACTGGTTTACAACATATGACCAAAATTCAACCACATATGGGCAATCAAAAAACAGATGCTAAACAGTCTCAATTGGAGCATGACATAAGTGTCTTCTTGGGCAACCTCTATCTAAAACACCTTTATGTTTTAGATTCCCCTTAACATTCAACTTCAAGTGTACAGTAAGCCAAACTACATCCCACATGTAGGCAGGGATCCTTTTAGATGTCAACATACTACTAATTTGTGAAAGTTTAGGTAATGAATATTCAGCAAAAGCTGGGAGAATCAAACATTTCTCCATAATATTCGCATACAATGTTTTCCTCTGATATGTTTCTAGGTGAATTCTTAAAAACTCCCCAGACTTTTAATTTTGAAAAACAAGATTTAAAATACTCAGGGAGTCCTGTCAGAGATTTTTGTTTGGGAATGCATTTAGAAGATTCCCACCCTAAGATCCAGGGGAGATGGCATCCCACACCCAGCCTTCCCCGATTTTTCCAACTTTGTGTAACAATGGACAAATATCCTTAGTGACAAACAGAGAAAAAAAGAACACAATGGGATTTACCATTCTAATCCCTCCCAACTTAAAATCCTGATATAATATCCCTCTTTTAATAGGGTTTAATCTACTTCTCCATATTGCAGAGAAGAATAATCCATAAATAACTGTATCTAAATATGCTGGAGGGGGGAAGATTGCCCCCAAAAACAAAAACATACTTAATAAAAAAGGTCTTGACCATATAGACTCTCTTTTTCTTTGACATCTTCCATTTATTCCAGTTTAAAACTTTTGACTGAGCAACTAGCAAATAAATATCCCAATTATATCTAGCTGGATCTTCCATGCCCCTAAAGATTCCTAAAATTTTACCAGGACCTGTACATACCAGAATATTTGGAGAATCCATGACCACAATGGATCTACATTAAGAGAAAAATACTTACTTTTTGATAGATTTATTTGAGATCCTGAGCCCTCCGCATATGCCATCAGCAAGGCTGCACTAGCATGTCACGATGGGAGATCTGCCAAAGTAATACAAAGGTCATCAGCATAAGCAATTGTTTTAATTTCCACACACGTACTGTTTATTGATAAACCCCTAATACCATCAGTAACATTAATTCAAGCATGAAGGGGTTCTAAAGATAAAATATATAACAGGGGGCTTAAAGGGCATCCTTGTCTAACACCTCTAGTAACTGATACTGGATTTCCTAACCATCCATTCACAAATGGCATTGCTAAAGCTGCACTATAACAAGTTTCCAACCATTCTATAAATAATGATGGAAAATTCATATGTGCAAGACAGGCCCACATGTAATTGTGTGAGACACTATCAAAAGCTTGTTTCTGGTCCAAACTAAGAATGAAGCCCACAAGCTCACCCGAAAAGACTCTTGAAAATATTTTTTCATAATAAAATAAGACCATCTTGTATTGATCTATCTGGTACCGAACAAAACTGGGTTGGATGGATTACATCCTCTAAACAAATGGGTAAATGATTACTAAGAATTTTTTAAAGTAATTTATAGTCACTATTCAGGAGGGTAATCGGTCTCCAGTTATTTAAACAATCCCTGTCACCTTGTTTATATAGTAATATCACCAAACCTATATACATACTTGAAGGTAATATTTTAGTATGCAAACTACTTGAAAAAAGACCGGCTAGTTCATCTGTCAGCCAAGGTACTAAAAATGTGTATAATTCATTTGGGAGACCGTCTAAACCCAGCGTCTTTCCTATGGGAGAATGGGCAATTACATCTCACACTTCCTGTACTGAGATGGGTTGTATTAAGATTGGAATTAAATATTCAGGGACCATTTTAAAGGGACATGAAGACAACCACTCTTGTATACAGGAATCTGTAAGCTGTAAGTCTTCAGTAAACAATGATTTAAGCTGCCTTTCTACTTCCTCCAAAATATCATTTTTTCCATGAATCACCTCTCCTGTGGGTCTTTTTAATGTTTTTATATCTTTTCTTTGTCTGGAAGCATTGCAAAAATCAAATGGATTTGTATGTGCTCTAGTGCCACTGATTCTGAACCTTTGTTCCTGCCTTAAAGAAGACATACGATTATATTGAAGTTTTGTAAGTTTTTCTTTTAGATTTCGAGATTCTTGATCGTCATACTCGAGACCTTTCATTATATGTTCCTGAAATATGAGTAAGGATCGTCTGGTTGTGGAGTATTCCTGTGTTTTGTACCTACCCAATAATCTACCTATTGTTTGAAAAAAAATCTGAAATTCTTGTTTTGTGTCTTCCCACCACATTTGTTTACTCTCATATAAACAAAATACTGATTTTCTAGCCATAATAGTGGCTTGGAAACCTTCCTTAACCTCTGGGATATCTAACAAAGACAAATTTAATTTCCAGTATCCTGACCCCCTAGAGATTTTGTGGCAATTCGAAAGAGTAACACTGAGAAGTACATGGTCTGACGTGGCTACTAAAAAAATTTTTGGTTCCTTGGTCTGTAGAGAAGAAGAAACAAACCAATAATCAATGTGGGAAGATTTTATTCCTTGAAAAAAGTATGAGGGACTATGGTTTGGAGTGAATATACATCAGTTAAACCAGACTGAATAAGTAAAGAATTTAAAAAATGAGTATCACAATATACCTTTGAAGTGGTAAAATGTCTATCCTGAGTTGTGCGGTTGATGTTAAAATCACCCCCAAACAAAACATTCCTACTAGTGAAAAGGAAAGACCGTATTTGTTTCAATAGAGAAATTCTACCAGTTTTGGTTTGTGGACCATATATGTTAATCAACCTGAAATCTATTGAAGCTAAAGTAACATCTAACAAAAGAGCACGACCAGGAAAAATATCTACCATATGCGTAACTTTTACATGGGGGGTAGTAAAGCAAATCCCTAGGCCTGAACAAAGGTTTTCTCCCCCTGACCAATAACTAGGACCCCATATCCATGCTTCAGAAGCTGTAGGAAAATCTTGTAAGGAATACAATCTGGTATCCTGAAAAAATATTATTTTGTACTTAAGGGCAGAAAATAAGTCAAAAGTGGCTAACATTTGTACCTCAGAACAGATACTATTTGTATTAAGGATGGCTATTGTTAAATCATAGCTAGCACAATCATTTAATTGAAACATTTATTCAGGTGATAGCCGTAGATAATCTTGTGCTTTTCCTGGTCCCTTGTCTAGGTTTGAAACCACATTTCTTCTTCACTTTACTAGGTACATTTATACCAGTGTCAGGATCTGAAACAATCTCCATTTGGGAAGAAGCCATGGAGGCTGAAACAGAATCCAGATCTGCCACATCATTATCAACACATAACACTGAGTATATATTTTCAATTGCAGGCATACCCATTACTGTTTGTGAAGAATGTTGTAAGGGAGGCTGAGAAACAGGGACCTCCATTTGGTGTGAAACGGGGGAGACTGGTATCACCAAAGGTGAAGGAGGAGGGGGCATAACCTCTTTGGTATGCTGGCCCACTTGGGGTGTGGAAAACTCGGGTGCAGGCACCGCCATGTTTTCTTCTGGCAAAGCCTGAATTGTTTTTCCCATCTTAGAGCCTTCAGAGGGAGTAACCATGGTATGGTCCATTAAAGAACGGTGTAGTGTATGCTCCTGTTGTCTCCTCTGTGGTTGAGGTTCAGATAGAAAAGAAGATATGGGTTTGGTAGCTGTATGTACATAAAAATCCTGTATACCATAATCTGCCTCTCCAGTATTGTGTGCAGCCCATGGACACTTCATAAAGTTGTGACCACCTTCATCACAAAGGTTACACTTTGGAGTGATTACACAGTGAACACTGATATGGCCTGTATCTCCATAATATGTGCATTGTTGGATAGTACAAGTGGAACTGAGATGTCTGGGAGAACCACATTTAAAACATCGTTTTGACTGTCCAGGGTAAAAAATAAATCCCTTATCCCTACCTATTTAAAAACAATTTGGTAGATGCTCTAAACCTTCTGCAGTTTGATTTAACTTAATTTTCATTTTCCACCCCCCATTCCAGAAACCCTCTGCATCCAAAATAGGATCAGGGGTACCCTGTATCTCACAGTGTTTTTCCAACCAGTAAAGAATGTCTGAGATATTAACCCCCTCGTTTCTAAATAAAACAGTAATGACTCTAAAAGGTTGTTTTGTTAAAGGGATTACTTGAAAAGATGTCCATAAAGGATTGGTTTTAACAGACATGTCTTTTCTCCAAAAACATTCTAAAAGTTCAGGAGTTCTAAAACTGATATCAAAAGAAAGTTCTCCCGGGGCATGGATTAAAGCATAGACTTCTGATGGCATGAAGCCCAAGGATTGTTTTAATAAAATATGCCCCACAAAGTATCTATCCGGGGCAGGATCCATGCCCCCCAAATACCTGAGTCGTATTGCGTTTCTTCTTTTGGCCAGTTCAACTGGCTTTCTGAATAAGTCTGCATAGGAAGGGCGTTGAGTATTATCTAGTTTCTGGGCCTGATTTAGTTCTTGCGAGTCTAAATGCACAGGCCCAATATTTAAAATGCTTTCCGGTGTTTCATTTTGATCAGAAAACCCTGATAAATCACTAGATACATTTGAAGGGTGGGGAGTATCTGAGTTCAAAACTTTGTTACCTGTGGCCGTGTTTTTATCCTTCTCTGGGGTAGGCCGCTCCTGAGGCTCCAATGTAAAGTTCGCTGCTTCCGATGATAATGCTGCTAAAGAATCTGTGGTATGGTCGAGAAGCAAAAGGTCCTCTGAGACAGGTTTTTGTTGTCAGAACTGGTTCCGCGCTCCATTCTCCATTTACTTTTTAATGCCATCCGGCGTCTCTCAGAGCTCTATCTGGTGACCATCCTAGATCTCCCGGAAACTCGTACACTTCCTTATCAGACCGACTGCTGTCTTCCGGTGAGACTGAATCAGCCACAAACACTTTAGTTAAAGCAGAAGAAGAGGCATTTTCTGGACTCCGTTCCTTTTTCTCCATGTCCATGGTTAGTTGCTGTTGACATAATTCCGCCTGTAAAAGAAGCAGTTGTTGTTGCAAATAAGTGCGTTTTTCCTCCAATGTTTGAGTTTGATGCAACTGGGAAGCCACTAAGTTTATACTTGCTTCATTTATAAGTGGCGTAGCAGATAACCGAATTTCATCCACCCTGGTTCCCTCCAGAGTGTCTATTGTGGGGGAGGTATCTCGCCGAGTTGTTCCTACGGTTAAAACCGCATCCTGCCCATCAACACTTCCATCTCCTTCAGCCACCAGCTCCGAAGTGAGCTCAGCCATCCCTGCAGACAGACAGACAGCGCCACCCATCTACAGAGTAGGGGAATTTCCCTGTTGTCCTGGCCAACCTTCCCCTTCCCATAAAACTGATTCATTCAATTGTTCAAGGCTATGTGTGGATGTTGATGTGTGAAATGGCTACCACTACATGTTCAGTCACTTCAGTACTAGTCTAGCATTGCTTGCAAAGCACTTTGGGATACAAGGTGTATGAAAAGTGCTATATAAATGCTGGTTCTTCTTCTGCTTCTTCCCCTTCCTCCTCCTCTCCTGACCACACTTCACTCACCGGAACACCACTCATGAGATCCTTGACAGGCCTGAGGGAAGTCATGTCAAATTTATAGGAGGGCACAACACATTAGAATTTTGAATGGGCCAAATGAAGAAAGCCCTAAAAATGCCACTACACTACAGAAAAACACTAATGGCACACTATGGGAGGGATAACACTACACTATGAAAACACACTACACTACAGAAATACACTAAACAAGCCAAACACAAAAACCTGCAAACATATCTTAAAGCAAAAAAAAAAAAAAAACAACCTAATGTAATGTGATGTATAAAACATCTGACATGTAAGTCCCAGAGTTCTGTGAAATATCACCATATCATGGTAGGCCAAGCTCCTAAAGGCTGCTCATCCTTCGGGGTCTTAGCTTTCTGACTTGTTCCACCTCTGAGTAGTAATATATCCATATTCCTTTCTCTCTCTCTCACACTCTCTCTCTTGATATTTATGGGATATGACATGGGTGAGAATGAGATAATAGAAATGTATTCACAAGCTATAGTTGATCTCCTGACCTTATCAGTAGCAAAGCCATGAGTGTGGTCAGAAGAGGTCAAGTATAGCAAGTGAATGTTTTTCCACTATCTCACCCTCACCCATGTTATATTTGACTTGTGCAACAGGCGTTTAGGTGGTTTTGTGATAGAAAGGATCAAAAGTTATTTATAGAAAAAAGTACACAATATAAACTGTGCCCTTCTGATCAATTGCTCAGCTCAAGAGAAGCAAATCAATACAGTACAAATGAGTACAGTACAAGTCCATACAATCAAATGAGATGTGAACTAGAAAAGAAACCAAATCTACAAACTACTTCAGATATGTTGGCTTTTGTACTGCACATTGCTATTGTGATGTCATCAGCATTGACAAAGCTGCTCTGTGATTGGTATAGTATTCCATTGTGACATACCCAGCTTTCAATATAGTAATACTATCTTGCAAGCTGGTCATGTATTCCATTATAGTGTATGGTAGAATGTTATTATGCCTGAAATTCAGGCATGAAAGCTAATATTGTACCTTCGATGTGATATCATATTGCTGTTGTACCATCATTAGTATGCCACATAGATGGTACAACAGCTGATGTCTTTTCACATGCATGACATTCAAATAGCTACTCATCGAGCAACGGCTGGGGTGGTGAAATCTGTCCACTGAAAGAGAGTAGTACCAATACAAAACTGCCAGCACACTTTCGCAGCACTATACTGAAGGTGCTTATGGCTTGATTTTTTTTTAAATTTAGTTTGTGAGTGTGGGGGAGTGTGGTCAGAGTGGGGATTGTTTTTGTGTTGGGGGGGCTGCCGGGACAACAGCAGCACCACATGACAGAGGCACAGATAAGGACGAGGGTGACCTCAGTGTAGGAGGGTAACTGCTGCCCATACACTATACAAGACAATGAATGAGCATCAGTTAACAACTATGCTGAATTCACTTCTCAGGGTTACCCTGCCAACAGTAAACCTCTTGAGCTTCACTCTCTAGGTTTACCACCTTGCCATGGTAACCTCTCCAAGTGAATACAGCATAGTTGTTAACTGATGCCCGTTCATTATCCTCTATGTAACATACCTAGCTTTGTAAGATAGTAGTACCATCTTGCAAGTTGATCATGAAAGTCATAATCTTTGGATGCACTATACAACTGCAGCAATTGAGCAAAAGCAAGTGATCACTCTGTCTAGTTTTGCCAGTCACTGAAGATCCTGATTGACATATGAACATACAAAATTGCCAGCAGGAAAAGGCCTTGGTGGTCTATCAAGTCTGCTGAAGTGTGCAGATCAATCTATTTCACTGGATCTGTCCCACCCACCTCTTGCCCCGTCAGAGCAATCTGCTCCCCCACTTCCCCCATCCCAATCCTCCATTGCCACTCTCATTTTTACCCTGTCCCACCCACTTTAAAACTTTCCACTGTTTTCAATGGTGCCACCTCCTCAGGCAATTCATTCCACGTTGACACCACCATTTCTGTGAAAAAGTGCCTCCTTATTTCCTTTTCAAATCTACCCCCACAAGTTTCAGACTGTGACCCTAGTGGTCCCCTCCCTTTTTAAATTGAAAATGCCCTCCACTCCAACCCTGTTTATACCCTTTAGATACCTGAAGGTTTCTATTATATCTCCCCTTCCCGTCTGTCTTCCAAGGAGTACATATTGCGATCCCTGAACCTCTCAGCATATGGTTAGTCTTCCATTCCCTGGATCATCTTGGTCACCCTACACTGAACCCTCAAGTAGTTTAATGTCATTCTTCAAATAAGGGCACCAGAACTGCACACAGTACTCAAGTGTGGTCTAGCCAATGACCTGTACAAGGGCAGAATGACTTCCTTTCTCCTGAAGGTGATTCCTCTGGCGATGCATCCCAGCATTTTATTTGCTTTGGCTGCTGCTTTACAACACTGCGCTGAGTGTTTCATGTCACCCCTAACTATCACCCCTAGATCCTTTTCCTCCTTTGTCTTGATAAAGAGAAAGGGGAAATTGTTTAACCAAGAAAGGCACACTAAGCTGAAACTTGTTTCCAGGTGCGACCTGGAGGACAAGGAAGTTAAGTGATTTGCTCAGGATCAGATAAGAAGAAACCTAGTACTAGGTAGCACTGTAAACTGGACATGTAATGACCTGACTCAGAATATGACCTTTATCATCACTTTTGAGAGGGCAAGACCATTGTAACACACTCTTGGCTTTGCCAGTCATGAGTTATGGACCTCACCCTCATTCATGAAAATGAATGGCATATTCTAAGTTTATGTATCCAGTGTTTAGAGTATCACACAATTGCAAATATAAAGCTTTCAAATGAGATTTTTCAAATTACATTTTCATTGATTTTCAACCAAAAACAAATATATGCAGTAGGATACACATGCAGCAACAAAATAAAAATGTTTTACTATAATACCATGAAGCAATATCATAAGTCACAATTAAATTTTTTATTTTCTGAAAACATCCATGCTTACCTAATATCTAAGAATCTATAGATGTCTAAATACATAAGCATCTTGTTAGAATTAAAACAAAATGTTTAATTAGATGACACTTGATACTATCAAATTAAGAATTAATTCATATAATTAGTAAAAAAATAATAACAAACTATGTCCTAAACATCTCATCTTGTAAAGGTAACCAAAAAGTGAGCCTCTTCCTCTTTGTTCAAGAAGTATTCTTGCACTGTGGTGTCTGAAAAAGAAAAAAGAAAAAAAGCAAACTGAATAATAGGAGAGATAGGTCAGAGAAGCATGTTCTGCAAGGTGTCACATCAGTAAATAAAGTGGCAACATTTTCTGAGTGTATATCAAGTCTCTGTCACTACATTGCTGTTCCATAAGTGAAGATGTAGAGGGGATCCAGGTTTGAGAACTCTTCCGGCCCATGATGAGAAAATCTGGCAATAAATAATACCCTGAGGTTTCAAAGCTGAAACGGTTTTGCAAAATCCTTCTGCAGGTCCTTAAATGGGACTGTGTGGGATCAAGGAAAAGAAAGGAAAACCTTGGTGTCCTTCAAAAAAAAGGGAAACAACAACCCAGAGAACCTCCTGCTCTGTCTGTCTGTCTGTCTGTCTATCTATCTATCTTTCTATCCTGTAGATATAAATGTAGCTAGAGATATTTATTATTACACAACAGAGTGTGTATTCATTCAGAGTTAGAGGCACTCCTTGGGTATTTGCAGAGGCATGAGGCTGCATACCTTGGGGGTAGTGAGGGCTGGTTTAGAGAGATAGTATGTTGAGGCCAGTTATGATGTAGTAGTACTCATGAAGACCTGGTGGAATGAGGGAATAGGCTGCGGCACAGAGGTAGATAGGTGTAGTCTCTTCAGAAGGGACACAGATGGTCAGCGTCATAAGAGGGTTGCATTATCTATCAAGCAAGGGAGTCACACATGCATCAAAGAGTGAGTGAGAAGGGACTAATGCTCTATACACAGCATGTGGCAGGAACTACAACAGGATCCAAAGAAAGCAAACAGACAATTCTGGGAGAATGATACAGATTGCCTAGTAGTACAGGCGATCAATGCTTTCAGTTGTCAATTGTCAAATGCAGTTATAAGGGTAATTACTCTGTGATCCTTAAGTCTCATGGTTGATTGTATCCTAATTGCATATACCACACTAGAAGGGAGAATGATCATGAAGGAAAGGATTTCTTGTTGATCAGGATGACAGCTTTCCTTCTACAACATGGTAAGCATGGGATAAGTGGGTATGGTTCTTGATCTGGAGCTGAGTAACAGGGTCACATTGTCTGCTTATATCTGCTTATAACTCAACCATCTTTGGATCTAGATATATGAAAATTTGCATGCATGACCTTTTTGTAAGGGTTATAGAATTTACTAAATATGGTGAAATTTGGCGAAGAAATCTTTAAGTTACAGAGGTTCAAAACATAGAAATATAGACATTAACAGCAGATAAGGACTGCTAGGCCCATCCAGTCTGCCGAAATACCCTACCTGTGTCAGCAGCTGCTGACCATACTTGGTCATTGTCTTTAGCTTCTCCATCCTACCTCTAGGGTTCCCTTTTGCATATCCTATGCATGTTTGAATCCCACCACTGTGCTTGCTCCTGCCACCTCCAAAACATCACTGTCAAATTATTTGCTACATTTTGTGAAAACGTTCTACAAATGTGAATGTTTGTAACTTCTCTGCTCATGCATGCAACCCCTTCAGTATTTCTGCTACATCCTATGGTTCCATGGCTGGGATGTGCCAATTTTCATGAAGGATTGTATTTATATGGTGAGTAGTCTGTATTTGCACATTGCACTTTGAACTTGTATTGCACTTAGAAAACTATGCCTTTAACAAATCCCAGTTCTTAAGCCAGCAGCAGATGCCAGCTGGCACTACCCGATGATGTGACGAGATGCAATGCTAGTTGGACTGTTTTCTAGTTCTCTGACAGTGTTCTTATGAAGGGGCTATCATGAACTAAGTGCATGGGCACAACCTGTGAGTACAATAAAGCATTTTGAGCATATGCATTATCTGCCTTCCGGAACTGCCGTGCAAAGTTTTTGAATGAGGTGGTGTTCAGCATCCTTGTAGTCATGTCGTCATTTTAGCTAGAGCCCATCCAGCATTGGGGCAGGCTTACCTATACTGTGTCATACAGGTACACACCTGACATTTTCCATGCATATCCAATGACAATATATTCTGGCATCTAACAAAATTGGAACACATGATTTAGAAGTTTTAAATTTGCAGTGGAAATACCAAACTTTGCTATTGGCAGCATTTTCACAAATATTTATGTTAGCATAATAGGTAATGCCTCCAGAATTCCTCTTATGGAATTTAACATGCTCAAAGCACATATCAATACTTCCTCTGACAAGCAGAGCTGCACTGTTATCTGTCCTGTGCTCCCTCCATGGATGACTATTCCCTCTTCTCTCAGCTTAACTAGAAGGACTCAGTGAAACTGCTGGCCCCCCTAATATCCTTGTTCTTTACAGGGACCTTCTACCTTAAAAAGAGAATTACATACTCCTTTTTGTATCTGACAGATCCTGTTGAAATACACAGAATTTCTTCTTGATGCCCCAGGCATCGTCTTCTCCCACTACATCTTTCTGAGTACCTCTGCAGGTGAGTCCAAGACTTGTAAGCACATAAGGTTTTATGGATAGTTAATTTAGTAGGTGTGACTCTTATGTAACCTGCATTCAAGTTGGAATTGTTAACACTATGTGCTTTCTTGCACCAGCTGGAGGGTCTACTACTCTTCTGCAACCCAGTTCAGCAGTTCATTTCTTGTGAAACCATGAATCTACTGCAACACCTGCAACTGGTGGCCAAATACATTAGATGCCTCACCAGTCCCTAGCCTTAATCTGAATCCGGCAGAATTCATAATCTTAAAAAAAACAAGTACCGCATTTCTCTTGGCACAACTGCAACACATCCTGAGCAAACAGCTATTCCTTACCCTAGAATGTCCTCTAACTTTCCAGAAAAAGAAGAAATTTCATCTTTCAACAGAATCTTAGAAAAAGTTAACTTATCAAATTGATACCAATATCATTCCTCATACCACTGTCATTCCTTGCAGACCTTATACAATGAGTGCCTTGGAGAAGATCCCTCTGGACATTTCTATTAGGAAAATCCCTCATTCAATAAGTGACTTCCTCATAGCCTCAGGACTTTTACTCCCTATCACAATGCACACTTTAGTCAGCAACTCCTTCTACTGTAGTAGCCAGAGACATTGCCAACTATTTCCAGATATTTTGCAAAATGTCTGAAGAGTTTCTTTCTGCTGCCCCTACTGTGGAAATGCAGAAAGCAGGAGATATTTCTCGAAATATCACAGAAATTTGGGGAAATATCTGGCAGTGTCTATGGCTGCTACTGTACATGTAGTGCTTAACTATGGTAAGGTAAGATTTATTGTTCAGCCAAAAAGCCATTACAATATCTTAACAGTTGCAAACATTTCATACAAAGCACAATATAAAAATTCAATATCAAATAGATGTACTATATAATACACCATAATACATTAAATGTATGTTTTATAAATTATATACAAAAAGTAATAAAAAATCAGATAAATAGATCAAGTAAATGAATCCTCTCTATATTCAAACTGATGATAATGAGCCCAAGTCAGATTTTCTGTAAGCCAGAAGACAGCCATTAGGCCAAAAAGGCACCATAGAGCTATACCAATCTAGTTTACCCCACCACCAACATCCTGTCCCATCAGTACCTGCCCGGTAGCCAAATGGACATGCTGCATTGATAGGACAACCATTAAAGGTTTCATGCAGTGCATGCTGCTCCATACCCTGCAGACACTTCCTATCTGACCTCTCCTATTGGCCATACTGTAGGCACTTAATGAAACTGTGTCTCAAGAGGGGTCTCATCTGATCACAATGTGTCCACTCTGATCCTACCTAGAAGCCAGTAGGGCCTGCTGGCATTGAGGACATATCCATTAGGTCACCATGCAGTGCATACTGCTCCATGCCCATGGATCATCCTTGAACCAGCTACTCCTGTCAGCCACTGTTAAGGATACAGCAGGACTTTGTGTCATAGTCCAGTCCCATTGATCCATACCATGTCATGACTGTGTCTCTCTAATAGCTGGTTGGACATGCTAGCCTTGAAGTACATCCACTGGGGCACCATGTGACTCATGCCGCTCCATGCCCCACTGATTGCTCCAGTTCCAGCTACTCCTATTGACCACTCCTATGGTACATAATGGGACTCCATATCACAGGTGGGGCCACTCACAGTGGATAAATTTGTCCTGCCTGGTACCAAATGGCCACAGGACAGTCCTATGGCCTCAATAGCAAATCTTGATAACTAGACTAAAAATACACAAACAGTCCTAGAGCACCTAACAGATCTCAATATGTGTTAAGTTCTGAATTTATATTGATATCATTTACCCTATCCATCAGTACAGGGCTAATAAAGTATTTTAGAGTACTGACCTTTAAAAATTACCAGTTATATACTTTAAGAACTCTTGGCCAAACGCTCTTCACCTGGCTTAAGTACCTAGAATAGGCTCTTCCTTAATTAAAACAATAGTTTAAAGCAATACACATTGTCTTCATAATAAAACATGTTAAAAACATGAAAACAAACAAAAAAGAACATAAGCAGATAGACAAATGTGGCTCCTTTGAATTCAGAAGTCCATTCATTTTAATTCTTAGGTCAGGTATTCAAAGCATCACAAGTCAAGAGACCTACAGGAAACTCAGTTCTAAGAATTTGAAGTCCACTGAAGGAAAACAACATGTCTATCCAAATTTATCCAAATGTTCAGCTTAGCTCAGCACTCTTTTTAAAAATATCAAGTATTGGTGATAGCTTTAAGGTTTTCTATGTAAGCATCCTGAAATTCATTTAACCAAATACTTAAAAACATGAAATCAGATTACAGTACTATCACGAAAAACATTTTTGGGAAGGCTCCATTAGTTTATGGGAGTTCAATCGAATTATAAACTAGAATAAGAAGTATGTAATTCCTATTCTCTGGGGAATCTGTGTATTTAAAAAGATTCATGTATCAAATATCTGTGCATGTAACTCAAATTAAACTGACACTCTGGTTTTCAACAAGTGTTTTTAAGAGCGTTCAAGTTTAGTACAGCTCAACAAACAGTATTTTTAATGCTCATAAGGCCCTCTTTTATCCAAACAAAGAGCCGATTCCCAAAGAGTTTTATGTTTCATGTTTCAACGTAGCATACACCATTCACCCTTTCATGGGCCCGTAGAGAAGCGAAAAAAAAATAAACCATCTAGCCATGCAGGGAATTTGTTTCTTCGATAGTTTGGCTCCTCTAACAGGAGTCCAGATTTCTAATTAGTGGCACTTTTTTACTGGTATGTACTATATTAGCCTGGGACCATGACAGTTATACCCTGACTTCAGTAAAGCACAAATATATGTAAAACTAGATACAGGGCTCAATAAGACAATATCCAAGCATCACTGTAAGGAACTGAATTTACCTCAGAAGACATTACCTTTAACTAATAGCCACCTGTTGCAGAAACAGCGTTAAACCAAATAAAGTATGTCAAAACATTGTTACAGGGTACTTCTCCAAAGCTGGAAACAGCATCCTTAATGAAAAATGCCACAGTCACTGCCTGATTCAAAATTCACACCCTTCTCCACTCAGACATCTCCATAGGCTAAGAGTTCATTAATCACCCCAGTACTCCATCTCTCCTTCCCTCTTCATAGCTGCCGGGTTAAACTCTCCTTTTATGAGGGGTGGAGAGGGGTGGGTATGTTTCCACCACACTTTTCCAACTTTATAGAACTCAGAACCTGTCAGGAAAAGAGAAAAAGAGAGGAGCATAATAACTTCAATAATTCATGGTCATGAAACAACCCCAATTCTCATGCAACACTAGCACACCTTTTATAAAATTGCAATATGGCAGAACAGCAAAGTGTGCTACCAAAGTTTCCATTGACCTCCTTTTCTTTTTTGATATCCTTCAGGTTCCTAGTTTCATTATCAATTAAGGGCACGGCAAACATATTGAACACGCCAAACAGTTCAGCTCAAGAAAACTCAAAAAAGCAGGGACCTCAACTCAGACCTCAATTCCACACTCCGGTTCTGGCTAATCAAACTGAGAAAACCCATCAGAACTGGGGCATCGGGCAGCGCTAGTTACTAGCGATAAACCGTTATAATATTCACCATTACAATTTTGGTGACAAAGCAACACTAGTTTCTTTCAGGGATTAGCATAGTGAAGCTGAAATAAGTATAAACCTACAAACAAAAATGCTTACGTGGCATAATGTAAAGCAAAGGAGCAATGCAGCTCCAGCAACAGAGCAGCATGGAGCAGAGCCACACCATAACCATCTTGCAGCTCCCAGTAGTGCTTAACTATGGATCACAATCTTTTGACCTGCACTGCAGACAGACAAATCACCTTACCAGCATTAGCAAAAAGGATGTACAATGACCCTCCAACCTTTCTGCTGCTTTTACAATGGATCCCACCATGAATCCAGCCTTATTACCACTTTCACTCATCTTTTCATTTCTCCTGCATGGCAGGTCAGGTGTGTGGCTAAATATATTCATGGGTATGACTTCCAAATAAGCATTCATGAAATTCCGCAATTTTCACAAGGACTCATAGAATGCACTTTAACTGTTGTTATTTTGGAAATCTTAGCAGCATATAACATAGACATCAATAAAATTGACAGACACAGAGTCTCCTTTTAATGGCTCTATGATGCCGGTTCGACAATCCTTTTGTTGACAGGAGTCATGTTGACAGCAAGTTGTGGTCATCATCATTCCTGTTTGTCTCCTGGTCCTTTTTTTTATCAGGGGGCTTCACCCACCGAAACCCCTATGTGGGGAGCTCCACCCACCACCACCCCGACTTTAGGATTCTTAACTCCAGTCGGAGTTACTTCGGGGCTGGAATGCAGGACTGGGAGACAGTGTGCCCCAGTCTTGGGCACACCAACACAGCAAGCTGTCAGCAAAGTGTCAATTTTGCCGACAGGATTGTAGTTTGCTGTGTTGGTGTCGCCCTAATGGGTGCATACCCCTTTGAATGACTATGAAACCACCAAATTTAATGTCATTGTGTTCTCTAGTTTTACATTTGCAGGGGGTCATACTTTTTCAGTTTACATAATTTAAATATTTAGAAATTTGTGAACGTTTCTTTACTAATAATTCAGTCCCCTTTAAAGTTAGAAATATGACACACACAGCCATGTGCTATAGTTGCTTATAATTTTACATTTGGGGAAATTTTGATAAATTGTTTTAAAATTAGGTGGAAATAACTGACATTTAAGTGTTGGCAAAATATTTGGCTGCCTATAACTTAGTTAATTCTATAGCTAAGAACCTGAAACCTGGAACACATATACATGCTGTATGTACTTGTACACTTGCCAAACATAGTAACATTCAGATAAGTAATTTAAAAATTATACCAAACTAACTGAAATTCAAAATTTGGCAAAATGATTAGCTACCAATAACAACACCTTTAAATCAGTACACATACCAATGTTGTATGACTATTTAAATCCTGAAATTCTGGAGACAGTGGGATGAAAACATTTTAAATTAGAGGTAAATAACTGAAAATTAAATTTTGATTAAATGTTAGGCCATCTATAGCTCAGCCGCCTTTATAGCTAGAAAACTTTATACACTTCTGCATGTGGTATGGTCCTGTATACCTTCCAAATTTAGTAATTTTTGGGTGTGTTTTTTGTATAAATAGAATAATGGATAGGGAGAGCATGTATTACAAGGGAATAATATCACAAAGAGGTTCTGGTGACATGGGAACCTCGAGAGTGAAGCTTGAGAGCTTCCCATGTCCCTAGAACCTTGAGATGGTATTATTCCCTTGTAATACACACTATCTATTATTTTTTGTAATATATGGATTCAATTTGAAATTCTGCAGCACTGATTTTTTTTCCACATGCTGTGACAAGGGCTGACTGACCACCACACTGAAGACTCGCTCATTACATCCCTCCTCCCAGCCTCTGTGAACTTGTGGTCATTTAGGTTTGGTAGACAGTTCTACCTTTAGTTGTTTTCAGGCTTGAGTGAATGTTGTATCAACCAGATAATTTTTTAAATGTAAAATATATATATATATATATATATATATATCAGTGAAGAAATGAAGGGTACAAATTACTCTCGATAAGTGAGAGACAGCTGCCATGTTTTTGACACTGTTCTGCCACCCACAAAGAAATATCAGCCAATAGTAATGCACGCTTTGAAAATTTTTTACATCGTGACTATAGCAACTGCACTTGGCAGCATAACAACCAGCTGCATAGTGTGAGAGAGTCATATGGTTGCACTGTTTTCTTTACCTGATAATACTTTTGTTCAGAGCTCCCATCAATAGTAATACAGACTCTGAATGATAGTATTATGGCTCATCATCAATTCCATTATCAGTTTTGGACAGTAATATTACAGGAATTGTTTTGCATGCTTTACTAAAGTATTAAAATTACATATCCATATATTACAATATATTTATTCAAGTTTATCATACAAACTACATTATATGACAAGCACAACAGTTGAAAGGATATTGAACTTGAGTGACAGACAGGGAAGTGAAACTATAAATCACATAATTCTGACAAGACATAGAAAAAGTAAAGGAGTATAGTATATATCATTAATTAATGACACACATTAGCATTCCTGAGAGAACATTGCACTGAAAAAACAAGTAGTTAAAAAGATAAAGCTTAATAATAAAAGTAAAAGAAGATGTATCATCAGTCTCTGTGTGCTAATAAGGAATTTTAACAGCAGGTGTTGTTTGGTTCTTGCATTAGCAGTACAGAATGTTACCCTGGCTCAGTGCTCTCACATCATGCCCTTCTGTAAGATTTGTGAAAGGGTAGTGCCCCATCATGCCCTCTTGTAAGATTAGTGCCTCAGCCACAGGCAAAGAGCCAATAAATTTGTCCCAGCTCCTTAGGAACAGCTCCCTTTCAGGACACATGACAATCTTTCTAGTGCAAGTGCCTGCAGGGCTAGTGTCTTCCATTGTCCAAGCATGGAGTCACACAAGATGCCCATGTGTTCTGGACACTTCGCCTCACCAGGACTAACAATACCTTCACCCATCTAGGGTGTGGTGCCCAGCCCTCATCTCCCATGTCTTGCATTCTAAATAGTAGTGATAGCGAGGTGCATAACACTGGTCTGCCTTGTATTTTAGTGAGCACCTGTGCTATAGACACCCAATACAGTTTAAACATTATGCACTCCCAAAAACAGTGCATGTAGGTACCCAGTGCTGTGTTGCACCTTCTGCAAATGGAGAAAATTGTGGGATTAAATTTTTGTACTATGCTTGGAGGACAGTATAATCTATGCATAAATTTATACCATGATTCCTTATACTAGTTGCATATAAGGTGCTCTATTTGTAGTCTGAGCACTTCTCCCCAGTTATCATCAGTTACGGGTAGTCCCATGTCATTTTCCCAGAGGTTATTTACCTTTGCTGAGAGATCTGGCAGCTTACCCCTGTTCTGCCTAGCTACCTTTGCAATAAATCCTTTGGGTGATATGTGGGCTCCCAGCATTATTTGTCTGAGAAACAGAAAGCCTTTAAGGGGATCTCTTCCCAGACACCTGCCATAAACCCTCATCTGCTAGTATCTGTAATGATATGTGGTTGATAATTCTAGTTTGTCCCTTAATTCTGCAAATGAGCAGATATTCCCACTGTTAACAGGTCCTCCATCCATTTTATGTCCCTTCCCTCCCATTCCTTAAACCTTACACCCTCCTTAAACCCTCTGTCTTTGAAGCATGGCAGAAAATCTGGGTTACCCAATACTAGCGCTTAGCATCATATTGTCCACTTTTGCCTGCCATATGTGCTGCATTTCCAATCATGCCTCCAAGGTTTGTGCAGCTAGGGTGTTATTCCCTCCCACAGCTCTATAGGCCCATTCCCATCAGGGCCTAGATACATAAATAGCCTACAGTGAATTTCCATCCTCTTCCAGGTCTACCTAGTTCACCTCCTCTCCTGTATTAATCCAGTCCTGGACATAGCTTTGAAATGTGGTCATAACCCCCACCCCCACAAGTCCAGGAATTCCAGTCATCCCTCTTCCATCCCACCTTTGAACCATTAAAGGCTCATTCTCGGCCTCTTATTTTGCCAAATGAAGGCCAAAAGTTATTTTTCCCTCCTTTTGGGATCTGATTTAGTGGGGTCCTTCGGCAGCATCTGCATAACATACAAAATTATTGGAAGGGTATTCATCTTCAACAGGTTTATACTGCCCAGCCAAGGTAGTGCCCTCTACCTGTTAAACTCTGTCAGAATTGTATTAAGTAAGGGCTTAAAATTTTATTTGCCTACCCACCTTCACTCCTAAGTATGTAAGGACTGCCCAACCATTTTAAGGACCCACTGCACCCGTAGTCTTTCCGGGTGGTGGGGGTTGGGGTCTAGACCTAGGATCATTATTTCTGATTTGTATAAATTAAGGTGATACCCTGACAAACCAACAAACTGCTCGATCACCTGTAGCAGCATGGGCATTGATTGCTGTGGGTCTGTAATATATATCAGCAGATAGTCTACATACAGTGGAAATGTATGTTGCTTTCCCCAATGGCTTTGTACTCCCTTAATCACCACTATGTCCTGTGTTTTAATTGGAAGTGGCTTTATCACCAAAGCAAACTGTAGTAGGGAGAGTGGACATCCCTGCCTCATGCCCTTATGCAGTTGAAAGTCATCCTACAGTCCTCCATTAAAGAGGATCCAGGCCTTGGGCTCTGCACATGAATTTCACTCACATTATGTACTCCTCCCCTAGGCCAAATTTCTCCAGCACCTTGAGCAGATACTCCCCCTCAATGCAATCAAATGCTTTCTTAGCATTCATTGACAGCACTAGTGGTGTGTCCTGATGCTGAGATCCCCAGTGAATAACATTCAGTAACCTTTGCATGCTGTGATAGGACACCCGCCCTTTCACAAACCTTGTTGGATCTGGGTGTACAACTGATGGGAGCATCTGCTCAAGGTGCCTCACCCAAATGGTGGCCAGAACTTTCATATCACAGTTCAATAATGAGATGGGGTGGAATACCACACTCTCCACTGGATTCTTTCTGGGTTTGGGGAGCACACAGATAGAGGCCATGTAGCAGAAAGCATCCATTCCCACTTTGCTCCTCCAACAATTCCTGCAGATGTTTTGACAACTGCCCTGCTAGTTCCTTATAATATTCAGCTGTGAAGCCATCTGGTCACCCTGCTGTACCTTTTTAAGGGAGATAATGGCCTTTCCCACCTCTGCAACTGTAATCGGGGCCCCCAGTGAATCCCTCTGTTCCTATGTTATTTCCTGGATTGCCAGACCCTCCAGAAACCTGTATGCTTCTACCTCCTGACCATGAACTTCAGCACTATACAGATTGTGGTTGAAGGTCTGGAAAACATGTTTAATACCTTCAGACATCATGACCACCTTCCCCTACGGACCCTTTATAGCTGTAATTCTAGCAGGGACTCTTCTCCCTTTTGCCAGTCTTGCAAAGAGTGGCCCTGGCTTGTTATCCCACTCAAACAGGTGCTGATGTGAGAGGAACAGCACTGTCCTAGCCTTGCCAGAATACTGTATAACAAGTTCAGTGCCTCTCTGGTGGCTGTTAGCTCTTCTAACAACCCATCCATCCCTCCTTCCACTATCTTCTTCTCCAAGCCGTTCAACTTTTCTTCTAGCTTTTGCTTTTTTCTCCTCCCTCCTCTTCATTTTGTTAGCTGCCACATAATTTATTATCATACCTCTCAAGTAGGCTTTCCCCGTGTCCCATAGGGCTGCCTTGGAAGGAGCTACTGTAGCACTGGAGGTCCTATAGAGCCCCCAGTGATCTTTGATGTATTGGTGGGAGTCCTCATTTGCTATTTGATAGGATGGGAAGTGCCACCCTGTGGTCTACCTGGGGTTCTGCTTAGTAATCACACTCAGAGCACAATAGAATGGTTCTGTATGTATATTGGGCTATGAAACATCATCACTTTCTGTGGTTTTAGATCAATTTTTCCCCCAGTCATCGGTAATATATCCCTCCTCTTCTTTACCTCTCTAACCTGCCACCCCATACACGGCCTCTTTCCCCTGTATGTGTAGTTGCCGGCTGCCTCACTCAAAAGATCTCTGCTTATAACCCCTGTATGCCTATGGTTTATTGTACATCTGCTGACTTCTACAATTGTAAAATAATGCTATTTTTTTTTTTATTTATTTCAACCTTGTACTGTACTGTATACACTGTATATACTTAGTCTTCCTTGTATATTATTGTTTTTTGTATACCTGTTTCTGTACTGTACTTTGATGTATTCATGACCAGGTCCACCTTGCAAATGAGCCTTGCTCAATGGTGCCTGCCTGGATAAATAAATATTTAGATTGATTGATTGATTGATTGATTGAAACACATTCTGGATGAACTCATATCATTCTGTACAGACATAAATATAATCCAGCCTGGACCAACTCTTGTGGGGTTGAAAAAATGTATATTCACATGCCCCGGGGTTTGCAGTGCACCAACCGTCATCCAAACCCAGGTCTGCCAAACCTTTGGACCATAATGCCAGTGCCCACTCATGCCTACCAATCCAGTAGAGTGATCAAGCACTACTACACAGTTAAAGCCCCCCCCCCATGAAGCAGTTTGAGAAATAGCTTTCTCTGCAGAATCTCCAACAACTGTAATAGAACCCAGGGTCAAATACAGAAGGGGCATATGCACTGCCATATGTGATTTGTTTTCCCTCTAGTTCTCTGCAGGCAAAACACATCTACCCTGTCCTGGGTCCTTGACTGTTCTGGTGAGCTTTAAGGGCAAGCTTTCATGTATGAGTATTGCTACCCCATGTTTATGTCAGGGGTATGAGGCTACATAGCACTCCCCTATCCAGGCCCCCATCAGCTTGCACTGCTCAAGGTCCAACAGATGGGTTTCCTGCAGTAACCCCACCTGTGCCTGCTTCTGCTTTAAAGCTGTTAGGAGCCTTTTATGTTTTGTGAGTGAGGAAAAGCCTCACGCATTCCAAGAGATGACAGTTTGGTTTAACACTGGGTAGGAGTACACTTCCTGCACCTCCCTCTAGCAGTCTTCCAAGAGGCCACATAATAAGGATCAGAATATTGTGGGTGTAACTCTGCCCCTGCACCCAGCTCTTCTTTCGACCTCACGACTGTGCATAGCTGAGCAGACAGAATGATGCAAAATAAAACCATGCAAGAATCATAAAAAAACAGCATTAAAACAGTTAAACATAAAACATTGAAACAGTTAAATAACATTTAACACTTTAGTAACCGTGTTGTGCCCCCCCCCACCTCGAGCACCAACCAGTGTTGGAGTCTCAGTCATCCTGTTGCTGCACTACTGCTGACTGCTCAGTGGTACCCCGCATCAGCAGGTGGAAATGAGCAGCTCCTCTCCCACTGAGCATAGGTTTCCTCTCCACCACATTTAATCTCTAAACTACTTCCTCCACAATCCTTTTGTGAACTAACATGAACTTTTGAGTTATGAATCATAGTTGCAACCCAACCAATGTGCACCCTTCCAAAAACACTCCATGGAAGGCAGGCCACTAGTGAGACCAAGCCCAGGATCACTGCTTACTGCACTGCATTCCCCCAAGGGTCCAGTTGCGTGGGGTTCAAGCCATACTAACCATGGTCAAATCCAGTTGTCCTGAGTAACCTCAGAGAAAGCGTCACCATGGCTGCCCCCTCTCCTCACTCCAGCACATACTCTTATACCACTCCAGAGCCTGCCACCACTGAGCAGCACAAAACTAATTTATAAACGGTAAAAAATGCAGTATTTCTCACTATGGCCATCTATTTTACAGCCTGTATGTTGCTTAGTTCACATAGTTCTGTCTTGTGCATGACATTTAAGCACACCCTGCCTCTTATTCCCCTGATTATAAACAGTCCCAGTGTAAGCCCCCTCTCACTGAGGGGGGCTTATGAGTAAGTAGGGGGCCCCACCTTTGGTGTTTCCCCCCCGGTGAAGATTTCAGTAGGTAGCTGGGGGGAGGGGGACATCATTCTGGGGTATACTTCAAACTGCCACTAGAGGCAGGTTTGGAGCCCATAAAAGTGGGGGAAGGGGGGCACAAGAAAAGGAAGGGAGAAGGAAGAGAGGCTGGCTGGGAGATGTCAGGACAGGCAGGCAAGGAGGAGCTCATCAGTTTGCGTTTGGCCTGATTTTGAGGAGGGAAGCTCCCCCTTCGTAAGGGAATGCAGTGCCGATATGGCAGTGATGTGGCGCCAGTGGACAGTGCATGGGGAATGGCAGTAGTTAGCCTGCCAGTGTTGTAGGAGGTAAATGGGACTCCAGGGAGTGAGGGGTACTGAGAGTGCCCAGGGTAGGAGTATGGTATGTCCCAGGCCCAGTGGAAGTTAGGCCTGCATTGCCTGGGCTGGAGGTTTCATGGCAAGATTCCTCCAGGCGAGGGGTGGTGGCAGTATCCTTCCCAGTTCCCTGTGTGGCAGGGTGGTGCAGTTCTTGGTAAAAGGGGGTGCAGCAGGCTTCTCACCCTTTATGGGGCCTGCTTGGAGGGGCAGGTCTTGGGGCCCATTCACAAGCTGTTCGGGCAGGCTGCAGGTAGTAAAAGATAGGCCTTGGGAAGCCCTCCAGACCCAGTGACTTATAGCAAGCACAGGAGGTAAGGTTGTGGGGATGCAGGCCAAAAGGTATTCGGGAGACCCCACCCCCCATTTCTGGAGTAAGGAATACCAGTGGAAAGGGCAGACATGTTAATGGCAACATGATGGCTATAAAGGACTGGTCAGGGTGGGAAAATTCTGTGTCCCCATGGCACAGGACCTGGTGGAAATAAAACTCTCGCTTCTCCACGGGTGGATGTCTGACCGGGTTGAAAGGGAAAGAACAAGTAAGAGACAGAGACCAACTTACCGGTGCCGGAGGGTGGGTTGGCTCTGTGGGCTGTTGAATCCAGAAAAGTGACTCAGGTATGCCATCCAAGGGTTCAGTAGCTGCCTGAAGGGAAATGCTGCCTAGGACATCTGTTCTCCTAGTAATGTGCCCCCTGGATCTGTAAATAGTTTGTGTTCCATGGAGCTGGAGAAGAAGATGTATAAGCAAGCAATGGGACTCCTGGGTCCTTTTAAATCATTGGGACCTTAGATTAAATAAATTGGTTTGTTGCTGAATCCAGAGTATTGAGAGTTTTTAAATTCGTAACTTAACTTTATGATGAATTGTAGAGGACCTAATGAATTTCTAACCAGCTTTCTTTTGGGCGGAGCTTATAAGTTTCAGCTCGTGTCTGTTCCTGTGCTTCCTGGGCCAGGGTGCTGGAAGGGGACTTTGTTGGAGAATATGAAAGAAGAAGAGGTCTCCTGGTTTCAGCTGAGTATCCAGAGCAGATGCGAGGAGTAGCAGTGTCACTTTTCTGCAGGTAGAACCCAGGCCGTGGTAAGGTACCTATTATATGTTCCTTCCAGGTTGTTAATGTTTTCGTTCTGGGTTCCTTTGGGGTAGGCCCCCCTCCCCTCTAGTAACATCGGATGCCCCTAGACAATTGGGGAGGTGGGTGTCTACACCAAGGTGCAGCTTGTGATCTGTTCCCATCCCAGAGACCAACATGATGTTTCAAGTGAGTAAGACTGCGGCCTCTCCATACACCCTCACATTCCCCCCCTTGACCCCATCACTTAGTCACTGTACTTACAGTAGCCTGCAGTTCAAAGCAGCTGCAAAAAAAGTCCTTATGCCAAGTGTGATGCAAGCTTGCTGCTGAGCAGTACTGGATTATGGGCACTGCTGTCTTGAAAACCATTGCATGTTCATGCAGTCTCCTGCTCAGCAGTCCCATCCATATGGCCATGCTATCAGAAGTTCAAGAAAGGGATGAGGGTACAAAATAGGAGCGCTTTTATCTTTCCAGTCAGCCAGCACCAAAGCTCCAAAATTTCTTAGCCTGGTGCTGGGATAAGGTTGAGTATCTGGAGGATGAGCCCCCAGCTATGGTTCTAGAGCATGTCCTTAAACAGTAAAGCAGAACATTTGTGTGAAGCACCCACGTGCTTAGGAAATTCAGCCATCTTTCTTCTTCTTCCAGTCCTTCAGAAAGCTCTTAACTTTTTCTACCTCATAGAATGAGTAAGTCACACCTTCAAACCTTATCCTCACTACAGCTAGGTAGGAGAAGACAAATTCAATCGTCTTCTCCCTGAGGGCATTCAGGACTGGGGCAAAAGCCTGCCTTCTCTTCTGCAGCCTCAGAGAAAAGTCCTGGTAGATACAGCATTTGCTTTCCTTGTTGAGCAATTCCTTTTTGGCTCTATAGGAAGTGAGGATCATTTGCCTATCACCAAAATGATGAAGCCAAGCTGTCCTGGAGGTGTAGAGGGCTGAGATGCAGTGATACACCTTACCTCTCCCACACATGTGCATCCAAGATTAGGAGTGAGGTTGAGTCAACAGGGGTAAGCTTGGGGGGGGGCTGGGCTGACAGAGGATCGGATTGGAGAAGTAAGCTTTCCTGGCTGTTGGCTGCCACTGGTTGGAGGTCCAGTGGTAGCACTGATGCTCAAGGGACTGACATTATGCCGAGCGGGTGGAGTGGGGCTGGAGATTCAATGTGCATGCAGGCCTCTTCACACATGTGTAAACCATGTTTACTGTAGCCCTGGGACATTAAGGGAGAAAATGGAAAATTGGTTGGTGCAGGGTTTATCAAGTCCTGCTCACCTGTCTCTGTCCCACGCTGCCACCTGGCTACCAGACCCAATCTGGATGAGAGTCATCAGGTGGTGTGAAGATGGCTCTCCCCTTCCTGGCCCCACCACGGGAGGGGGCAATCCATTGGGGATCTTAGGCTTCTTGGTTCAGGGAGGTGAGCACCAGGTGAGAGGCAGCAGGGACAGGGCTGAAGAGCTTGCCTGTGACTAATAAACACTGGAGAAAAAGTTTTATAAAAAAAAAAATTATGAAGCTGGAAAAATTCTTGCCAAGGCAATTCATCCAGCAGTGGCTTTGGAGCCAGGGCACTGTGGGCTCACTCTACCTTCATCCTGTCTCCCTTCAACTGTAGTCCTAGTAGCTTTGATAATACCTCAGAGCAAAACTTAATTGCACTCTCTCCTTTGCCCCTCATGGAGACCATGAATCCGTAGGTTGTTCCAATGATTATAGTTCTCCTGGTAGTCCAGTACTTCTGTCATTCAGCAATCTCCTTTTCCATCTGCTCCACTTTCTCTGGTAGTCAGCCATGTGTGTCCTCCAGCTGGGATACTCTTTGCTCCACTTCTCCCAGTGTTTTGGCTTTCCCTGCTGACTGACTAGCCAGCTCCAATAACTTGCCTGCTAGAGTGTCCAGTTTAGAAAGAGTGCTTCTAAAACCTGCTCCATTACTGTGTGGCTCAGTACAGAAATTTCGGTTGTAGTGAGCATAATTGTCCAAGGGCCTGCTGTCTGCTGCATTGCTGCTGCTGCTGCCTTTTTTGCTGCTCTTTGCCACACCTTGCAGCTGTTTGGCAACTGCATTTATAAGATATTCAACCATCCTGTGTTCCAGAAAATGGCTGCTCCTTCAAACATGGTAAGGTTGAATTTTAAACTGTGAATTTTATTGCTAATTTTGCTGGAGGAGACAGAACTTGAGGCATCTATGTATGGCCCACGGGCTTCTCATAGCACCGAATCCAGATGTTTTTTATTTTGATCAAACAAACTAAAATTCAAATTTTGGAAAACTTCCACAGAATTTCCATGGACATTTCACACAATTTCATGGAATCAGAATGTTAATTCTGCCATAATTTCACTGGCAGGATTTTATATTCTGCGCAGCTCTATTGTGGGGCCAAAGGGTAACAGACTGTAGTAAGAATGATAGGGGGAATAAAGAATGATACCATTATTCTAATCTTAAGGATTGCGGATTTTTATTATTTTAATTAGCTGAAGGTGATGGTTGTGGATAAATAACATATACTTCTTTGAGCAGGAGTGCTATTGTCAAGTGGGAGGCCCTTAGAAAGAATAAAAGAGATATAGGAAGTGGAATATATGTGGCCCCATGGGCAGCAAGAGCAGGACTAGGTGGAGGCCTCCAAGTTAAAGGAGAACTGTGCTGAATCTGAAAGTCAAGTTTTCCAGTAGAAGCAGTTTTGTTAAATGCTGGTTCTAATATTGATATTTCTCCATCTTCACTGGCCTATTAGTATACGTAACTAGAGATGTTGCAAAGTATTAATTCACCCGCAAAGTTCAGGTGAAGTGCTGAAATCCACCTTCATGGATAAATATGCACGTTTGTCCCTTTGCTAAAAATTAGCAAATTTATAACTTCACCTTGTGACTTCGTCTTGTAGTCTTCGTCTCGTCTTTGGTGTTGGCAAGGCACATTTTGAGGAAAAAAAGGCTTTTGTTAAACAATAGTCTAAAGGGCACATGAAGTGCTTCTGCAGGTCACATGGTACTTCTCTGTACAGTGACTGCCAAACTTGTTTTTTGTTTCTCATTTTTTGTCAGATAGAGTAGAATGAGCCCATTCTGTATAAGAGAGAAAATACACATTTTTCAAATGCTGCTTACAGTAATTTCTTTATGTTTTTGTCTTTCCTGTGTTGTACTTTAGTTAGGGAGTGCTATTTTAATATTTATTCTTTATTTTGAATCTCTTTTTTAAATCTATTTGTTAGTTTTATTTTCCACATTGTCTTGAATCCTTTCTGTCTCCATCTCTCTGTCTCTCTCTTTTTTTGTTTGGATTGGGTTGGAGAGTCATCGTGGAGATCTTTGCACCTGTGGTGGTGCCATAGCTCTTCACTGTCCTGGCTTTTTCAGTGTGCACACACTCCCATAGCACCATACCTTCTCCCAACCATGCAGTAGCAGTGGCAGTAGCAGCCCCTCCTGATCCTCTGACAGGGCCATGCCCACTGCAGGAGGAAATTAGCCTTGCCACAGAGCAGCAGCAGCAAGAGACAAAAACTAGTGAGGAACAGTAGCCCTCTGTTCCTCTTGAGATGGAGCAGCAAGTAACCTCTGTGCCCCCTCATCATGGTTCCACCACCAGCAAAATCTCCCCCCAACAGAGGAGCTCCACTCATCATCCTCAGCCTCCTCTGTTCATCCAGCAGCAACTCAGCATGTTCCCAGTACCCCAAATCTTCCCTGGTGTTGGATTTTTTTACCGTTGACCCTATCGAGCACAGCATGGTCATTTTTATTTTATGTAAGGCCTGGGTAAACAGGGGCAAGCAGGGTTAGGTCTTGAGCAGCTCAATGTCCCCCTCTACCCCAGTCCCAACAGTGCTCACTACTGACCTCAGCAATGGTGCAGTTGTTAAAAAGCTGAGGCTCAGACACACAAGTAGGGTACACTCTGAGCATCAAGAAGACAGCTGCTTGCTTGTGATTCAAATTTATTTGTGCCCAAAGAGGTATGACAGCCAGACAACAAAGTACCCCAACGCTTCAACTCTTTAAAATAAGGCTTCATCGGGGGGGTGTTTTTTTGTTGCATTGAGAGTGCTGCACCTGTGTGTTCCCCCACTCTAAGCATTAGGATTTCTGAAGGGGGAATTTGTACCCCTTTGGTCCCACCTGGAGGTAATCAGGTTTGGAAAGAGAAAGTAGCCATTGGGTTGACAGGGCTGGGTGGCTGCCAGAAGCTGAGGGGTGCAGGACGATAAAGGAAAAACTACAGATGAAAACGGTGGTGCAATAACTAGGGGGCAAACTGCTTTCCCTTGCACCACCACTCTTTGGGGCTTTGCATATGCAACAAATGGGGGCAAAGAGCTATCCAATGTACCACCACTGGACAATGTAGTATAAAGGGCACTGAGCTGCAATCCTGAAGAACTGGGTTTGAATCCAACAGCCACCACTTGCATACTGTGTGACCATGAACAAGTCATTTAACTGCCCTGTGCTCCCAGGACACATCTGGAAACAAGCTTCTGCCTACTGTGCTTTCCTGTGCATGTAAAAATTATGAATGGGGCAAACAGCTGTCAATTGTGCTACCACTCTCAGAGGCATGGTCTTGAATCGTCACTTCTGTGAGCCTGGCTGGTTACATAATACATCATGCTGTACTGTTCACTAGTGGTTAAACAAATCAATATTCAGTAGAAGAGGGATATGGTAAGAGAAGTGCTTAATGGACATGTTTAGGTTGGGGATGTCACCTCAAAATTTCTGGGTGGTGGAATGCTCATATATCTGACTGGTTGAGGTTGGAGGAACTGTACAATGTTGTGAGACAGGGACACTGAGTCCCGGTGGGTTCCTGCTGTTCACTCCCCAATTCCTGGTCTTTTTGGTTCCAAATGTGTGGTGCAGTATAATGTTCACCTGGCAGGAGTTCATTTTTGGCTGGAACCCCCTTCCCCATTAGACCCTTATATATTGGGACACTGGGGTACATCAGCATTGTCAGTCTTGATGCACCCAGTGTCACACTGTCATTGGGGAACTGTTTGTTGCATATTCTTAGAAGGAAAGTAATGCTAAAGTGTTCAAATACAGTTAAGACTATTGAGACTATTGATCAAAATCCGAGGTGAATCATATTTAATGGAGCTAATATTTCAGAACCTCCAACATAAGGAAAAGGGATAGCTTATAAACTGACATTCACTGCAATAAGAACTGCTGCTTAAAAATGTTGAAATTTCATTGATTGTCTTGTCTTGAGTAAAACTAAGTACTGAATGTGTTGTTTTCCCCTTAGATTTGCTGTGTGCATAAACAGTGTAGTTGAAATTTAGTTGAAATTGAGGCTGCTACGAGTTTTGTTAGTGGTCAGTGCTGAGTGATGTTCTGAAATGATATTTAAACTTGACTATCATAAAAATGGCAGGAGACAAAGACAAAGTGTTTAAAAGTACACATTTTACTGCACATCAGTAGACAAATCATCAAAATGAGGAAGCCTTGTGGTGAAACTCTGGGGTTAGTAGTGGCTGGTTATTGGACTAGGGTAGGTCTGTTTGTCATTTTTACAAGTGGATAATTTGTATGCACTATTTTTATGCACAATAAAGCTGATTTATATGGGACTTCAAGTCTACCACTCTGATTTGGACCTGTACCAGCTGATCACATTCCATTTGTGAAAGCACAAAGGTTAGTTATTTTTGTTTGTGTCCTAGCCTGGACTGTCGTAGGTGTAGCACCCCTCTATATATTGATCGCAGGTCTTTTTTCTGGATAACAAATCACTCAAATGAAACTACACATCACTATATTTGCTATGAATTTTTAAGGGTAAGTCAATGATAAATTTGCATTCAGAAAAAGTGCTGACATTTGGCACCTTCATCTTCGATTTGGGGCAGTTGAAAATTTTGGACACTTCAGGTCCATTTGACCATTTGCAAATTGTTAAAAAAAAGTTAGCTCCTTCTGAGAGTGGCTATGCTAGTCCTCTTGGCCACACCGCTCACACAGCATTCACTCTCCACCCTCCGCCCCTCCTTCTCTATCTCCCAGACTGTTTACTGGAAATCAGTAAGTGTGCTCCTGGCACTGTGCCAGCAGAGGAGACTGGGTATTTAAACAAGTAATAGTTGGGGGAACATTGAAAGGTGGGTAGAGGGTGTGAAAGTGATGGCATGGGGAAGATGTGATGTAGGGTTTAAGTTTATTAAAATGAGGTTACACAAGTTGTAGAATAATTGGAGTTCACACACGCACGTGCACACACACACAAATACAGAAAAAAAAAAAAAAAAACTAAACATGTGGGGAGTAGTGCAATGTAATGGCTGTGGGGCAGCAGTCTTCCGGGAGTCTTTCTGGAGGCTGAGATGCTACCCTATTTGCAGACAACTATCTGCCCTGAGGGAGGAAGTTACCCGTCTTCAGGTCGCACTGGACAGTAGTAAGGAAACCTTCCCCCAGGCCACACTGGACAGTAGGAAGGGAACCTCCCCCATCCAGGGAGCACTAATGCCACCACCACTACCTCAGAGGTTGCGAAGAAAGCACAGCAGTTGGACCACAGTGGGCTCAGGGAGGGCGAGGAGGGTGGAACAGAGGCACACCCAGTCAATTGTTTCACTCCACAATCCATACACCATTCTGGGGGAGCATAGCTCCCCTATGGATGCACCCGCAGAGAAGACTGATGACAACTGTCACAAGGGAGGCCCATAGGAAGGAGGCAGAGGACACCACAGGGAAAGGAAGCAGCTCCTGGTGGGAGACTCAATTATTAGGGGTATAGAACTGGGGGGAGCTGGGAAAACTGAAGTAAGGTGCCTGCCTGGTGCCATGGCTTGGAGGGACAGGAAGCACATCCTCAGGATCACGAGAACAGCTGCAAGGGATTCTGAGCTGGAAGTAATTGTCCACCTAGGGACAAATGACTTGGCTCATCATGAGATTAGAGCAGTGCAGGAGGACATTGCAGAGTTGGGGAGGGACCTAAGACAAGTAGCACACACAGTATCCTTCTCAGAGGTGCTGCCTGTCAAAGGCATGGAGGAGGCAATGGTAATTGGCACCATGCAGTTTAATGAATGGTTGAAAAAATGGTGTGGAGCACAGGGGTTTGGCTTCATTGGGGACTGGGGTTCCACCTGGAGGGACACCAGCCTATACTGGCAGGTTGGTCTGCATCTGTCCAGGAAGGGAACATGTCTTTTGAGCAATTGGTTTAAATGCTTCATTTTCAAGCTTTTAAACTAGTCAAAGGGGGAGGCACTGACAAGCAGCAGGAAAATCCCAGCCTCTCCCTACAAAACAGGGTACTAAATGAGAAAAAGACCGAGGTAGAACGGTCAGTGGGGGATGCTGCAACAGAAGGTAAAGCCATCAAAAAATGGAGAGCAATGAGTACCAATGCCCGTGAGTCTGGGTAACAAGCTTCCTGAATTAGTGGCCTTGATGGAGGAGGAACATCTGGATATTGTGGCAGTCACAGAAACATGGTACACACAAAACCATGACTGGGACATAAACATACCAGGATACACTGTCTACAGGAGGGACAGGGAGGGTAAAGAGGAGGAGGAGTAGTTCTTTACATAAAGGAAGGAATAAAAGCAACAGAACAAAAGGGTAAACAGGGAGGAGAAGAAGCACTGTGGGTAAATTTGGAGACAGGCAATGGCACCACAATATGCACAGGGGTTGTATACAGACCCCCTTCAAGGGGGAGGAAATGGACAGGGAAATGATTGAAAGTATACCTAGAATGGCAGAAGAAGGGACGATATTGCTGATGGGTGATCTGAATGTGCCAGATGTTAACTGGAGTGCAGTTGCAGCTGCCACTTCGAAGAGTGCAGTTATTCTAGATGCCCTACAGGGGGCATGCCTTAGACAACTAGTACTGGAGCCCACTCGAGAGGAGCAATATTAGACTTGATTCTCTCAAATGGAGATGGAGAGAGGATCACAGATGTAGAAGTGGGTAGCCATATGGGAACTAGCGACCATCGAACAGTATGGTTCACAATAAACACAGCAATAGAGTCAAGCCATACAAAGACAAAAAGTACTGGACTTTAGGAGGCTGACTTTGCCAAAATATGTGAGTGCCTAGGAATGCACTAGCAAATGGGCAGGAAGGAGGGTGGAAGAACAATGGGAATAATAAAACTGCCATCACAGAGAATATGAGCCTTTGTGTGAAGCAAATAAACAAAACAAGGCGATGTAAGAAACCACTATGGTTCTCAAAGGAAGTGGCAGTGAAGGTTCAAGAGAAAAGAAAGCATTCAGGAAGTACAAAGAATCGTAGAAGGAGCAGGACAGAGAACTGTATCAGTTAAAGCAAAGGAGGCTGGGAAGGCAGTCAGAACAGCAAAGGCCCAAATCGAGGAAAAGATAGCCAACTCAGTTAAGAGGATAAAACCTTTTATAGGTACATCAGGAGCAAAGGAAGACCAAGGGAGGATAGTGAGGCTTAATAAAGGGAGGAGGGTGGGCAGAGGAGACTGTGAAAAGGCAGAGATACTAAACAAATATTTTTGCTCAGTATTTACAAATGAAGAGGTACATAAAACAAACAGTAGTAACACTCTGGATACAGAAGTTGATACCAACCCATTTACAGAAGAAAGGGTTCTGAAGAACTCTTAAAACTGAAGTGGACAAAGCAATGGGGCCTGATGGGATTCATCCCAGAATTCTAAAAGAGCGAAGGGTAGAACTAGTGACACCACTGACTACCCTTTTTAACAAATCATGGGAGGATGGGGTGGTACCCAAGGACTGGAGGAGGGCAGATGTGATTCCCCTTCACAAAAATGGGAGCAAGGCAGAAGCAGAAAACTACAGACCTGTTAGTTTAACCTCAGTGATAGGGAAAATGATGGAATCACTTCTGAAGGAAAGAATTGTTGAGTATCTAGAGGCCAGAGGGGCACAGGACCCTAGGCAGCATGGATTCACAGTGGGAAGGTCAGGCCAGACAAATCTGAAAGATTTCTTTGACTGGGTGACCAAAGTAGTAGATCAGGGAGGGGCTGTGGACATAGCCTACCTAGACTTTAGCAAGGCATTTGACACAGTCCCACACAAAAGATTAATATACAAGTTAGCCAGCCTGGGAGTGGGTCCCAAGATGACAGCCTGGGTAAAGAATTGGCTGGAGAATAGGACACAGAGAGTAATAGTAAATGGAGTCCACTCAGAAGAAGGAGGTTTACTAATGAGGTGCCGCAGAGTTCAGTATTAGGACGATCCTCTTCAATGTCTTTATAAGCGACATTCTTGAGGGACTGGAAGGAAAAGTATGTCTCTTTGCAGATGACACTAAGATCTGCAACAGAGTTGATGCACAAGGTGGGGTGGAAAGGATGAGAAGGGACTTGGCAAGGTTAGAGGAATGGTCAAATGTATGGCAGCTTAGATTCAATGCTAAGAAGTGCAAGGTAATGCACCTGGGAAACAAAACCCAGGGGAAGAGTACACAATGGGGGTGAGATACTAACAACAACAAAAATGGAAAGGGACCTGGGGTAGTCATATCAGATGACCTAAAGGTGGGCAAGCAATGTGAGAGGGCAGCAGAGGCTGGGGGATACCGGGATGCATAGGGAGAGGCATCACCAGTAGAAAGCAGGAAGTTATTATCCTCTGTACAGACAGCTGGTGAGACCCCATCTGAGTACTGTGTGCAGTTCTGGAGACCCAGTCTCCACAAAGACATAGACAGGATGGAAGCTGTCCAGAGGAGGGCAACTAAAATGGCAGGGTCTGCACCGGAGAGACATATGAAGAGACTTAAGGAGCTTAATATGTATAGCCTCGAGGAAAGGAGGGAGAGGGGACATGATAGAAACTTTCAAGTACCTCAAGGAATCAACAAAGTCCAAGAGGTAGCATCTTTCAAAAAGGTGTGCAAGAACAAGAGGCACAATTTGAAGATGGGAGGGGTGGCTCAGAGGTAATTTAAGAAGTATTTTTCACAGAGAGGTTGTGGATGCATGGAACGGCCTTCCGGAGGAGGTTGTGGAGTCAAAATCAGTGGTGGAATTCAAGCATGCATGGGGCAGTCATAAGGCAATTCTGGGGGGTGGGGGTAAGAAGAAGTAGGCTGCTGATTAACTAGGATCTGCAGCTTATCCAGTAGGTAGGGAAATGGGCAGTCTGGGTGGGCCAAGCAGTCCTTATCTGCCGTCAAATTCTATGTTTCTATGTTTCTATGAGTTGGGTAACTGAATGAACTGTGGGACAGCACTTTCTGAGGCCTGCAAACTAAACTTGACTCAAAAATATTGAAGAGTGTTTTTGAAGGTTTTTTTCTTTGAAATATTTGGAGTCTAACTCTTTCCACCCCCATCAGTACTCTGTGATCTCTCCTTGATTTTAGCATTGCCTTCTTTCCCTGCATCTGCCATCCTCAGTGAATTTCTGTCCCTAAACCAGTCACAAATTGCGCTCTTGGCTCTGGACTGTCACGGCAGGTGTGGGGCGTGAGAAATGGGCCCTTCTAAAGCTGCTGATGGGGTGCAGTTTCTCAGGCAGTCTCTCACAGAAAGTTGAACTGCAGCAGCAGTTCCTCCCTCCCTCACTGTGTGGTGGGGACACGTTGCAGAGCCTGTGACTCTGATGGCACCATAATTCTCTGCAGAACACAAAAATAATCCCTCAGAGGATTCAGAGATGACTCCAAATACCTGAGTGACAAGACAAAGAATTTTGGAAACTTTCAGGCTCTGCTCAACTTTCACATCGACAGTGGGGATGAGATCCTAAAACAGCATTTTGAATCAGCAAACAGAAATTCTACATACCATTCCAAGACAATTCAGAATTAAATTATTTCAGTTATTGAAGATCTCATTCAGATGGACAGAGTCACTGAGCTTAAGAAGGGTGGTGGATAGATGGCAGATGAGGTGCAAGATGTCAGCTACAAGGAGCTGCTGGTTCTCACTGTTCATTATGCTGATGAAAGGTGTGAAACCCGTGAAGACTTTGTGAGATACATTGATATAAGCAGTGATACCCCTGGATCACAGATTTCTGAAGACATCCACACCCGACTTGATTGGTTACATCTTGATGCCAACAAAATGAGGAGCCAGTGCTCTGATGGAGCTGGCAACATGGGTGGAAAACACAAAGGAGCAGGACCTAGAATTGAAAGGCAGTATCCTAAGACCTCGTGGTTTTGGTGTGGGTTCCATCAACTCAACGGTTGTATTGTCAGAGCCTCAGAAAATTTAATCATCCACAACATGATGGGAACTTTGGATGAGGCTGTGAAGTTTTTTGAATATTAACCCAGGAGAAAGACTATTCTTTAGGAGGAGATTGCAAAGCTGGATGGAAAGAAAGTTAAGCTACTGCACTTCTGCCATACAAGATGGATTGAATGTCATGATGCCTTTGAAGTGTTGATCTTCTTGTATCCAGCCATGGTCAATGCCTTAGAACAGATCAGCCAGTGGAATAAAACATGGGAAGATGTAGCACAGATATCTGGTCTACAGAAGTGTGGACCAGCTTTGAGTTTGTGATGGCCCTTATTGTGACAGCAACATGCCTCCAATACTTGTGTTTATTAAAGGTTGCTTTTCAAGGGTCAGCTCTAGTTGTGTTGAAAGCAATAAGGTATGTGAATCATATTCAAGCAGCTCTGAAAGATGTTAGGGACAACATGGATGAAAATCACTCCAGATGGTTCCAAGAAGCTGTAACAGTTGCTGAGTATGTTGGAGTTGAGCCAAGTAAGCCATGGACAACTGCAAGACAAAGGCACAGAGAAAATGTGGATGCAGAGAACCCTGAAGTGTATTACCACAGCACAGTGAGTGTTCCCTTTCTGGACCACCTCCTTGCAGAGATGGACAACAGATTGTCCCCTCTGCATCAGAGAGGTGCCCTTGCCCTATAACATATCCCCAGCATTATGATAGAGGAGCAGGATAACTGCAGTGTGCAGTCACTAGACCTAAGCTACTTCATGGATGATCTGCCATGGCCTGATACTTCTGCATGTAGAATTGCATACATGGTTTATTAGGTGGAAAGATTGTGAGAGACTTTCAAACAACCTTGTTGGTGCCTTAAAGACTTGTGATCTACTGCTTTTTCCAAATGTTCACATAGTGTTAATAATATGTGCAATATTCCCCATCACCATCTGTGAATGCAAAAGAGCAGTCAGCAGATTGCGCCTTATCAAGGCCTACACGAGATGAACTATGACAGAAGAGAGACTAGCAGGTTTAGTTTTAATGAATGCACACAGAGAGAGAATTTGTCCACCTTCAAAGATCATAGAAAAATTTGTCAGAAGGCATCTAAGAAGGCTTGAACTGCCTGACATTTTGAATAGTGATGCTGTCTAAATGTTTAGGACTGCAGATGTTGATTGATAACTGCATGGGCTGCAGAGTCAGACTGCAGTAATGTAATATAGTACTACTAGGTTCAAATTTGTACTTAAAGGTGTTTATGTTTCCAAACCAAGAAGTTACTGGAAGCAATGTGCACTAATTAATGACCCTAGATAAATGCTCAAACAATACAGTTAACTTGGAATGGCACTGGCAATAAAAAGGTATTTTGGATGTGCTGCTGCCAGCATATAATCATTGTAATTACAAAGTGTTTGAATCAGACGACGTAACACAGTCTATTTTATTTCCCAGTGAAAGCCTTAGCACAGTCTTTTTTTTTTAATGGGGGAGGGTGGTTCAGGCAACATACTGGACTGTGGGGACTCTGGGAAGGGGGCTAGGATGCAATGTACTGGGCAAGGGGATGGAGAAACAGGGTAGAAACCGTGTTTGAAATTACCTCCAAAGTGCACTGGAATGCACCAGAATGAACCAGATTTTAGAAATTTTCTGGGGACCACCTAGGCCCCCAGACCCCCAGCCTATAGTTTACATTTTCAATCAAACTTCAGCCCCCCCCATCTAGATCACTGCTGAATCCACTCCTTACACTTGTTGAAATCAGCATGTTTTTGTATTCAAGATAAAAGTCATCAAGATCTGAAGGAGGCAGCTGTTGCAACTTAAAACGAGAGCCAAGAAGAGTCAAAAGAAGAACATTTATGCCTGTTGTGTTATTGTTAAGTCTTCTGCAGTTTTGGAATTGTTGTATCAGTCAATCTGTAAGGGATACACCAGATTTGTCTTCTTTTTGTTGAAAACCTCTATGCAGCCTTCTGAGTTCTTTGTTCAAAGATTTATGATGGGACTAACCTGGCTTAGAGTAGCATTCTTTTTGCTAATCCATTGAGCTGCTTCCACAAAGGGAGTCAAGAGTAATTTAAGATGCTCCACGAGGCCCACACTGGAATGAATTCAGCACAACACCATCTGCTACACTGTGCTCCATGGTATATTCATGGACTGCCTTCTTTTGTGTGAGAAGTCTCTCACACATGTAACATGTTGAGTTCCATCCTGTAGGAACATCTTGTTTTATTTACTGTATTGGTAAGCCATTTTGTTTCTGGTGATCAAGATACCATGTGATTTTACAGAGTGACTAAAATGGCCAAAAGTTTTCTTTGCAGCTCCCACTAGTGTTACAATACTGTTGTCACTGGAAGGAAAAGCTCATACTAACAGATTTAATGAGTGTGGCAGAGGATGACATTGCAGAGGGACTGGAGGGGAAGGTATGTCTCTGCAGATGACACAAAGATTTGCAACAGGGTTGATACGCAAAGTGGGATGGAAAGGATGAGAAGGGGCTTGACAAGGTTGGAGGAATGGTCAAATGTATGGCAGCTTAGATTCAATGCAAAGAAGTGCAAAGTAATGCACCTGGGAAACAAAAACCCAGGGCAAGAGTAGACAATAGGGTTGAGATACTGACAACAACAAAAATGGAAGGGGACCTGGGGGTAGTCATATCAGATGACCTAAAGGTGGGTCAGCAATGTGAGAAAGCAGTAAGGAGGGCTGGGGGGATACTGGGATGTATAGGGAGAAGCATTACCAGTAGAAAACAGAAAGTTGTTGGCCCTCTGTACAGACAGTTGGTAAGACCACATCTGGAGTACTGAGTACAGTTCTGGAGACCCCATCTCCGCAAAGACATAGACAGGGTGGAGGCTTTCCAGAGGAGGGCAACCAAAATGTTGCAGGGTCTGCACCAGAAGACATATGAAGAAAAACTAAAGGAGGTTAAGATGTATAGCATCGAAGAAAGGAGGGAGAGGGGGGATGTGATAGAAACTTTCAAATATCTGAAGGGGATCAACAAAGTCCAAGAGGGTAGCATCTTTCAAAAAAAGAGATGTGCAAGAACAAGGGGGCACAATTTGAAGATAGAGGGGGGACGGCTCAGAGGTAATGTGAGGAAGTATTTCTTCACAGAGAGGGTTGTAGATGCATGGAACAGCCTTCCAGAGGAGGTCATAGAGTCAAAAACAGTGGGGGAATTCAAGAATGCATGGGACAGACATAAGGCAATTCTAGTGGGGCGTAGGAGGAAGTGGGCTGTTGGTTAACTAGGATCTGCAGCTTATCCGTTAGGTAGGGAAATGAGCTGACTAGGTGGGCCAAGTGGTCCTTATCTGCCATCAAATTCTATGTTTCTATGTTTCTATGTTATGTTTCTATGTGCAAAGCACAGAATGAGAGTAAAACCACCACGTTTCAATACACTAACAATACTGGCACAATTGTCTGAAACCACAAATCCAGTATTGAGTCCCAGGGGCTCTAACCACTCAAAAATGTTGTCATGCAACTGTTCCAAAATATTGTGAGCTGTGTGATGCTTACCAAACATGCTGGTGCAAAAAAACTGCCATTCTTTGTCTTCCTTCCTGTACATTGCTGTTTGTAGTCGTGTTTGAAGATGATTGTGATACCCAATGTGATGTGATGCACATTTAATCAGTGGTTTGAGAACTTGTCCACATGTCTGTGGTCAGGTGCACAGCACCACATTCACTCTTTTTGAGATCCATTTTTATTTTACTTTACATATATTCATACATTTTGGGAAGAGTGACAGATGCAAAATATTTACGGCCTGGTATGTTGTAACGTGGAGAAAAGTTTTTTTTTGTTTGAGAGAGCCACCCCACTATTTTGCTCCAGCCCCCAGACAACCTGCTTCATTCCCCTATTTGCCTTGCCTCTGCTGGTATCCACTGGCTTACCCCCAGGGCAGGGCTATGGCACCAGACAGGCCCGTCTGCGATGGGAGAAGGTATCGGCGGGGACCTCTACCGACGTTGCCGCCCTGACTCCCCCCCCAGGGTGAGATCCAGGGCTGGCAATGCTGCAGAGCCATAATTGCTCAGCAGGAAAACATGGAACCATGAAGGCCAAGTGCCGGAGGTGGGTTTCATCTTGGGCGGCCAACAATTTTTGAGTATGTTGCCCCAGGGGTGTGGACGTGCAATGACATCCAGCATCCACCCTCCTAGCATGCTAGCACCAGTCACTACAGTGCCCCCGACCTCTGCCAGGGGTCCATCAAGCACTGGACACTCAACCTCTCCTTCCCCCTGGAGAAGGAGAGCAGTCCCCCAGAATGCTCAATCCTTCTCACCCTGCCAGCCCTCAGACTCCTCGGGTCCGTTCCTGGGTCGTCAGTGTAGCAAGCGGAAATCTAACTGCTGTGCCGATGGGCTGGCCGGAAAAAAGTATTTTAAAAGGGCTCTAACACTGTCATTCTCCACCACAGAAAATGATGCAGGTCCTTGGCAATAAATTCAGCTATTAACTGATTAATGTTTAATGTTACTTGACGTGATCTGCTATAGGCAGTTTTTTGTTCAAGAGTCACAGTAATGGTCTGCTGATTAGTTTGTGTAGGGGGCCAAAAACCATAGGATTGCAGTGGTGAAGCTGTAGCTTGTCCATAAACTTTTACCAGTAATGTGGAACATGTTTTTTTTTTCTGCTGTCTGTTGGTTTCTTCACCATCACTGTTGTCTGTAGGATTATTTTCATCACAAATATGTTTCCTTTGTTTAGGACTGCTGCCCAGTTGAATGGCTGAATGTGTTCTTTGCAAATGCTTTTTTAGGTATATTGTCCCAAATTGGCCCCTCACTTTCCCCCTGCTAACTCCTGATGACAAAAGCTGCAGACAGCAAAACATTCTTTTTTGAGACATACAAGAAAACATCTCCACATAGCCGAGGTGGAACATTTTGTTGTCATGCCAGGAACTGCAGCAATTGTGGTGGCTGGTGTTTCTGATGCTAATTCATGCATACTGCGGATGTCCTCAGAAGGGCTATTATGATTGCTATTGACTTTCTTTTAGGGATGGGCTACCAATCGGGTAGCTGGATTGGGTAGGTCAGGTATCGGTGATTTTTTGCCAGGCAGGGTAGTTTGGGTAATTTACTACTCTACCTGACATAAGTGTACTTCGCGGGTTGCATAGATTTGACACAGGTAGTGGGTCAGGTAATAGGTAATATAAAAAAAATAGGCATTACAGGCAGCCTGTGGGGTCATGGGACTCTTCTGAGGTTGTAAACAGGCATGAAAGGGCAGTCTGTGGGATTCTCACAGCAGAAAGGAGCACATGATACCAGGCTGACAGTCTGATTGGTCAGTGCTGGTGTCTGTGCTCCATGTCTACTGTGAGTGTACATATAGCAGTGGAGTGTGGAAGGAGAGGGAGGAATTGGCGCTCACTCTGCATTAATCATGGCAAAACAAACAAAAAAAATGACATAAATAAAAAAGTTCATGAAGGCACAAGGGGTTGGGGACTGATGGAGGAATCGGGGGATCCTCCAGTGCAACACTCAGGAGAGAAGGAGAAGAGGGAGGGGGAACAAAAGGCAGTCATCACTGGCAGCAGCTGCTTTCTCAGCAGTATATTGAAAGCCATTTAGGCTGTATTGCACACTGTCTACTAGGTGCCCCGAGCCCTGTCTGTGACATAGCTACTCTGTGTCTCTCTGCAGCATAGTGAAAGCCATTTAGGCTGTATTACACTGTCTGTTAGGTGCCCCAGCTCTGTATGTGTGACATCATCTACAGTGTGTGTCTGTGTCTGAGTCTGCAGCATAGTGAAAGCCTTTTAGCCTGTATTACACACTGTCTGTTGTTAGGTGCCTGAGCCCTCTCTGTGACATAGCTGCTCTGTGTCTCTGCAGTATAGTGAAAGCCATTTAGGCTGTATTACACACTGTCTGTTAGATGCCCTGATCCCTGTCTGTCACATAGCTACTCTGTGTCTCTGCACTATAGTGAAAGACATTTAGGCTGTATTACACAGTGTGTGTTAGGTGTCTTGAGCCCTTGTTTGTGACATTGCTACTCTGTGTCTCTCTGCAGCATAGTGAAAGCCATTTAGGCTGTATTACACTGTCTGTTAGGTGCCCGGGCCCTGTCTGTTACATAGCTACTCTGTGTTTCTCTGTAGTATAGTAAAAGCTGTTTAGGCTTTATTACACTGTCCGTTAGCCTGTTAGGTGCCCTGAACCCTGACATAGCTACACTGTGTTTGACATCCTTCTGCAGCATAGTGAAAGTCATTTAGGCTGTATTACACTGTCTTTTAGGTTCCCTGAGCCCTGTCTGTGTAACATTAGCTACACTGTGTGTGTGTGTGTGTGTGTGTGTCTCTGCAGCATAGAAAAGCCATTTAGCCTGTATTATGCACTGGCCATTATGTGCCCTGAGCCCTGTCTGTGACATAGTTGCTCTGTGTCTCTGCAATATAGCGAAAGCCATTTAGGCTGTATTACACTGTTTGTTAGCCTGTTGAGTGCTCAAGCTCTGTCAAGGCTACACTGTGTGTGATGTCTCTCTGCAGCATAGCAAAAGCCATTTGGGCTGTATTACAGTGTATGTTAGATGCCCTGATCCCTGTCATAGCTACACGGTGTGTGACATCTCTCTGCAGCATAGCAAAAGCCCTGGCTGTGTCTACTATGTCTCATATTCCCAGTCTAAGTCTACTAAAGTGAAGCACAGTGCTGCTGCACATGCAACTGAAAATGATATTGTCAATATGAATCCTAACACAACAGAAGAACATAGTCACAATAAAAATAACATCACTAGGACCGGCACTAAATGTTCTCCTGAACCAAAAAAAGCATGTTAGCAATGAAATGATAGTAGAGTTTCAAAAAGAACTGACTGGAGTTACTCATAGAGGTACTGAATGTTTTGCCACATGTGCCAGGATACTTCCAGCTGCTGAAGCAGTATGTAAGGACAAGGAGGCATCCTCCTTAAATATAAGCTTAGATGCTGAGGTAGCAAATGCTGATAAAGATGGTGATGATAGCAGGGACTGGGAATGGGATAGCCCAGGCTATGTCCTACCTTATGATAATGGCACTTCCAGTTCTTCTGAATCTTGTGGCATTGAGGTCTGTAGTTTCGATGAGGGGGTAGGACAGGATGCTGCTGTAAGGCATGAGAAGCAAGTACAGAAAAAAATCATATGCTAAATATAAGAATAAGAAGATGCGCATGAATGAGAACAAATTATGTCAACAAGGAAATGGCAGTGTAGAGTTACCCCAAGGTTCCTTGACTGTACAAGAAATAGTGCCAGGCATCGTCATACAAAGCACTAAAGATAAATCTTTAGTGTGGAATTTATTTTATATTGACCCTACAGACAACTCTCAAGCTGTATGCAGTCTGTGCACAAAGAGCATCAGTCATGGTGGCAAAGTGGGACATTTTGAAACATCAGTAATGATATGACATACAAAGGCAAAACACCCAACTGAGTGGGGCAGGGCAAGGGATGGTACGGTTGGTATGTTTGGTAGTGGAGGTGTTGGTGGCAGTGAGTGACCATAGTGACAATGAACTGGAAGCAGGAAATGACAATGAATCACTTGATGTGTCCTTGCAGTCTTCCCAGACAAACATAGATTGTTTTCTTCTGACACCATCTAGTACGGCAAAATCCCAAAGTAATACTTTACATGAAAAAGGAGTGAAAATACAGTCCCACCAAAATTTAAAATACCTTATCATTCTCATCAACTAACATTAAAATAAAGTGTTGTAAGGACTTCAAAATGTACCTACAGGCATCCAACTTGCCAGCTGTTAAATAGAGCCATTGCTGAGTTGTTGGCCCATTGTTAACTCCCTTTTGCTTTTGTTGCATACAACAGTTTCTTCAAGTTCATGAACTGGATTGAACCCAAGTAACCATTCTCTGTTGAATATATGTCTCAAAAAAGGCTGTTCCACAGTTGTATGACTCAGTGTGTAACACAGTCACTAAGCAGTTAAAACTCTCTGAGGTGAAGCAGGTTCACATAACCATAGATATATGGACCAGCAACCAATCAATTGACTACATGACTGTTACAGCTCATTGGGCAAGTTTTCATACAGAAAGTAATAGTCCCCACTCTACGACAAGTAATAGGAAAGAGGCTATCCCCCTGTACAGACAGCTGGTGAGACCTAATCTGGAGTACTGTGTCCAGTTCTGGAGACCCCATCTCCACAAGGACATAGACAGGATGGAGGCAGTTCAGAGGAGGGCAACTAAAATGGTGCAGGGTCTGCAAGAGAAGCCATATGAGGAGAGGCCAAGGAGCTCAATATGTATACCCTTGAGGAAAGGAGGGAGACGGGGGACATGATAGAAACGTTTAAGTACCTCAGTGGAATCAACAAAGTCCAAGAGGGTAGCATCTTTTAGAAAAAGAGATGTGCAAGAACAAGGGGACACAATTTGAAGATAGAAGGGGGACGACTCAGGGGCAATGTGAGGAAGTATTTTTTCACAGAGAGGGTGGTGGATGCATGGAACAGCCTTCCTGAGGAGGTTGTGGGGTCTAAAACTGTGGGAGAATTCAAGAATGCATGGGACAGACACAGGCAATTTTTTCTGGGGGTAGGAAGAAATAGGCTGTTGGTTAAATAGGATCTGCAGCTTATCCTCTAGGTAGGGAAATGGGCAGACTAGGTGGGCCAAGCGGTCCTTATCTGCCATCAAAGTCTATGTTTCTATATTTTGTGTCAATAAAGAAAGAAGACCCCACACCTATCTAGAATCCCCAGAAAGGATCTGAGCCTTAGTCCAAAATATCAGAGTTAAAAACATTTGTTTTTATTCAGTAGAAGTATCTTAAAAAACAATTACATTAGCAAAAATATATATAGTATTACCCCACAGTGCAAAAAAACTATCCCAATCATGTTTCGCACCCCTGCGGGTGCTTTCTCAATATATATATTTTTGCCAGTATACTTAGTTTTTAAGATAGTTCTACTGAACAAAAACAAATGTTTTTAACTCTGATATTGTGGAGTAAGGCTCAGATCCTTTCTGGGGATTCTAAATAGGTATGGGGTCTTTTTTCTTTATTGATTTTGCTGTCTTTGGCCCATACACACTATCAGCTACCGGATCACCTTTTTCTTTTTCTATATTATGTGTCACCACTTTTGAGGAAAAACACACTGCTGTGAATATTTTACAGAAGCTGCAAAATCAATTCCAGAAATGACTCACTCTGTATTCCTTATCTCCAGGGTTCATAGTGTCAGATAATGATGCCATAGTCAAAGCTATTAAGACGTAGCAACTACCAACACATACCTTGTTTTGCACATTGTTTACATCTTCTCATGCTTAGTTTCTTATATGGAAACAGAAATGTTGAAAACTTGTTAGGTCTTGCTAGGATAATATGTGGGCATTTCACCTACTCTGTGAAAGCACAAAACACCCTGAAGGGGCTGCAGAGGTCAAACAACGTAACACTGCATACATGAAAGCAACAAATTTCAACCCACTGGAATTCAACATTTTACATGTTGTAGAGACTTCTTGAACAGAAAAAAGCTGTACATGATTACACCACACAAAACAAACTAGGTAAAGTAGACTTCATGTTCAGTTCCAGCAGCTGGATGCTGCCTGAATGTTTGGCCATCTTACTGGAGCAATTTGAGTTTGCCACACGATATGTCAGTGCTAACCATGCATCACTGAGTCAAATTCTTCCTCAAATCAGATTTCTTCATATTTTCCTTGATGACACAAAGAAAGATTTCAGTCAAAAGAAGCGCCACCACTGTTATGCTGGCAGATGACTTGAGTCTCAGACTGTTGATTGATCAGAGAATAAATGCCATGTGTAAGAATGACATCTATGTGTTGGCTACATTGCCAGATCCCTGCTTTAACTGGAACATTGAAGGCATCCTTCTTGCATGGAAAGACATTGAGTATTGGAGAGATCTTCTGCTAACCAAATGTGACATTGCCCTACCAACACCATTAACTGATGTACTGTACAGCAGTCAAACCCTGCTGAAAAATCAGAGTGCGCCTCTGGCACAGACAATAGTACATCTATCAATTCTTCACAATCACCAGTATCAACAGTGAGGGAAAGGACGCCTACAGTTACTTCTTGGGCATCCAGTGTTCTAGGTCAGAAAGGCAAATCACTTCTGAGACACTTGCAATAACATGGACTAGTATCCTATAAAGTGCAGCTGGTTCATCTGCCAGACTGGTAACCATCTCATGCAGCACAATGATCCTGGAACATTTTGCAGACCATATTGTGATTGATCTGGAGGAAGATCGATTACTCTATTGGAAACAAAGGAGAACAATATGGCCAGATTTAGCAAATCTTGCAATGATGTACCTCAATTGTCCACCTTCAAGCGTACATTCAGATGCATATTTAACACATCTGGAGGAATAGTCACTGACCACTGAACACTAAGTCCTACAAATGTGGAATGCCTTACATTTCTCAGAATGAATGCTGACAATTTCTCAATTGTCCCAAACACTGAATTATGCAAGTCTGACCATGAACATGAACAACAGCCTGCAAACAGTGATACTGAATATGATGATTAGGTTGTGTACAAAATGAATAGAACCATCACCACTGCCACCAAGTGAACCACATGTGCTGCACTACTCTTAGTTTTCTTTTGTTGGTCATCAATTTTATACTATGTAAGCTTGATTGATGCCCACCATGGGTATAATTTTTGAAAACAGCAGTAACCTCACTCAGAGCAGCTGCACCTCTTGTACCTACCTCATCAATGCCTGCCATGGGTATAATTTGTGAAAACAGCAACAGGCTCAATCAGAGAAGCTATGCCTCAAATACCTACCTCAGCAATGCCCACAATGGGTATAATTTTGAAAACACCAGCAGGCTCAATCAGAGCAGCTACACCTCTCATACCTACTTCAACAATGCTTGAGATGAGTATAATTTTTTGAAGCATCTGCAGGCTCACTCACAGCGGCTGCACATCTCATACCTGCCTTGGCAATGCCTGCCATGGGTATAATTTTTGGAAACAGCAGCAGGCTTGCTAAGAGTTGCTATGCATCTCATACCTGCCCAGCAATGCCTGCATGGGAATAATTTTTGGAAACAGCAGCAGGCTCGCTAAGACCAACTGTGCCTTTTGTACCTGCCTCAGCAATACCTGCCATAAGTATTGTTGAGGCAGGTTCAATCAGAGCAGCTGTGCATCTCATACCTACCTCAGCAATGCCCACCATGGGTATAATTTTTGAAAACAGTAGCAGGCTCACTCACAGCAGCTGCACCTCTCACACCTGCCTCAGCACTGCCCACCATAGGTATAATTTTTGGAAACAGCAGAAGGCTCACTAACAGCTACTGTTCCTCTCATACTTACCTCATCAATGCCCACCAAGAGTATAATTTCTGGAAACAATAGCTGGCTAAATCAGAGAAGCAGCTCCTCTTGCACCTACCAGAGCAATGCCCACCATGGGTAGAACTTTTGGAAACTGCAGCAGGCTCAATAAGAGCAGCTGTGCTTCTCATACCTACCTGAGAAATGCCCACCATGGGTATAATTTTTGGAAACAGACAGCAGCAGGCCCAATCAGAGCAGCTGTGTCTCTCATATCTACCTCAGAAATGCCCACCAAGGGTATCATTTTTGGACACAGCAGCAGGCTCACTAAAAGCAGCTGCACTTCTTGTACCTGCCTGAGCAATGTCCACCATGGATATAATTTTTGGAAATAGCAGCAGGCTTGCTATGAGCAGGTGCCCCTCTCATACCTGTCTCAGCAATGCCCTCCATGGGTATAATGGCTTGTGGCACCTAACAAACAGTGTAATAGTCCAAAAAAAACAGTCTTTCACATGGTTTTTGTTATGGTCAAGGTTTGGTAATTGGGTAGTAGAATGGGGCGAGTGGTAACTACCCAACCCAACCCAACTTCTTGGTTTTCATCTAGCTATTTTGAGGGTACTTTTGAGGTACCTGCAGGTAGACTTGGGGGTCAGGTATTTTAATACCCGCCCATACCTATTTTGTTTCCACTACTGGCTATGGCTAGTGGTGGTGCTTGCTATATGTGTTTTTGTTTTCCCTTTTTGGGATTGGGAACCCAGGTGGCATTCTCTACCTCATAGGGATCGCATTCTGATTCATCACCTTTGGAAGAGCATAACTATAATACTGTACATTGTCGTGATTATTGTTGTATTTAGTGGCTGAAAATAAGTAGCTTAAACACATCAAGGTCTTGGTAATAAGAAAATACATCACACTGAAATCTAGGCCTTCTCTGTTTTCTTCCATTCAGCACAGACACATGGGAAACACTGTCTCAACAAACACAAGAAGAGTCACACAGGAAGAGTTACAGTAAATGCATTTCTTAAAGCTGTACTGTCTAACATTTATTAAAGCTGTGCTACACATAACAATCCCTCCTGACTTAGCGAGAAAGTATATAAGTCAATAATTCAGAAACTAGTATGAGCTATTAAAGTTATTACTGCAATGTCCCTTTTAGTTAATGTCATTAGACTATATCTCTACAAGTCCATTCTCTTTGGTAGACGTCTTACATGTCCTGACCAACATACAGTGGCGTGAAAAAGTATTTGCCCCCTTCCTGCTTTTCTCTATTATTGCATATTTGTCACACTGGATGTTTTCAGGTCTTTAGACAAAATATAATATTAGATAAAGGGAACCTGAGTGAACAAATAACACTTTTTTTTTTTTACTTATTTCATTTATTTAATGAAAAAAGTTAACCAACACCAACTGGCACTGTGTGAAAAAGTAATTGCCCCCTAGTTAAATCAACCCAATTAAAGGGATAATTAGAGTCAGCTGATTGAACACAGCCAGGCTTGATTACAGCCAGCCCTGCTCAATATAAACCTCACTTATTTTGGCCCTTACCATCAGAGTCACGTTGCCAGCACAAAGATTCAACAAGCACATTATGCCATGATCAAAGGAAGTTCCTGAAAGATCTAGAAAAATTTGTTGCCCTCTATCAGTCTGGAAAGGGTTACAAAGCTATTTCTAAGGCTCTGGGACTCCATCGAACCACAGTGAGAGCCATAATCTCAAATGGAGAACACTTGGAACAGTAGTGAACCTTCCCAGTAGTGGGCAGCCTGCCAAAATTACTCCAAGGCGCTGGCTTATCATCCAAGAAGTCTCAAAGGATCCTAAAACAACATCCAAAGAACTGCAGGCTTCTTCTTGCCTCAGCTAAGGTCAGTGTTTATGACTCCACAATCAGAAAGAGACTGGGCAAAATGGGCTTCATGTAGAGTAGCATGGAAACCACTGCTAACCAAGAAGAACATAAATGTTCGTCTCTCATTTGCCAAGAAGCACCTGATGATCCACAAGCCTTTTGGGAAAATGTTCTATGGACAGATGAGTCCAAAGTGGAACTTTTGGACAACATGGATCCCATAATGTCTCACAGAAAGCAAACACAGCATTCCACAGTAAGAACACCATACCAACAGTCAAACATGGTGGTGGTAGTGTGATGTGTGGGATGCTTTGCTGCCTAAGGACCTGGATGACTTGCCATAATTAAAGGAACCATGAATTCTGCTCTGTACCAGAAAATTCTTAAGGAGAATGTCCAGTCATCCTTCCTCAGCTGAAGCTGAAGCGTAGTTGGTCATGCAGCAAGACAATGATCCAAAACTCAAAAGCAAGTCCACATCAGAATGGCTAAAAGAAGTAAAATTAAAGTTTTGGAGTGGCTTAGTCAAAGTCCAGACTTAAACCCAATAGAGATGCTGTGGCAGGACCTGAAACGAGCAGTTCATGCTCAAACCTACCAAATGTTACTGAATTAAAGCAGTTCTGCGAGGAAGAGTGGGTTAAAATTCCTCCACAGCGATGTGAAAGACTGATATTGAATTATAGGAAATGTTTGGTTGCAGTCATTGCAGCTAAATGTGGCATAACCAGTTATTGTGAGTAAGCAATTACTTTTTCACACAGTGCCAGTTAGTGTTGGTTAACTTTTTTTCATTAAATAAGTGAAATTAAAAAAAAAAACAAGTGTTATTTGTTCACTCAGGTTCCCTTTATCTAATATTACATTTTCTCTAAAGACCTGAAAACATCCAGTGTGACAAATATGCAATACTAGAGAAAATCAGGAAGGGGGCAAATACTTTTTCACACCACTGTAGTTGAACTGGAGGCTGTTGCTCTGGAATCTGATTAGCATCAGCCACATGTTGTCTCAATTACTGTGGTTCCACTATCTCTTCCTGTTCTTGTTCTTATTTATTTATTTATTTATTGAAATTTTTCACCAGGAAGGCACATTGAGTGACAAGTCTCTCATCTCCCGGTGTGACCTGGGGGGAAGGGGTACAATAGGACTGAAATATTAAACATTCAAGTTACAAGATCAACATTAACATACAGTTCTAAGGCAGGTGTTGCAAGCAGTGGTGCAATAGTGTTGTGCACAAAATGTAGAAAGAGTCATCAATAATAAGTGCTGGGTTAATAAGTAAACAAGTGCTTATGTAAAAGTAAAGAAAAGGGGGGCAGGAAGGTGGGGAAGGGGGAAGAGTCATGTTCAAGTTACACTCAAGTTACAAGAGCAACATTAATATACATTTGCAAGGCAGGTGTTACAAACAGTGTTAAAACAGAGTTGTGCATAATATGTAGAAGAAGTGAATCAATAATAAGTGCCGGGTTAGTAAGTACCAAGTGCTTACATGTAAGAAAAGGGTGATAGGAGAGGGAGGGGTGAGGTGGAGAGATGTAGGGGGAGGTGAGTAGGAGCCGGACCCATAGAGAGAATTTGGCATCCCTTACATTCTGTGAGAGATCACAGTCCTTACCAATGTAGTAGAACTGGAGGCTGTTGCTCTGGAATCTACATGTTATGCACAACTCTGTTTTAACACTGTAACACCTGCCTTGCAACTGTATGTTAATGTTGCTCTTGTAACTTGGGTGTAACTTGAACATGACTGTGGTGGGGGAGTGATTTCCACATTTGTGGGAGGTGGTGAGAGTAAGTTGATTGGCCGATTAGGCTGGATTTGTGGGGACTACCAGGGTTTGGGATTCAGTTGATCTAAGGGAATGGGAGGATGTGAGAGTTGCTATAAAGGAGGAGGTTAGGTAGGAAGGGAGCTCACCTAACCAGTGCTTGGAAGTGAATATAGCACAGTGGGAGAGTCTCCTATTTGTAAGAGAGGGGAAGGATAGGGCACGATAAAGATCACAGTGGTGGGTGTGAGGGAGAGCATCCAGGGCAAAGCGGCAGAAGGAATTGAAGAGGGTGTCCAGTCTGGCCAGGGAGGACTTAGGGGCAGCACCATAGACTATGTCATGATAGTCAAAAATTGGCAGTATAATCTTCTGAACAAGATCACGCCTAGCTATAGGAGGGATGCAACTACGGTTCCTGAAAAGGGCACCAAGCTTGGGGTGCAGTTTTTTCTGGATGGCATCAACATGTCCAGAGAAGTTTAGGTGTTGGTCCAACCAAACACCAAAGTGCCTGAAGGAGGATGTGTCCTCAAGTAGAGTCCCACCAAGGGTGTGGAAAGTTGGTAGAGAGGGAAGCCTCTGCCTTGTGCCAGAAATCATGGAGACAGTCTTGGCATTGAGGAAAGGTTGATGGTTTGCAAACCAGAGCTGAGCCTTGTGAAAGTCTTGCTGTAAGCTGGTTGTAACCTCAGCAGGACAAGAGCCAGATACATACAGGACTGTATCATCGGCATACATATGTATAGTAGTGGAGGGGGGACAAACAGAGGGAAGATCATTTTAGAAGATGGAGAATAGGAGGGGCCCTAATACAGAGCCCTGGGGAACAGTGTTCTGGAAGAAATAATGCTGGATATCTACCCCAACTCTGGGTATCTCTTTTTTGTTCTGTATCAATTCTAGTATATAATTGGTCCACAATGTTTTTTCATTCTCCTCTGGTTAGTCAGTCGAACACTATAGACAACATTTCTGAACTTTTTTTCTACCACACCTTCTAGCCATCTATGTGGTGTTGTTCGGTACATTGCAAGAAAGTCCAAAAGGGCTATTTGTGTTGCCATCGGTGTAGTAGGATTAGCTTTGTCCATACTCTTTTTAAAAATCTGAACCAGGCGTTCTGCTTTGCCATTTGAACTTGGATGGCGGGGAGATGAGAAAATATGGTGGATACCACGTCACTGGCAAAATGCTTGGAATTCAACAGACATGAACTGTGGTCCGTTATCCGAGACAATCACTTGCGGAAAACCATGGGTAGCAAAGTTAGATTTCAACACTTTGATGTTATTCTCAGTAGTTGTCAAAGACATTTGATGAATTTCTGGCCATTTGCTATAAGTATCAGTTAAGAGTAACCACATGGAATTTAAATAAGGTCCGCAAAATCAATATGCAACCTTTGCCAGGGTTTTTCAGGTCATTCTCAATGGTGAACAGGAGCTCTTGCCAGATTTCTCATTGATACAGCACAACCTTCACACCTTTGCACAACCTGGTATATGTCTCTATCAATGGAAGGCCACCATATGTGAAGTCTGGCCAGGGATTTCATTTTAGCAATGCCTGGATGACTTGCATGCAAAACAGTCAACACATCTGAGTAATAATATCAGGGTACCATGACATGCAATCCCCATAGAAGACACCCCTCAGCAATGGACGACTGCTATCTCTTTGTATAGTAGGGTTGTAGTGCAGTCGAACAAGTAGTGCCTTGCGGCGGACCCTCAAGTGTATACTGATACACTTGTTTCAAAATTACATCTTGACTAGTCGCTTTTGCAATATCCTTGGCTAGTACTGGAAGCTGATCTAACTGTTGTAGCTTCATTGCACACACAACAGTAGAGTCCTCCATATCTTTGAATTGCACTGGAAAACTATCTGGCCCCACCTGGCATACTAATGGCTCCTCTTTATGTCCCACATCAAACTCAATTTCTCTGGATATTGGTAACCTCGACAAGGCATCTGCAATTCCATGCTGATCCATTGGTTGGTATGTAACCTCGAAATTATAGGTAGACAAAATTAATGCCCATCATTGAAATCGGCTAGCAGCTGTCTCTGGAATTTCTTTTTCTGTACTGAAAATTGTCACTAGTGGCTTGTGATCCATCTTCAGGTGAAACTTGCGACCTAGCGAGTATTGGTGAAATTTCTAGACTACAAACAGAATTGCTAATGCCTCTCTCTGAATCTGGGCATAATTCCTTTCAGCTGCAGTGAGTTTGCATGAAGCATGGGCTATCAGCTTCTCTACTCCTTCTGGATCTGTATGGAAAAGCACCGCTCCTATACCCACAGGACTAGCATCACAGGCCAATGTGATACGTAAGTTAGGGTCATAATGAGTTAAATTATTCACATCAGTTAGAGAGAGCTTGATGGCTTGAATTGCCTTACTGTTGCCCTTGGTCCACTTCCACGGAGTACCCTTATGTAACAGTTCATTTAGGATACCACATTTAGTGGCTAAGCCAGGTATGAAATGGTCATAGTAGTGGACCATACCCAAGAATGAGCATAACTCTTAAACATTCTGCAGTTCAGGCATGTGCACAATGGCTTCCACCTTTTCATCATTCAGAAGAATTCCATCTTTGTCAATAGTGTGACCTAAGTACATGACACTTGGTTGAGAAAATTGGCATTTTTCTCTCTGTTGCAATCTCTCTAAGGTCTTTTGTAAGTTAAGTAAATGTTCTGCTTCTTTCTTGCCCGTGACAATGATGTCATCCAAATAAAAAGCAACACCTGGTATATCACCCACCATTTGCTCAATCACTTTTTGAAAAATAGCAGGCGCAGAACTAAGGCCAAAACATAACTGTTTGTACTTGTACAGTCCTTGGTGTGCATTAATCACTACCAGTTTCTGAGAGTCTATATCCAGTTCCACTTGAAGGTATGCATCAGCGAGGTCCAGTTTAGAGAACCCCACACCACCATTCAGTCTATGAAAAAGTTCCTCAGGTAAGGGTAAAGGAAATACATCTGTGTTAAGCACTGGATTAAGTGTCACCTTAAAATCTCCACATATTCAAACCTTACCACCTGGTTTAGATATCACCACAATTGGAGTAGCCCAATCTGACTTGAAACCTTTTCCAGCACACCTGTTTTTTCCAGTCTGTCCAATTCTGCCCCAACCACTGGTTTTAAGGCAAAAGGAAGTTTCTATGGTTTACAAAACTTAGGGACTGCATTAGACTTTGTAACTAGCTTGGCTTTAGCTGTTGTGCAACATCCCAGGCCTTTCCACAACCCTGGATACATGTCTAAAATCTCCCCAGGCTTGGGCGTGTTACTGCTTTGTGGTACCTGGACAGCAGCAAGTAGGCCAATATCTGCTGGATCAATATGAATGTTTAGAAGAACTTGAGTGTCTCTGCCCAAAATGTTGACACCCTTTTTTGAAACCAGAAAAGTTAAAGGTGTACTAGGAGAATCAGCTCTGCATACTAAAGTGGTAAACAAGCCCGGTGACTGAATTGGTTGCCCTTCAAATGCAAGCAGCAACTTATTACAAAGAGTCAGTGGTGGCTTATCCAAATCAGACCATGTTTGATGGTTAATAAAAGTAACTGGGGAAGCAGAGTGTACCATTAAACACAACTGATGCCTCAGTTGTGGCAACTGAAGTAACACATAGAAAGGATGGGCATCTTTAGTCTGCATTTGTGGCGCAATAGGAACCACTGCACTGTCTGTGCTCTCTGAACTGATCACTGCAGTTCTCCTGCTTCTGCAAACCTTAGCAATATGCCCCTGATGTTTACATGCATGACACTGAACTTCTCTGAATTTGGACTGGTCCTGCAATGCTGAGACTACCCACATGATGCACATGATGCATATTTGTATTGGCCATACAGTTTGGGTGGAGTGGTTGAATTTTTCTTTGAAAACAGTGGTTTAGACTTATGTTTGAGCTGTTTTAATGTGGGGTTTACTGCAGTTACTTGTACCTCAATTTTAGTGTCCATCTTAGCATGTGCATCATTTTCTGCAGCCTCATACATTTGTGCCAACTGTAAAAGTTCATCAGCAGACTTTTTGCACTTACAGAAAGTAATTGCTGAATACAATGTTCATTATTCAACTCCATAACAAACTTATCAGCTAAATTAGATTCAAGATGCTCCCTGCTCCACTCACACGTGAGAGCTAAGCATTTGAGCTCAGCCAAATAAGACTGCAATGACTGACCTGGTTTCTGATGGTAACTGTAGAATTTATAATGTTCAGCCCTTGGGAAAGTTGTTATGCATTCAATTTAGCCTTTAGCTCTTGATTTGACAAATCCTCCGGCTGGTCCAGTGCACACAGACTGCATAAAAGTTTGAAGGTTTCCCTCCCCAAGAAAGTACAAAAAACAGCTTGAATAAGTATATCCAGTCACTCATCAGTAGCAGATTGTATGGCAGGATTAAGTAATAACCACTGATTAAACCATCTGGACCATGTATCCTAGTCCGTTCCTGTAAAAATCTCAGAGCTGACAGAAGTTGCCACGATACTGTACAGTTCCAAATTGCTTACTTGCTTCCAATGCAGAAAGTCACAAAATGGTTTAATTCAGTACGCTGGAGCTATGAAAATTTTCACCATCCTTGTCACCAGTTTGTTGTATTTAGTGGCCAAAAATAAGTAGCTTAAACACATCAGGGTCTTGGTAATAAGAAAACACAACACACTGAAATGTAGGCCTTCTCTGTTTACTTCCATTCAGCACAGACACAGTAGGAACACTCACACAGGAAGAGTTACAGCAAATGCATTCCTTAAAGCTGTACTATCTAACATATCTTAAAGCTGTACTACACATAACAATCATGATCTTGTTCTTGTACATTAGCAACATCTTCATCAGAGGCACTGCTGTCTAATGAAGGAGCCAGATATTCATGAGAGGCATATCGTGGGTGCCACGTCTAGGTCTAACTGTTTTGCTACTTGTTTTTGTGTTTTACTTTTATCTGATTTTTCTGGCAATGTCAACAGTGCTGCAGTAGACTGAGCAGGGGATTCACCAACATTATTTTTTTCTGGCTGTATTGCTTCATCTTTTTCTGGTTGTGTTTCTTCATTTTTATCAGATGTATTAATTATATCTTCAGCAGTGTATTTCCCTCTTTTTCTGAATGACTATTTGGGAAATATTTTATTGTTATGTGTATCAATTTCACCCATACTGCTGGTGTTGGTCACATGTTCCATTTCTTTTTTTTTATGATATTTAAAATGCTTTATTTGCTTTTAATACATGGGTACCACAAAGGAGAAATGAAAAAAGAAAACAACAAGAAAGTAAACTACCAAGATACATGACAACACACCACAGTACAATACAATATACAGAATTACATATACCTTCCACCCACACACCCCTACCTACCTCAGCCATGGCCACGATTTCATACAGCAATGTACTATCCATCTTCATTAGCCATATGTAATATTCACACAGAATATAAGGTATGCAGTTTACTCCAATGTTGATCATGTCTAGGCAGACAGTTATTTACACTAGCAATAATCCTTTCTACTGATAGGTTGAATAATAGCTCCTGAAGCCATTCTGAAGCCATTCTGTGTAGGATACCACCTCTCCATCAAGCCAGTGTCTGAGAACCAGCTTCTTCACTGATAGGGCAATCAAACTTATATGGAACTTCTTTTCCAGTCCCCTTATAAGGGAGTAGTCCCCCACCACACAAGTTAACGGTTCTATGTGGTCCAATATCGCTAACAAAGGGTCAGCTCTGTCCTTGATTAAGGACCAAAGAGGAGTTATTTTTGGGCACTTCCAGAAAATATGATAGAGGGATCCCACATCTGCCCTGCAATGATTACATGTATCCTCTGAGTCTGTACCTATTTTGGCCAGTTTCTCCGGGGTGTAATGCATGTTATGGATGATTTGATACTGTATTAGTCTTAGTTTGTCTTGAGAAATAAACCTGTGTGTGTCTTGCCAAATTTTAGACCAGTTAAATTTCTTTTCAGGAAATTGTTTATCCCAATATTTAGCAGTGCCCTCTACATTCTGGAAAGCTACAGCTAATAAAATGGCGTAAATCTGTGAAATGGCATGTTGTTCGTTAGCCTTCTTGCCACCCTGATTTATAAACTCCTCTTATTGCCTGGCCTTTACAGACAACTGGGCCTTACTGATCATATATATCAGTTGTGATATCTTGAAAGTGTTTTTGGCTTCCATCTTATTGTTCTTAATGATATCTGATAATGCCCTAACTCTGCCATTAGACCAGAAATCAGATATCTTTTTCCCCACTATTTGATCAAGCCAGTTGTTCTTGAGCACGTGATTCCCAATTTTGAAATTCAGGTTTCCTAATATCGGTTGGTTCGGATCCTGTGTGTGGTTATAGGAAAAAGAATTACACATCTGTGTGTGCACCCTTACCAAGGTTTCTATAGGGCTATCCTTTAGGGCTAGGGGAGTAATTTAGGCTTAATATACAAAAGAGCTGAAGGCCCTAACCCTAAAGCTTCAATCATTTCTATTTCTAATGATAACCAAATGGGACAATACGCCTGTAGGCTTAAGTTTAAATTTTGACACATCCATCTGAAATAGTTCATAGCTTGACTTGCCCAATAATAAAATTTAAAGTTTGGAAGTCTTAAACCTCCTTTCAGCTTAGGGAGTGTTAATGTATTATATTGCATGCAAGCTTGTTTCTTTTTCCAGATAAAAGCTGAAAGTATAGTTTGTAAATCAGCGAACCATGATTGGGCTAGCTATATGTTCAACATATTGATGGGATAGAATATTCTGGGTAAAACATTCATTTTGACTAAATTAATTCTTGCCCAAAGGGATAATGGTAGTTTACTCCACCTTTCCAAATTCTGTTTGATGATCTGTATTAGAGCATCCAGATTGCTTGCTCTGGAAGATCGGGGGCTTTTAGTTAAATTAATACCCAGATATTTAAGCTGTTTAAATTCCCATTGCACACCTAAGCCTTCTATCTCCTGTTTATTAGTGACCGTATTGAGAGGAAAAACTTTAGATTTCTCCAAGTTTAATTTATAGTTGACCATCGCACTATATTCATGTATTACCTGTAAAGTCCTATCGATTGATTTTTTAGGGTCTGACAGGTGTAATAAAATATCATCAGCATATGCAGATATTTTAAGTTCCTGAGTTCCAATAGTAATACTCTGAATCTCAGGGTCAGCTTTAATTCAAGTTAGGAGAGGTTCTAAATATAGGTTAAACAATAGGGAGATAGCGGACAACCTTGTCTGGTTCCCGAGAAGAGGGAGAATCTCTGTGAAAGGGTCCTATTACAGTATATAAGAGCACTAGGAGTGGTATAAAGGGATTGAATCCATTGCACAAAGAGTGGAGGGAATCGAATTTAAGTAATACTCTGAACAAGAAGTCACAATCTAACCTGTCAAAAGCTTTTTCTGCATCTAGTGACAGAAGCACAGCAGGAGACATATTTTTCCTGGCTGCAGAAAATATATGGTCTAGTTTCCTCAGATGGTCTGTCGTGGATTTGCCTATCATAAACCCACTTGCTCTGTGCAAATCAGAAAGGGCATCACCTGTTCCATCCTAGTAGCCAATATTTTAGCCAAGATCTTGATGTCGTAGTTTAACAGGGATATCGGTCTGTAATTAGAGACCAATTCTAGGTCCTTCCCCTCTTTGTGCAAAACCACTATCAGAGTTTTGAAGAAGTACGGGTCAGCTCCTTCCCCCTTCAATATGGTATCAAATACAGATAGCAGCCATGGGGGCAATTCTTCTCCCAATACTTTATAGATATTGGGAGAGAAGCCATCAGGCCCTGGAGCTTTGTCCAAAGAAATGGTCTTGATTGCTGATAGAATTTCTTGTTCTGTAATTGGGGAACTCAGCTGTGCTCTTTGTACTTCTGAAAGACTCAGTAACAACAGTGAGTCCAAGTAAGTATCAATACAGCTCTCTGATGGGGGGTTGGGCCTGACCTTATACAGGTCCGTATAGAACTCCTGAAATTCCTTAACTTTTCTTTAGGGTTGGTCTTTAAGAGACCATCTCCCTGTGATTTAATTGCAGTAATCACCCTTGACATTTCTTGCTGTTTGATCTGGAGAGCAAGCAGTCTCCCAGTTTTGTCCCCCTGATCAATATAGGTAGATTTTGTTTTAATTATGGTGTATTCAGCTTTTTCCCCCAATAGGTCATTATAGCAAGCCCTTAATTGCACAAGTTCCTGCCTTTGTACTTCGCTTGTCAGGAAGTTCAGTTTTATTTCCAAAATTCTAATTTTTTCAAGTAGTGTATTTTGTTGCCGCTCCCTTTGTCTCTTCCGTCTAGATGCAATTTTTATGAGTTCCACTCTTAAAAAGCATTTAAGCCCTCCCCATTCCATATCTGCATGGCCTGTAGAACTCCGGTTGTGCATAGCAAAGTCCTTAATACTGTTCTTGAGGCTATCTATTATTTTCTTAACTTTTAACATCCGATTATTGATCTTCCACATTGTCTCCAATTTACTGCCAGGAGAAAAAGAAAAGGTGCATAATACTGGTGAGTGATCAGAAATCACCTCTGGGGAGATATGACAATCCAAGAGTTCAGGTAATAAGGTCTTAATGATCAGGTAATAGTCAATACGGGAAAAGGTATAGTGTATTAAAGAATGAAAAGTATATTCCCTCCCATCCGGATGAAGAACCCTCCAGGGATCACATAAGCTGAACTTATCAGGCAAGTCCCTGATCGCCCTCTGTGCTGGGGATAATCCTTTTTTAGTTTTGCCTGTTCTGTCTATGTCTGAAAAGTACGTAAGATTCCAATCCCCCCCTAAGATCAAAGGTACATCCAGAAAGGGCAATAATATATTAAACAGGTCCATAAAGAAAGAAGGATCATCTGAGTTGGGGCCATATACAGAACCTAAGGTAATGTCAGATCTCTCCAGAGTGCCCCTAACCAGGACATATCTGCCCAAAGGATCAGATATACTGTGATTACACTGAAATTCCACATTTTTTGTTACTAATATTACCACCCCTTTTCTTTGAGTAGATGAACCCACCTCAAAGACTTGGCCTATCTGCAACCTCCGTAATGACTTAATTTCTGTTTATAAGAGGTGCGTCTCTTGCAGGAACATTATTTGCCCCTTAAGCACTTGCAAATGCTTAAGAACCCTATATTGCTTATTCTTATTACGCAATCCCTTCACATTCCAAGTGATCACATTATAGTTATTTACCATTCTGTGTTGTTATAGTTAGCATTAGATGACTGAATATGATAACAATAAAGGTCCCCACTATCGAAACCATGGCTGCCTTCCCCCACCCTGCTGCAACCTCCACACAAACTCACATATACCCACTTCCACCTCATCATTCTACTACCCTCCCTTCCCTGCCTCCTGCCCTTACTTTTGCTTCCGGTAGTCTCCCACTTTGTTTTGTGAACATGAAAGTACCTGGAGCCACCCCAGAGATGCCACCTTACAGTCCTGTTCTGAGTAGTATGGGCAGTCGCCATATGGAATCCCTCCCTTGATATGGTACATGGTGCTGCCAGATTCCACTTATCTCACTCCCTCCCATTCCTCCTTATCCTACCATAATTTGGAGTACTAATTACAGTATACTCCTCCCTTAAAAAGACAAGAGAATAAAAAGTAGAGATGTCATAGGGGATAAATCAAAATAATTTATATATGCGTATACAGTGCAAGCCTGTTATAACGGACACATCTGTGCACACAGTTTTTCTCCAGTATATCCAGTGTCCATTATATCCAGATGAGGTAGAGCCTATGTATTAGGTGTACCTGTGTGTGTGAACAGGGCTCAGAGTGATTGAAAATCTATTGTAAAACTTCATAACTTACTCAGTCAGAAACCTGCTTAGCATATACGTTTCTGTACTTTGTGCATTTAGAGTTATTTAACTGTCAGGGAACATTATTTTTTTTAATTAAGTTTATTGCAGAAGGTAAGAAGAAGACAGCAGCTCTAATGTCTGGGTATTGGGATTCCAGAACAGTACAATTAAAAGCAATTGTACTGTAAGGGTTTTATTAAAAAATAAAATCACTTCTTTTTTAGTGTAATCATCAAATGAAAGTTTATGCAGCTCATGGAGAATTATTTTGTAAGAAATTTAGTCTCTGTAGCTCCTTCATCTAAATTCTACATTTGCCAAATCTCCTAACCAGCTCTGCACCCCACCCCAAAATGCACTACAAATACCTATAAAAGCTTCAAAGTGTCCATTATAAGCAGAGTTTCTGTCCATTACAACCAGAGGAAAATGCATTGGATTTGATATATTTGGTTTGGGAAATCAATTTTTGTAAATTATAACCAACTGTCCACTATAACAGTGTCCGTTATAAGTGGAGTGCACTGTATGTGGAAAGGGGTCAATGTAATTCATCTCGTACCCCTTCAGTATCCTAGTCCACCCTCAGGTACTACAAACTTCTTTTCTCCCCTATGTTTAGTTTAGTTTATTGTTCTGGGAATTACTACCTTTGAGCCAGAGGTTCTTTTACAAAGATTCCACGTCAATTAGGTACAGTACAAAAGGTTACTTAGATAACACAACAATTTGTGTTGTGTCAAGAGCAAGAAAACATATACAAATACATATTAAATCACTTGTGCAAAAGGACATGAGATATCAATAATCACATTATTATTACAAGAAAGAGGTCATGCCAGATTAGGAGAAACAAATAGGGAAAAAGTCCAGAACAGAAAAGTTAAGTGAAAGATGTGGGGAGCAGACAATAGCAGGAGAAAAGGTTTCCCAAACATGTCTTTGTCAAATTGTATGTATTCTATGTATGGCCTTAGTTGTGCCCAAGTACCTACCTTAACATGGAAACCTACATTGGAGGATCACCTTACATTCCTCTGCTAGGATCCTGCATTTCCAGTTACCTGAACTAAGGTAGCAAAAGGGAAAAACAAAATAAAAGGGGGGATCCCCCCAAACGGAAGGAACATGCTTTCCCAAATTAGGTTAATCTAATATAGTGAAGAATATACAGTTACAAAATTTGCTTATCTACCCTAAACTAATACTTCCAACATCCCTCAATATTAAAGACAACAGTATTTGAATTATACTCCCAAGCTCTTGTAATGATAACAAAAATACCAATAGCACAACAGGTGCAAAACAGTTTCAGCTAAACAAGTACAGTTCCCTCCAGTTATCACAAGGTAGTAGAGTGAGACCAGTTCCTCTGCATCGCTGCAACATTGCACTTCTTTGCATAGCTGTAGAAAGGAAAAGAAGAAGACACAAATATATAGGGCTGCTGTTGCTGTTGCAGCCTCTCGGTAGTGCGCATCAATGAGGGCAACCTGATTCAGTCAAAAATCCGAGCAAGGACCTCCCACCACATCTTCCGGTCGAGCTTCTTAAATCAGTCTCCATCTACAACTCGAGTTCAATAACACCCCCAAAGACATGGGGAGGAGAGATTGCACGAAAGTAAAACTGCAAACCAGCATTGTGTTCTGCTCCATACTTTGGCAGACAATCGTAAAAAAGAACGACTCTCCTAAATCATGGTGATTCTTACCAAGGGATCCAACTCAGCACTTCAATTCTCTACCATAGCAGATTGCAAGTTCAACAAAATATGTTAGAATTAATTCCCCAAAATTTCCAGCTATGATCTGGTCTGTCCACTCCTTCTTCCTCTTCCCCAGTGATCTGCAGGATAACTTGGCCCCCAATACCTTTACAGTTTCCAGCCTTTTCTCAATGAGAGCTAATTTTTTAAACAAATCTGGCAAAAGATGTTGAAGCTCTTGATTTGCTTCCTCGCTAGAGTTGAAAGTATGTCATTTGTCCAGAACCATGACTCTAAATTGTGCAGGATACAGCATTCTGAAGCGTATTCCGGTGGGTATCAGCTTTAATATTATATTATGAAAGGATCCCCTTTTTTGCTGCTGTACCGACGCGGGAAGATCCTGAGCAATACGAATTCTGTTACCCTCCCACATCACAGTTTGAATTTCCTTAGGCTTCATCATTATGTGTTGTTTGTCCAAAAAGTTCAGAAGCCTCAAAAAAAGGGATGTGGGGGAGAGCTAGGGTCAGGTTTGGGGCATAGTGCTCAATGGGTGTGCTCTATTATATAGGATGGGTCTTTGGGAGATGCACCAGCCATTTTCCCCAACAGTTTTTGAGGAAAAGCAATGGAAAAAGTGCCCTCTTCACCCTCAGGTAATCCGATGATTCCCAGATTATTTCGGCAACTACATCCCTCCAAATCCTCCAACTTTTGTTCCATTTTAACAACTTGTCTTTTAATTGCCACAAGATCTGGATCGGTATTCGTCCTCCATTTCTCTAAGGAGATTGCCCTCGCTTCATTATCCCTTGCCAGTCTGGAGACATCAGTAAGCTCTGATTTAAGTGAAGAAACCCCTGTAGTCAAGTGAGCAATGGCTTCCTGCAACGGCTACATTTCCAGCAAGAAACGATCTTTGGATAAGGGGGTAGGCACCGTCCTACTTGAACTGCCTGCGGTTGGTTTTGTACTCTTTTGCTTGGCATTTTTAGCGGCCTTGTCAGGCAAGGAAGGAGGAGTATGGTGAGGTAATTCTTACTGCATCGTGACCTCCATGGTGCAGTAGCTAGTTCTCTCCAGTAGTCGGATGCAAGGTAGTATGTACCAGGTCAATTTTACACCGAAATCTTTTACTGAAATTATATTTTTGTAGCTTAATTACTGCTTGGAGGAATGGGAGAAAAGACGAGACGCTGCTTACAGCTGGACAGACATCACGTGACACATGTTCCATTTCCATAACAGACTGATTCTGAATCCTTTTCTCGGGGTCCATCTTAACCCTTGCTGTGCCATGGACTGATATATCAGTCCAGAATTTCTATATGTTCTAATTCTGTTGGCAGCCTAAGGGTTAATTACTTGATTAATTGTATTAGTTCGGATGCAGAGATGGGCAATACAGAGTCTAAGATGTGACATCCCCCTCTCAAAAAAAAAAATGAGGTACTATATGACCTCGTAGTAGTTCAGTCTCAGAGATGGGCAACACAGAGTCTGAGACATGACACCCCCCTCTCAAAATATGTGAGGCACTATGACCAAGTAGTTGTTCAGGCATAGAGATGGACAACACAGAGTCTATGGTAGTATGACTCTTCAGGGCAGCACAGAGATAGGCAGCACAGAGTCTGAGACATGAGTGACACCCCACTTCAAAATCTATTCTGTATGGCACTCTAAGCCCCCCATAAAATTAGTGTGGCACCATAACCATCAGACAGAGTCCTCCTGTCATGTCTGCCTGAAGTAGTATACAGCACACAATATGAGCCTGAATCTATACAACATTTAATAATGTTCATATTTTTCTTTATCCTAATATTTCAAAAAAAATTGTGATTTATGTCCACATGAAATTGAAATAGTAAATCTGCACAAAATCAGAACTAAATGAAAGTTTTTTTTTTTTTTTTTAAGTAGAAATTTCTCAGTACACTGGCCCAGGTAAGTGGCAGTAGTAACCTGATCCTATAGTTCCTGAGCATGACTGGCCATATCCCTACCAATTAATTAAATTAACTGCTACTGTATACTGTTTGGTGGCATTTATTGGACTGTTTTACTAGCAGTGACAATCAGAGACCTATCTCCCTTCACTTAGACCCCATTACCTTTTTGGGGAAACCCGTGCAAAGGTAACAAAAAAAAAATCCAGGTCTGCATCTCTCAGATATACATGAATATTATATTCTCATTCAGACTTGTTACCGAGTAATTAAGTACTCCCATCAACGTTTTTTGGCACTGTAACTTTTATTGTTTCATCTGCTATGGATGTGTCATTTATTTGCAAATGGAACTATGTGGTTAGCCACATATCATTGCTGCAGGGCATGCATTCACTGCTGGCACATCTCATGCAAATATTTTCTGATCTCACTGATAATTTCATCAGAAGCTTTTCCTTGGCTGTTACAGTCACTGTTTCATCTTCAAGCAGTCTCTCGCTTTGCCAGATTTCAGGATGCTTGTTGTTGTATTGGATTATCTTTGTTGCTTCAGGTATTACACTGTTTCTTCAATGTGTGAGACTGTAGCCATACATCCACCAGCTTAAAGTGATTCTTAATTCTAAAGAAAATTAGCTCTCATCAACTTAAAGAGATTGTTTATTTCAATCACATGTCATGTTGGCTTGATTAGTACAGCTTTTCTATCCTATACAATCATATTTTAAGGGGCAACAGTCAGCTTCAAGAGTCCCACACCCAAATGTGGGAGCTGGACTCAGTTTATACTTTGTGTGCAAAAAAAAAATGTTTTTGTGCTTACTGTTTACTGTAGTATAGTAGATCATATCTGGCTGATCTTGTCAACTTCCAAATTATCATTTGCTTTAACCTGAAATCACAGAATCCCCTGCAGCTGATGTCAGAGCTAGGCTGCAGCTACAGTAGATTCAATACACTGCAATGCATGTTACAGCTTTTATAAGCTCCTATCAGCTGTTTACTTGTCCCCCTGTTCTCCATGGACTACATACAGTCCTCTGTGACTGTACTCAGCCCCGGGAGGACAGTGGGAAAAGGAAACAAAAGGTCAGAACTTATAAAAACTATTATGGACTTCAGGCTTTTGAGTCAGTCACAGCTGCAGCCCAGATCTGATAAGAGGTGCAGGGGATTCTGAAATTCCTAGTTGTAGCAAATGTCAAGGTAGGAGTCCACATGATCACCCAGATATAAATATAGTGCAGTAAACAGTGAGTAAAAAAAATGTTTTTGCACACAAACTGCAAATTGGAACCAGCTCCACACTTGGGTGTATGGTTCTTAGTGCTGACTGTTCCCCTTCAAGTTTTTGAACTTTAAGTTACTTAAATAAATTATTATAGTAAACTTATTTCTATTGTGGCTTTCTGGGATGACCAAATCAAAGTGCATTGCAAACTATAACAAACAAGTAAACAAGACATAAAACTTCCCCCCAACAAAGAAATACATGAGATAAATTCCTCTTCCATGATGGGATTCTCCCCAGGTCACCCACAATGGGAGGGCTAAAGCCCAAAGTTCAATGTGGGGAAATAGCTCCTCCCTCATCCCTATAAAGGCCAGCCTCCCACAGCAGTTCCCTGCTTAGCACATTGCAAAACCCACCCCCTTTGTAAGCACTGGGCTCCAGCCTGGCTTGTGTGGTTGAGCCTCCTTTTGTTCCTGCTTTCCTGCTTGTTTGCTTCTTCCCTATTCTCCGTCCCATGCCTCCTTCCACATGGTTGTTTGTTGCTTTCATCTCTGCTCCTGCTGTCCTCCCTCCCCCATTCTCCGTACCTTCCTTTGTTCAGCCCTCCACATTCATCTTTGCCTTTCCGCCCCATACTGCTGTTCAATTCCTTACAGGGTAGGGTGCCCCATGATGCCCATGGCCTTGTGGTTCCCATGCTGCCTTGGCCATGGTTTCTATTCCTCCCTTCCAGCTCCGTGTTTGCCCTCTCTGCTTTGCCTTGTGGCTCATACCTGTTGTTTGCCTCCCTGCACTTCTTTCCATCTGGTGCCATGCTGAGCACCTGTTTTTCTTGCCTGAGGCTTGAGTCAGGTTGCTTGGATGGACTTGGTGCTGTTCTCCCATTATCCAGTGCCATTTGTTCCCCACATTCCTGTAATGCCAATTTTCAGGACCAGAGGCAAGCCTCACTGGTGAACGTTGTGCGAGCTGTGTTTTCATTCACCTTGTGGCACACCTCTCTCTTTTAGACCTGCTTGGCTCAGCTGCAGCATCTGCTGTTTGTCTGGTGGATCTTGTGGCTCTGTTCTCATGGACTGACACCTCAGTATGAAACCTGCCTCTTAGCAAAGTACTTGTGTTCACCCCCTCCATCCCATACTGGTGCTTAGAGATGGGCGAAGTGGCCCCAATCTGCTCCATGAAGTGATTTGCAGAGTGAAAGTGAATTTGCAGAGTGCTCTGCAACACGAAGCGGAGTACTTCGCATTATAATGGGTAACGTGAAGTCCCTTGAAAACAATGACTTTACATTACTCCACCTTCCCAAACCACTACTCCACCAATTCTTAAGGTGAAGTACATTGAAAACAAAGTATTTCGCCTTGTTTTTAAGCTCCAAAGGTGAATTTTGCAGTGATTCATGGGATTTCAGGTCACATGGGCTCTAGATTGTTCTGCACAGCCTCAGTTCAGGGTAGTGTATGTAGGAAGCTGTAGGAGATAGTCTGCTCTAAGAGCTCTCTGTGATTCAAACCTTCTAAAAGCTGTTAAACAAGCCTTTTTGAGTCTTTTTTTTTTGCTGAAACTTTAGTTCATCGATTGTAGGAAACCCTCCTGTGCCCATGTAATCGAGCGTTTATTGTTTGTGACTGGATTTTGAATGTTAATGTACAACATTCAGTCTGTGTACTTAGAGACAGTGGAAATGTGCTTTGGGGGAGGGGCGTATCTGTGGTGTAGGTAGATTAACTTGGAGAAAAAAACAGTTCTTTCTGTTTTGGTGATATTTTTCTTATAAATGTGTTTATGTACACACAGTAATATTTTCAATAATTCTTGATTTTTTTGCTGATTGTTGTGGTGCATCAGTGCATAATTTTAATTTGTTTAAAATATGTGGTTATATTACTGAAGTTTTCAATTTGCTACGCACTACTTGGTGTGTGTGTGTGTGTGTGTGAGTATGTTTGTGACACGTGTCATCAAAGCAGACACCTTTTATTGTGCCACATAGTAATTTCAGCAATGTGAACCTGCTATCCACTGCAGCTGTGTGATTTTTGTACTTCTTTGTGGTATCTTTACTGGTACTAGTTCTAGTGATTGTTACTGCAGAAGTGCAGTACACTGCCCCCTCCGGCCCGCCCCAACCGGCAAAGGTATTCTTTTCCAGATTTGAATTTCTGATGGTGAGCACTGGTTAGGTGTTATGCCTTTGTGTCCGCATCTCTTCAGTGCGCACAGCAATCTTAATCTGTCTGTGCATTCACATCTCTTTAGGGCCCAATCTCCATCTGTAACTTAAGTCACAGCTGTTTCTTTGGCTTCCCTTCAGAGTACTGGACAGGCGTGGTGCATAATTCTGCATGAACATTGTACTCATTAATATGCATTTTTAAGTCAGGACCATCATCACGAGTCACTCGTGATACAAATCACATTCTTCATCATCACGGTCACAAATGCAGTCACAAATCACGATTCACGATCATGTCATGAATCACAACATTATTTTTTTTAATAGTTACTTGGGTGTATTGTAAGCCTGTTTTGTAGTATCTCTCCAGGCTTCACCTACCCACCATTGTACTCATTGATATGTGTTTTTAAGTCTGGGAGTTTTAAGCTACAGCTCATTGGGGAAGTACAGCCATAGGCATTCGCGTTCCCAATACAGTTTCATATTTGTTATCTCACAGCATCGACACCGAATCATGTTCTTCATTATCATGGTCACAAATGCAGTCACAAATCACGATTCACGATCATGTCACAATTCACAACATTCATTTTTTTTACATAGATACATAGACAGTGTCGGCAGATAAGGGCCTATGGCCCACCCAGTCTGCCCATTTGAGCTTGTAAGTTCAGTTTATGTTTTCCTAGAAGTCTGTTGTCCCTTACCCTGACCTCCAGAATTCCTTTATGTCTATCCCATGCATTCTTAAATCCCGTGATTGTTTCAGCCCCCACCACTTCCTCTGGCAGGGTGTTCCACTCATCCACCACCCGTTCTGTGAAGAAATTCTTCCTCACCTTTCCTCTGAATTGTCCTACCTCCAACTTCATCCCATGCCCTCTAGTCCTGGGATATCTTTTTCGCTTAAAAATAGTATATTCCTGCACCCTGTTCCTCCCTGTAAGACACTTGTATGTCTCTATCATATCCCCTCTCTCCCTCCTCTCCTCCAGGGAGTACATATTCAGTTCCTTCAACCTGTCCTCATAGGACTTGTGATGCAATCCATGTACCATCTTTGTTGCCCTCCTCTGAACCTTCTCTACCCTGTCTATGTTCTTACGTAGGTAAGGTCTCCAGAACTGTACACTGTACTCCAGGTGGGGCCTCACTAGTGTCTTGTATAGTGGAATTATGACCTCCCTTTTCCTGCTGGTGATGCCCCTGCCTATGCATCCCAGCATCCTATTTGCTTTACCTGCTGCCTTGTCACACTGTTTCCCTACCTTGAGGTCATCAGAGATGATAACCCCAAGATCCCTTTCATGCTTGGTGCATGCTATATCCTCACCCCCCACAAATGATATATTGTGCCAGGATTTTTGTGCCCCATATGCATTATCTTGCACTTCTTTGCATTGAATTTCAACTGCCAAACCCCTGACCATTCTTCAAGTTTCTGCAGGTCCCTTCTCATTCTGTCTACACCCTCTGGAGTGTCTAGTCTGTTACAGAGCTTTGTGTCATCAGCGAACAATGAAATTCTGCCTTCTAGGTCCTGCACAATGTCACTGATGAAGATGTTGAATAGGACCGGTCCCAGCACTGATCCCTGTGGTTCCCCACTGGTCACTCTTCCCTCTGTGGAGTGACAGCCATTTACCACCACCTTCTGTGTCCTGCCTCCCAGTCAGTTACCTACCTACCACACACTGTCCTGCCCACACCCATATTCCCCAGTTTGTGTAATAGTCTTCTATGTGGCACAGTGTCAAAGGCCTTGCTGAAGTTCAGATAGGCCATGTCCACTGCCCTCCCCTGAGCCACCTCCCTAGTCACCCAGTCAAAAAATTCAACGAGGTTGGTCTGACATGACCTCCCCCTGGTGAAACCATGCTGCCTTGGGTCCTGTAGTCCATTGACAACCAGATGTTCCACCAATCTCTCCTTCAGTAGTGCTTCCATGATCTTCCTCATTACAGAGGTGAGGCTGACTGGTCTGTAGTTCCCCGCTTCCTCTTTGTTCCCACTTTTGTATAAGGGGACTACATCTGCTGTCCTCCAGTCTTTGGGTACATCCCCTGTTTCCAGTGATCGGCTAAACAGGATAGCCAGAGGTTCAGCCACCACCTATCTTAGTTCTTTAAGGACCCTGGGGGTGCACCCCATCTGGCCCCATTGCTTTATCAACTCTTATTACTTCCAGTTCCTTCAGGACCCTTTCTCATGTAAAAGGACTTATGTCCATTTCTGCACCATTCTCACCCCTTGTACTCCCTTCAAATCCATTACCCTCCTCTTCCTCAGTAAAGACTGAGCAGAAATACCTGTTCAATATGTCAGCTTTACTGTTGTCATCCTCTACACGGCCCCCATCCTCCCCCTTCAGTCTCACTATCCCTCCCTTTGCCTTTCTTTTTCACTTATGTAACTGTAAAAGGTTTTGTCCCCTCTACCCACTGATTTTGCAATGTGTTCTTCTGTCTGAGCTTTGGCTTCCCTTACTGAACTCCCTGTCTCCCTTTGCTTCTCCTGGTACTTCTCTCTGTCCCCTTCTGCCTGTGTCTTTTTGTATTGCCTGAATGCAATCTTTTTGGCTTTCTCTTTCTTTGCTACCTCTTTGGAAAACCATAATGGTCTCCTCTTCCTTTTCCTCTTGCTAACCTGCTTAATGCATAATTCTGTTGCTCTTGTAATCCTCATTTTAAATACTGCCCACTGTTCCTCAACCCCTGATTCCTGCTCTATTCCTCTTAATGCCTCTTTCAAGTATCTCCCCATTTTCCCAAAGTCTGCCCCCTAAAATCCAGGATACGTGTTTTTGTGTGGTTTGGTTCTGCTGTTTCTGTGATTTCAAACCACAATGACTGGTGGTCACTGTTCCCCAGGTGCTCCCCCACTGTTACCCCCATCACACTGTCCCTGTTTGTGAGCACAAGGTCCAGTATTGCCTTCTTCTATTGCCTTTTTCTAGTTACTTGGATGTATTGTAAGCCTGTTTTGTAGTATCTCTCCAGGCTTCACCACTCCACCATTGTACTCATTAATACGTGTTTTTAAGTCGGGGTCCCAGGGAGTTTTGTGCTGCAGCTCATCGGGGAAGTACAGCCATAGGCATTCGCATTCCTTCCTGTACAGCATGTGAGTTACAGTACTATAAGTAGTAGTGGGCAAAGTGGCTCCAATTTGCTCCACGAAGTGATTCATGGAGTAACGTGGAACTGCGGAGTACTCCACAATATGAAGTGGAGTACTTTGCTTCATAATGAGGAACGCAAAGTCCATTGAAAGTAATGACTTTGAGTTATTCCGCCTTCCCCAAACCACTTCTCCACCAATTTTAAGGCGAAGTACATTGACATCAATGTAATTTGCCTCACTTCGCCTTGTAATTGAGCTCCAAATGAAATTCTGCATTGATTCATGGGATTGCAGGTCATATGGACTCCAGATTGTTCCGCACAGCCTCAGTTCTGGCCTGGGTAGTGTGTGTGTAGTGGTAGCTGGAGACAGTTTGCTCTCAGAGTTCTGCGATTCAAAACCTGTAAAAGCTGTTTAAAATGTCTTTTTGAGTCATTTTTTTTGCTCAAAATTTACAACATCAATTGTAGGAAACCCTTCTGTGCTCATATCATTGAGTGATTATTGTTGTGTGTGGATTTTGAATGTTAATTTAGAACAGTCAGTCTGTGTACTGTGAAGTGTGCTTTGGGGAAGGGGCATATTTGTGGTGTAGGTACATTAACTGGGAGAAAAAGGCAGTCTTTCAGTTTTGGTTATATTTTTCTTGCATAACTATGTTAATGTACACACAGTAACATTTTCAGTAATTCTTGACATTTTTTGGCTGATTGTTGTGGTGTAGCAGTGTATAATTTGTCTGTTTAAAACATTTGGTTATATTACTAGAGATTATCAATTTGCTTCGCATTACTTATAGTGTGTGTGTGTGTGTGAATGTGTATACGATGCGTGCCATTAAATCAGACACCTTTTATTGTGCCATAGAGTAATTGCAGCAGTGTGAACCTGCTATCCACCACACCTGCATGAATTTTTTATACTGCTTTGTGGTATCTTTACTGGTAGTGGATTGTTACTGCAGTTCTCTAATCCCACAACTGGCAAAACATATTCCTTTCCAGATTTGGATTTGTGACTTGTGTGCACTAGTTAGGTGTTGTTGTGCCTTTTCGTATGCATCCCTTGAGCGTGCAGCGCAAACTTAATCTGTCTGTGCGTTTGCAGTGCACCATTAATTCTGGGAGACTGCATTTCTTGTTACGCTTCATTTCACTTCATCAGCACTGGGGAATTTTCTGGACACAAGACAGTAGCATTTCACCAGCACTGGGGAATTTTCTGGATACAAGACAGTAGCATTTTGGGGATGCACATTAATTCTGGTGACTCTGTGTGTGACCACTGCGTGCATGACTGAGTGTGCCATTAATTCTGGGAGACTTTGCATTTCATGTTATGCTCTCATCTCAGTTCGTCAGCACTGGGGAGTTTTCTGGACACAAAACAGTAGCACTTTGGGGATGCACATTAATTCTGGTGACTGTGTGGGTGGGGTGCTGCCAATATTGTTGTCACTCCACCTTACTTCATGTTTAAAGTGGAATGACAAAGCGAAGTAATAATAACAAGGTGAAGTGAGCCTTTCCTATGGGCCATCTGCAGAAGAGGTGCCAACGCCAGTGGCCACTTCGCATTCACTTCGCAGGTGGATTTTAAATTCACTGCATCTCTACTGGTGCTGAGATAATTGCTATGACAATCAGCAGTGGTTGACAGTGTCTGGCAGGGAGCTGAAGTTAGACTCCTGCCATAGCCCTTGCAGATATACTCCTCATCCCAGCCAGTCCCCAGGGGTGTGGACACTCAACCACTCAGTTTTGTGCACCTGTGGGCACTTCTGTCCATTCCCCTGCTAAGCTCCAATTCCCTTGGTCCCTGCTTGCCAGCCCTTGACCCTTGTGTTCTCCCTGCTGTGTTCATGGCCCACAGTCCATACTGCACTACTCCCCGAGTCTTACGCGACATTTGTCTGGACGTAGTCCACCACAAAACACAATAATAAAAAATTTCCTCTGGCTCCCTCTTCTGCCTGCCCTTGCCCTGCCTTTCCTTTCTCATTGTCTCCATATTGGACCTCCTGTCGCCTGATCTTCCCAGTCCCTAGTCCTCCCTGCCTGGCCTGTCTGTTTCCTGTGCTCTCTTGGGTGCATGTCCTCCCATTCCCTCCCTGGGGTGCACTCCTTGGGCATGCTTCATAGGGGCGTGCCATGCTCCTTGTTTTGCCACCTCCCATTCCTTGTTCTTGTCCTTGTCCCTTGCTCCCTTGTATTTTCTTTTGGACTTCTGCTCCTTCCTATCCCAACAGCCCTCCATCATATTCTCCCCTCATCTGGTGCCCATATTTCTCTGTAATTACTGAACTCTGTCATTTATTGCAAACAATCTTCCCTAGCAGTTTTGTCTGCCACTGATACTACCTATGCTTTTACCCCTGTTTGCTCCATTTCCTGGTCTCAGTGTTCACATACCCTGCTAAGCCTACTGCTTCTGAATTTCCCCATGTTACCTTTAGTACTTCATACCTTTCCAACATTCATAATCCCCTGTGCCTCCTCTACTGTGCTGATTGGGCTCCTGCACACTCCTACATCCCCTCCAGATCCCAAGTGGCCATTTTGCCTGTCTCTCTCTAATACAGTGCTGCTTCCATATCTTTCCTGCATTTGCCATTGTTCGTTCTATGTGCTTCATATGTTTCATCCATTTCCTGTTCCTCACTGTGCTCATCCTCCCCCAGCTCCCTAGTTGCATTCTCTATGTCATCTTCTTTTCTGTTGATTACTGTCCTATGCAGCAGTTAGCTGCCCTTTCCTTGCTCAGCCCATACCAGCAATTTTGTGGTCTCCATCCCTAACTCTTCCTTTTGAGGCAGTGAATGTAGGTAGGTTTGCCCTGTCTGCTGGGGATGGGAGTCCATTTCAATCAATTTACCATCTTACCCTGCTGGATTCTCTACCAACAACTACCAGTCATACCAGCACCTGACATTCTCCGTACCTAACTCTGCCTTTTGCAGTATTGAGTGAAGGTGGGCTTGCCCTGTCCACCAGGGATGGGAGCATGTCTCTTCACCCTCTGTTCCAATTGATTCTATTCCATACTATCTGCCTACAGTCTCCATCCCTAACTCTGCCCTACATGACATCAAGTGAATATTAGCTCACCCCGACTGCTGGTTTGTATCTTTAGTCTATCATTTCAACCAAATGCATTCTATACCAGCTATCCAGTTGCCGCTTCCCTTCAGAACTAGACCAGTGAACACCATTTGCCTCCAATTTCTTATCTCATCCAATTGCATCCTCTACCTCCATGGAATCAATGTACTCCCCCTTGCCTTTGGCTTCCTCATGTTCAGATTCAGACCCCTCCAGCTTGTTCAGTTTCAACTCCCCATGGTCCATCAAACTCCTGGACTTCCTTGCTGCTTGCCTTCTGCTTCCTCCTGTACTTCTGTGCATCACCATTGTGGCTTGCCATCTGGCTCAACCACCTCTACTCAGCTCCACGTGGTCATCTCCTCCCTTCTTGCTGCTCTGAATGATTCTGATTCACACATACCTTCCTCTTGGACGTGTCTGCCCACATCAATTTTTGCTTCCTGCAGGATATGTGACATTTGTTCATGTTTGAGACATGTTCCTGAGGCCTTCTACAGTTTTCCCATTCAGCTGCCCTCATCTCCAGCCAGAAGTCTACCACTGGTGATTTAAGGACTCTTTTTTCCTATTAGCAATTCCAGTTTACCGTCTTCTGCGGAGGGGGGAACCTATTCTCCATTACCACTGCACCTTGCTACCAGGCAATTCCACTGCTGCACTTTTCCTGTCAGCTGTTCCTGTTAGCCATCTCCTTCAGAGGTGGGAACTCATTCCCCATCACTGCTGCACCTTGCTACTACCTGTTCCAGTTTGCCATCTCCTTCAGAAGTGGGACCTTCACATCTCACCTTCACAGCACCTCGTACCTGGATTCGCTTCATGGTTCGACGTGGATCTCCCACTGAGGCCTGATTCAGCTTTCCTGCACTCTCATTTGGTATGCTGTGGTGCTTGCCCCAGTACTGTACCTTCCCTGCACCTGCCAATTTCAGTACTGCCTAACCTGTGCTGTCTTCTCAAGCTCCACCCTTCCATCAGCGGTCTTTTATTTGGACTCCTCCCTCCATTCTTGGACTGCTTTCTTCCTCCTCACCACTCTGGTGGCTCGGGGTCCTTGCACATTTGCTGTGTCTCTTTTTGGGCCTTCTTACAACTATCAATGTCCAGCATCCCTGCCAGATCAACTGCTTCTGCCCATTCATCCATCTCATACTCCTACCCTGGCCATCATAACAGCTCCCTTCAAATGCTCGACAGAGTACCTGTTCATCTCACCTGAGGAAACCTTCTTCTAGCAACATCCCTTGAACAGCATGCCTAATAGATTTTTACATTACTGTAGAATCATCATCAAACAGTATAGACATCACTACATATCAATGTCTTCACAGGATCCAAGATTTAGTGGAGTCTCCTTCACTCCTATCTTCTTACCTGGAAATGTATCCCTCATTCTTTCCAAGATGTACGAACTCCGTAATAACCATCACAGTTAAGTATAAAGGGAACTGAAGGATACTTCATAGCAGTACTGGCATCATCCATTATACCTTTTCCTCATAGTCCTCTCCTAAAAGTGCTGACTCTGACCATGTTATTCAGTTCGTATTCCCTGAATGAGCCATGGGATGTTCTTAAGTCTTCTCCGGCTACTATCCCAGAAGAAGTATCATTGGTTATCTGATGCCTAGCTACTTTGCTAAAGTTACTCTCTCCAAGCATCTGGCCCCTAGATGTCACCATAATTCATAAAGTTATCTACATCTTTATCATGTTACCCTAAATCATGCCAGCTACCTTTCCAGTGGTCTTTCTAGCTCATCCATTAGGATCCACCTCTCATACTCCCTCCAGCGGATACTACCACTGAGAGCAGGCTTCCATTGATTCCTTAATATGCACATCTGCAACCAGCCTGGTTACCTCTCTAGCTCAGTTAGGTCCCACAACAGTCCTGTACCTGACCAAGCATACTAGGCACCCATTGCATTCTACGCTAGCTCTCAATTTCCTTTTGCCACATCAGTCTATAGACTCATGTAAGACTTATTCTCGGGCTCCCCACAGCATTCAGATATTGGATCTACCAGCAAGGCAAAGCTGCCATGGCCATTTAAGCTCCCAACATAGACTATTAAGCCACAGCAATACCCACATCCACCATCTCGCACTAGCAGTCCTTCCTGAATATGAGCCTATGCAAATCTCATTATAGCAACAATAACTATTCAACCTTCTAACTCATCATATTGAACTTTTCAGTTATTCTCATCAATATCCAGTTACCACCTCTATAACATATACTACCCTTTCCTCATTGGTCCGAAATCTTTTACATTACCCCCTACTACTATATACCTAAAGCTTTTGTCTGATTCCTTGATCAGCTTCAGATGCCTTCATAGCAAAATATTGTACATCACTGAACTCCAAGCCTTGAGACTCTAATCTGAATGTCAAGACTCTACTACACCACCGTTTAGCTTTTCAATTCCTGCATTTTCTTAATCAGTGTCGAGATTCCACCAAGACTTTTAAGTCCTCATTAAAAACATATTTATTTGATCTGGCTTTTGGGGACAATGCCTAGTTTTATTACTGCTCCCATTTTATTTTATATGTTCTTTCTGATTGAATGTCTGTTTTTATATTGTATATGCACTTTGTTTTTTTGAAAAGCACTTTATAAATAAAATTTGATTTGATTTGATTTGGTTTTGAGATTAAGCTTTTCCAAGAACAATGCAAATATCAGAACCACTTACCACCCTACAAAGGAACTAAGCACTTTATCTTGCCCATACCGTCTACAAAGTCTGACAGATGACTTCAAGGATTTCATAACCCACCATACTTTCCACAGTTCGGAGTCTGGCAGCTCATTTAATTCATGCTCTTCATGCTCACATTGACTTTGTACCCAGTCAAATATCACCCAATATCACATTGGAATCCTGGACCACGTTCACCCTTTTTCAGCTGGAATTAATCTTTATTCGGGATCCAGACATTCCTTTAGACTGGACCTGCTTCTTCAACCTCAGAATCGAGCTTCCTGCATGCATCAGCCAACAGACTTCAAAGTTGGAACATCATCTCTACAATCAGTTCACCTTACTCAGAAATTAGAAAATGGTTACAAAAATCTAGGATTATCTTCTCTTACTTTGCCTGGAGGATGGGCGGGTCAGTAGCTATGGGTCCTCAGAGGTTTCCTCCACCTGGGGGGGTTCATCTACTGCATTCTACTGGTCATACTCACCGTGAGTTGGAGGAGGTAATCTTTTTTGGGCTTTTTATTCCCTACTCACTACCTGGCTTACCTACCAAGGGTGGGAATAGAGAAAAGCCAAAACGTAAACTACAGTTACATAAGTACTACTAACCCCATACTGTAATCACCAAAACATTGAATGGGAGGGCTAAAGCCTAGGTTCAATGTGGGGGATAGCTCCTCCCTCATCCCTGTAAAGGCTAGTCTCCCATGGCAGTTCCCCACTTAGCACATTGCAAAACACCCACCATCCACCCCTGCCTTCTCCTTCTCTGGCACTCTACTCACCATTGGTACTAGGCTTTCTATTCCCTACTCACTACCCAGCTTACCTTCCAAGGGTGGGAACAGAGAAAAGCCAAAAAGTAAACTATAGTTAGATAAGCACTACTAACCCCATACTCTATTCACCAAAGCACTGAATGATAGACTCAGTCACTGTGAGGGTTCCTGTCTGGTTACCTGCCACCTTCCTCAAGGTAATTGCTGCCACAAAAACATGCAAATAATATTAGCTCCTATAAATGAAAAACAACCACACTATGCAAGCCAAGGGCAAGAATATGCTATCAGAGTTATGTGACTTCAAGTTTCTATATCGTAGGCTTAAATAAATAATATAAAAAAAACACTTTAATAAAAGCACCCTTTTTCTTTACCTTCTCTTTTTTTCAGCAGGATACAGTGCAACTGTTGCTAGCTTTTCTCCAGACATCTGTCAGGGTCTTCCCTAGTAGGGTTGGATACTTCCTGGCTAAGTCACTGATCTTCATACAGCACAATTCTAGGTTATCTCCCCGGGTACATTCCCCTTTCCTACTTGCCCAGGGTATATTTAGGAAGAGGGCCATGATCAAAGGCACATGAAGCTGAGTGAAGAGCTGCTCATTCAGCATGCCTGGTAGATGTGGATAGAGATTAGGTATCTGAGTCATGCTGTGGCCAATAGAATTGTATCTCTTTTTTAAAACCCTCACATCTCCCTGTGAGAGCATTCAGGCCCATAACAGCACTAAAAAGGATGCCAGGCAGCATGTTGTCTCGCACAGTATCAGCAGCGCTACCGCTACACTTCCCTTAGGTGCTGCTCTGACTTGTTTATTGCAGCTACCAATCCCCAGAAGAAGAGTATCCTCATGGGTGCTCATCACCCTCCCTATATGACTCCACTCTTGCCATTGAAGGCTCACAGTATAAGCTTGGATTGCTATCATGCAAGGCTATACTGTCCTGTCACAAATGATTGCTGCAAGGAGGAGTCACATGATGCAGCCTACTGCTTAGCAGCTCCATCAACAAACTCCGGCTATTCTCCTCTAAAACCTTACTTTTTAGAGTTCACCTGTCATAATTTTGGCATCTACAAATCTATGATGGCTATCTGAGAGTGATAGTACACGACTGAAGCCAAAATTGGGAGTTATGGATGTAGAGATGAAGTTGGCGCCACCCAAACACACCCTGCTGCCTACGCCTAATAAAGCTAGTAAAAAACCAAAGGCCCTGGCTTCTATCAGTGGATGTGCTGCTACTACTACCCTGGAACAAACACCATTAAAAGTTGAACATTTCCTATCAGAATTTCTGCCATTTCACTTACCTCTGAGTTTAAATCCATGGCAGTGGCTCTTGAAGATTTATCGAAAGAAACTGGGAATAATGAAACCCGACTCATTTTGTTAGAGAAGAAAGTTGATCAACTAGACCCCGAGCCAGTGGTAATGCAGCAGAAGATGGCTCGACTTGACGCAAAGGTGGAGGATCTTAAGGCTCGGAGCTGCAGGAACAATGCAGTTATCATTGGACTTCCTGAAAAGGAAGAAGTCTTCAACCCTATTTTGTTTATACAGAAACTGATCATGAAACTAGCAGGATCTTCAGCATGTGGCCCCAACTATTCTATTGAGAGGGTGCACTATGATTATGTCCCATGCCAGCAGTGGGAGCAGCACCTCAACCACTTATATTCCGATTCCTGAATTTTCTTGAAAGGCAGCATTTCCTGAACAAAGTTAAGGAGCTGCAGGAAGTAAAATGGGATGGTTTCAAACTATGGGTGGCTCAAGACTTGCCGGGCTCAGTTCACCAACAGCGTGCCACTTTCCACCCCATTGTCACTAAATTAATAGCTGCAGGCATCAAGTTTAGGATGGAGTATCCCGCTCAATTTCAAGTGCAGCTATCGGGTGCCTGGCAATGTTTTGAAGACTCAGAAACAGCTGCTGTTGTTTTAAAGAAAGCCCTGCCTGAACTATTCAAAGACAGAGGAAGAGCTGCACATAGGGCTTGGTGATATTCTGACATGGGTAAGTGGCCCAGTCCTCGGCAACTTACTATGACTCTGGCTTCAATGTTGGTGGACTTTTATTTGGAGTCTAATCTTTTTCTTTGGAGTGCACAATCTATTTTTGGCACCCCCCCTAGCCCAGAAGAAATATCTCGCTATGCCGACCACCATTTGAGTGTGATGAACGCTTTCGCTGAATCACACAACAGCGGTCATGAGACTAATCAAACAAGATGTGGGGTATGACTTTAAGTTTCCTTTCAGTTGGGCCAGAATATCTGTGGTGGGTGGGAATTTTACTACAGCTACAGCAAATGTGACAGTGGGACCGACTATTTGTGTTTGGAGCAGCATCTCCTCAGCTCCTGTAGGATACAACGTTAACAGAGGCTGCATGCAAAATATCTCCAGTGATACACTTGCTTGCAGGATGTTTAGCCCCCGATGGGTTTTTGGAAGATTGCAACTCAGAATTGTACGTAATTGAAGAGTGGGGTCTGGGACATAGAAACATAGAAACACAGAAGTTGAAGGCAGATAAGGACCGCAAGACCCATCCAGTGTGCCGATTTCTTTTTCTAACCAACCCTGGGACTTTTATTTGGCATGGGAACGGGCAGGGGGAGTCTGAATGCTTGATCCTGTTGCTCATCCTTCCTTGTATTTTGCCTCTGCCCTGACACCCCCCTCTCCTAGACTGACAAGAGTGATATAGTCTACTATGGTGACCACTGTAATAAAGGACATGCGTCACCAGAAGTATAAGACCTTCCATTTGATGAGAGAGGGTTTACATTATGTCTACTAATAAAGGGACAGAATAAATGGAGTCCTGACTGGGCTTACTTTGAAACATTTACAGTTGTTACTATATGGTGCCATTCAGTATATGTCTTAGCCTGTAGATGTTACTAGTTCTATCTTTGTATAACAGGCTGAAGGGAATCTAGGAGTAGTATTGTTATCTATATAAGCATGGGGAGTGGGGGAAGGCTCCCTTCTAATGGTGTAGGTGTGTAGTTAATGGTTTACATTTAATCAAGAGAAGGGTGTGCTCCCTTAGTTACAGTTTTTTCTCACGGGGAGATGGCTGGGGGGAAGTGGACAATGGGTGGAGAGACTGTTTCATCATGGGCCAAAGAGCTTATAAGTTGGCGGGAGGGGGAAGAGAATTTTGTTACATTGAACTGTTACACTGATTACTTTCATGTTCAGATACTGAATGGTGGCTTTGGAATTATGTTGTTCCTACCTATTATAGTTCTTTAATCATGTCATTACATTGTTTATGGGGTTCTTGTGGGTTGGGCATTGCTGGGTGGCTGGGTGGTTGTGGGAAGGATGGCATTGTGGGGTGTGGCATCAGATTGTTTACCTGATTTCAGGTTTAAACATCTTGTGCTTATTATGATATCTCTCACCTTTTACTTACTAATAACACTTGAGGATTGCTAGTTATATGAACATTATTACCTGGAATGTTCAAGGGGCCTATAATAAAACCAAGCAGCATCAAATACTAAGACATCTTCAGCATCTTAATGGTGACATTTTTCTTTACAGGAGATGCACCTATTAGAGAATGAGGTCACTTTGTTCTGGAGATAATATATTGGACAGGTCAATGTAATGGGAGACAGCATGCAGAGTAGGGGAGTGGTAGTTTTGCTTGCATGAAAGGTCCCTTTTGTGTGCATTGAATTACTTTGAAAAATGTATGGATTTCCATACACAATTGGCACTCCTCCATACACTGTATTGAAAAATTACATAGATAACATACCATACATAAATTATCTTAGATACCATATACATTTTACTGCAGGTTTCAATGGACTTGCTGTTTTAAATATATAGTCCTGTTGTAGCTGCATCAACCAGTGCACTTTAGCTGTACAGACCCTGTCCTTTACCCACAGGCAATGCTACCAGCAAGCCACCCAGCTGTAATCATTGTTAATACCTATTGTCAGGGCCAAAACTGCTGAGCTGAAAATCCATTTCATTTCCATTTTGTCTAGGAGGTCTGTATGAGCACCATTCCAAAGGGAATTTTTACCACCTCAAGCCCCCAGAAGCAAAGAGGTAGCCCTTGGTGTCCTGCTATTCTGAAATATAGTACAACTGGGGATGTTTCTTATTTTTTTCATTCTTTTTCCCTCTGGTCTCTGCACTTTGGGTCCTCATCAGCCGACTCAGCCCTGTTACTGTCCTGTCCTACTGAGCTTCCCTCTTCTGGGATCCTGTTCCTCTGTCCCACCTGCAACACACCTGTGTGGTGCCCCATGGTCATGACCCTCCCTGGGGTGGGGCCACCTCCTGCTTCACAGTTAACATACCTCAAAATCCAATGTCAGGCACTGGCAGAGATGAAGAATAGAGGTGATAAGGTCCGGTGAATAGAAGCCAGGGATGGAGGTGGTGGGCGTCACATCGTCTACCTCCCAAGGCATGGGGTGTTTCCAGTTTCCATGGTACCCTCTCCTTGAGGCACATACATGCAATGACATCCAGCACAGGATGGGTGCGCTCCAGCACCCTCCACAGGATGCCTGCCAACGCTTCCCCCTGATTCCAATGTGACCCTGGCTAGTGTACTCCTTGTCTCCACAGGGAGTCACTAGAGACTGGGAATCACAACCCACCCTTCCCCAGAGAGGAGAGCAGCCTGAGCTTGATCCCAACCCTGGGTCAACAGCACAATCACTAGAACAATGACATATAGACCCTCATTTGAGAAGAACATTGAACATAAAATCAAATTTTGTTTGTTTGTTTGAAAAGTTTCACCAGGAAAGGCATACTGAGCTACAATAGCTCATTTCCAGATGTGTCCTGGGGAGAGGGGAAAGAGGATACATTTGAATAAGAGATCAAAGTAACATATACATAGATTTAAGCCTGTACATACAAACTAATACATTTTAAAACTATGCCAAACATATCTGAGGTATAGGTAGGCAGCACTTTACATCCAGGTATAGACTAAGTACATATATGCATTATACATAAACACACACATATATATAATTTTATATTATACTAGCACTGGCTCCTACAGTTTCAAATTTTCTCCTGTACAGAGCCTGAACTGGTACCAACCTAGAACTGCTGCCTTGTCACCCACTTTTTCTCATGTACTTGGTCATTAAGACAGCTATTTCTGTAAAGTGGGTAACTGACTTTTAGTATTACCTCACTACCACTAGTCCCTAGCAAGAGGTACATACAAAGACACACACAAACTGGTATATGTGGGTGTGTATATGTCTATATTATAGGGTGAGATAGTGCCCTATAGTTAGTGTTGCATGGCCACTTCTATGTTAAACCATTTTGCACTTTAATAACTTTGCAACCGTATGACTGATGTGCCCAAAACTTTTCATACAGCATGTGGTACCATAGGTCTCTGGATCTGGTAAGTTTTGTTCTCGTTGGTGGTGCAGTTGCGGAGCTGCAGGGTGCCACAAAATGTGTAATTTACCATTTAGGTGCAAATGCTTTGCTCAGCTGCATCTCTAAAAGGGCTTCAAGTCTGGTCTGAAATTGTTAGGGTATGTGGGGTCAGGGCTGCAGATGTGCCTTTTGAAAGTTTGGTGAAAAAATATTAATCCATTCAAAAGTTATAAAACTTTAAAGTTTCCCATTATAGCATAGGGTAAAAAATATATGTTCCATGCAAAAGCAGTTTCTGCTTTCGGAAAAACACTTTTTAATGTCTCAAATGGTTTCAATAGTGTTGTGCTGCCAACATCTTGTTTTGAGTTAGCGATGGGGAAAAACATTTTAATTCAAAAAATGGTGCCCCTTGGTAAACACCAACAGTTGTGTTTACCTGATTGGGGGCCGTGGAACACTATTCTGTCTTATTTTTTTGTTAATGTGGGCCAGAAATATGTTTTTTTCACTCAGCCATTGGTAATGTTGCAAATTTGCGACACTATTTTTATGAAACTGCCACAATTGTGACAGTTTTTGTGCAGCCAGTGGCACTGCTGTGCATAAACTGCTGCAAATTTGTTTCACAAAAAACTGCTGCAAATTTGTGTCACTACTTGAATAAAAAAAAATTGGACCCCGTAAAAGGCCAGAATCTTTCCATGCCATTTATTTTGCCAAAATAGAGCCAGAATCGTACTCCTCGGCTCCCGTTTAGGTAAACACCTGTTGGGATGTACTTAATAAAAGGATCTTTTATCTTTTTATTGCTTCCAAGGGAGCAGAAGCATGTTTTATAGCAAAAAATGTTTCTGCCAACATCAGGGTGCCCAATCCCTGTGTTAGCAGTAGAAATCCACCCCCTTCACCAGTGTGGGACACTGCGGAGCCCACTCCCAGTGTCCTGAAATATTCTTTTATTTTTTTAAATGTTTCTGCCAACATCGTGGTGCCCAATCCCTATGTCGCTGGTAGAAATCCACCCCCCACCAGTGTGGGACACTGGGGGGCCCACTCCCAGTGTCTCAAAATATTTATTTTATAAAAGACTTTTTTAGCCAACATCGGGTTGCCCAATCCCCATGTTGGCACTACATCCCCCCCCGACAGTGTGGGATACTGGCGAGCCCACTCTCAGTGTCCTCAGTTCTGTCCTCCCCTCCAGTACTGTGGGACATTGTGAGCCCACCCCCAGTTTCCCAAAATATTGCTTAGATGCACTTGTAAAAAAAGAAAACAGTCCCCCGATGTCTTTTTTAAACCTAATAAGAGTCCCTCATCATCTCCCTGTCTCCTCCCCATCCCGACCCTCCCACTGAGCAATCCATCACCCCACACCCCCACTTGCCTTTTACTTACCATCAGAGATCATTGGCTGTCATCTTCAGTGGACCGGGACACATCTGCACTCTTCAAAGCTGAATTCCAAACTGAAAAATCAAGGTAAGTGCTGTATAATGGCTGTCAAATGCATTTGAACTTATGGTGATATCTTGGTCATTTTTTTTGTTTTTGCACCAGATTTTCAACATGGCCTTTTTGGGACCTTACCTCATGAACACTGTCACTGTCATCCCAATAATTGGACCCACAAAATGATTTTGCAGTCCCCTTTTGGGATGGAGTAGTGAAATGACAGTGTCAGTGTTCATGAGGTGGGGTTCCAAAAAGCCCATGTTGAAAATTTGGTGCAAAAATGCCCCAAAAAGCCCTAATGCTCACCCTAATCTCCTATGCTGTAACATATCAGCTTTCTTACTCATGGAATGAGGTGAGCATTAGGGTCGATGACCCCAAGATATCCTCAACACCTATTGGTGCATGGAGGGTTGGGGTGGGGTGGTAGGGTTGGTTGAGGGGTGAGATGGAGTATTAGGTTGGGAACCCTAACACCACATTTCCATACTTTTGTCACTGTAATATGATATATATATATATATATATATATATATATATATATATATATATATATATATATATATGTGTGTGTATATATATATATATATATATATATATATGTATATAAATATATATATATATATATATATATATATATACACATACACATATACACACACACTCCCATACTTACATACTCATAGACATAAATCATATACATACACACAAACATAATAACACATACAACATTTCCTGGGTTAGCTCTTGAGTAATAAGTTAGAGCTTTGTCAGCCAAGGGAGATGATGAAAGTAAGGCGAACCTTCACCCCTTCATCCCTCTGGGATGCACACCCCACAAGAGGAATTGAAGGAACAGGTGAGGAACATTGGGGGTAGTTGGGGACAGAATAAATGACACTGGCACATAAGAGGGGGATGAAATAAAAGGGATGTAGACTGTAACACACTGGAGTGGAACCTCATGATGTTAACAAATGTATGATGCAGATGGAGTTGGGAAATTGAAGAAGAGAGAGGGTGTAGAGCAGTGGGAGGCATACCATAACATTCAGGAGTGGTGCCCAAGGGTATGAACACTGCTTGATGCAAACCCAGCCTGTGCTATATGCTTTCAGCATGCCAAGGAAGGGGCAGAAGGGGGTGAAGCTGGTAAAATATGACAGTTGTGGGGGAAAAGAAAGGTAGTGAAGGAGATGTGGGTCAGGAGCAGTTAGCAGGATGGAGAAATGTATGTGGGTCAGGAGCAGTTGCAGGATGGAGAAATGTAGTGTTAAAGAAGATAGGACAATGAGCGAGTAGACAGAGCAGAGTGGATATCCAAGGGGAGGGAGTTCCAAATGTTTGTAAAGTGTTAGGAGAAGGCAGCTCTCCCTGAAGTGAAAGTTCAGGCTGAGAGGGTGAGGATCCTATAAGGGGGAGTTGTGGAGATGGTGGAAGGGGTGGAGAGGAGGGCATTGAGGTAGGGTGGAAGTGAGCCAAGCCAGAACTTCCCAACTAATGAAGCACTGTGGGCAAGAAGTCTGGCCCCAAGGGGGGAAGGAGAGAGCAGTGTATAGAGGTCACAGTGATGTGTACATGGTGGACAGGCAAGAGCAAAGCAACAGAAGGAGTTGAAAAGAGTGTCCAGTCTGGTAAGGGTAATTTTAATTCAGCACCAGGGAAACATTTGCTGGATGAGACATTTGCCAAAATTGTAGAGCAAGAAATCATGTCATTATTTAAAAATAAGCACATTTATCCTAAAAATAACAACTTAAAGAAACCAGACAGAGAAGCTCTTTAGAAACTCAGCCAAGATCAGACAATAATAATCAAATCAGCAGGTGAAATGGGAGATATAGTAATGCAGGATATGGAACATTATAGACAAAAGTGTATGAAATTATTGGATGACAGTACCAACTACACAGTATTGGCAGGGGACCCAACTGGAGAATTAGTGTAAATGATAAAAGATAGGTTGGAGGAATTTGCTGATCTGGGCTGGTTGAAGAACTAGGAGGTGGACATCTTGGTTAAAAAAAAGGTTTTCTAGGGTGCCCATCTTCTATACTGAATACCCAAAATACATAAAAATCAGATAGGACCACTAGACATGCCAACTGTATGTGGAATCCATACAAACATATGAATATACATATGAATCTGCCAGCAGAAAAAGACTATTGCTTCCAACATTAACTGCTGCTTGCAGCCCTTAGTGGAGGGTATGGGTACTTATGTCAAAGATTACTAGCCATGACTAGGAAATTACAACTGTTAGAATTATGGATCCAGGAAGGTAGCTTTTTAGTAATCTATGATATAGCAGACTTCTACACCTCCATCCCACATGGGGGGAGAGTAGAAAGTATGGAAAAAATATTAGACACTAGGCCAGAAGGCTCAAGTCCATAAATAAGGTTATTGAAAGAACTAGAAGAAATTACTTCATAGAAAAATGATTTCAAGTTTGATGGAGTTTATTATGAACAAGCATGTGGTACTGCCATGGGCAGTACCATGGCTCCAGCGTATGCATCTTCATATGTTAATAATTTTGAGGAAGAACACAATTTGGATCAAGACAGGAATCCACATGGTCAATACTGCACATCCAGGTATGGCTTTGATATGCCGACAATATGTTCTTTATTTGCACAGGTAGAGAAGAGGGACTCATGAATTTTCAAGTGTACCTGAACACAAGAAACTCTAATTTATTTACAGTTTATGACTGACCAAAACAAGATTATTGAAAGAACTAGCATAAATGATATTACAGAAAAACTATTTTGAGTTTGACAGGGTTTATTATGAACAATCATGTGGCACTGTCATGGGCAGTATCATGGCTCCGGTACATGCAAATTCATATGTTTATAATTCTGAGCAAGAACATATAGTGGCTCAAGAAAGCAATCCACATGATCAATACATCCAGGTATGGTTTAGATATGTTGATGATGTGTTCTTTATTTGGACAGGTAGAGAAGAAGAACTTATGAGTATTCAAGAGTACCTGAACATAAGCAACTCTAATTTAAAATTTATCATGGAGTAAAGTAAAAACAGCCTCTTATCTGGACCTGTATATTTATTTCAACAACTAGAAACTTTCTACAGCTTTGTTTCAAAACTTTATAGATCGAAATACCATTTTACATGGTTCTAGTTACCATGAACCTAGGCTTAATAACAGTATACCATACTCATAGGATGCCAGCATCAAAAGGAACTATAGTAATAACAGTGACTAAAAACAGGAAATTAAGTTTATACAGCAATGGTTCAGAAGCAGGGATTCCCAGTCTGAGGTCCTTAAAAAAGCAGAAAGTAGAAGAAATGCAGGGCGAGAGGAGCCCCAATAGGAGGGGAAACTGGCAGTGCAAGACAAACAAGCGATGTTCACAACCAATTATAACAGCCAATTTTGTAGTATGAAAAAGATTATTGACAAATGCAGGAACCAACTTAATAAAACAATCAAAATATACCAGCATTTCAACTAAAAAAAGTAAAAAATATTAAGGGTAAAGTAGTAAGATCTCAGTTCAAACAACCTGTAGCACAATTACTGTTTGACTCACTGCAGTCAGGGATGACTCCCTGTGGAAAATGCTTATTGTGTGGCCATACTAACCATAAAAAGATTTTTCAACATCCTCACACAGGCCAGGAGTACATATTTAAGGTACCACAAAGACTGTGACATGCAAGGGGTAATAAACATGCTACAGTACACCTGCGATTTATTACATGTGAGAAGACCATTAGAGCAATCAAAATTAGAATTCATAAGAGAGACATTCATCGACAAGGAGAAAAACCCCAGTTGCACAACATTTCAGGACAGCAGGGCAACAGAGGTGATCTTTTCACTTTTTGGGGGCTTGAGGAGGTTAAAAAAAAACCTTCATGGTGAAGATCATACAAAACCTCTAGACAAAATGGAAATGTAATGGATTTTCCACTTAGCAGTTTTGAACCCATCAATAGGCATATGAACACCAGCTGCAACTGGCTGCCTTGCTGGTTGCATTGGTTGTGCAAAAAAAAGGGGGCTGTACAGCCATACAAAGGGCACTGGTTTATATAGTTACAACAGGACTATGTTTTATTTATTTTATTTATTTATAGTCTCAGATAACAACTTTTGAGTCAGGGACTCATTTACTAAGGTTCCACATCCAAAAACAAAATGCAGAAAACAGGAGAAACAAAACTAATACAAAACAAAATAACAAGTACAATATACTTATTATCAATAAAAGAAAGAAATTAACAACAGAATGGAGCAGTCATGAATAGTTGAAATTGTCAAATGGCAGAGATGGTTGGTCCAAAAATTACAGGTAGAGGATGTGAAATTACAATAAGGAGAGGAAAGAAAATAATTTTACTACATCGGGAGCAGCCAGTAATAACTTTAAGAAACAGGAAGCAGAATACGTATAATTAAAACAGCAAGTCTTTTTAAAAAATATGCAGTAGAACATGTGGTATCTAAGATAATTTGTGTATGGTATATTATCTATGTAATTTTTCAATGTAATGCACTCATGAAAATGCTGAAATATTGTAACATTCGAGTGAAATTTGAAATTATTACGCATTTAAATTTGGATCCCCATTATATTTCCCAAGACTTTCTTTTTAGCCTGACACATCGTAGCCTACCTCCAATTGGAACACTTTGGTTTCTCCTACCACCCATCCAGAATCAGGCTTTATTATTCACAATTTGGGCAGTCTCCATTAATTAGAAATTGCTCTAGTCAAGTTAGTCAAAAGAATATAATTTCTCAAATGGCTTGAAAAAGAGACATTGTGTAACTTTTTTAAAATTCATTTAGAGTCATGCAGCATGCATGCATATTACAGGATTCCAGGTATCTAGTATCACATGAAACTGCATTATTCAGGCCCCACAGCACACTCAACTTTGTGTGGCTGTGTTGATGGCTGCCTAGTAACCAAGTGTGGGCATGATCATGTACATCGGCTGTCAATGGCTAATGCAGGATCAAGAGGAAAGCGGATCCATGCTAGCATTGTCCCGGATTCCCCCCTTTTCCCTCACAAAAAGACAGAGACCATTGTTTGTTGTTGCGCTCAAATTGGCAATTAATTTATTTATACATCATAATTCCATATTCCCATTATCATTTCTTATTATCTTATTTCTCAGAAATTCATATATTTCCATCCATATATCAATCTCTGATCATCCCTCTTTCTTCCTCTTTTATCCCCCCAGGTGAAAACCTGGGTGCCTTCTTCTTCTCCTTTTCTGTTAGGTAACGATGAAAACCGAGACTGCTTTCTCCTTCATCTTCTTCCTCTTCTTGTGTTATTCCTTTTTCTTTCCCCCATCCCCTCCTTCCCTCCCCTCTTTTCCCCCTTTTCTCCTGCCACCCACCTTTGGCAGTCCATACCCATATTATCATCTGCCATCCACCTTTGGCAGTCCAAACTGTCCAACCGGATGAGTCTGTCTCCAGCTTTGACAGATCCACCATACAGTCGCATCTTGACTGTCTTCCCTCTTGCTCTGCTTTAGGGTGGGCGGAGGGATCAAAACTCCAGCAAAAGTGGCTGAAGCCCCTCTGTGCTGTCCATTATGTACCTCCACTTGCCCCTCCCCTTCCTGTTGCCTGCCCATTGTTCTAACCCTCAGCCCCTCCCCTTTCTTCCCCACTCCCCTCCGGAGCACAGCCATCCTAATGAAGAAGGGAAGGGGTGCACCAGGGCAACCTGGTCTGCCCCTTAAAGGGCAAACTCCATTGTCCCAGATCCCCCCCTTTTCCCTCACAAAAAGACAGAGACCATTGTTTGTTCTTGTGCTCAAATTGGCAATTAATTTATTTATACATCATAATTCCATATTCCCTTTATCATTTCTTATTATCATATTTCTCAGAAATTCATTTATTTCTATCCATATATCAATCTCTGATCATCCCTCTTTCTTCGTCTTTTCTCCCCCCAGGTGAAAACCTGGGTGCCTTCTTCTTCTCCTTTTCCGTTAGGTAACGGTGAAAACCGAGACTGCTTTCTCCTTCATCTTTCTTCCTCTTCTGGTGTTATTCCTTTTTCTTTCCCCCCTCCCCTCCTCCCCCCTTTTCCCCACTAGCCAGTCTCCAGCTTGCGTTGGATGACTGATTTTCCCCACACTTAGGGTGTTATTCTCCCTTACCTCAGGGAAGATCCTTTTTACTCCTTCTCTTTCTTTCATATATATTTTTTTTTTATTTTCTGCTTCTTGCATATTCCCTCCATGCTTCTATAAAACCCATCTTTTCTGTATTGAACATGTCTATGGCTAGGTCTGACAGGTGCACCCCACCCGACCTGTAGAAATCTTCTACCCATTCTTCTACACCCCGCAGTATTACCTGTCCTCCCATCTGCCTTACCAATGTCCCAACCCTTCTGTTCATCTTTCTCCTGGCCCTCTCCACAGCTCTATGGCTGTGTTTCTGCCTCCACAGCCTCCTTGGTATCATATCTGACCAGGTGAGGCATACCAGAGGCCACCACTGTCGTATTGCTCCTAGGTTCCTTTTTATCTGCAAGTATGTGTCTACCCACGGCTTGCCCACAAGGTCATTGCCCCCTAAATGTGTAATAATTAAATCTGGACTGGGTCACCGCCCCTTGAGTTCCTTCAAGGTGGGAAGCAGTTGTGCCCATCTCATACCCCGGATGCCATGCCAGATCAACCTACACTACTTCACATCCTGGTAGAGCTGCTTTCCCCCAGCCTTCTTCTCTGTAGTCTTTCCAGCCCAATAAATATAGGAATGGCTGCAGATCCAGACTTCTGTGGTCCTCCCTCTTCCAATGGGGGTCAAACAAAATTAATTAACTTATACATGCTCTTAGTGTCATCACCTTAGTATCCCCTCCCCTGCCCTCCCCCGTCACTCTTTGGCCCCCCCGATCTGTAAATGAAATCAAGAGCAATACATTAATTTTTTTACTTCAGTCCTTGAATGTATCTCTTATAACTGGCAGACCACCAGCGTCCTCTTTTCCAAAATATCATTCACAGTTTTTCCCACTGCTGCCCACTGTGAGGCAGCCCCAATCCGCAAGGAATGGGATGAATAATTAGCCGGGTCCTCCCCCATGAATTGCATGCCCTTTTTGAGTAATGCTGTGATTTGATAACCGGTGACCCTTCTTCCATCACCATGCACAAATAATCTCCCTGTCCTGGTCCCATGCTCTGCGGCGAAAGCTCACAGAGCCTGTACTGGGCATACTGCATCCTCTACCTGCCCCTTCAGTGTCACTATGCAACCCTGTCCCCCCTTTGATCAGTTTTTGACCTCTTAATCTTGACCCATATCTCTTTCAACCCCCAGCTTATATCTTCCCATTCTAATCCCCCTTTCTTGTCTTCTTTTTCATGGCCTACCACCTCACTCACTCTCATGGCCCCTGCAAACATTACGACATAAATTGTGTGAAATAGCTGGGCCTCGGACTTTGATCTGCATGTTGCCGGGAGCACGTCCTTTAGTTTTGCTAGCCACTGCTCCCCTATTGGCCTCCTATTGTCTACTGGCCCCTGCTTCAACCTGCCCCATCCCTGCATCATTCTTCTGATGAACAATGATTTTGTCAGGTCCTTCCACCCTTTTAGACTGCAGATAACACTAATCCCCACCAAGTAGACTCCCATTGTGGTGTGGGCTGTTCCTTTTTGCCACTGTTCCATGGTGAACATTCCCAACTGCTCCTCTGTGAGTGGCCTATTTATCTCCATCTGATGTGCTGCTCTGAATGTTTAAAACACTCACCAGGCCCCATCGTAGGCCCTCAGAGTCTGAGGCACCCATGAGCTGTGAAACAACAGTTCTGCTCCTTCTTGCCAATGTCCCAGATGTTCGTTGGTATGGGTGTTTTTGCTACTCCGCTGCTGGTGCCAGCCTCTGAAAATGGTCCGGCTACAGATGGGAAAGGCTGTCAGCCAGGGTATTGTGCACCCCTTCTATGTGTTTTGCTCTGAATGACATGTTCAGCTGCAAAGCCCTTAACACTAAATGTCGCAATACTTGCATGACCATTTCTGACCTGGCTCCCCTGTTGTTTAGGACCTCCACCACTGCTCTATTGTCACACCAAAATGTAACTTTCTGATCCCATAATTCCTCCCCCCAGACCAGGGTACATGCCCATATGGGCATGATCTCCAACAATGTCATATCTCTCACTTTGCCATCCCTCACCCAGCTAGCAGGCCATGGTTCTGCAAACCACCTGTCCCTCAGGTAATCCCCCATGCCTAGCCCCCCAGCAGCATCTGTGTAGAGGTCAAGGTCTGTGTTGTACCCCCATTCCTCTTGCCAGAAAGAGCAGCCGTTATACTCTCTAAGGAATTCCTCCCATATTTTAAAATCTTCCCTGACACCTTTTGTCCGGTCCACCCAGTGATGTGGTGGTGACCCCTGCTGTAGCCCTATCTAACCTTTTTGTGAATACCCTCCCTGGTCCAATGGCCCTGCAGGTGAAGTTCAGGTGCCCCATTACTTGTTGCACTTGTTTTAGTTGTACCCTTCTCCTGCTGGTGTGTACTTGGATCAATTCTTTCAGTTTCCTCACTTTTTTGTCTGGCAGCCTGAATATTTATTTTGGGGCATCTATCTCAATCCCCAGGAACTCCATCACCCTGCTGGGCCCTTCTGTTTTTTTCTGGTGCCAGTGGAACCCCTAGCTCCCTGCATAATTCCTGAAACTTGCCCAGCATCCTCTGTGTCTCTCTTCTCCCCCTCCCAATGAAAAGAAAATCATCCAGATAATGAATGATCATTCTACAACCAGTTTTTTCCTGAAATATCCATTGCAAGCAGGTGCTGAATGCTTCGAATGTTGCGCATGCTATAGAACATCCCATTGGCATGACTTTGTTGAAATAATACTGCCCCCAATCTTAAAACCCAATAGATCTCAGTCTTCTCTCCTAACCGGCAGCAGTCTGAAAGCGGATTCAGTATCCGTTTTTGCCATCCATGCGTCCTCAGTAGCCCGGATTATCCGGACTACATCCTCTAGTGTCGCATATGTCACCTTACTATGCTCCTCCCTGATGAAATCATTCACTGAATCCCCTTCTGGGTAGGACAGGTTGTGAATCACCCTGTACTCCCCCTCTTGTTTCTTGGGTACCAAACCCAATGGCAAAATCTGCATGTCTCACAATGGGGTGTCAAATGGGCTCTCTACTCTCCCTGCTGCCTTTTCTTTCTCTATCTTCTGTCTAAACATTTCTTCCCTTCCTTTAACCAACCCCAGGTCGCTCGCCTCTCTTGCTTGTCTGGGCCCCCCACACTGCAGTGAAAACCCTGTGCTAAAACCTTTTATAATCATATCCCCCACTCTTTTGTTCAGATATCTGTCCAAACAGGCTGTCCATGCCTCTAAGTTGATGGGGGTTCTAGTCACCCCAAACTGCTCCCTGTCATTCCACCCGTTACTTCTCCCAGGCCCCTCCCTCCCACCTTGTGCAAGGTTTTTTCGGTCAGTGATTCTGACCCCCTCTACTTGTGTTCCCCCTACCCCTCCTTCCCCTATTCCATGTCTGCCCTTTAAACTCCTGATCTTCTTGAAAAAACTGTTGACCTGACACTTGACCCCCATGTCCCTGTGCCCCTTGGGCCCATGTCATTCTGCATCTGCTTGCCGGGTGCCCTCCCCCTGCATTTTGAACAAGCATGCTGAAAAAGACATTGAGGCCACAAGAAAAAAGCCCTCAGGGCTCAGTACTGGGTCCAGTCCTCTTTAACATCTTTATAGGTGACATTGCAGAGGGTTTGGAGGGAAAAGTATTCCTCTTTGTAGATGACACAAACATCTGTAACAGAGTTGATTCACAAGGGGGGTAGAAAGGATGAGAAGGGACTTGGCAAGGTTGGAGGAATGGTCAGACATATGGCAACTTAGATTCAATGCAAAGAAGTGCAAAGTAATGCATCTGGGAAACACAAACCCAGGAGAAGAGTACACAATAGCAGGGGAGGTACTAACAACAACAAAAATGGAAAGGGACTTGGGGGTAGTCATATCAGATGACCTAAAGGTGGGTAAGCAATGTGAGAAGTCAGTAAGGAGAGCCGGGGGATACTGGGATGCATAGGACGGGGCATCACAAGTAGAACAAGCATTTGTCAATGCCGAATGTTTGCTTACTGGCATTGGCAGTGGTAGTGCAGAAGTTACAGAGCTGCGTAATAGGAATGGCAGTGAAGTATTGAACTGAAGCCAACCCCACCACCACCCTGCAGAGAGTGACAGGCATTGGGGTGTGCATTTGGGTCATCAGGCATAACGGCCACGTCATTTCACCACACCCCACTCTGCAGAGACTGACAAGTGTCACGTGTTCCTTGGGGTCTTTGGCCCTTATGCGCACCCCATTTCATTAGGAAATACAGTGAGATGGGTGCGATATAGGAGAATGGGGTGAAGTTTGGGGCCGAAGAGTCCAAGGCATACCTCGATGCCTCTCAGTGACTGCAGGGTGTGGAATGGTATGAGCATCACAGGCAAGAATCCCAAGTCACACCCCTGATTCCTGTCATTCTCTATAGGGTTGGGCGATTTAGTTGAAAAGCCTAATACCTCAGGGTAGGTATTGTATTTTAACTCCAAATTTTCAACATGTTTGTTTTGTGACCCCACCTCATGAACAGGGGAATATCAGTTTGGTAGCCAAAGCTGCTTATGCACAGTGACTACAGGATTTAGCACCACAGGTGCAAAATATTCCGAACAGGATGTAAAAATGACAGCTGTACTCTTTCATGGGAGGTGTAAATGGCTATGCTGCAAATGTGTAGTAAAATATTTAAAAATGGTGAAGTCACGGTACATAGAAAACTGTGCATGCACCCGTTATATAAGTAGGTTGGGGATATTTTATAGCAGATTGTCAATTCAGGCATTTTGGTGCCTCCGATCATGAACAGTATCACTGTGATTTTCTTTATCTGTGCCGAACAATGATTTCCCACAGCCACCAAGCATCTCTGCACTGAAAGTGTGAAAACACACTCCGGCCATGTTGTGAAAAATGGCAGCTGTACTGTTCATAAGGAAGTGTTGAAAAATGCCACTAGTGAAAATCTGTACTGAAAATATTACAAAGTCATTAACTAACGAGGATGCGTGGAAACTGCACAATGCTCACTCGTAACACAGTCATTTTATGGACTTTTGTCACCAAATTTTCAACATAGCCATTTTAAGACCTCTGCTCATGAACAGTGTAACTGTGATTTTCTTAATCTGTCCTAAACATTGCTTTCGACACCAACAGCACCATTGTGCGCCATATGTGCGATAACACATTTTGGGTGACATATGAAAATTGCAGCTGTACTGTTCATAAGGAAGTTTAATAAAATGGACATGTTGAAAATCTAGAGTGAAAATATTAAATTTGCAAACTTACGAGCATGCATAGGAACTGTGCAACGCACGCTCGTAAAAGTCATTTTTAGGCATTTTTTCACCAAATTTTCAACATAGCCATTTTAAGACCTCTGCTCATGAACAGTGTCACTGTGGTTTTGTTAATGTGTCCCATACATTGAGTTTGCACACCGACTGCGCCATTGTGCGCTACATGGGTGGAAACATGTTTTGGGCAGGATGTGAAAAATGACAGCTGTACTGCTCATAAGGAGGTGTGGAAAATGGCAATGTTGGAAATCTGGTGGAAATATTGAAAATTCGCAAACCTACGAGCGTGCGTGGGAACTGTGCAACGCACACTCGTAAAACAGTCATTTTTAGGAATTCTGTCACCAAATTTTCAACATTGCCATTTTAAGATCTCTGCTCATGAACAGTGACACTGTGATTTTCTTAATGTGTCCCATACACTGAGTTCGCACAACGACTGCGCCATTGTACGCTACATGGGCGGAAACATGTTTTGGGTGAGATGTGAAAAATGACAGCTATACTACTCATAAGAAGGTGTGGAAAAATGACACTGCTGAAAATCTGGAGTGGAAATATTGAAAATTCGCAAACCTATGAGCGTGCGTAGGAACTGCGCAACACGCTCGTAAAACAGTCATTTTTAGGAATTTTTTCACCAAATTTTCAACATAGTCATTTCAAGACCTCTGCTCATGAACAGTGTCACTGTGATTTTCTTAATTTGTCCCATACATTGATTTCGCACACCGACTGCGCCATTCTGCGCTACAAGGGCGGAAACACATTTTGGGTGAGATGTGAAAAATGACAGCTGTACTACTCATAAGACAGTTTGGTGAAATGGCAATGTTGAAGATCTGGAGTGAAAATATTGAAATTTCGCGAACTTACGAGCCTGTGTAGGAACTTCACAACGCACGCTCGTTAAACAGTCATTTTTTGGAATTTAGGCACCAATTTCAACATGGGGGTTTTGGGCCCCCTTCTCATGAATGATGTCACTGTCATGGCAGTATTCAGTCCTGAAGGGTGATTTCGCAGTCACTGCACAGTCACTGCGCGAAATCACCCTTCGAGCCCGAATAACACCATGACAGTGACATCATTCATGAGAAGGGGTCCCAAAAACCCCATGTTGAAAATTTGGTGCAAAAATTCCCAAAAATGCCTGAGATATGCAATAAAGTTGAACCCCTCCTATCTAGCCCATTATACAGCTTACCGGCATTTCCTCAGTTCGCGGTTGGCTTTGAAGAGCAAAGACGTGTTCCCAGTCCACCGAAGACGCCGCCAGAGTCCAGAGGTAAGTAGGGGTGAGGGGGTGTGGGGAGGCTGGGTGCACAGTGGGTGGGTGCAGGTTGTGGGAGGGGTTCGGGAGACGCCTCAGGGATCGCTTTTGTTTTACAGGGTAAAACAAAAAAAAGACTGGTGGATCAGCTTGCCACGCTGGGGTGGGCTCCCAGCATGGCACAAGGACTTTGGGGGCGTTCAGCCGCGGAGATTAGGCACCCCCGTCGGCAAAAAAAATATAAAAACCTCGTGGGGCGTTTGCTATGCTGGGGTGGGCTCCTGCGTGTAGCACAAGGACTTGGGTTGTCAGCCGATGGGGGATTGGGCACCCGTCGGCAAATGACTGATTGCCACGCTGGGGTGGGCTCCAGCGTGGCATCAACTACTGGGAGGGAGGCGATGCAGCTCAGCCGACGGGATTGGGCACCCGTCGGCTATACACTGCATGCGGGCGCGCACACTGCATGTGCTGGGAGCTGCGTGAGCAGCTTCATCGCTGCCTCACCCAAGTGTAGCTCCCTTTCAATCAGAGTGTTACTGCATTTTGGAGCGTGTCGTAGACAGCTCCAAAATGCATTGGCTTACAGGGGCCGCGCCTGCCAGCACAGTGCCTGAATTGGAGGAGAAGGTGACACACCTCCGAAATCTCTGATGATGGCACTATGTTTCTTGCACATACGTGCAAGCAAACATAAAAAGGGAAGTGGTTATCCCTCTGTACAGACAGTTGGTGAGACCACATCTGGAATACTGTGTGCAGTTTTGGAGACCCCATCTACGCAAGGACATAGACAGGATGGAAGCAGTCCAGAGGAGGGCAACTAAAATGGTGCAGGGTCTGCATCAGAAACCATAAGAAGAGAGACTGAGAGAGCTTAATATGTATACCCTTGATGAAAGGAGGGACAAGGAGACATGATAGAAACTTTTAAGTACCTCAAGGGAATCAACAAAGTCCAGGAGGGTAGCATCTTTCAGAAAAAGAGATGTGTAAGAACAAGGGGCACAATTTAAAGATAGAGGGGGACGGCTCAGGGTAATGTGAGGAAATTATTTTCATGGAGAGTGGTGGATGCATGGAACCACCTTCCTGAGGAGGTTGTTGGGTCTAAAACAGTGGGGAATTCAAACATGCATGGGACAGACATAAGGCAATTTTAGTGGGGGGTTGCAGGAAGTAGGCTGTTGGTTAACTAGAATCTGCAGCTTATCCAATAGGAAGGGAAATGGGCAGACTGGGTGGGCCAAGTGGTCCTTATCTGCCATCAAAGTCTATGTTTCTATATTTCTATGTAAGCCCAGCAGCATCACTGGGGCATAGCCCCCTTTCTCCCCCATTCCCCTTCAGGTGTGGACTGATCTGATACATAATCTGTCCATAAGTCTAGCTGCTTCATGTCCCATCTTACATCCCCGAATGTTGCCATTCTCTGTTGAAAAAATTCATCATAGTATAACCATCCCACCCCCTTTTGCTTTTGCCCTCCTTATTATCAAGGAATAAGTGATGAGCAGGATGCCCAGCTCCGGCCTCTTTTCCAGGACAATGGCTGAGAAAGTGACAAGACCTATGAACCACCCGTCCCAAGTCTTCCCTTTTATGAACTTGTCCTCCTCCTTTTTTCCTAAAAGCACTATCACCGCTGCCATTTCACTCTTCCCTATGTTCTCAGCTTCCTCATACTTTGCTGCCGCTTCCCGGCTCACCAAGGTGCATATATCCACATACTCCCCTTTCCATATTTTTTCTTTTGTGGCCAGTGAAACATGTTTGCCTATCCTCATCCCAGGTGCACCTATCTCCCTTGTACCTTTTCCTTCCTTCTTTCTCTGTCCTCCCTTCATTTCTTTCCGGCACCTCTTTCTCCATCCTAATCTCTGCCAGAGCTGATTCCACCTGCCCTAACCCTCCTGTTCCCAGCGCTGACACAATTTGACCTATATATTCTTTTATACTGTCCTGCACTGCACTGGGTGTGTTACCTGTAACCTTGTCTGTGCTGTACTGCCTGGTGTCTTCCAAGTGCCCCCTTTTGTCTCCCTGCGGTTGAGGACGAGGGTGAACTACTAGGGTTTGTGGAGGGAACACTACGTTCTGGGGATCTGGTCCGGGTTCACCAAGGGAGATCCCACCTTGATCAGGGGAAGGTACTGGCCTTACCGTGTCTATAGGTTGCAGAGGTACTGGATCAGCCGCCTTGGCAGGTCCCACTGCCAGCGGTGGTACCCTAGTGGGGCTGCGTGGCCCTTTGGCTGGTCGTTTCCCTCTGCCCCCTTTTCCCGAGCCCACTTTCCTTTTCTCCCCGCCTGGTCCCTCCCCTTCCACCAGTTCCCACATTCTGTTGGCTTTTTCTGCCAATTCAATTATTATAGCCCTGTAAGCGTCTTCCTTCAATGGCCTGCTTTTCTTTGGTGCCATGTCCTTCTCTCCTTCTCTCTGTGAAGACAACTACGGGAGGAGAACAAGATTTATTATATACATATATATATTTTTTTTTATGCCTTCCCTCTGTCCCTTCTGCCATGCGCCAGCATGCCTGTTCAGGCCCCCAGTAACAGGCCTCCATCCTGCTCTGTTTACCCCTTGGTGTCCAAGTGCCCCCCAACCGGTATTCTTGAACAACCAAGGTTGTTTTTATATATATATATATATATATATATATATATATAGAGGGCTTCACCTTCAAATAGGCAACAATGTCAAGTTGCCTGTTCCCTGCCACGCCCTTGGTGTGTGGCACCACGCCACGTGGTCCACTCATCGCCCCCCCGAGCCTCTCCACTGGCCCTATTTAAGTGATCCCTTGACCCCTTTTTATATATTTTTTTTTAAAACTGCCGCTTCTCAGTATTGCCCCCCTTTTTTTTTGTGTGTCCGCCCCCTTCCTCTCCCTATCCGTATGCCACCCTGCATCCCCTGCTTCTCCAGTGCTGTCTAATGGGGCCGATATATTTGCTGCTGGACCCCCAATGAATTACTTCCCTCATGGGCGATGCCAGGGCTAGAAGAAAATTTTCTTTGAGGGGGTTTGCTCTCCCCCACGAAAACAAACAAACGGGAGGCAGCCACGAGGTTCCTTTGGGGTGGGGGAGTGTCCACTTCTCCCACGCGACCCAGCTGGTGTGTGTGCACATTCGCGCTCCCCTTGTCCCTTGTAAGCCAGGCTCCCCCTGTAAAACACACCCATCTCACTCGCCTTTAGCCCTCTCCTACCTCCACTGCTCCTTTCCTTCCAATCCCCCTGTCCTCATGACCATAGCGTGGCGTGTGACATCACGCCACATGGTCGCTTTAGCGTGCTTCTGCTCCAACCCTGTTTCAGGGCCTCTCCCTGCTGGCCCCCTACTGCACTGCTTCCCTTGTAGGGAAGTTCTACTGTGGGTTTCAAACCCACAAAAAAACATTACATAAGTGTCACACCCCAAATCCACTACCACAAACTCTGCCTCGATGCCAGGGCTAAACAGCAACAGGAACTCCTCCAAACGGAGGATTCAGCCCTCTTAAGCCTGTACTATAGTAACAGACCAGGACCACATGCAGCAAATGGCAGAACTGGGAAGGGGGTTTTATCGCGACTATCACGCGGCGTGTGACGTCACGCCACGTGGTCACCGGTTCATGCTCCTGCTCCTTTTCTTCCTCCACTCTGATTCAGGGCCTCTTCCAGACCAACTATACCTCAGAAGCTTCGCAAAATCCCTCGCCCTTACCCTAGGCTTCATTACTTGGCCTCCATTGCTACCGATTTCAACCTCTGGTGCGGTTACCAATACTTGGATTTTACAAGTGCCACTTCATTGCCTCAGCGCTGTGCCACGCCTCAAAATCTCAGGAAAAAAACACCTACCTACCCTTATCGCCACAACTTACACGTGGCTAAGCCCCCACCACCGGGAGGATAGTGTGGTCTACTGCAAACATTAAACTGGCCCCTGAAACAATCACTTTTCCAGCTGCCCAGCACCTTGCGATTTCTATCATGACTATCCATCTCCATACCTTGCATCTCCATAACCTTTGCCAAAATAATTATAACCTCAACATACCTGCCAAGCCCCCTTGAAACCAAGTGCTACTATCATTACCTCCAAACCAAACCGGATGAATTGGACATTTTAAACAGCCATAAACCACATCAGCTCCCCTTTTTTTTTTACACAGCATCCTATTGGTTATTAAACACCTGCTTCTCTCTGTCTTTTATCATATATCTTATATATCATTCTGCCCCTAACTATATTCATTAAAATATATTATATATCTTTTTTTGTTAAACCAACTTCAAATATCCTCCACCAACTTAGTTGTTTGCTTCCTTACCTTTCTCTCCTGTTGAACAAATCTCAATCAATATGCCAATCCGACATGCTGCAGGTGAGTGTAGAATCAAAACTCCAGCCATTAGGTACCTCCACTTGCCCCTCCCCTTCCTGTTGCCTGCCCATTGTTCTAACCCTTAGCCCCTCCCCTTCTTCCCCCCTCCCCTACTGAGCACAACCATCCTAATGAAGAAGGGAAGGGGTGCACCAGGACAAACTGTTCTGCCCCTTAAAGGACAAACTCCATTCTCATTGGCAGCAGACACCATGTAGGAGTGACACTTTTGGTGAGAAAGCTTTTATTTTCTTGAAAATGTTGCAGTACAGCACAAAGCTACTAACAGAACATGTTTATTGAGAGATGGGCACTAAGCATATTTATTTGTTTAACAGAAAGAGGTTTAACTGCATGCTGGCTTATTGAAAATGAATGAAACAGTTAATTTATAAGAGGCACAGCCAAAGACCTGTGAGGTAATCTTAAGACATGTCCTATAAATGAACTGAAATACACCTAAGACTGACAAATAAGATACAAATAAACTTTAAGTTCAATTGTATTGTTTAAATTTACAATCAATATAAAGGGTATATAAAGAAGTGCACAACACTGATACTTGGTGAAGGAGAGTGTAACACTTAGGTGTTTGGTGAAAAATGGATACTTGGAAATTGGTCAGAAAGGTCACAATGTTAAAGGGAATTTACATTTACATAAGAAACTATGCAATTTGCATTATGTCTTACAGCACTTACGCCAAGAGAACCTAAAAAGTCAGGTATAACTTGAATGAAGAAAAACACAGCATAATCAAGGTATAGTTTTGCTGCAAAGTTTGAAACCAGTTTAATGTATACAATAGGCACTGGAGGGTACTGAAATACCGGACCCAAAATGGTACCCGTGGCTACATGTAGACTAACCCAAATTACCTAAAAATACCCTAATGAAAAACTTGTAGTTTTTACAGGTCTGGTAGGTACTACATGATTCTACTACCCTACTATCCTACCCTGACTATAACAAAAACGTGAAAGACTGTTTTTCACTGTAGGTTGTATATAGCACAAGTTGCATTAAACTGTCCTGCCAATGAGTTGGTTTAGCATTGCTTTTTACATTGGCAGTGCAATGGCAACTCATGTTGCATTGTTTTTCAACACAACCAACTCAAGACCAAAGTTTACAAAATGTTACTGCAACTCAGTTTGAAAGCATCTGAAGACCAGTCACAATGCAATGCAAACCAGAGTTGTAACTCTCAAGCAAGAATTTGTGCAAAGCTTTGTCCTGGCTCCAGCAACACTTATACAACTCAATCAGAAATACTAAAGCAATGCACTGGTCCAACAGTTTAAAATGAATTGTACTGTACTATTACATTGCTTGTTAGGTGTCCTTAGCCCTGTCATTTATGAGGACAGTACAAGAGACGCAGCTGCTCTGCTTGAGCCTGCTGCTTTTTCAAAACATTATACCCATGGTGGACATTGCTGAGGCAGGTATGAGAAGCGCAATTGCCCTTATTGAGCCTGCTGCTGTTTTCAAAAATTATACCCATGGCAGTCATTGCTGAGGCAGGTACAACAGGGGCAGCTGCTGTGAGTGACCCTGCTGCTGTTTCCAAAAATTTTACTCATGGCTGGCATTGATGAGGCAGATGCAAGAGATGCAGCTGCTCTGAATGAGCCTGCTGCTGTTTCCAAAAAGTATACCCATGGTGGACATTGCTGAGGCAGGTATGATAGCCACAGCTTTCGTGAGTGAGCCTGCTGCTGTTTCCAAAAATTATACCCATGGAGGGCATTGATGAGGCAGATGAGAGGTGCAGCTGCTCTGAATGAGCCCGCTATGGTTTCCAAAAATTATACCTGTGGTGGGCATTGCTGAGGTAGGTATGACAGGTGCAGCTGCTCTGACTGAGCCTGTTGCTGTTTCCAAAAAGTATACTTATGGTGGGCATTGCTGAGGCAGGTATGACAGGCACAGCTGCTCTGATTGAGCCTGCTGCTGTTTCCAAAAATGATACCCATGGTCTGTATTGCTGTGGCAGGTATGACAGACAAAGCTACTGTGAATGAACCTATTGTTCTTTCCAAAAATTATAGCAATGGTGGGCATTGATGAGGCAGAAGAGAGAGGTGCAGCTGCTCTGACTGAGGCTGCTGCTTTTTCCAAAAATGATATCCATGGTGGGAATTGATTAGGTAGATACAAGAGGCACAGCTGCTCTGAGTGAATACAAATTCAAATAATGCTGCCAACATTTTCACAAAAATGACAAATATGCCTGTTTTTACATGAACTGTCTGTGACCATGGCAGGATTTATCTCAGATGTCCTTTCCCTTGCTGATGACACTAGTGATTGTGAAAAATTTGTAGATGTGCTATTGTCTATGCCAGATGCGCACTCTGATGTTTTAGCAGCGTTTCACTGCTGTACATCACTTAATGGTGATGTCTGGCAATGTCACATTTAGTGCTTTCACAGAGTGGCTGAAATGCCCATTTATTTCCCTAGCAAGACCTAAGAGATTTTCATAATTTCTGTTTCCATTTATGAAATTATGGATGAGAAGATTTAAACAATGTGCAAAACAAGGTATGTGCTGATAGTTGCCATGTCTAACAGCTTTGACTATGTGGGCACTATTATCTGACAATCTGAACCCCAGAGATAAGAAATACAGAGCAAGGCATTTCTGGAATTGTTTTTTCCAGCTCCTGCAAAATATTCACACTTCATAGCAGTGTGGTTTTCCTCAAAAGTGGTGACACATAATACAGCCTACTTCCTATTGCTTATGGAAGGGCAAGGAAATTACTTTCTGACTGAAAACTTGCCCAATGATCTGTAACTGTCATGTAGTCAATTATTTGGTTGTTGGTCCATATATCTGTAGTTATGTGAACTTGCTTCACCTCAGAGTTTTACAAGCAGTAACCCATAATAGGGTATGGGATTATTGGGGATTAATCAACACTCCGGGTGTGTTGTGAGGCACAAGGCCACAGGCTGAGTGCCCTCACAGCACTCGTGGTGTTGATTAATCCCCAATAACCGCATATCCTGGAGTGGGTTATTGCACTTATAACATGGAATCAGTACAGTGTTATAAAAGTAAACCAAAATTACATAAAATAATGAAAAATGTGAGCTTTTAGTGAGTATCCTTCCCCCATAGAAAGTAGTCCCACTGCTGAAATGCCCCCTGATATGCATTAATGCAGCAGTACAGAAAGACTGTTCAATACTGTTACATTGCACAGGCTGCATGTGTTACAGACAACAGGGACACTGTCCACACCAGAAAACAGAAAGGAAAACATGACATAAGTTTCTGCACTTCAACTGTGTGGCACACAGACAGCTACTGTTCTCTCTCTGTCCCAGAGCCATAGTGCTTCCTCTCTCTCTATCTCTCTGTCATCTGTGCTTACACTTGAAAAAGACAGTGACACTCACAGGAGAGTGCAGCAAGGCTCTATGCAGACAGACTGAAAGGAGACTGCAGTACAATTGCTTGAAATGTGCCAGACACTGAGAGGACCGCTGTCGACTGCTCTGTCTCTCTAAGTTTTGCATTGTACTGACCTGCTGTCTCAGTCTGTCTCTCACACTCACACTGTTCCTTCACTCCTTCTCTCTTGGTCCCAACTGCTGCTGCCACTGTCTGTCTTCTGGTCGTAAAGTGCCAGAAAATGCACTGTGTCTCTTCCTAATGTTGTGTCTGGGGGTGGGGTTGGGGTGTCTGTCATTACTGTGCACAAAAAAATGCAAGGAACGGGATGGCAAGAGGAGAGTGCAGGAAGCTTCTGTACAACACTGCCAGTGGGTCAGATCACTATGTAGAGAGGTGCAGGGGGAGAGAGAGACACACACACACAGACAACAGTGTGGCAACTTTGAATGAAACACTCTCTCAGTATGTCTCTCTTATTCCCTCTGATTTACTCACTGTGTCCTTCTCTGTCTGGGTTCAGGAAAAAAAACATCACAAGTCACACAGTCTGTTGCTGCCACTCTCTTGTGTCTCTCCCCCGAAGTGCTGCCAAACTGTGCTCTCTCCCCACGGCTCCCTATGTTCAGGCACTTGATACAGACAGAGACACACACACACACACACTCCACAGTGCAGCAACTTTGAATTACAGACCGTGTTGGTGTGTGTGTGTGTGTGTGTGTGTGTGTGTCTCTCTCTCTCTCTCTCTCTCTCTCTCTGTGAAGTCAACATGATGCGGATCCGATCTGCAGCCAGGAGGAGATGGGGGGGCATCCGCAACACACAGCCGATGGTGCAGAACTGGGACCAGCAGACAGGACAATGCAGGACTTGTGATTACATGTGCTGGTATCACTATCTTCCTCTCACTAAAGGGCTGCATCCAATAACAGAAGGGGACAAACCATTGAGCTCCTCTCGCTTCAGTAATGCACCCGCTTTCCTAACCATTTCAATGGCTGCTGTTAGGAAACAACTTTGCCCACACAAAATGATTGCAGGTCTGTCCAGAGATTTTTCCTTACTACCCCTTCACAACTACCTGTGCATATATGGGGGAAGTAATCAATAGTCACCTGATGCTGATCTACCAATGAGGTGACTGTATTTCAGTACCTCATGTTATAAAACTGTTTTTTTAATTCAACATCTTTATTTGTTTTATTATAAAATACAACCAACTTACAAACATTTAACTTGCCAGACACAATCTGTATTCAGATAACTTATATAAAAAATAATAAACCCCTTAACCCCCATCCCCCTCACCCTCACCCACTACCCCCCTACAGCCTCCCCCCTCCATTGGAGTGTGCCAATTGAAATTAGTCTTATTGGTAAAGAAAACAAAAGCAGTATACCACCAACATACAGAATACGAAAAAGGGTGGAGACACAGGATACCTGACAATTAGTGCAAATGTGAAGCATACAATTTGCCCCATTTTTTATTAAAAGCTTTCACATCATTATGGGAGCTAGCCACCAATCGTTCAATCTGGAAATAGGATGATATATCATTTAACCATTCGGTGTATGATATAGTCAGTTGGTCCATCCAGTGTTTAAGAACCAGCTTCTTAAGCACAATTGAAATTAAAGCCATGTGAAATTTACATTCTTGAACAGCAATGTTAGAGAACATTCCCAAGATACATATCTCTGTGGTAACGAGATCCTCCAACCTAATAAAGGGTCTAGTTTGGCCTTAATTGTTTGCCATAGAGGGGCTACTTTTTCACATTGCCAAAATATATGTACTAAGTTCCCTTCATCTTTACTGCACCTGGTACAGATGAGGGCTGGAAGTCTGCCCAATTTAGCTAGCTTAACTGGTGTGTAATACATATTGTTTAAAATGTGGTATTGGGTGAGTCTGAGTCTATCTTGGGTATGATATTTATGAAGATCTACCCAAATTTGACCCCATATGGGGTTGGTATCCGTTAAAAGAGAAACCCAGACTTTGGAACCTGAAAAGGGCTCTGGGAACTTGAGATCCAGAAGGTAAGGGTATATCTTGGAGACCTCATGGGGTTTGTTTGCATACTCATGCACCTGGTCTAGAATGGGCCTAAACTGGGGGTCTTTAGGTACGGTACCAAAAAGGAAGCAGATTAGATGTGGAATATTTTGAAAATATATTTCTGAGGTATCTTAAATCTTGCCAGGATTTCTGAAGAGGAGAGAAGAGTAATGTGATAGAAAAAGTTTTCTACTAAGGTTCCATGTAATTGTGGCAGCCAGTCTGAGGAAATATGTGATCTTCCTATCCTAATATTGGGATTATGGAGAAGGGGTTGGCCGATATCTGTTTTAGGAGAAATCTTGAAGTAAGCCCAACACTGGGCCAGGACTTTAAGCATGGTACCAATAACTGAGTTTTGTAATGAGCATGGTAATGCTGACTTGGCAATGTGGAAGATAGCAGGCTATATGAGGTTATGTGACTCTAATAGCTGGCTTTTGAGTTGAATCCAGGCAGGTAAATGCTGTTCCCCCCTGGTAGAAAGCCATCGTCCCACCTTAACTAAGTGACTAGCCCAATAATACATAAGAAAGTTAGGGAGACGAAGACCTCCCATTTCTTTGGGAAGACTAAGTTTAAGAAAGGAGCATCTAGAAAGCTTATCCTGACTAATACATTTGGAAATGATTGAGTGGATGTGCTGAAAAAAAGATATTGGCAGCCACAGATTCAATAGACTTAAGGGATAGAAGAGATGGGGCAGAATATTCATTTTAATGGTACTAATCTGGCCCCATAAAGAGAGAGAGGGAGATTTGCCCATCATTGGAGATCTTATTGGATATTTACCAGTAGGTCTTCAAGGTTAGGTTTCTTGAACAACCCTGAGTCTCTGGAAAGGTATATACCTAGGTATTTAGTTGAATGTGGGGACCATTGAATCTCGAATTGAGTAAAATTCACTCTATGGGTGTAATTGTTTAGGGGGAAGATTTCTATTTTTGGTAAGTTCAGCTTGTAATTAGAAAGGAGTCTGTATTGTGTAATGATGTCTAAGGCATGCGCCAGAGATGTGTCCGGATATTCCAGGTGAAGAAGTATGTCGTCAGCATATACTGAGAGAGTCAAGATTTGCTGTGAAACTGAGATGCCCTGTATTTGAGAGGAACGTTTAAGGTTGAGAAGAAGAGGATCTAAGTATAAGTTAAAGAGGAAAGGGGATGGGGTCAGCCCTGCCTGATGCCTGTGTGCAGAGGGAAGTGTGAAGAAAAAACTCCATTGCAGTAAATTTTTGCTGAAGGAGACATATATGCCAACTTTATCCACTGGATAAAAGAGGTGGAGAATCCCATTTTCTCACTGGTTAGCCATAGACACTCCCAGCTAACTCTGTCGAAGGCCTTTTTGGCGTCTAGCGAAATTAAGGCCATAGCTGAGATGTTTGGGCTATATGGAAAATATGTGAGAGAGTTCTAAGATGACCCACTGACAAGTGGCCCAGTACAAAACCCACTTGTTCAGGACTCAGTAAATGAGACCAAATATTTTTACTCCAAAGGGATAGGATTTTAGTCAATACTTTAATGTCGTAGTTTGAAAGAGAGATTGGATGGTAGCTGGCAGGGTCCGTGTGTGGTTTATCCAGTTTAAGAAGTAATATCATCGTAGCTTCTAACAGTGAAGGATCTAAAGTGTCATTCTTAAACATATATTCATATAGGTTAAGAAGAATGGGAGATAATTCCTTACAGAAATTTTTATAGAAGTCGGAAGGAAAGCTTTCAGGTTCCGGGGCCTTATCCAGCACAAGCCCCATACTCGCCTCTTCCACCTCCTTCAATGTAATAGGGGAAGACAGATAAGATCGGTGTTGGTCTTGTAAACAGGGAAGGTCCAGTTCCCCCAGGTATTTCCCAGTGTTTGAGGAAGATGTTGTAGAGGTATTTTTGCTATAAAGTGTACTATAAAAAGTTTCAAGTATGTGGGCTATGTCCCGAGGTGAGGTTTTGATGGTACCATACCATGATTGTAAAGAGGGAACTAATCTCAAGCTTTCTATTTTATGTAGACGAAGAGCCAGTAATCTGCATGCCTTTTTCCCTTGATCAATATACTTAGATTTGGATTTTAGAATGGCATATTCTGCTTTTTCCCCTTAACAAGTCCGCGTATTCGTTTCTTAATGTTAACAGAGTTTCCAGGGAGTTTGGTGTAAAAGATGAGGATAAAGAATTTTCTGCATCCCTAATCTGAGCTAACAAGGAAATCACTCTTGCCTCTCTTTGTTTTTTTCTTCTGGATGCTAATTTAATAAATTCCCCTTGGAGGAAACATTTCAGAGTGCACCATATGATGTCTTCTCTTGATGTGGAGCCTTTATTAGTAACCATAAAGTTAGGGATTAGTTTTTTAATATGAGAAATGGTATGTTCCTCTTTGAGAAGCTGAGTATTTAGCCTCCATGTAGAGTCCTGTTGAAAGTCTGGGGCAGGAGAAATCGACACCCATGCCACCGAGTGGTCTGACAAGACTATTGGTGCAAGACCTACCTGATGAAGGCCAGATAAGAGAGAAAGGCTGGTTAACACATAGTCTAGTCGGGACCAAGATTGGTGCACATGGAAGTAGAAAGAAAAAAGGCGGTGAGAGGGGTTAAGGAGGTGCCAGGGATCACATAAACCAAGGTGGCTCATGAAATCTGCTAGGGCCTTTTGAGAGGTGGATAAAGGTTTTAATGGCAAATAGGATCTGTCTAAGTCCTGGGACAGCGGAATGTTCCAGTCACCTCCTAAAACTAATGGAGGGGGCAGCAAGCCGGCTATCTTATTGGCTAAAGCCATTAGGAAGTCTGGGTCCCCCCCGACTAGACCGTAAATGGAGCATAACACTACTTTAGAGTTATTAAGGAGGCCTTTAACTAGTATAAACCTACCATCTGGGTGCATTAGGCTCTCTTCTGCTTGCAATGAAATGTGTCCTTTTATCAAGATGGCTACCCCCGGCTTGATGAGGACCCACCTGCAGCAAAGATGTGGGGAAAAACCCTGTCAACGTAACCAGGTAGCTTCATTGGTTAGCAAATGGATTTCTTGGACCATTGCAATACCTAAATGTAATTAAACACATTTTTAAAATACTTGGTATCTCTTCATTATGCCTCTAACACCTCTGACATTCCAAGTGGCAATTTTAAGAGGTTTGTTAGACATTGCCCAGTTTTAAGAGATAAAGACATGCGTAGAAAGCTGACTGAGGAAAATACTTTAAAAAGCACACTCCAAACCTTCCCATCTCCCCCCCAGAGAAGCTGATCCTGCAATGAAACTGTATCTTCCCCTGATAATACATACAGTATGGACTCTTGTCAGGAATGGTAATAACATTGACAACATATCTTTAACCACAATGAGAGTTAACCCCAGGGGTAGCATCCGGTCTGAAGAACACCCCCTCATTACCCCCCAAAACCCCCAATAACTATATACAACAGGCCCCCACATATTAGCAAAAAAAAAAACTAATCCCCTTGAAAAGTCAGCTGGAGACCGAACCCTATTGGCAGTATTCCCCCCACTACTGGTACGCTATGCAGCTCTCCCTGAGCCTGCACCAGACTGGAGCATCCCCCTCCCCCCTCCCCCTGCCAGCCACATCCCATCAGTAAGGATGTGTAATGCCCTGATGCTGAATTTTAAGATTGGTGAGGAAAGAACTGGGAGAAGAGATTGGAGATCCTGTCTCCCAAAGGCAACCATATTCTATTAATGACCTGCTAAGGAAACCCTATCCCATACCTAAAATAAAAGATCCAACCCACCAGCATAGTTGGGAAAATAATGTGCCAACTTACCCTTTTGTGGCTGGCTACTCCAAATAACAGTTAGCAGGAACTCCCAGCATGACTTTGAAAATTGTAGAGTGGCGACCCATCTTTGGAGCTTATAAACTATCATGAAGCTCCTCAGTAGCCTTAGACTCAAGAAAACAAGGAAATAATGGGGGGGGCACTATATTGGTAGGTCCAAAAAAGGTCCGTTCCAAAAGGCGCATCATGGAAACACCCGCCTGCCCAAGGTTCCTCTCCTCACAATACAGGAGCAGCTTGCAACACCACGAGGAGAAGGTCGGCCCTACTAGGTGACATTGAGGCCTACCCAGCCCTCCCAACACTACTGTCAAGGACAATACATCCCCCCTGTGCCAGGTAAAATGACACATACTATTTAATGAACACTAGGAGAATATTCTTCTTTTAAACAAATGAGATCCAAGTTAATCCTCTTAGAAATCAGCCCACTTTGGAAAGATTGGGAAGCTTGTTTTCGAGTTCTGTAGACGCCTGCTCTGGAGAGTCGTAGGAGTGCCAGGTGCCTTCAATTGCCACTTGCAGCTTGGCAGGGTACAGCATTTTAAAGCGGATGCCTGCTGCTATCAGTTTGCTGATGATTGGATAGAACACTGACTTTTCTGGCAAGTCTCGAAAGGGAGATCTTGTGCAAATCTTATTTTAGAATTGCCCCAGGTTATTGATCGTAGCTCTTTGGATTTCGTTAGGATGTGTTGTTTCTCCAGAAAACTGAGGAATTTAATGATGATTGGTCGGGGCGGTACTGGGTTGAGGTTTCGGTCTGAGGGAACAATGAGCTCTTTCGATGTGGTATTGTGGATTTAATGGTGATGGTCCCACAATCTTAAACAGAAATTTCTTCAGGAAAGAAATGATGTTGATTCCTTTTTCAGCCTCTGGCAGACCGATGATCAACATGTTTCTCCTGCTTCTCCCCTCCAAGTCCTCCATTTTAAGCTGGAGTTCGTGCACCTGTTGATGGAGTTGGACAATCTCAGGGTCAATTTTGTCTTTCCACCTCTCCAAGGATGAGGATTGGGCCTCTGAGTTGCCCATCTTGGTTGTAAGGCTGTTGAGGCCCCCCCGGATAGTTTTCAGCTCTGTGGAGATGTCTGCTAAGGTTTCCCTGAAGGGTAATAACTCTTGAAGAAACTGATCTTCCGTCAGAGGGATCGCAGGAGAGATAGAAGCATTTGTTTTATTAACGCTCCCTGATCCTTGATTTCTTGACTTTTTAGAAGTTTTCTCCAGGGTGGAGGGCGGACTGTGCTTAATTCTGGTCTGCCTCATTTCAGCTTCCATCGCTGCGGTGTAGCTATTTGCGATGTTAGATCAAGCCAGAAAATGATCGCTGAAGGCAGGGGTGTAGCAGAGGTAGGATTTGCTGTAAGTCAGCATTTAATCCTTCCAAATGTTGTGAAAAAAGACTTTGCAGAGGGCAGTAGGCAGGAGCTCCAGTCTATTGCTGCTTCTAGGTGCTCAGCATCACATGACTGCCTGTTATAAAACTGTTTAATGACTTCAGTATGCACCAAGTCACACAACTGTGGAACAGCCTTTTTTGAGACATATGTTCAACCAGCAATGGTGTGCCATGGTTCAGTGTGGTTCATGGACCTGAGAAAACCTTTTCGGGCAACAAAAGCAAAAGGGGTTGGCAATCGGTCAACAGCTCTACAATGGCTTTATTTAACAGCTGGCATGTTGGATGCTGGTGGGTAAATTTTTATCTCCTCACATCATTTTTGTTTAATGTTAGTTGATGAGATCTTTTAAATTTGGGGGCAAATGTATTTTTCACATCTTTTTCATGTGGAGTACTACTTTGGGATTTTCCAGTACTTAATGGTGTCAGAAAACAATCTGTGTTTGTCTAGGAAGACTGCAAAAACACATCAAGTGATTCAATGTCACTTCATGCTTCCAGGCTTCCATTTGGTTGTCATTATGGTCATCACCACCACCACCTCCACTGCCACCCAAGCCAACCACACTGTCCCTTGCCCTTCCCCACTCAATTGGGTGTTTTGTCTTGGCATGTAGCATCATTACTAATGTCCCAAAATGTTCTTGTTTGCCACCATGACTGATGCTCTTTTTGCACAGACTACATACAGCTCAATAGTTGTCTACAGGGTCAAAGTAAAATCAATTCCACACTAAAGATTTACCTTTTGTGCTTTGTGCCATGGGGTCTGGCACTATTTCTTGCACAGTCAAGGGACCTGCAGGAAACCCCATACTTCCATTTCCTTGTTGCGATAAACTGTTCTCATTCTTACTCATCTTCTTATTCTTACGTTTAGCATTTTATTTTTATTTTTGCAATTGCCTCTCATGCCTTACAGCGGCATATTCTCCTACCCTCTCATTGAAACTACAGACCTCAACGACATAAGATTCAGAAGAACTGGAAGTGCTGTCATCATTATGTGGACACAGCTTGGGCTATTCCAGTCCCCACTATCACCACCGTCTCTGTCAGCATGTATTGCCTCAGTATCTGACCTAATATTTAAGGAGAATCCCTTCCTGCATGCTGCTTCAGTAGCTGGATGTGTCCTGGCACATGTGTCACAATGTTCAGTATCTCAACAAGTAACTCCAGTCAGTTCTTTCCGAAACTCTACTATCATTTCATTGCTAACATGCTTTTTTGGTTCAGGAGATTTAGAGCCAGTCCTGATGATATTATTTTTGTCACTATGGTCTTCATTAGTGCAATAATTTATATTGTCCATATCATTAACAGTTGTACATGTAACAGCACTGTGCTTCCTTTTAGTAGAGTTAGACTGGGAAATACGAGGCATAGTAGACACAGCTATGAAAGGATATCCTTTCACAAACTGCTGGACAGACAGTGTAGCTGACTATGTCACAGTAATACCTGACAGGGCTTAGGGGCACCTAACAAACAGAGTAATACAGCTGTAAAGGGCTTTCACTATGCTGCAGAGACAGACAGTGTACTGTAGCTATGTCACAGTTATAAAATGAGAGGGGCTCAAGGGCACCTAACAAACAGTGTGATAGAGCCGTAAAAGGCTTTCACTATGCTGCACAGACAGACAATGAAGCTACAGTATGTCACTGTAATAAATGGGCTCAGGGGCATCCAACAAATAGTGTGACACCACTGTAAAAGGCTTTCACTATGCTGCAGAGACAGATAGTTGTCACAGTAATAAAATGACAGGGGCTCAGGAGTACCTAACAAACAATGTCTACTTAAATTTCAAACCAACTACCCAGTGCCTTCTGTTTTTATCTATGTCTTTTCCCCCACCTTCCTTCTCTGTTCTGTCCTCACTCCCCAGCACCACATATACAATTCAGGTTGGCCTGACTCCTCCACTGGCTGAGATCATTTCTCAGTCCCCCACTATGTCTCCCTGTCCCTTTGCTCCTAGTAGTGTAGGTTAATTAACTAGCAAAAAATAAAACTTTTGGTTTTTGAAATTTTTGTCTTTATGTCTTTTCTCCCCCACTTCCTGTTCTGTTCTCTCCCCAGTCCCCAGCCTTACCTCCATGACTGAGGCTTGCCTGACTTACTTCCCCCTGGCTGAGATCATTTCTTAGTCCCCCACTATTTCTCCCTGTCCCTTTGCTCCTTGACAAAGTCTAGGTTAAGTAAAAGAAACAAAATTGTCTTTTTTGATCAATAAGTCAGCAATTTCTGCTGCAGAATGAGTGTCCACACAGAGCTGCTTCCACATACCACAATGCACACAAACAGACTGCTGCTGACTGGATTCTGCACAGCAGATGGAGTGCAGATACCACTGACCAATCAGCTGTCAGCCCGGTGTCATGTACTCCCATTCTGCTGCAGGTTCTTGAAGGACCCCACAGGCTGCCCTTAATGCCTATTTCCAAGTCCTTAGTCCATTACCCATTACCCATGTCAAACTACCTGGCCCAAAAATTACACTGTTATGTTGGGTAGGGTAGTACATTACCTAAACTACCCTACCTGGCCAAAAATAGGTGATACTCACACTACTCGACCCAGCTAACCAGTGGGTAGCCCAAGCCTAGTATACAATTTGTAAAAACAAGTATACTCAAAGTCTTGTATATTTTTAATTTTTTTGAGAATGACAAAGTAAATCCCCTTGAAAAAGTCTGTGAACAGTAGCTGAAATGGAGTGTATGAAATAAATAATTCAAAGCACCCAGAAAGTAATCGCAGTGTCTCATTCAATGCCTATGTACCTCCACTCTATTGCAAATGAAGTTCAAGTGGACCTACCTTGGTTGTGTAGAAATATACAAGCATTCATGCCATTTTCCATTGTAAAACAGTTCTGTATGGGCCTCTTGAAAAAGAGCTGAATGCACACAATGTTTTTTTTTGTGTGTGGAAAAACAAACAACAGCAAAACCTTAAAACGTAAAAAAGTTAAAATTCTTAGCTCTAAAGGTTGACAATTGTGTGGTTTGTCAGAAGACCATTTAATGAGGCATTTGAGCTGATTTCCTAAAAAAATACATTCAATATGTTATTTAGAAAACCTATATATTTATGATTGCTTCAAAAAAACATTGAGAAGGACTTTAACAAACTCAACATGTGTTTAATTGAAAGTGCATGCAGATAGTAAGATATGAGGAAAAAACACAGAAATAAAAATAGTTGAGAACATTACCAAAAAAAAAAGAAAAAAAGTAAAATTACTTGGGACACTGTGAAAACTAAAAATAAACTAATTCCTACACAAACAAAATGTTTAAAGTCATAAAACACAAGCATCAGTTGAGAACATGACCAAAGCTTTCTACTGTATGCTTGCATTTTTTACTGCTGTTAAAGTCTCATACGAAGAATTGTTAAGAAAATTATCCCTCATGTCTTGCATTACTATGTAAAGAGAGGGCTCATGTACTACTCTGTGCAGAGTTGTAACAGTGCTCCCATACTGACTTGGCATTTCCCTATAACTCCATGGTGATTTTCCTGAGTTTTCCTGTAGATTGCATTATTTCCCATGGAAACTGAATTGCTCTGTTTTCCTGTATAACTAATGCAAGTCTATGGGAACAAGGTTCCTGTAGATGGCTCCAAATCTCTATAAAATACAGGAATCCCTATAGAGCTGGGAGCCCTGCTGAAAGGGCCATAAGGTAAACACGTTAGGACTCATCTCCTGCATGAAGAAAGTTATGACTAATTTTCACAACAATTATGGAACTTCATTGTGAATAACTCTATTAATGATTATGTTAGGGATTTAAAGCCACAAAATGAGTGAAATGTGGCTTTAGGGTTTTTTCAACCCTAACGACCACCCCAGTCCTCTTGCCCCTACCCTCATTATCCATGGCCAAGCTACAGGTCTGAGACTGTGCCCCACAGTTCAGCTGCTTCAAGCTTCAGATCTGGGTACCTGTGCAATAATGATATTACTCATCTCTTGATTTGCACAAAACCCATAGGGCCCTGCACAAATAAAGTTATGACTGATCTCCTGCTTTGCACAGGTCCCACAGGGCCCTGCATGATGGGCCATGTAAGATGAAAGTTATGAGTGATTCTGAAAGTCCAGTGTGAAGCAACAGACTTGTTGGATATAGCTGTGGACCTGTAGCTTGAAGCAGCAGATCCCTGGAGCATGGCCTTGGACCTGTAGCACGGCATTTGATCATGAGGCTTATGACTGGAGAAGGGTGCTAGACATTAGGGTTGAAAATACCCTAACGCCCCCTTTTATCTCTTTTTGCATGTACAAACATACAAACATATGGAATTTCTGGCAGAAAAAAGCCCACAGGTCTATCTATTGTGGCACTGTAACCTTAACATATGCATTTACATAGGTTTTTTGCAATGAAGATCTATGTAGATGTGCATGCGTACTGTAGAATAAGCTGTTTATATAGTATGCACATGCTTTCTCCCTGTCATTCTGATGGCTGCTGACTGAAGTGGTGAGTGGATGGTCTGTGCCAGACACCATCTGAGGACCTGTCAGCAGATCACCAGTGTACAGAAAAGTGAGTTATGGGTCAACGGACGTGGGGTGGTGGGTGTTGTGTGGGTGGGCCAGGGAGGGTGGGTTTCATGTAGTTTTTTCAGCATTCAGGTGAGAGAGATACCCCTAGTCAACCAGGGTGGTATCTTCTTTAATGTCTGGACAGGAATGGGGTCCACTAGATTGCCAGGGACAGGCATATACATTATTGTTGTTATTCCAATAGGGATCCAGTGAGGGAGGGGTACATTAGATAACTAGGAACAGAAACATACAATACAATACACATTTTCTGATGGGGATTGGGTGAGGGAGGGGGTCTATTAGACTGCCAGGGAATACATAGGTAGGACACAGTTGAGGAGGGCAATGGATGAGGTTCTGCACAATGCCTTCACACATTTGTGTCTGCAGGCATTCTGCAGAGCTGCTAAAGGTCACATAATGAAATGCAAATGGACCCTTAGCTCAATGTATACCATATGTGGTCATGAACATACTGGCACAGAATACAGCTCTCTGGAGAGACAGTGCATGCACTATATGTGGCACAATCACAGCTCAATATTTACAGAGGCAATATGTGCTGGGCAGGGCATGTTGCCTGTAATTAGTGTGGTGCAAATGGCTGCAGCTGAATATGTGAACCTTAGAAATATAAAAACTTTATGGCAGATGAAGGCCAATTGGTCTATCTAAACTTGCCTAATCCCTTCTTAACCTATGAGACTAAGACCTCTGGTGATCACTCATCTTCTCCCTGCTCTTTTGTCTTCTCTTCACATTGACCCCAATTAAATCCATGTGACTATTCTATTCTAACTCCTGATTTTGTAAATGGTATAATGCTATAAAATGTCTGAAAACCATATTCAGCTCCATGTAATTGTTCTTAGACTGGCTGAATCCTGGTTGCCAACTGTGTTCCCAGAATTCTTGGAAAGCTTTCTCATCCCTGTCACAACAGTGCACAAATATATTTGGTTTTTGTGTACACTGTTTTTGTAGGATTAAAACTTTCACTTGTTGTGGAAATAATGTCTTCCTGTTTCTGTGAACAATGAGTCCCCTCATCTTGAATTACACTGACAGTAATTCACCTAAACCATGGTAGCGGGCCAGGTTTAATACCATGCTGATGGTTTCCAAGTCTGATACAGTTAAGCCAACATCCTGGGATTATCTATCCTTTCTGTTCTTCTAAGCCTTTTGATAAAATCCCATGCCAAAGTGAGACTGGCATAGTTAAATAGAATCAAATACTGACACAGTTATTTCTCACAAAGTATAATTTGCCAGTGCATTAGTCAATCATCTATTACACAGACTATCTAGAAAAAGACGATAATGCCAATTTGACTAGCTTGCCCTGGGTTAAAAAATATATAGATACCAAATATATCTTTCTATGTCCACCAGCCAAGAACCAAGTAAACCAATAAAGTATCCATCAATATAATTAATTTATATTTTGTTTGGAGCTGAATTGCCATTTCTTTATCCAGTGCCTGTTACAGTAGCAACTTAAGATGAGCGCAGATTAGATATTTTAACTTCCGCTACTTTAACAGAATTTTTTGACCAGGAGACATACCCTGAGTTATTACAGCTCATTTACAGGAACATCTGGGGGTGGCATTATCTGGACCCATTTAATTGATAGGGGGAATAATGGGCAGCCATAAGAGGTGGGCAAAAAGGGCCTTGGTTTAACGTCGCATCCAAAGGACAGCACCTAAACAGTGCAGCATTCCCTTGAGCTGCACTATAGTGTCAGTACTGGGTATTGGCCTGAGTTTCTGGTGTGGCACTAGAACCCACAACCTTCCAATCTTCAAGCCATAGAGGTGAGCATGCAACATACTGTACTGGGCCCTTGACACAGAATAAAACAGCCACTTTAAGATGTGGTGTGCATACCTATACTGCATTTAGTTACATTCTTTAAAGACTAACAACTGGATCAAAATAATTTAAAATGACACATTCTAAGGTTACATTTATTTATTTATTGCAATGCATTTACCCAGGATGTCAGCTGAGGTCACTCCATCAAAAACTGCAAATGCTCTCCAGTTCAGGATCTGGGTGCTGCTATGGAGACTGCTGCTCCCTACAGAACTGCATAAAAACCAGGAAGAAGCAGCACTCCACTACAGCCCATGGTGACACTCTAAAAAAGATGGTACACCAGGATTGCTGTTGTCTGAAGTGCTGTTTTACTGTGCTGAAACTGTAGGCATACAAATGAGTGACACTGAGTCATACAGTCACCAAACTATGGACCAGGTGTCCCGGCACGTCATTCACTTGGAGCATCATCAGGGACTGGGTACCTGGTAAGGAACCACCACTTTTGTACTCAACCACATCAAGAGCCAGGAAATCAAACCAGTGATGGGGCTGTAAAAAAAAATAAATACAATGTGGTGGTTAAGTGGTACTGGACTGGTCTGAACCCAGAAACTTCAAATATCAAAAAAGACACAAAAGTGAGAAATTTTATAAAACAACATGTTAACATTATAAAAATGAATAAAAAGATGTAAACTGCATCATGTTTCACATTTAGTCATAAGTAGAACATTGTAGAAATACTCTATATAAACTGTAAAAGCTAAGAATGATGGTTAAAGCCACGACATGCATAAATAATTCTGAGAAAAAGCCCTGTAGAGTTAAGTCATAGTCAGTAACTTTCACAAAAACATAGAATAAGAGACCAGAACTACAAAATAGTGGCCTTGTGCTTTAAAGGTACCCTGGCCATACTTGCCTTTTATGCAGCATGTAGGGCCATGATACACACATCCGTGGATGCACTACTGGCGCTCAACCACTTATCACCTCTGCCCGTGACCATATGCAGTAGGTCCCGTGCAACTATGTGTCTGGTCTGGACAGGGGGTGGGGAGTGGGTGTACCCATGGAGGGCAGGTGGAGCATGGAATGTATGATACTATTTCTGCTCCAGCTGGTTTGTGTCAGTGGAGTTTCCCATTATGCCAGTCACAGGGCTACCATAATAGCTGTACCCCTCCGACCTGCCGACATAAGGCATGATGGCACCCCACCGTCAGGGACCCCAGTTTCCCTCAATGTCATGGGGGGCTAGGAGTGGTTGCAGGCCATGGGGCACCAACTTCTAGAAATGTGTATTTTGTTTTAGGTAGCCAGGAACATGACAGCCAGTATGCAGGCCACCATGTCCCATGGAGCATGGTATCCACTGTGGGGCCTGGTCAGGGATTTCACTTGGAAGCCCATGGTATGGGCCATGTTTGTCCCCTCTGCTGGCCCAGCCCCTGACATGGAGCTATGTGGCCATGCTTGGTCAGCTCAGGGCCCTCCCAAATGAATATGCTTACCAGCCCTGCATATCCTTTGGGGCTGGCTACAAGGTGCACAAATCCTCAGTACATGCTGTACCAGCAGGTACCGGGTCTATTAGTGCATAAGGTCCTATGCCAAATAAACTCTGTGGAAGAGTTTAGTGAGTCTGTCCCCTCCACATCTGCCACATTTAACCTACTCAGTTCCCATGAATTTCATGCTTCTGGGATTGTGGTTATGTATTTCTGCAAAATGCTCGCTGACTGGACAGTTTTTATTTGTTTTTGAGGATTTGTTTCATTTGGAAATCTGACTCCAAGAGGTCTGAATATAAATTAGGATTTGAAACCTTTCTTTAGATAAAACAAGAATTTTGCATAACCTTTCAGTGTAGAATGGCCAAACACACTCATTCATGAAATTTAGACTGCATGCAGTTGCGTCTGGCATCATTTTGTGTTCTGCTGTTTCATGCATCATGTGTTATTGAAGCATTTTGTGGCAGCCAGTGATGTGATGACTGTTTTATGCTGTGGAGATGCTGAAACTTAGATGCTGTCTCATTTCCCACCTGTAGGTGGCCCTAGTATTGCATTGACATTTTCTAAGAGGTGTGTCATTATAACCACCACCTGAAAAACCCTTATCCTTTCTTGCAGCACCATGTTCTTCTTGGGGTATTTAGGAGACATCTTGGGGACCGTGTATGTATCTGTCTTTGGGATGAAATAGTAAACCAAAATCCTGCCTGCCTGCTCTGGAGATTGTTAAAGTGGATGTTAAAGATCCCATGGCACTTCTCGAAAACAGTATGGGAATTTTATTGGGAAATAAAAAAAAACGATGTGATCAAGATCAAATCCCAAAACAATGTCAAGTACAATTGTTGTGCAAACAGAAATTATAAACAGATAAAAAGAAAAACAAATCTCAGAAGACACCTAATAAGTACCAAGCAGAATAATCAAAGGAAAAAAAAATTGGCTACCAAATGCACAAGCATAGAAATAGAAGCAAGACAAAAAAAAAAAAAACAGTGAATAAGGTTATCTTTCATACAAGCCTATTATGTGATGGCATAGAAATATAGAAAAATAGAAGCTGTCGGCAGAAAAGAACATCCTGGCTCACCTAGTCTGCCTTAAAGTCCTTACCTACTGTTCAACCATAGACACTAACTGATATCTGACCTTAACCCCCCAGCCCTGTTACTAAGGTCCCTCTGGGTCTATCCCATCCATGTTTGAAATCTGTTACTGTTTTGGCACTCACCACCTCTGCTGGGCGGCTGCTCCGGGTGTCTTGAAGAAATATTTCCTCACATTCCTTCTAAGTGTCCCCCTTCCAGCTTCATATCATGCACCCTTGTCCTTAAGCATCTTTTTCTGTACAATATACCTCCCTCCTGTACCTTATTGATACCATTGAGATATTTGAATGTCTCTATCATATCTCCTCTTTCTCTCCTTTCCTCCAGTAAGTACATATTTAACTCCCTGATCTGAGTTCCTCATAGGGCTACTGATACAGGCCGTGCACCATTTGGTTGCCCTTCTCTGTACTGCCTCTACCCAATCTATGTCCTTCCCAAGATGGGGCCTCCAGAACTGGACACAGTACTTAAGGTGTTGCCTCACCAATGATCTATACAGGGGTAACACTACCTCCATTTTTCTGCTGGTGATACCCCTCCTTATGCAGTCCAGCATCCTACTAGCCTTTCCTGCTGCCTTATCACACTACTTTGCTACATTCAGGTAATTCAGTATGATGATCCCCAGATTCCTTTCCTGTTGTGTGGTTGATAACACCTCCCCTCGACTGATACATTGTCCTTGGGTTTCTATATCCTATGTGCATAATTTTACATTTTTTGGTGTTGAATCCCATTTGCCAAACCCTTGACCAGTCTTCCAGCTTTTCTAGATCTTTCTTCATCCCCCTCGTGTGTCCATTCTGTTGCAGATTTTTGTGTCATCCAGCTCCTCTGCGATGTCACTAATAAAGACATTGAAGAGAACCAATCCCAGTACTGACCCCGAAGCACCCCACTGATTACTCTCCCTTCCTCTGATTAAACTCCATTTACCACATACCCTCTGAGTTCTGTTACTTAATTGACTTTGTACCCATTGTACTATCTTTGGACCCACTCCTAGGCTGCCAAGCTTGTTTACCAGTTTTCTGTGAGGATGGTGTCAAAGGCCTTACTGAAATCGAGGTAGACCTCATCCACCACACCTCCCTGATCTACCTCCCTGGTAACCCAGTCAAAAAACTCTATCAGGTTTTTTTGACAAGATCTCCCCCCCATGAACCCATGCTGTCTCTGATCCTGTAATCCACTGGTTTTTTAGGCATTCTCCAGTCCTTTCTTTGAATAGTGTTTCTGTAGAAGCATATGTGATAGTGTGATAGCGATGTCTGAAATAATATTATTTTTGCATTTGCATATAGAGATATTTGTTTTAATGTCATAATTTTAAGACTAGTAACTGGTTACAATTTCTGTCCTGTTTTTTAGGTTTGGTCAGCACCAGGATACTTTTAGAAGCTCCTATAGTAGTGACCTTGGAATAAACATCCTTCAACTGTTTATTTCATTCTACTTATTTATAAGCACTATTTCTGGTATTGTGCCTTTTGGGATCTATTTTTTTTCTTCATTTGAAACATTTTTTTTCTTCATTTGAAATGTTTCTAAAATGTTGGGATGTATAAGATCCTGGATACTTACACAGCTTTTTTGAATGTCTTTTAGATAATTAATGCATTTGCGAATTTCACCATAAAAGCTGAAGTTGACCAGCGAAGTTCATTCATTCCTTTTAAAATCAATAGCTATCGCAACTAATATAGTGGTTTTAATATATTTAGTTTTTTAATAAATTAATAATATGTAAACGGATTGCTTCTATTTATGTAGTGAAGCACTATTTGCACTTTGCACTATTGTGTGTTTTTTAAACATTATATTGACATGTACCTATGACGTCACCTTATGATAAATATATAAGGTGACCGATTTAAATATTCAAATGCCTTTTGAAATAGGAGTTTGATATCCGAAATGTGTCAAGGCATTTGTTGTGGTACCTCAATAAACTTTGAGTGCTGCATATTTTGGAGAGCTGCATCGATTTATTATTGATGGTGAGTGCTGCATTGTTTTCACATTTTACTTTAAGTATTTCCATAACCTTGCCCACCAGCGAAGTCAGATTCACAGGTCAGTACTTTCCTGCCTACTCCCTATTTCGACTTTTGTGTTGTGGAACCACATCCACCCTCCTCCAGTTCCCCATAACTTCCCCGTTTCTAATGAAAGATTGAACAGGGCCATTAGAGGTGAAGACAGTTCCTCCCTTAGTTCCTTTAGTATCCTGTGGTGAACCACATCTGGCCCCATTGTCTTGTCTACGTTTAGTTTTGCTACTTCCCTATGGACTCTCTTCTCTGTAAAGGGACTAGTGTCCACCTTCCTTCCCAAACTCACTCAGCCTCAGGTGGCCATTTTGAATAAGGTTAACCATAGAACCTTTCAACTCATATTTATGCTGTGGGGCACAGCATAAATATGCCCATTAATGCCCTTCTCTGCTATCTGTGGCCTATCCCCTACCTCTTCCTTTGTGAATAGCAAACAAAGGTACTTATTCAATATGTCAGCTTTCTTCTGGTCCTCCTCTATGCTCCCCCCTTTCCCTTTTAGTCTTACTATCCCTGTCTTGTTTTTCTTCTTTTCACTTATGTACCTAAAGAATGTTTTATCCCCATGTTGATGATTTGGCAATGCTTTCCTCTGTTTGTGATTTAGCTTTCCAAACTGCCTTCCCTGCCTCCCTTTGTTTCTCCTGATAACTCTCCCTATCCTCTTCCTTCTGTGTTGTCTTGTACCTTTTGAATGTCTACTCCTTTTCCTTTAACTTTTCTGCTACTTCCTTGAAGAACCAAAGTGGTCTCTTTCTTTTCTTGCTTTTTTAACCTGTCTGACATAGGGGTTGGTTGCCTTTTTAAATGGCCTTCCTTATCATAGCCGAATTTTCCTCTACCCCACCCTTATTTCCTATTCTTGCTAGGGCTTTCTTCAGGCATGCTCCCATTTTCTTGAAATCAGCCTTCCTGAAGTCCAGGATCCTCATTTTAGTGTGGCTAGGTCCTGGTCTGGTCCTTCTGTTGAACCACACCATACGATGATCACTGGTCTCCAGGTGGCTTGCCACTGTGACGTCAGCAACTCTGTCTCTGTTTGACAGTACCAGACCTTATAACGCTCCCTCATAAGTGGGTTCTTTAACTAGCTGCCTGAGGAATGCCCCTTGCAGGGAGTCTTGGATTTTCTTACTTCTATCTGATGCTGCTGCAGGGAGGCTTCAATCTACATCTGGCAGATTGAAGTCCCTCATTAGCAGTACCTTGCCTTTGTTAGCCATCCATTGGATTTCCTCTATCATATCCATATGGTCCTCCTCACCGTGTGCTGGAGGTCTGTAGATCACCCCTATCCTAATAGTGGTCCCCTTCTCCGTCTTCAGGGTGACCCACAGTACCTCTGCTTTACCCTGTCCTCCTGTATTTGCGTGGCCTTTATGTTCTCCCTCATGTAAACAGCCACCTTCCTCTCTTTCTTTCTGCCTGCTCCTCCTGAATAGCACAAATCCTGGTATGGCTACCTCCCAGTCTTGGTTTTTATTGCACCAGGTCTCTGTAATTGCTACTATGTCTAGGTCTCCTGGTGCCATGGTGGCCTCTAGGTCTGCCATCCTTTTGTCCAGACTTTGAGCATTTCACACATGGCTCTCCATTTTGTACTGCCACCTCCCCTCTTCTTGCCCTCCCCTTTTTCCTCTACTATTTTCTTTTGTCTTTCCCTTCTCCACTTCCTTTTGGTTACCAATTTGTATTTGTTCCCTTTGGGAATCCTCACCCTTGGGATTTCCACTACTAACCCTGTAAGCATATTGAGGGGGAAGACTATACTTCCTGCCTTATTCTGCCTCCCCCTCAGCTAGTTTAAATGTTTACTAATGTAATATCTAAATATTTCACTAAGGATCTCAGTTCCCCTCCAGGAAGGATGAAGGCCATTGGCCCTGTAGTGGCATCCATTCCTCCAGCTGGAGCCCCAGTCCCCAATGAATCCAAATCCTTGTTGTTTGCACCATTTCCTCAAACATAAGTTGAAATCCCTTGTATGGAGCCTCCTGTCATCTCCCTTGTCATGGACTGGTGGCACCTCTGAGAAACTAACAGATTATGCTACCTGCCTGAGACCCCTCCCCAGTTTCCTGAACTCCTCCTGAACTGCCTCTGACCTCTCCCCAGCCAGATCATTTGTCCCCAAGTGGACAATGACATCTATCTCTCCCTCCCTCCCTGCCTCTCCGGTGATCCTTAGGATCCTTCTTTAATCCCTAAGAGTTGTGGCACTGGGAAGGCACCTTACCACCCTCTCTCCATCCCTACCTGTCCCCAACTGAATCCCCCTTACTATCAAGTTCCTCACCAGGATTCACTTCCTCCTGCTCTGGGATCCTCTGCAACCTACCTTGGGGTCTCCACCATGGAGGACTGCTTCATCCATTCCTGCCACAACCTTGGGTGCCTCTGTAGGACAGTCCCCCCTTGTCTGTACAGTATAGGAGTTCCATAGTGGTACAGGATTTGGGATGTGCCTACACTCCACCACCCTAACCCTCCCTGAGCCCACCATTGTCCAGCTGCTCCTTGTTCTTGGCACCCTTTAAGAATGCAGAGGAGGACTTGGTGGTCCCTGAGTGGGAGAGTAGTTCCTCCTAACCCAAGCCATCTTGGCCTTGAACCTGATAACCTCCTCCCTCAGCCCACAGAGGTACCTGCAGATGGGGCAGCACCACAGCCTCCAGAAAGTCTCCCTGAAGACTGCCACCCCACAGCCATTACACTACACCACTCCCATCATAGTTACTCACTATATCTACACCTCACCTGTTACCCCATTACTTCTCCCAGTCCACTAATCTACCTACAAGATAACAAATTCCAGAAGCGCTATTTGCACTGCCTTCTTAGAGCTACTCACTCTTTTTTTCCACCTCTCCTCTTCTCTCTACCTACCTGCAGATACTTTCTAATCCTGCTTCACCAACGTAGCCTATCTAACCACCAATGCAAAAACCTCCACCCATGGACTAACAATCTCTAGGTGCACTATTTACACACACTCCCTTAGAGATACCTTTTTCCCACCTCCTGTGAGGTAAGTCAATTTGTGGATTTGTAGGCTGTATAGTGATTGTGCGGGTGTGGGTGAGAGGGAAGGAGGGTCAAAGATCAAATCAGACAGTGTCCTGTGTTGTTGCTTGATTGCTGGGTGTTAACTCCTGGTCCCCTGTCTCTGCTGCTGTCGCTGAACTGTAAGTAAAAAGAAAACAAAATATCACATTTTGTCCTGTGTGTTTGCTGTGTGCTGTGTCTCAGTCCCCTATCTCCACTGTTGTCTCTGCTGCTGTGTCTTAACTGTAAGGGAAGAGAATTTAAAAGCCCTGTGTGTTTGTGGCTCCAGTCGCTCTGCTCCAGGAAAACCTACAGATAGAGGGAGAAGTACAGCTTCCTGATTGGCCGTTTTGCTGCTCTGGGGGCATGACCTTGCTCCTGATTGGAGGCTGAACTTGACTGTTCTGAGCTGCTTAGCTCAGCTCAGCTCTATGCTCCACTCTCCACTCCTGTTTATGGAGTGATCCTTGGTGTTCTGGTGTCCAGCTGCTCGGGGGGGGGGGCTCCTGTTGCGAGCCCTTCACATCCCCTGAAAAGTCTGGTGTCAGATGTTTCCCACCAATAGTTAGATCCCTGGCAAGCAAAGGGCTGCTTTTACAGTTTCTCAATTGGTCCTTTTGCTGCTCTGGGGGTGTGGCCTCACTCCTGATTGGAGGCCAAATTCACCTGTTTTGAGCTGCTTAGCTCAGCTCTGTGCTTTGCTCTGCTTTCTGCTACTGTTTATGAAGCAATCCTCTGTGTTCTGGAGTCCGACTGCTCTGGGGGACTCCTGTTGTGAGTCTTTCTTGTCCATATCAAAATCCGGTGTCAGATATTTCCTGCTAGTAGCTATATCCCTGGCAATCAAAGGGCTGCTCTTACATCTTCCTGAGTGGCCCTTTTGCAGCTTTGTGGGTGCAGCCTCACTCCTGATTGGAGGCCAAACTCGCCCTGTTTTGAGCTGCTTAGTTCAGCTCTCTGCTCTGCTCCACTCCCTGCTCCCATTTATGGAGTGATCCTCAGTGTTCTGGTGTCCAGCTGCTCTGGGTGGTGGGGACTCCTGCTGTGAGCCCTTTACATCCCCAGCAAAGGCAGAGTTTTTAAACCACACACAGTGTCCTAAACCCATGAGAGGGGAGACAAACATTTTCTTTGTATAGAGTCTGAGTAAGGCATTAGCAATCAAAGATAACAGTTGAACCACCCAAGTCCATCTGGCTCGTCATAAATAGTATTTATAAGCACTAAAGAAATTCTTAAGGTGCTTGGATCTATTAAGAAGAGGAAAGGAGGGTACAATTCAAGCACCACAATGTCATAAGATAACATAACTTGTCTAAGTATAGGCCAAACAGCCACCAATTGTGTTCAGAAATCCTGCAAAGCTGAACATTGTAAAAAAAAATGGACCTGTGTTTCAAATATGTTAGAACATGTGGGATGAGAACACAGCCTTTTGCCCACCACTTTGTGTTTTATAGAGTGTTTAATGCTCATTCTGTCATGGATGGCTAGCCATGTTAAGGTACACGTTTTACCAATTAACTGTAAGAAATCAACTGACTCCTTACCAGAAGGGCATCAAGGCTACTGAACTGGGGAGGTGAAGTTTCCTTGTATTATGAAGTGATACAATTGTTTCCATGATTCAGTAGTAATATGGGCAGTTGTGAGTTGCCATTGTCTAATGTTTCCTGAAGATAAACTATGAGTACTCAGGTAAATAAGACATGAAGGCATTGAGAGATAATCGGAAGGAACCTTTGTCCCATTTTCATTTTAGGGAAGTAAACCACACAGACACAACATCAGTTCAAAGTTTACATTTGTTCAGTAGCAGTAGCAGTGGCAGGAAATAAGCATAAATAAACATCCAGTTTTAAAATACCAAAGGGTCATACATTCTAATGCTACCTTCAGAGTATTCTTTGTAGGCAATGTTTCTTTTTAAGGGATTTAAATGACTAGGTGTCAGCGTGGCTCAGTTGGTAGCACATCCGCCTCTGGACCAGAAAGTCGTGGGTTTTCGTCCCACACCGGGATTGGACTTGAACCTAAAAATCGCTGGCATCTGAGTGCAGTATTGGGGGGTGCTGTACTGCTGGGGTGTGCCGTCCTTCAGATGAGACGTTAAACCGAGGTCCCTTCTGCCCATCCCGGTGTTGTCCTGGTGGGTGTCCAGGTGGAAGTAAAAGAACCCAGGGAACTCTTCACAAAGAGTAGGGAACATTCCCGGTGTCCTGGACCAACATTCCCCTTCCCATAAACTGGTTCATGCAATTATCCAGGCTGTGTGTGGGTGATGATGTGCAATATGGCCACCACCACACATTCAGTCACTTCACTACCAGTCTAGCATTGCTTGTAAAGTGCTTTGGATGTATGAAAAGTGCTATATAAATGCTGATTCTTCTTCTTCTACCCGAGAGGCCTTAAAAAATATATTACATAAATGTGCCTTAAATGTTGTTGGTGGTGGAAAAACAAGTAGCCAAATATATAAAAAGGCAAAATCAGAATATTTATTAAAAACAAACGAAAAAAACCAACACTTTTTCCTAGACACGGGTTTAGATTTCCACCATGGCATTTTTTAGGAAACAGAAGCAAGCAGAATATTCCAATTATATGGCCGAATCATTATGTGTACCAAAATGAATCCCTAACATTATTTATAAGGCCTGAAAGTGTCTGAAAATGTGTCAAAGTATTGTTGTCACCTTGCCAGTTCATGCAAGTTTGGATGCCATGGCTATTGTCATAAGTGATTTTGGCACCAGCTATGGCTTCATAGCTGGCAAGGGTGTGCAATACAGCAGTTTCAGAGGTATTGCCTTGAAAAAGTACACAGGTGTCATCTGCGTATGCTAATGTTGTAGTGGAAGGGTGATCTGAAATTTGTACATTTATGATCTGCCTGTTCTGACTTAAATTTCTATAACAGAGGCTCCAATGACAAAATGTAAAACAAAGGACTTAGAGGCATCTTTGTCTTACACCAGTAATAACTCTCATTTCAGAACCAACTAGCCATTCACATAGGGTATGACAGCAGCTTGTTTGTAGAGAAGGTATACTCATGAATGCTTTAGAGTATTAAAAAGATACGAGTGGGAAACTGCCAAATGCCTTCTGCTGATTGAGGGCAAGTAGCTGTGCAGATGCCTTACCACAGGACAGGGAGGGTGACAAAAAGAATGATAAAATGGGTTAAGAAATTGTGAAACCTGAATGGCTGAGAACAATTTTTACCAGTGCTATTATCTCAGCACAACAGCACTGAATATAGATCCAGTATCCTCTTCACAATAAAATTAGTATTAATCACACATCCCTGACTGCCATCACAAACACTGCTGCCACATTCACTCACTTAAAACCTTCAACTAGGCGCTAAAAATAAAACTGTCTTAAATTAAAAAATAATAGTTAAATGTTATTTTCCTTCATAATCCTTTCCTTACACTCACATACAAACATTTAAAAATGAAGTGCCACACTACTTACATTAATAATTTCTTATGTTTCTTTGCTGACCATAAAAAATAGCTCCCACCCTTCCCTGCTAGCCGGGGGAAGTCTCTGCTGTTTAACCCGCTAAAGATACAATAGAAGCCTGGTTCCATCTGAAGCCTTCTGTTGAGTGAGTGAGGGGCAAACATTCTGCCTGTCATACTGAGCAGATGTCTGAATTTGTGTATTCCATCCATAGTAAACATTCTATCAATAGAGTGTAAAACAGCTAAAACAAAAACAAGGTGGGGAAAAGGGAGGACATTTTATAAAGAAGAAGGAGTAAAGGTGAGGAAACAGATAAACAGGGTGAATTTGGGAAATTAGATGGATTAAAAAAATATTTATCTGTGCATTATATTTGAAACTGAGATGGAATGTCAAATGTTGGAATGCGTTGGGATTATTTTGTTGAGGTGGATGAATGTTTTAAAAAAAATCATTAAAATGCTTAACGTTATTTTATTTTTGTGTATTTTTTCACCCCCCCAACACAAAAAAAAATCTTGGATCTTTTTTTTTTTAAATTACTGTTTATGTCCTCCTATGTCCTGCAGACCCTGACCCTTCAGGACCACTGAGGAGTTATCCTCCTGCCTCTTCCACCCTACCCGTACTCACCTCCCGGTCTCCATGGAGCTGTGGCTCCCCCCCCTGAGTGGGGCATCTTGGAACCATTTTATAACTGCCACAAAACATTCCAGGGTGTATTTTGTGGTGGGATAACAGCACTTCTTGGGTGGTTGGATTCACTTGGTGATGCCTCTAACCTCATAATGCACCCGAGGTGTGCAGTTATCCCACAAAAATGCATACCTTTCCTAACCTATGCAATAAGACTCTTGCTAATATTTTTATATCAATGTTTAATAAGTTAATAGGTGCCTTTTAGCAAGTTTGATTTCTTCACCCTTTTTGAACAAAAAGATTAAAATTGCCTGAGTCATGGACTGTTGTAGATTACAATCACCTAGGAATTCTGTGAACCGCTCCACTAATCTAGGACAGAGTTGTTCAGAAAATCTCTTGTAAAACTTGGGAGGCCATCAGAGCTTGGGGCAGTGTTATTATTTAACTTTTTGATAGTCTCCCCTATCTCTAAAGGAGTGATGGGAGGTATTAACTATTCACAAGAGCAGGAAGAGAGCTGGGGGACATATACATCAGAGAAAATATCTCAAAGTGGTACACAAGAGGGTTCATTGTCAAATTTATCTTGCACATGTTCTTGAACAATACACGTGATCTCTTGAGGAGTGGTGAGGATAGTGTTTGTATGAGGATATGATAAGCCTGTAATAATTTTTTTTCTCCACTCTGTCAACACATTCTTTAAAGATATCCAAGTTATTCTTTCTGCCTTGGGTGCCAAATGGCATTTCTTTCGGTAATGAAGTAGCTCTATTATATTGATATGTAAATGTTTTCCTTTTAATGTTTTTTTTTTTACTTTGGTATTGAAGTTCTTTTTCTCCATGTGCTGAACTGAAATTAAATGGTGCAGCTTTTTCCTAAAATTAAGATATTTTAAATATTTTGCCTGATGAGAATTTGCAGCTTTCTTCTGCCAAAATACCTTAAATTCAAGTTTGGACCCCACCATTGTGCAAGGGTGTTGTATGCACGTGCAATATATAACCTAATTGTCAACAGAGATTTCAGCTTTTTATAAATACTGTCCTCTGACAGTATTTGAACATTTCATCTCCACAGGGGGTAGCCTTTTTTTGGTCATGTTCCCTTGGTAACATTTGCAGGAACCCCCAAATGGTCAGATGTTTCAATAGCAATTGTACAGGTTCCATGAATAATGAGGGTTTTAAACAAGAACAAACCATCTATCTTTGTGGCCAAGGTGCCCTGATGTACGTCTTGCATCTTGTTTCATGAATAGTCCTGCAGTTGGGCAGAATGGATCATAGTATTCAAAAAATTTGTATCACTATACTATTTGCTAGTATTCCCACCTCTGTCTGATAACAATAAACTACATTTAAAGTCACGTCCATAAATTAAGTCTGCTACGATGAAGGAAAGGTTGAATTGTGTGAAAACATTTACCCATGTAGAGATTGTCTGTGGAGTGTAGATGTCAATAAGTCTGTATTCATTATTGAAATATGATATATCAATTATCAAAGCAGTGCCAGGATCTAGTTCCACAACCTTTTGAACTGAAAAAACAAAACCCTTCGAAAGAACAGGTACCCATCACAAACACCAGTACCCTGGGACCAATACAAAATCCCTGAAAACCAGAGTATTTTTGCTTGTGCAGTTTATTTTTTTTTCTATTATTTGTTTTTGCTCCTGGGAGCCTGGCAGGTGGCTCTGGTCCCTACCGCAAAGGGACGTGGTCTCCAGCTCTCCATTCCCCATTCGACTTTCTCTACAATCCCTCACGTGTTCCCCCCATGACAGGGCTGAGGTGAAGGGGCACCAGCTTTCCCCCACTCCTGGAGCAAAATCCAGTACTCAGGGAGCCAGGACAGGCATAGAAAAGCCATCATGGAGCCCACCAGCTCCATTTTCAACCACTTGTGCCTCCCAACTCACATCTCCTCTGGCCACCACCAGAGAGAGACTGATGAGTGTGATGTCAAACCCTCCTTCCCTGAGAGAGGAGAGAGCAGTCCTCTGGATGCTCAGTCCTCTCTCTCCCCTGCCAACCCCCCGTGGCCGGAGCTCATTCCCGAACCCAGGTCGCCATGTTGCTAGGTTGTTGTATCCAGGGCCTCAACCCTCAGAGCCACCAGGCAGGCCCACTTGTGCAGTTTCATGATGAATTTTAACCTGGGTGTCCTGAATAAAAATAATATTACTGGGCGAACTGAAAAGCATGGAGAAAGTAGCAAGATTTTTTATTTTATTTTATTTTATAATTTGTTTATGCTACTTCTATTCAAAGTCAAAAGATTTAATACTGGTCCTCTACATATAAGATGAGTTGATTAAGCATTTCTTGACAGAGTTCTTGTTCGGAATGCCTCCCACACAGCGACACTTCTACAGTGACATACTTCGATGCCAGCAACAGTGACATGTTACTGTAGAAGTCCACCTGGCACCCAGCAACACTTTCCCCCATCCTGTACCCCCTCCCTGAACAAACTCTGACTCGGAGTTGAAATCTATTAGTAGGGGTGTGGGGGGCAGAGCCCCCAATGTTGGGTGTTTGGGAAGCAAAGCCCCCCCCAAAGAAAAAACACTAATGTGTGTGGCTCTCTGCCAACTGCAAGTTGCGGTAGACATGGATCCTGTTGCTGTGATACCGGTCAACAATGTAGTTGTCGAACCGGCGTCGTAGATCCATCTTGTTCTACCATTCGGTCTCTTGGCTTTGGACAGCTGTCTGAGAGTCAGATGAGTATTCCTGGATGGAAGAGACAATGGAAGAGGCATCAGGAAGGGTGGAAGGGAGGGGCAGCTGCAGAATAAGGGGTGCTGGCTGCACATTCGAGCAGACTTGATAGACCTCTAGGTCTTTATCTGCTGGCAAATTTCATATGTTCGTATCAATATCACCTTCCTCCTTCTTGTCAGTATCCCTCCACTGTTTCCTTTTACTAAAGGCTTAAAATATACTGTTTTAATAAGACTGGATGGTGGGTATTCAAAAGTTTTCAGTTTTGCTCTACAGCTGCTTCCCCACCTAGGCTTAACAAACATTTGCATGCCCTGAGTAGCAGTGGGTGGCATGTCTACATTTGTGACCTCATCTGGAGAGTCACACTTGGGTACAGTAGTCTGAGGAGTAGGCATAGAGTCTGTGGAACAGGACAGTTGGGGAGAAAGCAGCACCTCTCCTTTAAGAAGGACACCCCTTGAGTGTCCCACTCAAGAACTGAAGGAGAGACCATTGTATGAATGGGGGTATCAGGCTTTGCTTTCAGAGAGGGTGGAAGTACCCCTTGTTAATATCCTGGTCTTCATGAAGGCCTTCAGGTTCACCAGACTGATTAAGGGAGGCTTGTTCAGGGACAGATTCTGCAGAAGCCTGAGCTTTGGCCTGATTTTCTGTTATGATCTATTCCTGATCACAGATGACTCAATCCAGGTGGTTGTGAGCTGTGTAAGGACATTGTCAATAGTTATGCCTGGTCTTGCTGCAAAGGTTGCAGTGCACAGGCTTGGGGCATTGGTTGCTAGTGTGGCCATATTCCATACAGAGATTACAGTTGGGTCGGTTGCAGACATAATGCAAGTGTATTCTAGATCCACACTTGTTTCAGGTTCAGGGCTGCCCAGCATAGAAGCAGAGGCCTCTATCCCACTGAATATAGAAAACACCAAGTGGGGAGGGGGCTGCATGTACGGGCTGCTGAACAGAATGCCAGCTTGATTCAAGCACTGTGGCCATCCCATCAAATACTCATTTAAAACGGAGCTGCACTATTTAGGACTTAATTGAGGAGTAAAATTCCCCTCTAATGAATAAAGTCTCTGAATGAAAAGTTAATTGTCAACAAAAAAAGAAAACTGCCTGGGACTGTGTCAAGCATGGCAGGACAAGCACTAACAGCCATAGCCAACATGACTGAAGTTGCAGAGATCAAAAGTATGATCCAACAAGTACATAAAGAAAAGACCTCCTTTAATTCCTCAGAGCAGCCCTTGAAGAGAAGGTGCAGACTCTGCACTACAGGACACAAGATGCAGAAACATATCTCTCATGTATCAATGAAAAGGACAGCTGCCATGAGGCCAGTATTCAAGAATTGGAGTGCCTGGTTCAGCTTCTTTGGCACCATGCAGAGGATGAAAACAGGAACCGTAGAAATAATTTAAGGTTTGTCGGCTTCCTGGTGGGGGCTGAAGAAAAGGACTGAGCCACATTCCTGCAAAGAGAGCTCCTTAAAATGTTAAATTATGCCTGGAAGCCCTGCCTGGAAATTGAAAGGGCACACCATACCCTCGCACTGCCACTGAAAGAAGGTGGGAGACCCAGGCCAACCCTGGCTAAATTCCTTAGATACCCAGAGAAGGAGAGAATCCTCACATTGGCCAGAGAAAAGGGTCCCTTAAGCTGTCAAGGACACAGAATTAACATTTTTAATGACTACTTGGCAGAGTTGGCATGGAAGAGGGAAGAATGCACTGATGTTAGTAGAATTTTCCATGACCTACAAATCTCCTATAGAGTACTATACCCAGCCAGGCTGCAAATCAACAGGAGCAGAGTCTTTAATACATTTGAAACCCTCCTGGGAGGTGATGGACTACATTCACTGTAACTGTCCCAGTAGGTACTCCTCAATACTCCCCGCTCATGACAGCAAAAGGGTACACCTCCAGAAGACTGGCAATCAAAACGTAGTCCCAGAAACAGAGCAGATCCCACACAAAATAACCCCAGTTATGGAGAGATGGAGTGGCAGACCACCAAATCAAAGTACAGGCAGAAGGACAAGAATAAGTCAGGGCAGACTACAGGGGCACAAGTTCTGACCTACAGAGACAGAAGCAGAGACTCAACCTTTTTTACTATAGACTCAGAATCTATAGGTGAGCCAACCCCTAAATGTCAAGAGTAGAAAATTGACTCACATCTGCCACTGCCAGCTGCCATGGAATCCCAATGCCCAGAACTTAATGTGGCACCCTGGATCCACCATAGGACATGGGCTGAGACAGTTGCTGTGGAAGCGCAAGAAGTGAGTGGCACTCCAAAGGTACAACTTCCCGACTGGGCAAGGCAATAACTGGCCAGATCCTGCAACAATCGAGTGGAGCAGACTTAAGGATTTGCCCCTCCGCACATCCATTGGACTCTTTAATAAGGATCTTTACTTTACTGAGGTATTCACATGTCTCATATTTCTATTCTCAGTTGGCTAGACTATGTCAGCTATGTAGCAGCACTTCCCCCACAATGGTCACCTCTGTTCCCTCTCTCTCAGCAGAGACCTAGAGGCTATCTGGGAAGGTACATTAATCCATGGTAATTCTCTGTGTTGTTGCTCACACTGGAGGATTAGTATGGCCAGCAGCATAGTGGGTGCATGCTGCAGCCAACTGTACTGCTGTTTCCCAAGCGGTATTGCCTGTAAGGCACCCAGTTACTTGTCAGCAGCAAATGCAGGATGGCCCCCCCCCCAAAACACCGGTCAGTCTCCCTAACTTCCCCAAGTCAAGCACTGCATCCAGAGATCACCAGTTCGCTTTGCACCCACCCCCTTAGTCAGCTCACAGTTGCTGTAAAAATTATACTAATGCAAGGCAGACTGCTCAGTCCCCTTCCCTCAAGAGTAAACCTCCCCTTGTTGCCTGTTGTGGATCAATCAGTTAAAATTTAGTGACCACAAGGCCAAGTAAGTGCAGCTAAAACTGCCCACAGATTATTTAGCACTGGATAAACCTCAGTCCAAGTAATGTCTCTCCCTCGCCCTCTTTTCTAACTCCTAACCTCATCCACCCCCTGTACCTCAGCAGCACTCACCTCATGGCAACTTCAATAGCAATGTTGACTTATTCAGCACTCATGCCCACAAAACCCATCCTCTTGCAGTTTGCATGTTTGAGATGCATTGCCTCCTTGAATGTGTGTGTGTTCAGAGGTCTCTTCTCCTCGAATGTGCACACATTTGTGTAGTATCTACTCCATGAGTGAAGGTGCATACACGGAGTCTCTCCTCCTTGAATGTGCACACTTTAGTGTGGTATCCCCCTCTGATGTGTGCACATTCATGTAGTATCTCCTCTTCAAGTATGCACATGTTTGCGCGGCATCCCCTTCTTGAACGTTCGCACATTCACTCAGTTTCTCCTCTTCAAGTGTCCACACAAGGTAAACCTGCAGTGTATTCAAGCACCACTCAAGCAGCAATGAAGAGGCTGCACACTCCATTTCTGCCTTTGCCTTTCACCAAGGATCCCCCAGCTAGATTATAGCAGGCTCTCTTATGCCCAGTTACACTCTGTCGAGATGGGAATCCTTGCCTCAGTAGGTTAAATTGAGCAACACAGGCTGTCTCAAAGGAGTGCACCGAAGGGAATATCAGAGGTCGACAGAGCTCTCTCTCTCTTATTGCTAAATCCAACCACTATTTCCTATCCATAAACCCTGCACCATACTGTACCTCTACAAAGTCCACCAGTACATGGAGTCCAATCCCTGGCAGTGGCAGTGTAACAGAGATGCTGGTTCGAATCCCACTACTAGCATTATATGTGAATGAGCGCATGCCTAAGACATATGCATTAACTTGTTTCTTATCCTTACATTAGACAGCAGGTGAATTATAGTTTACCTTCCCCCAATAGGTAGCTCCCCCCTCCCCCCAGATGCCATGAGTCATGAGAACCATCTAAAGTTTTCTCTGAAACACCCTTCCTCAAAGGGGGTTCACCAGGACACTAGCAGTCCCTATATGCCTACCGGCTGCACCCCCCCACACCAACAAGACAGTCTCTCTGCTCCTTCATGGAATGTGCTGTTAGCACATCAGGGAAGCCAGGACATAGCTGTGCACAACAATGAAGATCATTATGGGGGGCACCTGAGAAGAATCTCAGTCCTTTTTTCTGATGCAACTGCTCAGGGCCTGATGGCCCACTTGCAACTGGGGACTTAGATGTGAGAGACATCTATCCAGCAACTGGTAATGAACCATGTATTGGTGTGGACTGGGAGGTGGTGGAATTGAGGATCTCACTCCTCATGCCAACAACACCTCATGGCTCTAGAAGGTATTCTTTTTAAATGTTTCACCAATTTTGTACTATGGTTGCTGTTACTTGTTAATTTTCTGTTAAGTGTTACTACTATATGTCCACTTTAGGTGCAAATTCCCTTGACAATACCTGACTTAACTGTGCCTTTCAGGTACTGAAGGGGAAAGCAGGACCAACCAGGGTATAGTATGTTAATGGCCCTATGTCCATATGTTACACTAACAGGGTCGGTTCTGTTCTATTACTACTAGCTATACAAACTACAATCACATACACATCAGGGTTTGGGAGAGGAGCCACTAGGGTTACTCCTCCACTACGTGTTTGCTTATTTCCACACTTGTCATACTACAGTATATCAAGCTACTGTAACTGGGTGGCCATTCTAAGGCCTTGGACAATCAATTTTCAGCTCTTGGTATGCTCAAATCATCCCCATGGCTAATCAAGAAATAAAGTGGATCTCCTGGAATGTTATGGGTATCCAAACCCCCATAAGATAATGGAAGATACTAGACCACTTAAAGAGGGAGGGGCTAGGGTACCCTTCTTATGAGACACCCATCTCACAAAGGTCAAATTAGACAAGCTTAAAACAGGGCAAATTTCTCAAGTATTTAGGGCATCATACAATACCAAGAGCAGAGGAGTTGCTATTCTTGTACTCAAGAATGTACCCTTTCAACCAGGGAAAGTCACTGCAGACAGAGGAGGGTGCTATATTATAGTGCAGTGTATCATTGCAGGCCAACCAGTTACCTTATGTAATATCTACAACCCCCATCTCTGCTGAAGCATCTTTTTTTTTCAGAAGCTCACACAAACACTGATAGGGCAGCATGAAGGGCAGTTAGTGGTTGGGGGTGATATGAATATAATCCTAGATGAATTCTTACATAAGAGTAAAGTACCAGTGGGATGCCGTGCCCTGTCCTCTGAAGCACTTCATGACTTGGCACAGGAACTAGGACTGTTAGACATATGGAGAACAGCTCACCCTACTGGGAGGGACTTCTGCTTTTCTCTATCCCCCAACAGTCTCTTCCTTGGATAGACCTTTGGCTCATCTCAGTAGCCTGGACCATTAACATTGCAGATGTTTAGATAGGAACCATGATCATATTGGACCATGCCCCAGTCTCCTTTATCTAACTTCCCCTACTGCTGATGCAGGAGCAAAGGGTAAGAGGTGCTTTAATATATCCACTCTCAAAGACACCAAATTCTGTGCCAGCCTCAGGCAGGATATTAAGAAGTTTCTACTCACAAACAAACGAGAGGACACCTCAGTGGGCACTCACTGGGATGCACTGAAGACTTATATCAGAGGCAGGTATCTAACATTTTCTGTGGGTTTAGAAATTCAGTATACAGATGAAGGAGTACAGTAGCTATGGTCACCAATTGTTGAGATCCTCTTTCTATCAGTAACAGAATAATCAGGAACTTTTGTAGTTGACTTTGTGGAATGTTTGTTTCAAACAAAACTGCCGTAGTGAGACTTGTTATTAAACAAGCTTCCTCTTTTAGTAAAGGCACAGATCTATTTTATACAGGAGTCACTGAGCTGCGTGTTTCCACTCTGCAGGTACCGCACTCCCAACTACAGATGGCACCTGCCTCCACAGTGAAAGAAGTCCAAAGGGACTTAAGGAACTCAAGGGCACTACCATAGCGATAAGCAATGGGCTCCTAAGTACACAGAGAAGCAGGTGATGGACTGGTAGCTCGTGACAATGGCAACCGCGATTGAGTGCTTTCCAAAAGGGTGACTTAATTGCAGTGCCTGTCCACAGGGCTACCAGGCAGGGAGGACGACTGGATGGGGGGTGCATGAATGTAGTGACAAGATGTCGCTATATGTACACATGTGTGGGGGGGGAGCTAGCATGTCGAGTAATGGGAGGGAGTGTTTGTGAGGTGTAGTGTGGTAGTGGGCTGCAGAGCTGGTCCAGTGGCATGGTGGGCAGGTGGCAGACTATGTTTGCAAGGGTGCCAGGTCCAGGCACCTGTTCATTTTGCTGTGCCCGGCCGTGAAATTTTTAAATCTGGTTTTGCACCCCCCTCCTGACATGCACCCCGCCCCGGAGTTGACAATCCTTTAGTAAGGAGGTGCGGGGGATGAAACCCCCTGCATAAGCAAAAAAAAAAAAAGTCTCCAGCACCCTTTTGCTGTGCACTAGGTGTGTACATCACCAAAATTGATTTTCAGCAATGTTCACTTGCCCTAACAGCGATCATCTTCCTAGATTGCCGTTATTGCATGGAGCCGATGGACCCGGGCGGGAGGGTAAGAACTACTGAAAGGAGACAGGCCAGGCAGATGAAGGGGCATAAACAAGTTTTTTTTTAAATGGTATCATCTGTACTGAACTCAGTCAAAATAAATAACAATATCCTATAGATTACCTTACAACTATCCTCCTCATAGGTTGCACACATATTTTTTAATATAATATCGATCTCACAATTCTTAGGCAATCGGGACTTTCAAAACAGGACAAGAACAACACATAATACTGATTGCCAGTGTGTCCAGATTTTCTTGATTGTTTTTCAGGACAAACTACAATTTGGCACTGCAGTAAGAATAGCAATCACAACATTAAAAAAAACACAATTAGGAAAGACAGTACTAACTTTATTAGGGATGTCTGTACTTCCTGGTCATGGCCAGTTTCTGACATGAAATTTAGAGGAGTTTTTTTGGAGATCCCTTTTTGTTCCTTTTTTTTTGTTAGTTTTCACATTCTTATATTTTTTATTTTTCAGGGGGAGAGTCCTATAGTTCCAGAACATTCAATCACAATTATATTTAGTAATAGGATATCTCTACCTCTTAAGTACTCTATAGAAAAAGAACAAACAGATTTCTCTCCTATATATTCTGATTTATTTCACAATGTTTTCTTCTTATTCCATAATACTGTACATAAGCATCTTCATTATGCATAAATCCATGCCCTTTATATTTAGTAATCTTTGTGTTGACGTGCATTTCAGGACTAAATTGTCCCTTCTTCAGAACATTGTTTGGGCCTTTATATCTATACAAATAATAAAAAACATATATAAGATGAGTAAGTTATTGCCATTCATGTATTGTAAAGAGGTCGCTTAATTTGCTTGAAATAATTAAATTTATACAGGGGAACATACCTGTATAAACATAAAAGGCTTTCATCTTTCCAAGTTATTCGAACTTAATTAGCAATCTTTTAACCCAGGATCTGTGTTTTGAAAGAAAGAGAAAACATATTAAAAGTTTTCCTTAGTATGAGTTGAGGAGGTATATTTTAACTAACTTCATTTTATGTTTAATTTATCCTAAGATTTTCTGTGTTTGTTGGTATTTCATTTTTTAATTTATTTCAAGAAGTTGTGCTTACCTCCTTGTAAATAGAGGAGTAAAGAGAATTTTGTATGGTGTTTTGAATCTTCCCCTTTAAACCTATAAAAATACATGATTCACTTGTAGCTGGAAGTTATAATGCTACTCTTATACTCTTAATTTGCAAGATAAGCCCCCTGTAAATCATGTTTAGATTATTTTAGTAATCTCCACTTGTTTCTCTTTTCAGCTTTCTGCTGCTTCTTTTATTCACATATCTTTTAAAGCAAAACATAAAGTTCATTTTAGTTTCTCATTTGATGCTGTTTTGCTTTGTTTCAATTTACATTGTTTTATGAATAAAAACTTGTCCTACCAGAGTTATGTAGCTTTTAGGTTGGTTGGCAGGATTTAAAACCTTCCTGGATCCTTGTTTCAGATGCTGCTAAACTTTTGGTTTCAGTGTAAATTCTACAAAGCCATCACCATTAGAGTACGCGCCACTTCATGCGAGGAGAAAGCTGCTTCTTCTATGCAGCTGGAAGGGGCTGAGCCATGGATTTACACGCTCATGGATGAGCATGCTGACATCATGAATGACGTCTCTCGTGGCTCAGTCCATAAAGGAATCTACACTATCTGCCTAAAAAGGCTGGTTCATAAAATGAACCTATGTAGTCCCCCTTCCTTTGTATTAACTATACTGGTATAGTAGATTTAAATTTGCAGAAATCTCATGTCCTATAATATTTTGTCTTCTGGGATTTTTTTATTATACATAAATTATGCACAGATGAGGAGTTCCTCTGAATAATGCATAGAATATTTGGACGGGGGAAGAAACCAGGATATTTACCCAAATGGTGATATAAAATATTAACCTCCAGCTGTACTGTACACTGATAATTTTTTTTTTATTTTAAGAAGGATGTATGAGGTACCCTTAGTCCTAAATGTTAATTTATTTTGTTGCCTGATGTTATTGTCTGTATGGTGTTGGGGTGAAACAGCTTAGTGGTAAAATGATTACAAAAGTACAACCTTAAACAACAAACTAAATCAATATTCAGCTTTAACTTCATTTCACAGAAGATTACTATATAAAAGTCCATCATGTAAAAGAGCTCCATATTAAATTCTCGTTTAGTCCATATCTGCTAATGTGAGTTTTCAAGGTATATATCCAACATGCTTCTCTTCTTTTAAGTAGAGATTCTCAGTTGCCACCTCTTATAGGTTTTTAACTTTTTTTATCCCAACAAATTTCAGTGAGGATATTAGATGGTTGTTGGTTAAGAAGTGTTCTACTAGTGGAGACTTTAAGTCTTGACATCAAATTCAACTTTTGTGTTCTGTAATTAGACTTTTCAAAGGTCTGGTTGTCTCTTCTATGTAATATAGTGAACATGGGCATATGATACAATATGCAACGTGGTCCATGTCAGATGTTATAAGGTCTCTTATTTCAAAGATCCGTTCTTGGCACATGCATTTGATGGTTTTTGTTTTAATCCCATTATTGCAATGTGTGCAATGTCCACATACATAAAAACCTTTCAGCCCTCTAGTCATCCATGTTGCCTGTGGGGGTGCCTCTTCCCAGTGTTGTGTTTTAACTAATTTGTTCTTTAGATTCTTGTTTTTTTGGCTATTACCCAGGGTCTTGTATTATAAATTCTGTTTCCACTATCTGTTGATCTGAGAATATTCCAGTTCTTGACGATGGTTCATTTAATCTGTGGAAAGAAGCCAGAAAAGGTAGTTGAGAAGCACATTCTGTCCTGTTTTTTTTAACTTGTTTGTTTGATATTAAATAATTTCTAGGAATTCCTTTCATTTTTTTCTTCTGCTTTTTCCAACACTTACTTTTTATATCCCCTTTGTTCAAACCTGCTTTTCAAGTTTATTAAATTTCTTGTCAGTGTGTTTCACCCTCAACATTTGGCCATATGGTATGCCTTCTTTCAGTGTTGCTGGGTGAACACTTCTGAAGTGCAAAATGGTGTTTCTGTCAGTTGGTTTCTGGTACAAATCTGTTGTCAGTCTATGATTTTCTCTGATTACCTCCAGATCTAAAAATGGAATCTCTTGGTTATTATATTCTACAGTGAAGCTTAGGAATGTGGTACATGAATTAAGATAATCTTTGAATTCAATCAACTTTTCTTCTGTGTTGGCCCATACTATAAAGATATTGTCAATAAAGCGTTTGTACATTTTTATTGATGTATAATATATGTTGTTTTCATTATGAATAATGTGTTTTTCAAAGGCTGCCATGGTAAGATTGGCATATGTTGGTGCTAAAGTTGCATCCATGGCAGTTCCTTTGATTTGAATGTATGAATTGTTTTCAAATTTAAAGTAATTATTTCTTAGAATGAATTCTGTAAGTTACAAAATCAATTATTTGTTTGGTTGATTTTCCACTCTTGTACTCAAAAAGTATTCTAATGATCTCAACCCTTCTTTATGTGGAATACTTTCTGTATACATTTTTTACATCACATGTGACTAAAAGCATCTCTGTATTTTCAATATCTGAATTATTCAATTCCTCCAACAACTGTATGAAATGTTTTGAATATTTAATGTAAGATGGTGTCATTGGTACTATATCCTTAATATAATAATCCACATATTTGGACAATGGTTCAGTAATAGAACCTATTCCTGAAATAATTGGTCTTCCTCGTGGATTCTCTGGGTCCTTTTGTATTTTAGGGAGGCAGTAGAAAAGTGGAATTCTGGGGTGCTGATTTGTTAGTTCAGTAATCAGCCATTCTGGTATCTGTTTTCGGTCCAGGGCCTCTGAAAGAATTTCTTTTATTTCTTGTTTTAAAATGTTGAATGGAATTCTGGGAACTTGTTGGTACATTGTAATATCTGTAAGTTGTTTAAGGCATTCAGAAACATAGTTTTCATATTTAAGTATAACTATTCCTCCTTCTTTGTTCGAAGGTTTGATAACTATACTTTTGTCCTGTTCTAGATTTGTTAAAATATTCTGTTGTTTCTTTGTGAGGTTAAATTTAGGTTTTTGAATTTCACTTCTCTTTACTATTGCATCCATGTCTCTATTTGCTTGTTCCATAAAGGATATAATATTGGGTGGTACATTTCCAATAGGATCAAATGTAGATTTTGAACCTAGAACTTGTTTCAGAGCATATTTATCTTCTGTTTCTTATGTTGTAATGGACTGTTTCTCTTGTGTACCAAAAAAGTTCCTGAGTCTTAATTTTCTATAAAATTTCTCCAAATCAATTTTCAATTCAAATGAGTTGAGCTTTTCTGTTACTCCAAAACTGAGGCCTAAATTCAATACTGATATTTCTTCATCTGTAAAGTTTCTGTCTGATAAATGATATACAGTTAATTCTGGTGTGTTCTGGGTCTGGTTTCATGTGCTTTTGTTGGACCCCCTCTTTCTCTTCCTTCTGTACCTTGTGTCTTCTTGTATTTATTTCTGAGCCTCTGTTCATCCTAAAAAAGGTCTTTCTTCTTTAGAATCAGGAGATTTGTTTTGGTAATAGTAAGGATCATAGTATTTGTTTGTCCCCCTGTACTGGTTTCTATATGGACTTGGTTGTCTATATTGGGATGACTTAAAATATCTCCCCCACTCATACTAAGGAAAACTTGTAATATGTTTTCTCTTTCTTTCAAAACACAGATCCTGGATTAAAAGATTGCTAATTAAGGTCTAATAACTTGGAAAGACAAATTCCTTTTATGTTTACACAGGTATGTTCCCCTGTGTAAATTTAATTATCTCAAGCACATTAAGCAATCTCTTTACAATATATGAATGAAAAGAACTTACTCATGTTATATATGTTTTTTATTATTTGTATAGATATAAAAGCCCAAACAATGTTCTGAAGAAGGGACAATTTAGTCCTAAAATGTACGTCAACATAAAGATTACTAAATATAAAGGGCGTAGGTATATGCATAATAAAGTTGCTTATGTACAGTATTGTGGAATAAGAAGCAAACATTGTGAAATAAATCAGAATATATTGGAGAGAAATCCAATTGTTCTTTTTCTACAAATTACTAAAGAGGTAGAGATGTTCTATTACTAAGTATAACAGTTTCTGACATGGACACATGAGTTTCTTACAGTGTGTGAGTAATGATGTTGTCATTGAATACATGAATGACAACCTCACCATTAAGCTAGCTCACTCACAGTAAAGTTCTGGAAACAGGAAGCAAGAAACTGGCAGCACCAGTAAGCACCATCTCCATATTTACAGTGAAATAATAAAAGAAAAAAAAGAAAACATAAACAACACACAGACACTAAAGAGACAAACTGATAGTCTTTATACTAAATAAATACATGACATGTAGCTAAGGTTTCAGTTATTTATTTAATTTCCTGTCCTCTTTAAACAAAAGGTGAACAAGCAGGCACCCACAATGCTAAACATCGATAGCCAAGCTACCATGGCAAATGCCTTTAACTCTACCTTCTCAGACCTTACTCACATGTTACCCTCAAATTTATTTGCTCCCACCCCAGATACTACACCCACTGACAAAACAGGTAAGTTAGAGGGGCACCTGCTGTTCTACTTTAAAGCAATCCCCGAGAGTCTAGCAAAAAAACACCTACTAAAAGTCTTGGAAAAAGCCAGATTCAGTAGTGATACTCTTGATCTGAAACTGCTCGCCCTCACCATTGAAGAAGTCCTGACCCCACTTACCAAAATACTAAACTGCTCTTTAATTTTTTCTCAGTTCCCCCTAAAATGGAAAACTGCAGTGGTGGCCCCAATTCACAAGAGTGGAGACAAGACCCTAACTGGCAACTACAGGCCAATTTCCATTCTCCCCCCCTCCCCAAAGCCTTGGAGTGGATAGTTGCAGAGCAGTTTGTTGATTACCTGGAAAATACAACTTGTAATGTCCCCAGCAACACCGTTTTCAGAAAGAGCACAGCACCACCACTGCCCTTCTTGAATTTATGTCCTATATCCATAATGTACTTGATCTTGGACAACTGGTCGGAGACACTTTCATTGATCTGACAAAAGCGTTCAACACCATTAACCACACCCTGCTGATTGAACAACTCTTTCCCCTTGGACTCTCCTCAGATACCACTCGATGGTTTCAAACCTAGCTCAGTGACTGCTACCAGCAGGTGAGGATTGGCAAATCTCTCTCTACCTCCCACAAGGATCCATCTTGGGCCCCTTGATTTTCAGCATATTTTTAAATAATCTCCCTGCCTCTTGCCAGGACAGGATTCTATTGTATGTGGATAATGCAGTAATCTACACCTCCCACCCTGACCCATCCTCTCTACAGTCCCAGCTACGGAATAGTTTTGTGGAGGTTGAAACCTGGTTTAAATCATACAAACTCATCCTCAATTACAAAACAACACAAAACAATGTTGTTTCATGTAACTCACGGCAAGCATAAAGACCAAGAACTAAAAATCAACAACAGTGCTGGTACAACTCTGCAGCAGGTATATCTTTTTAAATATCTGGGTGTGACCCTAGACTGCTCACTAGCCTATGCCAATCATATTGATCACATTACCAAAACTGTGAATACCCACCTAGGGCTCTTATATAAGCATAGGCACTGTTTTATGACTGAGGCCCTAAATCTTGCTATACAGAGCTCAGTTATCTCAATCATTGACTATGGGCTTGTCATTTACAGATCAGCCACTGACACTGCACTTCAACACATAACCATAGCCCTTAACAAGGCCTGTCATCTCATCACCGCATCCGCCTACCTTGTCCACTCTTGTGATATTTATAAGAAAGCAGAATGGCTTCAGCTAACTGGCAGACTCAAGTACCAGACCTGTATCTTTGCTAAGAAGACCTCAATGGGTCTCATGCCCTCTGGAGTTCAATCTTTTCTTATCCCTTACCATATCTCCTGCCTAACCAGAAGATCACAGTGCCAGACATTTTCCGTTTCTCTGCTACCAGAACACATAAGGTCAATGCTCATATACAGTTAGAGCCTCTAACTGGTTCACCTCTCTTCCATCAGAAATTTCCCACATTGTCAAGCTAGGCACTTTAAAGTGCAATCTTCACCAAAACCTCATAGCTGGAGCCTCCTGTGATTGCTTCCTCCAGCTTGTTCCCAGGTTTACCCTTCCAGCCTCCACCACCCCGCTTTGGCTAGCACTACTTCCTTTCCATCCCTGTCATCTTCTCATAGTGCCATCCTTCCCCCCCCATGCTCTGTACTCCATCCCCACCTCCAATCAATCCTCTCCCACTCCAAGTTTCTCTTTTGCCCTTCACTCCCTCCCACCCTCTTCTCACCCATCACCACCTTCCTCCCATCTTCTACATTTACCCTCTCCCCCTCCTCTCCCAACTGCCCACCTTTACTCCTAACCACTACCAATTTCTCCCTCTCACTACTATTTCCTTATATTCCCTTGACAATGCTCCCTGAGCTGCCCTCCTCCTCCTCCCACCTCATCCTCACTAATTCCTTTCTACTTCTCTATCTTACCCTTTACAATGCTCCCTGAGCTGCCTTCCTCTTCCCACCTCTTCCTTACTAATCCCTATTTCTTTTGCCTCTTGCACTTACTACCTAAGCAATACCCCTGGCATACATTGTACAGTGCCTACTATTTATGTCCTGCTGGTTGAATTATGCTCAAACTAATGTCAATATTTCTTTGATGCCTCTTTATTTATCCCTTATTGTATGAATGTTACCTTACTCAGTTTGCTCCTTTTATGTTTTTGTTACCTGATGTACAAGACATTGGTTAGGCCCCATCTGGAGTACTGCGTGCAGTACTGGAGGCCACACCTTCACAAGGACATTAACCAAATTGAGGCAGTCCAGAGAAGGGCAACCAAAATGGTGCAGGGACTGCATCAGAAGACATATAAGGACAGATTAACGGAGCTCAATATGTATACCCTTGAGCAAAGGAGGGAGAGAGGTGATATGATCGAGACATTTAAACACCTTAAGGGCATAAACAAGGTGAAAGAGTCTAACATGTTTAAATATAAGAAAAATAGCAGGACAAGAGGACACAGCATGAGATTAGAGGAGGCCGATTAAGGGGAATGTGAGGAATTCTTTTTCACAGAAAGGGTGGTAGATGCATGGAATGGCTTACCACAAGAAGTGGTGGCTATGAATACAGTGCAGGGCTTCAAACAGGCATGGGATAGGCATAAGGGAGCAATACAAATGACTGTGAATAGATAGGTCACTGACAGAGCAAAGGCCGATGGCACATTTATAAGGTAGAAAAAGAAATGGGCAGACTGGATGGGCCTTGCGGTCCTTATCTGCAGTCAACTTCTATGTTTCTATGTTTCTATGTTTCTGATGAGGAACCTTTGTAAATGATCCCAGGTGTTGTCCAATATCTTAATAAATAAATAAATAAATCATGTTTTATTTTCCCTGCTGGTGGGAAATGAGAATGATAATTGTCCAGTTCTTGTGTATTTGACACATGACCAAGTTGAAGTGTGAAGATTTACTAAAATTTGCAGGATATTCAGATCCAACTTGAAGTGGCAAAGTTTGCTCCATAGAATATATGTAATAGATATACCACTCTGAGGTGTGCGGTCACGCTCTGATATACGCATGCCTTGGTATGCGCTGTACGCACGGGGCTGCAGGCCGAGTGCGTCAACCGCCCAAGGCATGCGTATATCAGAGCGCGACTGCACACCTCAGAGTGGTTTATCTATCTTATAAAATGTTAAAATTGTTTCGGAGGAGGATAAAAGTGCAGGTGTGTGGCCGCGCTCTGATATACGCACGGTCATGTGATGCTCATCATCCAATAAAAGAACAACAATTTCCCTACCCATTTTATAAACACATATATATTGCATGTTTAAAAGTCTAATGCTAATGGATCTAAAGTCTATAAAGGCTGCATATGCTTTTTTGCCTCTAATATTTGCATATCAGTATAATATATAATACACTGCAAAGCAGTGATCCACAGCGAAGAACTTACACTGAAAAATAGACTGTAACTCAAAAGGAATATTGAATAGGTTAGATTTCCAATGTTTTTAAATAAGTGTAGTAACATGTCTTGCTATATTATCCAAATGATTAATGGGTCTATTCAATGCCACCTCCAATTTAGAACATGTTTAATGTAGTGGGATAATACAATTACCTTTCCAGGTATCTGGGATAAAAGTATCTTTTTTTTGCTATTTCTGTTTATCCCCCTTGGCCCTGGTGCTGTCACCCAACTGACCACCCAGCACTGCAAGCCAAGAGGGACTCCCACAGAGCCGTGATTTACCCCCCCAAGGCTGAGACAGAGTGGGAGTAGGCAGCTGGCTCACTTAGCCACCCCTCCCAATTCCAGTACCTTGTGATTTCGTTGGGGTCCCTTCTCGAGCCATACTGCACCAGTGGTGAGGGCCTATCTGACCATCTGGTTGGTGTTGCATTGGGCCAAGTGTTTCCTGGTGCATGCCCTCCCAGAGATGTGATATGCCCTGATGCCAGGGCATAAGCTGGTGTCCGTCATGCTCCACACCTGCATGCGGCGCAGGCATGCTGATCCTCCAGCCACTGCTAGTGGCTGGTCATGCACTGGGCCATGACTCCCCCCCGGAGGAGGCTAGTGGTCCTTAGGATGCTGAAGCTTCCTCCCCCAGCTGATCTGCCATCAACCCAAGCCTGATCCTAAACTCAGGTCACCAGCCTTATGAGCAGTAGCGTTACTGTTGTGCCAGCAGGCCGGAGGTTATAATTATCTTTGAACAAAGAACTGAATATGTTTACTAAGAAGTAGGGATCAAATTTATAAACTTCAACTTGGATCTCATCAATTCCCAGGCCTGTATCAGATTTAAAATTACTTATTACCTTTTGAACTTCTTCCTCTGAAGTTTCAAGAGGGTGCAAGATAATATGTGATGGACCTGAAGTGTAATCAGTGACCATCTGGGCAAAAATAGAGACATGAGTGGGTACTCCATTTATCTTGTGCAATATGAAAAGTTATTAGGTAAGGTAGTTTTTAGTACCTTTTAATACCTGGGCCCAAAATATTTTTAATTTTTTGTTTTGGTAACCATCAGTAAATCTTGAACTCTGAGTCCAAAAACCTTTAATCTTCCTTTCCTGCCATCAAAACATTATCCCAGAGTTGAAGTCTGTATTTCTAGCAACATGTTTTTTATTTATTTATTTTATTTTTTTGTAAACAGTTATTCCTGCAATAGAATTTGCCCTGTTGTCTTGTGGTTAGTCTTGCCTCACTTCGCAGTTGAAATCTGATAAAAAGGTAAGTCACCTCTGACAATCTGAAAAAGCGAGTCAGAAAACACATTTGAAAGAATGATCAATTTGTGGGGTACCAGATTATGTTTTATTTCTGATATATCCCATGTACCAGTAGCCACCCTTGAAACTAAAAGAATTATTAGAAATGTGTTTTGAATTTTGTAAATGAGCAAAGGTTGAACTCGTTATATCTGATTTGCTTAATGATTGGGTCATGTGTGGCAATCTTCATTTGCAAGCTTCCCACTGACCTCTTGCAAATATTTAGGTGACTACATTATGTTTAAAATATAACAAGAAACTAATTCAGGTATGTTAAAGCATTAACTGGTAGAGTAGGTAGCCATTGTGGATGTTCACTTTGCCATCTGGTTACTTGGCTTAGTCACATCTTAGCTGAAATGTAATAAAAAAGTAACCCCCTTGGACAATCTTAAAGAGAAAGCAAATGTGAGTAATAGAATGCATTTCAAAGGATTGATAATTTTGGAGGTACAGTAGGTAGTGCATGGGATTCTGCTTGATTATATTAATAATGCACCACTGCCTCCTATACTCAGAACTCAACTCGCTATCACCGAACAATAAAGACACTCTTACCATCTGCTGTCTTGCTCAGAAGACACTGTTATATCAGTGCCCACTCCAACCTAGCCTCCCAGTTGACACCCCCCAATAGAACCTCAACTCTTTGTTCCACAGACACTAATTTGCTTAATGTTCCACACGTTAAGATGGCCATTGGAGAAAAACATCTTTGGTTTCAGGGTCTCAAGAATTTGGAGCTCCTAAGTGCCACACATTCAAACTACAAAATGGTATCCTGTGATATGGGTGAGTCAAACTGAGTGATTCAATTTCAGCAAACTCAATTTGATCACCTGTTAAGAGAGCAAGGAGGAATAGATAGCGAACACTGGAAGACCAAGTGTTGGAGAACAACAGCGATGGAAGGATAGAGTGCCGGTAGGAGGGAACTGACATAAATAAGGATATGGCAGGTAGTTTGGCCAAGCATTTCTGAACCGGCTGTCTGGTCTTGTGTAGGTAGTGCATGTTTGCTGTGCAAGAGGTCCCGGGTTCTGAGCTGGCTAGGGTTGGGTAGATAATTTTAATTTTTTGTGTGTTTGGGATTTTTTGTTTCCCATTCCCTGATACCCCAGATTTGTGTTCCACGGTCCTCTGTCCCACCTTCTGATGTCTTGAGGTCCCCTGAATATCCCCCTCCCAAGGTGTCTCTTGTACCCCAGTGTCAGACCCTCCCTTGGAGTTGATTATAATAATAAAGGGGGTTGCAGGGGACAAGGCCCCCCTCATGGGGAGTGTGGGGGACATAACCTCCCTGCATAAAAAATGTATGGTTCACATCGGGTCTTGGAGAGTGTGTTGGCACCATCGCTGATGTGGGTTTTGGTGTAGTGCACAGTCGCAATATCTTTTCACTGAAGTGCACTCACTGAAATGTCTGGTGCTGTTTTTAGTTCACTGTTATGACATAGAATCCCACAAAATCCTATATTATCTTCAAATTGAGGCTTAAGGAACATCTTTCTGTGAACACTGCCTATTCTTACCTCTGGTACTCTGTATTCCACTTCTGCCCTGTATTATGTCTTTAATCTTGTGTTACTTAATTTTGTTATCTCATCTCCAAGATTGCTTCTATAAAAGGAACTCTTTTCCAGTTACCTCACACAGTCAACAAAATAACTAAAGAAATAAACAGAAAGATAAATAAATGGTATAATAAAAAAAAAATCAGTTTCTCAGTACCAATTAATTTACATTCCAGATGGAAAAAAAATCATGAATAGGTACTGTAAATGTATTTATAGTGTCTCTATAAGAGGCACAGATAAGTTATTAAACTGTTTTAAGATTAAATTAGTACACAAATAACTGAAATGTTTTTCTTAAAATATATCCTTTAAACACAGTAAATACTACTTCACATAACTGCTTGAAGATTTGTTCACAATGACAAGTATGTTGGAGCCTTGAGGGACTGAACTCATTTTTCATGCAAGGACAGAAAACCTACTTAACTGGCTCAGAAAGACCATGAAAGCCTTACTGGTAGGCATAAGTCAGATTCTAAGATATTACTGTTACTTTCTATCATAACTATATCAATACAGTTTGGTCTATTTTAGGTCATAAGTACTTTTCTATTAATCGAATATGAAATGTGCAAGCAACAGTTCATTTTAACTGAGAGAAATCATCACCATGCCATTGTGGCAGCCATGCATTCCTGACATCCTTATATTCTCTAGTGCAACATTTATAGTCCATGCCATCATTTTTTTTCAAATAGTTGTTCTTAATGGTCTGTAATTCAGTGGCTCCACAATAAAGATGGAAACCATTAGCAGTTTTATAAAATATCCTTCCCTGATGTTCCCCTTCAGTTGCAACAACTGTGTTTATCATGTGCATACCATATGTACTATAATTGTGGTACAAGGATGTGATTATTGTGACTTAGACAGCCAGTTCTGAGTGCTGTATTGTATTGTTTTAATATAAAATGTATTAATGTCTCTGCTGAAAATTCAAATGCTCTAGGGATGACCTCTCTCATCCCCCCCCCCCAGATTTTAGTTGACAGATGCAGGCCAAGAGAATTGCTGACAGCATTGTATCACACACTCAGTCTTTTTAGAGACAATGTGTTACTGGAAGACTTCTAATAAGGATCCTGTTTCTCTGAGCTAATTACAGAGTTGTTAAGTTAATTATGTTAAGAGAGAAATCATAAACTAGGTTTATGGTGTTAAAATAAGGGAAGCTATGATGTTACATAGAGGTGTAAGGTTGTAAATAATCCTAGGAAGCCTGTATGAAGAGGGTACAGCATGAGGTCAAACAAGGTGTCATTGAAACTTGAGTTATGCTAAGGTTGCAGAATTAATACATCCTGTATAGCTGTATAGTATAGATTACTAAAATTACATCCTGTGGTTGTATAAAAATATATTTTTGTTAGATATTTGACCAGAGGAGAGGCTGGATGACTTCATCCAAAAGGGGTTGGCCAATACTGCTTGAAAAGATTATTCTCTTTCACTACAGAAAGGCATTTGTATCTGACACTGACTAAGGAAACATCTGAGCACTGAAAACTGTTCCAGAACTAGAGGGCATGGGATGAAGTTGGAGGGAGGACGATTCAGAGGAAACGTGAGGAAGAATTTCTTCACAGAACAGGTGGTGGACAAGTGGAACACCCTGCCAGAGGAAGTGGTGGGGGCTGAAACAATCACGGGATTTAAGAATGCATGGGATAGACATAAAGGCATTCTGGAGGTCAGGGGTAAGGGGCAACAGACTTCTTGGAAAACATAAAGTGAACTTACAAACTTAAATGGGCAGACTGGGTGGGCCATAGGCCATTATCTTCCGAAACTGTCTATGTATCTATGTATTTAGAAAGCTAGACAAAATCTAAATATAGTTGTAGGAATTGCATTGTTTTAAACCTTGTTTTGTTTTAAAGATTTGTATGTCTTTTGATATAAGAGTTCTGTATTGTATGTTTGACATATTATATATTTTGGTAAAAACTCTAATTTTAGAGCAAACCTGGTCTGTCTTTGAATTGCTTTCTTTTGCTAAGAAATATTTATGGTTCAGCAGACATAAGCTTGTATGGCGGTACCAAACTGGAAACAGAAGCATTTTAAATCTGTTGTCTTTATTAAGTTTTAAGGGTTCATCTCTGAATATCTGGTTAGGTGTCCATAGACAAAGATATCTCACCTCCCAAAGACAGATATATCTCAGCCTGTGCATTGGGTATGCTAGCAAGAGGTTACAGTTTGAATCCCTCTGGAACTGAGACCAAAGGTTGATCTGAACTCACAAAAACAGACAAGAGGGTTACCTTGTCTGTTACACTGTTCACAAGACTGCACTCAGAGGTTGTCACTTTGGGAGTAGAGGGCCTGACCTGCTGAGTGAATCTGTGACAGATTGGTTGGCAGCGATGGCATAGTTTTGGTATCACAAGATTTATTGTTCTGTCAGCTGAGACAGTAAGCTCTCATGCAAAGAAAGAAAGAAAGAAAAATACAGAGTTTTAATTTAAAAAGAAAACAGAACTATATATCATTTGGTGTACAGTCAAGTTCCTACCTATTTTATTTTTTTTATAAAGTACAAAGTCAGAGTAGCAATAGTTAGGAAATATGGCACCCTACTACAGCATACACACTATGGAACAATTAAAACAGTTGTGCGAGGACAGAGGAGTCCAGTTCGAGGTGAAAGCCAGTAAGCAGAACCTCATAGATGCCCTGAAGGTAGCAGATACCCAGAGCAGCGAGTCACAGATCATGACTGAAAAGGACAGCAGGGCCACTGTCAGTGAAGGGCCACAGCAGCAGGAGATGGTCACCAGTATCCTGAATCCAGAGGTACTCAAACTGCAAATTGAGTTGCACAGGATGAAACTGGAGGCAGAGCAACAACAGAGGGAGGCAGACCATTTGAAGCATGAGTGCCAGTGAGCTGCAGAGGAGAAGAGAGAGCGAGAACAGAGGAAGGCAGACCGTGAGGCAGAACAACAACAGAGGGAGGTGGACCGTGAGGCAGAGTGACAACAGAGGTAGGTGGACCGTGAGGCAGAGCAAGAATGCCGTGACACAGAGTGAGAATGCAGAGAGGCAGAGGAGAAGAGAGAGAAGCACCAGTGGCAACATGAACTGGAGAAGATGCGACTCCGACCAGCAGCACCAGAACAGGTAAGTGGCTTGGGATTAACTTTGACTGCAGGACTGGGTTACAAATTGAACTCCAAATTAATAGCTGAGTTTAAGGATTGAGGGGGATATAGAAGCCTTTTAAATTCTTTTGAAAAAGTTTGTATTCAGGCTAAAATTCCTAGAGAGTCCTGGAGTTTCCAGCTATCCCGCTACTTACCGGAAAAGGTTGGGATGCATTGGGTCACATGGACAATAAAGATAGTGATGATTACAGCAAGTTAAAAGCTTCACAACTAAAAAAGTTTGAATTAACTCCTGAATCATACAGAGCTAAATTCCGTAAGCTCAGGAGAAGCCCTGATATGAGCTATGAGGATCTAGCCACGAAATAATGTCAGTTTTTAAAATGTTGGTGGGAAGGAATTGAGGCAAACAAGGTTGATAAACTGTTCTAATAAAATCACATTTTCAATTTTTATTGGGCATACCCAGCAGAGTAAAAAACCTGGCTAGAGGACCAAGATCCAAAAACAGTGCAAGAGGCTGCTGAACTCTTGGACCACTATGCCAAGAGCAGACCTGCTCTGAGAGCAAATGGGATGGACGTGGCAGCTCAGAAGGGGAAAAGCACACCTTCAGGGCAGCTAAAACCCTCACTGCCTACACCAAAACAAGTTAGCTCCAGGTTTCAAAGAAAAGATTTCTCAGAAGTAAGAAATGCTTGTTGGTTATGTAAAGAAACTGGGCACATTGCCAGACAGGGTCCAAGAAGGGCAAGCAATAATACGCAAAGTAATACCAGAAAAGAAGTGGGTTGTTTGTGTGTTCCTGAGAAAATGCCAGTGAACATGAGAGAACACATTCACCCAGTCACGGTAAATGGTGTACAGACGCAGGGGTTAAGGGACACAGGGGCATCCCTGACATTGGTGAAAGGGGATCTAGTACAGCCTGGTCAGCTTATTCCAAACAACTACATACTGTAAAGATTGCCACTGGCCAGTGTTCTCCTGGACTGGGGTGAAACAGGGGGAACTGTGCAACAGGTGGCTGTAGCTAAAACATTAGCAGTAGATGTGATCCTATGTAACAATCTCCAACAGGGGATGGTATGTGTAGTCACCAGTAGCCAAGAGGCAAGGGAAAATAGTAGTTCCCTGAACCCCACAGAAACCAGTGTGGAAACCATGGAGAGGCTGGTTCCCCAGCCTGTGTCTCCAGATGGGGAGACTGATAAAAAGGGGGTAAAAATGTCCCTGGTAGTGAGATACCACACAGCTACAGAAGGTTACTCGGAAGAGGGAGGGGTGACCAATTATCAGAGGGCTAGGACTGACAGTGATCCTGAAGGCCCTGACGCTAGTGCTAGGGACCCTAGTTTAGCGACTGAAGAGACCTGTCCCATGCCTTGAGAAGGTGTGAGGGATTTGCAGCTGCTCGGAGAAGTGACCTAGTTTAGAGAAGCTGAGGGCTTGGGCAGACTCTGAGGGCACACAGGGAGGTGACTGCAGACATAAGGTTTATTGGGAAGATGGACTTATGTATAAACAGGCAGTACAGACAGAGGGAGGGATGCTAGGCAGGCAGCTTGTCGTTCCCCCGCGATATCATGAGCAGTTGCTCAAAATTGCACATGATAGTCCCTTATTTGGTCATCTGGGAATCGCATGAACTATGCAGTGGTTAGCTCAGAATTTCTACTGGCTTAACTTCACCCAGCAGGTGAAGGAGTATTGCAGGTCTTGTCACCAGTGGCAAGAAATAAGGAAGGCAGGCAAGAAAACCCAAGCCACCCTGATCCCCTTGCTCGTAGTGGAGGAGCCATTCCAGAGAGTGGGAATGGATATTGTGGGGCCTTTAAATATCCCCAGCTCCTCAGGGAAGAGATTCATCCTGACTGTGGTGGATTATGCCACCTGGTACCCAGGGGCAGTCACCCTATCCTCTCTGAGGACAGACAAAGTGGCAGATGCCTTGCTTGGTATTTTCTCCCGTGTTGGGTTTCCACAGGAGGTAATCACTGATTGAGGGGGTTCCTTCATGTCGGACCTAATGAAATGATTATGGAAGAAGTGTGGGATGGTGCAGAGATGCACGACACCGTATCACCCACAAGCCAATGGACTTGTGGAACGCTTCAATGGTACCCTAAAGTCAATGCTCCGGGTGTTTGCTGAACAGCATGGGAGGGACTGGGAGAAATACCTTGCCCACTTGTTGTTTGCATAGAGGGAGGTACCCCAAGAGTTGACAGGATTTTCCCCCTTTGAACTCTTAAATTGACGCAGGGTATGTTGGCCCCTACACTTGATCCGGGAGGACTGGGAAGGCAAGCACGCCACCCAGGGAACTCCCATTGTGGATTATGTCCTTAGGTTTAGGGAAAGGCTGAAGGAGCTTATAGGGACAGCCCAGAGCAACCAGGCAGCTTCCCAACAGGGACAAAAGGTGTGGTACGACCGCAGAGCCAGAGCTCGCTTGTACATGGTGGGTCAGGAAGTCATGATCCTTATTCCGGTCCAGAAAGACAAGCTACAAGCTGAGTGGGCAGGACCGTACAAAGTGGTTAGGAAGGTAAATGATGTGAACTACATTGTGGAGTTACCTGACCGTAGACAGACAGAAAGGATGTACCATGTCAACATGATGAAGCCATATGCAAACAGGGCTGACATGGTGTTGGCAGTATGTAGTCATGGGAGGGGACGGATGACGGAGACCTCTTTCTGGACTTGCTGGAAGAGAGTAAGCAGGAGTCCTCTGTGGAGGCAGTAGAATTGTCTCCCCAGCTGACCCTGGACCAGATCCAGAAAGTGAGGGAGGTTATAGCAGACTTTGCTCCCTTGTTTAGCACCAAGCATAGACTAACCCCCTTAGCAACACATGATGTGGAGACAGGGACACAGATGCCCATACGGCGGACAGCATATTGGGTGTCAGAGGCTGTCCAAAAGGATATTAGGAGGGAAGTGGAGGAGATGCTGGATTTAAGGGTAATCTAGAGATCCCACAGCCCCTGGGCCTCACCCATAGTCCTTGTGCCAAGCCAGATGGCTCAATTCATTTCTGTGTGGACTATCATGGACTGATTTCAGTCACAAAGTCCGACGCCAACCCGATGCCCAGGACGGATGAATTCCTGGACAAGTTGGGAGGGGCGACCTACCTTACGACTATTGACCTTACCAAGGGGTATTGGCAGGTAGAATTGACAGACAGAGCTAGGGAGAGGTCGGCCTTCATCACTCAGATAGACTTATTTGAGTTTAAAGTAATGCCTTTTGGAATGAAGAACGCCCCAGCCACTTTCCAAAGGTTGGTGAACCAGGTGTTAAATGGAGCTGAGGAGTACGCTGTAGCGTACCTGGATGACATTTACATCTTCAGTACCAGCTGGGAGGAACACCTTTCACACCATAGGGAAGTGCTGGGCAGGATACAGAGGGCCAGGCTCATTGATAAAGCAGAGAAGTGCCAGGTGGCCATGGGGGAAGTGGCATACATCGGGCATGTGGTAGGCCGGGGACAACTCCGTCCTAATCAAATAAAGATAGAGGTGATTCAGGCATGGCCCAGACCAGAAACCCAGAAGCAGGTCAGGAGCTTTCTAGGGACAGCAGGGTACTACAGAAAGTTTGTACCTAATTACAGTGCCCTGGCTGCTCCCCTATCTGACCTGACAAAGAAAAAGATGTCAAAGAAAATTACTTGGTTCCCAGCCTGTGAGGAAGCCTTTACCAGACTTGAAGGAGGCAGTGTGCAGTACTCCTGTTTGACAAGTCTGGACTATATCAAAACCTTTATAGTTCAGAAGGATGCCTCAGACATGGGTATTGGAGCAGTACTTAGCCAGAAGTCTAGCCAAGGGACAGAACACCCAGTTGGGTATCTGAGCAGGAAGCTGCTCCCCAGGGAACAAGCATACTTCACAGTGGAAAAGGAGTGTCTTGCCATACTGTGGGCCCTGAAGAAATTAAAGACATATTTGTATGGACAGCATTTTGTGGTGCAGACTGACCACAACCCCCTGGTTTGACTGATGCAGATCGGAAAGAGCAATGGGAGACTGATAAGATGGAGTCTTGCTTTGCAAGGATATGATCTGACAATCATACATAAGGCAGGCATTAAGAATCAGAATGCCAATGGGCTGTCTAGGGTCCAGGAGGAGTGAACTGATTTGGGAAGCTCATCCCATGTAGGGGATAGATCCCCCAACTTCAGTCTAGGTGGGGAGGAGTGTGACGTAGACAGCCAGTTCTGAGTGCTGTATTATATTGTTTTAATATAAAATGTATTAATGTCTCTGCTGAAAATTCAAATGCTCTAGGAATGACCTCTCTCATTCCCTCCCCCAGATTTTAGCTGACAGATGCAGGCCAAGAGAACTGCTGGCAGCATTGTATCACACACTCAGTCTTTTTAGAGACAACGTGTTACTGGAAGACTTCTAATAAGAATCCTGTTTCTATGAGCTAATTACAGAGTTGTTAAGTTAATTTTGTTAAGAGAGAAATCATAAACTAGGTTTATGATATTAAAATAAGGGAAGCTATGATGTTACATAGAGGTGTAAGGTTGTAAATGACCCTATGAAGCCTGTGTGAAGAGGGTACAGCATGAGATCAAAAGAGGTGTCATTGAAACTTGAGTTATGCTAAGGTTGCAGAATTAATACATCCTGTATAGCTGTATAGTATAGATTACTAAAATTACATCCTGTGGTTGTATAAAAATTTATTTTTGTTAGATATTTGACCAGAGGAGGGGCTGGATGACTTCGTCCAAAAGGAGTTGACCAATACTGCTTGAAAGATTATTCTCTTTCACTATAGAAAGGCATTTGTATCCGACACTGACTAAGGAAACATCTGAGCACTGAAAACAGGTATTTAGAAAGTTAGACAAAATCTAATTATAGTTGTAGGAATTGCACTGTTTTAAATCTTGTTTTGTTTTAAAAATTTGTATGTCTTTTGATATAAGAGTTCTGTATTGTATGTTGGACATATTATTATATATTTTGGTAAAAACTCTAATTTTAGAGCAAACCTGGTCCGTCTTTGAATTGCTTTCTTTTGCTAAGAAATATTTATGGTTCAGCAGACATAAGCTTGTATGGTGGTACCAAACTGGAAACTGAAGCATTTTAAATCTGAGGTCTTTATTAAGTTTTAAGGGTTCATCTCTGAATACCTGGTTAGGTGCCCGTAGGCAAAGATATCTGGCCTGCCGAAGACAGGTATATCTGAGCTTGTGCATTGGGTATTCTAGCAAGAGGTTACAGTTTGAATCCCTCCAGAACTGACACCAAAGGTTGATCCGAGCTCACAAAAACAGACAAGAGGGTTACCTTCTCTGTTACACTGTTCACAAGACTGCGCTCAGTGGTTGGCACTTTGGGAGTAGAGGGCCTGACCTGCTGAGTGAGTTTGTGACAATTATGATGACTGATAAATGAGTGCCCTCAACTTACTGTACTTTATTGGTGTGGAACTGGCAAGGGAACATTTACAATACCTTGTCTTAGAAATGAAATCAAATTCCAAGAAAAATTGACATCTCTACATTTTTGTTGGTTGTAACTGCTGACCAGATTATTTAATTGTTTACTATAATAATCTTAAGCAATAATGACAGAAAAGACAATCATGTCCAAGGGAACAAATTCCGGTCAGAGCCAATACAGCATTGGAGAGCTTTTAGGAGCAGCAAGAGTGTTGAAAAGAATATGTGATGCTCTCACCGCATCAGAGTCAGACGTAACTAATACAGCAGTAATTACAGTACTGTGCATGTGTGATGCTCATGTATGCACAGTTTGCCCCTGAGTCAGCTGTGCACAACATGGCAGCGCTGACATGACTACATATGCGTAATACTCGCATATGCACAGTTTAAGTAAGTGCTGCCATGTTGCACATGGTAGCAGTCACTTTTGCAATTGCAGAAAGGAAAAGTAACGTGCCAGGAAGGGTGTGTATTTATGTGACCTGTGGAGGGGAAGGGCTGCATAAACAGAATCATTGGAAAGTATGCCAGAACACTGTGGTAGCACACCAAACAGTGGTCCGGACACATGCTTCCATAGTGCTGTTATACAAATCTGATGATGGAATAACATCTGTGGAGCTTGGCCCACACAGCTGTAAAAATCAGACTAAGAAGGAGACTATTAAAAAACTTGAGATCTTATCTGGGACTTGCTTGTCATCACAATCACTTTCTCATTCTTTTCTAAGCAGTAATTTTTGGTAAATGTGCCTTAATCATATTGGCCTCTGCTTGTAGACTACTTCTGGTTTTCCCCTGATTGTAGTAGGTGGGGGGAGTGGCAGTCTTAAAGTGGTACCTGGCTTAGTGGCTCTCTCTGACTGGCTTCTCTCTGCTCTGGCCTGGTGCTGTTTGTGTGTCCCTGGCTTCTTCTTCATTACTTAACTAAGGGACATTCACAGTGGTGCCTGTGCCTGTTGAGAAATAGAAATCACTACTCTTAATAACTTATACACAGTATTAGTATTACGTTCTTAAATGTCAGAAACAGAAGAGTGATTAGAGAGCATTCTGGGAGTAACCTGCCTTTTGACAAAACAATCCCACACACAGTATGTGATGGGTAGCTGTCAGAGTTTCATGGTTCACACCGGTGCTTTAACTACTAAGCTATAAGGGCTGGTCAGAGTTTTGTGGCTTGTCTGTCTTTGGACAAAGTCATTATTGTCCCGGATTCCCCCCTTTTCCCTCACAAAAAGACAGAGACCATTGTTTGTTGTTGTTGTGCTCAGATTGGCAATTAATTTATTTATATAGCATAATTGCATGTGCCATTTCATCATCTTTTATTATTACATCTCTCATAATTTCATTTATTTTCATCCATATATCAATCTCTGATCATCCCTCTTTCTTCCTCTTTTTGCTCCCCCAGGTGAAAACCTGGGTGCCTTCTTCTTTTCCTTTTCTGTTAGGTAACGGTGAAAACCGAGACCGCTTTTCTTCTTCAGCTTCTTCCTCTTTTCATCTTATTCCTTTTTCTTTCCTCCCTTCCCCTCCCCTCCCTTCCTTCCCCCCTTTTTCCCCATTAGCTGGTCTCCAGCTTGCATTGGATGACTGACTTTCCCCTCACTTAGGGTATTGTTCCCCCATACCTTAGGGAACCTCCTTCCCAGTCCTGCTCTTCTTCTTTTTTTTTTTTAATCTTCCATTTTTTGCATGCCTCCTCCATGCTTCTATAAAACCCATCATTTCTGTATTAAACATGTCTATGGCTAGATCTGACAGATGCATGCATCTGGCCTGTAGAAATCTTCTACCCACTGTTCCACACCCCGCAGTATTACCTGTCCTCCCATATGCCTTATCAGTGTCCCTACCCTTCTGTTCATCTTTCTCCTGGCCCTATCCACAGCTCTATGGCTGTGCTCATGTCTAAAAACCCTCCTTGGTATCATATCTGACCAGGCAAGGCATACCCTAGGCCATCATAGTTGTATTGTCTCTATGTCCCTTTTTACCTGCATGTATGTATCCACCCATGGCTTACCCCCAAGGTCATTACCCGCTAGATGTATAATAATTAAGTCTGGAATGGGTTGCCACTTCTTTAACTCTTTCAGGGTAGGAAGCAGTTGTGCCCATCTCATCCCCCGGATTCTATGCTAAACCAATCTACATTGTTTCACATCTTGGTAAAGCTGCCTTCCCCCGGCCTTTTTCTCAGCTCTCCTTTCTGCCCAATAAATATAAGAGTGGCTGCAGATACAATATTCCATGATCCTCCCTCTTCCTATAGAGTTTAAGCAAATAAATATCTTATATATGGTCTTAGTTTCTTTTCCATAATATCACCTCTCCCTGTCCTCCTCCCCCCAATGTGGCTCCAGATCTGTAAAAAAAAAAAAAAAACATAGGTGATACGTTAGTCTCCACACTGCAATGTTTGAATGTATCTCTTATAACTGGCAGACAGCCAGCACCCCTTTTCCAAAACATTATTCACAGTCTTGCCTGCCACTGCCCCCTGTGAGACAGCCCCTATCTGTAAGGAGTGGGATGAATAATTACTCAGATCCTCCCCCAGGAATTGCATGCCTTTCTTGAGCAATGCTGTGACTTGATAACTTGTGACCCTTCTTCCATCACTGTGCACAAATAATCTTCCTGTCCTATTCCCATGCTCTGTGGCTAAAGCCCACAAAGCCTGCACTGGGCACACTGCACCCTCTACATGTTTCTTTAGTGTTACCATGCAACCTTGACCCCTTTGATCTGTCTTTGACCTCTTAATCATGATATGTATCTCCATCCCCCAGCTTATATCTTCCCATTTTAATCCCCCTTCCTTTTCTTTACTGCCATGCCCTATCACCTCACTCACTCTCATGGCCCCTGCAAACATTACCATGTAAATTGTGTGAAATAGTTGGGCCTCAGCTTTTGATCTGCAGATTGCCGGTAGAACATCCTTTAGTTTTGCAAGCCACTGCTCCCCTATTGGTCTTCTATTATCCACATTTCCCTGCCTTAACCTACCCCACCCCTGCATCATTCTTCTGATGAACATCAATTTTGTTGGGTCCTTCCATCCCTTTAGACTACAGACTATGCTAATCCCTGCCAAACAGACCCCCATTGTGGTGTGGGCTGTTCCTCTTTGCCATTGTTCTACCATGAACTTCCCTAGTTGCTCTTCTGTGAGTGGCCTACTTACCTCCATGTGGTGTGTTGCCCTGAATGTTTGAAACACTCGCCAGGCCCCATCGTAGGCCCTCAGAGTCCATGGTGCCTATGAACTGCAAAACAACAGTTCTGCTCCTTCTTGCCAATGTCCCAGATGTACGTTGGTATGGGCATTTTTTGTTCCTCTGCTGTTGGTGCCAGCCTCTGGGAGCGATCCAGCTGCAGACGGGAAAGGCTGTCAGCCAGGGTATTGTGTACCCCTTCTATGTGTTTTGATCTGCATGACATGTTCAATTGCAAGACCCTTAGCACCAAAAGTCATAAGACCTGCATGACAGTTTCTGATATGGCTCCCCTGTTGTTTAAGACCTCTACCACTGCTCTATTGTCACACCAGAATGTCACTTTCTGATTCCATAATTCTTCCCCCCAAACCAGGGTGCATGCCCAGGTAGGCATGATCTACAATAATGTTATATCTTTTACCTTCCCATCCCTCACCCAGTCAGTAGGCCATGGTTCTGCAAACCATCGGCCCCTCAGATAGCCCCCCATGCCTAGGCCCCCGGCTGCATCTGTGTAAAGATTGAGGTCTGTGTTACAAACACATTCTTCCTGCCAAAAGGAACAGCCGTTATATGCCTTGAGGAATTCCTCTCATACCTTAAAATCATCCTTGACTCTTTTTGTCATGTCTATTCAGTGGTGTGGCCTGGTCACCCCAGCTGTCACCCTTGCTAACCTTTTAGTGAAAGCCATCCCTGGCCCAATAGCCCTGCACTCGAAGTTCAGGTGTTCGAATACTTGTTGAACCTGTTTTAGTTGTACTCTTCTTCTACTGGTGTGTATCTGAATCAGCTCCTTCAGTTTTTTTCACTTTCTTGTCCGGCAGCCTGAATATTTCCCACGGGGCATCTATCTCGATACCCAGAAATTCTCAAACCTTACTGGGCCCTTCTGTTTTCTTTGGTGCCAATGGAACCTCTAGTTCTTTGCACAGTTCCTGAAAGCTGGCCAACATCTTTTCTGTCTCTTTTTCCCCACTGCCTATGAAAAGCAAATCATCCAAATAGTGAATAACTGTTTTGTAACCAGTTCTTTCTTGAAATATCCACTGTAAACATGTGCCGAATGCTTCAAATGTCGCACATGCTATAGAACATCCCATGGGCATGGCCTTGTCAAAGTAGTACTAACCCCCAATTTTAATCCCTAATAGGTGCCAGTCTTCTCTCCTAACTGGAAGCAATCTGAAAGTGGACTCTATATCTGTTTTTGTCATCCATGCATCAGCAGTTGACCGGATGATCTGGACTGCATCTTCTAAAGTGGCATATGTCACTTTACTATGTTTTTCACAGATAAAATCATTCACCGAGTCCCCTTCAGGAAAGGATAGATGGTGAATCACCCTATATTCCCCTTCCTGTTTCTTGGGGACCAAACCCAATGGAGAAATCTTCATATTCTGCAATGGGGGGTATCATATGGTCCTTCCACTCTCCCTGCTGCCTTTTCTTTCTCTATTTTTTGTCTTAACATTTCTTCTTTTCCTTTTACTGATCCAAGATTGTTCACCTCTCTTGCTTGTCTTGGACCCTCACACTGTAGTGAAAAACCTGTGCGAAAATCTTTTTTAATCATCTCTGCCGTTTGTCTATTTGGGTATTTGTCCAACCATTCTTTCCATGCCTTTGTCCTGATGGGGGTTCTAGCTTTTCTAAATTGCTCCTTCGCTTTCTTTCCTTCTTCTCTGCCAATGTCCCCCCCTCTTTTTGATGTCTGGCCATGCTGGTCAGTGATTCTGACTCCCACTACTTGCATGCCCCCTGACCCTCCCCCTCTATTCCATGTCTGCCCTTTATATCCCTGTCGTCATGAAAAAACTGTTGCCCTGATCCTTGCTCCCTAGATCCTTGAGCTCCCTGGACCCATGTCGTCCTGCATCTGCTCGCTGGATGTGTTCCCCCGCATTTTGAACATGTGTGCTGAAATTGACATTGGGGCCAAGAACAAAAGGCCCTATTGTAAGCTCAGCAACACCTTTGTGGGATGGTATCTTTTTTCCTCAGATCTCCCTCAGGCATGGACTGATCTGTTACGTTGTCTGTCCACAAATCTAGTTGTCTGGTATCCCATCTTATATCCCCATATGTCGCCATTCTCTGCGGAAAAAATTCATCATAGTATATCCACCCCACACCCCCTTTTGCTTTTGCACGCCTTATTATCAGGAAGTATGTGATGAGTGAGATGCCCAACTGAGGCTTCTTTTCCAATACTATGGCTGAGAATGTGATGAAACCTACAAAGCAGCCTTCCCAAGTGTTCCCTTTTGTGAATTTGTCCTCCTCTTTCTTGCCCTAACAAACTACCGCTACCCCCTTTCCTCTTCTATATTCTCTGCCTCTTCATATTTCCTGCGCTTCCAAGCTTACTAAGGTGGAGATATCCACATATTCTCCCTTCCATATTTTCTCTTTTGTGGCCAATGGCATGTGTTCACCTACCCTCATCCCAGGAGCTCCTATCTCTCTTGTTCCTTTTCCTTCTTTCTCCATTCCCCCTTCTTTCTCCTTTGGCACATCTTTTTCTGACCTAATCTCTGTCAGTGCTGACTCCATCTGCCCCAAACCCCCTGTCCCTAGTGCCGAAACAATCAAGCTATATACTCTTTTATGCTGTCACCCACTGGCCGGGTGCATTACCTGCAACCTTATCCATTCATGGCTGCCTGCTGTCCTCCTGTTGCCCAAGTATGGTGTCTTGTGGTTGAAGGAGTGGTTGCACTACCAGTGGCTGTGGAGGAATCACTACGTGCTGGGGATCCGGTGTGGGTTCCACTGGGGGAAACCCAACCTGATCCTGGGAAGGTACTGGTGGTACCGGGTCCAAAGGTTGCAGAGGTACTGTACTAACCACTTGGTTGGGTCCCACTACTGGTGGTTGTATCCGGGCTGGGCTGCTTGGTCCCTCAGCCGTCCATTTCCCTCTACCACCTTTTCCCTTCCATGCTTTCCTTTTCTCCCCAGATCTCCCTGGTTCCTCCCTTTCCACCAGCTCCCACATTCTATTGGCTTTTTCTGCCAGCTCCACTATAGCCTTGTAGGCATCCTCCTTTCAAGGCCTGATCATCTTTGGTGGCATGTTCCTTTTTCTTGCAAACTGTGAAAACAACTGAAGAGAAGAAAAGAAAATTCCCATTAATTACAAATCTGCCTATAACATTTCCCATATGGCCAGGCCCATTTCCAAGAGAACAGCTGACTAATGGTGACAAATCATGCCCCCTTTCTTTTCCTGTGCTTGCAGTAATGCTGTAAGGTTTGAAAAAAAACCTCCTTTCATGTTGCCCTTATGGACTTCAGATGCCTCGCATCTGATCCTCTTCCTGGGCCTTCCTTCATTGTAGACCGGCCATCAAAAAAGGCCTTTTGGTAGCCTTCCCCACCTCATACCTTTCCTATGGCCTCCTGTCTTCTATCCCCCCTTCTCCCTCCAGCCAGACCCCACATCTCTTTTATGTGCCCCCCCTTCCTAGGTCTCTGCCCATTCCTGGCCATCAAAAATGCTTCAAGCGCCACTTCTTGCAGCCTTCCAGGCCTCACCATTTTTCCCCTTGCATGCCCTCATTTGGCCATGGCTGCTGCCCCTCCAATGACCATCCATCCCTTTTATTTCACCCCATTTGTCCCCGGCCATGACACGAGGCCCATCTGGTTTAAAAACCCTCACCCATTCTCCTTGAAAGGGCCCTATTTTTCTCCTTCTCCCCACCGGCTTCCCTGTAATGCTCTTGGCCTGTTGGCCTCACTTCCCCTTTTGTGCCCCCATAGCCAGCGTCTGATCACCTGTGGCCCCCACAGCTCTCAGTGAGCTGTCTTTTGTGGCCTTTTGTCTGGCCTGTACATCCCTCCCTTTGCATGCCTTCACATGCCTCGGGCTGCATTGTCTCTAGCTGTCCGCTGCTACCCCGCCAGCTTATGCTGCTACTCCAAATAGCTCCCTAAAGCCTTTGCCTGCCAGAGCTTTGCACTTTCCCCAGCTTTCCAAATCGTTTTGTCCAGCACCGCATGGTTCCCTGGGCATGTGACATCACTCCAAGCATTTTTTCGCTGCTCCCCTCGCGTCCAGGCCTCTACTCGCCTGCCTCTTCCCTTGTCTAGAATGCCTTCCCCCTTTCTTGCATTCGGCAGTGTTCACCCCCCTCACAGCCATTTCCTGGTCCCCATTACCCTTCTTTAATCTCTGCTCACCTTGCAGTTGCTGTGCGGCATGTGACATCATGCCACATGGCTGCCTGTATCGGTCCCATGCTACCCTCATGTTTCGGGCCTCCTCAACTCGGAATAAAATCCTTCTGGGTGCTCCAACAGCCAAAGAGAAAACCCAGACTTATTTTAAAACCACACTCAAAGCTGCCACTCATTGCTCGCTTCCTCGGGTCCCTTGCTGCATTCTCTGGCATTGCCTCTCTAGGCCCCATTGCAGGCCACATGCTAACTCTGTCTGCAAGTGACGAAAAAGCTCCTGTACTGTCCCCCATTGGAATTGCCCTATTCTCTCCACCAAAACTTGTCCCAGTGTCTCTTTCCTTACTAAGGCCTCCACACCGGGCAAATACTGTTGCATGCTGCACACAACTTTTAACTGGTGCTGCACAAGCCACCTCAGCTTTTACTTGTTTAGCGCTTCACTTCTGCTTTACAAAAAACAGCCTTTCTATCACTGTAACTGATGCATGTTCACTTGCCCTCAGCCATCTGCCTCACTCATTCCAAGATTCCTTCTAAGCTGTAGATGCATAATTCCCCCATCAGTTTCCTTTTTCAGCTCTTCCATCTGCTCTACAAAAAACAGCTTTTGCTGTCTCTGCAACCGCTATATTTAGTAACAATACATTTACTAAGCTAAAGATGCACAATTCTACATCAGCTTCTTTTCTTCAGCACTTCACCTCTGCTTTACAGAAAAAGCCTTGCTAACACTGTACCTTTTACTTGAGCCATAAACAATGCATTTCTCTCTCCTTTTATTTTTTTGAATTACACAGCATCATATACGTTATTAGCCACCTGCTTCTCTCTTTCTTTTTATTATATATTTTATATATATATATATATATATATATATATATATATTTTAAACAAACTTCAAATAGCCTCAACTAAATTAGCTGTTTGTTTCCTTACCTCTCTCTCTTGGTGCACAAACCTCCTAGTTAATATGCCAATCTGATATGCTTCAGTTAAGTTTAGAATCAAAACTCTAGCAAAAGTAGCTGAACCACTCTTGTGTTGGCCATTATGTACCTCCACTTGCCCTTCCCCTTCCTGTTGCTTGGCCATTGTTCAATCCCCTGGCATTCCCTTTCCTTTCCCCTTCCCCTTCTGAGCACACCATCTTGATGAAAAGGGAAGGGGTGCACCAGGACAACCTGGTCTGCCCCTTAAAGGGCAAACTCCATTATCATCATCTTAGAGGTCGGTGGCAGTTGTACATATTACAGCACTGGCACTTCCTGTAAGCTCGTCCACAGTCACATTGTTTACTTTTTATCTCATTTCACTAATCATGCTGTTTATTACTGCTAAACACTGGTTTAATTGTTTTTTTTTTCTACAGATATGTTAATTAGAAACAGTTTAAAATTATTTTTTATCTTACAGTTATCATAAAACAATAAAAAGTATAAAAAGTTTGTATAAGGTTCGGATAAGGATATGAACCATTGTTTGCTTATCAGAAACTTTTAGAACCTCAGAACCTTTTGAGGTCTTCCCTTCACTATTCCTCAGTCACCTTGAGGAAATAGGTGGCAATAATGAGTTCATGACATATGACAAGGTAACAACTGGCTAACAATAGCAAGACTACAAGTTGGGGCTACTACACAACTGTCAAAGGTGTGTGTCCCTCCCCATCCCAAAATGGCTTCACCTGTGATGCAAGCCTTAACCTACTCTGCTTTCACAATTTTTTTTTACTGGACTACACAAAAAATGGCCCTGTAGTTGCATAGGAAAAGGATGGTGACACTGTAGACAGGAGGCTACTATACAAATGCCAAAGGGCTGCCCCTCCCTCCAAAATGAGTTCACATGTGACACAAACCTTTACTGGCTCTGCTTTCACAGTTTGTTTTTTATTGGACTGCACAAAACAAAACTGGTGCTGTGCCTGTGTGGGAAATGACTTATGATACTGAAGACAGGGGCTACTATGCAACTGCCAAAGGGCTGTCCCTATCCCCAAAAAGGTTTCACACTTGAAACAACCCTTTGCCAGCTCTGTTTTCACGGTATTTCTTTGTGTTTGTTAACTAGAGTACACAAAACAAAAATTGTCCTGTACTTCCGTGGGAAATGGCTGGTGATGTTAAAGATGGGGGCTACTATGCAACAGCCAAAGGGATATCCCTCCCCCAAAAAGGCTTTACATATGATGCAAGCCTTTACTGGCTCTGCTTTTGCGATTTATTTTTTTATTGGATTACACAAAACAAAAATGACTGCATATGTGGGAAATAGCCAGCGATGCTGCAGAAAGGGGCTACAATGCAACTGTCAAAGGGCTGTCACTCATCCCAAAACAGGATTCATCCACCAACACACACACACACAGTCTCTGTTGTAAAATAAAATGTAACTTTTTTCTTAGGTCTTTCTCTGTAAAATGGTACAATCTATTTTCTTAACTTGTTTAAAGCCTTTTCTTAGTTTCTATAAACATTTTCTTGTCAAAAAAACTTTTTCTGATTTTATTTTCTGCAGTTGTGCACTGTAAAGAAAAGACAGTGCTATTGTTTGTGCTGTGCACTTGTGTGCATACTGACAACACAGCCTCTTGTTCAAGCAGTCATCCCCATCTCCCTCTTGCTTTTTCTGCACTTTCTCTTTTTTTACTTTTAAATGTTCTTCTTCAAATTCTCTTCTGTTCTGCGCTTTTCTGCATGCTAGAATGTGAGTACCCCGATACACAGCCTCTGTGACATAGTTTCTCTTTTCTTTTGTCTCTGTTCTTCTTTACTGTTCTTAATTTGCTTTCATAATCATTATTTTTCTCAAACTCTTTAGTTTTCTTCTGCAAATCTGCAGATTGTGAGCATTCTGGCCATTGCCACCCAACCTCCCAAGACACACAGTCTCCTCTCTAGTCAGTGTTTTGTTGTCTTTTCTTTGCTATTTTGCAAAGTTTTCAGTTTTTTTCTTTTTAGTAAAAAAAACAAACAAATCAAAAAACACTTTTTTCTCCTCTTATTCTGTCTATCGAGGAGACTCATAAAGTTACAAATGGCAATAAAGGTAATGAAAAGTATAACATCATACCTGGTGTTAACGCACAAGGCATATTTTCAATAGTTGGTTAGTACATGTAATTATTAAAAAAAGCTTTACATATAAACCACAATATCAGGAAATATAAATTTATATAGAAGTCCATTTTGTACATGTTGGGGTGAAGAACCGATGATATAAAATGTTCAGATGTGTATTCATATATATTCCTTCTCTTGAGAGATATTTTCTCTAGCACTCTGGATCCAATGAACTCTGCAATATATACTACAAATGTCAGGTATGTATGCTAAAAAAACAATAAAAAGCAGGACATTATTATATCAGATGCTCATTTAGTCATAATACAATAAAGAAACACTTCTATTGCAAAGTATGCCATCTTCATATACTGGAAATAAAGTGCACAGGCTCAAAGCAATCATTCACATCTGGGATATAGCGAGCTGCCCAAGTTATAGATCCATTATGCCAGAGCACCTAATATAATAACGTCCTGTTTTTTATCTTTTTTTTTAGAATACATTATTGATATTTGGAATCATTGTACTGAAGAGTCCATTGGTTCCACAGTCGTAAGGAAAATGTCTCTCAAGAGAAGGGATACATACATGAATTTACACTTTATACACTTTTACACATTTTGTACATTTTGTATCCTCAGTAATTCACCCTAACACCCACAAAATTGACTTCTATATGCATTTATATTTCCTGATATTGCAATTTTATATGTTAAGCTTTTTTCTAATTACATACTCTAAACAACTGTGAAAATATGCTTTATGGGTAGTTTATACCAGGTTTGATATTATAATTCTCATTACCTTAATTGCCAGTTTTAATTTTATAAGAGCCTACTCGTATCCTGAGGATGTGTCACATTCGTTGTTTTAAAGTTTTAATGTGTACACATCACTGGTGGTGGATAATATAAGGGCATTTCTGCATTAAATTATTAAATCTGATGAAGCTCCACTTCTGGAGTAAAACGTTAGTTGTTTTTGCCCCAATATGTCACAGCATTGCTCCCTGATATTCATTGCACTACTGCATTTTGTTGTTTTGAGTATTCCTCCTATGAATCCACATATGCTTCTTTTATGAAGCTGGTTAAAGTTTTACTGCTAAATATGGAATAAAGCTGCTTCTTATTTGATGTACAAGTGGCAAGTACACAAAAGTGCAATAGTACAATGAATAGCAGGGCAATGCAACAACAGAGTAGTGCAAAAACAACTAATATTTCTTTCTAACGCATCACTGGAGTTGGGCTCCCAGTGTCTGATTACTTTTTTCATTGACTCTAGGACCTGGGTGCTTGGCACCTAGTATTAGAAAGGGGGGACAGCAGCACTGGGGTTTGGTTGTCATTGTCTTCTACATTTTTTTATTTACTGTCTGACTCCAGGATTTGGAACTTGGTGTCAGAATGTGGGGAGTTTGGTGGAACCAGTGTTTGGTAGCAAGTGACTAATTACTTTTTATTTTAGTTTACTATCCAATCCCAGAATTGGGCACCCAGTGTTGGGTGGGGACAGCACTGGAGGTTGGCTCCTGGTGATCGTCTAGCTATAGTAATAGTGGCATCTTCAGGTTTTCAAACAGAAGCAAGATTCATATGCCTCAGACTGCTATGTGCTTGTGTCACAAACCCTCCACCCATTCCTTAATCAGCGTGCCTCACAGACCTGCCTGCCACAGACTGTCACCTGTGTTTGCCCTTCACCATTTCCTGTGCCCAAATCCAGTCCTCTCAGTGAAAATGGCATGCCCTGAACTCCTGTAAAGCTGAAGCCCAGTCAACAGTCCCCTTCATCAAGCCAAGACTGCTCAAACCCTAGGTAAAATATGGGTCTGGTTTTATAAAATTTTAATACACTCACTTTCCTGTATCAGGAGGGATTAACTTTTCTTCAGTGAATTAAAATAAAGTATCGAGTCTGTTTTGGAATGCAGATACCTCCTGAGACTTACAATACCTCTTGTTAAACAGTGAGGGGATTGGACATGATGGATCTAGAGTTCTTTACAACATTAAATAAATATGTTACAGTGAGAGGCTGGACACAATGGCCCTAGAGTCCCTTACAACATTAAATAACTGTGTTAAAGGGAGCGACTGGCCATGATGGACCTACTGTCCTTTACAACATTAAATTACTATGTTACAGTGAGGGGTTGAACATGATGTACCCAAAGTTTCTTACAATATTAAATTACTGTGTTACAGTGAGGGGTTGGATATGATAGACCCAGAGTCCTTTACAACATTAAATTACTGTGTTACAATGAGGGATTGGACATGATGGACCTAGTGTTCCTTACAACATTTAAATACTATGTTACAGTGAGGGGTTGGACATGATGGACCTAGTGTCCATTACAACATTTAAATACTGTGTTACAGTGAGGGGTTGGACGTGATAGACCTAGAGTCCCTGACAACCTAAAATTACTATGTTACAGTGATCGGTTGGACATGATGGACCCAGAGTCCCTGGCAACCTTAAATTACTATGTTACAGTGAGTGGTTGGGCATGTTGGACCCAGAGTCCCTTACAACATTACTTTACTATGTTACAGGGTGGGGTTGGACATGCTGGACCCATAGTCCCTTACAACATTAAATTACTATGTTATAGTGTGGGGGTATGGACATGATAGACCAAGAGTTGCTTTCAACATTAAATTACAATGTTACAGTGAGGGGTTGGACTTGATAGACCCACAGTCCCTGACAACCTTAAATTACTATGTTACAGTGAGGGGTTGGGCATGATGGACCTAGAGTCCCAAACAACATTAAATTAATATGTTACAGTGAGGGGTTGGACACAGGCAGCTAAAATAAAATATCAACTTCTATGTATCTTTTTAAACAAGCATTTGTAAATGCTGAATGTTGTCTTGCTGACATTGGTATTGGTAGGCATGAGTTAGAGAGATGCATAATAGGAATGGCAGGGAAGTATGGAAGTGACGCCAATCCCACACCACCCTGCAGAGACTGACAGGCATTGAGGTGTGCCTTTGGGTCATCAGCCATAACACTCATGCCATTTCACCTCACCCTACCCTGCAGACTCTGACAAGTATTGTATTGTGCCTTGAGGTCCTTGGGCCTTATGCTCAACCTATTCTATAAGGAAATATGTTGAGATGGGTGTGCTATAGGATAAATGGGGTGAACTTTGGTGCCAAAGAGTCCAAGGCACACCTTGATGCCTGTCAGTGGCTGCAGGGTGGGGGTGGGGTGAAATGGCATGAACATTACAAGTTACAAGCCAAAGTCACATCCCTGATGCTGGTCATTATTTACAAGGTGGGATGCTATGGTTAGGAACCATAATGCCCAGGGCATTTGTTGGTATCGGCACTCCAAATTTTCAACATGGGGTTTTCATGACCCCACCTCATGAAAGCATTAGGGACCTCTGCTCATGAATAGTGGCACTGTGATTTTGTTAATCTGCCCCAAACGTTGATGTCCCACAGTGACCACGCCATTTTGCACCAGATGTGTGAAACCACATTTCAGGCAGGATGTGAAAACTGACAGCTATACTGTTCATATGGAGGTGTAAAGAAATGGCAATGTTGAAAATCTGGAGTGAAAATATTAAAAATTCTCAAAGTTACAAGCTTGCATGGAAACTGTGCAATGCATGCTCATTACACAGTCATTGTGTGGAATTTTCTCACCAAATTTTCAACATAGGCATTTTGGAACCTATGCTCATGAACAGTGTCACTGTGATTTTCTTAATCTGTACCGAACAATGATTTCCTACAGCAACCGTGCCATTGTGCACCACAGGTGTGAAAACACATTTTGAGCAGGATGTGAAAAATTACAGCTGTACTGTTCATAGGGACGTGTGAAAGAATAGCAATGTTGAAAATCTGGAGTGAAAATATTTAAAATTCTCAAAGTTACAAGAGTGCATGGAAATTGCACATTGCACGCTTGTAACAGTCATTTTTTGGAATTTTTTCACCAAATTTGCAGCATAGGCTTTTTGGGAGCCCACCTCATGAACACTGTTACTGCCATTTCATTAATCAGTCCCAAAAGGTGATTCCATGCAGTGACCATGAAATCACCTTTCAGGACCAAATAACGAAATGACAGTGACTGAGTTCATGAGGTGGGGTCCCAAAAACCCCATGTTGAAAATTTGAAGCCAAAAGTCACACAGATGGCCAAGATATCCAACTAAGTTGACCCCCCCTCCATTTATGCCATTATACAGCTTACTGGCATTACTTTAGTTCACTGTCGGCTTTGAAGAGTGCAGACATGTTCCCGCTCCACCGAAGATCGTTGTGCTGGGCTCTGGAGCTAAGTATGGGGTGAGGGTGTGTGTGGGGAGGCCGGGTGTGCAGAAGGTGGGTGCAGGTTGGGGGGAGGCACCCGAAAGAGAAGGACCATTTTCTTTGTTTCAGGTTACTAAAATAATAAATAAATAATCACCGTGGACCATTTTCTTTTTTAACAGGTGTTGGGCACACTGGTGTGGGCTCCCAGTGTGTCCCACTTGTTTGAGGGATCATGTTAGCCACACTGGGGTGGGCTTCCAGTGTGGCACACAATTGGGTTGGGGCAGGAAAATGCCAGCATGATGGGGGGGTTTAAACATGCCAACAGGGGGATTGGGCCCACCGTCGTCAAGCGTGTCTGTGTTTGGGGGATGATGCAGAGGGGGATTGGGCACCCCCTCAGCAGACAAAAACAGTTAAGGGGCACATATGCTGACAGGGGATTGGGCACTCCCTAAGTTGGCTTCCTGGGAACTGTGACAGGCAGATGGCAACAGCCGCTGCCCACCATGTTTATTGAAATGTTATACTAGGCAAGGCATGCCCTGCAGTGACGGGTCTCTCCCTCGTTGCAGTGATGAAATTGTTTCAAGTTGGTGGCACACTTTTGCACTGCTGTCATAGACAGCATGCTATTTCATTCATGCCACAGAGCCCAGCTTGAAAAATTAGTGGCACCATTGGCCACAACATGGCCGCACCTCCAAAACCTGCTATTCCAAGCTACCACAATATGTTGCTTATGCGTCCATAAGACAACATAAAAAGCACACAAGAAGGCTGAAGATTAACTACCAGGATACTGTAATTAAGGGTTACAACTCAACATGTGTTGCAAGGTAATCTGAGAACAATGGGGGATGGAAGCAATAAAAAACAGAAATGCAATTAGTTCTGTAGTGGGCACTTCTGTTTCAGGCTACCGTTTCTTCAAAAGCAGATTTCTTTATAAAACAGTCCTCATTTTTAGAAAACACTTATGTTGGGAAAATCAGTGGAATTAGTACTATGCATAAAACTATTTATTTATTTATTTGCTTTTGTTGACCTGGTAAGTCACACTAGACAGCCAAGTGCCTATTTTCAGGTGCGACCCGGGAGAGTTACGAGCTTGGATAACAGGTACAGTGACAGATTGGTATTAAACACAAAGAGTATTACTTGTCATATAGAGAAATAAAGGTAAAAAGGCAACCAGTAAGAAGACACCCACCCGGGGAAGGTTACAGATGGCCTGGGAGAGTTAAGATAGAGCATGCACATACAGTGAGTGAGTCGGATTTACATACAGTGATGTTGCAGGCTTTAACAATAATAGCATTACATTAGCCAATTTCTAGTACAGTGACCAGGAGAGTAAGTGCAGTGGGCCTGGAGTGCGCAGAGACCCCCCGTGAGAGGATAGTTCAAGGGGCTACGGGGAGCAAGGACAGATGGAGGAGCCCTTCAGGAATATCCATAGGGACATTTTAAACCCTGAATGGGAGAGGGTGGACCGAGTAAGGACAGAGAATGAGTTCCATAGTTTGGGGGCATAGTTGGTGAATGCTCGATCACCCGCAAGGATGCGTGTTCTGGGAACCAAGCAATTTAGTGCCGCCCTTGACCTAAGGTGGTGGAAAGAGTTGTCAGGGTTGAGGAGCAGGGCTAGGGTAGCGGGGGTGGCTGTTCTAATGATGTTGTCAATGAAGTTCTCTATTACAAAGGTGTGATGCTTCTCAGGGGGAACCACTCAAGTCGAGTATAAAGATCACAGCGAGTATAAAGGTCACAGCGGTGTGTCAGAGGGGCGGAGAGTGCAAAGCGGAGGATGCTGTTGTAGGCCGTATCCCATTTCAAGAGGTTGGTTTTGGCACAGGGGAGAAGGTCACTAGCCCATAACAGAGGGAGGGGAGGAGAACACCCCTGGCTAGGGCTATCCAAGCGGCCAGGGTGAGGCAGTTTTTGGCTCTGTATGCGAGTCTGAGTTTAACATTCATAGCCTTGCAGATGTTTCAGATATGAAGGGAAAGGTCCAGCTGGGGGTCTAGAGTAACACCAAGGTACTTGACAGCAGCAGCTATCTGTATGGGCAGGCCGTCAGCCCCGTGGATTAGAAGGGGGGCAGGGCAGGATTTTGTTCTATTCAGGGACCCAAAGAGCATAGCCTGGGTTTTTTTGAGGCTGATGACAAGCTTATGCTCATACAGCCAGGATTGGATCTGCTTGAAGTTGGATTTAGTTGGGAATTGATGGTGCTGATGTCTCGGGCGCTATCCAATATGAAGAGGTCATCAGCGTACAGGGTGGCAAGCCCATGGGTGATGATAGATGGTAATTTGTTGATGAAAAGTGAGAAGAGCATCAGGCTGAGGACAGACCCCTGGGGAACCCCGCATTGGAAGTGGTGGGGTTGGATAGGGTCCTGTTGAAGTTGGTGCATTGCTTCCTACCAGAGAGGTAATTGTGGAATCAGGCATGAGCGGGGTTTGAGAGTCCAAGGGAGAGCAGAGTGGTGCTGAGGAGGGAGTGATCTACCCTTTCAAAGGCCTTGGATAAGTCCACGAAAATCGCACCAGTGAGGTTGCCCTGGTCGGTTGCAGTTCTGATCTGTGAGGTGACTACAGCGAGGGCGGTAGCCATGCTGTGCCCCTTCCTAAACCCATGTTGGGCCAGAGAGAGGAGATTGTACTCCTGTAGGTACTCAGTTAACTGAGAGGCCACAACTTTCTCTAGAAGTTTTGATCCGGCCGATAGAATAGCAATCGGTCGATAGTTCAGGGGATCTTTAGGGTTTCCTTGTTTGAGGACAGGGGTGACCATGGCTATTTTCTAGATATCTGAGATGACACCGGTGGTGAGAGAGGTGTTAAAGATCTGCATTATTGGCCTGGCTAGAAGGTGGGCACCTAACCTGAGCAGTTTTGGCTCGCAGTTGTCGTGCCCTGGGCCGGTATGGGGGGAGAGGCTCTGGGTCTCGGTGACAGATGCCTGCTGTAGAAAGAAGGAGGGTCTGGATGTGGGTCTGGGTCGAGTGGCATTGGGGGGGTATGTTGCAGGTGGTTGAGAGTTTGAGGACTTGGGGCAGTGGGGGCAGGAGGTAGGAGGGTGGCCTGTTCAGAGAACATAGTATTAAAGGTGTTAGCGATTGTGTGGGGGCTATTGCAGCTGACCCCATCAATGAGCAAATCCATAGCTTGCCCTCTCACAGAGCCCCCAACCATGCTTTTTATGTTCTGCCAAAAGCTCCTTGGGTTATTGGTAGAGGAGTGTAGTGCGGATCAGCAACACTCACTTTTGGCAGCCCTGATGGCTTTTTTGCAGGAGTTTCTGAGGCACCTGCAGGCGATGAGATCATCGACACTGAGAGAGGCCTTATAGGTCTCCCAGCATTTGTCCCTGAGTTTCATTAGAGAGAATAGACCCCCATGAAGCCATTTGGTGATGGTGCCTCGCACCCTCCTTCTAGTGAGGGGCACATGCTTGTTCTGCACTGGGATGTATTTGGCTAGGAATGCATCCAGTGCTTGATTTGGGTCCAAGGAGGCAGTGATCTCAGACCAATCAATTGATCTGAGGTCGCTGAGGAAGTCGGGCAAGTGGAGCTTTGAGTAGTCCCTCATCTGTATCATCTTGCTAGGTATTTTTGCCTGAGAGATGCCCCAGGTACAAAAGGTGGGTGAGTGGTCCAAGATGGCATCAGATAGGATGCCCGAGGATGTGACTCTGTCAGGCCTGTTGGTCAGGACCCAGTCAATCAGTGATCCTTTATCCCCTTGGGGGAAGGTCTCATTGGTTCAGTGATAACCTGGCTCAGAGCAAAGCCTGAGAGCAACGGCTCATAGGATTTAGAATTGCATCCCATCCAGTCGAGGTTGAAGTCTCCAATAATGAGGACCTCACTTGTCCCCATCCTAGAGCTGACGCTGTGTAGTAGTGAGGAGAGTCCAGGTAGCCTGCCTCTGGGAGGGTTATAGCAGCAAATAAGGTGGATTTTCTTTCTGAGCCCTAGTAGGAGAAGGGTGTGCAGGAACTCACATGTCGAGGGGATGTAGGTTGGTGGTCAATGGTAGACACGTTGAGGTGGACTTTATAGTAAGGTAACACCCCCCCTCTGCATTTGTTCCCCTTACAATCACACCTGATATGGCTATAACCTGGCAGGATACATATAGCGTCAGGAGTGTGTGGTTTTAGCCACGTTTCTGTGATACCCAATATATCCAGATTATAGTGGGCAACCCAGGCAGTGAGCTCGGCAAGGTTGCATAGGAGGCTGTGGAAATTTAGATGGATGATTTTTAGCCCCTTGACAGATAGCCATGGGGGGGTTGAGGGGACACAGGAGGCCATCCTGTTTGTGAGTGGTAGTTCCACCCCTGGTGGACCCAGGAGGGAGGGGTTGAGGAGGCAGCCATGCTTGCAGGGGGGGTTGATTGGGTGTGGAGGGGCCCAACAGAGCACAGGGCAGCACGGTGTGTCCGCAGTGCAGTAGTAGTGCCCAGAAAAGATGTAAGCCTGCTGTATGGGTTATTATTTTTTTTGTGTGTATCTAGTTAGCTAGGAGCTTGAGATTAATTAGGTCTGCCCCTAGTGGCAGGTTAGTATAACCTGCAAATAAAGAACTGGGCTGATAGGTTGAATTACCACCACATGTGACCACTATCAGCCTATTTAAGGGAGAGCTGACCAAGGGTGGTGGTGGGGGCGGCAGGCTATGCCCCCCCAAATGACTCAGAATGCTCAGAGAGATAAGAGTCCAGAGTTTCTAATTGCACTGTTGCAGACAGTTAAACTACCTCAAATAAGTGGTGTAAGTAACTTGCCTTTGTACCTACTCCAAGATGCTAGCTGCCAGATCACTTAAAGCAGGCATGATGAGAGAGACTAACAAACTGAAAAAATAGTGTTGGAACTGGTCTACTCAACAGAGAGAAAGGAGTATTTCATTCAACTGGTGTAGTGATTTGCAGTTGTGGAAGGATACACTGAAACTCCTAAAATGTGTGCTTTGGTATCCCATTGTTCCAGCTACAGCAAGACAGCTGTAGGCTCTACCCACAGCCATAAGAATGACTGGTTGGAGGTGAAAGGTGGCACAAGGCACTGATGAGGGCCACCCCAAATGGCTGTTAACCCAAGAAAATGACAGGTTGTGAGATCATGATTGTGATTATGCTATGAGCTATACCAGCCATTTTTAAGAAATTAATGTCCAGTTGAGCAGCCAACCAGAACATACATTTTAATTATAATTTACTCTATAATGCTGCTTTAACCATGTTAGAGCTTATGTTTTGGACCTGGAGTTAGTCTTTATGACCTCATTGCAGGGGTTGCAGGAAGTAGGCTGTTGATTAACTAGAATCTGCAGCTTATCCAATAGGTAGGGAAATGGGCAGACTGGGTGGGCCAAGTGGTCCTTATCTGCTGTCAAAGTCTATATTTCTATTGTCTCATGAGAGCTGAAGAAATGTCTGTTACATGCTAGTTCATATCAGTCAAAAGAAAAGTGTGGTTAAATTACATTGGAGTTCAAAGATAGCTATGGACATTGATGAAAACACTCTGGTATCTATGTTTGCTGATAGTCATCGATTGTTACAGCTTTAAAACAAATACTAAAGCAGGCTCAAAATGGTGACAAAGGGTACATTGTACAACAGGAGAAATTGGTGATATAAACTGTAATAAAAAGGAATTGGTACAAACATTTTGCTGTAACATAAACTACTGTTTTAAAATTCAGGCATGGATATAAAAAGATCCTGAATGATGCTGTTCACACCTTTGAAACACTGAATTTGAGCATTGTGGATAAACCAGAAATGACTGAGTTGTTTGTAATATTTTACATTCATTTAGCACAGGATATTACATAGCAAAAAATGTATGAGCAACGATGCACAACAAGGCTGCATTTCTATTGAGGGGTTCTGATGACATCAGAAGGACCCTGACAGCAAAGCTTGAGAAGTTGCTGATGTCATCTGAACCCTGAGGTGGAAACAGATCCATGTATGGTTGCCTATGTGCTATTTTGTATAGTATTTGATACGAACACTAAAATAACAAAATACTGCACTTTTTTCTTCCCAAGTAATGTTTTGTTCAGCTCAAACTATAGTGAAATAGGAGCTTAGAAGGCAGAAACCCATTGATAACTCCTCCACTAAATTATTGGATCTAACTCATTGTTACTCCCTTTGGTATGTAATCATCAAGTTTATTTTTAAATTCTGTTTTTGGCTAAGCAAGATCACTTCTGTGGGTAATGAGTTCCATGGGTTTGAAATTCTTTGAGTGTAAAAATATTTCCTTTTGTCAGTGTTAAATGTTTGACCATTTATTTGTAATGGGTGTCACCATGTAACAGTTGTATTTTGTTTAAATTCTATATTCAGATTACTCATGAGTTCTGACTCACTCAGATTGTCAACCATGAATAATAGAGCTCTGAATCTGCAGGTGTGCAATGACAAAAGATTTACATTTTTTAATTTTGTTTCATATGTATAATTCTGATAAACTGATATTAATTCAGTTGCTATTTTAGTACCGTTTCAGTGTTAGTTATTTTTTTAACTCTATTTTTATTCTCCCGCCTTCTGGAGCATCTCTCAGGCTTCCTCACTCAGCCCCGTGGCTCCATACCACCCATCTGAACTGTTCTCCCCAACCACTGCATCAGGATCAGGACTCCATCTCTCCTGCCTCCTTGGAGAGGCCCAGAGTCCCCAGGGGGAGAGTTGGGGATTGTGGTCAACATTGGGTGTGTGGGCCTGGGCTCCTGGGAGTTGCCGTTGCCTCACCCAGGTGATAGGGACTTTCTTGCTTTCTCCACACCTCCGCCTCTCTGGAGCTTGGACATGCAATGACACCCCTACTTTCACCAAAGCTCCACCCCTGCCTTACGGCTACATTGCAGGTTCCATGGCGTGACCCTGGCTGCAACCAGAGGCCACTCAGGAGCAACGCATATCCCTACTCCCATCACAGAAAGGGTGCGAAATCCTCTAGATGCTCAATCCCTTTGGCCGGGGCTCATTTCCGAACCTGGGTCGCTGCGTGGTGCAAGGTGAAGCATCTAGTGCCTCAACCCTCAGTGTCACTGGGCTGGCCCTTTTCAGTATTATTAATCTCATGTTTTTATGTGGGTACCAGAAGTGACACATAGTCAAGATGTGGATGAACATATGTGGCTCAATATTCAAAACACTGTGCTGAGCTCAAACAGATTGTGCCTGGCTTGCATCCAGTTTGCACAGGGTTGCAATATTCAAAAGGCCAAATAGCGCCAGTGCAACAGGTTAGCGCCAGCACAAAAAAATAATATATGCACAGCACAAAGTGAGGGGTGGCAACATGAATACGGGTGCAATGGTATATTCAGCACCACAGCACCATGCAATGTGTGGTAGCACAGCATGGCACAAATTAACACCCATAAAAAGGTGGCCTTAACTCTGAGCAAAACAAAGATGAGAGTGCGTACAGAGCAGCAATAGCCAAAATGGCTATATGCAACAACATCATCATGATACATCTGATGGCTGCAGTCATCAGGGAAGGATGAGAGGGAAGAAGGCCACCCTAGGCCACTCCATAGGCCAAGGAGGAGATATACTGCAAACAGAATGTACCGGCCCTGAGTGTCCTTTGAGACACTCACAGGTGACCACCTTGTGGGCCAGTATTGACTCAGTAGGGCCCTGCAGAGGCATCTCTGTAAGCTCCTGCATGAGCAGCTGTAGTCTACCACCTAGTGCAGGTATGCCATGTCAGTAGAGGAAAAGGTGACAGCTGCAATGTGTTTCTTAGCCACTGGGGCCTTCAAGACACTGGCTGGGATACTATCAGTGTGTCGCAGTCTGCCACCTCACACCTTCTGACCCAATTCCTAGATACCTTAGTGCCACATGCTGGTGAATTCATTGTATTCCCCAGCACGGCAGTGGAGTGCAGACAAATAATGCAGCAATTCTATCGTATTTCACACCTACCAGCAGTACTTGATGCCACTGACTGCACCCAGGTTGCCATCCAAGCACCCCCTGGTGAAGTTGGAGACACCTTCCTGAACTGGAAGGGGTACCACTCCATCAGTTGCTAGGTGGTGTGTGATGCATTTGGGTGCATCATCAATGTCCCAGCATGGTATCCCAGCAGGGTCCACGATGCCTTCATCTGGCACCATTCGCAGTTGTGCCAGGCATTGGAGGTGGCCAAATATCCAGCAGACATCTTGTCAGTGAATAACTTCAGCAGGCACAACCACAATCCCCCAGAAAGGTGGGACAGTGCCATAATACAGCACCCACAAGAGGTATATAGGGGAGGGTGGGGAGCTGAGGGTGTACAGGTACACAGGATGACAAACACAGTAAGGGCTGCCAAGTGCACAGGGTAAGCTACACAATGAACAAGTGATAACATCTGATAATGTTTCCTACAGGGGACAGTGCCTATCCCTTGTGACCCTGACACCTTACCCCAGTCCTTTGGCCAGCAAATGTGGCGAGGAGACATACAATGAGGCACACAGTGCAACACATAAAATTACTGAGCATATCTTTGGCATGCTCAAAATGTGCTTCAGTTGCTTGGACCATTCAGGTGGTACCCTACAATATATCCCTCAGAAGGCATGTTGTGTATTTCTAGCCTGTTGTATATTATACAACATGGTGCTCAACCATGGAATACACCTCCCAGATCCTGAGGAACATGCTGACAGTGACATGGAGCCAGATAGGCATGTCTCACGCATGTCCAGGAGGTCCCAGGAACATTGCCAGATCATCATCAGAACACTGACAGTAATGGGCAGGTGAGCGAAAACAAAATGGACAGCAGACATGCTTGCAACAGTGAATTTTCAAAATATGTACAAACTGAAAACTGTGAAAGAATGCACAGAACAAAAAATAGTAACACAGGATGCTACAGTAGTGATACAGGGATAGGGTGGGGTGTGGACAAGTACAACAGGGTGCATGGGAAGGGTGTATGTGAGGAAGGGGAGTGTAAGGATCAGCACACAACATCAGTGCCTGCTCCCACCATGGGCCTGGACAGAAGACCTACCTCAAGCCAGTGTAGGAGGGGTCATATGGACCAAGGAGCTGTAGGGCAATGTTTGAAGGGATAGTGTCACCCTGGGATGGCCACATCCACACCTCAGACTGTGTGATGCCAAGGCCAGACAACACTCAGTGATTCAGGGAGTGCCCACAGATGGCACAGTTGTAGCTGTGCTGGCTGACTGCTACCTGTCACTATGTGCTGATGTTACAAGCCAAAGGACAGTACCCACACGCCGACAGTGTGTTTATTATTTATTTTTATTTATTGAAATGTTTCACCAGAAAGGCACACTGAACAACAAGTTGCTTGTCTCCTGGTTCGACTGGGGTACAATTGGAGACTGAAATAATATGCTGTTTACATTTTGCATGACTGAGCAAATAAACATTCAGTTACATTTATAACATGGCATACAGTTAAGTAAAAACATGCCTGTGTAATATACATACATTTACAATGTGCATACCTGAGGATCATAGTACTTAAATTTAATGCAGCCATGTAGCCAACTCCTTGCAGAAGTGAAATACTATTTAAGAGACAGAAGATAGCAAATTATTGACTGAATGAGGTGAAGTGGGGTGGCAAACCAAGAGGGACGAGGGGTGGGCAGAGTAAGGCTGCTGGGGGGAGGAGAGGCTAAAAGATGGGGGAGCATTACCAGGACAAGTGATAAAAAACAGTTGTGGGGGCAAGTTAACACAGGGCTAGTGCAAGCTGCAGCCAGCTCAGGCAGAGCAAAAAAAGTGCAAATTCAATTAGCTCAGGTGAGCTATTTCCTTTTTTTAAGTGTGGAGGGGTAGAGAGGAGGGGCAGGAGAGAGATGAAGGGGAAGGGATTTATTTATTTATTGAAATTGTTTCACCAGGAAAGGCACATTGAGCAACAAGCTGCTCGTCTCCTGGTGTGACCCGGGGGGAGGGGAATAGGGGTTGGATAACACACAGGTTAGCGCCCAAGAGGTGGATAGGCAGAAAAGGGGCAAAATTCAGCAGAAGGGCAGACAGCAAGGAGAACCAGGGATAAAGGACAACCAAGGAAGGGGCTGGAGTAGAACAGCAAAACAGTCTAGGGAGGTCAAATCATGGAAAGCCATGTGTGCAAATGCCAGGAGCCTTAGCAACAAGATGGAAGATCTGGAGGCTGTCATGGTGCAGTCAGACCTGGACATTGTGGTCATCACTGAAACTTGGTGTAATGATACCACGACTGGAAGATGGCCATACCTGGCTACAACATATTCAGAAGAGACAGGGCAGGCAGGAAGGGAGGAGGAGTGGCACTGTATGTGAAAAATGACATAAGAGCCACAGAGATCCAGGAGGGAACAAAATGGGGAGAGACACTGTGGGTTAAGCTGGAAAGGAAAATGGGGCCAGCCATCAGCACAGGTGTGGTCTATAGACCACCAGCCTAGGAGGAAGAAACAGATGGGAGTTGATGCTAGCCATCCAAAGGATGGCAGACAAGGGTAGGTAGTACTGGTTGGAGACTTCAATATTCCAGACATGGACTGGAGCATCCCAGCAGCAGCATCAACTAGAAGCAGATTTATCCTGGACTCCCTTCAGAGTGCCTTCCTCAAGCAACTGGTCATGGAACCAACTCGGCAGAAGGCAATACTGGACCTTGTGCTCACAAACAGGGACAGTGTGATGGGGGTAACAGTGGGGGAGCACCTGGGGAACAGTGACCACCAGTCACTGTGGTTTGAAATCATAGAAAGAGCAGAACCAAACCACACAAAAACAGGTACCCTGGATTTTAGGGGGGCAGACTTTGGGAAAATGGGGAGATACTTGAAAGAGGCATTAAGGGGAATGGGGCAGGAATCAGGAGTTGAGGAACAGTGGCAGTATTTAAAATGGGGATTACAAGAGCAACAGAATTATGTATTAAGCAGGTTAGCACGAGGAAAGGAAGAGGAGACATTATGGTTTTCCAAAGAGGTAGCAAAGAAAGTGAAAGCCAAAAGATTGCATTCAGGCAAAATGAAAAGACACAGGCAGAAGGGGACAGGAGAAGTACAGGAGAAGTAAAGGGAGGCAGGGAGGTCAGTAAGGGAAGCCAAAGCTCAGACAGAAGAACACATTGCAAAATCAGTGGGTAGAGGGGACAAAACCTTTTACAGGTACATAAGTGAAAAAAGAAAGGTAAAGGGAGGGATAGTGAGACTGAAGAGGGAGGATGAGGGCTGTGTGGAGGATGACAACAGCAAAGCTGACATATTGAACAGGTATTTCTGCTCAGTCTTTACTGAGGAAGAGGAGGGTAATGGGTCTGAACGGAGTATAAAGGGTGAGAATGGTGCAGAAATGGACACAAGTCCCTTTACACATGAGAGGGTCCTGAAGAAACTGGAAGGAATAAAAGTTGATAAAGCAATGGGGCCAGATGGGGTGCACCCCAGGGTCCTTAAAGAACTAAGAGAGGTGGTGGCTGAACCTCTGGCTATCCTGTTTAGCCGATCACTGGAAACAGGGGAGGTACCCAAAGACTGGAGGATAGCAGATGTAGTCCTCTTACACAAAAGTGGGAACAAAGAGGCAGCGGGGAACTACAGACCAGTCAGCCTCACCTCGGTAGTGGAGAAGACCATGGAAGCACTACTGAAGGAGAGATTGGTGGAATATCTGGTTGTCAGTGGACTACAGGACCCAAGGCAGCATGGTTTCACCAGTGGGAGGGCATGTCAGACCAACCTCATTGAATTTTTTGACTGGGTGACTAGGGAGGTGGATCAGGGGAGGGCAGTGGACATGGCCTATCTGGACTTCAGCAAGGCCTTTGACACTGTGCCACATAGAAGACTATTGCACAAACATTGCACAAACTGGGGAATATGGGTGTGGGCAGGACAGTAGTGTGGTGGGTAGGTAACTGGCTGGGTGGAAGGACACAGAGGGTGGTGGTAAATGGCTGTCACTCCAGAGAGGGAAGAGTGACCAGTGGGGTACCACAGGGATCAGTGCTGGGACCGGTCCTATTCAATATCTTCATCAGTGACATTGCGCAGGACCTAGAAGGCAGAATTTTACTGTTCACTGATGATACAAAGCTCTGTAACAGAGTAGACACACCAAAGGGTGTAGACAGAATGAGAAGGGACCTGCAGAAACTTGAAGAATGGTCAGGGTTTGGCAGTTGAAATTCAATGCAAGGAAGTGCAAGATAATGCATATGGGGCACAAAACCTGGCACAATATATCAGTTGGGGGTGAGGATATAGCATGCACCAAGCAGGAAAGGGATCTTGGGGTTATCATCTCTGATGACCTCAAGGCAGTAAACAGTGTGACAAGGCAGCAGGTAAAACAAATAGGATGATGGGATGCATAGGCAGGGGCATCACCAACAGGAAAAGGGAGGTCATAATTCACTATACAAGACACTAGTGAGGCCCCACCTGGGTACACTGTGTACAGTTCTGGAGACCTTATCCTACGTAAGGGCATAGACAGGGTAGAGAAGGTTCAGAAGAGGGGCAACAAAGATGGTGCATGGATTGCATCACAAGTCCTATGAGGACAGGTTGAAGGAACTGAACATGTACTCCCTGGAGAGAGAGGAGGAGAGGGGATGTGATAGAGACATACAAGTATCTTACAGGGAGGAACAGGGTGCAGGAATACAGTATTTTTAAGCGAAAAGATGTTCCAGAACTAGAGGGCATGGGATGAAGTTGGAGGGAGGACGATTCAGAGGAAACTTGAGGAAGAATTTCTTCACAGAACAGGTGGTGGACAAGTGGAACACCCTGCCAGAGGAAGTGGTGGGGGCTGAAACAATCACGGGATTTAAGAATGCATGGGATAGACATAAAGGAATTCTGGAGGTCATGGGTAAGGGGCAACAGACTTCTTGGAAAACATAAACTGAACTTACAAGCTCAAATGGGCAGACTGGGTGGGCCATAGGCCCTTATCTTCCGACACTGTCTATGTATCTAAGTATCTAGGTTATCAATTTGGAACATTTAACAGTAAAATACAATTTGGCTACATTATGGTGTGAGTACAGGTGAGAACACAGACAACCAGGTTACAGATTGGCACATGGTACACATAATACAAATACTGTATGTGAATATACTGTAGTATGTATTTCACGGGTTGAACAATTACAGATGAGGACTCACAAAAAGTGGATAGCTATAACAATACATTAGTACGTAGGTTCAAAAGTGCATCAGTTGGGCAAATAAGCCAGCTTCGTAGCATTTGCTATGTGCCGCTGGTCAGGCAAGAAGAGGGGAGTGGTGCAGTCCAGACAGAGTCAGGTACACGAGTAAGTTACCATGAAGAAATTTGCTAGTTTGGTGGAGAGGGAGCTGGCAGAGGAGGAGTGATGAATTTGCCAAAGGTGCTCATTCCAGAGCTTAGGGAAGCAGTGAAAGAAGGTTGCTTGGCCAACAGTGGTCCTCCACAGAGGGATTACAAGTTGGTGGGAGTGGAGGGATCTGAGGACATTGGTGGGGTTGGGGGCAGACCACAGTGTGGTGGAAAGGTAAGATGGGAGGACACCTAGCCAGAACTTAGAGATAAATTTGGCGCAGTGCATAATGCATTGGTTTCTGAGGGATGGGAATGCCAGGGACCGGTAAAGGTCACAGGGTGGGTGACGGGAGGGGCATCAAGAGCAAAGCGGCAGAAGGCATTGAAAAGGGTATCTAGTTTCATTAAGGTGGACTTTGGAGCGGCACTGTAGATGTCACAATAGTCAAAAGAGGGAAGTATCTTCTGGACTAGTTCCCAGCGCACAGTTAGAGGGAGGCTACTATGGTTTCTGCACAGGGCTCTGAGCTTGGAGGACCATTTTTTCATGATAGCATCGATGTGGTCAGCAAAAGATAGATGCCGGTTGAGCCAAACCCCTAAGTAATGGAATGAAGTGACATCATCCAGTGTATACACATCCAGGTGCAGAAGATGGGAAGGGAGGGGAGCCTGGACAGGCATTGTCATGTGCTGAAGGTCGTGGTGGCAGTTTTTTTAGCATTGAGGGAGAGCTGGCACATGCTGAACCAATTCTGAATTTTGATGAAATCAGCTTGGAGGAGATTAGAAGCTACTGTTTCTGGGGAAGTGTCTGAGGAGAAAAGTACAGTGTCATCTGTGTACATGTGGATTGAGGAATTAGGGCAGATGAGTGGCAAGTCATTTAGAAAAATGGAGAACAGAATGGGTCTGAGCACTGACCCCTGAGGGACGCTGGCAGTTATAGGAAGGGGGGCAGATATAGCATCGGAGATTCTTACAGATTGTGTTCGGCCAGTGAGGTAGGAACTGAACCAGTTGGTGGTGGCAACGGAGAGATCAGATTCAGAGAGGCATGAGAGTAGTAAGGTGTGAGAGACAGTGTTGAAAGCTTTAGCAAGGTCAACAAAGATGGCTGAGGTGATCTGTCCCTTACCCATACTGGAGAGTATAGTGCCAGTGAGCCTTGTCAGGGAGGATGTCGAGGAGTGACCCTTTCTGAAACCAGACTGGAAAAATATGAAGAAGTTTGAGTTGGAGAGAAAGGAGGTAAGTTGTGTGAGCACAAGGTGCTCTTGCAGTTTAGCAAGAGTCAGGAGGAGAGAGATAGGGCAGTAGTTTGATGTGGAGGTAGGGGCACCTCCTTTAGGGAGGGGGATGACTATGGCATGCTTCCATACCTGGGGGACTGCTGCTGAAGCGAAGGATAGATTTAGTAGACTGGCAAGTGGGATAGCTATGGCAGGGGCAGAGAGGTAGAGGAGTTTGGGGTCCAGACCATTGGGGAATTTGCCTTTTGATGGGTTGAGAGGTGGCAAGGCATCAAGTGCATCTGCTGATGAGATGTCATTCAAGGAGAAAGTAAGAGGCACATGAGGCTTCTTTATTTCTGCAGTAGGTGCGCAAGGAGCAGGGGTGGGCAGGGAGGAGAGGAACGATGCAGCACATATGGAGAAGTATGTGTTGAACTCGGCAGCTACAGCACTTGGTTCTAATAGAAGGGAGTTGTTAATATTTAGGAGTGGCGTGGGAGTTGCGGTTTGCGGGATGAAAGGGGAGTGAATGACCTTCCAGAATTCTGAGGGATTATTTAAGTTTGTCTGGAGGGAGGAGTTGAAATACTCAGTTTGGGCCAGACGAGTTGCTCTGATGCACTTGTTTTGAAACATCTGATATGTGGAGAGGTCTTGTGGGTGGCGTGAGGAATTATGAGCTCTCCAGGCTTGGTCACAGGTGATTTGGCATGCTATGAGTTCAGGGGTGATCCAGGGCAGGTGGTTGCCCTGTACCCTCGTGCAATGCAGTGGGGCATGAGTGTCCCAGACATTGAGGAATGTGCTTTTGAAGTGAAGGAGGGCATCATCAATGGAGAAGATAGTAGTGGATGGGGCCCAGCTTGCTTGGGTCAGGTCATCTAACAAGGGAGCAAGATTGAGGGATTTGTAGGACCATTGGACGAGGAATTTAGGGGATGAATTTTACGGACTATGTAGGTAATACGGTGAACACTTAGGGAGTCTGGGAGTAGACCAGACTTGATGAACCAGTGAGGGTGGGTGGTGAGGGCCCAGTCTAGAAGACAGTGGTTGCCTGATTTGAGGTTTAGGTGAGAAGGTTCAGTGATGATTTGTGAGAGATTTAGCCCAGTTACATCAGTCCGGGCTTTATTGAGGGCTGGTGATAGCCAATTGTGATTAAAATCTCCCATTATATATAATTCACCTTTAAGGGTAAGGGAGGAGATATGCATGAGGAGGTTGGTGACGGTTGGGGCAGGTGTGCCTGGTTGGCAGCATATGCCTGCAATGTAGATTGGGAGCGAGAAAGGGAGGGACAGTTGTAACAGTAGAAGCTAATAGGCTTTAGGTTCACCCTTAGCTAGGATAATGGAATAGTGCAAGTCCGAGTTTACATAGACGGACACTCCACCACCTCTGGTAGCCCTGTCCTGACGGGCCACGGCATAGCCTGAGATAGCGACCAATGGGTCAAGTGATGTTTTTATTGAGCCATGTTTCCAATAGGGTGATAATGTCAGGGGCATAGTGGGTAGCGAGTACTTGGAGAGAATCGAGTATGTGAGCAAGTCTTCTTATATTTAGATACAGAAGATGCAGGTCACAAGGGAGTGGACTTCCAGAGGGAAATGAGGTAGGGGATGGGTTAGGAAAGGAGCACATTGAGAGTGGGAGGAAGGTGTGGATAGCGGGCAGGGGTTAGGGTGTATATCGCCTGCTGCAAAGAGCAGGAGCGTGAATGATAGGTAGCGTGTAAACAGTTGCAAGCACCAGGAAGTGAGTGAGCGTCACCTCGGTAGTGAGCAAGAATGATTTTTAGGGGCTGGGCATGGGGTGGTAAGTTGAAGTAGTGTCCATGAGGGCGAGGGGTTGAAGAGGAAGGGGCTGGGTCATGTGACCGAGTGGGCCCAGGCTTGGGTGTGAGTATAAGAAGTCATCAAGCTGGTGTAGTAATAGGGTCTAGTGAGGATTGGCAGAAGGGGGAGGGGAGTTTGTGAGCAGTAGGTGGCAGGGTTGAGAGGAGAGGATGGTGGCAGATAAGAATACAAATAATTAATGGCAGGTAGCTAGGCAGGAGGGACATGGCTCCCACACCAAGTGAAGGTGGCACCCTGTTTACAGTGGCTGCACTGTGGAGGAGGAGGAGTGAGCAATGAGGAAGTGGGTGAGGGAATATGATAGGATCGTGAGAGGGACTGAGACCAATTACAGGAAGGTCTTAGGTAGCAAATGGGAGAGTGAAGAGAGAAAAATGGGTGGGGAGATAGTGTATTTAAAGAGTGGAGGGAAAGGGCCGAATTTCCCTCAGTAATTCAGAGGTACTACAATTTCTATAACTAATCTGCTAATTTTTAAACTGAGCACCAGGCAGCAAGAAAGGGTAAAAGTCCTGTCCAATCAGAGTGGGGAAATTAGAAGCGCCCATGATCCGATTGGCTGCGCTGCCGCTGTACTTTGTTGTGAGCTTGAGTCTGGGGTCCTGGTCTCAGTCGGTGGCTGGAGGTGCCGACCAACTATAGGGAGCTGTGGCAGTCCTATTCAAGGGCAAGCAGCTGATGGGATAGAAGAAAAAAGCTGTTTAAATAGCAGGTTAGGCAGTTAGACAGAGCTTAGAGGGTGGTAGAAAATTAAGACAAAGGGGCTGGGATTTTGGCGCCAAAAGCAGAGAGATTGCTAAGGAGGTTGAGTAACAACAGAAAATAGCCAGAAAGGAGCTGTAACACTTTTAAACTGTACAAACAATTTTCTTCAGTAACACAGAATTTCCCTCAGTAATAGAGAGGTACTACAATTTCTACAACTGTAATCTGCTAATTTTTAAACTGAGCGCCAGGCAGCAAGAAAGGGGAGAAGTCCTGTCCAATCAGAGTGGGGAAGCAAGAAGCGCCCGTAATCTGATAGGCTGCACTGCTGCCGTACCTTGTTGTTCAGGGTCCTGAGGATGAGTCATGCCTAGAGCTGGCCCCTCCAGTAAGTGGAGAACCCCACCAGTAACTGAACAAGGTGGGTGTAGATTGGGTGGGTGGGGTATGAGTGGAGAGGAAGGAAGGAAGAGTTGCCTAATTCTAGGCCTCTCCAGGATGTGGAGAACCCTGCCAGGGGGCAGAACTAGGTGAAGACAACTTGAGTAGGGAGAAATAGGGGCAATGTGATGAGGGAAGGAAGAGGAGGGAAGGAAGAAGCTGTGCCTAAATCTAGGCCTCTCTAGGATGCTGAGAACCCTGCCAGAAGGAAGAATCAGGTGAGGACAAGTTGGGTAGAAAGGACTACAGGGGGAGGGCGGAAGAGGCCGGCCTTGTGCTTGACCTCCACCAGGATGCTGAGAATCCTGCAAGGGGGCAATACTAAGTGAGTGAAGGAAGGTAATAGAGGATATTGAGGGGTAGTAGAGGGGCAGTGGTAGAAGTAAGGGGGTAAGCAGTAAAAGGAGGGGTGAGTGTGCTGAGGAGCAGGATTCAGGGGGAGAGGTTTTGTTAGGGACGAGTGGCATGGAGAGGAGCAGGGTCATATAAGGGCAGTTAAGGAGGGGTAAAGCAGGAACAGCTAGATGAGAGAAAGTTATGCAAGGCAGAGGCTAAGGAGTAGGAGGAGGAGGAGGAGGAGGAGTGCCATATTTTGGGGGGAGGAAGTTCCAGATTTTTGGGAAATGATGGGTGAAACCTGACTGGCCGATAATAGTGGTTCGTTGGGGGACCAACAACGTGTGAGTTTCACTGGATCTGAGCAAGTGGGGGGGGGCGTGAGCATGAGAGGTAGAGGGGAAGTTCTCCTAGCCAGAATTTAGAAGTGAGTTTGGCACAATGAGCGAAGTGCTTGTTGGCAAGTGGGGGAAGGACAGGGCGTGATAGAGGTGATGCGTGCATGAAGGAGCATCAAGGGCAAAGTGGAAGAAGGAGTTAAAGACAGTGTCTAGTTTGGTTAGGGAGGATTTGGGAGCAGCACCACAGACCACGTTGCAGTAGTCAGACATGGGGAGGATCATTTTCTGGACTAATTCATGCCATGCCATAGGAGGAATGCAACTACATTTCCTATGTAAGGCACCAAGCTTGGGTGCAGTTTTTGCAGGATGACGTCAATGTAACCAAGAGAAGTTGGGGTGTTGGACCAGCCAGACCCCAAGGTATTTGAATGAGGAGGTGTCCTCTAGGATTGTCCCATCAAGGGTATGGAAGGAAGGTAAGGGGTGGAGCCTAGAGAGTCTCTGCCTGGTGCCAAAGGTCATGGAGACAGTCTTTTTGCCATTTAGGAATAATTAATGTGAGGCAAACCATAGCTGAACCTGGTGGAAGTCATGCTGATGGGTGGTTGCTACATTGGAGGGGCATTTGCCAGCGGAGAACAGGACGGTGCTGTCGGCGTACATATGGATAGAAGAGATAGGGGGAGCATACTGAGGGCAAGCCATTAAGGAAGATGGAGAAGAGAATGGGGCCAAGCACAGAGCCCTGTGGGGCTCCTGTGGAAATGTGGAGGGGGGAGAAATTGCATCCTGGATCTTGATGGATTGTGTTCTGCCTGAGAGGTAATCTCTAAACCAGTTATGGGCAACAGTAGATAAACCAGCAGCCATAAGGCATTCAGGAAGCAGGGCATGGGAGACTGTGTCGAAAGCCTTGATGAGTTTGAAAAAGATAGCAGAGGTAATGAGGCCATTGTCCAACCCGGTGAGGATGGAGTCAGTGAGCCTGAGAAGGGATTTGGTGGTGGAGTGGTTCTTCCAAAAGCCAGACTGGAACAGGGTGAAAAAGGAGGAGTCAGTGAGAAAGGAGGTTAGTTGAGAGAGGACCAGGTGTTCTTGGAACTTGGCAAGGGCAGGGAAGAGGGAGACTGAGCAAAAGTTAGCAGGGGAGGAGAGATCACCACCCTTTGGGAGAAGGAGGATCACCACATGTTTCCAGGGCAAAGGGACTGATGAGGACAAGAAGGAGAGGTTTAGGATTAAAGAGAGAGGGTAGACTATAGCAGAAGCTGAATGGTAGAGGAATTTAGGGTCAAGGTCATTCGGTGAGGAGCCTTTGGAAGGATTAAGAGAGAGTAGGGCCGTTAGTGTTTCCTCAGGGGAGACAGCAGAAAAGAAGAAGGAAGGGAGGGCACAGGGGTTGAGTGCTGGATGTGGGAGGATGAGGAAGGGGGAGGTTTGTAGGGAGGGACTTTAGAAAGGCTGTGACACAGGAGTGTAATAGGGTTAAACTCTTGAGCCATTGAGCATGGTTCGGAGACCAATGTGTTATTTATTTTAAGCACTTGGGGTGGCAGATGCGATGGGGGGGGGGGGATAGGCCATGGACCACTTTTCAGAATTTGGAGGGTGTGTTGATGTTTTTGAGAATAGATATTCAGATTTGGCTAATCTGTGGCTAATCTGGTGGCTTTAGTACAGGCTTTTCTTAGCATATGATACTTAACATAGTCTGATGAAAGCTGGGAGGCCTTATGCTTCCTCCAAGCTTTGTCACTTTCCCCGAGACAGTCCAGTTCATTGAGAAGGGGTTAAGGTTTAGGGAGCTGAAAGAGCGGAGCTGCAGGATTTTGTGTGGTGGTTTTGTCTATTGACCTTCCTGACGATGAAGATAAGGTGGTACTCGCTAAGGGCATCTGGGAGTATGCCTGATTTAATGACTCTGTGGGGGTTGGAGATGAGAACCCAGTCTATCAGAGAGGGACGAAGGGTTTTATGGTTTAGGCGGGTAGGTTCCAGGATGAGTTGGGAGAGACTGAGGGCCATGATGTCATTTAGTGTTTTGGATGTTGTTGAAGACAGCCAGTTTAGGTTTACATTACCCAGGATATATAGTTTGCCTGTATGTGAGAGGGAAGTTATAGAGGTAATGAGATCCAATGTGTCAGATGTGTTAGAACCAGGGTGACAGTAGATCCAGGCTATGAATATACAGTAGGGGAGGTGAAAGGCAAGGTAATGTTTACAACAAGCACTTCATAGGCAGAGGGCAAGGAGGATGAGAGAATGGTTGTGAACTGGAGTGAGAACAGGATATACATGGCTACTCCACCTCCCCTGCCAGTCCGATCCTGTCTGATTATAGAGTAGCCTGGTATATCAATGGATAGAGCAGGTATTTTAGCATTTAGCCAGGTTTCCGTTAAAATTAGAATATCAGGTGTGAGGGAGATTTACCATCGGTTGCAAGAGGTCAACTTTTGAGATAAGGCAACAGATGTTTAATAGAAGTATTTTCTGGCTCTTGGGGAGGGCAGAAGGAGGAGGGTGGGAAGCTGGTGAGCTAGTGGTAGGATTGCATCTGGCAGAGGCAGGTGTAGTGGGGCCAGGGTTAGGATAGACATTACCTGATGTGAGTAAGAGGAGTGCCAGTATGAGGAAGTGGAGTTTAGGACATTTGTGCGAGCTGAGTATTTGGGAAGTATTTGGGGGTGGGGGTGGGGGTTAGGTGAGATAATGATAAGGAAGTGAAGGAAAGCATAGTGGCTAGGTACTGAGAATAGGGAAGCAGGGGTAGGGGGATGGTAAGGGAAGTGAGTCCAGAGTATTAGGGGTGATGACGGGGTTATGGCAAGAATAAAGATAGAGGGTAAGAGAGTAGGGGGAAGGTGAGAGAGTTTTTTTTAGATTGAGGAGAGAGTGGAGCTAGAGTAGATAAAATTGAGAGAAGAATGAGAAGGAGGGGAAGTGGCGATAGAGGGGTAGGCATGTTGTAAGTAAACGAGGGAGCTAAATAAGCCTGGGATTACAACACAATGGAAGGAAAGTAGGACAGTGGTGCTGGTAGAAAGTAAAGTGTTGTGAGTAGAGGGTGCTAGTAGCAGCTACCAGCAGCAGCAATTTTTGTGAGAGCCTAAAAGGAGAGCCACTTAGAGAGGGACTGATGAGGAAATGTAGGAGAGAAAGTTGTGCTTAAAGGAAGCAAGAAGTAATTGGGTAGAGTATAATTTTAATCTTAGGAGCTGTCTATATCTGGGCCAATGAGCAGTGAAGGAGGATAAAGTAGGAGTGTCTAAGGTGCATTTAATAGAGGTTCGTGTCAGGAAGGGCGAGCGGGACAAAATACAGATACAGAGAGCAGAAATAGTTGGAGATATTAGCGGCGCTTAGGACAAGCTAGCAAAAGCCGAAATTCTGCTTCCCAAGAATGGGCCAATCAAAGGCAAAGCTGTGAAGTGCTGCAGCCAATAGTGGGTCAGACTGTCAGGCAGAGCCAATCAGATTCCGTTCTCAGAGTCCCGGTTAATCCTGAGCAGTGTACCTGGAGTCAGTGAACGTGTTGCGGGTGAGTGAGGTGGCACAGCCCAGCTGGCTTTTCCACCACCTTGGAGAATTCGACAGAGCCCCAGTCAGGAGCTAGACCAGCACCTGGAGAGGAATAGTAAAAAGGAAAGGCTTTAGTGAGGAGGGCTTAACAAGGGTGGTGAAACTGAATGTAAATCGGGGGTGGTGGCAGCAAGACAAAAGAGATAGAGCATTTAACTGAGGGGAGGGGGTAGTCTGGCACCAGCACCTTCCAATCTGGAGTTAAGGATAGAAAGAGAAGAAGGAAGGGAGGGTAAGAAGGCAAATAAATAGGAAGGGGGAGGAAACATTAACTTGCAGAGCAAGTGATAGGACAGCACAGCTAAGATAGAAGAAGAAGAAGAATCAGGATTTATATAGCGCTTTTCATACACAGTATCCCAAAGCGCTTTACAAGCAATGCTAGACTAGTAGTGAAGTGACCGAATGTGTGGTGGCAGCCATATTGCACATCATCACCCACACACACACAGCCTGGATAATTGCATGAACCAGTTTATGGGAAGGGGAATATTGGCCAGGACACCGGGAATGCTCCCTGCTCTTTACAAAGAGTGCCCTGGGTTCTTTTACTTCCACCTGGACAACACCAGGATGGGCAGAAAGGACCTCGGTTTAACGTCTCATCCGAAGGACAGCACACCCCAGCAGTACAGCACACCCCAATACTGCACTCTGATGCCAGCGATTTTTAGGTGCAAGTCCAATCCTGGTGTGGGACGAGAATCCACGACCTTCTGGTCCAGAGGCAGATGTGCTACCAACTGAGCCACGCTGTCACCTAGATAGATGGAATCCGGCAAGGAGAGTGAGGGGTGAGCTTCAGTAGAGTAGGGGATATGGTAATTTAGATCAGGCTAAGGAGAGCGAAAAGGGAGAGCTCAGCCTGGAAGGGAAAAAAAAGCTGTTAGGGAGAGCATCAGAGAGGGCTTAGAAGATGCATATGCATATAAGTAACAGTCTAGAAAAATCCCCAGCAATTTCCTCTCACAGGCTCAGCTAGCTAAGATCAAAATAAAATACACTTCTTAATCTAGTTTAAATTTGCAACAAGGCAGTTCTCCAAGGATCAGCACAATTAGCTAAGAGCTCTGTACAATGATCTAACACAATTAACTAGAAGCTCTACACATTTCTACAGCCCAGCTACCTAAATGCAGTACAGTAAATGTGCTTGTTGCACAGGACTATCTCACTCAAATTCAAAGCAACTTTACTAGCAATTACTGGATTAAAATAATATAATTCCCCATGCTGTAATTGAAAAGAACAAAATACAGAAAGCAGAAATAGTTGGAGATACTAGCAGCGCTTAGGGCAAGCCACAAAGAGCAGAAATTCTGCTTCCTGAGAATGGGTAAATCAAAGGCAAAGCTGTGAAGTGCTGCCCCCCAATAGTGGGTCAGACTGTCAGGCAGAGCCAATTGGCATCCATTCTCAGAATCCCAGTAAATCCTAAGCAGTGTACCTGGAGTCAGTGAAGATCTTGCGAGCAAGCGAGGTGGCATGGCCAGGCTGGACTTCCCACCACTTCTACCACCTCCAAGAATTCAGTGGGGCCCCTTTCAGGGGCTAGACCAGCACCTGGAGAGGAATAGTAAAAAGGGAAGATGTTAGTGAGGAGGGCTTCACAAGGGTGGTGAAATTGGATCTAAATGGGGGGTGGGGGCAGCAAAACAAGAGAGAGCAGTTAACTGAGGGGAGGGGGTAGTCGTGTAGCCGATGTTGCATTGCTGCCTGGCCAGCCCAGCCTCCCATAATGTGGCAGTGAGCTCCCTCACTGCCCCAGTTAGGTCAGCAAACATCTGGTGGAGGGCATCCAAGAAGCATACCTCATGCTCCTCTGCACGCTGTTCCTCATGCTGCAATTGGCGTGCAAGGTCTCTCTCTGGTGTGTCAATTCCTGCTGCATTTCTCTCCTGAATGCATGCAGCTCATACTGTGCAGCAGACTGTGAGTCCCCCTGTAGACTGGAGGAGCTGCTCAGCCTCTGAGTTGTCCTGTCTCTGGTGGGCATGATCACCAGAGATGGTAGGTGGATGTGGGTGTGGGCAACAAGTGTGGTGTGTGCACCCCACACCCTGTGTGAATAGTGGTGGCAGTGGCTCACTGGCTGAGGAGCCATGCATGTCATGGGAGTGGGTAGGTGGGGCAACATGCTGGCCACCCAGAGACACCTGTGGTGTGGGCTGTGTGACATAGGAACTTGTGGGCATGGAGGTCACACCTGTTGCGGTGGTGGTGGAGGGGATGGTGGTGGTGGCAGTTGAGCTAGAGGAGGCATGATCCTCCAGGGACCCTGCCAGCACAGATGGTACAGTGTGCCTGGTGGGTGACTATGTGGTGGCCATGATGGACCCCCTGGTCGGGGGGTTCGAGGGACACCTCTGATGGTGAGAACCCCCCCCATTTGCAGCAATGGCAGCTAAATAGTCCCTAGGAGAATGTAGGCATCCTCATCACTGTCACGCAGTTTGTTCAGTAAAGTAAGTAAGTAATTTATTATTTGTTAGGTGCCCAATCCTGGAGGTGATGGGCACCCCATAGTAAAACATTTTGACAGAGCATTAAAACAATCAAATTATATAAACAATTTCCACAGCAATTAAATAATTAACGTTTGTTTGTGCAGATTAAAAAACATCAGCAGGGAATGCTAAACTAAAATGGTTGGTCTTTAGGCCCCTCCTGAATGCCTCCATGTTAGGGGCCTCCCTCAAAGGTCTTGGCAGCGAGTTCCAGAGGACTGGGTCGGCCACCCTGAATGAGTGATCACCCAAAATTTTCAGCCTGGTCCTTGGAACCGCCAGGAGGCCCTCGGTGGAGGAACAAAGGGAGTTGGCTGGGATGGCAGGGGTTAAATGTCTGACAGGTAGCCAGGGCCTCATCTGTATAGGGCCTTATAGGTCAGCGAGCCCACTTTGAGGAGAATCCTCCACCTAACCAGCAGCCAGTGCAGATCTCGCAGGACTGAGGTTACATGACAGGACCTTGACAGTCCTGTGAGCAGCTTGGCTGCTGCATTCTGCACTAGCTGCAGCTGGCAGAGGTTGACTCCACTGACCCAAAGATAAAGAGCATTACAGTAGTTGAGCCTGGAAGTTACAAAGGCATGCACCAGCAATGGCAGATCTTTGGGTGGAATTAATGGATTAATTCGGGCAATGTTTCTGAAATGGTAAAAAACACTTTTGATGACAGCCAACACCTGAGCTTCAAATGTCAGCTTGTTGTCAAGGACAATGCCCAGATTTCTCACCCTTAAGGATGCCATTAATGGGGTCAACTCCAGGATCAAGCCTGTTGCCATCCTAGAGGCATCCCCATCATGCCCGCAACCTGGCTCAATCACCAGCACCTCCGTCTTGTCTGGGTTAAGTCTCAGCCAGTTAGGATCTTGGCAAGGCATTTCTTCAGCACATTGATGGCAGCTTTTGTCCCTGGTACAAAAGAAATGTACAGCTGAGTGTCATCTGCATAACAGTTAAAACTCAAGCTATATTGTCTGATAAGCCTCCCCAGAGGCAGCATGTAAACAGCAAACAACATCAGTGACAGGATCGAACCCTGAGGAACTCCACAGATCAGGGTCATTGGGAAGGAGAAGAAATTCCCCATCACTACCCTCTGTCTTTTGTCTGAGAGAGGACTCAAACCAGTTGATAACAATACCAGCATGTCCACAATACTCTGCAAGGCAATGCAGCAATACAGTGTAGCCCATGGTGTCAAATGCAAATTGAGGAGAATGAGAATTGGCAGTTCTCCTCAATCTCTAGCCCTGAGTAGGTCATTATGCATCAGGACTAGTGCCATCTCTGTTCTGTGCCTCATCCTAAACCCGGACTGGAATGGATCATAGATGTCAAAGGTCTCCATGTGTTCCTCAAGCTACAGAGCCACTATCTTCTTGACAACCTTTCCTAGAAATGGAAGGTTAGAGGTAGGTTTATAATTCACCAGGGCATCGGTGTCAAAATAATTCTTTTTTTCAGAAGGGGCTTTACCAGCGCCACCTTAAAAGTATCGGGGAAGACCCTATCAGATAACAAACACCTAGCTTTCCTTGTGAACACTGGACCAATAGCCTTGACACAGCCCACTAAGACACGTTCCGTGCCAGGGTTCAGTTCACAACACGTGGGCCGCAGCTTTGAGATCACCTTGGAGACCTTGGCCACCTTCACCAGCTGAAACTCCACCCAGACATTGGGAGTGCCTCTGCTCCACACAGACCCCACCCTGTGAAACTGGTCTAGACCTACTGGTGAGATCCTGGCCCGAATCAAGGATACCCTATCAGAGAAGAACAGAGCAAACTCAACACAAAGTGCTATTGAAAAGGCTCTTTTTGGCTGTAGGCAGACTGAGTGAAGCAGTCAGTCCATAGTCCAAAAGTGCTGAGCTGGTCTGTTCTTCCCTGTGGCAATCTCCCTGGACAGGAACCCTGCCTTCTTATGGTCGATTGCCCTTTGGTCATCAGCATAGTGATTCCTCAAAGCCAATCTATCCTCCACTGACCGAATCCTCCACCAGCAATGCTTTAATCTCTGACCCATGGTCTTCATCGCCTTGAGATCCCCATCAAACCATGGGAATCTCAAGTGAGAGGACTTAGGTTGTATACAGACCAGGATGATGGCATCAAGTGCCCCAGAGAAAGCCCTTTTATAGGCACCCAAGCCAACTGCACAAACAGCACTAACACTGGAAAAATCAAGTACCGCCATCAGTCCCTCTGGGGACAATCCCCTTAAAGGGCAATAGCTGATCATCTTAACAGGGGATAGACTATCAGTGGGGCCCCTCCAAATGACAATTTTACCGTACAGTGATCAGGCCAAGTGACCTGATCAATCTTGAGGTCAGTGACCTCAAGACCCAGTGAGAATACCAGGTGCAAGGTGTGGCCATGAATGGGTCAGAGGCAACTGCCTGTGCAAGACCCAGCAATATCATCAGCTGGAGGAGGTCAGAACCAAGTTGCGAGGATTCATCATTGATCCTGGCATTCAAGTCCCCCAGAACTAACCATCTGGGTGACTCCAACACCCTGTTGGCAATGAAGTCCGCAGCCTACTGCAGGAATTCTTTGCCCAACCCCAGAGAGCGGTAAACCAGGAGAATTCTGCACACCGCACCTGGACACCCATGCACTGCCACACATTCAAATGATGAGCTAGAGCCCACCAGCTGTACTAAGAAATTCAGGATGGATCAAAAACAGATGGCCACACCCCCACCCCTGTGATCTCTCCTTGGGCAGTGAACCACAGAGTACCTGGCAGGGACTGATGCCTCCAAAACTGGACCAGCATTGTCCCCCCAACCAGGTCTTCGTGATGCATGCCAGGTCGACTGAAGAAATCAGATCTGACATAATTGTGGTCTTGTTTCTCATTGACCTGGCATTGCACAACACTGTCCAGAGAGAATCAGTGGTGTCTGAAGGTCCTTTAGCTGCTTGCCCATGCGGTCCGGTGGGAACCCTAAGAACAGAGACCCTAGGAAAGGTGTCCAAGGACTCTCCCTCCTCTTCATGTGCCACCTGCCACTGGACACCTGATATGGACAGCCCAGCGTCCTTCTCCAGGTTGACCCTCTTGACAGTGCATTCTCTGTTTGCTGTGGACAGGAAAGAACACTGTCAGTGTGTTGCACAGTACACAGTGGTCCTGTTCCTGTGCCGGCACAAGCATACCCCACCAATGCTGCTTATGTTGCCCAGTGCCAGCATAAAACAGGTGACTACACATTAAGAATGCCTCCAACAGGGATGGCACAGTCAATGTATTCAGTGACACATGTGGCAGCTTGCAGATAGAACGCCTGCAGCTGTGATACACACTATGTGCATAGGCACAGGCTGTGCTCAGAGTACTACAAGACTGTGTTAGTGTGGCACATGCTGCTAGGCTGGTAGTGCAGTAAACACAGTAGTGGACAGTGACATACTGCACATAGGCCATACCAATGTGCATATGTGTGCACTGGCCAGGGCTGCATTGTGCCACAATAAAAGTAAAGCTGCACATATATCCATGCACACACATGCATACCATGCTGGTACACAGCCATGTACTCACATGTCCTGTGGGATGCCACCTGTGTCTAACACCCACTGCCTTCAACACCTTCCATGGCAGCAGTCCTGAGGGTTGACACCACCACCTCCACTAGAGGTTGAACAGGCCCTTCAATCTCTGATTGCTGTGGCCCACCAATCATGGTGTGCAGTGCATGGTGGTATGCTTCTAGGTCTTCCTTTGCATGGCACTTTAGATCATTCCACTGTTTGCATAGAGTGTCCATTGTGTCACCCCTGCCACCAACAAAATCGACTTCAGCTGTGATCTCACCACACAGGACATGTACTGCAGCATCTGTTTTCTTGTAGCACCACATGTTGAGCTCCCTGGCCTTGTACGCATCAGCCAGGGCCTTGAGATCCTCCCCAGTAAACTTGTGGCTTTGGAGGTGTTCATGGCTACCAGAGGTACCTGTTGGGGTGGTTGAAATGATCCAATGGTCAGTGGCTGTCCAATAAGTAGTGTGTGCATGTGTGTGTGTGTGTGTGTGTGTGTGTGTGTGTGTGTGTGTGTGTGTGTGTGAGACCCAACATAACCAATAGGCCACACCGTAGCTTCAGTTGTGGGCATGCATCACAGGGATGTAGGGGTTTGGCCCCCTCAGGCTGTCCCTGCCCAGCAATGGCCCCTGCATGTCCATCCATGGGTGGTGGACACCTGCTGGTGTCTCTGTACCACATATGTACCAGAAGCAGCCTGCATTGTGTGGGCTGCAACAGGCCCTGTGTTGTGACACTACACTAACAGCTGTGGGACATGTGTTGGATGCACAGACCTGTGTTGCTGGCCTTGTGACAACAGCGTCCTGATTATTGCACTGCATAGGGGACACATCTACACTATGGTGTCACAGAGATCTGTCATGGGACTAGTAAGCCTGGGTTGTGACAGTTTCCCATCATCCCTGAGGCACGTATAGCAGGTATGCTGATGCCGCAGCAAAAACTTTACAGCGATGTCATTGACTGTGACAACAATGGACAGATCACTATAAAATCCACTCAGTACCCTGGAAGAGCTTCCCCTGGTGTTGCATCCCCTCCCTGAGTCAGCTCCGACCTGGAGTTGAAATATTAAAGTGCAGGGGGTGCGCACTGTATTAGTCTCAGTTGTGGTTGACATAGTGCCATCGCTGTGATGGTGGTCGATGGATTTTCTGTCGAACCAACATCATGGAACCTGTACAGCATACCTGTAGATGCACATGGGCATCTGTTTGTATGTCATACTATGCAACTCCAGTGCCACTGTCACAGTGTATTCATGTGACAGGACAGTATGATAGTGCAACACACAGTAAGTACACACCTGTCAGCTGGGCCAGGTGTTTGTGTGACAGCATCATTTGGCAGTGCCTGATAAAAAAATACTGCACATACTGTATGTTCCCCATCCCGTACTGTATCCCAAAGTCACTATAGCAGAATGCAAACACTGTTGCAGACCATGATAACTGTGCATCGCCTGAAGAACACCTACCTGTTCCTGTGGAAGTTGTTTCCTGGGACATGATGAGACCAACTGTTGCAGTCATAGACATCAGATTACTGCTTACAGTTCTAGTGAGCTGTTTAGGTGGTGCTGTGTCCCCACTGAATTAGCCTGAGAAATATACACATGATAATGCATGCAAATCAGGCCATAATGACATGTTAATGTGATTTGTACTCTGACTGTCTAAGTAGGTTCATTTGCATAACACCTTTGAATACTGCATGGAATTGTGGCAGGCAAACATGTTTGACCAGAAAAACAGTTAGCGCTGCGGCGGTGCACTATATGAACTGTGCCAGGCAAACTGTGCTTGCATAGCTCTAAACATGCATGCATGATGATGTAATCACTGGGAAAGTCATGCAAGGGTCATGCATGCTCAGTAGGGTCATTTTGTGTTAGCGCAGCACTGTAGTATTTTGCACAGTGCCATCCTTTGATAGCCCCATGCTAAGTTATGTGCAGTTCTAGTTGTGTTCTGGACATCATTCCATACACAATGGTGTTATGGTGGTGCTTCTTCCAGTGCCTGTGCAGTTATGGTGAGCTGGAGAAGGCTCAAGATTGTGGTTCAGAGGGATTAGCGGTGGGGAAGGGGAGCTGGCCAACATGGTGCTGCTGGTGCTGGTCAGGGAGTGCCAGCTTTTTGGAGAGGTGCATGAGGAGGTTAGACCTCGGCATGAGATGTGGGCATCTGTGGCATGCCACCTCACTGCTTGCACAGGCATCCACTGCACAGGGGAACAGTACAGGCATCAGTTTGTGGACCACAGCAGACTTCCTTCCCTCCCCTTGAGGAGAGTATCCTCTGGCATGTCTGATCCTCCTCTTCCCATCTGGCCACCAATGACTTTGGCTGGCTTTTGAACCCAAGTCTCCAGTGTCATGAGCGGTAGTGCTATTGCTGCGTTGATGGACTGACAATGCCAGTAGTACTGTACTTTACAGAAATTACAGTACAAACAGTAATAAATACGGTCCAATAATTGTGACAACCAAAAAGTTAAAAACCTAAGTGTGTTCTGAACCCCCAACATGTCAGAACATGATGCTTGCTCAGCCTTGGTGTCTACTCTCTTCATCAGTTGGTTTCACCTTTCTCGCCACTCTCCTAGATGTAGCATCTATGTTCAATTATAACTTTGCAAACTGTGCCAGGGATATAATATATTATGCACTGCAGGATTCTATGTACTATATCCATCTTCCAAGTCAGTAAACCTTTAGCTTTTCGCTTTTGTCCAAAATAGATGTGCAGAAGACATGACAGTCTCTAAAGAGTGACAACACTTGCTGCTCTAAGAACTTAAGTAGCATGCTACTTATCTTGGCTGCTCTGCCCTGGCAAAGGCAGTTTACACCATCTACTGGTCCCTTTCCAGTGGTCAGGTCCCATGTACTTTGAAGCTCATCAAAGTAATCCCACTTCATGAAGTGGGAAACCCTCACGTGGCAGAAAACTATTTCCACATCTCCCTCTTGGCAGCTTTAACATGGAATCCTTGAGCACCAAGTTTGTGCACAAGTTGTAATTTTCCTGAGCAGCTCAGATTTCTTTAGCCCCTTCCAGTCTCATTTTCATAAAAATCATTCTGTAGTTATGTCTCATCTCAGGCCATCCACATTGGTATGGAAAAAGGCACCTAACAGAAGTGGTTTTCATTGACCTAGAAAAGGCATTTTTTCTATTCAAAGTTTATTAATGTTTTCAACATACAGAAGACAACACATGACAAGTTACATAGGATAGATCCAATTATGACCAAGATATAGCATGTGTCTTCTCCCCTCCCCCTTACCCCATCCCCCAGACATAAAACAAAACTTAGAGAAAATATACAATGTCCCCTCATCCCCCCAACCTCCCCTCCCCATTCTTCCAGGTTTGCATGGATAAAACTTAGCCAATCCGTATATCAACCCCAGTATGCCCATTAATCTAGGTAGTTTGAAGAGAATAGAGGGCTAGTAAAGGGGCCCAGATTCAATTAAATCTATTCATTTTGTTCTGAAGACTGGCAATCATTTTCTCGGCTCTGAGATTAGCCAGGAGTTCCCTCAACCATTCAGCATATGATATCTCCTCACTATCTTTCCAGTGTCTAAGTATTAATTTTTTAACTGACATGGATATTAGGGCCATGTGATACTTGTGAGTATTTACTGGGATTTCAGAGAAGTCTCCTAAGAGGCAAACTTTAGCTGAAAACAGGTCATTAAGACCCAACGGGGGTCCACTCTTTGTTTAATATGTGACCATAAGGAGGTTATCTTGGGACAAAGCCAAAACATGTGCAATAAGTTACCCTCCCCCGGGAGTATCTTGTACAACTAGAAGAGGAGGCGAACCCCAATTTAACCTTTTTTGGAGGTGTGTAATATAAATTATGTAATATCTGGAATTGCGTGAGCTGGAGCCTATCTTGCGTAATAAATTTGTGACACCCTTACCAGAGCATAGACCAATTAATAGATATCTCAGGAAGGAGAGAGAACCAATAAGCAGAGGGTCCAAAAAAGTCAGAATAGATTCATTTGTATAGGGCATTGAAAATCCTCTACACGGTGTGTGGGAGACCAGCCATTTGGACCAATTCAGACCGGAAAGCTGGACTCCGAGACGACGGGAGAGCCACCCCTATGGCTTTCACAAGCAAGTGATGTAGTTGGAAAATTTTAAAAATATTAGAAGTTGGAATACCCATCTTAGCTAAGATCTCCGGAGACGAACGTCACGTTCCTTTTATATCATTCCAAAAATATGTGAGATTAACATCTTTTGCCTGCAGAAGCCACAGGGAAGAAAGGACCCTCCCATCTATTTTGATATTAGGGTTGCCTAGTAACGGTTGCTCCAAATCTATGCAATGGTTGTATTTTATGAAATTACAAAATTGGGAATGCACTCTGGCAGATATTGCAATTGGTGTCGAAAGAAGCTGTATTGGAAGGCATTTGGGTTTCATAGGTAAAAGTGCCAAAGGGGAAAGGTTATAATGTTGTATTTGAGCCAATTCTATTTTGAGCCAAAGGGGTCTATACGAAGAGGGAAGTTCTGGTTCGCCTTGTGTAAGCCACCTAAGATATTTACTCGCATGGCTAGCCTAATAATAAAGACCGACATGTGGAAGGCGAAGGCCTCCTCTGATTTTGGGAGCTGCTAATTTATGAAAAGCAAGGCGAGGTTGCTTTCCAGCCCAGATAAAGTTAATAAAAGTACTATGCACTTTCTTGAACCATGACAGAGGCAGCCATAAATTCAAGAGGCTGAGTGGGTAATAAAGGCGGGGAAAGATATTCATCTTGATAAGATTAATTTTGCCCCATTAGGAAAATGGGAGGAGGAACCACCTTTTTAGGTACTGTGTAATAGTGAGTAGTAAGGAATCCAAATTACTCTTTTGAAAAAGCATAGCGCTTCTCGTGAGAACAATACCTAAATATCTCAAAGATTCTTTTTCCCAAGACAAACCTAAAGCCGTAATTTCGTATTTTAATACTCTCTGGTTGAGGGGGAATACCGAAGTCTTATCGAGATTCAATTTGTAGTTGGAAAATGAACTATATTCCTTAATAATTTCCAGCACAGATGGAATAGATATGACAGGGTGGGATAATTGGAGTAGTAAATCGTCAGTATAAACTGAGACTTTGACTTCATAATCTTGTATAACAATACCTTGAATCCTGGAACAAGCGACCAATCTCTGGATGAGGGGCTCTAGATATAAATTAAAAAGTAAAGGAGATAAAGGACAACCCTGCCTAGTGCCAGAACATAAAGAAAATAAATCTGTGATAAGTCCATTGCTTAATACCCGGGCTGTAGGGGCCTTGTAAATTGCCTGTATCCATTTTTGAAATTCTAAAGGAAAGCCAAAGGCATGTAAAGTCCAGAAAAGAAAATTCTAATCCACTCTATCAAATGCCTTCTCAGCATACAGGGATACCAAAACAGCCGGAAATTCTGCATCCCTGGACACTGAGAAGACATGGGCCAAAGTACGCAGATGGTCACTTGATGACCTACCCCTCATAAAGCCAACCTGTTCTACCCCTATAAGATCCGGAAGAATTGTATTAATACATTCGGCTAGCAATTTACTCAGAATTTTAATATCTTGATTTAATAAAGATATAGGCCTATAACTTGCCAAGAGTTTGGGAGCTTTACCGGGTTTAGGCAGTAAGGTGATCAAAGCTTCAAAAAATGTTTTATCACTGCTATTGCCAGAAATAATCTGTTGGAACAAAGGGAGAAGCAAAGGGACTAATTGTTTTGTGAAAACTTTGTAAAAATTAGGTGAAACGCCGTCTGGTCCTGGGGATTTGTCCAAGGGAAGATCTTCAATAATTTTAAAAATTTCCGCTTCAGTTATGGGAACACATAACGAGGTTTGCTGTACTATGAGAGTGAAGGCAGCTGAGATTCGGCTAAATATTGATCCATATCTTCTAAAGAAGGAGGATTTGCCATTGGACTGTATGATAGTTGAAAGTATTTATAAAACTCAGTTGTAATATCTGCCTGATTATTTTTCAACACACCATCAGCTGATCAGATTGAGGCAATGAACCTTGAAGATTCTTGTTGCTTAACTCTTAAAGCTAAAAGATTACCCGCTTTCTCACCCTGATCAACATAAGTGGTGTTCAATTTTAAAATCAAAAATTCTGTCTTCTCCCTCAGAAGGTCCAAATAGGAATCCCTTAATTTTGTAAGTTCCAATTGGACTTGTTCAGGTGTATTTGGGGACATATTCGATTTAATAGCTCTAATCTGAGAAAGAATATGTACCATCTGTTCTCTCATTTTTTTCCTTTTGGAGGCAGCTCCGATTAGCAGACCCCTCAGATAAGCCTTTAAAGTGCACCATTCTATATCAGGCTTGCCCGTGATATTAAAATTGGCTGACACAAATTGGGTAATATGATTTGTAATATATTTCACTGTATCTGGGTCCTTTAAAAGTTGATTATTGATTTTCCAACACCCTCCAGTCTTTGAAAGGGAGGAAAAAGAAAAACGGCAAATAACAAGGGAATGGTCGGAGGGTGGCCCTGGATGAATAGACGAGTCTACAACCCCTGACAGTAATCATTGTGAAATCATGATGTAGTCAATCCTAGAAGATGTTTTATGGACTGGGGAAGTGAAAGTGTAACATCTATCTGAGAGGTGCAGAACTCGCCACACATCACATAAGCCCACCTGGTCCAACATATCCCTCAATGCCCTTTAGACTGGGGAGAGACCTTTAAACTTATTACCTGTACTGTCCATGTTAGGATCAAATGCTAAATTTAGGTCTTCACCTAGGATCATTGGAATGGATAAGAAGGGGATTAAAATATTGACTAACTCCATAAAGAACCCAGGAGACTCACTGTTCGGCCCATATATACTATCTAACAATATCTCAGTAGTGTGTATTTTCCCATGGACCAATAAGAATCTGCCTTGGGTGTCCCTAATAACTTTAATTGGTGAGAATGGGATATTACGCTTTAGTAAAATCATTACCCCACAACTTTGGGTACTTCCCTCAGCGGCAGACACTTGACCTATTTGCTGTCTCCTCATCTTGAGCTCCTCCGAGATCAATAAATGGGATTCTTGAATAAAGGTGATATCAGATTTTAATAACTGCAAATGTTTCAGGATTTGATATTGCTTTAGTTTCTGCCTAGCTCCTTTAACATTCCAAGTAGCAAACACTAAGTCCCTAGCCATAAATCTGGACTAAATATTTGAAAGGACTCCTGGATACTTTACCAATGAGGTCTGTCTTCAGCAATGTAAAGACTGAGAAATCCATGCAAACCCAACCCCATGTCCTACCCCCTCCCTCCCCATCCCGAATTCCCACAACAAACAACTAGAATAAAAGAATACCCTAGCAATAGTGTTCTCCCAACCCTCCCTCCTTCCCTTATTGCTAGCTACGGTCAGCAGTACACCTTACTTTGCTTGCCCACCCTCCAGCCATCCCAACTCAGCTGTTACCAAATAGTCACCTTATTAAATTAAAGGATCATAATAATAATGAAAACAAAAGGGAAAGTAGAAGGGATTATCCCTACCTACCCATAAATATCCCCCCTTACTGTCCATCAGCAGTGGATACAAAACATTAACTAGTCAAGTTTAAAAGCTAGCATAACAGCAGAATAACATCTGAACCTCTAAAGCAAATTAGGAGAATAAACAGCTCCCTTCTTCTCCTATAGTAAGGTAGCAACATGCTAGAGTAAACAGTTTCGTATAAAATCTACCTAACCCTACAAAACATTAAGCTTGGTATCCCAGAACAATAATTGAACTGTTAACAACTTTGCTGCTATTTATGCAAATGAACCAATCATTAACATACCTCAGCCTCTGTAATGCGACATAAACTTAAAACAAGACAGTTCTCCATAAGTTGTTCAATTCCCATACATTTGGACAGAGAAAAAAAAAACACAAATTGATTTCTGCAGTTTAAGCCCCTTATTTCAGAAATTACAAGCTCGTTCTCTATTTTGACTGAGTCTATTTGTAACTTAAACCACCACAGGCCATAATAATTTAAAGGAATTTCCTCTTCCTTATGAATATCATTTTTAGAGTACAAACATGGAGATTTCTTCTAAATCCTGTTCCCCATTAAAATAAAAAGCTGCTGATTATAACAGCTATTGTCAGAGATCCACATACCTCCATTAATAAAATTAATATCAATACTTCCCTGGCTGAAACGAGAAGAGGAAAATCAACAAAACAGAGGGGAAACATTGTCATATAATGCTGGATATAATAAAATATGGTTCACCCTCAAACAGATACCCAGTTCTATAAAACTGCCCAATTTTATCAAATTATTACATCCCCTGAAACACTAAAATAGTGTGGCTACAAAAGCAAAGAAGAAAAAAAAAAAAAAATGAGACAAAAAGGGGAAACGTCCATATATAGGACCACATTCTGCCGGTCTGTCGCTCGTTTTCAGGATTCAACCTCTTTAAATCCGGTGTCCGCAGTGCAGCTCTGGCCACCTGGAAATTGCAGCTTTTCTACTAAAACTAAGCTCTGTGCTCCCTCTAGTGGCAGCAGCTGCTAAAGACAGTACTTACACCAGTTCATTGATAATGCAGAGTAAACCAGCCTCGAAGCATTCTATTTGAACTGTCTACATTTTCACCGAGCTGGAACAAATCACCGGCGTAGTACCATTAGAGTGGAGTCCAAATTAAATTCTATTCATCTAAATATGGCCATCAAAACCAAATCTCCACTGGAAAGGAATAAAATCTCACTGATTTAAATGAAAAGGAGCCCAAATGCAGGAACCTCCCCCAATGGACTTCGCGATCAGAGGATTCATTTAAACTAGATATTATTGGTGTCCTTCAGCTTATCCTCTCTTGACCAAGGAGATGTTGATCCCTGATCATCTTTTAATTAAATTTTTATACCCCACACAGTAGGAGGTGAAACTCTCGGGTAGACACTTCAGGGCTCTTTGAATAAGTCCGGGAGGGCGTTTTTAAGACCCTTAGTTGCTGTTTCAGGGTCATTGAACGATATCCAGGTGCTGGTAATCATAACCCCCAGTTTAGCGGGATAGCTCATTCAGAATTTAACTCCAGCAACAAGAAGCTTAGAACCCAGGGGGTGGAACTTGGCTGTTTTTTGTCTTATAAAGACCGGTTAATCTTACGCCACCCTAATTCTGGTACCCTCCCATCTCACTTCATGCAGCTCCTTGACCTTGGTGAAAAAGTGCTGGCGCTCCAAGTAATTCAAAAATCTAAAGATTAGGGGGCGAGGAGGTGCCCCAACCGGTGGCATGGGGCAAAGGGATCAATGCGCCCATTCAATAACATAATGTGGCCTGAAGGGTGAAGGGCCAGCTAGCTTTTCCACTACTTTTTGCACCCTCTTCTTTTTCAGGAAGACCTATGAGGACCGCGTTATTCCTGTAGCTGCGGCCCTCTAGGTCTTCAATTTTAGATTCCAATCGTGTCATTTTCTGATGGGCGGCAATTATCTGTGGATCTATCTGCTCGATCCGCCTCTTTACTGAGCAAATACGGGCTTCGTTGTCTGCCATCCGCTGGTGCAGGTCTTCCATTGCTTGAGCTAGATTCTTGATCTCCGATGTAATAGCACTTATTTCTTCCCTAAATAGTGTAAATTCTTGCAGGAATCATAGCAAGGTAAAAGACTGTTGCTCAGATGTAGTAGTCTCTGATACCGGCCCCTCTGCACCTCCGGAGGTCCTGGATTTTTTTGGGACCTTCTCTGGAGTAGCCGGGGGAGTGTGTTTAGGAATAGTTTTCCACATCGTCGCATCCATATATCCAACTTTCAACAGAATACTAATTTAGACCCCTTCTTAAGGTCTTTAGGGAGTATTTGATAGTAAATCAACAGACATTACTAATGAAATTTGAAGATTAGGAGAGTCGGGTGGCTGGAGCAGTGTAGGAGAGCTGCTATCTGGTGAGCTGCATCACATGATCTCCCCAGAAAAGGCATTTTGTTCTTTCAGTCATATATTGTTCCAAAAAAGCAAGTTCTGTCAGAGCTGATAAGGCTGCAGGCAAGGAATTTGGGGTAAAAATATAGAAAATTTGTTTAATATTTTTTACACCAAATTTGCAACATAACCTTGTTATAACCCTGCCTCATGAAGAAGGACAGAGAAAATGTTCAACTCCTGGCCTAAAGGTAAAGTTGCACAGGAACTGCGAAATCAACTTTTGGGACTTAAAAATGCATTGTGGGCAGGGGTTGAAAAATGACAGCTGTCACACTCCTGAGATGCTGTAAAGAAATGACTAAGTTGCTGTGGTAAAAAAATTGAATATTACAAAAGTTATGAGCCTGCATTTATAAAAATCAACATATCCTCATAGCTTTTTTTTTAAATACTTTTAAACCAAATGTATAACATAGCTGTCTTATGACCCAGCCTCATGAATAAGGGCAGAGAAAATCTTCAGCTCCTGTCCCAAAGGAGATTTCGTGCAGGGGCTGCAAAATCACCTCTCGGGATGTAAAAAAAAAACAAAAAACATTTTGGCCAACATTTTAAAAATGACAACAGCCACATTCATGAGGTGCTATAAAGATATGGGTATGTTGTAAATTTGGGGTAAAAAAATTGAAAATTACCAAAGTTACAAGCCTGCATCCACAAAATTTAGTGCAGGCTCATAACTTTGTTGTTTAATATTTTTACACCAGATTTTCAACAAAACCTTTTTATGACCCCTCCTTATAAACACTCCTGCCTGAAAGGTGATTTTATGCAGGGACAGTGAAATCACCTTTCAGGACAGATGTGCCTGATATCAATGCAATTGTTTATGAGGTGGGGTCCCAGAAAAGCCATGTTAAAAATTTGGGCCAAAAATATGCAAAAATGCCCAAGTTATGCCAGTAAGTTCAAAACACCATTGAAATACATTGAACCACATACCTGTTTCTTCAGTTCATGGTCCGACTTTGAAGAGTGAAGACATGTCTATGGTCCAGAGAGGATTGTGGCATTGGACCCCTGATGGGTAAGTAAGGCCTTGGGGAGAGGGCGTGGGGTGGTGGGTGCTGAGAGGGAGGGTCAGGTGGGGGAGGAAAAGAAATATATGAAAAGGTCACTATGGAACATGATTGTTACACCGGGGAATTTGGCACCCCCACTGTCATTGTTATCTTTGGGGGATGGGGTGGGTGTTGAGAGGGAGGGTTAGGTGGGGGGTCAAGAATGTCCACAGAAGTCATGGATGGATGGTTTTCTTTCTACAGGTTAAAAAAAATCACAACAGAGGATTCCTTATTGCAACACTGGAGGACTGGACACCCCCAGTGTCACTGTTATCTTTCTGTGTGGGAGGGTTGTGGGGTGGTGGGTGCTGTTAGGGAGGGTTGGGTAGGGGAGGAAAAGAAATATATAAAAAGATCACAGCGGAACACAATTGTGACACTGGGAGATTGGGACCCCCCACTGTCACTGTTATCTTTCAGGGTGGGGTGGTGGGTGCTGAGAGGGAGGGTCAGGGGAATATATTTAAAGAAAAAAAGAAGGTCACGGTAGAACATGGCATAGTCCACTGTGTCCAAGATGGCCACCGATGCATGCTCTATACGGTTTAGAGGCCATCTTGAACATGGCAGACCATGGAGTGTTCTGACATGACCTCTACAAAATAGTTCTTGTCAGTGTTAATGGAAAGTGCAGAGTGCTTCACAGACACGGAGGTGACTGCGATACTCACACTGTTGTTCGGTCAGAAAAAAATCCCTTTTCCCATCCATCATAAGAGGCCTGCAGGGCTCCATCCACTGCAGCCCTAAACAGCTATTTAACCCAGGTCTCAGCAACCTGGTAGTGATTTCATCTAACAGCATTCAAATGGTGCACATTGGTGGCACAACCTCTCCGCATATCCAGATCAGTACAGAGTCCCCAGGCTCCATCCTGGGTCCAATGTTTTTGTCCCTTTTTTAAATGACCATTCCAGTGTTTGCCAATTTTCTTCTATCCATATGTATGCAAATGAAATTGCCCTCTTCACCTGTGAACCTAGCTCCACTGAAGCAGAGTTCAGTATACATCCTCATTTTCGGGAGATACTTAGTGGGCTTCTTGATAACCAGCTCCCACTATATTACAAGACTGTGGCCATGTTTTTTTGGGGGGGATCAAAGCAATCTCTTCTAAGACTCCACTGGCTTCTTCCTCGGTATTGTACTCTGTTAGGACCTCCTCTGTAGGTTGCAAGCAAGTTCAAGTACCATGGTCTCTGGTTGTACCCCAACCCTTCTCTGCCCATATAGATCACCCTTTGTCCAAGTTGGACCGTTACTTCATTACATTTATGGAGTCATTCTCAGATGCCCATCTCACAATAACCACTGAAGCCTCTACACTCAGATTGTTTGACAATCTCTTGAGATCCACTGCACTTTTCATTGTCCCATGTTTCTCCACATGTTCTGGCTTGGTCAGCTTCCTATCAGCTTCTCAAGTCTCCTATTTCCAGCCCAAATCTCCACCTACAGTACTATCTCAGAGTCCACATAGTCAGCCCACTGAATAACTTTTTGGCAGGATGACTGGGTTTTTAATACCGAGTCGACCTTGAGTTGTACACTAGATGCATTTAAAGAACCTGCAGCAGCAACAATAGCAGATGGGATGGGCTATAATTAACACTGTAACTGAAAAACCTGAAAGCATACACATCAGCTGCTACTTCTGTGGTGGTTAAAGTACTAGGGAGTGCATAGGAAGGTATATAAGTAATTTCTGTGAAACTACAGTCAAAAATTAAATCCTGTGATACAGCACAGTTATAAATTGGCTGAAAATGAAATGCTCTAAAAAAATTGAATGAGTTGTCTGAAATGTCTCTTGGCTAGTCAGTACAGTACTATTGTCTCATGACATCTTGGTGTTTCAGAACGTCTCAGCTTTGGTCTGTGCATTTCAAATCCCTGAGATGTTACAAGTTGACACTCTTGATTAGTCAAGAGATGTCTCAGACATTCCATTCATTTATAACTTATTTATTTATTGAAATGTTTCATCAGGAAGGCACACTGAACAACAATTTGCTCATCTCACAGTGTGATCTGGGGGGGGGACAAGTAGGATGTGAAAATTAGACATACAATTCCATATAATATAACTGTGGGATCATGTTCAAATGCAATTAAAATGACACACACATTTTACATTTGTAGAGTGGTTTACAGATTATCATTTTACATGCCTGAGAATGTATACATACAGAAAATATGCTCTGCCCAGACAGGGCAAAGAAGTGCAAGTGTTCAGAGGCGAGTGAACTAATAGCTAACTAAGTGCTGAGAAGAAGGGGTTAGGGGAGAGAGAGGGGGAGGTGGGAATTGGACAGGGGGGAACAGGAATGGCCTAGAGCTAATCCCTCCAGGATGCAGAGAACCCTGTCAGGGGCTAGACGCATTGGAGGTCAGGAGGTACAAAAAGGGGGGAGGAAGAAGGGCAGGGGCAAGACAGGGAGAATATAGAATTGGAAGGGGGGATGTAGAGAAGGTGGGTGGTTGTGAAGGGGTAGAGAAGGAAGAAGCTTGCCTAAAACTGGCCTCTCCAGGATGCTGAGAACCCTGCCAGAGGGCAGATTAGTGGAGGACAAGAGTTGGATTGGGAGTAACGAAGCCATGGTTTGGAATAATGCATGCCATCTACTAATTTTATTTTTTTAGCATCCTGGACATAACTTTAGACCCTCCCTATATCACCTTGGTGTCCCTTTAACTGCTCTTGCAGTCCCTTGAAGACTGATACTCCTTTCCTGCCTTCACTCACTCCTACTTCTGGCCACCAAACCAGTAATCTGCACCTTATCACTCATATGTTGGACCTCAGATAAGTACCTGATCCCAAGGACAAACTTTATATGACCAAATTAAAGACCAGAGGTAGGAGCTGGTAAGGAAGAGGTGGGCCAGGAAGCTCCGATGAGTTTTGTAGGATGAGACTTATCTGTCTTAAGTCACCTTCAGTAGTTTTTGACTTTAAAGACCACTCCTTATGGCTCCCTCTGAACAAGATCCTTGTGGACTGACCCAGCAGTAAGCTTATCAGAGTCATCAGAAGGGTGGGTAAACTCCACCCTTTGTTTTGGTTTTTTTAACCAGGAGAGACACACTAAACTAAAGCTTGTTTACAGGTGTGACCTGGGAGCACAAGGAAGTTAAGTGACTTGTTCAGGATCACACAGTATGCAAGTGGGGGCTGTGGGATTCAAACCCAGGTCTCCAGGTATGTAGCTCAGAGCCTTAAACCACTGTGCTATACTATGTCTGCCAGTGTCAGTGGCTCAGTAGGTAGCACACTTGCCTCTGAGACTAGGAGATCAGAGGGCTGTGGGTTCAGTTCCCACATCTGGCACTTGGCTTAATATCCCAGTACTGACACTGTAGTGCAGCATGAGAGGGGTGCTGCACTTCTGAGGTGCCGTCTTTCAGATGAGATGTTAAAATGAGGTCCCATCTGCCTGGATTGGTGGTAGTCCAGATGGATGTTAAAGATCCCATGGCACTTATCGAAAAAGAGTAGGGGAGTTTATTGAAGAAAAGAAATCATGCAAAAAAAACAAAAGGAATCAATAAGAATGCAAAAAGAACAATAACACAAATAACAGGAAAAAAAAAAAAACTAGGGCATATATAAGCATAAGTAGAAAGAAAATATACAGTAAATCCATAACATAGTAAACTAGAGGCCTCTTTTTTTTCCCTATATAACAGAAATTAGAGAGAAAAAAATCATGAGAACACACATTCCCCTATTTCAAGTAACAGGTACATCCGAATCTGTTATCCAAGGCATGTTCCCCCACACAGCCCGTAAAGTTCTGGAATGTAAAATCCTAGAATCTTCCCCATATTGTAATTTCAAATCTCTAGTAATTTTACGAAGGAGTTCTTCATAAGAGACCAATTTCTGTTGCAATGAAAATAGACATCTACTATTCCAAATATGCCATTTGATAACCAACAAAAGTCTATGCAAAGTTTCCATGTGCCAAAAATCTACCCCTATATATTTGCCCCACATTAACACCTCCATAGTAATAGATTGAAACCATGGAGCATTCCAAACAGTAGCCAAGAAAGGCCAAAAAGGCATAATATAAACACAGGTCAAAAAAAGGTGTTCTGTGGTTTCCAACTGCGGGATACATCCCGGCCTAACACATAAACGTTCAACCAATTGTTTATGTTTTTGATTTGCTTTAATATTAATCCTATAGTAGCAACTCAACCAATGAAAATCTTGAAATTTATCAGGAATCCTGGGTGTGTTCAATAAACTCAAAATTGCCTCTCTGTAAGGGGAGGGACATTGAGGAAAAGTTTCTACTTTAGTAAATTGAGTCTGCATACCCCAACTATATAGCCCTTTTCGTTGTTTTGAAATCAAAAGATGACTAGTAAGTTTCCAGCGTTTGATGTATACAAAGGTTTCTCTGATAGAAGATGGAATATTTAAAGACCTATGCAAAATCCCTAGTCCCCCCGAACCCATTACCTAAACCATAGACCGCAATTCAGTTCAAACATGGGTACCCATGGTTTATCCAAAAAAAAATTAATAAAGGTTGAAAATTTGCATAAAGAAAAACAGAATAAAAAAATAAAATTGGGTTTACCATTCCTAACCCCTCCTGGCAAATTGGTAAATATAAAATATTCCTTTTTAGTGGATTCAAAAGGCTACTCCATACCGCTTGAAAAAAAATGACTATAAATGACTGTTATTAATTGGCTAGTGGGAGGAAAAATATAACTAATATAAAGAAATATTGGAATAAGGAAGGTTTTGATCAAGTGTACTCGTTTCCATTTACTAAATTTCCCCTTATTCCAATTTGCAACTAATGCTTTCCCCCGATCAATGCAAGGCTCACTATTCAGGAAACACATATCTCCTGGACCATAAATCTTCCCCAAAATGGTCAAGTGAGTGGCTGAAAAATTAATACCAGAAATTACTAAATCCGGTAAAACAACAGAACCAAGCTGCATACCTATACATTTATCTAAATTCAAACTAGTACCTGAATATGAATTATAAGTTACACAGTTGTAGAGAGCACACTGAACGGAAACTTTGTCCTCTACTAAAATACAGAGATCAACTGCATAAGCTAGAGCTTTAAATTGTGAAGGGGTGGAAACTACAATAATAGGTTTTAAAAGTACTGAATTATTAAGGAGCTGGAGTAAGGGATCTCTACAAAAAGCATATAACAAAGGGCTAAGGGGGCACCCCTGATGTACACTCCTCCTCCTCACAGGTAACATGGGTCCCTTCCAGCCTATAATCAAAGGAGTAACTGTTGCTGTATTATAGAGGTATTTAACCCAATTTACAAATTGCAATGGCAAACCATATCTTTGCAAAACTGCCCTTAGGAAGGTATGACTAACAGAGTCAAAGGCTTGTCTTTGATCCAGAGAGAGCACTAAACCATCCGCTCTATACCTTGAGACTATGCTCAAAGAGCTCCCATAATAAAATTAAATAATCCGAAATATTTCTGCCAGGTAAAGTGCATGCCTGAGCTGGTGATAAAATATGAGTTGCCACTAATAGGAAATGATTATTAAGAATTTTAGCTAGAATCTTAAAATCTGTGTTAAGCAAGGAAATCGGTCTCCAATTATTTATGCACCGTTTATCGCCTTTTTGTTTAACAATGTGGATCAGAATACCTCCTGTCATATGTAGAGAGGGGGAACCAGAAGCAAGGATCGCCGTAAAGACAGCCGCTGATTCCATTCAAATATGTGGACCAATGAATTTATACAATTCACTAGTCAAGCCATCTCCACCAGGTGCTTTATTAGTCCCTAAGGTCATAACAACTTCTTCCACTTCTAGTGGCAGAATGTCAGTTATCAAAGGTTTTAATAGCTGATCAGTAAGCTGAACAGTAGGGACTGAATCAAAACAGAATTCTAAGGTCTCAGAACTAATTTGAGGAGGCCTAAAGATTTGAGATGTATAATGTGAAACAATATTAAGAATCTGTCTAGTGTCTGTATAGAAATTACCCTGTGTATCAAATAAACCGTTCATAGTTCAGTTTAAATTCCGAGCTGTATGCCCCTCATATGGGGAAATATAGCCCTTTTTTCCTTGAGTGCAATATAATTGCTGGAAATGCAAGTGTTGTTCCTGTAATAAATGAGATTGTACCATTTGTTGCTTAATATTTTGGATTTGCACAGAAAAATCATGTTGCACAGTAGAACCTAACGATAAAAGTTTTTGAAGGTGCAACCAGTTGTTAAGATAAGTCCTATAATCCTCATCCTGAATTAGCTTCCATATGATTTTAGAAAAGCAGTCAAATCCCTCAACATGTCTTCCCACCAAATACTAGGGACCGTATAAATATCAAAAACAGATTTCCTAGCTTAAATAAAATATGTAAAGTCTTGCTGAGCAGTAGTTTTGGCCAATAACAAAGCATTTAGTTTCCAATATCCCTGCCCAATAGGAGGTGCAAAGGAATTATCTAATAAAAAAAATAAAATTTTATGATCAGAGAATTCTGCCAGAAGGGTCTGTGCCATTGCAATTTGTAGTAGAGGGGAAATGAAAAAATAATCAATTCTTGTGGCAGAAGTAGATCTAAAAGAGGTAGGATCCACTTTACCAACTGTTTCAAAGTAGGCATCCCTCAAATTTGCATTCCGTATCATAGTGGATAAGCAGGTCATGTCACAAAATACTTTTGTAGTTACAGTATGCCTACCCCGTCCCATAAATTAAGTCCAATTAAAATCACCCCCTGGAACAATATGGTAAACAGAATACAAATAAGGCTGAATAGCCTGAAATAGCTCAATACGTACCACCTTTATTTGACCTGCATAAACATTGATAAAACGGAAAGAGAGAGATCTTAGATATGAAAATACAGCTTATTTTTCTGAAGACTCTTAATACTATTCACATTAGTAGAATAAATAGACAGGAGGCAGTATAGTCATATAGGAAAAAGCAAAAAACCTTGGGCATAATTCTATTTCAAGGGGCCTTTTTGGAGGAGGCCCTAGTAGTTCTAATATGTTTAGTTTTCCCAGTGTGCTTCCCAGAGAGAGGGGAACTGTATCGGGGGGAGGGGTCTTCCAATTCAGAACCTTGATCCAGGATTGGAGAAATAAGAGAGGACCCTTCAGAGTCATTCCCAGAGAGTTCCCCGTCAATGGACAAAGCAGTAAATCTATTTTTAACAGAGATGTCAGATGTTTTAGGCATTTTAGCAGCTGGCTGTATCCAGTGCTGCCTTTGTCTAGAAGTCTTATTTTGAGGTGGTAAGGGTGTTTGGTAAACCTCTGCGGAAGGCACAGGAGGAGGTAACCCAGCCTCAGAAACAATAGGTTCTGCCATCACAAGTACAGAAACCGCCTGCTGAGTAACCATGGGAGATGCTGTTGTAGCACTATATCCTGGGGAAGACATGTCAGAAGGTTGTGCTGAACCACCAGTAATAGTAGAAGTAGTCTCAGGTTGGTCCAGAGGCCCATCTTTAGGCCTGGAGGCTGAACGCTGGGCCTGGACCCGTTGAGCTACAGCGATAGACACCCTCTGCTCATCCCAGTCAGCTTGTTCACCCTTATTATGAGCAGCTGAGGGACAAGAATGATAGGTATGACCCTTTTCCTCACATAAGTTACACACCTGATCATTCCAACATATGGCAGCACTGTGACCCAATTCATTGCAAGTAGTGCATTTGAGGTGGTCACACATACTGCTAAGGTGACCCGTGGCTCCACAATGATAACAGGCCTTGGGCTGACCTGCATAAAATAAAACCCCTCTATCTTTCCCCAGGAAGAAACTGTTAAGCAAATTAATTAAGCCAGAATCAGACATGTTCAGAACAACCTGCACTTTCCACCCCGCATTCCAGATATGATCTTCATCAAATATAGGCTCAGGATTACCCTGCACTGTACACATCTGTTTAAGCCAGAACAAAAGGTCTGTAGCACACACACACTCATTTCTAAAGAGGACTGTAATCATGTGGTGTGCAGGTTTAGTCAGAAGCACAACTTCAAAAGGAACCCATAAGGCAGAGGTTTTTAAAAGCAAATATTGAGACCAAAATTTTTGTAAACCACTGCCCTGTTTAAAGCTGACATCAAAAACTGGCTCTCCTGAAACATGTATTAAGGTGTAGATTTCAGCAGTAGTGAAAAACATAGAACCCATAAGCAAATTTCTAGCAACGTTTTCAGTCAGGAAATACATCTAACCCTCCTTTATACAGTAGCCGAATGGCATTATGTCACTTAGCAAGAAAAACCGGAGCTCTGCATAAAGATGCAAAGGTTTTAGCAGGCTTAGATTGTCCTTGAGAGAGTTGCTCAGCAGGTTCTTCAGAAAGAACTGGCCCACAATGTCCAGCTGTACCATCTTGAAGCAGAGGTAGGACCGGGTTCTGTGTAAGTTCTAAACCTTCAGGCACCTGTAAAGGTGAAACAATATCCATCATAGATCCCCAATCTTTAGCTTTATCAGTAACTATGGGGGAACAGTCTCAGAAATTTCTTGTGATCTTGCTAGGAGTTACTAAAATGGGAGAAGGACCTGAAACCCAAGCACCAGTTCTAGATTTCTATCACCCAGCAGCTTGCAAAGCCGTATCTACAGACCACTTGTTTGTGTCCATCGGACCCTCCCACTGTTGTAGTATAGGAACCTCAGTAGTACACTCATGAACAGTACCTGAGGTTGAGAGACCCACTGAAGGTCCCACAGAATCTTGAAAAAGATTACCTTTAAAGACAAACAAGGGCGTTTGCCCTGTACCTGTAGTGAAGGAGCAAGAACTTGTAACATCGTCTGAGTTTGGAGATTGCTTCTCGTCTAGAACAGCTGTTGTCTGCTGCTGAGGAATCTGCAGTTTAGTCACCATAGCAGCAGTCGAAGCAGCATTTTGCACAGCTCACAGTGCATGTTGCTCACTCACAGAGTGTTGATCCACAGCTACAATCGCGGCTCTCAGTTCAGTTTGTCGGGACTGAAAACGGGCTTCTTCTTCACGCAGCTGTTGCTGCAAGGCAGACAAATCGCAAGCAGGCACATCTTGCAGTGCTTTAGGGAGAGCAACCTCCTTTTCATCCTGTGGTGAATCACACAAACCATCCTTTTTGTCAGATGCAGGCATGCTAGTCGCAGACTCCATATCCATACTAGGAGCATCAAAGAAAACTTCCAAATCCAAAACTTCAGACTGACTATCAATGGCTCGCTCTGCAGCCATCGGGACATCCATCTCCTTCTCCAGCACAGCCCAAAATGGCAAACTCACTAACCAGCAGTCCCCCTACTGGCCAAGAGATGGGGTGTTTCTATTATAATAAGAAACAAAACAAAACAAACCAAAACAGAAACCATAAACAAGAAAGAGAAAGATATCAATATGGTATAAACATTCAACAGGTGGAAAAGGCTAACATAAATAAACTAAACAAAAATCAAAGAGAAACATATTGCAACAGTCTTACAAACCATGGAAAAACACCTGTATTATCTAAGATATCAAAGACCCCAAGAATAACTACTTATATTTAATAATATGTGAGAGACCCCTCCACCACCTTCTGACCAAATGTGCTGAAAAGAGTTGTAATTCTTTAGAATATACTTTTTGTAATTCAATTGTTACATAAATAAGAAAAACTTTTCCTGAAGTCCGTTTTTGGAACAATACCCATTGGCACCTAATTTGCCATAAACAAAATCGCAATACAGCCAAGAGTAGCCATACAGTCTGCTTCTCGTAGTGACCTAAGGTGGGAGGGAGAACACCAATAATAAAAAATTGGTAAGAAGGGTTTAATAACCAAGGTAACGACCAATTGTTAGCCAAATAGGTCCATAATGGAACTGTATTAGAACATTCAAGGAAAAAATGTTCCATGGTCTCTTCCATGTTAATACATTTTTCGTATGGGCAAACCCTTTCTTCCTTCGCTTTATATTTAGCAGTCCCTCTAATATTTAATTTCCCGTACATAATTAACCATTGTATTTCCCACATGTAAGGTGGCAATCTTGGATTATTCAATTGATCCAAAGCTACTGGAGTCAAAGAAGAGGGGCAATTCCTGAAAGCTGGACCCATGGGACATTGCAATTCCATTATTAACTTATATACAGGCTTGACTGAGTTGTCACAAATCTGAGGTTTTGTCAATTTCCATTTGTACAATTTCTTGGCTAATGGAATAAAATAAACTGGCAGAGGGAAGTGGTAATTTATTTTAGGAGCAAAGTGCGTCCAAGATTTCAAATAACGGCCTATCCCTGCCCTAAACCATTGCTCTTCATGCTTTGTTGAGGTAATTAAAGATAATTTCAAGGAGTTCGTACAATAAAATGAAAAACAAAAAAACACTGGGTCTATCATTCCCACTCCCCCTTTATTTTTCTCCAAATAAGTATAAACCCTTTTAACTGGGTTAAGCCTATTACCCCACAAGAATTGAAAGCAAAGACTGTAAATCTTAGTCTTGAATTGGAAAGGTAACGGAAATATAACGGCAATATACTGGAGACAAGGTAGAATAAACTGTTTCAGGAGATGCACTCTTTTAAGTTTACTAAACCGAAAACATTTCCAATTATTAACTTTTCGTTCCACTTTGTCCAAAACCAATAACCAATTTTCCGCCGGGAGGTTTTGGGGACCAAACAAAACTCCCAATATCTTGACCGGCTCCAGTAATAATGGAACTGGTATACGAGGTACCAACCCTATGGGACCGGACCCCATCAGTAAACCTTTTGATTTCTTATAATTGAGTTTAGCATTAGCCAAATTGGCATATATTTCAAATTCGTGGAGAAAGGAATCAATGTGATCCTCATTCTGAAAGAATAAACACATGTCATCAGCAAATGCCTGTATCTGTAGCCTAGATCCTACACCTGGAATCTAAATACCTTCCCATAAGTCTTTGAATTGGACAGCTCTAAGTAGAGGTTCCAAAGAAAAAATATATAACAATGGACTTAGAAGACAGCCCTGATGTACGCCTGTGGGGATTTCTAAAGGGCTCCCCAACCTTCCTTTAATAACCGGGAATACCATTGTGGATTTATACAAACTTTCAATTACCTTCACCATTTGTAATGGGATCCCAAAATAACCTAAAGTTAAAAAGAGAAACCTGTGATTTACCCTATCAAATGCTTTTTCAAAGTCTAATGAAAATAAACTGCCTCCCATACCCAATTCTGATAAGTATTCAATCACATCCCTGATTACAGTCAAAATTGACTGAATTCTCTGATTTGGAAGTCCACAGTGCTGCATTGGTGAGATAACTATAGACACCAGTCGCTTTAGTCTATTATTTAAAAAGGTTGCAAAGATTTTATAATCGGAGTTCAACAAGGTAATAGGCCTCCAATTTTACAACTTCCCCTTATCCCCAGATTTAAACAAATGAACTTGTAAGCCTTGGGTAAAAGAACTCGGGATCGATTGATTTACAAGAAAAAAATTAAAAGAGCACATAAACCCGCACTCAAATCAGACCGAAAAGCTTTATAGAAAGGATTTGACAGTCCATCAAGACCTGGTGAAGTGGAATCTTTCAAATGGCCTATAACTGACTCGATTTCATGAACCGAAAAAGGAAAGTACCATATCTGCCAACAAATTGTGATCTAACTGGGGGCAAATTGCAAATAGTCCATTGTATCCTGATCTGCCAGGCGTCATGGGTGCCAAGGATTGGAAATAGTGACCAATGATCGAACTAATACCTAGCACATCAGACACCCTTCCTTCAGGGGAATCCAGAAAGTCCAGAGCAGTGGAGTCTTTAAGAGTTTTACACAAGACATAAGGGTCTCCTATAACCGATTTACCAACATGGTTGTTGATAAGAGCTTGCATTGATTTGGTCCTATCATATTGCAACCGTCTCATGTCCATTTTAACTACGTCAATCTGAATGGATAAGTCCTGATTCGAAGTGTTCACAATCGAGTATAACGTTTGCAGATGGGATCGCAATTTTAAGTAAGCGCTGAACTGTGATTTCCTTCGGTAAAGTCCATAGGATTTAAACCACTGCACACAATCAGCTTTAGTTTCTACCCACCAGAGGCCCAAATCAGAATACAAGAACCTCACCGATAACCTGGCTTTCAAAATTAGTTTAATGGAGTTCCTAACTCTTGGCTCCTGTAGGCAGGAGGAATTCAGTTTCCATCTATCAGACCTAGGGCCCTGCACAGGTAAATCTCCCACTTCTACCTGCACTAGCTGATGATCAGAAAATTCAATGGGCAATATACAAAAATTATGTACTGACAGAAAACTGGAGCAGAACAAGTAATCGATAGTGGAGCACTTAGACCCCTTATAAAAAGTATAACCACAATTAACTGTGGAACCTTGGTTGCAATTACGCAAATCCACCGTGGAAATCATAGAAACCAAAAAATTAGAATCACAATAGATTTTTTTAGATGTCATTCCTTTATGAAGCAGAGTACAGTTGAAGTCACCGCCCCACAAGATAGGTAAGGTCGTAACCAAATAGGGCTGAATTTCTTTAAAACAGTTTATTCTAGCAGTCTTAGTTTGAGGATTGTAGATGTTTATAAGATGAAACTGCAGGCCCTGCCATGCTCCATCCAAAATTAAGACCCTCCCAGGTATTAAATCAATCAATTTATATAGAGAAAAGGTAGACCGACAAAACAGAATTCCTATACCATCCACCGTTTCTCTACCAAAGGACCAAAATGACGGCCCCCATGGCCAGTCATTTTGAAAAGAAAGTAACTGATCCTTAGAAAACATCCAAGTTTCCTGAACAAAGCACAAGGAAATATTCTTATCATAAAGCAACTGAAAGAGTGCTTTCTGTTTCATCGGATTCAATAAGCTATGAGTGTTCAAGGAAGCCCAAATAAACCCCATGAAGAAACCAGCTAAAGTCAAATACCCTCCTCATTTTTTTCTACATTTCTTTTTTTTTTCCTTATACTCAGTTAAAGGCTCTCCTGGTACAGATTTTTGTGAATCAGAGTCCCCTAGGTCCATCTCCGAATCGCCCCAGGCAGGAAAAAGAGCTGCATAAGTATTATGGGTTTCCAATTCCAGTTTTGCTGGTGCAGCTACAGCCTCAAAGGTCCTACTAGACCGTCTGGGGGGCATAGCAAGGGGAGTTACCAATACTTCATCTCTTTTTCCCTCCAGATTTTTATAACATACCGGTTGTAACAAACCCTGTTCCTGAATTTGATCTACCACTCCGGGCTTCATTTCCACAGGAATGGGGGGGGGGTACTGCCTCAACCAGAACCATAGTTGAAGGCAAGATGCTTCTTTTTGCCTCTTTAGTGATAGCCAGGGTGGGGGTAGCAACCTGAACCATGGCTTCAGCTTTAAAAACCACCTCCTGGGCATGTTGAACTAGCAAATCAACACTTCCACTGGAGGCCTTATTCTTAGCTGCCCATGCACAATCCTTAAAAGCATGTCCATAGGTCTCACAAAGATTGCATCTGGTGGGGTTAGTACACTGCTGTATACCGTGTCCTAAATCTCCACAATTGTCACATTGGGGGCGTTCGAAGGTACTAGATAAATGGGTTTTTGAGCCACATTTATAGCACGCCCGGGGTTGGCCACTATAAAAACAAACACCCCTATCCCTCCCCAACAAAAAGGAGTTCGGGATATGTTCGATACCCTTCTCTGTCTGTCTCAATTTAACTTTAAATTTCCAACCCCCAGTCCAGAATTGTTCTGCATCCAATATAGGCTCTGGGTCACCCTACAATTCACACTTGAGGGACAACCAATGGGTAATGTCTTCGACGTGTACACCTTCGTTTCGAAACATGATCGTCACATGTTTGATCAAAGGGGTAGAAAGGGGAATAACCAAAAAAGGAGTCCACAATGGGGAAAATTTCACCTGGAATATCTTTCCCAGAATAACTCCAATAAGTACGCTGAATGAAAACTTATATCAAAATTGTCTTCCCCCAGTATATTAATGAAAGCAAAAACATCCCGTGCTGAAAACCCCAATGATTCTTTAATCAGAAGTTTCCCCACATGATGCCTGTCTGATCTATCTGGTAAACCACCTTTATATCAAAGTCTAACTGCATTACGCCTAGGCACAGCTTCCCTTTTAGCATTAGCAAAAAGAGCTGACATCAATGGTTTGTCCGCAGGAGGGAGCGTATCAGCATCTATAATACTAGATTTATTTACTTCTGTGTCGGAAACTTTAACTGTACCCCCCCACTACAGAAACAGAAGTTTCAGGAACCAGAAACATACCACCCTTTGTTTTAGCTGCCCCCTTCCCCTCCTGAGGGTGCCAAACCGGAGAATTTTTTTGAAAGTCAAAAACAGGGTCCCAATCCTGTGAAGGAGTCCAAACTCCGGTCCCCGACTGCCCCCATCCTGCTGCTCGTAATGCCCATTGGGGAGACCAAGAATTATCATGGGCCAAAGGAACGTCAGCATGTTGAATACTAACCCTTGGGAAAGGAGCATTAAAAGTCTCTCTGGCAGCACTCTGTGGTTTCGAGCCTTAATCAAACTGCAAATCCGATTTCTGACCCTTTCGATCCTTAAAGCAAAAGTCAGTAACTCCTTCCTGCTCTCCAGGGTTAGTTTGAAAATGAAGTGTCTTGTATTGGGGTGTGATTTGTTTCAGTGGTTAAGGGTTGAAACACAAACCCAGTGTCCCTGTGTAAGGAAACTTTTGAATCCGCAGTAAAGCCAGCAGCATTACTCACCCCCAGTTCCTCTCCTTGTCCAGACTCCGGAGACACAACAGCCGTGAACTTTTGCACTTTTAACCCCTTTTGGTCGCCGCTATCCACGATGGAGACAGGAACCAAGACTGAATCCAAACCGGTCTTGTTGGGTGGCTGAAACACACCCGAATCCTCCGCTTCCTTGGCTCGAAACACTTACCGTGTTTCCTAGTATCGATGGGGTGTCTCGCGATACACTGGCCACCTCACCAGAAAGACTGTCAACCTCATCTGCTATTAGTGGTACTGGAACAACTTCAGCCCTTCCATCCACAAATGCCTTCTCCGAATCAGGTATAGCTTTGTCGAATTGTACTTCATCCACAATATCAAGCACCGAATGTGCTTCATGAAAGATTTCTTCAGCCAAGGTATCCACTGGCATTTTAACTAGTATCCGTTCAGGAAACTGACGATCCGTTCTTGCAAGCGTCTCCTCCTCAACCTCCTCCAAACAGCTGCCGAATGAAGCAGCCATCTTGCCAACAGCCTGACGGCCCCCTACTGACAATCAGTAGGGGAATTTCCCCAGTGTCCTGGCCAAATTTCTCTCATTCACTAAAAATACCACCAACAGCTTAATCTGGTTCAAGGTCCGTTGGCATTCATCTGTATCCCCTTCCCCTGGGTCATGCCTGAAAATAGGCAGAATTTGTCTAGTGCACTTACCCAGTCAACAAAAAATAAATAAATAAATAAAAATATATCTTTGTTTGGCACTCCCCTTCCAGGAATGTTCCTGGAATTTGACCACTCTGTAAAATGCACCAGCTGAATGTGTGCATGCCAGTTTAAAGTCACACTCTGTTCCTTCCAGCATGATGTCCCTCACCCTAGGCAACCAAAGGGTGGTTGTGCAGTGGTAGGAGGTATCCAAGCTGGTTGCCAGAACCCCACTTTTCCAGTTGACACCAGATGTCCCAGGAACAGGAAATGGAACTGGATTATCTGGATGGCAAGCTATAGTGCTACCCCTGCACTAGCTGGCTGACCTAAATGTATTAATTTATTATGGGACACTGTCAACCCTTTATGCATCATAGCATTTCTAGTTCAAACCCTACATTTTATAACTGCTTACTTTTTCTAAAATACATTGATATTGCTGGTTATTTATTGGTTTCTTTTCTTGGTAGAACTGAAATCCATGCTAATGATGTATACCCAACTTTGCTTTGATTCAGACCCTTTTTTTTGTGACTTTATTTCTACACCCCTACTGGAGGAGCTCTCTCCGGCATCCACCTAACCTGCTCTCTACCTCCCGCTGTGACAACCACAACTCTTCCCGTCCCTAGCAAGACCCCCAGATCTAAGCCCCCATGGAGAAGGGCTGCCCTATCCTCCCAGGGCACCCTATCTATTGTTTTAGAGTGCCAGTCAGAGTGTCAGCCACGGGGAAAGTGAGGTGCCCAGCATTGGGAGTGTGGTGCAGGTGATGGTGCCTTCACCTATCCTCCAGAGTTTTTTTTTTCCATTTTTCTGTTTCCTCCGGAGTTCGGTTGTGCTATGGTGTCCTGGCACAAATGCCAATTCCAGCTACAGCTCCGCTCCTCGCTATGCATGGTGACGCAAATCTTGGCTTCCTCCAACCACCACCAGAGGTTGCACTTGTGCAAACGCAGCCCCTAGAAGCCTCCCTGGAAAAAGAGAGCAGTCCTCTGGATGCTCAATCTCTTGCCTTCCCTGCTGACCCCAGGCAGCCCGAGTCTGTTCTTGAACCCAGGTCACCTGCATGGTGTGAGGTGTGAGGTGTGGTGTCCAGCATCTCAACCCTCAGCACCACCGGGCCGGCTAGATTCAGATCCTTGATCTGCTCTTATTGCATACTTTCTTAATGTTAGGAACACCCCAAACAGTGCAACCACTCTTGATACAATACTCCCATTCCTCCCACAACATCATGAGTGGCTAGACTGTGATGGGAGTGTCCCCAAGTCCAGGAATGATACAGTGGGAGTTGAAGAAGGACAATAAACAAACAATTATATGCCCTGATAAATCTGATTGACAGGAGCTAAACACAGGGTATAGTAAGGGGTGTGAAGTAGGAGGGGCATAAGGGGGAAGAAGCCCACTCTCAGCATGACAAGTGTTTTGACTTATTTATTTATTTATTGGTTTCTTTTTCTTTAAAAAAAAAATTATCTGAGGATCAGTGACAGGATTTTTAGTACAGTAAATTAATAAAAAGGAAACTAGGAGAGCTTCAGTAGCAAACAAGTAGTGGAATTGCAGTATAATGTGGGGAGTGGTGCAATGCAGTGGCTGTGGGGCAGCCATATTCAGGCAGACCTTCTGGACACTGAGGTGCTGCCCTATCTGCATGCATCTCTCTGGACTGTGGGATGAGGTAGCCAGACTCAGAGCAGAAGTAAACTGGGTCAGGAGTACCATCACCCCTATCCAGGGACCACCCAGTCCAATGCAACTGCCTCAAAGGATGCCAAGAACGAGGAGCACTTGGATGACAGTGGGCTCAGGAAGGGTTAGAGCAGTCAGGCAGAGCACATCCCAGATCCTATTCACTCAAGAACTCATATGCCACACTGGCAAATGAGGACAACCAAATAGAGGTACCCAGAGAAGTGGAAGGAAAGGATGTGGAAGTTAGCCAAGGAGGTGACCTCAACGGGGAAAGCAGTGGACCCCAGAGGAGGAGGAAGAATCCTGGTGGGGGACTCCATCATAAGAGGGATCCAGCTAGGAACACAGGAGGGGGAGGACAGGGAGGTGAGGTGCCTACCAGGTGCCACGGCATGGAGGGATGGAAGGAAGATCCTGGGGATCAGTGGGAAGGCAAGATGGGAGGGTGAGCTGGATGTCATTATCCACCTAGGTACTAATGACCTGGAAAATGGGGGGCCAAAGGAAGTTCAGGAAGAGTTTAGGAAACTGGGAAGGGGTCTCAAGCAAGTAGCTACTTATGTCACTTTCTCAGAAGTACTACCTGTGAGAGGCAAGGGAGAGCATAAGAGTGCATGCATCAGAACTTTAACTCATGGTTGAAGAACTGGTGCTGTGAGGAAGGTTTGGATTCATTGGTGACTGGGGACCCACCTGGAGGGATGGAGGTTTGTTTCAAGCCTGGCGGCCTGCATCCATCCTGGAGGGAATCAAGCACTCAATGATAAGTTTAAATGCTACATTGACAAGCATTTAAACTAGCAAAGGGGTGAGGCAGCAGCAAGGAGGGTACCTCCTCACCCCCCCCACAGCTAGCAGTGGAACCAGTGAACCAGAGGAGTGGCTATCTCTGCAAAGCAGTGTGCAAAAGATGGAGATTAGTGCCCAAGAGGTGGATAAGCAGAAAAGGGGCAAAATTCAGCAGAAGGGCAGACAGCAAGGAGAACCAGGGATAAATGACAACCAAGGAAGGGGCTGGAGTAGAACAGTGAAGCAGTCTAGGAAGGTCAAATCATGGAAAGCCATGTGTGCAAATGCCAGGAGCCTTAGCAACAAGATGGAAGATCTGGAGGCTGTCATGGTACAGTCAGACCTGGACATTGTGGCCATCACTGAAACCTGGTGTAATGAGAACCATGACTGGGAGATGGTCATACCTGGTTACAACATATTCAGAAGAGACAGAGCAGGCAGGAAGGGAGGAGGAGTGGCACTGTATGTGAAATGACATAAGGGCCACAGAGATCCAGGAGGAACAAAATGGGGAGAGATACTGTGGGTTAAGCTGGAAAGGAAAATGGGGACAGCCATCCGCACAGGTGTGAGTCTATAGACCACCAGCCCAGGAGGAAGAAACAGATAGGGAGCTGATGCTAGCCATCCAAGGATGGCAGACAAAGGATGAGTAGTACTGGTTGGAGACTTCAATATTCCAGACGTGGACTGGAGCATCCCAGCAGCAGCAACAACTAGGAGCAGATTTATCCTGGACTCCTTCAGGGTGCCTTCCTCAAGCAACTGGTCATGGAACCAACCTCTGCAGAAGGCAATACTGGACCTTGTGCTCACAAACAGGGACAGTGTGATGGGGGTAACAGCGGGGGAGCACCTGGGAAAACAGTGACCACCAGTCATTGTGGTTTGAAATCACAGAAAGAGCAGAACCAAACCACACAAAAACACATAACCTGGATTTTAGGGGCAGACTTTGGGAAAATGGGGAGATACTTGAAAGAGGCATTAAGGAAATGGGACAGGAATCAGGGTTGAGGAACAGTGGGCAGTATTTAAAATGGGGATACAAGAACAACAAAATTATGCATTAAGCAGGTTAGCAAGAGGAAAGGAAGAGGAGACCACTATGGTTTTCCAAAGAGGTATCAAAGAAAGTGAAAGCCAAAAAGATTGCATTCAGGGCAATACAAAAAGACACAGGCAGAAGGGGATAGGGAGAAGTACCAGGAGAAGCAAAGGGAGGCAGGGAGGTCAGTAAGGGAAGCCAAAGCTCAGACAGAAGAACACATTGCAAAATCAGTGGGTGAGGGGACAAAACCTTTACAGGTACATAAGTGAAAAAGAAAAGACAAGGAGGGATAGTGAGACTGAAGGGGAGGATGGGAGCCACATGGAGGATGACAACAGTAAAGCTGACATATTGAACAGGTATTTCTGCTCAGTCTACTGAGGAAGAGGAAGTAATGGGTCTGGAAGGAAGTACAAGGGAACGAGAATGGTGCAGAAATGGACACAAGTCCCTTTACACAAGAAAGGGTCCTGAAGGAACTGGAAGTAATAAGAGTTGATAAACCAATGGGACCAGATGGGGTGCACCCCAGGGTCCTTAAAGAACTAAGAGAGGTGGTGGCTGAACCTCTGGCTATCCTGTTTAGCCGATCACTGGAAACAGGGGAGGTACCCAAAGACTGGAGGACAGCAGATGTAGTCCCCTTATACAAAAGTGGGAACAGAGAGGAAGCAGGGAACTACAGACCAGTCAGCCTCACCTCGGTAGTGGGAAGATCATGGAAGCACTACTGAAGGAGAGATTGGTGGAACATCTGGTTATCAATGGACTACAGGACCCAAGGCAGCATGGTTTCACCAGGGGGAGGTCATGTCAGACCAACCTTGTTGAATTTTTTGACTGGGTGACTAGGGAGGTGGATCAGGGGAGGGCAGTGGACATGGCCTATCTGGACTTCAGCAAGGCCTTTGACACTGTGCCACATAGAAGACTATTACACAAACTGGGGAATATGGGTGTGGGCAGGACAGTAGTGTGGTGGGTAGGTAACTGGCTGGGTGGCAGGACACAGAGGGTGGTGGTAAATGGCTGTCACTCCACAGAGGGAGAGTGACCAGTGGTGTACCACAGGGATCAGTGCTGGGACCAGTCCTATTCAACATCTTCATCAGTGACATGCGCGGGATCTAGAAGGCAAATTTCACTGTTGCTGATGACACAAAGCTCTGTAACAGAGTAGACACACCAGAGGGTGTAGACAGAATGAGAAGCGACCTGCAGAAACTTGAAGAATGGTCAGGGGTTTGGCAGTTGAAATTCAATGCAAAGAAGTGCAAGATAATGCATATGGGGCACAAAAACCCTGGCACAATATATCAGTTGGGGGGTGAGGATATAGCATGCACCAGCAGGAAAGGGATCTTTGGGTTGTCATCTCTGATAACCTCAAGGTAGGGAAACAGTGTGACAAGGCAGCAGGTAAAGCAAATAAGATGCTGGGATGTATAGGCAGGGGCATCACCAGCAGGAAAAGGAGGTCATAATTCCTCTATACAAGACACTAGTGAGGCCCCACCTGGAGTACAGTGTACAGTTCTGGAGACCATACCTACGTAAGGACATGAGACAGGGTAGAGAAGGTTCAGAGGAGGGCAACAAAGATGGTGCATGGATTTGCATCACAAGTCCTATGAAGACAGGTTGAAGGAACTGAACATGTACTCCCTGGAGGAGAGGAGGAGAGAGGGATATGATAGAGACATACAAGTATCTTACAGGGAGGAACAGGGTGCAGAAAACACTATTTTAAGCGAAAAGATGTTCCAGGACTAGAGGGCATTGGATGAAGTTGGAGGAGGCGATTCGAGGAAACATGAGAAAGAATTTCTTCACAGAACAGGTGGTGGACAAGTGAGACACCCTGCCAGAGGAAGTGGTGGGGGCTGAAACAATCACGAATTTAAGAATGCATGGGATAGACATAAAGGAATTCTAGGGTCAGGGGTAAGGGGCAACAGACTTCTAGGAAAACAAACTGAACTTACAAGCTCAAATGGGCAGACTGGGTGGGCCATAGGCCCTTATCTGCCGACACTGTCTATGTATCTATGTATGTTTGTGCGTGGTAAAACCAGTGTGGTGGGCAGTATGTTTCACTTTTAAAAAGAAAAAAAAAAAAAGAGATTCAGAATCAAACTACCAGCTACATCAGCACATTCTTCAGAATAACCAATCTTAACATGTGCTTTTTTAAACTAGAGACAAGTTGATGCCTAAGGGGGTTTACAATGTTTCTTTAAGGGACAGCATACCCAGTGCAAGATGAACTACTTAAGAATTAAAATAATGTAAGTCACTAATCACAGTTTTATCAACCAAGTAATTTGTAGAGCTGTGGCATATTTTAATAGACTAATCTAAACAACTCCACAGTGGTCCTGAGAGGAAGCCTGGGGAGGCTGAATATGTGGTAAATCCTTCTTTTGACTTTTGAATATAAGAGGATTTCTGTTTATAAATGTATTAAAAGGAGTGTGATTAATTATGCTCCCTATCCAATCTTAAAATGTTCATTTCCTTTAAAATGGAGAAGTACTAAAATTAAGTACTTAGGAATCTACTTGCCATAAAATTTATTGAATCTAGAATAAATAAACTATGAGCCATTAAGGGTTAAAATAGAATAAGACTTATGGAATTGTCCCAGTTCCAACTCTCTCTTTATAGCTGTGTAGACATCATTCACATGAATGTTTTACCCGGTTTCCTTTATTTATTTAAAACACTCCCACTGATACCTTTACGGTTTTATTTTATGTCCTGGAACTGTATTTTCTTGAGATTTGTGCGGGGAGGCCAGTGCCTCCATATCAGGTGGAAGTTAATGCATCTCCCACTAGGAAAGGAAGGCTTAAATCTCCCTGACCTATCCTTATATTTTAAGGCAGTTACAACCCGTACTCTTCTGTACTTGTTGAATTAAGCAATAAACCACGACAGGGTGTGGGTTATGTAGGATTCTACGCCTGTGGTGTGGTTTGGTCACTAGTCACAGCCGGTGACCAAATCCACCAGAAGTGGTAATTCCAGCATAACCCACACCCTGGAGTGGGTTATTGCGATTATACAATGCTCCCCTCTTTTTTGGTAGCAAAGAAAAATAAAAAATAAAGTTTTTGTAAGTTTTAAATCATTTTTATAGAATGTATTGCTCCACCAGAAAAAATAGTTCTGTGTTGCTAGGGAGCTCCCCTTTGGCAGGGAAGCATCCAGATTTTTCTATGTTGCTGTGGAGAAGCTGTCCCTGTGGCAACATGAATTGACCTGAATCGGAAGACAACCAATGTGAGAATGCAACACTTGAGAGTTTGTTCTCGGGCCTGTGCTGCTGGGAGAGCACGTGGCAATCTATGTGAGGTAGATCACTGGTACTCACTGTGAGAGTCTTAAGAAGAAGTTGCTTCTGCTTCTTGCTCCGAGTCACGGTGAGAGCACGAGAGATTGTTCGGGACGAGCGGCAATTTTTAAACTCGGATGGAGTATCAAACTTCTGATCACCTCCGCTGAGCTAAAGAAATCTTCTTAATTCTGTATGGAATGTTTAATAGGGGAACGTGTTCATTAGTGAAAACCGAGGGCTAAAAGTTGTAGAAACCATTGCCGAAAAAACCGAGCAGTGATACCCAGTAACACAGCTCAGTTTGTCGGCTGTGATTTCTAGAACCTTTAGCCCTTGCTTTTCACTAATGAACAATTTCCCTTGTTAAACATTGCACATAAAATTAAGAATATTTCTTTAGCTAAATGGGGATAATCGGGAGCTTACACGAACTGGCTGCCGTGCGCGAGGGAGACAGTCTAACGGCAGCTGCCTATGGTCTTCAGGTTTTTTTAAAACTGTTTAATAGATCAGGAGTTAGTGGTCACTGGAAGGGAGTCTGGGATAGTGCAAGAAGTGCACTGGGGGTTTGTAGATGTAAGGAGGAGTGGCGCCAAAGGAAAAAATTGGACACAGGTGAGGCAAGTTGTGGGAGACGGCCGTTTAGCAAGGAATGCTACATGGCGGCATTTCTGTTTTTAGAGGTGGTCACATTGATTTGGGCAGCTGTGGCTGACTGGCACCTTTTCCCGTGGGTAATGCCAGGATTTACCATGGGTAAAAGTTGCAGTCAGCCAATCAGAATGCCAGATTCTGAAACCCCATTGTATAATCTTAACTATAAGGCCAGTTGGAAACATATAGAATTTATTATAAATGACTTGCATAACCCAGGGAAGATATTATTTGCCCCATTAACATTGTTTCCTAACCTTAGAGACTATAGAAATTTTACATCCCAGACACTGCAGATTTGGTATGTAATTAAAACTTGGCCCGCTTTGGCCACAATTTTTTTTTTTATCACTGGCAACTAGCTGATGAAAATGAAATTTTTCCCACATGAAAGGATATACATAGAAAAATAGAGGTTGACGGCAGATAAGGACAGCAAGGCCCGTCCAGTCTGCCCATTTCTTTTTCTACCTTATAAATTTGCCATCGGCCTTTGCTCTGTCAGTGGCCTATCTATTCATACTCATCTGTATTGCTCCCTTATCCCATGCCTATTTGAAGCCCTGCACTGTATTCATAGCCATCACTTCCTGAGGTAGGCCATTCCATGCATCCACCACCCTTTCTGTGAAAAAGAAGTTCCTCACATTCCCCCTTAATTGGCCTCCCTCTAATCTCATGCTGTGTCCTCTTGTCCTGCTATTTTTCTTATATTTAAACATGTTAGACTCTTTCACCTTGTTAATGCCCTTAAGGTGTTTTAATGTTTCTATCATATCCCCTCTCTCCCTCCTTTGCTCAAGGGTATACATATTGAGCTCTGTTAATCTGTCCTCATATGTCTTCTAATGCAGTCCCTGCACCATTTTGGTTGCCCTTGTCTGGACTGCCTCAATTTGGTTAATGTCCTTGTGAAGGTGTGGCCTCCAGTACTGCACACAGTACTCAAGATGGGGCCTAACTAGTGTCTTGTAAAGAGGGATTATTACCTCCCTCTTACGACTTGTGATACCCCTACTAATACACCCTAACATCCCCCTAGCCTTACCTACTTCTTTAGAGGTCTGCTTGGATGATTTCAGGTAATCGGTGATGATGATGCCCAAGTCTCTTTCTTCCTTTGTGACTGCCAGCAACTCCCCTCCCAGCCTATAGGTGGCTTCAGGGTTTCTCTTCCCAATGTGCATGATCTTTCACTTCTTTGCATTAAATCCCAGTTGCCACTCTTCTGACCATTTTGCTGGTTTATCCAGATCTCTTCTCATTCTTCCCACCCCATCTGGATCATCTACTCTGTTGCAGATCTGGGTGTCATCTGCAAACAGACAAGCCTTACCCTCTAGTCCATCTGCAATGTCACTAATGAAGATATTGAAGAGGACTGGCCCCAGGACTGATCCCTGAGGTACCCCACTTGTGACTTGCATCTCTTCTGACTGTATACCATTTACCACCACTCTCTGTTTTCTGCCTGTCAACCAGTTTGCTACCCAGTTGACCAACTGCTGACCCACCCTGAGCCTACCCAGCTTATTTATCAATCTTCTATGTGGAACAGTGTCAAAAGCTTTGCTGAAGTCAAGGTAGGTGACAACAACTGCTCCCCCTTGGTCCACCACTCTGGTTACCCAGTCAAAGAAATCTATGAGATTAGTTTGACATGACCTTCCTTTTGTAAACCCATCCTGTCTTGGATCCTGTGCCCCTATGGATTCCAGGTGTTGCACTATCCTTTCCCTAAGGAGTGCCTCCATAATCTTGCCCACTACTGAGGTAAGACTGACTAGTCTGTAGTTTCCTGCCTCCTCCCTGCTACCACTCTTGTGGAGCGGGATCACATGAGCTCTTCTCCAGTCTTCTGGGACCTGTCCTGTGTTCAGAGACTCACTAAACAGTTCTGCTAATGGCTCTGCTAGTTCCACCCTTAGCTCCTTAAGTACCCTGGGATATATGCCATCAGGTCCCATTGCCTTGTCCACCCTGAGCTTAGTGAGCTCTTGTAGGACCCTTTCTTTTGTGAAGGGAGTAGTGCTCACCTTCCTCCCCCCTGTGTCCATGGTGTTGAGCTGTGGGCCCTGTCCTACCTTCTCTTCAGTAAATATTGAGCAAAAGTATCTATTTAGGATAGATGCTTTTACAGATCCTCCTCCTCACATGCCCCTTTTCTCCTTTGAGCTTAGCAATACCCCCTCTGGACTTTCTCCTTTCACTAATGTATCTATAGAAAGTCTTGTCACCTTCTTTTACTGTTTGTGCTAGTGTTTCCTCAGTTTGGGACTTTGCCTGCCTTACTGCCTTCCCTGCTTCCCTTAGGGCAGTTTGGTATGCCTCCCTATCTTCATCCTGCTGTGTTCCCTTATATTTCCTGAAGGCCAGCCTTTTGGCTCTGACCTTTTCTGCTACTGGATTTGAGAATCAAAGTGGTTTCTTTCTTCTTTTGCACTTCCTTTGCTGTCTAACACAATGGGATGTTGCTTTTAAGTATTGCATCCTTAATGCTTGCCCACTTTGCCTGTACCCCCTCACTTGCGTTTCTTTTTGCCAGGGCTAGCTTAACTCTGTTGGCCATCTTATCAAAGTCAGCTCCTCTGAAGTCCCATATTTTTGCCTTGGAATGGGATGATTTAGATGTAGTGGCCAAATTGAACCATACCATGTGATGGACACTGGCCCTCAGGTGACCTTTTACCTGGAGATCTGTGATCCCTTCCCTGTTAATCAGTACTAGATCTAGGATAGCCCTGTCTCTTGTGGGTTGTTGTACCAGTTGTTTGAGGCCCTCCCCCTGCAGGGATTCCACCATGTGTCTAGTTCTGACAGATGTTCCTGCTGGTATTGACCAATCTGTATCCGGCATGTTGAAGTCTCCCATTATCAGAACCTCCTCTTTAGCTGTCATGTTTTGTATATCTTCTAACAGTAACGTGTCTATGTCCTCCCCCTGGTCTGGGGGCCTGTAGACAAGCCCAGTTCTTATGGCTGTCCCATTTCCTGTTTCCAGGGTGACCCATAGTTCTTCTGCCTCCTTATGTGTATTCTGAATTTCTGTAGCTCTGATATTTTCATTGACATACAGGGCCACTCCACCCCTCCTTTTTGCACCTCGGTCTCTTCTGAACAGTACATAGCCAGGTACTGAAGTCTCCCAAGTATGGTTACTGGTAAACCACATCTCACTAATTGCTACTATGTCCAGTTTAGCCTCTGACATTATTGCCTGCAGGTCTGGGATCTTATTTCCCAGGCTGTGAGCATTTGTGTGCATGATTTTCCATTGGCCGGATTGTGGTGTGTTAGTTGTTGGGTGAGGTTTGGCTTTTTCCCTGTGCGTTGTATGGGGAGACAGACCTTTTTTCTTACCTGGTGATGCAAATTAACTGCAAACATGCTGAATCCCCGTTTGACCACTAGCTGAGGGGGGAGGGGTGTTCTTCCCATTCGATGTATGGGGTGCTGCACCTCTCTCCCCATTTGCTAGTTTAAATATTCTGCAAAGATGTCAAACTTCTGCCCCAATGCACTGACTCCCATCTTAGTCAGATGTAGTCCATCAAATTTAAAGAACTTTTGCTCCCAGAACTGTTGCCAGTTCCCTACAAATCTGTGTCCTTTTTCCTGGCACCAGCCCTTCAGCCACATGTTTAGTTCCCCTATCTCCCCTTCTCTGACCTTCCGACCATCTGCCCCCCTGTCCTAGACTGGCAGGACCTCAGAGAAGGAGATGTTAGATGAAATGGATGATAGTTTGTCACCCAGCCTGGTTAGGCATTCCTTGGTCTCCACAACTGACCGGCTGGTGAGATCATTAGTCCCTATATATACCAGGATGTTAATGTTTTCTCCTGCTTTTTGAACAGTTTTAGCAATGCAGTCAGTGTCTCTCCATGCTGATGTACCTGGGAGACATCTGACCATTACTCATGGCTGGAGATGGTTATCTACTCCCCGAATCATGGAGTCTCCAATGATCAGAAGTTTTTTGTATTTCCTTTTTGCTTTTTTTGTTTTAGTTCCTGATTTGGGCAAGTTTTGTTGTGCTAGCTCCTGTGCTGCAGTGTCCTGCTCTGCAGTGTCCTCTGCCTTTTGTTTGATTTCGGAGATAGAGGCAGATATCTGTTTGTAGTGTTTATATGGTTTTTGGAGGTAATATGTTGGACAACACAGAGTGATGGGGCACTCGATTTGCTCCTCCTAACCACCTGCCAACCTCCTGGACCAACTGCCCTCTGTGGTCTAGGTTCTTCTGTTGGATGTTGGGGAAATGGCGGGTGGTTCTCATAATGTATTTCCTCTTGAATATGAAATTTGAGGTGCACAATCTGCCCATGCTGCCTGGAGCTGAGCCCTAAGATCTCCAATGGCCCAGCATGTAGGACAGTGTCCTTAATCCTGTAAGACTGTCCTTCTGAAAAGTGTTCTGCAGTACCTGCAGTTAATGATATCCATTCCAGATAAGTTGCTGGGTTTATAACCTGGTCAGAGTAATTAGAAGAAAAAAATGCAAGTAATAGTTTGATTTTGTGTTTTGTTTTCGTATAACTTGTTATAACAAGTTAAATTACTATATACCCTGTAAATGAGCTCACCTTGTGGATGCCCCACTGATCCGCCCCTTCCTGCTTTGCCACAGGAAATGTCACAACTGTGGTACCTTATAAAAGGAGTGTAGTGTGGGGTGGTTGGGGATGGGGGTGGGTGGCTGGGCCCTTCCCCTGCCAAAAAAGAAGAACCATGGATGAAAGGACAAGGAAAGAGCAGAAACAGTCAACAACAAATGCAGTAACCCTGAAAGCTTATCCTAATCAATCAATCAATCACTTTATTTAACCAGGCATAAACACCATTGATTAAGCTCATTTTCAAGGTGATCCTGGGCATAAATATAATACAGTACACTTTATAAGATTACAATTACGGTGGACAACGGTGCAAAAAAAAAAAAGAAAAAACATTGTGAAGGTGCCGGTCAATATGGGCCTATACATACCGGTCAACATAATTAACATGCAATGGTACATAATGATAAGCTTTACTGAAATGAGAAGAGACAACAATCCCATATAGTCTCCACTGAGTAAGAGCTCATATCTAAATGATAAATAATAAGGAGGTATTAAGGAATAGGGTAGAAATTGGGGTGAAAGAGTAGGCAGCCAAAAGGGAGGCCAGAATAGGTAAAAGTTAGAGAATAGGCAGGGTCATCTTGGATTAAGGGGACTAGGCTTGTAGGTCCTAGGTTTCTGTTGTTAGGAATGTTGGGTGGATGAGATACTTAGGCGTAGGATTTGAGAGTGGCACCGGAGGCTAAGGGGTCATCGGCATCTGAAACAGTTGCATGATTCCTTCAGATAATCCATTAATAGAGCTTTGAATGTGAAAATGCTTGGAAGTGAGGATAATTTTGAGTCTTGCATAGTGTTCCAAAGTGATGGAAGTGAGAAGTTGATTGCTGCTGAGCCAAGGGTAGTTTTCACTCTAGGAATCTGGAAGCAGATTAAGGAGAAGCATCTCAGGCCATAGGAACCTTTAGCCCATTTGAAGATGTTCAAGATGTATGCAGGGAGGTTATCAGATAATGCTCTAAAAACCAGAGGAGAGCATTCCTTTTTCTTCTAGTTGAGAGTGAGGTCCATCCCGAAACCTGGTATAGACGACAGTGATGTGTACTACGGGGTAGAGTTAAGATAAATCTTAAAGCCCGGTGGTAATGGGTGTCCAGTTTGTTTAGCATCGTTGATGGGCAATGACTGTAAAGGAAGTCAGCGCAGTCCAGTATAGGTAGGAATGTAGCTTGTACTAGTCTCATTCTAGCTTCTAACGTGAGTAGGTGTTTAATGCGATAGAATAAACCTAATCGCTGTCTTAGTTTCTTCAAGGTTTAATTTAAGTGGCACAGAAAGTTGAGCTTGTTATCCAGCCAGAACCCTAGGAATTTAAAGGAATCAACTACTTCAAGGGGTTCATTTAAGAGTGTTTGGATCTGTGTGATATGTGGACATTCATAAGTAGACTTTGGTGAGACAATCATTGCTTTAGTCTTTTTGGCATTGAGGAGGAGCTTATGAGTGAGAAGGTTGTATTGGAGGGTGACGAGGTCCTTCTGTAAGTACTCATGGGCCAGATCCAAGGATGAATTTGTGGTATAGAGTACAGTATCATCTGCGAATAAGTGCACATTTGCTGTGCCCAGCTGCGAGTCCAGATTATTGATGTATATTGCAGAGGATAGGGCCCAGGACAGAGCCCCGTGGGACTCCTTGTAACAAGGATTTTTGTGGGAACAGATCTCCTATGGCTTTGACTTGTTGTAACCTATTGGTTAGGTAGCTGGTGAACCATTTAATGGCAGAACTATCAAGTCCGATGTTACTCAGTGCAGTAAGCATGATGGTATGATCCACAGTATCGAAGGCCTTACTTAGATCAAAGAAGAGGGCAAATACATGCTTCTTAGAGTCCAAGGCCATTTGCCAATCTGTAGTTACTTTGGCAAGAGTCGATATTGTACTGTGTTTGGCTCTTAAGCCGGACCGAGCGGGTTTGGCAACTTTTGTGAATCCAAACGTCCTCTAAGTTGGATGTTGACAATTTTTTCAAGTAATTTAGAGAGGATGGATAGTATAGAAATAGGCCGGTAATTGTTCAGATCACTCAGATCTAATGTTAGATAAAACTGTAAAACCTGTAAAGCACCACCTGTAATAATTTCAGAGAAGATATGCCCTGTAAGAAACACATTGCTACAGAGAAAAATAAAGCAGTAACAGAAGATATACCTTGCAAAAGACAATTTGAATCAGAAGATTACAGGATATAACATTTCAGAGATGGCAACAGCTTGGATTGATATATATATATATTTCAGTTTCTTGACACACAAGGAGTTTGCTCATTTGCAGAACTTCAATCATGATATGCCCTTACTAATAAGGCAATATGGCCTAGATGTTATAGTAATGAGCTGTGAATGAGCTTGGTACATCCAACTGACAGACATGGGTTTGTTTCCCACAACCTCCAGTTGCATACTGTGTGACTCTGAGCAAGTCACTTAACCTCCCCAGTGCTCCTGGGTTGTCTCTGAAAACAGGCACCCATGCCTAGTGGGCCTTACCCAGTTACCAAAGAATAAAATAAAAGAAAAAAATAATAAGGAACATTTTCAGTTCTTGCAGATTCGAAACTTTTTTTACCATAAGAGGCAAAATAAGAGTTGCCTTCCAGACCCAATGCCTACTTTACTGAAGCTGATAATGGATACTTTAATGAGTCTGCATGGTACCCGTCTTATAGATAATATATATAGAGGGTTACAGGAGATCCTAAGAGACACTAGAGCTTCAGTCCCAGGGGCTTGGGAGAGGTAACTCAACTTGGATGTCTCATATGATCAATGGTTGCAGCATACGGGCCTGTCAATCAAGGCATCTTGGGCACCTTATTGGTGGGAGTTTTCTTAGAAATGCCACAATAGATATTTTAATGTTCCAGTGACAATGGATAGAATTTGCTCCCTACAGCTGGGTGTTTGCTGGAGACAATGTGGAGACCAGCTACCCACACATTCCCATATAATCTGGTACTGCCCATGGATAGTGCCCTTTTGGTCCCAGTTTACAGACCATATAACTCAAATGTTGATTTATGCTGGCCCATTTATGCTGGAACTGGTTCTGTTGGCCATCCCCCCATACTTTTCCTACATCTGACCTTCAGTTACTTCATTTGTATTAATATGGCAGTGAAGAAAGCTATTATGTGTCTTTTTTGCCAATTAGAACCTCCAACAGTAGAAATGTGGCACAATAGTATTAACTCGATTTACAAAATGAAGCTGATTATGGCAAAATTAGAGAACTGAGACTCACAATTTGAACTTAAATGGTGATGGTGGGTACTGTATATCTCAAGAAGATGTTGATTTTGTTCCATAGTTGATGGCAAGAGGTTGTCTCTTGGGAACTTTTGATGGGGGGATATAAGCTAGAATAAGAAGAGGGAGCTGTTTGGTGGTACAAATGGGAGATGCTTATTTGAGAGTCCTTCTTGACTTAAACATGATTTAGATTGTAGAAACTTGAGGGGCTAATGTTGGCCAAAAGAGATAATACTATACTGTCATGTCCATTGAAACCATTTTTGGAAACCCTTACCTAAGAAAACCTAATATGGTTAACATTTTCTAACTGTTGGTAACCTAATACAATCTAATTACCTACTGGGTCATAATGTCCCATGCTTAATAGGGTACGACATTATGGCTAACCAGTATAGTGCAGTATGCTACCGCTACTGGTGCAATACCGCTTATACTGCTGTATGCGGTATTGCACCAGTAGTGCTTTCCCAGGCAGAGGATAAGACCTCTGCTTGGAGCAGGTTCTGACAAGCAGCTGCCATGGCTCACAGGACTGAGCCACGGCAGTAGGAACCCAGGCGCTGTGTCTGGGACTGGGTTTGATTCCCGGTCCCAGAAACATTTTATTTTTTTATGACGTGTGCACTCCCCAAGTTGGACTCCCCCATAGTTGAGAATCTTTAGTGGGGGGGTCTTGGGGCACAGCCCACCATAATGGGGGTGTAGGAGTGGAGCCCCCAGAGAAAAAAGACTTATGCCTCATGGCATAAATCACGCTGTATTGGCAGTGCGATTTTGCCATGCAGCATAATGTCTTGCGGCATTATGACCCCGTGCTATCTAATTATATGGCCTGATAACATGTACTGTGCTGTGATGAGAAAGCGAATACTGTGTTGTCTGTTCTGACACTCATTTATTTTTTTTTTTTTTTTTTTTATTTTAATAGTGATAAATGAAAAACAAAGATTATAAAAAAAGGAGCGTGATTAGTTCTGGAAACCAGCACAGAATCTGTAACAGCTGATGCACTGTAATTTCAGAGGCAAATTCTATTCAAGTCAAACTCAGGGACATGGACACTGAAGAGAAATTCAAAATATTCAATATGAGTCATGAGTATTCACGTTAGACCATTTTTCCAATACAGAAATAATTATTAGTTCTAAAAAAAAATCCTATACATATACGTTGTTTTGCTAGTCTTGGTGTTTGGGTTATGGAGTGGATGGTCACAAAGAGAAGATAGAGGGCAGAATATTCAGACTGTGCCACAAAGAAGCACAGTAGCAGGAGCAGGTGCAAGTGCAGTGCACCCCTGCACAACACACGTGATATTCAAACACAGTGCAGGCTAAGGTGCGCTTGTGCAACACAGCTGAATATCGCACCAACTGCACCATGGCACAACCAGGGATGTGCAGTGGAGCAGGGCTGATGTGCAGTAGCACAACCAGGGATGCGCAGGGACAAGATGCAGGGGTGCACCACCCATGGAAGCCATGGGTGGAGGAGCATGCAGCAGGCCAGACAGCCCCCCCGACACCCCATGAACTGCACAACCAGTGGTGAGCTGGATGGACCACCAGCCCATGAACACCAACACAGAATCCACAGCCGGAGCACGGAGCCCCAGCACACCCCACCCCCAGAAAGCAGTGATCGCAACACAAGGAGGGCTGTCCACCCAGTGCCACCCCCTTCCACCAGTGCAGAGCACACCCTGTACAGCCATCCCCAGACACCTGGCCCAGAAGCAGCACCCAACAGTGCATGGCTCTGAATGCATGCCACCACCCCCACCATGACAATGCAACCCTGTGCACCATGGAGCCATGCATGGTAGCCCCACTGTGAGCACCCCACAGTGGGTGGCACCAGCCACTGATGCAACAACTGTAGACACAATGCCACCCTGCACGGCCCCCCATGGCACAGCAGAGAGGTCGACCCTGTATCAGTACCCAAGGGACTCCGCATGCGAGAAGGCCTGTCCTGGACCCCACCACCAGCAGGACAGCACCCCGCACACCCACCCATGCACACACCCTGTCCCAGCACTGGCCCCAACAGACAGCACAGCTGCCCACTGTGCTGCATGGAGGCATGCGCCACACAGGATGCAACACAGGGCATGGACAACCACCCACCCTGACCCAAGGGAACCCCAACACAGGGCCAAAATAGTGGGGCGGGGCAACAAATGCCACTGGTGTGTGTCCACTGATGCTGTGTACCCATGGCCTGCACCCCACCATGGCACAGGTGAACCAGCCATCTTGCACATGCACCATGAAGCCATCCGCTGCCAGCATACAGCTGTAGCACAAGTGACAGACAGTAGAACACAGACACCACAACATACACCAGTGACAGCATGGAGGGGGGACAACAACAGCATAGCCCACAGTGTCACCCGAGGCAGACGTGCAACAAACCAGTGACAGAAGGAAAGCCGCCATTGTGCCATGTCCAGAGGGTGGCCGGCATGGACAGCCACCAATGACAAGCCAGCAGACCGTGCGTACCACAGACATGAAAGGGGCCCAGCTGCATGGGCCATGGACATGCTGACAGGGGCACCAGGGACACAGCGCATGCACCAGGGACCACTGCACACAGACATCCAGAGCACAGGGAACAACACACATACCACAGACAGGGACCGAGTCCCACACCCACACCATAAGCGGGGCCCTGCCGGACACACACATGCCCAGGCCTACACCACCCCGACGCCATGCACACCACTGCAGCCAAGCATCATATGCCAGCTGCAAATCAGAGACCACCACAGTCGTCATATCAGACAAGTATGCATTGAAGGGGTAAACTGTACAAACAACACAACAAATCAAAACTATGTACAAAGTGGGGGGGGAGGGCCACAAACCAGGTGGGGGTTGGCATGAGGCAAGGGTGTACATCAAGGAGTGGGACAAAGGGGTGTGAGAGTAAGTCCAGAAGGGGAATGCACAACACGTGCACTGTAGGCCCTAATGGCGGCCCCTCTCCACACTCCGGTCCCTGTGGCACCTCCTGTGCCTCCTACAGTCACCTCGATCAATCCGCTGGAGCAGCTCCAGAGTAGCCTGGAACAGCTGCAGTAGCTTCTGAATGTTCCGCTCCAGGGCAGTCTAGCATTGTCCACCTAGGACAAGGGAGCAGAGTCAGTACGCATTACTGGCCAGACCCTTGCAGCCCACCCAATGTGCACAGCATACAGCCCTGGGCCAAGCCCCATGATGGCATGTGACCACCCACAGTGTCCGCACCCACATGACCTGCCTACCCAGGCACCCATAGCCATGCGGAACGCTGCACACACTCACTTCCCATGTTCCACACAGCACTAACATGGCCATACAGTGACATGGCTATGTGGTGCGAAGGCAGTGGCACAGCCATGGACCCAGTGCACACACAGCCCACCTGCAACACCCACCCACACATGCAGTGCCACAGGACAGTGATGAGTGCACCGTGTGGCGTGCACAGCAGTGGGGCCAAGTGCGGGTGGCCCCACCCCCGCCACCACCACTGCAACCCAGCATGCACAGATGTAAGGGGAAACAAGGCACTCACCTGCATCCTGGCCAGCAGGGTGCTGCTGGCCCATGGCTCCACCAACATGGCCCAGCTGCGTGTCCACGTCACCCACTTTGGTCTGCTCTCCCTGTCCTTGGGCCAAATGTGCCCTACGCCACTCTTCCGGGCCTAGGGTGCAAACATGGAGAGGGAAACATCAGTACAGGTCAGTAACATAGCCCCCCAGTGTGTGCGTGCCTGCACAGCCCAGCCATGAATCACCCCCACCACCACCACCCCCACTAGATGGCCCCCACCCCCCTGCAGTGTGGCCTTATGCACACCATGATACCCAGACAGACAGACACTACCAGTGATGGGATGGAGCACCTACCTGGCCGTGGCATGGTGCCTCGCCAGGCGCATGCCTGCAGACACCCCAGGCTGTCAGGGTCCCACTGCTGGAGGTTGCCATAGCAGTGGCGACGCTGCTCCACTGACTGGATGCTCCCTGTCACCCTCTCCAGGCCCTCTGAGACCTCCTGTCACACAGCAGTCCATGGCCTGTAGAGGGGTTCCTGCCCAAAGAGGGCACCAGCATGTGGCTCCACCAGTGCCACCAAGTTTGCCAGTTTGATGGCACTCCAGACCTGTGCTCTGGTCCTTGGCATGTTGCTGTCTCAAGTGGCAACAAAATGGTGCTCTGTAGCGCATAGAAACTTAGAAGTTGACGGCAGCTAAGGACCGAAAGGCCCATCCAGTCTGCCCATTTCTTTTTTCTACCTTATAAATGTGCCATCGGCCTTTGCTCTGTCAGTGGCCTATCTATTCATACTCATTTGTATTGCTCCCTTATGCCTATCCCAAGCCTGTTTGAAGCCCTGCACTGTATTCATAGCCACCACTTCTTGAGGTAAGCCATTCCATGCATCCACCACCCTTTCTGGGAAAAAGAATTTTCTCACATTCCTCCTTAATCAGCCCCCCTCTAATCTCATGCTGTGTCCTCTTGTCCTGCTATTTTTCTTATATTTAAACATGTTAGACTCTTTCACCTTGTTAATGCCCTTAAGGTGTTTGAATGCCTCAATCATATCACCTCTCTTCCTCCTTTGCACAAGGCTATACATATTGAGCTCTGTTAATCTGTCCTCATATGTCTTCTGATGCAGTCCCTGCACCATTTTGGTTGCCCTTCTCTGGACTGCCTCAATTTGGTTAATGTCCTTGTGAAGGTGTGGCCTCCAATACTGCACGCAGTACTCCAGATAGGGCCTAACCAGTGTCTTGTAAAGAGGGATTATTACCTCCCTCTTATGACTTGTGATACCCCTACTAATACATCCTAACACCCCCTAGCCTTACCTACTGCTTTAGAGGTCTGCTTGGATGATTTCAGGTCATCAGTGATGATGATGCCCAAGTCTTTCTTCCTTTGTGACTGCTAGCAACTCCCCTCCCAGCCTATAGGTGGCTTCAGGGTTTCTCTTCCCTATGTGCATGATCTTGCACTTCTTTGCATTAAATCCCAGTTGCCACTCTTCTGACCATTTTGCTAGTTTATCCAGATCTCTTCTCATTCTGCCCACCCCATCTGGATCATCTACTCTGTTGCAGATCTTGGTGTCATCTGCAAACAGACAAGCCTTACCCGCTAGTCCATCTGCAAGGTCACTAATGAAGATGTTGAAGAGGACTGGCCCCAGGACTGATCCCTGAGTACCCCACTTGTGACCTGCATCTCTTCTGACTGTATACCATTTACCACCACTCTCTGTTTTCTGCCCGTCAACCAGTTTGCCACCCAGCTGACCAGCTTCTGACCCACCCCGAGCCTACCCAGCTTATTTATCAATCTTCTATGTGGAACAGTGTCAAAAGCTTTGCTGAAGTTAAGGTAGGCGACATCAACTGCTCCCCCTTGGTCCACCACTCTGGTTACCCAGTCAAAGAACTCTATGAGGTTAGTTTGACATGACCTTCCTTTTGTAAACCCATGCTGTCTTGGATTCTGTGCCCCTATGGATTCCAGGTGTTGCACTATCCTTTCCTTAAGGAGTGCCTCCATAATCTTGCCCACTACTGAGGTAAGACTGACTGGTCTGTAGTTCCCTGCCTCCTCCCTGCTACCACTCTTGTGGAGCGGGATCACATGAGCCCTTCTCCAGTCTTCTGGGACCTCTCCTGTGCTCAGAGACTCACTAAACAGTTCTGCTAATGGCTCTGCTAGTTCCACCTTTTGCTCCTTGAGTACCCTGGGATGTATGCCATCAGTTCCCATTGCCTTATCCACCCTGAGCTTAGCAAGCTCTTGTAGGACCCTTTCTTTTGTGAAGGAGGGAGTAGTGCTCACCTCCCTCCCCCCTGTGTCCATGATGCTGAGCTGTGGGCCCTGCCCTACCTTCTCTTCAGTAAATACGGAGCAAAAGTATTTATTTAGGATAGATGCTTTTACAGTGTCCTCCTCCTCACATGCTCCCTTTTCTCCATTAAGCTTAGCAATACCCCCACGTGTGAAGGCAGTGCTGTACTGCACTGCCAGTCCCTATCGCACTGTCATTGGACTGCACGATAGGGGTGCAGCCATGTGGATGCATGGCTTCTAGGAGGCAAAGGTTGACTGCAGGGTCAAAGGTCTGTCCGCACATGGGATGCCACAGCACTATTGGGATGCCCTACATGTAGCGCAGTAGGGTGCTTCTGTGTGATGCCCTGCAGTGGCCTACTGTGCTGTGGCACCATGGCATCCACGGTGCACCATGGAACGAGTGCCACATGGGCATACAGCGCACTAGCACCACAGGCACAGTGGTGGCTGTGCTCTGCACTGCCTCCTGTGCACAGCAAGTCTTCAGCACCGCATTCATTTGTGTCAGCACCCAGGGCATGCAACATGCAGTGCCGATTGAGCACCATCACAGTGCTACACCATAGCCTGAGCACGCTCACCTACATTGCGCATGGTGCAACAGAGTGATATTCAGCCAGGTTATGCAAATCAGCTCATTAGCCATTCCACGGTGCATCAACTGCATTAGCATCCACTTACAGTTGCGCCTGCCCTCATTTGCATGCATTGCGCTATATAAATGCGACCTGGGGCTGCAGAGGCCATGGTTCGGTATTGCAGTCCTTTGTGGTGGGTTGCATGCTGTTGGGATGTGGGGACTGCAGTTTGGGAGGGCTGTATGGGACTGCACAGTCCAAGGTAACACCTGTCATTCTCACAGGTGCGAGCATGACCGAGCATGAGGATGAGGAGGAACAGGGAAGGGGAAGAAGGAAGAGCCCCAACTTCACCAGGGCTGAATCTGATGCCCTGTTCGAGGCATATCTGGACAAGGAACCGCTGCTTAGCGGACAGCCGGGAACACCACAGGCCCGTGCTGCGGTGTGGAGTGAGGTGGCACATGCTGTGAACCAGCTTGGCAGCTACCAGCGGTCCATGCAGGAGTGCAAAAAGAAGGTAGGCACAGACAGGATGCGGATCAAGGACAAGGTGGCTGCCATCAGGGCTGCACGTGCTGCCACTGGTGGGGCCAGCCAGATGTACCCCGCCTGACACCACAGGAGGAGCGAGTGGCCAGCAACATGCAGCGTAGTGCCATCGAGGGCATTCCTGGTGGTGGCTTCAGACAGGTGGCAGCCCATCACTGCATGGTAGGTCCTGTGCTGTCCATGTGTGGGTGGTGGAGGGCATGCCACAGGGCAAGGTGGAGCCACTTATGCTAATGTGTTCCCTTACAGCTCCTGAGCATCTACAAGGGGCAGCGGTGGTGGGTGTGTCCACTAAGGGGGAGGCCCTGGACATGGAGGATCACCCATCCACCTCCTCAGGTGTGTGAGGGACTGGCCAAATGCATACCTGCATGTCTGTCTGGACTGATGTGTGTGGTGCAGGTATGGACACGGCCCTGCCTGTGTCCCAGCATGACATCGCCCCTGGTCTCCAGCATGCTGGGACACAGATTGGGTCCAGATCCAGCACCGATGATGATGGTCCGCATGTCCCGGACAGTGATACATGTGGGACACAGGATGGTCCCACAGCAGGCAACCGTGAGTTATGCCACTGTGGCTGCCTGTGTAACAACCCAGTCCCAGCCTGTGCCTGTATGCCCCAGTGGGGCAGCGCTGGTGTGTGTCCAGTATGGTGTGGCAGCACCGGTTAGCCCTGGCGGTCGCTAGCCAGAGGGGCAGTGCCAGCATTCGGCCAATGGCAATGGGGGGCCAGTATCGGGGGCGGTGGTGGTGCACCACATGTAGATGTGTCCTGGCATGGCTCTGGTGTGCAGCACCCAACGTCAAGTGGTGCTGGCCAGCAGGGCCAGGAACACCTTGAGGGACAGCATGCTGGACCAGCGGAAGACCCCTTGGATAAACACAGCCATCTTCTCCAGGCTTCAGTAGATCAGCAGATGCTGCTCATGACAGCAATGGATGCATTCATTGCGGTTCTGTGCCAGGCAGATGAGAGGCACAGCAAGGACCATGGATTGCTCCTGGCAGAGCTGGCCTGGCAGTGGGCGGATGTGAACGCTGCCATTGACAGGCAGACCACTGCATTGACAACTGTCATGGCTACACTGGGCACCCAGTTCAGTGCTCAGCCACCGCAGACACCGCACAGTGTCATGTCCACCCCCGTTCCCGGTGCCATGTGACACCTGCTATGTCGACACTGGGTTCAGCTTTGGGCATACCAAGCATGCCTGGCATGGGCATGTTTGGTGGGCTGCAGACCCCTACACTAACACAGTCACATTCACACAACATCACCCCTGGGGGCCCATCGGAGCCACCCCAAGAGGCCACTGGTCAGCCTGGCATGGCTGGCAGGTCTCAGCAGAGCCGCCCACGCATCCGTGGTGGCTGTGGTACTGTGCCACATGACTGACCTGTCTCACACCATGGCCACTGTCTGCTGCTTCCCTGTGTGCACTATGATGTGCATTGTGCGATGCACTGGTGGGGTACCCGGCCATGCACACACATGGCCCCTGTGCACACCCTTCTGGCTGCTGGCCATTGTGGCATGTGCATGATGATGATGCCTGCATTGTGCTGTCTGCCAGTGTGCAGTGGTGCCCAGCATCTGAGGCATGCACAGTGATGGCCACTGGGCATGGACGTGTGTGGCCCTGTGTGGGGGGGTGGGGGTGGCTGTTGGGGTGGGCGTGCCGCTTTCCCTTTGTGCATATGTGTGTGTGTGTGTGTGTGTGCACATGTCATGTTCAGCCCTGCCCATCCCTGCCGCTGTGTGCAGTTTCCCACTCAGACCCACTCTCTAACTGCCATCTGCCCCGGTGTCCTGCCCTGCCTGTCTGTGGGCTGTGCCCTTGCCCTTGGTGGTTGAACATGGCCCATGACCTACCTGTGTTGTCCAAAGTGCTCCTCTGTAATGGTGTCCCAGTGCTGATGTGCTATCTGGATCAGCCAGTGGTCTCATCGCCCAGGGGGTGGCTGCCCTTCACCAGCTGGACCAGCGTACTCATTGTCCCCACCGCTGTCCTCCTCTTTGACCTCCATGGCTATCCCACAGTCAGTGGCCATGTTGTGCAGGACACAGCAGGCCAGGAATAGCCCACAGACCTTGGAGGGACTGCACTGTAGGGCACCGCCTGATGTGTACAGGCACCAGAACCATGTCTTCAGCAGCCTGAACACCCACTCAATGACATTCCGTGTTGTGGCATGTGCCTCATTGTACTGTAGCTGCGATGGGGTCGTGGGGTGCTGGTATGATGTGAGCAGCCGGGGCCATAGCGGATAACCACTGTCACCTGTGTATAGAGGGAGGACATTAGAATGGTGGTCTGCATCGCTGTGGCATGGGTCATCATGGCCGGTACCAATGGCATCTCTGACTATGCACCCCCACGTCTGCTCACGTCATCCTGCGTGATATGCATACTCACCTACTAGATGGTCAGTGGGGATGTCCCCACTCTCAAACCTGTGGCACAGTGCAGACTGGTGCCAGATGAAGGCATCGTGTGCTCCCCCAGGGTACGTGGCACAGACATTGGTTATGTACCCCCTGGCATCGCACACCACCTGGCAGTTTATTCTCAGGTATCCCTTGTGGTTTATGTATGCCGCATCCTCTGGGCCAGGTGGCATGCGGATGCCTACATGGGTGCAGTCAATGGCTCCGAGCACACCAGGCAACCGTGCTACCCTGTGGAACTCCTGTATGTGTACTGTGTGCTCCACCTGTGTGCCCGGGAAATGGATGTACTCCGCAGCATGTGGCAACAGTGTGCTGAGGAATTGTGTGAGTAGGCGTGACGCGGCCAACTGGGTTATGCTTGTCATGTCCCCTGTTGGTCTCTGGAAGGTGCTCGTGGTCAGCAGGCACATGACAGTTGCCACCTTTGTCTCCACTAATACAGCATGGCTCCGTCGTGTGGGTGCCTGCGTCTCATCACTGCACAGCTCACAGAGCTGCCTCTGTATCGCCCAGTTCAGGTGGTACCAGCCCACAATCTCTGTGTCAGAGTACTGTTCGAAACTGGTGCGGGCTCAGTACTGCCTGTTCAGGGCGTACCACTGATAGGCCCTTCCACAGCTGTGCTTCCCTGCTGCCTGCCTTCTCACACCCCTCATTACCACCTCCATCTGGAAGGTGGCACTGGCCATGTCTCTGGCTGGTGTTACCCCCCAGGTAGCTGTTCTCCTGTTCCCCCTGCACCGGATTCACCTCTGGCTGTTTGCCTGTGGCTGTCCTGCCTCTTGCCACTGCCCTCAGTCCACTGTGGTACTCACACCCTTTTCCGCACACTGGCACTGGCACACCCACTCCTACCCTCACTCTGGCACACTTCTGGTGGGCCCTGTCCTACTCCTGCCCACTCCTGTGTCCTGCTTCCTGTATTTCCTTCCTGGCACTCTGTCTCCATGCTCCCACCTGTGACTTCCCTGTGGCGCGTTCTTCCTCCCCTCTCTTGCTCCCTTTTATTTTGGCTAATTTCTGCTGTCACGCAACTTCCGCTTGCTCTGCTATTGCACACATCGAATGCTGTTGAATATTGCACTGCACATGTTATTCATGGTTCCGCCCCATAAGGTTGTTCATGCATTCATTACTGTTGTGCTCTGGTGCATTGCTTGTTGCACTGTGCAGCCGCCTCCTGCTGAATATTGCACAATGGTGCATTTCTGCACTTGTGCTGGTGCATCCTTGTTTTGCATGGCGCATCCACTCTGAATATCCTGCCCAGAATGTATAAAGAGAAATTTTGTAAAAGTTGCTAGGCATATGATGTGGAACAGTATCTGTTCAGCTATTTTTGCACTCTTATACTAGAATCAGTGAATCCTGTCACCTTTGTAGAATTGTGTTTTTATTCTAAGGAAGCAATTACAAATATTAGAACAAACTACTGCTCAACATAATGAGAACCAAGTCATTTTTAACCAAAATGACAGTAAACAAATCCAGTGCCTGTTCCACATATCTACTCAAGGTGACTCCTTGCTTAACCACGTGGACCATTTTAAATTCCTACAGTAGGTGATCATGTGCATTCTCTGTTATGTTATCTTGTAAAGGGTAACACTGGAATCTTTCCACTAAAGAAACTCACCAAAACCTTGGAATATTTTGGAGAGTGAAAAGCTGCTTAGCAGCAGAAGCCATTCTAGTCATAGCTTAACAGTAATTGTCCCAAGTTTTAGACTATAGCCCAATTATCTGTGACTATCTCATTCAACTGAGCTTACTGTAATAGAAAATATGTATTGTACATCAAGACTTGGAAGTTTGCCCTTTCTGATCACTAAAAAAAATACTGTAACCTGTATCTCAAACTACAGTACAAGCAGAATTATATATGTCAGTGCAAGTAATGCAGTCAAGTTTTGTTAAAAATGTGCATTTAAAGTTTAAAATTCATAATTGCTACTGCAACATATGTGCATCGTCTTTTGACTAGTGATACACTTGCCTGTTCGGGTTACCTACTGAAACCATATTACATTCACTCTAACTCCCTTTCAGCTAAAGAAAATCTCCATTGTAGTTATCTTTTTCAAAGCAAAATGGGACAGAATTCTTTTGTTGTAAACTCTGCTAGAGTATGAAATTATATCCCCCTTTATTTAAAATAAATCAATTCATGTGATACCTCTAAATATCAGGTAACAGAATACTTGTTCACAAATGTTAAATGCACATTTTTAACAAAACTTGATTGCACTACTTGCACTGATATATATTATTCTGCTTGTACTGACATTTGTATTTTCTATTGCTTGCATGACCATACAATAATGTTTATTGTAGCCATGGTGGTTATTTTTCTAGTCTTACTTTTCTGAGTCATTTCTATCAATGGAGTCTCACACCCTAATGAAGTAACATGGTGAGCAAAAACAATTAATTAAATTCCCAATTTCTCCTATGGAAAGTGATACTACCAGAGAAAAGTAAGCATTTTTACTTACTTGGTAGAGAAAATTTGGACAAAGGCTAATAATGTCAATTTGTTAAGAAAACAGTTGAGTCTGGCTTAAAAAATGCAGTAATTGAGATTACTGTACACTTATCTATGGTAACAAGATCATTAGCACAGAAAGGAGGAAGATGAGAAAAGCTGTATTTTCTGGACTGGAAAAAAAACTAATTTTTCCAGAGTTAGCCTGTCTTTTACTATGTTATCTTTAGCTTATTTTTCGATTTGCACACTTTCTCATTCACTATGATAATGAATAGAAGATGTCCTGTATAATGCTATGGGTTTGACCAGTTGACCATACTGCTATGGATATTTTAGGTGTCTATTTACATTATTTTACAATTTATAGTGATTGGTTTCTTTTGACCATGGTGAGATTTAAAGTGCAATAGATGTCATTATGGATGATCACTATTTATGTAATTTGTTGTTATCTCCTTAAAACATATAAATTGTTCAGCTTTCACTTTATATTGCAGTATGAAAGCAAGATGTTCCAAATTTTAGAAGATATGCTACAAATCAATACATTTAATACATTTCAAGAGCACACACTTTGCTTCATCTTGAAAGTCTGTACAAGAGACAATATACCTGCAAGAAAATATATGTTGACAAGTGCTTCATGTGCTGAAGAAAAAAAAATGAAAGCATTATTGTGAAGCTCAATGAATGTTAAGTGGAACTTCTACATTGTTTTGCATAATATCTCCACATTTCTGACAAACATTTTCACAATTTTCCAGTGATACTTTTCTTTGACCTAAAATTGTATTTAAAGTGATTTTCCAGTTTTCTGTAGAACATTGACAGTTGGAATCAGCAGGACTCACATCTCATCATTTTAAAAATAAATTGAATTCTAGGTAATTCTAACCTGTATTACTAAGGATAAATGTAGGGAATTAGGCTATTTGCCAATTACAGTTTATCTCTACCTGCTGCTGTTCCTGTTTGGAAGTCATAATCCATTGCTGTGACATTATGGTTGGTTGCCATGAAGAAGACTATGATGTCACATGTATAGGATTTTGACTACAAGGCTGGATAGTAGCAGGAACAGATAACATCTAAAGGGCAATGCACTTGTCTTCAATAAAAAAAATAAAATAATGTCCAGAAATGTGAATGTTGTGGGAATTTTAACTAAGTTCTGTTGATGCCAACTGTAATTATTTTGCTGGAAATCATGAAATTGCTTTAACTTTAAAACTGTCTTTTGAGAGGAACAATGCTTTTAAGTATATGTTATAAAAATCATGCTGCTATGGTACCGAGGCAGACAAATCAGTAAAGAGAAAAGTAAAGCATATAAGCTTTATTGTTTTCTAGGTTTTTACCTTTATTCCCCATTAATAATCTTTTAACTATGTTCACAAACAGTAGACTAGTGACTATTGACTGAAGTGCTCCTAAATCAGCTGCTTACTAACTGATTATCCAATTTCTTTATGAGATTGCTGTATTACATATAAATACATTCATTATGAGGTAAGAAATGTACTTAATTGCGTGGATACAATGACAGAATACAGTGCTGCCCCCAGGATCTATTGCTCTGTGTGAGATTTCACAGCTTCCTATAAAACAAATTGGAATAATTGTTACTGGATCACAATGAGTTCCTGCAGTATCCTACAATATATCACAGAACTGTACCAAGAGTGCTGGATCTTAGTAGATGGAGCTATATATTGAGGACTTTACACATAGTTTAAATAATACAGCTTTACAAGTAACTGATAGTGAATAGGATTTAGGAGTAATAGTCACTAATAAACTGTCCTTTGATGCACATACTAGAACTATAGTCAAGAAATGTCATAAAATTATAGGGTGCATTTTTAAACATATTAAAAGTAGAGAACCAGAAGTAATAGTTTCATTGTACACATCATCAGTAAGGCCACACTTAGAGTACTGCATCCCTTTCAGTGCACCACAGAGTTTGGTTAGTAAAAAACTCATGGAAAGGGTCCAGAGGAAAACAACCAAAAGAATTACGGATATAAAAAATAGTATCTAGGAGATAGGTTACAACAACTGGGTCTATATTCATTAGAATACAGAAGATTGTGAGGGGACCTGTGTTTGGTATTTAGTGCAACTAAGAACAAAGAGACATGGAAAAACATAAGTCTAGTCAAACAGTCTACCACTAGAAATACTAAGACCCACCACCTTACACTAAGAGGAGAAGTTTGTAAGACAGTGAAGAGAAATAATTGGTTCAGTCAGCGTATGGAATTCTCTGCCAGAAGTTGTCATCTATAGTGGCACCATGGAAATGTTCAAAAAATCTCTAGAAGAATACATGGGTGAAGAAAATAGTAGATTTTACCACTGAAAAGTGATGAGTTGCATATAGGTCTCTGACCTCCCATACTTGCATAATACCTATGAAACCTATGACCCTGGGAAAATATCTGGTAACTGAAAATTTGTTTACTAAATTGTTATACTGTAGGTGAAGAAACTATGTTCCAAGATGCATACTGAAGGATTTTGCCAAAACATATAGTACAGTTACTGTACTTTTTGGCACAGCCTTTAAAAACTATGGACCAGCATTTTTCTGTCAAAGACTACATTTTAAAAATGTTTCTGAGTGACACCATTGCACATAAAATATTTTCAGTATCTGGTCTTTGTTCATTAAATGGCTTGAAATAATGTATTGTAGATTATAGTGCATTGTTGAATGCTGAAAAAACCAAAAAACAAAGATCAGATGTGTCCTGTTTATCAGTATTTAATGTCCAGAAATTGATATATCAACAATGAGCACTAAGGCACACTGCAATGCGCATTCACCACATTAAGATATTTGATTACCTAATAAGATTATCATGGCCAAACCTCAATATGTTTAGCAAGGCAACTATCTGCTATTTAGTCTACTCTTAGGTTTGTCATGTTAGTAAGGTGTTTAGCATCAAAGAAAAAATATTTGACTGAAGCATGGATATGGTATAGTCCAGACTGATCAAGCAGACATATTAGTTTTGAATTTCTTACCATTTAGGATTACTGTACCAAACATATTTAGGCTACATAAGACATTTTAAATACTTGGAAATGTAAGTCATACTGTAGGTATTTAAAAAAATTACCTTATTTATTCCTACTCTACATTGTTCTGTTACAGTACTTATAAGCAATTCAGAGACTACAACAGCTAACTAAACATTCAATAAGCTATAATACATGGGATTGTATATGTTATCTTTGGATATTGTCACACTTTGAATGAACTTCCATCAATAAGTGACAACATCTAACCACACCAACATGCACACTTGGATGTCTCATTGCAGTTATGAAATGAATCCTTGAAGGTATTTCTATGGAAAAGGTCATTTATACAACAGGTGTGCAGAGACATGCCATAGAATAAAGCTGATATTTTGGACTCACTTTGCACAATATCAAGATGTCTTGCATTCTGGGATATGTCAAAATTGATATCTGGGAAAGTTGTGTACATCACAATGGTGTACCGAACCAATCAGACAGCAGCTTATACAATACTGATGACATTACAGCAGCCATGTACAGCACTGAAGCAAGCAGTTGAAATCAAACAGAAACAGTTACATCTTCATACAGATGATTTAAAAGTTATAACTATTAAATCAATGTTGTATAAACTGAGTATGAAATAGTCTGATTTAAAATATGCATCTTGTCATCACTGGTAAGGGAGCAGGACTTTCATAACTCACTTGTGGTTCTGTCACACTTAAGTTACGCTCCTGACCCCTCACACTTGAAGATAAACTGCATATTTGGAGTCAGACCACTGCATATCACCAATTTCTTCTAAGTCATGATGATATACTAGGCTACTATCATGATATGGGAGATATTATCAACCAGAATCCAGAAGTGCTGAGGAGACAGCCAGGATTCAAAAGTTTCTCTTTTCATTTCATAACCCTTTATTACTTCACAGAATACCTTACCTCCATACAGAGCAGAATTGAGTTATAATGCACAATGTGTTTATATTGGTTTTTATTTGATTAGGCTACATTATGTTATCAGGATGTACTGTACAGTAGGAAGTACATGTTATATAGACTTTTAAATTTTTTTTTTTACCACTAAAAATTTTTTTCAGTTATAAAATGTTGATTTGACCAGTTCTTTTTATATTTTCATCTGATTTAGAAGTGTTGCTATTTCACAATCAAATTGTGTACTATAGTCACTTTGATTTTTAATAGGAAGTAGTGCTTGCTGTTATCATAGAAAAAAAACGAAACTAAATAATTCATTTAGCAAATATCTGAATTAATGATGGATAATTATTAGAATACATATGAAATAGAATACATCTGCAATTTTAGTTATTCAGCTTGTAGTCATACCTTGCACAACAACCAACAAAATAAATAGCACACATGAAAGTGTAAATGATATAGGTAAATAAGAAGAGGTACACCAAGTAAAGAGTTGATGTTAGGTTTGGTTTCATGTAAGGAAAATGCTTGTAGCTTGTGATTCAGCTAGGATAGAATTCATGGAGGGGGATGTAATATTAGGATTAATATTTTTTGTTTGTTGTTTATATAAGCAATAAAACATGCTGGCCTTGGTTATCTGGGATTGATGCATGCCCAGATGAATAGTGAATCATAAACTACTTGTACCAGATGCCTTTAGCCCTGGAAGTGCATTAACCCCAGACAGCCAATGACTGGTAGTGTCTTTTTGTTCTTATCAAATGAGTAATGTGGGAAACAATTAACAAGAAAAGCCAGGATTTTATTTTGTTAAAAGTAACTAGTGAAAAATAATCCCTCCCATCCTGTCAATCATCTGTCTTTCTGCACATTGAATAGACAGCATGTTTATTATGCAATACAGGAATTCTCACTTCTGCAAATTCCTCTGGCAGAATGTTTTCCCCCCGATACACAACAGAAGGTCAGAGCCAAGGACTTAATTGTATCTGTGGGCAGATAAACAGCAAATACTATCCTGGCAGTAAGGATAGGATGGGCATTTTTCATGGTCACCCAAGAAATACCAGAAAAAAGGAAATGTGAATAATATTTTGTTTTATAAAATTTGTTATGTGGGTAACGAGGGGATCATAAACAAGTTTAAATATGTATTCATTTTCTTGTAATTTGAGGGAGTTTTAATTTTTAGGGTCTTGTTGAAGGTCTTCAGTAAGTAAGGTGGCAACCATGTTTGAGAGAGAAATCAGAAACAAGTGAAGTAGGTATTGCATTCTGTATGTGATTTGCCCAAATTCCAAATCCCACAGCCTTAACTTGTTCCAACCTATGTATTTCCGGGGGATTGTTACATGGGTCTTGGAACATTAAGCAATCAGAAAGCAGAACATTTCCGAACCATTTTAATATGTTTAGTAAAGCCTTAGTGCCAGGTGGACCATTAAGACAAGACATATTTACACGTGTGCAGTAAAAATATATAAAAACATATAGACAACCTAATCCCTGAGAGCTACTTTCAACCTATGTCCAAGCTACCATATTACAACAGGGCAGGTGTTTTCAGCTTTGAACACAGAATCATTTTCTTAAGGATTTTAATGAGGGATAAGAATGAGATATGTCTTTCCAGTTAGATAATAACCGATTCCAAGCTGCTGGTCCAGCATGGAAAAATGATACAGACCCAACACAGTCTTTATGATTTGCAACATACATTTATGACCAGTGGCTGCAAAAAAGCATTTCACATATGGGCTGAGGCTTTAAGAGGTCTAGAATGTATTCAGGCACTTTGGAAAAAAAAAACTCATTTTTGCATAAAATAAGTTAACGCCAGTTACAAGTGGACCGCCAATTCCAGCTTTTTGTAAATCTCACAATAGTGAGCATCACCAAGGGCCCCAAGGATGAATCTAGTCATTTTATTGTAAAGAACATCTAAATTACTCAGTATGTTTTCTGCAGTGTCATTTAAAAAAAAATCACCATAGTCAAGAAGAGGAGGAAGCTCTAGGTCTGCCGCTGTTGGATGAGGTGAAAACTGATAATCAACCACATCCCCAACTCTACCCTTCAGTTAAACATATTAGTCTGAATCATGGCACTCACAAAAAACAAAACATAGTGTTGTATAAACTGGAATTTGATATTGTACATTATATTGTGTAATATGAATGCAGCTGTTTAGTGGGTTATGTATTTTCAGAACTGTACAATGCACTTTAATATGTCTTATTGTAGTATATTAGGTTGTGTAGCCTATCGTGAGTCTGTGGATGAATGATATGTAAGTTATGTATCTATATTATAATTATGAACCTTAATGTTTTATTGTAGTGTATGTTTCTATTTGGTTGAAACTACATACTTACAGGACCATCTTGTAAATAGATCTTTGTCCTAATGATGTGTTATACCATCTATTTTCCTGTCTAAAAATAAAGGTTTTACTTACTTACATACTTACCCTTAGTCTAGCCCACTTTCATGGATGAATATATTGCTTCACATTCAAAGCCATTTGTAGAGAATGGATAAGTAAAAGACCATACTTAAAATAGAGTGGAAACAATTAGGTTAATGTACTACTAATAGTCTTAACAGCAATAAACAATTTCCAAATTACTATTCTATTTTTTAATTTTTGAAATATTATAGAACAGCATTATTTAATATTTTTCTGCATCTAAAGTTAACATATTCTGCAGAAAAAAAAAACACAATGAAATGTGGTTGACGACTTGAAGAGAGGATTGAAAATCACTTACTGTTTTCACTAGCAATAATATTTTATCATCATCATCAAAAAGTGCATATTCACACTGCTGGTTAAGGAAATTAAACTATTTATAAGCCATCAGAATTAAATTGTCTCCAGGACCAATCCCCATGGAAGCCACAATTTAATAGACATAATTTTATGACTTTGAACTGTTAACAAGGACCTGCTGCTGTCTAGCAGATAAATAGATCCCAAACCAATCGAGAGAGTTAGAACTAAAACCTAATGAGAGCTTAGACTGCAGAATAGGACACTCAGTGGAGTCAAATACTTTATTTCAGTCCATTAAGACTGTCCTTGTATACAGTCCTTAACATCTTGCATGTTAAATATTTTATATATAAATAATACTATGAGAAACTGAGCCAAAGGCTCAGAGCTTAAGGGCATACTTCTAGGGGCATCAGCTGGGGAGTCAGACATTGTCTGACCACTCTGTCCATTCAGTGTACTCTTACTCCAGCCCTCAGTAAGTACTCTGTTGGTTTTCCTTATTAATATATTGGCCCAGAGACTCTTGGCTTATGTTGCTGTTACTGCTATTTAACTTGGCTGTGTTGCTACACCTACTATATTCCTATACGTGTATGGCTTCCACTGTTTATATACCTGTTTAAAAAATCTGCTGTCTTGTTGCTTCCTGCACCAGCTTGTATTTTTTTAATTGGCTGTGCCACTTAGTGTCTACATCTACTAGAGCTTTCTAATTAATAGGAATTGTTTTGCTGTTAGATATTTCACATTAAAGGGCCAGATATTCAAAACTTTGTCCTGGAGCTAAATTAGCACTGCCCGGAGGGCAAACTTAGCCTGGAGCACAAAGCAAGCTATATTGAAAAGGAAATAGCCTGGTGCTAATCCTGCTGAATATAGCAGTCTAAGGAAGCCAGGCAAACCGGTCTGGGAGTGCAGGGCAAAAATATCCAGGGAATAAGACAACACTGAATATAGCAACAGGGAAGTGCAAACTGCGACTGCAGCTCATTAGACTCTGTAGCAAGCCAGTGTTGCAGGTGATGAACATTGTGTGTGATTGCACAGAGATGTCTCACATCTACTGCAAACACACCTCTCAACCTCCTGCCTCATAAATCAGGGACAAGGCTTAAACAAACTAAATAAGAAAAAAAAATAAAAATAAATCGGGGACAAAAGGTGTAAAATCAGGGACACATCTTAAAAATTGATGATATCCACTCAGAAAGCTGGTAGAATAAGTGATTTAGTGTAAAATGCATTTTCTAAGGAAGAACACGTCTGCAACATTAATGTTTGACATCATTTTATGCTTACAGCCCCCACTGTTTGGTCATGGAAACAAAATGTTTAGGAGGGACAGAGTAAAACATTGCGGTAAAAGCAGGGACGTCCCTGAAAATCAGGGGCAGTTGAGAGGTTTGACTGCAAACAACAATGTAAGCCACACACTGCAGAACTGTGTATGCTGAAGTAAGGTTTGCCCGAGGCTAACCTGATTGCACAGTGCTAACACATTAGCCCGGTGCAAACTGGTTAGCCTGGGGCAAACGGGAGCTATATTCAAATGAGCCTACTTAGGTAATCCGTTGGCAAACAGGTATATTTGCATCTCATTAGGTGCTGCTTAACATACATGACCATGCAGTTTGCCCAGTGCTACTGCATGGAGCACAAAGCTGCCCCTTTTGGTCGGAATGGAAGTACAGGCTGGATGCTGCAGGCCAAGGCATGCCCGCAGCATCCCCTGTTGGTCAGAATAGAAGTACAGGCTGGAAGCAGCAGCAACTGTGTGTTGCCAGGCACAGTCAGTGCATACAACACACCCATGCAGCTGTGCAAGCAGGACCTGTATATATGTATATATGTGTGTGTGTGTGTGTGTGTGTGTGTGTGTGTGTGTGTATATATACATATATACATACATACATACACATATACACATACTGATCAAGACCTAAACACAAACACACTGCCCATGGCCCTACATGTCCTGGAGGATGACTCCCCCAACAACATAGGTACCCCACTGCAGTAGTGGGTGAAACACAGTGGGGGGGTGCAATGCACGGGACAGGCATAAGGCAAACCTGGTGAGGGCAGGTGGCCATAGGCTGTAGGGTCACTAGGAACTAGGATATGCAGCATATCCAGTAGATAGGAAACAGGGCAGACTGGCTGGGCCAGGCAGTCTTTCTGCCCTCATGGTCCCTGTTCCATTGTGTGCCTGTTACACCCTGGTAGGCTAGTGTCCCCCCCCAGCATGCTCCCCAACCCCCGGTAGCCCCACAGTTCACTTTAAACCCTGGTAGTCTAGTGGTCTCCCCCCTCCTGCATGAATCCCAACCCATTTGTAATAAAAGTAGCAGTAATTTCCCTGGTAGTCTAGTGGTCCCCCCCCCCTGCATGATGCCTGACCTGTTTAGATTTATTTTCATAGCAATATGCTTGGTAGTCTAGTGGTCCGCCACTCTCTTGCATGACTCCCAACCCATTTAGAATTATTTTCAAAGTATTTCCCTGGTTGTCTAGTGGTCCCCCTACTCGGCAGTGATGCCCCCACTTAGCCCAGGAAGAATCTACGAACAGAGCCGGTGACCGCCTCAGCCCTCCTCTTACCACAATGGCCGGCCACCAACTGAGGTATGAAGGAAGCCCATGTTACCCCCATTTTGTTTTTTTATAAAAGATTCCTCCCTAGCAGGGTAAAGCCTACATTCTGCCCCATTTCTAAATTGTAAATGATTCCTCCTCCCTATCTAGGTGGATCCCATTTTTCCCAATTTTGCTTTTTAATAGCTTCTTACCCACCAGGGTGAAGCCTATATTTAAATCCCATTTCAACATTTCAGATTCTTGCTTCTTCTGTATCTTTGTGAAGCTCTTATTTCTACCCATGCTGTTTTTTTTGTACTAGCTTCCTCCCTACCAGGGTGAAGCCTATGTTTCCTCCCATTTCTAAATTTTAAATTTGGCTTCCTCCTTATCCGGGTGAAGCCCACTTTCACGTGTTATTTTTAGGGGTCCTTTTTTATATTTTATTTTTATTTAGGTATATAAAATACATGGGGCAGGATTCACAAACGTCGTGAAAGTCCCGCAGCTGCAGGTAAACCGCGGTGCAAGTGGGTTGCCACTTGAGGATCCACAAGTTACCCGCAGCGGCATGTATTCACAAAGGTGGAGCCAGATTATGACCGGCTCCACGAATTATGGCAGTATTCGGGTGTTGCTGCCAGAAATATCACTGTAGCTGCGGGAAGATGCTATGGCCAGTGGGACCAGCCGTAACACCCTCCGCAACTTCTGCAGCTGTGAATCGGATGCTCTGCAGCTGCAGGGATTTCAGACCACCACTGGGGTTGTGGTGTGGGACTTAGTCCCAGAATGGTTTGTGAATCCTGCCCATGATGAATAAAAAGTTGGTTGCAAGACATAGAAAAATAACATATGGGCATGTCTACTAGTGCTGTGTGGAATGCAGAATTCTGCCAGTGAAATTAGCATGGCATGACCATTCTGCTGGTGGAATTTCCACCTGGAATTTCACTGGTTCTTCTGTGGTATTCCACCTCCTATAATCCACAGAACTGAATAGTATTTTTTCAGCAGAAAATTATTCTGCAACCATTTCCGTGGAAAATATTGAGATCCGTAGAAAAATATTCAGCGGAATGGCATTTCTTCCATGGAAAATCATTTTGCAACCATTTCCACAGAAAATATTGAGATCCATGGAATAAAATTACACAGAAATGTTGTGGAAAAACCCATTCTGCATTTATCTGCTGCAGAATTCCATCATTCCGTTACCAGTGAAGTTTGGTGCAATTGTGGTGGAATTTTGAAAATTCTGGGAAATTTAATTTTGCCAGAATTTGAAAATTCTACACAGCACTAATGTACTGTATACTAAACAGGATAAATGGAAGGAGTGGTAGTAACAACAACAAAAATGGAAAGGGACCTGGGGGTAATCATATCAGATGACCTAAAGGTTAGCAAGCAATGTGAGAAGGCAGTAGGGATGGCTGGGGGGATACTGGGATGTATTGGGAGCGGCATCACCAGTGGAAAACAGGAAGTTGTTATCCCTCTGTACAGACAGTTGGTGAAACCCCATCTGGAGTACTGTGTCCAGTTCTGGAGACCCCATCTCCGTAAGAACATAGACAGGATGGAGGCAGTCCAGAGAAAGGCAACTAAAATGGTGCAGGGTCTGCAACAGAAGCCATGCGAGGAGAGACTAAAGCAGCTTAATATGTGTACCCTTGAGGAAAGGCGAGAGGGGGGACATGATAGAAATATTTAAGTACCTCAAGGGTAGCATCTTTCAGAAAAAGAGATGGGCAAGAACAAGGGGGCACAATTTGAATATAGAGGGGGGATGGCTCAGGGGCAATGTGAGGAAGTATTTTTTCACATAGAGGATGGTGGACGCATGGAACGGCCTTCCTGAGGAGGTTGTGGGGTCAAAAACAGTGGAGGAATTCAAGAATTTATGGGACAGACATAAGGAAATTCTTGTGGGAGGAAGGAAGAAATAGGCTGTTGGTAAACTAAGATCTGCAGCTTATCCAGTAGGTAGGGACATGGGCAGACCAGGTGGGCCAAGCAGCCCTTATCTGCGATTATAGTCTATGGGCTGGATATTCAAACTGCGCCATTCTGTGGCGCAAGCCCTTGCGCTGCTCAAAAATGTTGCACAGGGGCAGCCCGGTATTCAACAGAGTTCTAGCTATTGAGCATCCTTTGAATATAGCCCCTGGCTACTGTACATGCTGGCACAGTGGAACATCTTCGCTCACCATAAGTGGTCAGAGTGGAGCATTCAAGATGTGGTGGTGCAAGTTCCATTGCGCCATGCGCCAAATTCTGATATTCAAAGGTGACATGCAAATGGGGCCATAAGTTATACAGGCACAGGTGCCATTTGCATCTATACGACCCCATTCTTTGCTCTGGTCGCGATCCCCTAACTCGCGCTGGTACCCTGCCAGGCAGCAGCCATCTGGGACCGATGCCCTGCAGCCCGATCGCGGGCATGAGTAAATCTCCCCACTGGCCAGATTGTGGGCATAACAGTATTAACCCCCTCGACTGGCCCGATCGCGGGCAAAACAGAACTGAACCCCCGACTGGCCTGATCGTGGGCCATAACAGAACAGCCCCCCTACTGGCCGATCGTGGGCATAACGAAATGACCCCACCCCTAGCCCGATAGCGGGCAGAGCGAATTCAACCCCCAAAGACCAATATCCCGGTGGTCAGTGGACCGTGAAGCCCGATCGCGGGCATTGAGTCAACCCTCAAGGTCCAATTTCCCTGGTGATCTGGTATTTCACCCACCCACCCATGGGCCCCACCCCGCTCCCCGTCAGCGGCGGCAGCACCCTCCGCCTGCCGCCCGCCGCCCGCCGACTACTCGGTAGGGCTGCACGCCCATTGGCTCTTGCTCTGAACCAATGGGTGTGCAGCCCTGGCGTAATCAATCAGCAGGCGGCAGGGGTGGCAGTAAGTGCTGCCGCCACCGGCTGCGGGAGGCAGGGTGGTGGGGCTCCATGGGAGGTGTGGGTGGGGCCACTAGATCACCAGGAAATTGGACCTTGGGGGGGTTGACTCTAATGCCCTCGATCGGGCTTCACAGTCCACTGGACTACCAGGGATATTGGTCTTTGGGGGGTTGAACTCCGTTCTGCCCACGATTGGGCTAGGGGTTGGGGGTCATTTCTGTTATGCCCGCGATCGGGCCAGTCGGGGAGGGTTTCAGTTCTGTTTTGTCCCTGATCGGGCCAGTCGGGGGGTCAGTTCTGTTTTGCCAGCGATCAGGCCAGTCGGGGGTTCAGTTCTGTTTTGCCTGTGATCAGGCCAGTGGGGGAGTTTCAGTTCTGTTTTGCCTACGATCGGGCCAGTCGGGGGTTTAATACTGTTATGCCCGCGATTTGGCCAGTGGTTTTATACTGTTATGCCTGCGATCGGGCCAGTGGGGGCGAGTGTGTTCTGCCATCGGGGCTATGGGGAGGGTTACTATTATGCCCAGCGATCGGGCTGCAGGGGGCACAGGGAACAAGTGGAGGGCCACCACAGGTGGCAGCTGCTGTGTTGTGCCCTGCAATGTGGCAGCTCACCTGTGGGTGGCCCTCGACTTGATCCTTTTTTGTCTCAAAGTTGTGCAGGCACAGGTAGGGGTTGCGCCTGCACAACTCTGCACAGCCTGGCTGAATATCGGGCTATGCAGTTTATGCATGGTTCCTCCCCCTCAGGTTGAGCATGCCTTCATTAGCATTGCGCTGTTGCTCAGCATGACTTGGGGGGCGCAACTGCCTCCTGCTGAATATCGCAGAATGGCGCAATTTCGGACTTGCGCAGGCACAATCCTATTGCGCATGGCGCCACCCTTTTGAATATCCAGCCCTATGTTTCTATGTAAATAATATTGCATTCATGCATTATAAAATAGGTGGGTGATACCAAGATAAAGTTTAAATAATTACCCATTATTAATCTATAACAGCATGACCATAGACTATACACCTAATCATAAATTTGAAAAAGTACTGGAGTGTATACAATCTATAAAGCCCACAAAAGGCTTTACTAAAGCCCATGATTCACTAGTAAACAAAAATAGTTTCCAGTAAGTAGGAGTCACTTCTCAATCAGAACTCCAAACATCCTGCTCTGAATTCTAAAGATGAAGCCACCTAACAGAGGATAAAAAAAAAACAACAGTTTAGTGCCATAGAGATATTAAGGCTCTGATAGCTAAGTAATAATTAAAGTGTTAGAATAATCTGCACTTCTCCAAGGAGGCCTCATACATGGAGGTAAAAAAGAAACTGACCATTTTAACAGGGTAAACAACTAGAATAAATAGAACATCTTGAACAGGCATCCGCCATAACTTCTGAGCCTCAGTGAGGGCCATCAGGAATGAAGGCATTTGGCTCCATGCAGGAAGTGGGATAAAATGGTGGCTATAGTGCCTGCACTTTCTCAACCATGCAGTCACACCATCTTGTCCCCTTCCACCTATACAATTGGAAACAAAGATAACTATAATAGTTAAAACCATCATAGGCACTAGTGTGAATAAGCTCCAATACCTGCATCAGCATGATGGGTCTACTTGCATGAAAACATGGCCCACTTTTCCTGATATCAATACCCACCACTAAAGCATACATACAATGAAAGCGTTAAATGCAAAAGCTCAGTCATTTAGCAGTACAATAAAAGTATAAAATAAATTCAATTCAGTCCCTATTTTCTACATCCAAGGTGTGATGGGCTGCTACAAAGTCCTCCTTAATTGTCTGTACTCTTTTCCCAGCTTCAGTAAGGTCATTAAAAAGATATATGCTGCCATTGTAGGAGATCTGCAGTTTAGTTGGCATCTGTAAGGAGTGTGTGATTTCCAGGGATCTTTTTTCAATTGTTCAAGCTGAAACTGGAGCACCCAATTCTCCTGGAGGAATTCCAATGTTGCGGCTGCAATTTTATATGCCATGACTTTAGCTTGCTTGGATTCAGAGGCAACCAGGTCCAATTTTGTTTTAACAACATAACCTTTTTACTGAATGTGTCCAGTGTTTTATCTAAGTCCTTGACAAAATGCTCCGTATCTTTCACTGCCTTCAATACTTCATTGTTTGGTGGTTCCAATGCATGCAATCTGTCAGCTTTCTACATGCCATGAGCAACTGCAGCTTTGGCCTGTTTAGTAGTTGATGGGTCCTGTGAAGTGTTCTGATTTGGCTTCCCCATTGTTGATCTTCGATATTTCAACATCGGATTATTCCCCAAAGTAATGACAAGGTAAGGTATACCTGAGTCCAAATTTAGCAGTGGTAAAGCCCTAAAAAAATAAAACTTAGAGCCAGAAGCAGAACTCATATGAGGTGTGACTTGTTTCATCAGTTGTTGGCCACACCCCTCCATGTGTTATATTTAGGTTTTATACCCCTTAATCATCTTCCATGCCATCTGGATGAAGCTTGTCCCCCAATCCAGTTGTCTTTTTTGGGGGGGGTGTAAACTGTAGGGACAGTACTGCTTCATTACTCTCCCACTATGCTGCTCCTAACCTTTACCCTCCTCCCTTCCTTGCTTAACCTCTCCTCCCCCCAACCCTCTATCTCAAACTTGCCCCTTCTATAGCCCTCTTACTTCATCCATGTCAACCCTTTCCCCCCCTGCCTCACTGCCTTGGCCCACTGTCCCTGGCATTCTGGTTTCAGTCTTTTCTCATTTCCTTAGCTTCACCTCGAAGCTCTCAGATGCCTCTGTCCCTTCTATCACTCTTATCCTCCATCCTCTTCTCCTCCTCCTCATCCTCCTCCTCCCTCCTCTACCTACAAGCATCTCTCTGGCTCTCTCAAGCCCTTATCTTCTTTTAGCTTATAGTTGCAGGTAATAGCTCAACCCCAGTCATTCCTTGTCATCCCCTCTCCCCAAATGACTGAGAGTGGCTCATGTCAACATGTGCAGCCTTCTCTGTAAACCTGACCTGTTGCAACCACTCACAACTAGCCTCAAGCCTGATGTGTTGACATCAGAATGTCAGATTTCCTCCTGGGTCCCTAATTCCCTTGTTGCCATTCCTAGTTTTGCCATTGATCGACACACTCAAGCAAAGAAATGTGGTGGAATAGCCATCTACCTTTCCTCAAACATCCAGTCTGTACCTGTGCTCTCCTCCTGTATCTTCTGCACCAGTGAAATGCTTCTTATCAAACTCTTCCTCCCCTTCATTGTCCCCATATTTATTGCAGGAGTCTACCGATGTCCTGGCATGTTCCCTCCATCAGTCACCGAGCTATTCACCACCATCTACTCCCATGTCTCCTCTGGTGACTTACTCATCCTAGGTGATTTAAACCTCAATTGGCTCTCCCCCTCCCTACATAAATTTTGCCTATATGTTAAGTTCCTTCTACTATTTCAACTGATATCTAACCCCACTTGTCACAATCTCAAATATTTCAATCACTCCCTCTTGGACTGGGTCCTCTCCTTCCATTCACATCAAACTATGGATGTTGGTACCCTCCTTAATGTCCTCATTAACCACCATATGGTCTACTGTGTGTGTAAGATTCATCTCCCCAAACCTCTCACAAATTCATCCAGATTCTATCCTTCCAGTTGTTGGACTTTTCCCCCCTTCCATGCTGACTTGGTAGCCACCAACTAGTCCCCTATCTCTACAGCTGGCAACATTGACAATATCATTAAATTCTCCATCTTCAAATTCATGCTTGTCTGGGATCATTATACACCCTTACAAAAATCTGGGTCTGAGGTTCTCACCTCCCATGGATCTCAGCTGAGTTGCTGCCTTGTTACTGTTTATGTGACCTTGCCTGCTGGCCCTACAAGTCCACTGGCCCATCACCTGATCTTACTAAGTAGAGGCCATTTATAATGCTTGTACTAGGGCTACATGGCTTGCAAAGTTCAAACACTTTGCATCCAGACTCCAGAACAACCTTTACCACCCCTCTCAGTTTTTGAAGGCATTTCATACCCTCTTCTCCCCACTGACCCAGTCCCCTCCTCCAGTTCTTAAGATAAGATTTTAGTGTCAATGGCTCAGTAGGTAGCACACTCACCTCTGAGGCCGGGAGATCAGAGGGCTGTGGGTTCAGTTCCCACATCTGACACTTGGGTTAATATCCAGTACTGACACTGTAGTGCAGCATGAGAGGGGTGCTGTACTTCTGAGGTGCCCTCTTTCGGATGAGACATTAAACTGAGGTCCCATCTGCCTGGATTGGTGGTAGTTCAGGTGGATGTTAAAGATCCCATGGCACTTATCGAAAAGAGTAGGGGAGTTTTTATTGCAATAATAAACATATAATACAACTCAAAATATCAAACAACACAGTATTTCACTGTAACACGGGAAGAAAAAAAACAAAATGAAAAATAAAATGAATAATACCTTAAATAAACACAATATACCCAATCCTAAGAACTTAATACGAACAGTAAATTATTTATATTTAATAAAGTGAGTAAAACCCTGCCACCACCTATTAACTTTACGTGAAGAAACCACCTTCATATCTTGTGAATAAATTTTTAAAAGCTCATTTGTAACCAAAATGCTAGAACATTCATATGTCATTTTTCACTGATAAATCACCCATTGATATCTAGCTTGCCATAAAAAATACCGTATACAGCAAAAAAAATAGAGATAAAGTATCCTCATGAAAACTAGCTAAAGGTAATGGATAAATTCCTAAAAACAGAATATCATATGTAAGAAACTGTAACCAAGAAAACTTCCATAGCTTGGCCAAATATTTCCACAAACCTATAGAATATGAACACTGTAAAGAAAATGTTCCATAGTTTCTTCTATGTTTATGCATTCCATATAAGGACAATTTCTTTCTTCTTTGGCCTTATATTTCGCATTCCCCCGAACATTTAATCTACCATATAAAAGCAACCATTGCGTTTCCCATTGACCTGGAGGTAATCTAGGATTATTAAGATGTGCCAATATTTTAGTATTAAAAGAAGTAGGACAATTTTTAAAACAAGGAACTTGTGGATGAATTGCTTCCATCACTAAGGAATACAAAGACTAAGGGCCAGATATTCAAAAACTTTGCTCAGGGGCAAAATTAGCACTGCCCGGTGGGCAAACTGTGCCCAGAGCAAAAACCTAGCTGTATTCAAAATGAATAGCCCGGTGCAAAACCAGCTGAATATAGCAAGTGAAGGAAGCTGGGCAAACAGGCCCAGGAGTGCAGGGCAAACATTGCCCAGGATTAAGACAGCACTGAATATAGTAATCAGACAGAGGCAGTGCAAACACCCACAGAAACAAAGTGTCAGAGGTGTAAGCAGCTGTCCAGGAACACAGGAAAGCAAAACAGCCCAGCCAGACACAACTGCAGTACTAGTGAAAGGAATGGAATAACCTAGAACCACAAGTGAAATCAGAATACCACAGAACACTGTCAAATCCCAAGTCCACCCCAAAAAAGACACAGGACACAGGAATGTCAAGCATAATAAAGTATAATGCAAAACATGAACATCTAAGGCACAAAGGCAACATGAATATATATACAGAAAAACAAATCAAAACATAGCAGAACACCGTTCGTAAAAATGGGGTGCAAGAAAAACATAATGAAAGGGAAAAGGACAGGTGTAACAAAGGGATTGAAAACAATGGGGAAAACAACAGTAACAGTGCAAACAGGCAAATGTTAAATATAGCAACAGAACAATGGGGTAAGAATGTGGTTGGAAGAGGGATGTGGAAATAGGAAGCAATGGAGGGGAACAGGATGGCAGATACAGGGCTAGGGACACTGGGCCAGGGACAGGAAGTAGGCTAATGGAAAAAGTATGCAGGGGTTAGGTGAGGGCAGGCGCTGGCAGACGTTCATCCAGGATGGCTGCAACACGCCTTGTCTCAGAAATCAAGACAGCTTGCTGTTCGATTAGGGTACGTTGTTGACGCACCAGCCTCCTTAACAGTTCCTCCGTGCCTTCACCCTCTTCTGGATGGGTGGCCCACAGTGACGACCGACATGGACCTACAGGAGAAAGGGGGACCACATCAGGGCATGACAATGACACAAAGGCACCATGTACCGCCACACGGTGGACAGCATGCCCCAGCAACCATGCCCATGTGCTAGTATGTAACAAACCACAACACACACCAACATGTGCCTGCAGGACAAGGCAGTACATAACAGGCAGCATGCAACACCCCAGTGTACATCGACATGCGTGGATGTATGCTGAGAAACCCAACAACGTGGAGGCCAGCCAGCACAGTGGTGTGCAGACTGTAACAGTGCAAACAGACAGCCACCTCCAGAGATGTGAATGACAAGTGGACACTGACTGATACGCACATGGGATGACACATGGTGGGACATACTGCCCACAGTCACACAGCTATGATACAAAATACAGATGACACCAACTGGAGAAGGTGCCACAGCCCCAACCACATGTGTAACCACACATGCCTGTCATGTACACCCCCAACAGTGGCCCACCCTCACTGCTGCCCTCCACAAGAACTGTAGACACCCAGCCAAACTGCCACCCACGATGCCATAACACAGCAGCTGTACAAATGATGACAGGAAACCCTGAACAGGTGGGTGGGTGACTGACATAAGTGTGCAATAGTGGCAAGTGACACAGATAGAGACTCAACATGGACCACAGAGACCCAATGACCACAGAGGACAATGACACTGGCATCAGAACAGTAGGGACTGCAGGACAGGTAACCAAGCAGTACACAACCAGGGGAAGTGCCAATGCCCAGCCACACCACTTGCTGCAACAGAAGGGTGAGGGGCCCACAGTGGTGTAGAGAATGGCACAGTGCCGTGACACCACCCATGCAAGAAGACACACACATGTGAAACACAGACACTGGGCATGGTCCACCAGTGGCACTGCAGTGGTAGGCCAAAGGCATGCACAGGACAGTGTCACCCTGGTGGTCAAGGCATGGCGAGGCACACACACACCTGTGGGAGCAGCATCTGCCATAGGGGCTGACAACCAGCACACCATGCTACCACAGAACAACTCCTCCAGCACACCCGCATAACATGTGCACAAACACCGTGCACTACAGGGACAGAGGGACAGCACCCTCTTAAGGACAATGGCCCCCACATCAGAGCATGAGCCCACAGGCAGGGGTGTAGCCAGGGAGGCCACAACTGCACACCATGTGGACACACTGACACCCCATCCCCATTGTTAGGGTGGGCTACCCCACCCCGGAGTGTAGCATGAAAACATACCAACGTACACCATGACTGTGTCAGTTGCCACCAGTGGCCTGCAAGATACAATTCATGAAAGCCAAGACACCCACATACAGGGCCACAACCTGTACAGTTGTAATGGCCATGGGATACACAGACAGTCATAGTGAACAGCCCCCCTAGCGTACACCACAATGAATGAAACACAGAAAGGTACAACATTGCCTTTGTTAGGTGTCAGACATTAAGTAAGCAGTTCAATGCCCATTGGCCAACTCCCCACCAGACATCAAACTGCCCACCATTGAGTGCTTGGAGGATGCCTGCCAACACACATGACACAACAGGCACACATGCAATGTACAGCCACACAGAGCCGTGTGGCACCACAGTCCCAAAGGACCCCTCCCACACAGCCCCCTGCATGTCCACCACGGAGGTTGGACAGGGACACACTATAACATACCTGTGTCCATGCCACCATGACAGTACACTGCCAGGGAAATGCTTGCACCACATGACACAGTATTCCTCTGCACGCCATGGTCTGCATAGCCCTGGAATGTACTCATAACCTGTCCTGCACAGATACTGACATGTTATACGTGGTACTGTAAATGACACGTGCCATGAGAGGTGGAGTACACTGTTGCTATGGCAGACAGACCAACATCAGCAGCAGCAACAGGTGGCATGACAGGCCAACCCCAGTAATCCCCAACCCCCAGGCATGACGACTGTCCCACAGTCATGCAGAGACATGCATCATCCCTCCACAATGGTGGGCATAGCAGCAACATGATGCACATGGCAGTACAAGGCTGCTATCAGTACACATAGTGGCAATGGCAACAATACTTAAGACAGACAGCGAGCCATGTCTCAGGCCTCACAGCAGCAGGCAAGGCAATGGAGGAAAGGGGGACAATGGAAATGCACACAGCCATCCCACATGTGGCCTGGATTACCCAGCCAACTGGGCCATGATACCCGACACAGCACTGTAGTACAGGGGTGTAGCCAGACATTCACATGTTCTACACACAATCCCCAACAGCCACACTCCCCTTATAAATGCTGTACTCAGCAACTCCAAATGGTACACCCCTTCCAAAAGGGTATGATGTCTGTCAGATAATTCCCCTACTCTATAATGAGGTTATACATGTATCAGTCTCCTACATAACAGCATTTCAAACAGGGCCACACCCCAGTGGCTACAATGATCCAAAATGTCTGGTGTACCTAGGAACAGTTGACAGGCATGCAGTACACCAAAGTGTACACAAATGTGTACAGTGCGTATGCCTAGATACACACTTGCTCAACTGCCTGCCCTGTAAAGCCAGACTCATAGTGGAAAAGCATAACATCACACAGTACTCATGCAAAACACCCCTGTCACCGTCACTGCTCTCCGCTGCACGCTGTGCCATTGGAGGCACCCTGTGCCTGTCGGTTGACGGCCCCTGTCCGGCCTGTGTCACATCCCTCCTGTCTGTGGTGTGTCCTCATCGCTCTGCAGTGAGAAGAGGGTACAGCAGTGTTACTACAATATCAGCCACCATGGTACGCTAAAGACCACCCTGTACCCCAGTGGTGCAGCACAACACACGCAACAGTGGCAGACGGGTGCAGTGCACCACCAAAGCCATGCCAAGCATGACAGGGGTCCGTGCACACTGTCTACCCCTGTTCCACACAGTACACACCGAATGGATTGGTGGACTCCATGAGCAACATGTGTAGCTCAGCAACACCCATGCACATAAGCACACCACGGAACACACTGCCCCACCACCCATGCCAGCAGTGGCGCTACAGTCATCTCTTACCTGGCACAGGCACAGTCCCCTCGTGAACCATGGTCCTGCAGCGTTCAAGCAGTGGTCGCTGCCTGCGCCTAATGTCGACGTTACGATGGCGGCACTTTTCACCATCACGTGGAATACCTGTGATGGCACTTAGTCGATGGGCAATGGGAAGCCCAGACCTGCGTACGGGGCAAGTTGCCCTCCCGCATAGGTCCAAATAGGCGGCGATGGCGCCTCTCCGTCAACTGCACCAGGTTAGCCATCTCAGCCTCATCCCACCGCCTGTCACGGCCCACCACTGCCCTTTGCCTACGTCTCACAGACATTGGTGCTGTGGAAGGGGGCAAATAATCACGGTAAACAGTTAAAGAATGACTGTGCATACACCCTGACACCCCCTAGAACTGAAGTCTAGCGCCGCGCTGACGTATGCCGTAGCGCCGCGCTAACAGGAAGTGTTTGCAATGCACATGCGTGACCCCTACCATGACCCTGGGCCGATATACAGCGCATGCGTTTAGCACCGTGCTAAGCTGGTTAGCGCAGTGCTAGACCGTGCTATGACAGCGCAGACAAGAGGAACCATGAGCATGCGTACTGCACATAGCGCGGCGCTGACCCTCAAATAGCTCTACGCTTGTCTTTACCCAGCACTGCTGTGCTAGCGGAGGGCTATTCAGAGCCATATTCAATGGCTGTATGCAAATGAGGGTACTAGTGTATGCATGGGGCAAACCGTGTGATTAGCATATCATTATGCACTCATTTACATGACTAACAGGCAGGATTGCCTGGCTGGGCTATAAAAGGGCAAGCAGTGCACCACCAGTGTTGTGTTGTGGAACTGCGGTGGGAATACAGCAGTGAACAACATGGAAAGAGACATGCAACAGGGGGATGGGCAGCGAGAGCCAGGTATGTGTCAAGGGTGTAGACAGGCAAACTCAGTGTACACATTTGTGTCCAGTTTTGTTGACTGCCTGTCACAAACCAAAGGCCACTCAGTTAAAATTATCAATCTAATCTGTAGTATTTGGGTTAGTGTTGGCCACTGAGGAGTGTGTGATGCATGTATGATCTCTTTAGAGTGTAGAGGAATCATCTGACAACTTGTTTGGAAGGGGGTGCCATTTGGATAGGATGTGTACATTATGTAATGGGGGGAAGGGTTGGAGACTGTGTACAAAATGAATATATCTGGCTACACTCCTGGTATGTATGACCACCGTGGGACCACAAACATCCACTGCATTGTGCACATACCCCCTGCAGTTAACTGTGCCATGTGCCAATGCATGCACATTGTGTCTGCAAGCCAGGTGCACTGGTGCTGTACCATGACAGTGCACAGTCTTGTCTTCCTGGATGTGTGGTGTGATGGCCTCTTCCCCCCCGGGCGTACACAGTGTACCAGCAATGTGCGCTCCCATGCGGCATGGTGTCCTGACATTGCTAGCGCACTTGTCCTCGCATACTCGATGATGCTGAAATGGGCCACAAAACAGTCATGGGGGTTCATGGCACACACAAGCCACAGCAGTGCACATGTGTGTACACCACTCCAGACACAGGACAGACAGTGGCAATGTGGGCATGTGCACCGTACAGGCACATGCATCAATCTGATATGCCCATGTGGCCTGTAGCACTGTAGGGGATGATATCATGATGTCCACTGTGTGATGCACTGCAGCACCGACACAGCCACTGACACCTGTCCCCTCTTGATTATCCCATAGGTGTGCAGGCCCAACAGGAGCGCATCCGTGCACGTAAATTCTCCCAAGATGAGCTGAACACCCTTGCACATGAGGTGAAAGAAAGAGAAGACATGTTACGCACACACAGGGCCACCGATGCTGTTGTGCAGCAGGCTTGGGAGGAGGTGACTGCAGTGGTGAATGCGGTTGGTGGCCGTGGGAGATCAACTGAGGCAGTCCAGAAACATTGGAATGACCTTCTGCGGCGTGCAAAGGAGGAGGAGGCACACCACCACAGACACAGGACCAGGACTGGTGGTGGTCCGCTGGAACACCAGCAGCATGTGGAGGAGCCACACATGGCGGTGGTGGCCTCGACATCATGGATGGTGGCAGTGACAGTGTGCCAGGTGGTGGTTAGGCAGACCACTCGCACTTCCAAGGCCAGGTCTGTATTCATATGTGTAACCCCTGTATGTGGTGCAGGCAAGGTTGCATGGTCCTGTTTTTGGTGTCCTGCACAGGGTGCACTGTATCCTGCTGAAATGATGCCTGGCATGGTCAAGGTCACTGTGCGGTGGGTGGGTGCATGTTGTCACAGGCTTGTGTGAGGTGGGTACCTGTCCTGAGGGCTGCATGGTGTGGTGGTGGTGGTGGTAGTGATGGTATTTTGCCACAGTGTCCATGGATGGGTGACTGCCCCTGAACCTATTCTCTTCACAGCACTCTCGGACAGGCCTGCACCACCACAGCATGATCCACAGATGTCCAGCCAGGTTCCCGAGGTCGCGGAAGAGTTTGATGACGATCGGCCATCAACCACAGCATGTTGGGCATACCCGTGGACAGGGCATGCAACTGCCTGGGGAGGGGGTCACACATCACTAGGGGTGTTAAGGTACAGTGGGCACCTGGATGTTGCACCAACTGAGAGTGAAGGGGTGGGAGAGGTACTGCTGGTCACTGTCACCAGTGCGGATGACAGTGATGTCTCTGTATATTCACAGCAGCTGGCCATTCCTGTGCCAGGGGATGTAGGGGTGGGGCTTGCTGAAGGCCATGGAACAGGTCAGGGTGGTTCCGTAGGTGTCAGCAGTGTGGCTGAACACACGGTGGTGGGTGGTGTGGGTGGTGTTGCAGGACAGCAGGGCGTGCATTGTCGGACACATGCTGGGGTTACAGTCCATATGGTGCCACAAACCACTGCCACTCTTAGTCAGCAGCCAGATGTAGCAGTTGGTGCATTGCCACAGGCACCACTGACAGCTGCTGCTGGGGGTCCTGTGCCTCTGGTACACGAAGGCCATGGTGCCCGGCCACTCCTGCAGGCTACTGTCACCTCACAGCAGGAGACTTGTCTGGACCTGCATGCCATGTGGTGTGAGCTGTGACATGAGCTGGGTCAGATACGGGAGGCAATAACAGTGGGCTTTGCACGTGCTGAGCAGCAGGCAGAGGACAGGTTTGGTCACCTGGTGGGTGCCATGGACCGTGGCTTCTCTGGGTTGACTGCTGCAGTGGTGGCAATTGGTGATGTCATGCATGGTGTGCCTGTTGGTCACCAGCATGGGTTTGTTGGCCATGGTGCAGATGGCAGAGGGGCACACAGGCAGGCACACCATGGGTGCAGGGCTGCCACTGGTACCAGTTCTGATCCATCACACACTCCACCTGCAACCCAGCGGCGCCGAGGCATCCATCACCCTGTCTGCCTCCACCAACCCTTGGGGGCACAGGAGGCCAACCATGCCTGCCTCACCTTCCCTCTTCAGCTGTGTCCTCTGCACAGAGCACCCAGGGTCCATAACCCCTGGTATGGGTGCACGCTGCATGCGTGGTGTCATCGCCGTGATGCCCACAGGCTGTCTGCTTTACTCTGCATGCATCCCCTCATGCATGGGAAGATGTGCATGCACACACACACACACACACACACACACTCCCACCAACACAGTTGCCCCTTACCTCCAACACACATCACACTCCCACCATGATTACACCATTTGTGTGTATCCCCACATATGTGCTGCACAATCATGGACTCACACCACATGCACACACTATTTGTGTATTACACTGGGTTTGTTTGGTGATGTGATTGTTGTTTTCACTGTTATGTTAGTCTGTGCACATTAAATTGGTAATCACTTGTACTCTTTCAGGTTGTTGTGCAGTCTGTACTTACCCTCTGGTCTGTTGCAGTGTCCTGATGATGTTGTCCCGGTGCTGTATGGCCCTACGTGCCATGCGAGGGTCCCTCCTCTCGAGTTGCTCCACTATCCCCCTGACCACTGGCTCTGGCTCACTGTCAGACTGTCCCTCAGGTTCAGGTGCCTGTATCCCACAGTTCATTGCCATGTTGTGCAGCATACAACAGGCTAGGAAGATATGGCATACCTTCTGAGGTGTATATTGTAGGGCACCACCTGATGTGTCCAGGCATCTGAATCGCATCTTCAGGATGCCAAACACCCTCTCTATGATGTTCCTTGTTCTGGCATGTTCCTCGTTGTACAGCTCCTCAGCCACTGTGGCCGGTCGGAGTACTGGTGTGAGCAGCCAGGGTCGAAGGGGATAGGCACTGTCCCCTGTCTGTCAAAACATATATACCTGTTAGTGCTGTATTGTGGTCTGTCAGCTGCTGTCCTGCACCTCTCTGTGGCCCTCCCACACCCCTTCCCTGGCCTGCAATGCCTGCTCCCATCCATGCTGTTGTGTGTTTGCCTTGTCTGCTACAACTCACCGACTAGTTGCCCACTGGGAATCCTGTCCTCCTCAAAGGCCTGGTACAGCTGAGACTGGTGCCAGATGAAGGTGTCGTGGGCACTGATGGGGTACTGTGCATAGACATTGCTGATGCACCCCGCCGCATCGCACACCACCTGGCAGTTGATGGAGTGGTACCCCTTCCTGTTTACATACACGTCACTGGCATCGCCAGGTGGTGCACGGATGGGGACATGGGTGCAGTCAATGGCACCCAGTACAGATGGTAGGTGCGCAACTCGATGGAACTGCTGCATTGTTTCTCTGTGCTCTGCTGCCATGCTGGGGAATACTATGAATTCCCAAGCATGTGGCAGGAGGGCCTCTAGGAACTGGGTCAGGATGTGTGAGGTGGCAGACTGCGTTACCCCAATGGTGTCCCCCATTGGTCGTTGGAACGTCCCTGTGGCAAGGAAGCACATCGCTGCTGTCACCTTCTCCTCCACTGTCATGGCATGACTGCGTCTGATGTTTGGCTGCAGCTGCTGGTGCAGGAGTTCACAGAGCTGCCTCAACATTCCCTGTTCATCCGTACCGCCAATGATGTGGTCATCAGGCAGGGTCTCGAAGGAGACCCTGGGCCGGTACAACCTGTTGCAGCATACCGTCTCTCTTGGCCTGCGTTAGGCCCATGTTGTGCCTGCTCCCTCTCCTCCTCCCTCCACTACAGCTGCCATCAATGGCAGGATCACTGCTACTGGCACTGCACACATTCCACTTCCTGTGCTGGTCCCTCCTCCTCTGTGTTTGCCCTGTGTTAGACCAGCCTTTTTATAGGTGGTAACTAGCACGCTGCTAGGGGCCGCGCTTATGTATCCTAGCGCGGTGCTGGACCTTGAACATCCCCTTGCACGTCTCTCTAGGCCCCCTGCCCCTCCTTTTGCACCTTGCATACATTACTGGTTTGCCCAGTGCTAATGCAGTTTGCCTGCACTATTTGGCCTTTTGAATATAGCAGACTCGCGCTAACCCCGCGCTAAACCTGCGCAAACAGTTTTTGCCCAGCGCAAAGCTTTGAATATCTGGACCTAAGTGTTATGTTCCTTAATCATGTCTCTAGTGATTTGCCATTTATACAATTTTTGTGCAGCAGGTCTAAAATAGTTAGGAATACGGACATGGGAATTTAATTTTGGGGCTAAAATCTTCCAAGCTTGAAAATATCTTCCGAATACCTTATCCATCCACCCCTTTTCTAAACTTACTACTGAAGAAAGTCCCCTCTTAACAGTGGCTATAAAAAATAAAGAATGCAAAAATGTAATAGGATCAGTCATCCCTAAACCCCCTAATGTTTTCCCTAAATAGGTATAATGCCGTTTTACTGGATTCAATCTATTCCCCCATAGCATTTGAAAAAAAATACTATAGGTCTTTGTTTCAAACTGTGGTGGAAGAGGAAAAATCATTGCTACATATTGCAAACAAGGTAAAATAAATTGTTTCAAAATGTGAATACGTTTCAATTTAGAAAATTTTCACTGTTTCCATCTCTTAACTTTTTTTTCCACTTTCTCTAGTGCCAAAGTCCAATTCTCTGCAGGCAAATTTTGAGGGCCAAATAATATTCCAAAAATTTTTTGTGGAGTTCGAGATATGCTGATACCATTTTGTATCATCTCAGCAGGACCAATTGTCCCAATCAATAGGCCTTTAGTCTTCTGCAGATTTATTTTTGCATTTGAAACTAATGAAAAAGAATAAAATTCTTCTAAAAATTTAGGAATTTGAGTTATAGCTGCAAAATATAAATTTAAATCATCCGCACAAGCTTGCAGATAAAGCTGATCTGTAAAGAAATCGTGTTATCCCTGTCCATTTTTGGGTTTTAACTAAGGTCTGCAAAAAGGGATCCAATGAAAAAACATATAAAAGTGGACTTAGGGGGCAACCCTGACGTACCCCTGTTTTTATCCTAAAACTTTTGGCAATACAGCCTTTTCAGAATGGAAAAACTGTATTGTGTTGATATAATAGTTTGATTATATCAACTATCTTTGCAGGAACCCCATGTGTTTGGAGAATTAAAAACAAATAAGGTAAATACGCTCTGTCAAAAGCTTTCTCAAAATCAGTGATCAAAATACACCCAGATCTTACAGCCAAAGATAAATACACAATGACATCCCTTAAAATCATTAAAGCTGATTGGATCCCTCTATTGGGAATACTACAGAATTGATAAGAAGAAATTACACCTTCAGCATAAGCCTTCAATCTGTTATTAAGAATACTGGAAAAAAAAATTATAATCCGTATTTAGTAAAGTAATAGGCCTTCAGTTTTTAATATTAGCCTTATCTCCAGATTTAAACAGGTGTATCAAAAGACCTTCAGTAAAGGAAGAAAAAATAGTATTAGTTTCTAAAAAAAAATTAAATAAATGTAGTAAGCAATCACTAAATTCTTCCGCAAAATGTTTATAAAGCTGATTAGGAAGCCCATCTATCCCTGGGGAAATGTTAGGCTTCAATTTTTTAATAATCTCTAAGATTTCCTGTTTAGTAATAGGCCTAGATAACTGAGTCACCTCAGTGGAAACCAAAGAAATGTTAACCGAACTTAAATAGTGGAATATAGAATCCTCCTTAATGGAGGAATCTGGTTCTAAAGAATGATAATGTAGTTCTATTAAGTCTTAACTGCTCTAATGTGGTGGCATGTGACCCATCTGCATTACACAGATAATCAATAGTGGATGAATCCCTTAAAGATTTGCATGCCTCAAAGGGATCCCCAATAGGGGTCTTACTTGTAGCGTTTACTAGAATTGCTTGCAAAATCTTGGCCCTGTCATACTGATATAGTCTCATATAATTTTTCAGCTGCTTAATCTGTTTTTAATAATCAAATTTGGTATTATAAGGAAAGGTAATCACCCTCTGCAGCTGCTGCCTAAGAGACAAATATTTTAAAAAGTTGTGGCCTTTAGTTAAAACCCCTTGTTTTTTAAACCACTTACTCAAGTCTAATTTGGTATCTGCCCACCAGGCTCCTATATCAGTATATAAAAAAAAAAACTACAGACAAAACGGGCCTTTAATAAAGCCTGTATTCCTATCTTTATGTGAAAAGAATCTAGAATAGATGTATTTAATTTCCATCCCCCTTTATGACCATCTGATAAATTACCTAAAGATAGACAACAAATCAAAAAAAGGTGATCTGAAAATTCACATGGTTTTATACTAAAAGTCTTTACCTGTACGGATGGAGATACTAACATATGATCAATAAGTGCATGCAATTTTCACTTCATAAAAGACACCCTGGGTCCCTGCGTGCAGTAAGAAAAACAATTCACCAATCCTGCTATCCTTATGATGGAAGCCAGAGCATGGGAATCACAATAATTTTTTTTATGCTGCAGAGATGTTCCATACAAACAGCAATTAAAATCACCCCCCCATAATACTTTTGCAGTGGTGACTAAAAAAGGCTAAACTGCTTTCATGCATGCCACTCTATCCGCTTTACCCTGAGGGTTATAGATATTAATAAACCTGTAGGTATAATTCAGCCATTTACCATCCAGAATCATCACCCTACCTGGAATAAGGTCAATTAAATTAAGAAGGGGAAACTGAAAGGAACTGAATAAAATGCCAATACCATCCACACAGTCAGTCCCAAACAACCAATAAGTGGGTCCCCAGGGCCATTCCCATTTAAAGGCTAATAACTGTTCAATAGACTGCATCCAGGTTTCTTGTACATACATAACAGAATTTTTTAAATCATACATTAATTGAAACAAAGCTTGTCTTTTGTTAACATTTAACAAACTGTGGGTGTTCAAAGATCCCCAGACTAACTGCATGTGGCAATATCTAGAAAAAGTATTCCATAAGTTATTTCTTTCTTTTTTTCTTTTTTTTTTCTCTTTATAATTATCTATGATTTAAGGCATGGCAGAAACTGAGGACTTTTGAGAATCCGAGTCTCCCAAATCCACATCCGTCTCCCCCATGGAGTAAATAATGCTGCATAAGAATTACTTGTTTCAACAGCAACTGTAAGGGGGGAGATTTGAGTGGCAAGTTCCGTGAGGACCTCCGCCTAGGTAGGGGAGAAACAGGGGCACCAGCAACCTGCTTCTGTTTAGAAGCTACAGGTTCAGTATAACAAACCAGTGCCAACTGTAAAATTTCTGGGATACTTATACTGGGTTCAACCTTCCGAGGGGCTACCACTACTGCCTTTTCAAGCACCTGTGGTTTGGAAAGTAATGATTGTGTCAAAGGGGGAGCCTTAGACCTCCCCATTCCTTCCATGGAGGAGGGGAAGGGGGGAAGGAGATGCAGGAGGTGGTGGTGGTGGTGAGGGAGGTGGGGGGGACCTGCAGCATCCTGGGATTTTTGAATCAGCAAATCTGGACTGATACAAGTGGCCTTGTTTTTATCTGCCCAGGGGCATTCACTAAACACATGTCCATATTTCTCACATAAGTCACATCTGGAATGATTTGCACATTGCATTGTGACATACCCCATTTCCCCACAGTTGTCACATTGGGGCTGATCACACACACTAGATAGAGGAGTCCTAGAGCCACACTTATAGCATACTCTAGGCTGCCCCCCATAAAAACAAACCCCTCTATCCCTTCCTAATAGGAAAGAATTAGGGATGTGTTCTATACCTGATCCTGATTGTCTGAGTTTAATTTTATACTTCTATCCCCCTGTCCAAAATTGTTCCGAATCTAGGATAGGATCTGGAGCACTCAATACTTCACATTTCTGTGAAAGCCAAAAGGTAATATCTTCTACATGCACACCCTCATTATGGAACATAACTGTCTCAAATTTTATTAAAGGTTTTATTAAAGGAATCACCAAGAAGGGGAGCCCATAGTGGTGAAAACTTTACTTGCCTATATCTATCCCAAAAAAGATCAAGAGCATGTGCAGACCTGAAACTTAGATCAAAATTATCTTCCCCTGATATATTCATAAAGGCAAAGACATCCTTAGGGGAGAAATGAAGTGAATCCTTTAACAAAGTTTTCCCCACATAATACCTATCAGGTCTATTCTCCAAACCCCATTTATAACGAATGCGAACAGCATTCCTTCTCGGAGCCGCCTCTCTTTTAGCTGTAGAGAAAAGTTCGGACATGAGAGGCTTTTGAGATGGTGGTGGAGCGCTCTCTTCTTGTGGTGGAATAGCTCTAGAGGCAGACTTAGTACCTTCAAGAGTCTCAGGCCGAGGTGCTTGTTGATCCATAGGCCTGTTAATAAAAGAAGGCTCCGGAACTCCTAGCTGAATCTTAAGTTCCACAGGTTTAGTTGAAGTATCTGCCTGAACACCAGGTTTCCATACTGGTGAATTTTGAGAAAAAGTAAAATCAGTTTCCCATGTTGGGTCAGGAACCCAGGTACCTGATAAGGCCTGTTTCCATCCTGCTCTGGATAAGGCTTTCCCCGGCGACCAGGACTCCGATATTGAGTGTGAAGAAACAGTCTCAGATTCAGACCTTTGAGAAGAGGCTTTAGGCATGTAGGATTCAGTTCCTTTTATAATTTGTTTAAGAGGAGGTCTAGTTGGAAAGGTGAAATGTGTAACCCCTGTTTGAGATTCTGGTGTGGATTGATATATATCAGGGGATAAAATAACTTCCTTTGTAGGAGGTATAAATGTCTCAGTAACTGGTTGCCGAAACACAAACCCTGCTGATTTACTAAGCGGGGTGGATTCAGTATGTAAGACCTTTACAGATTTATAACTCACTTTTCCCCCGCAGTGTCTGTTTGACGATAGTACTTAAATCCTTTCCTTCATACTGCTGTGATGATAAAGGCTGTAGGCACTTGTTTGAAACAACGTTAAAACTGCCAGCCTGCTGTGTGTTAAGAGGGTTAGTACTATTACAGTGTGTAGCAGGAGACACTAGTTCCAACAAACCCTGCTTTGCAGAAGCGCTTGCAACAATTCTAGCAGCTGTTCCACTGACAGTGTTTGCAGTAATCATGACAGGGAGTGTCTCTGAAGTGGACGGCAGCTGAGCGCTTACTTTTGCTACCGCACTAAGCTCCTTAACTGTCCCAAAGTTATCTGCACCCTTACAGGCCTCCACATTAGGTTTCCCAACCTCACGAGTAGTTATATCTGTAGGCATAGCTGAGACATGCTGTATTTGAGCAGAAGACTGTGAACTCAAAGGGCAACGTAACAATGTATGAGGCTCTAGGTACTCGTTTGAAGCAACGAACATACTGCCAGCCTGTTGCGTTCCCTGGAGCGGTAAAGTCAAATTTTTAGAAGTATAACTAAATGAGAAGGACTCACCAGAACCCCTTTGTTTATCATAAGAATCTTCAGTAGCCAGATGCACAGCCGAGTTAGATGTTTTAAAAGCAAGGAGCTCCTCCTGAGGTAGCGAGATCTGTAAATTTGCCGTAGCAGTGTCTTGTAACATAGGAACTTTGTGACGATCATCCTCTGAAAATCCCATTGTTTCATGATAAATCTCTTCTTGTTCTGTCTCGATTTCGCCATCTTGAAGGGCCTCCTCTTGTGATGCAGTGAAAGGTGAGGCCTTCCCTTCCACCAAACACGCAACCTCCTCCTCCGCCATCTTGGTCCCACAGGAAAATGGGTCCCCCCTGCTCACAGAAAGCAGAGTAAGGGAATTTCCCCAGTGCCCTGGTCAAATTTCCCTCATTCACTAAAAATACCACCAACAGCTTAATCTGGTTCAAGGTCAGTTGGCATTCATCTGTATCCCCTCCCCCAGGTCGTGCCTGAAAATAGGCAGGATTTGTCTAGTGCACTTTCCCGGTCAACAAAAACTAACTAAATAAATAAAAATAAATATGCATTTCTCCTATCTCTGACCACACTGCTGTTGCCTCCTCCTTCAATTTCTTGTTCATCTCCTGTGTTTGCTCCCTCCTGTCTTCCTCCTCCTTGCCACCCTGCACTCATCTCCTCTATCCTTTATCCTCCCCAATGCCGCCTCCTCCATTTTCTCCTTCTTTCCCACCACTCCTGCTGGTTCTCTTAAGGCCCTCCTAGCTTTAAACTCACACAACAGTGGGAGTCCTGATGGTCTTGACCCTAAATGTGTGCATCTCTCTGCTCATGCCATTGCCCCCCCCATCACGTACGTACCATCTTAATCTCTCCTTATCCTGAATTCCTAACTCATGGAAGCTGGCTAAGGTCATCCCCTTCCCAAAGCAGACAGTCCCTTTTCTCCTGGATACTACTAGCCTATCTCCTTCCTCCCCACCTTGGCTAAAGTCCAGGAACACCTTTTTTTTTTGATATACTATGTTATCCCTAAACTCGCTATGCCGATGCTCGGCATACCAAATCATATGTCCCAATATGGACAGTCCCAAATCACTCTCATGCCTGAGAGACAAATTATAGGCATGTTACAGAAACTAAGTGTTACATGCAGGGGGCTTCACCCCCTGCACTCCCCCATGTGGGGGGCTCTACCTCCCACACCCTTGTAACTAAAATATCTAACTCTGAGAGGGAGTGGACCCTGGAGTAAGTTAAAAAAGAGTTATGGGGGTGCAGTGTGTAAAAGGATGTGACCTGGACCAGAACCTGGGTCATGCACAGCACGCTGACTGAGCTCTCAGTGGTATTCCTCTCCACACCACTGGGGCAGCTCGGCCAGCAACCCCATCCAGCCATCCATTCCTGAGCATCAGATGGGATAAGGTAGCATTCCATCACATCTGTTACCATACCCCCTCGGGAGCAATTGTGTTGGGTGTAGTTGCGTCGGGTTACCTCATCTTTCGGGCAAAGCTGACTGGGGTACTGCTTATCAGGCAACCCAGCCTCCAGATAATGTAAGTATACCTTTTTTTCTCCCAGCTCTCCCATTGCCTTGGCTCATTTTCCTTCTTCACTCCTTTCCAGTCTGGCTTCAGGAAGTCCTACTCCACCTCCACCTCTCTTCTCTGGGTCAATGAAACTTTACTCTCAGGCATGGATCAGGGCCTGGTCACCTCCACCATCTTTGTTGGCTTGGCCAAAGTTTTTGACTCTGATTCCCACCCTGTTATCATGGACAAGCTTAAGGCAACTAGACTCTTCACCTCCTCAGCTCAGTGGTTTGGCTCCTACCTTGAGGGCAGGTCTCAAACTGCCTGTATTGGAAGTTCCCTCTCCACTTCTCCCAATCTGCTCAAGCATCTCTCAAGTGTCTTTACTTAGTTCAGCTCTCTTCTCCATTTTTCTAGAAGGCCTCCACACTGCGCACTCCACTGTGTCAATTCACAAGTATGCAGATAATATACTACTCTTTTTCTCTGGCTCCTCTGCCCTTGGCCTTATGACTCAGCTTCTACTGGAGTTTAACAACATAAAGAATTGGTTCTGTGTTAACCAGCTGTCTCTCAATGCCATGAAAATGGTCTTTATGGCTTTTGGAACTAGGCAGAGGCCTGCTAGACTCACCCCTCTCCCTCCTTCCATACCCTTGATGTTGCAGTGATTGAAGATGTCTCCTCCTTTAAGTACCTTGGGATCTGGTTGGCCCATAAGATCAATTTCTCTGTTCATGTTGATGCTATCCACAAGCAACTCCACCCCAAACTTGGTGCACTTTACAGGAATACAAAGGTCATCCCATCTCCTGCCTGCCAAGAGATCCTTTTAAAGATGATGCTCCCCATTTTTGACCATGGTGACATTGTTTACAGTGCTGCTCCCAAGTCCAACTTAGCCAGACAGAACCCCTCTTTAACTCCTTCTGTTGATCTGCCCTTGACAGACCCCACACATTCATCACTGTTCTTTGTGCACCTCCCTCTCTCTAACATCCCTTGATGCCAGGCACTTTGCCCATTGTGCCTCCTTTATCTCCAAATTTTGGTTTGGCTCCTTCCCCTCTTACCTTGCTCATCTCCTCTCTCCCTCTCCATACTACCTCTTACTCCCTTCACAAATCTGGCTCTTGCTGTCTTGCTCTCACCTGATGAAATCCTCTGCTGGTCAAGCTGCCTCCTCTTTCTGCTTCTCTGAACTTTGGGGCTCTCTTCCCCTTCCAGTCACTCTGCTCCTGCCCTTCACACTCTGAAATCTCTCTTCCATGATTTTGCTCACTCACTCCTTCAGTTGCTCCTGACACTGGGTCCTGGACTTTTGTTGTCTGCCCTTCTCCCTACACTGTAACTAGTACAGTCCCTCCATTTCAGCCATTACTCCAACCCATTCTTAGTATTGCATTGTGTGCACTACATGTTGTTCTTACTGATCTTCTGCATTTATTGTAATGCATTTTCCTGCTGTGAAACATTGCTTGTGCTTTGTTCATTTTGTTGAACTCATTTCCATATTATTGCATTTTTTCAATACTGTATTTTGTAATCACACTGAAATCTCCACTTCCCACTTCCCCAGGAAGCATCTGGAAATGAGCTGATACAAGTTTAGTATGGCTTTCCTAGTACCTTAAACTTTTGAAAACAATTAAATATATCACTGCATACCTAGACCAGGGCTATTGTATGTCTCTGCCTAGCATGAAACCCAGACTATTTAATAGACATTTGTTTTTTAATTGTGAAACACAAGTCTTTAAGAATTTTGGAGACAGTAAGAAGTAATGAAAAAGGCATGTACTTAGTCACATTTATAAATAGGAGAGGTCTGTTCCATTTCCACTCAACAGGTAATTCTTCATCGTGTATTGTCATATTAAATGTACATTTTTTCCACCAAGATTCAATGTTTGGATTGTTCATATGATTTTTTTAATGAATGCAATAGTATTCCAGTCAAATTGTAGTTCTCTAATTTCATCCCAGTCATGAAATACTGTTAGGGTCCAGGGTGTGGTTTATTCATACTATCCTCATTTTTTTATCCTCGGTTTCATTTATTTCTGCCTCAGTTAATTTGAAATGCCTTTTAATCATTGTGGATTTCTTGCATTAGCAGGATATGCTTTAAAAATGGCTTCAGCTTCTTGCATTAAAGTAATGTAACATTTATTAGTAGGTAATTTGTTTGTGACAAGTGAGAGGCTTAGCATATTTTCAGGCAGTGGAAAAAATATGGCTGCTGTTCAAAACTGAAAGTTTTAAACAGTTCTGTGTATTGATACAATGGGCTCAATTTTCACAGTTGCACTTTTGGAGCAAGGTGCTGCATCAAAGGGAATAGATGCAAGTGGCAACTTGCATCAAAAGTTGCAGCACTCACAATTTTTGAAAGCAGGCTGTGAAAAGAATGGGTGGCCATGGGGCAAATCAGCCTTGTGCCACCCATGTAAAAAAAATAGTGGTGCGCCAAGGTGGAAGGGTACTTGCACCACGGCAGGTCTAGAGCATCCCCTTATTTGAGATTTGGAAGCCATGCTGTGACCAGAAGTCAGGTCTGTGATTAGATCAGCCATGAGCTGTTCTAAAATCCCTGCACTGCAGGCTGACAGTGTGCCATGTGTATAGGTATGTTGGCTGGGTACGGTGGCAGAAAAGGAGCTTCCCCACTCCAGTATATGTGGTACCAGTCCTTTGTCCTGCCATCTGCTACACACCTTTCTGGCACATGCCTATTGGGGTGCCCTCACACTGTGCCATTGCTACTCAGGCACTTGTGCCTGCAGTATTGCACCACACCATGTGCTGTGTAGTACGGAATTGTTGCACTGCCTGAGGTACATCTTCATCCACCAATTGCACCTTAGACAATATCCACATGTCAGGGACTGTGCAAGCTCTGGGAAAGGTGCCAGGGCTCATGGCACAAGAGGTCCAGGATAGGGTCAGTGCATGCATATCAAGGGAGTACCTTGTCCATGGGTGTGTAGAACTGTCTAGGGCACATCTGCTCAATGCCATCTGTGTGCCTGCCACATCTGCTTTGCCCAAGCTGTCCACTACAGCACCCCACCAGGTTAGTCTTCAGTGTCCCAGGAGCTTACAGGTTTCCTTCCCCCAACATAGAGATTCTGGGCCAGTGCTGCACCAGGCAGGGATGCTTGATGGGACTGTCCATCAAACCCCTCTTGTGCACCAACTCTTTGGTGCAACACTCCACCTGCAGCAACTCTTGGGATTTTGGCACAGGGACCTCTGTTCTACTAAAACTCAGTTAAGAGTCCCTGGTGCACCTGGAGTTTGCTGTAGGCAGGGACTGGAAAACCATGTGGCTCTTTGAAAATCAAGCCCTAATGTGTATGATAGGCACTGGTTCCCCAGACATTTTTTTTTTATTTTACTAGTGGTTGTGGTGATTTAATACACTTGTGGTATCCAATCAGAATGCAGAGATTTTGATGCTAATTCTATAATTCTGCTTAATCATTGTTAGTCAGGATCTTAATGATTGTTTCTGAACATTGAACATGATCTGTGGACATAATTAATAATGACCATATAAACACAGAATTAATGGTAAAAGAAGACTGACTTGTATATCCAGTATTCTCATATCAATGACTAACCTATAAGACAGAAACTCAATTTGTCATTCATCTCCTCTCTTCTGTGTCTCCTCCCCAATTGCCTACCACTAAACCCAAATGTTAATGTCCTACACCAACACCAATCTATTCTGGACCACAGTCATCCTGATCTTTTCACCCTGAACCCAGTCATCTGCCTCATCTAAATTTGGCTACCCTAGGTCCTCTGCTTGCACTGCTATACTTACCAAAAAAAGGCAAGAGCATTGTAAGTATCTTGATTGGTACAATATGCAAGGATATGTGCTGACATGTCCAAGCTACATGCAAGTTTTTATGTAAGTTTATGTATGTTTTTATGTAAGAATTACATACAAGGCGTATTTAAGGATTGTGACATTTTCCTTGCATGAAAAATTTATGCAAGAATAATTCCTTGCTTCATGCAAGAAAACATCCTTGCTAATATCATGAGATATAAGAAAAATTGGCAAAGAGGGTTACTGCATTACAATATTGGTTTTGCATCCTGATGTGGGGCTAGAACCTATGACCTTCTGACTCTAGAGAATGGCCTGCAACCTACTGGGCTGCTTACACCATGTTGTTCAAATGTCTTGCAAAAAAAATATATAGAAACCTATACACAAGTAATAATCTTGGAAAAATCTTACATTTCTTGCATTTTTAAAATGAAGTGCCTTTATTCTGCTCCCCAAATTTTTGACTTAAATGCACAAGACTATTTTTAAAACTCTTAGGGTGGTCTTCGCATTAGTATTAATATACCGCTAAAGTCATAAAACTATTCTACTTGTGGTAATGAAGTGATTACCATGATGTAGCTACAGAGGGATATGAATTCAAATGGAGAATAAGAAACAAGGGTAGATAAACTGTAAGGTATAAAGACCCTGTTTTCCTTAGAAACAACTGGAAGGAGAAATCTAAGAAAGATACAGTATATGTATTATTAGTCGAATAATATCTAAACTGCATATTTTTTAAAAGTTTTCAATGAGGTGCATACATCTTTATATAGCTCAGAATGTACCCTGGCCCATTGCCCCACTCTACCCCCCAAACCCTCCCAAAGGGTCTAAGATTACTTCACCTAAACATCTGCAGCCTCCTGAACAAAGTACCTGAGATGCAACTCACTGCCCTAAACCTCTGCCCAGACATCTGCATTATATCTGAGACATGGCTGAAACCACACTATGCTGATTCAGAAATAGCCATCCCTGGCTACACAGTAATTAGGCAGAATAGACTGGGCAAGAAGGAAGGAGGAGGAATAGCCATGTATATATCCACCAGGCTCCAGTTCACCCCTGTCCAGATCCCTGGACCCACACCCCAAATAGAATCTATGCTGATTAAGCTGACTTTACCACATTCCACCCCGGTGTATGTGGCAGGGACCTACTGTGCCTCGGCCACCCCTGCGCCTAGTGTCCTAGACCACCTAGCCACTCTAAAATCTGCTACCAGAGCTGGTGAGCTCTACATCCTTGGGGATTTCAACCACAATTGGCTAGCAAAAGACAGCTCTAAACTATGGAGCAAAGTTCACTCCCTAAACCTCTCCCAACAAATCGATCAACCCACCCGACTAAACTCCAAAACACAAAACCACTCCCTCCTGGACTGGGCCCTCACAACCCACCCTTACAGGATAATAACAGCTGGCCTCCTCCCTGACTCCCTGAGTGATCACCATATGGTTTATATGGTCAAGAAAGTGCTCAGACCCACAACACCCCCACCCAGGGCACTCCTCATGAGGGCTTATAAATCCCTCTGTCTCCATTCCCTTTTAAATGATCTTGCCCAAGTTAACTGGTCATTCATCCAGATAGCTCCCTCTATTTACTACGCTTTTGACATGTTCATAGAAAACGTGCTTGCTGTATGGGACTATCACGCCCCCTTAAGATCTAATAGGGTCAAGTGCTCACATCTCCCCTGGGTCACCGCTGATGTCATCGGCAGTTGCCGAGTAAGGGACCAGGCCTGGAAAAAACACAAGTAAACCTGCACACTAGAATCCCTGCAGCATTGCACTCACCACAACTTCTGCACCAAAGCTATTCGGCAGGCAAAGAAAAACTACTTCAAGGTGGCCCTCTCCTCCAACCTGAGACACCCTTCAAAATTCTGGAAAACCATCAAAACTCTGCTCACCCCCCCACCCAACTGCCTACCCCAACCCTATCCATCCATGGCAACTCTGTCTCAGACCCTAGCGAAGTTGCCTCCGCTTTCAACACCTTCTTTACTAATGGCACTGCATCTCTCCTCACAAACTACCCGTGCACATCACCCTCACCTAGCCCCTCCTAGCAACCCTGACACTCCCCACCCATCTCCACATTCTTATTCTGTCCAGTCTCTACAGCAGAAGTACTCCATGCCCTGCGATCTCTTGACCCTAACAAAGGAAAATGCCCTTCAGGACTGGAAGCCAAACTTCTACACCTATCAGCCCCTGCAATTGCCACCCCTCTAGCTGACCTCCTAAACCTCTAATTTTCCATGGCTCAAATTCCAGCCACTTGGAAGCAAGCGATTGTCATACCCCTACCGAAGGGTGGTGATCCATCTGCACCTGGAAATTATCACCCATCTCCCTTCTCCCAATTCTGGCCAAACTTCAGGAACATCTAGTTGTTACCCAACTCACTCAATGTCTCAAATCTACCTCCTTCTTCACCCCTTATCAGTCAGGGTTTCAGAAATCTCACTCCACCATCACCACACTCTTAAGACTCTCAAATGACATCTCCTCAGAGATGGACAAGGGACACATCTCCCACCCAAAGCTACTTGCAAAACTAAATGACTCAGGCCTCTCCCAGCCTAGCTACTAGCTGGTTCCAGGCCTACCTGACAGGCCATAAACAGTCTGTAAAAATTGGTACACAAGTATTCCCCCAATCCCAATCACTATGGGGATCCCCAAAGGCTCTCTCCTGGGCCCCATACTTTTGTCCATATTCTTAAATGACCTCTCACTGACCTGCTCAGCCTCAGGCATACAAACGTATGCAGACGACACTGTACTGTATGCCTCCAGCCCCTCCACTAGGGACGTGTATGCAGCCCTCCAACAGGATTTTGATGCCGTCCAAAAAATGGCTCAGATCCAATCAACTAGTACTAAACTCAAAGAAAACCATCTCCCTAACCTTCGGCATGCAACCTCAGCTCTCCCACCTAGCTGCTCCCCCCACCTTCCATACCCTGGACGGGTCACCTCTGGAGACCTGCACCTCCTTTAGATACCTGGGAGTATGGCTTGATCAATACCTTGATTGCTTCAGCCACATTGACTCACTACACAAAAATCTGCTCTCCAAACTAGGTGCACTTCATTGTAATAAAGTGTGCCTTCCCACCATGGTCTGAAGGGAAATAGTGCAAAAAATGATTCTCCTTATCTTTGACTATGGCGATGTGGTCTACAGATCAGCACCCCCATCCACCTTAGCCTGCCTGGACAAACTCTTTCACTCCTACTGTCACGTCATCCTGGAATGCCCACCCATCACTGTGACCTATACAGCTCCTTAACAGTACCCTCACTCGAGTCTCAATGTCGGATATACAGTGCAAATGTTATAGCTAAATTCTGGACAAATTCCTTCCCCCCACCTCAGCTGCACTTTGTTGGCACAACCCTCCCCAGCCTACTCTTTCAGATGCTCAGTCTCCAGGCTACTCAAAATCCCTTTTATGCACACCTCGAAGGGCCAATCCACCTTCAAATACCGCTTGCCCAAACTCTGGAATGATCTTCCTGCTCACATCAGGCTAATCCCCGCCCCTAGGCTCCTTAAACCACTCCTCCATGACCATTTCTCTGACACATGCAACTGCTACCAGCAACCCAGACTCACAACCAAGGGGCATCTAGATGTACCTTGACAGCTTTAATATGTCTCAGCAAAATTATTATATACCTGCATGATTTTCTGCCTGTATATACTCTGCGGTCTTGGACCAACCTTGTAGTAGTATTTTGTATCAAATGCATGTCCAGCTCTGTTACTATTGCTGGACCTGTTGTTGTTACCCCTGTATTGTACATTTCCTGCTGTATTTTCTATGTAACCCCCCAGGTCGCATCTGGAAATAAGCGGCCCCCACTCAGTATGCCTGCCTGGTTACTCTCTTAAATAAATAAATTAATTAATTAATAAATAATGTAGCAGCACTATGAAGACTTGCATTCTTACTTGTATGTGTACAAAGTAGAACAATGTTCCTTGCACAGTTCTTACAAGATGTCTTTTATTCTTAAAATTATATTTTATACTTACTTGTGTCTTGACTAGTGTAAGCATGAGATTTTTTTTCTTACACTATTCTTTCCAACATGCATACATGCAAGAAATGTGCAAGAAAATATTTTGTGCTTACACTTGTCAAGAAACATACAGGTTTGGGATGCAAGTATACTTATTTTATACCACACTACATTTTAAAACTTGTAGAGTTTTTGATTAGTGCCAAAACGTATGTTGTAATCTTGCAAGAATCTTGTGTGTACTTACAATAAACTAGCATTTATTCATGCTAGAAAATGATAGTTTGTGAATCTGATAAAATCCTTTCACAGACATGCTAATAACTTAGTTATTTTGACAGTAAGTACAGTACATTTTCTTATGTTATCTTTATTAAGCCAGTGTCAGTGGCTCAGCAAGGTAGCACACTTGCCTCCGAGGATGGGAGATCAGTAGGCTATGGGTTCTATCCTCACACCAGGCGCTTGAGTTACTATCCCAATACTGACACTGTAGTGCAGCATGAGGGGGGTTCTGCACTCCTGAGGTGCCGTCTTTCGGATGAGACGTTAAACCGAGGTCTCATCTGCCTGTTCTGGTGGTAGTTCAGGTGGATGTTAAAGATCCCAATGCACTTCTTGAAAAGAGCAAGGGAGTTTATTGAAAAAAAAAGAAATCATACAAAAACACAATACAAAAATCAAGAGAAATACAGAAAGAACAGCATTACCGCAAGAAAAAAAATATATACTTATAAACAAAAAGAGGAAATAAGCATAACTCAAATACATAATATAAAAGAAACAGCAAGGAAGAAGCATTCCAAGAAAACAAAACATATAATATAGTATGATGAAAGCATTTTCCTCCAAACCCTACTGTAATTTTAATATAAATCATGATACCTTACATCCACCATTTTTAAGTTACAGGTACATCAGAATATGTTATCCATGGCATATTTTTCCAAACTGCACACAGAGTTCTGGAATGTAAGAGCCTAGAGTCCTCATTATATTGAATTTTTAATTTCCTTGTAATTTTACCAAAAAGCTCTTCATAAGATAAAAGTTTCTGCTGTAATGAGAATAAACATCTACTATTCCAAATGTACCATTTAACTACCAATAATATCTTTTGTAAAGTTTCAGTGTGCCAATAATGCTCCACTCCTATATATTTACCCCACATCAGAGCATCCATAGTAATAAACTGAAACCATGGAGCATTCCAGACAATTGCCAATAGAAGCCAAAAGAATTTAATATAGATGCAGGTCAAAAAAAGGTGTTCTGTTGTTTCCAGTTGTTGAATATATCCGGGTCTAACACATAAATGATCAATCAGTTGTTTGTGTTTTTGATTAACGTTAACGTTAATCCTATCATTACAGCTCAGCCAATGAAAATCTAAATTTATCTGGAATCCTAGGAGTGTTTAACAAACCTAGTACTGCCTTTCTATATGGAAGGGAACATCTAGAAAAAGTTTCTAGTTCTATAAATTGAGTCTGTATAACCCAGTTATATAATGCTTTCCTTTGTTTTGAGATCAAAAGATGGCTTGTAAATTTCCGTTTAAGATAAACGAATGTTTCCATAATGTAAGGTGGTATATTTAAAGATCTATGCAAAACACCCAATTCCCCTCGATCCCATTGTTGAAACCATAGGCCACAATTCTGTTCAAACACAGGCACCCAAGTTTTATCAAAAAAAATTAATAAAGGTCTAAAGTTTGCATATATAAAAATGCTATAAAAAAATAAAATTGGATTTACCATCCCTAACCCTCCCTGTTTTATTGGTAGGTATACAATATTCCTTTTGACGGATTTAACCTACTACCCCATACAGCTTGGAAAAAGATTCTATAAATTGCTGTTACTAGTTGACAAGGTGGAGGAAAGACATAACTTATATAAAGAAATACTGGAATGAGGAAAGTTTTAATTAGATGTACCCTTTTCCGCTTGCTTGACATCCACTTATTCCATTTAGCCACTAAAGCTTCACCTCGAAGTAAACAAGGTTCCCAATTGAAAAGGCACATATCCCCCTGGCCATAAATAATCCCCAGAATTTTCAATTGAGTAACTGAGAAATTAATACCAGTCACTTCCAAAACAGGAGGAACAACTGATCCAAGCTGTGTGCCTATACATTTGTCTAAATTCAAACTGGTACCAGAGTTTGAATTATAAGTTGTACATATATCTAAAGCTTCCTGAATAGAAACCTTGTCAGCCACTAAAATGCAGAGGTCATCTGCATAAGCTAAAGCTTTGTAACGCAGGGGGGCTGAAGCAACTATAATAGGCCTTAAAAGTGCTGAATCATCGTGGATCTGAAGTAAAGGATCAATGCAAAAAGCATATAACAGAGGGCTGAGTGGACACCCCTTGCGCACCCCTCTCCTTACTGTCAGCATAGGTCCCTTCCAACCCCTAGCCAAAGGAGTAACTGTAGTTGTTTTATATAAGCATTGAACCCAACTAATAAATTGTGGTGGTAAACCATTTTTTTAAAACTTCCCATAGGAAGGTGTGACTAACTGAATCAAATTCTTGTCTTTGATCTAGTGACAGTACTAAGCCATCTGCTCTATGCCTGAAACTATGTTCAAAAATTTCCCTTAACAAGATTAGCTGTTCCTTGATATTTCTACCTGGTATGGCACATGCCTGTGCTTGGGATAGAATATGTGTTGCTACCAATAACAAGTGGTTGTTTAGAATTTTAGCTAAAATTTTAAAGTCTGTATTAAGCAGAGAAATGGGTCTCCAGTGATCTATATATCGTCTATCTCCTTTTTGTTTAAAAATATGTATCAGAATACCCACTGTCATACGCAGAGACGGGGATCCAGATAAAAGAATTGCCGTGAAAGCACAGCTAGTTCCGTCAAAATATATGACCCTATAAACTTATATAATTCTCCAGTTAGTCCATCTCCACCTGGTGCTTTGTTATTCCCTAAGGCTATAATTGCACTCTCTACCTCTTGTGGCAGAATATCAGCAATTAAACGTGCTAATAATTGTTCAGTGGGCTTAACTGTAGAAACTGAGCCAAGAAAAGTTTCCAATGTTTCAGTGTGAACTTGGGGGAGGTAAAGGACTGAGTCATATAATGTGTTATAATATTAAGAATTTGTCCAGCATCAGTACATAATCTTCCATCCTTATCAAATAAACTATCCATTGTTCTGTTCATGTTCCTAGCCACGTGTCCCTCATAAGGGCAAATATATCCCTTTTTACTCCAAGTACAATATGACTGCTGATATTGCAGATGTTGTTCTTGTAGTAAATGGTATTCTACCATTTGCTGTTTAATATTTTGAATCTGCTCTGTAAAATCATGTTTTACCATAGATGCTAAAGATAACAGCTTTTGAAGTTGTGACCTATGGTTAAGATAAGTCCCATATTCCTTATCCCGGACAACCTTCCCATATGATTTAAAAAAAACTGTCAAATCCCGAACAGTGTCTTCCCACCAAATACTGTGGTCTGTGTACAAATCAAATACGGATTTCCTGGCTTGAATAAAATACACCAGATCTTGACGAATATTTTCCTTAGTCGAAAGTAAAGCATTTAATTTCCAATAACCCGGCCCATTAGAAGGTGTATGTGAGCCATCCAATAGTAAATATAAATAGAATTCTGCTAGTGAGGTTTTTGCTTTAGAAATTTGTATAAGGGGAGAAACAAAAAAATAGTCAATTCTCATGGCTGAGGTACTTCTATAAAAGGTGGGGTCAGCTTTCCCAACTGTCTCAAAGTAAGCATCTCTCAGATTTGCATTATGTATTATAGTAGGAAGACAAGTCATGTCACAAAACACTTTGTTAGTAACAGTATGCTTACCCCATCCCTTATTTTTAATCCACAATTGAAGTCACCCCCTAGAATAATGTGATGTGTGGAGTATAGATAGGGCTGAATAGCCTGGAACAGCTCAATCCTTACCACCTTTGTTTGACCAGCGTAAATATTAAAAAACCAGAACAGTACATTATATACCTTGACATCCAATATTAAGGCCCGACCTGGAATCAAATCAATTAGTTTAATAACATGAACTTCTGTATTTTTAAATAAGATGGCTACCCCAGAGCAAGTTTCATCTCCCAAGGACCAGAAAGAAGGACTGAATGCCAAAGCTTGATGGCCTGTTTCAGTTCAGATATGGTGTGTAACCTAGTATCTTGTAGGAAAATAATAATAGTTGAAAAAGATCTTAAATGTGAAAACACAGCTTGCTTTTTCCGTAAGCTCTTAATACTATTAACATTAATAGAATAAACAGATAAAGAAGGCATTACTGTCATAAAGGGGTAAGTGAAAAAACCTTGAGCATGATTCTATTCATGGGGGCTTTTTAGAAGAAGCTCTTGTGGTTCTAACATGCTTAGTTTTCCCTGTTCTTTTTCCAGAGGGAGGGGGTACTGTGTCAAGGGAAGGTTCTTTCAATTCAGAACCCTGTTCCAGTATTTAGGAAATAATAGAAGACCCTTCAGATTCATTTCCAGAGATTTCCCCTTCAATAGACAAAGAAGCAAATCTGTTTTTATCAGGGATTTCAGATGTTTTAGGCATTTTGGCAGCTGGTTATACCCAGTGATGCCGACGTCTGAAGGTTTTAACCTGAATATGTGAGGGTTGTTGGGGAGCATCTGTAGTATGCTCTTGGTGAGTTGACACATCTTCAATAACAGTAGTTTCTACCATTGTAGATGCAGTAGCCTCCTTCTGGGGAACCACCAAAACCATGTTTATAGCATCATTTTCTGTTGGAGGCATAGCAGACTGTTGTGTAACAGCCGGACCTTCAGGAACAGGAGTGATGTCTGCAGATTTATCAGGGGGCCTATCCTGGGACCTAGAGACTGAACGCTGAGCCTGGGCACATTGTGCTAGGGCTATAGACACTCTCTGCTCATCCCAAACAGTTTGCTTTCCCTGATTGTGGACCACTGAGGGACAAGAGTGATAAGTGTGACCTTTTTCCTCACATAAATTGCAATCCTGGTCATTTCTGCATATTGCCGCACTGTGACCTAACTCATTACAAGTAATACATTTTAGACTATCACACATACTGCTTAAGTGACCCATGGCTCCACACTGATAACAGGCCTTGGGCTGACCTGCATAGAATAAAACCCCTCTATCTTTCCCCAGGAAAAAGCTATCGGGTAAATGAATTAGCCCAGTATCCAAAGTGTTCAAAACAACTTGTATTTTCCACCCTCCATTCCAGATATGATCATCATCAAAAATAGGTTCAGGATTACCCTGTACTGTACACCATTGTTTAAGCCAAAATATAAGATCTGTGACACTCACCCCCTCATTTCTAAATAACATTGTGATCATACGATGTGCAGGTTTAGTAAGGGGAACTATCTCAAAAGGGACCCATAAAGCAGAGGATTTTAAAAGTTGATATTGGGACCAGAACTTCTGCAGACCACTACCTTGTTTAAAGCTAACATTGAAGACAGGTTCTCCTGTATTATGTATTAAAGCATAAAGTTCAGCAGGAATAAAGAACATGGAACCCATAAGCAGGTTCCTACCAACAAGTTTACAGTCAGGAAAAACTTCTAAGCCCCCTTTGTAAATCAACCTAATTGCATTATGGCGTTTAGCAGGGAAGACTGGAGCTCTAAATAAGGAAGCAAAGGATTTAATAGAGGTAGATTGTCCTTGTGAAATATTTTCAATATGTCCCACAGAAGGTGGAAGTTCTGGAGCAACAGAGGAATCAGGCCCACCAAGTCCGATTTCACCACTTTGCAAAATAGGTAGCACAGGGTTCTGCATGAGTTCTAAGCCTTCTGGCACTTGTAAAGGAGAGGCAATGTCCATTTCCGATCTCCAGTCTTTAGGTCTATTAGTCTTTAAGGGAAGACAGTCTTGCCTAGCAGAGGTGGATTTTTTACTGGGAGACACAGAAATGGGAGAAGGAGCCAAAACCCAGGTGCCTGTATCAGATTTCTCCCAACCGGCAGCCTACAAAGAGCGATCTACAGACCACTGGCTTTCATCAGCTGTTATTTCTCGCTGTTTTTTTACGTAAGAATCTCAGGGCTTCATCCTGTGACAGGCAACACTGTACTTGAATTTACCAGTCCTGCCAAGATTCTTTCAGAGTCATTATACAAATTTCCCTTAAAGACAAACAAGGGCGCTTGCCCTGTACCTGCTAAGAAGGAGTGGGAGCCTGCAGAAGTGTCCTGGTTAGGTGATTGCACTTCGTCCACAACAGCTGCTGTCTTCTGCAGAGGAGTTGTCTGGAAAGCTCCCACGTCAGCATCTGAGGCAGCCTGTTGCACATTTTACAGTTCATTCTGCTTGAACAAGGAGCACTGATCCGCTGCCACAATTGCAGCTTTCAGTTCGTATTGCCTCAATTGAAAGTGAGCTTCTTCATCGCGTAGCTGTTGCTGCAGAATAGCCGAATCTTTGAAAGTCTCATCCTGAAGTTTCTCAGTTGAAATAATAACCTCCTGATTTGATGGTAGATCACTGGTCTCAGACCTTATCCCAGAAGCAGAAACAAAGTTCACCGGATCCATGTCCACACTTGGAGCATCAAAAAAAAAAAACTCAGATTCCATAGCCTCAGACCTTAGAGTAGCAGCCTGCTCTGCTGCTTCATGTACATCCATCTCCTCCACTAGCTCAACACAAAGTGACCAATGCACTAGCCAGAAGTCCCCCTATTAGCAAGAGCAGGGGAATTTTCCCGGTGCAATGGCCAAATTTCCTCCATTCTCGAAAAATACCACCAACAGCTTAATCTGGTTCAAGGTCAGTTGGCATTCATCTGTATCCCCCTCCCCCCGGGCCATGCCTGAAAATAAGCAGGATTTGTCTAGTGCATTTACCTGGTCAACAAAAACTAAATAAAAAAATTAATTAATTAACCATGCAATATCATTCATACAACATACCTTTTTTCCAATAAGGGTAGTCTCTTTCTGTCTCTCATCTCTCACTGGTCTCACCCCCACCTCTCCTTTTTCAGTCTCATTGATACCCCTCATTGTTTGCCTTCACCCTGTTTCATCCTTGTCTATGTTTAGAGAGGCCAGTTTGGTCCACCCTGCTTGTCATAGACGTAGCTCAAGACAGCAGTGCTACAGTAGGGTATAGAGGAAAAAGCAGTGTTGAAAATGATTGTTTTAAATTGTCAGAATGTAATTAGATTGAGTAGTCTGATTAAGGTGTTACCAAAAGCTAAGAAAGCTGCTTAGAAGGTATACTGAGCTCAAAAAGCTGCAAGGTTTTACTTTCCGTTGGGGGCTGCTGTGCTGAAACTTGTCTGGCAAGCCTAAATTTTGTGGGAAAAACTGTAGTATGGTAAAAATCTATAAAGAGACAGTGAATGTTCTATTTGTCTTAGCGGTAGTTCAGAACAGCACTGGAAAGGATGGGATTGAAGGGATCCTATAATTATTTATGATACATCATGATTAAATAATCCTTTTGTCAGCTGGATTTTCTTCATGACTTCCTTCAAAAAGGAGACCAGCAAGTGCCTGCAGTCCTCCCAGTTGGCTGTAACATTTTTTTTTCTTTTCTCCTTTATTCCAGGCTTTGCTTTTAGGTTCCTGTAATTTGTAGCCCTGATACACTGATTGCAAACTGTGGCATGCTTATCCCATATCATTAGCAAAATAGCAACTCATATTTAAGAAAAGCCAGGCATCCTTAATGTCGTTGGAAGGTAGAATTTCCTCTAACCTGTCCTATCTTACAGTTTCTAAGTTTAAGACTAATTCTGCACAAAGTTTTTGTATGCAGGATATATAATTATTCTAATGGACCATGAGTGTTTTATTTTACAGTAGCACAGTAGGTGCCTGAGTGATCACTGACTGAATCAGTAAGTACTGTGATGCGTGCATATTGACTTGGTCTGTTTGTGAAGATAAGGTCAAGGATAGTGGAGGGACCTGGGTCTTTAAGGTTAACCCTGGTAGTTATATTGATTAGCTGCAGAAGGACAGTAACATGCTATGTCATTTAGACAGAGATGACTATTAGGGAACCCCTAATGTTGATTCAAATTAGTCATAAAGAGCAGTTATTGGTTGCCCCGAGGGGAGAAATAATCCTCCTGTAATTATTTAAGAACATGTTTTGCTCCCTTAGGGGGATAGTAGCAGCCTCAGTATCAGTTTGACACTGAGGAGTAGAATTTCTTGTACATGGAATTCAAGGCCTACCAGGTTGGTGGAACAGTTAATTTCTTTGACTTTTGCATTATTGTGACTATAGAACAGCAACTTCCTTCCCTCCCCTATTACCTCACTCTTTCCTCCATATCTGAAACTCATCTATTGAATATAAATTCTGTTATTATTTTAGCATTCATCGATGATTCTGATATGACTACTAGATCTGATCTAAAAAACACCATTTGCTCACAGACCACATTAGACTTCAGGGTCACAATGATGGCATTAACATGTACAAATGTTACCCCTTACTTTTGGGTGATCCAGCAGTAAGATTTCTAGTAGAGGGGCCCAAGTCTGGAAGAACATTCCTGCATTGAATAACCAGATACGTAATACAGTTTTAAGATATCTTGATCTCCAAGAGGATATCAGTGACCAATTTTGCAATTTTAATGATTCATGTTGGCTCATATCCACAATATTTTAGGGTGCCCAAGAGTGAATTTGCCAAAGATGTCTGTTGCACATAGGCCCAGATATTCAAAAGGGTTGCGCCATGCTCAACAGGGATGCACCAGCACAAGTCCAAAAATGCGCCATTTTGCAATATTCAGCAGGAGGCAGATGCACCCCCAAAATCACAATGCACAATGATAATGAATGCATGCACAACTGAAGGGGGAGGAACCATGCATAAATGATGCAGTGTGATATTCAACAACATGCGCCATGCACAATAGGGGAACAAATGGAAGTTGCGCAATAGCGGAAATGATCCAAAATAAAAAGGAAGAGAGAGGTGCAAGAACACTACAGGGAAGCCACATGTTGGTGAACTGCAGGCAGCCACACAGGCACACAGAAACTGGGAGCAGGACAGGGCAGGAGCAGAACAGACTACCTGGAACCACCAGGAACAGGGAAGGTGTGGGGAGCCTGTGCCACAATGCAGGACAAAAGGGGGAAGTGCCACACAGCACTGAGGGCACAGATAGTGGGCAGTACAGCCACTACAGGGAGGTGTTCCCAGTGCAGGGGGAGTAGCAGCAAGGACAGCGGGGGAACAGAGAAACGGCTGCCAGGGGGGTTACACAAGCCAGGGACATGGCCAGTGCCACCATCCAGATGGAGGCATTTATGAGGGTGGTGAGAAGGCAGGCAGCAGGGGGCCACGGCCGTGGAAGGGCCTGTTGGTGGTATGCCCCCAACAGGCAGTACTGAGCCCGCACCAGCTTCGAGCAGTACACTGATACTGAGATTGTGGGCTGGTACCACCTGAACCAGGCGATCCTGAGGTGGCTCTGTGAGCTTTGCAGTGATGTGATGCAGGCACCCACATGACAGAGCCATGCTCTGTCAGTGGAGACCAAAATGACAGCTGTCATGTGCCTGCTCACCACGGGTACCTTCCAAAGACCAACAGGGGACACTACAGGCATAACCCAGTCGGCAACGTCATGTCTCCTCACCCAGTTCCTCAGCGCACTGCTGCCACATGCTGCAGAGTACATCTATTTTCCCAGCACACCGGCGGAACACACAGCAAACATACAGGAGTTCCACAGGGTAACACGTATGCCTGGCGTGTTCAGAGCAATAGACTGCACCCATGTGGCCATCCGCATGCCACCTGGCCCCAAAGGGGCTGCATACATGAATTGGAAGGGGTATGCAAGCATCAACTGCCAGGGGGTGTGTGATGCCAGGGGGCATATAATCAATGTCTGTGCCACGCACCCTGGGGGAGCACATGATGCCTTCATCTGGCACTAGTCCGCACTGTGCCACAGGTTCGAGAGTGGGGACATCCCCACTGGCCACCTAGTGGGTGAGTATGCAAATCAGGCAGAAAGACATGGAGCTTGGGAGGGGCATAGTCAGAGGTGACATGGGTATTGGCCTAGATGGCCCAAGGCAGGGCGATGCTGATCACCAAACTAATGTCCACCCTCTACACACAGGTGACAGTGGATACCCACTCTGTCCCTGGCTGCTCACACCATACTGGCAGCCCACGACCCCATTGCAGCAATGCTACAATGAGACACATGCCACCACACTCAATGTCATCGAGTGGGTGTTCGGGATGCTGAAGGCACATTTCTGTTGCCTGGACATGTCTGGTGGTGCCCTACAGTACAGCCCCTCAAAGGCCTGTGGGCTATTCCTGGCCTGTTGCATCCTGCACAACATGGCCAACAACTGTGAGATAGCCGTACAGGTCAAAGAGGGGGACAGCGATGGGGACGATGAGGACGCTGGTGAAGATGGTGATGGGCAGCCCCCCCTTGGTCGAAGGGACCCCTGACTGATCCAGATGGCACAGCTGCACCGGGACACCATCAGAGAGGAGCACTTCAACCAACCCAGGTAAGTCATGGGGCCATGTGCAACCACCAGTGGCAAGGGCACAACCCACAAACACACATGGACAAACCCAAGGGGTGCATGTCGTTAAGGGAATTGGCTGAGCATGGAACCACATACGCTGTCAGGGATGGGCAAGGTCTAACATGGCATGTGGTCACACACACACACACACACCCCACAAGACATGCACAAAGGGTAGGAGGTAGGCCAACCCTAACCGCCACCCCTAGCCACACACATGTCCACAGACCACCACCATGCCCAGTGCCTGTCATTGTGCGTGTGTCAGACGCTGGGCACCATTGCACAGTGGCGTACAGCGCAATGCAGGCATCATCATGCACATGCCACAGCGGACAGCAGCCGGGAGGTTGTGCAGATTGAATGTGTATGTGTGTGTGTGTGCAGGGCCGGGTACCCCACTCGTGCATTGCACGTTGAACAACACAATGCACACAGGGCAGCATCAGACAGTAGCCATGGTGAGAGACAGGTCAATCATGCGCCACAGTGCCAAGGCCACCACGGATGCATGGGTTGCCCCACCAAGACCCGCCAGCAGAGACAGGCTGACCAATGGTCTCATGGGGTGGCACTGACGGTCCCCAAGGGGTTCCGTTGTGTGAACGCGACTGTGCTCACGCAGGGTCTGCAGCACACAGAACATGCCTATGCCAGGTGTGCTCGGGATGCCCACAGCTGAACCCGGTGTCAGCAAGGAGGGTGTCGCACGACACTGGGAACAGGGGGTGGACATTGCACTGCGCGGTGTCTGCGATGCATGGGCAAATAACTGTGTGCCCACTGTGGCCATGGCAGCTGTGATTGTTTGTGTCAGCCTGTCAATGGCAGCGGTCACATCCTCCCGCATCTGGTCCATCCCTGCCAGGAGCAGAGCAGTGTCTCTGCTGTGCCACTCCTCTGCCAGAAGCAGAGTCGCACTGAGCACATCCACCACCATCACAAGCCGCAACTGCTGATTGACTGATTCTTGGAGTGTGTGGGTGTACTCTTCTAAGAGGTCATCTGCCTGATCGGTATGCTGTCCCTCACGGTGTTCGTGGTCCTGATGGGCAGCACCCCTTGAGGGTGGGCGCTGCACACCAGGGCCAGGCCTGGGCATGTCCACAGGTGGTCCACTGACACCACCCCCTGACACTGTACCCCCATGGCCATTGGCTGACTGCTGACACTGCCCCTCCAGCTGCCGCTCTCCAGGGCTCAATGGTGTTGCCGCAGTGGCTGCAACAGCCCCACTGTCCTGAACACACATCAGTGCTGCCTCACTGGTGCAGACAGGCAGAGGCTGGGACTGTGATGTCACGCAGGCCTCCACAGCGGCACCACCCACGGCCATGCCTGTGATGTCACCTGCTGTGTGGCCATCCTGCGGCTCACACGTATCACTGTCCATGAAGTGAGCTCCATCATCATCAGTGACAGATCCGGCACCAGCCTGAGTCTCAGCATGCTGGCATCCATGGACGCTGGCATGCTGGGACACGGGCAGGGCCTCCTCTGCACCTGCTCCACCAACATCAGTCCGGATGGCCAGGCGGGCCCACTGTCACCCTGACCCTTGGATGCCTGTGGAGGTGGAAGGGCCCTCCCCTATGTCCATGGTATCACCATCAGTGGACAAGCCCACCACCACTGACCCATGTAGATGCTCAGGAGCTATTAGGGAACACAGTAGCATTAATGTATTTGCCCTACCCTGTCACCCCCCATTGACAGACCAGGACCTACCATGCAGTGACGGGCTACCACCCATCTGGAATCCACCACCTGGAACACCCTCAATGGCACAACGCCACATGCTGCCAGCAACCCACTCTTCTCATGGGGTCAGGCGTTGCCCAGCTGGCTGTCCCCCACCAGTCACAGCCCATGCTGCCCTGATGGCAGCCACCTTGTCCTTAATCCTCCGCCTGTCCGTGCCCATCTTCTTTTTGCACTCCTGCATGGACTGCTGGTGGCTGCCATGCAGGTTGATGGCACGTGCCACCTCTTCCCATGCAGCAGCACAGGCCTGTGGTGTTCCCCGCCGTCCGCTGAGCAGTGGCTCCTGGTCGAGGTAGGCCTCAAACAGGGCATCTGTTTCTGCCTTTGTGAAGTTAGGCCTCCTCTTCCTCCCATGTTTCTGTTCCTCTTCCTCCACCTCACGATCGCTCATTCTTCATCCTGTGAGAATGACAGGTGTTACCAGTGACTGTGCAGTCCCATGCATGTCCCACACACCACAGTCCACACTCCCAAACAGCATGCAACTCACCACAATAGACTGCAATAACTGCAGCCCAATGTCACATTTTTATAGCACAACTCATGCAAATGAGGCGAGGCACAATTATAAGTGGATGCAATGCAGTATCTGTGCCACTGAATGGCTGATTAGCTGATTTGAATATGCCGGCTGAATATCGTGCTGTTGCGCTTTACGCAATTGTGTTGAATGTGCTCAGGCAAGGGTGCATTTCTGTGACATGTGCAGTAGACACTGAATGGCATATGCCCTGGGTGATGACGCCGACGCCTGCTGCACTGCTGACGTGCTGTGTGCGGGAGGCAATGCAGGGCATGGCCACCATTGTGCCAGTGGTGCTACTGCACTGTTCACATGTATGGCACTCTGGCACAGGGGCGCCATAGGTGCACTGGGGCCACAGCGCGGTAGGCCACTACAGGAAGTGGCACACAGGTGCTCTACAGTGCTACATGCGGTGAGTACCAATCATGCTGTGGCAGTCCATGCACAAGAGACCCCTGACCCTGTGCCGACCTTTTCCCCCCAGGCAACATGAGACCCCATAGGTGCACCACTATGGCGCTGTTCGGGGACAGTGTGATGGGGAATGACAGTGCAGTACCATGCGGTATCTGCACATGGTAAACGTGCACTACAGAGCGCCATTTTGATACCAAAATTGTACAGGATGGAAAGGAGAAGGGTGCCCATCTGGACCCAACTTGAACTGGCCAATCTGGTCCAGCTGGTGGAGCCCCATGCCACTGCCCTATTTGTGGAGGCACCCCTGGACAGGGCCAGGAGTGCGGTGTGGGAGGTGGTGGTGGTGGCCCTGGAGGAGGCCACAGGAATGGAGAGAACAGCAGAGCAGTGCAGGCACTGCTATGGTGACCTGCAGCGGCAGGACCCACACAGGCTTGCCCACCTGCAGGCATGTGCCAGGAGGGGCACGGTGCCATGGCCAGGTAGGTGCCCCATCCATACACTGTTAACGTCCATACGGGTATCACAGTGGCATGTGTCCAGCACATGGGGGGCCATCCAGTGTTGGCCGTGGTGGTGGTATCGGGGTGGGGGAGGATGTGTATGGCTGTGTGGGATTGCACACACACGGGGGTGGGGGGACTTTGCTACCAGATTGTACTGATGTTCCTCTCTCCATGTTTGCACCCTAGGCCAAGAGGAGTGCCAGCGGGTGAGGGAGAGGAGGCTGCACCAAGATGACCAGCAGGCTGGGAGTATTGCCGGACCAGACAGGTGCAGGGACCAGTCTGATGATGGTGAGTGCCTTACATCCATGATTACTATTGCATGCTGTGTAACAGGGTGGGCAGTGGGGCATGGCCACCATCCATTGACACCACTGCCATGCACGCAACTTGTTACAGTCAGCACTGTCCAGTGGCACTGCATGTCTGGGAGTGCGTCAATGGTGGTCCATGTGCGCACTGGGTACATGGCTGTGCCACTGCCTTCGCACCGCATAGCCATGTCACTGTACAGCCACGGTAGTGCTGTGCAGGAGTTGGGTGGTGGGTGTGTGCAGTGGTCCGCACATCTGTGTGTGCCTGGGTAGGCAGGTCATGTGGACATGATCACTGTGGGTGGTTGCACACCATCACAGGGGCATGTCTAACGGCTGTATGTCATGCGCAATTGGTGTGCTGCAGGGGGATGGACATTCACACTTATTGACTCTGCTCCCTTGTCCTAGGTGGACGGTGTCTGATGCAGCTGGAGAGGGCCTTGCAGGAGCTCCTCCAAATTGTGAGGGCATCATTGGAGGTACTTCAGAGGTTGGACCAGCATGGTGTCTGGAGGCGGCGAACCAGGAGGCACCACAGGAGCGAGGAGCGGAGTAGCCGCTAAGCCCTCCATGCCCCAAGATACACCCTACACCCTGGACCCACCCTCACACCCCTTCTTCCCTCTCCCATTTGTTCACCCCTGCCCCTTACCCACCCCCACCTGATATGTGACCCTCACCCCCCTTATGTATATAGCTGTATATAGTTTTTTGTATCTTGAAAAAATACATTTGTTCTGTTATGCCTACTGTTGTGGTCTCTGATTTGCAGCGGGCTACAGGTGCTCAGCTGTAGTGGTGTGCATGGCATCAGGGGTGGGACAGGCATGGGTGTGTGTGTGTGTCCATGGGGAAGCGCCTATGGTGTGGGTGTAGCTATCAGTCACTGTCTGTGGTTTGTGTGTTGTTCCCTGTGCACTGGATGACTGTGTGCAGTGGTTCACAGTGCATGCACTGTGTCCATGGTGCCCCTGTCAGACCGCCCATGGCCTGTGCAGCTGACACCCTTGCTGGTCTGTGATCTGCATGGTCTGCTGGCATGTCAGTGGTGGCTATCCATGCTGACAGCCACTGTACCCAGCACAATGCCGGGTTTCCTTCTGTCACTGGTACAGTGCATGTCTGCCTTGAGTGGCACTGTGGCCTCCGCTGTTGTTGTCCCACCTCCATGCTGTCACTTATGTCTGTTGCAGGGGATGTGCTTCTCTGTCTGTCACTTGTGCTCCGGCCGCATGCTGGTGGCATACAGCTTCATGGTGCCTGCACAGGGTGGCTGGCACACCTGTGCCATGTAGGGGTGCTGGCCGTGTGTACACAGCTGCCGTGGCCACACGCCAGTGGCTTGGTTGACCCGCTACTGTGTCCCTGTGTTGGTGTGCCCTTGGGTATGGATGGGCGTTTGTCCATGCACTGTGTTGCATCCTGTGTGGCACATGCTTCCGTGCAACACTGTGTGTCTGTGCTGGCAGTTGTGGCTAGTGTTGGGATGGGATGTGTCCTTGGGAGGGTGTGCAGGGTGCTGTACCGCTGGTGGTGGGGTCCAGGGCATGCCCTGTCGCAAGTGGGGTACCTCGTGTGCCGACGTATGGTTGGTCTCTCAGCTGTACCTCAGGGGGAATGTGCAGGGTGGCACTGTGTATGCAGTTGTTGCATCACTGTCTGCTGCCGCCCACTGCAGGGTGCTCATGGTGGGGCTGCCTTGCATGGATCCATGGTGCACAGGGTTGCATTGTCACAGTGGGAGTGGTGGCATGCATGGGGCGTCCTGCACTGTTGGGCGCTACTCCTGGGCAGGGTGTATGGGGATCGTGGTGCAGGGTGTGCTCTGCATTGGTGGGATGATGTGGCATGGGGTGGTCAGCCCTCCTTGTGTGCTGGTCACAGCTTGCCAGGGGGTGTGCTGGGGCACCATGCCCCGGCTGTGGGTTGGTTGCTGGTATCCTTGGGCCAGTGGTTATTCTGGCTCTCCACCGGTTGTGCAGTGCATGGGGTGTGGGGGGGCAATGTCTGTTCTGCTGTGTGCTCCTCTGCCCATCAGTGGCATGGGTGGTGGGCCCCTGCATCGTGTCCCTGCGCATCCCTGGTTGTGCTGTTGCACTGCTGCTCTGCTCCACGGGGCATCCCTGGTTGCGCTATGGTGCATCTGGACTGCTCCACTGAGCATCCCTAGTTGCGCTATGGCACATCTGAACTGCGCAACTGCACATCCCTGGTTGTGCTATGGCACAGGTAGTACAATATTCAGTCGTATTACATGGCTGTCTTGACCTGCGCGGTTTTTGAATATCCGCTCTTGTGCATGGGCGCAGTGAACTTGCGCTTGCTCCTGCTGTTGCGCACTTTTTGGGCACAGTTTGAATATCCAGGCCATAATATTTATAAAACTTTAAGATGGAAGTCATACCTTAATTCTAATGGGGTGATGGCTTCAGTAACCTGTGTATGTAAAATTAAAGGTACAGATGCAGCCATTGGCAAGTGTGGCTATTACCTGATGTTTCTGTTCTATATCTCTAAAGGACCTTCCTGCCTGCCTGCAGTACCACTGTAGGGTCACCACAGAGAAACAGCATAGCATATCTAGAAATATGCAAATATAAAAGGCTTCCAGATGGCAGTTGCTCATGTAGTTTTAGGGCTGTGTGGTACCTACTGTCTAATATTAGAATATTAGAGACAACCCTGCCCCCCCACTCCCAGACAGCTCAGGTGTCCCCAAGGGTCTGTCCTTGGCCCATTCTTTTCTCCATTTTTCTAAATGATCTCAACACTGCCTGCTCCTCTGTGTCCATTCATAGGTATGTAGATGATACTGTTCTCTTTTCCTCTAGCTCCTCTGTCTAATCTTATGAACCAGCTCCAATTGGATTTTAGCAATATCCAGCACTAGTTCCTACAAAATCAGTTATCCCTCAATGCAAAGAAAATGGTCACTATGACTTTTTTGCACCTGGCAGAGGCTTGCTAGAGTTGTCATCCTTCCATCCTTTCATACCCTTGATGGTACAGTTATTGAAGATGTCTTCTCCAAGTACCTCAGGGTTTGATTGGATTGCCACCTTGATTTTTCAGTTTATGTGAATGCTATCCACAAGAAACTCCACCTCAGACCTGGAGCAATTTATAGAAATGAGAAGCTTCCTTCTTTCTGTTCAGAGCGAAATCCTTACAAAGATAATCCTCCCCAATTTTGACTATTTATATATTGTCTACAGTGCTGCACCAAAGTCCACTTTAGCTAGACTGGAACCCCTCTTTCATTCCTTCTACTGATTTTCCATTGACCAACCCCTGTGTACTCAACATTGTTCTTTGTGTACCTCCCTCTACCTCCCTTCTCTTGATGCCAGATGCATTTCCTACTGTGCCTCCTTTATCCCCAAATTTTGAAATGACTCACCACTCATATCTTGCTTCTCTCTTGTCTATCCCCCTTCCACTTCTTACTTCCTTCACAACACTTGCTTTTGCTCTCCCTCAAATTAAATCTACTGCTAGCCAAGCTGCCATTTTGTTCTGTTTCTCAGCAATATGGGTCTCTCTCTCTCTAATTCCTCCCCCTTTCATTTGCTCTGCTTCTTTCCTTCCAGTACTGAGATCTCTCCTTCATTGTTTCTCTATTTGATCCTACAGTTCTTATTAATATTGGGGTGGATTTTTGTCACCTGCCTTTAACACTACATTGACATTAGTTTAGGCCTTCCCCCCAGGTTCATCAGTCACTGCTCCATGCTCCTTATTATTGTTTTGTTCCTCATTGTTTAATGTTCTTTTTTCTATTTTCAAATTTTACTGCATGGTAACTAACTGTATGACAATTTTATTCTGAAGAGTTTCCTTGTAATTTGTTTGGACCATTAATTATCTTGTGGGTGTTGTGGTGACATTCTGCAGACCAAGACCTGGCAGAGTGCTGTTTTTCAGCTTTGAAAAGGGGGTCAAAAGAGAGCATACCTCATAGCAGACTAGTTTGTCTGATTGGTCAGATGCTTATAGTTGGTTTTATAGGCAAAAAGTACGATACACAGGAAAAGGTGCACTAGCACAACCTTAATGCAAAATCTCAGTGGTGCAGAGGGCAGACAGAGTGGGTGTAGGCTGCCTGGCCCTGCCATAGTGCTTATGTGCCCCATCTTACTAGTGACTACTTGTCCAGGGAGTCAAATCAGCCTTCATTGAACCTTCCCCCAGTCCTCCAAGCTAGCATGGGGGGGGTGCGCTTAAAGTTATTTCTTTTAATTATGAATTGGATATTGCAGTCAATGAAGTACTACAGTAGCCCACATTTCCTGCTCAACAATGGTATTAACAGAGCAGGAAATCCACTCTAGATCTTGTATGGTCATCCAGTCAGATGTGTGATGTCCAGCACTTGGTGAGAGCTGCAGGTGTGAGATGTGGATGCCTTCTGGTGTTGACAGGCATTGAGGCCATGAGCTATGCTGCTTGCATGCACATGAATCACATGTTTCCTGGGTAGAGCTATGTGGAATGTAAAAATTACCTGAGTGGCATTCAGTTGGAATTCCAATTCCAGCAGATTTCACAGAATTTCATGACTATTCCATGAATTCCAAACTTTAAACTGTAGCTATCGCCAGTAATTTTTACAACCAGAAGATACCACTGATATGTGATGTGTCATAAAAGGTTTCCAACCTCCCAACTCGATTCCAACCTATGAAGCTATAAACCACCCATCCAAATGTTATCGAAGTTGCCATGTTTCTAGTTCCCTTTTATGTGAAGAAGTATAGTATATGATGATGCAGGTTCAAAGCTTTAAAGGAGAATGAGTTTTTTCAAACATGTCATACAATTTATTGTTTTACTACTTCCATCTCATCTTAAAATGTCTTATCCAAACTTCTCAACCTTTGAAAGATTTGAAGAAAAATAAAATGTTTGTATGTGTACTGAGTTTAAGGACTCAAGCATTAAAGGGAGCTAAGCTATAGTCATCAAAATATTTTGTCAAAATTAAATTAGTTACAGTAGTAACATCTAGTTTTAAAACAATGCATCTAAATTTCACAAAATTTGAAATGGTTAAACAGTTATATTCATGAATATGTGTGTGTCAGATTTATTTTAAAAAGGGACATCGCTACAAGTAGCCAAACTTTCAGAAATGTTTAAATTATATTTACAAGGATACAAACTATAAAATTAGATGCTCCTGCAACTTTAAAATTAGAGAATGCAATACCATTAAGATTGGCTGGTTCATAGACCATAAAAAGGAAGCTATATGTCAACATTTAAATTTTGTGATGATATAATGGCCATGTAATAAGCTGCTAAAAATTGCAAAACAACATCAGTATGTAAAGTTAAATTCCATGAGTCTTTGTAAAAATTGTGGAATTCTGTGATAATATTGTGGACCCCCAAAACACATTTCAACTCAGATTTTCACGGTTACACTTGTGGGGCTATGAGGTGGGGTGATGACTTGGCCATTCCGACAATTTGGTCACAAATTGTCAACAACGGTACTGTACATTTATGATCAAATGAAAAAAATACCTGAAAAATTAACAGTTCATATACATGTGCAGTACCCACTTTTCAGGACTTAATAATCAATGTATTTCTTTTCCCAGGCCCCCTGCTGCATCCGTGTATAGCTCCAGGTCTGTGTTGGAGGCCCAGTCATCTTGCCAAAATGTCACCCCATTGTAAAATTCCAGGAATGTCTCCCATACCCGTAAGTCATCCTTCACCCCTTTGTTAATGTCAACCCAGTGATGAGGCAACTTTGCCTTCCCCATGACCTTTCCCAGTCTCCTTGAAAATACCCAGCCCGGGCTTAAGGCCTTGCAGGCAAAATTAAGGTGCCCCAGCAACTGTTGTACCTGTACCAGCAGCACCCTCCTCCTCCCCCTCCCATAAATACAAGTAAACTTTATAGCTGCACTACTTTTTCTCCTGGAAAGCAAAAACACTCATCCTCCATGTCCACCTCAATCCCCAGAAACTCTAACCTACATGCTGGACCCTCAGTTTTTCCAGCTGCCAAAGGGATCCCTATTATCCCGGACATGTTCTAGAAGTCTGCCAGCATCTTCTCTGCCTTGGCCTGACTGGACCCTATCAATAGAAAATCATCCAAGTAATGGACTACCCTTCTGTGCCCATACCGCCACCCAAACACCCACTGAACCCATGAGCTGAAAAACTTTGAATGTTGCACACGCTACAGAACAGCCCATGGGCATGGGCATGGCCTTGTCGAAATATAAACCTCCCTCAAATTGAAAACCTAGGAGATCCCAGTCTGCTGGCCACACTGGTAGCAGCTGGAATGCGGATTCAATATCCATCTTGGCCAACCATGCCCCATCCACTGCTCATATCAACTCTATTGCCTGGTCCAAAGACACGTAAGAGACCATGCTGAGAGCTTCTGGAATCCTCCCATTCACTGACCCCTCTATCAGATAGGACAGGTGGTGAATGAGCCTGAAGTCACCCTCCTGCTTCTTGGGTACCAAACTAAGGGGAGACACTTGGAAATCCGCGCAGGGGGTCGGGCCAGTGGCCCCTCCACCCGACCTGCCCTCACCCCTTTCTGGATCTTCTCCCAGGCAATGTCTTCCTTACCTTGTAAAGATCCCAAGTTCTTAGCCTGCATCCCCACCCGTGCCCCCTTAAAACCCAGTGGAAATCCCTGCTCAAACCCCTTCTCAACAACCCTCCCCCTTTTTTATTGGGGTAAAATTCAGTCCAGTGGTCCACCACCACCCATTTTATGGGCATGTGTGCTATCCCATACCCCCATCTCCACTCCAGTTGCTCCATACTAGTTCCATCCATAATTGTTCGGATAACCTCCTCTCTCCGGGTCTCCCTGGCCTCCGCCTGCTCCCCCCCTGCTGTTCTGAAAAAACGGCTCCTGAGAATGCCCACTGGTTGGTCTACCTTTTTCACCACTTACCTTGCAGTTTGTGGCTGAGTGCGACCCCCCTCAATGGGAGCAGCTGTGCTTCAACTTGCAGCTGGGCCAGTTACATGAGGCCTGATTGTAAGCCCAGCACGTCTTGGCACCCTGGGCCTGAGACCCCTTTCTTCCCTGCTAGGTTCCTTGTACCACTGTCGCTCCTGACAGAGACCTAACCCATAGCTTGGCATGGGTGAAGTCCCACCTCAGGTCACCCTTTGCTGCCATGCATCTCCGGAATGCCTCATCGTACTTGAGCCACCCAAAACCCAACTTAACCCGGTACACGTCCCTGATGGTTGCCATATAGGTAAGCAGCGGGATCGCTAAATCTGGCTGTTTCTCCAGCACCAAGGTGCTGTAGAGCAAGAACCTCACCTGCCATGTGTCAATATTCTTCCCTTTGAATTTGACCTCCTCTGCCTTGTGCCACACCACCGCCAGCACTACTGCCATCTCCAACTTACCCACCGATTCCTTCTGCTTGTATATTGTGGCCGTCTCCTCATCAATCAGTCCAAAAACATCGACATACTCCCCCTTCCAAATCTTGCCTTTTATTGACGCTGGCACATGGTCACCCAAGGTGAAACCTGGTGGGCCGTCATACAGTTTCTGTGCCCCACTTGATGAGGCTGGCCCTTCACTATCTCTTTTTTCTTTATCCTTAATAGCCTGCAACGCCGATTCAATTTTTGACACACCCCCTTTGCCCATATCACCCAATATCCCCTCGATATACTCCTGTAGATTTGCCTCGTTATTCATATCCACCTTGTCCTTACCCCCTTCTGTTGGATGCTCGGTTGTCTTGTCTGGTTCTGCCCCTGGCCTTGGCACCATCAGAGCACAGGGACCTGTCCTCCTCGGTCATTTATTTCCTATTCCTGCACCACCCGATCATCCCACTCTTTTCATTTCCTCTGGGCCTCCTCCTCTGCCTCCCTCTTCTTAGCAGCCTCCATCAACTCTGTCATTTGCACCATCAATTTGGCCACCTCCGTGAGCATGGTAGCGCTTGACATCGGGGTTCTCTTGGTGCCATCTCTCCCTAGCAGCATACAGATAGGTCCCCCAACCCCATGATCCAGGCCTTCCCTTTTTTCTTTTTCCTTTTGCCCTTCCCCCAAAACTTGCCATCTGCAGGCCACTATGGGCCATCAGCGCCCATATCAGAATACGTATTGACCAGCTACTAGCTGGCCAGGTGGGCATATGCCCACTGCGACCAATGCCCCCTCCAAACCCCGACTGTAAATGGCTCCTCATCGCGAGTCAGACTCTCAAGCTTCTCATATTACCTTTCCGCTAACCTTACCATGCAGAGCGAGGTAGCCATAAATCTATCCCCATGAACTCCCCGGGAAACATACCCAGAAATACACCTATGGCCACTACAAACATGTGAACAATGCTCAACTATTGGGCTCCATCACATAGCCACCTTCGTGCCATGGTCTTTGAGCACTGCATGCCCCTCCCCCCACCATGTGGCAGCCCCTTTCTTAGTTCTCCTGGCTTCAAAACAAAACTCTCACTTTTGTTCCTTTTTTTTTTGAACATGCCCCCGCTCCCCACCGCGACCACGTGTCGGGCCTGCCACGCGGTCCCAATGCTTCCGTACTTCCTTTTTGCTCTCGGTTCTCGGGCCCCCTTCTATTGGTCATAGGCACAGATCATAGATGTCAGGTTAGCAGATAGTAAATGCACATTTATGATTTTAGCAAGTACTGTCTCTATAAGCCAAATGCATTCTCACTGTTCATAACTATTCACATTCTTGGAAGCTTGCAACAATGTAGCATATGTTTTCCTTCTTGCAACCTAAGGCATTGCTTTAGCGGCCATAAGTGCTTAACATCCATGCACAAAAACCGCCCCTCCATTAACCAGTGACCGCATTCCTCAGTGACCTGGCTCTGCGTGTTGGTCTGGGCCCAGGAACCATCCTACAAGCTGTCTACCGTGTGGATGTTGGCCCCCTAGTAGAAATTCAGCCCCCTCATGGCCTGTGCCCCTTGACCTTTTTGCATTTCCCCCTCTGAACTTCCCATGTAGGCCAACTGATGGCCACGAATGTGTGCCTTGCCACACTGCCCTAATAGGCCTCTCTGCTCCCTTTCCAAGCCAACCACCACAGACACTAATAAGACACCAGCATCAAACCTGCACTTCCTTTGCACCGTCTGTGGGCACATGTAAGGACGGCTCCGTGCCATTGCTGCTGGTTACTCCTGCCCTCATCTCTACAGCAACCCTCCCTAAGCTGCTGGATTCAATTGAGCCAGGCCCCCCATCCTGACCACCAAATCTGTCAGTGCTGACCACCAAAGACACTGAGAGACACCAGCATCATAGGTGCACTCCCCTCGCACCATCTGTGGGCACCCATGATGACAGATCTGTGACCCCAATGCTCACTGCCATTGCTGCTGGCTACTCCTGCCCTTATCTCTACAGCAACCTCCACCCAAGCTGCCGGATTCAAGTGAGCCAGGGCCCCCAGTCCCGACCACCAAATCTGTCGGTGCTATGAGACCCAACTACAGCCAGGCCCACCTGCGTGAGTCTCAGATCATCGGCCCCTTTTGGGCCAGCCCTGCATCCAGCTCCGTTGTAGAGTAACAAACCTCCCACACTACCATGCAGCCAAACCTGTGCTCCTCGTTGAACCATTTTTGCTCGCACTGACCAAAAGCTTGCCACAACCGCATTGACCCACTAAGCAACAGCCAAACAACTACTCGAGTTCATCCTGGACAATTACCCAACTTAGGCCACGATAAAACTGAAACCAAGCTAGTGAACTGTGCCTTACCTGTGCCGCGGTGAATGTGCTGAAAAGAGAATTTCCAGCAAAGAAAGAGGGCGAGCTTAGAGCTGCATGCCCATAAATACCCCTAGTGGCCTTTGTCATAGCCCCCTCCCCAAGCCCTTCCTTTCAGCCAATAGTAGGCCACCTGCCCTCTGCATGATGTCAGTGGGCCCCACCCCCCTTTTCGTCCCCCCATCCTATCTCCTCTACTCTCCCAGCTCCTATATTCATGGTTGGGCCCTGGGACAAATTGACCTGCCTTTTAATGGCAAACCTTCTTTCCTCACATCCTCATCAGAATCTCCCCATCCAATTTCATTGCATATCCCCTAGTTCTTGAGCTCTCTCCATGGACACTGTTCACCCCTATGATGTACTTGAAGGTCTCAGTCATGTCACACTTTGCTGTCCCGTCCTCAAGAGTGTACATATCAAGATCCCTCACTCTCTCTTCATAGGGCTTCCTTTGCAATCCCACACCATCTGGGTTCCCCTTCCCCTGGACGGTCTCCACCCTGTCTTTCCTGAGATGCAATCTCCAGAATTGGACACAGGATTCTTGGTTGGGGCATGCCAAGGAGCAGTACAGAGGCAGCAGCACCACCACCCTCCTCTAACTGTTGATGCCCCTTTCTATGCAACCCAGCATCCCACTAGCTCTGCCCATGGCTTTGTCATACTGTGCTGCCACCTTGAGGTCTTCTGAAATAATAATCATGCAGTTCCTTTAGTGGCTGGTGACTGCCATCATCGCCCTCCATCCTATACTCAGCACTGGAGTTCCTGTGCCCTAGGTGCATAATTTGACACTTTTTGGCATTGAACCCCAACTGACATGCCTTTAACCACTCTACTTTCAGATAAACATCCTGGTTGCTCCCCAGTCTGCCCCTGAAGAAGTGTTTTAGCTGCATATATTTAAAGAGGTTTGTTTGTGGCAAATCATATATTTGTCTCACTGTGACAAACATAAATGTTCCCACCACATATAAGCATCCCAATATCACAATACCCTTGTCTTCCCATAATGTATAACCTGGGTAGCAGATTCCAAGTTAGTGTATGCTGGCATAAACCAAGATATGCCAAACCTCTTGGCGTATCTGGTGGCTTATACCAAGCAGTGTGCCAGCCCCACTTCCAGGAAGTGACATGTGCCATGTCAGCTGTAGGCTATGCCAACCATGGGTTACACCACCCACTACATCGCAGCCCTCAATGACATGGCACAAGAGCAGGTTACGGTGGCAACAGTACCCTATTCCAAGAAGGCACCTGTCATAATCCTCTGCGGTGACTCCAGGTGCCACACTGGCAGAACTAAGTTAGAGCAGCTCAGAGCTGCTCTAAGGGGCATCTGATGGTGCCATACATTGGATGCCCACTCTGCAGCACTGATGTGCTCCCTGTGCCCCCACAAGCACATCCCTGCCCCCACCCCCAAAAGTCAGTGACCTGGGGGTCTGATCTCCAGTGCACCCCCCTGGACTCCTGTGCCTGCTGTCTTGCCCCATGCCCCCTGGTGTGTGCCATGGTGTTTTGGGGTGGGGGGCTTCAGGGGGGCTGTCGGTAGTGGGCCATGACCTGTGACATGCGGGGTGTCTATGCCATGCCCATGGCATTAGCCTCCATATGGCATAACCCACATGTATCAAGTGCCGGGACCCTGCCACTCTTGGAATGTGCTGCAGGGTCCATTGCATAGCGGCGAATGTTGCAACTCACATACACCAGAGAGTTGTGACATTCAACCTGGAATTGGGCCCTGGGTCTTTAAGAAATTTAGTAACCATGTGGTTATCCCATAATGCTGTCAGTACAGTGAGCTGAGCAACAATTTCTTCACATTTGTGTACTTTATGCCAAGTTCTCGGTAAATGCTTTTTAAGTGGGTTCCCTTTTCACACATTTAGTATTAGTTAATGTGCACCCATATATTAACTCTGTTAATATTCTTTCAGCCATCTAGGCTTGTTCCATTGTGACCCCTATGTGGGAGCAATTTGGCCTGTGCCAGTCTTTCAAATCTGTAAACTGTGCTGCCAGGTAATAATGTTGAAAGTGTGGTGCTCCAATGCCTACACTGGGAGGCTGAAAGAGTTGTTTGTATTCGATATATAGGTCATCGCACATGTGTGAAGCAGTTTAAAGATTTGTACAGGACAATGTATTGGCAATGCCTGAAATAGGTAAAAAAATATAGGTAATATAGCCATTTAGAGAACATTAGAGCAGCGAGGGGCAAGGTACTCCACTTAATGTGCAGTTTCTTGACAGTTTTGAAGGGCGTTAGCCATGTACATCTTGGCCAGGACATTCAAAGGTGTTGCGCCTGGTGCAACATTGTTGCACCATGTGCAACCTTCCAATGCACCCTGGCGTGATATTCAAAGGGGCATGTTGTGCAGCGCAACCCCCCGATGTGGCGGGGTGCATTGGTAATGTATGCAGCGCAGATGCGGGGGCATGCCCATGATTATGCAACACATCCCAATATTCAGCCTGGTCATTCACGCTTTCATTTAATGCGTTCATTCATATATCAGGTCCTGAGTAGTACAATATGGTCTGCAAGCCCATTGTTCCACACTGTGGCCCAATAGGCATACAGATCATACTGTACGCTGTCATTCGGTGGGTGGTGGGTGGTACGCAGGAGGAGTGCTGCCACCCGCTGATGATGGGGGTGCTGGGTGGCGGGGCCTTAGTGGGTGGGTGGGGAGGGGTACCACTGCACCACCAGGTTGCTCTCCCATATTGCTACAGCCCGTGATCGGGCATAGGATTACCTGTATTTGTACTACTGCCCATGATCAGGCATATGGGAAGGGGAGGGGTCCACTAGACCACCATGCTTATGTTTAAACCTACTACTGCCTGCGCTTGGGCATCAGGTCATGTCTAGTTGTACTACTGTCCACGATCGGGCATTGGAATGTGTTTCATATTACTACTGCCCACGATCGGGCATAGTGATATGTATATGTGTACTACTGCCCATGGTCAGGCATTAGAATATGTTTATTTTCACTACAGCCCACAATTAGGCATTGGAATGTGTTTAACCTTACTGCTGCCCGTGATCAGGCATAGGGATATGTCTATTTGTACTACTGCCCACGATCGGGCATATGGGAGGGGGGCTGCAATAGCCCATCAGGGAGCCAACATCCAATGTTGGCAGCTTGGCAGGGCACTAGGCACAATTCACCGGGATGCCCAGTGCATCACATGCAAATGGGGCCATAATGACATGCAAATGGCTCCATTTGCACATTGCATAGATTATGGCCTCATTTGCATGCCCTGGGCTGAATATCGTGGGTGATGCACCTAGCGCAACTGCACTTGTACTGGCACATCCCCGTGCTCCCTCTCTGTGGCATGCACTGGCACAGTGCCACTGTGCCATGTGCAGTATGTGCACTGACCATGCCAAATTCAATGGTGCTGAGTCATGGCGCATCACCATTGAATATCACCTGGTCCTGGCCCTGGTGCAGCCCAGTAGCACTGTGCCCAGGCTTGTGCCACTGTGAGACACAGTCTGAATATCTGGCCCCTCATGTACTTTAATTGTGATGTTTACACCTACATACTGAAATCCTTCCCCATCCATTGAAATGCTAGTTCTTGTTTATATTACTGATGGGTACAATTACAAAGGGCCATGACAATGGTTCTGAGGAGATATACTTTATAAGAAGATGTGGTGACAAAGGTGGATAATAGATCTACTTAGTTTGGTAGGGAAGCTTCTGGAAGCTTCTGGATTTGTAAGCAGAGCAAGAGGTAATCAGCATATTGTGATACCTTTGCTGTTGTTCCTTCTAGAGTTACTACCACAACACCCGCATAATCTCTAATTAAATGTGCCAAGTGTTCTAGCACCAATTTGAATAACAAAAGTGATAGGGGGCACCCCTGCTCGGTCCCCCTGACCAATTCAAATTGCTTTGATAGCAATGCATTTGTTTGTACCACTGCTGTAAGTTGGCTATAAATGGCTTGCACCCAGCACAGAAATATTGGTCCAAAACCCATGTTTCTCATTGTGCTCCAGAGGCAGACACACTCCATCTGGTCAAAAGCTTTTTCAGCATTGAATGAGACCACTATTGGGCAGTCATTTAAGTTTGCCTGACCCCTGCATAAAACTTTCAACAATGTTATATGGTTTGCAGCAGCTCCTCTCACCCGAACAATACCAGCCTGGTACACTTGGACCAATTTTGGGAGCACTTTCACAAATCAGACAGCTATTACTTTGGCATCAATTTTTAAATCAGTGTTTGGGGGATATTAGCATATATGAGGCCATGGCATGCTATTCTTTGCCAAGTTTGAGGAATACAGTCATTATGGCTTCACAGAATAATTTAGGCAGTTGTCCAGATTTCAAGGCCACCTCTTGGGTGTTAGAAAAGGGACCCAGAATTGGTTGAGCCAATATATATTCATTGCACAAATGTTAAAGCAGCAGATCGGGTTAAACCAACAAAAGTAGTGAAATGTGATGTTAGGGTTTCCAATCCTAACACCCCACCCCCACCCTGCAGGCAGCAACAGGGGAAACCATCATGGTTTGCCCTCCCCTGCATCTTCATAAATCAGGTGTGGGGTGTGCCTCATTGTCATTCCTAACGTTCACCCTATTCCATCATTATAGAAGTTGAAATGTGTAGCATACATGTGAATGGGTGAGCATTAGGGTAGATAACCCTGAGGCACATCCCACACCTGACTTGTGAAGATGCAGGAGATGGCAAACTGTAATGGTTTATCCTGTTGCTGCCTGCAGGATGGGGGTAGGGTGTTAGGGATGGAAATCCTAACACCTCATATCCCTACTTTCTTTGGTTTAACTCTAACTGGTTCATTAACAATATTTTTTGCAATGAATTTACTTACTTTTTGAAATAGTATCATCATATTCTGCTTTGCCTGTGGCAGTGGAGCTGTGCTCCCATCCCACCATAGATGCATACATGTATGTTGCTGTGGAAGTGCAGGTACCTCTGGGTGCTGTGCTTGCATATGTGCCAAAACAGCAATTTATTTCCTTTATTGTATGGCTTGTTAAACTTCAGTGTTATCCTATGGGAAATTTCATTTTTTATTTTTTATATTGCATATAAATCACTGGTGGGGATATGTGTTATCCTTGTAGTGCTCATTAAGACCTCTGTATTGATATCTAGATTGTCCCTTAAGTCCACATATTTAGGGAGCTATGGTTCCTGAAAATTCCAATGTTATCTTATGGGAATTTGCATGTATATTTTTTGTGCATTTTAATATGGCCCTACATTTTTGGGGGACGATGTGTTACTGTTGCAGTACTCATTAAGATCTTTGTTTTGATATATAGATTGTCCCTTAATTCCAAATATTAAGGGGGTTATAGCTTCTTAAAATACTAATGTTATCCTATGAGAATGTGCATTTTTTTATATTTGTGGGTTTTTTACATAGCCCCAAAATATGTTTTTTTTTTGGGGGGGGATTACATCTTATTTCTACAGTACACATTAAGTCCTTTGGTTTGATATATAGATTGTCCCTTAAGTCCAAACATTCAGGGAGTTATGGCTTGCTGAAGTTCAAATGTGTAAAACAAATAAAAACAAAAACAAACAAAAAAAACTGAATCCAAAATCCTTTTTCTTATGAAGGAATCCTTTTTCATATGTCACTCTGTGGTGCTGCAGCAGAGAGTAGCAGGATGCTAGGCTGCTGGCAGCAATTGCAAGCAGGGACTTGCTGATAAACGTTATTTTATCCTTGAACAGATATGTAGTAGTAGTAAAACAACTTTATTTGTACAGGCAAATTTGACAAGCAAATATTTCACCATAGGGCCAAACAAGCCCTGTTTTCAAGGTGGTCCTGTATGTGTCAGTTCAAGTTATAACCAGAAATACAATACAACACAATACATTACAATGAATTGTAATAATTTACTACACAGGGACTAGGTCTAAGGTTTAAAACCACAAATTTCAAAAACTTATAATTATCATGCATTCATATATAAATCTTATCTTAGGGAGGCTATTCAGAATACTTTACAAAAACCCTAACAACAAGGAGATTCACGTAGTTTTGGTTTCACATATTTTTTTTTAAACTTGTCTAGGTATGCCACCATTGCCTGGTTATTGAGGGCATTCCAAGCCCTTTCCAGTCCAACGTTTTGCTACGTGTTTTAGCCTGGAGGGTTTATTGGGGTATTGAGGGGTCACTCCACTACCCAAAGTCTGTAAGGTAGCTGAACCGGCAGGTGGTAGCTGCCTCACGATAAGCCCTATGGAGGGTTTGCTCCAGTTTCTCCTCCAGATAATGTGTATGGGGAGATTTTTGCTTTATCACACCCATTGATTTTAAAAATGGTTTTGTCTGCTGCTTCCATTAGAACTCACTTAATTTTATATCTTATGTGCATTGATCTGATATGTTCTTAATTTATGTGTGAGGAGTATGTGAAATCCAGTATAAATAATAAGTAAATTTAACTTATTTGCCTTATTTTGACTCATGTGATTCATATGACACGCATGTCTCTACCTTTAAATATGCATGCGTGGCATCCCATGCTTCAGATACACCATTTTGTCTGAACATTGGACTGCTTGCCACGGCTGCTGTTCATAAAGCTAGCTGATCTGGCTGACTGGCAGATGATTAATCTAAAGGACACCAATAATACCAAGAGTGTGGATAATAACTGAAAGAGTTATTTTATCTGATAAATCACAAAATACGATATTATCTTTTAAAATTGATACCACGGTGTCAGTTATAAAGTCAGTCAAATAGCTACCTTTGAAATACTGAAAGCATTTGTTACTTTTGTCATATTTAAACAGTGTTTAAAGCTTTTAAATCATGGGAATTTGTTATAGTGTTCCTTTTTCTTTATATTTCAGTGGCTGGTGTTACCAACTTTTAGGAGTGGAGGGATAGGAACCTTAAGAAATGCACTGCTTACAAAACAGAACCTTTTACCTCAGAACCTTCCTGGCCAAGCTATATGTGGATTTATTACCACAGAATTGGCTTGACTACAAATCTGAAGTGACTGAAAAGTGGAGCAATTGTTTTGAATATCTGAGAACTGTGTTAACCTCTGGGGGTGCTTTTGTGGCTATATGTTTTATTCAGATCTCATCTGGAGCTTGCAAGTTTTAACTGAAAGAGCTGCTATATGGGAAGCCTACTGGCAATACAATTTTGACTTTGTCATTTGGATCACCATTTAAAGACTGTTCACATATGTGTTAAGTCGTAGCTTCAGGATAACTGCATAATGAAGTGTTTCAGCAAAGACTGAATTATTAATCATGTTATTGTCTTCTGTCTTTTATACCTGCAAAAAAAGTTTTTTCTCCTTTTGCGGAGGTATTCATTAAGATAGTACTCACAAGGAAGCAGGTTGCAGAAGTAGAAAATGAAATATGAGTTGTTCTATGTATTAAAAACGTGGATCCTATGCAAGGTTTAGATATTGAAAACCTGACTCCCAAAATGGTTTAGTTAGCTTAATGGAAGTAAGGAGCCAAACATGTGCTGGCAAACCACAGAGAAAAGGGAGAGAAAGGTACAGGGCTAAAAATAATAAACCCAAAGTGAAAAAGCATGCTAAAATAATTGCAAGGGGTGAAACAAGTTGGACAAAAAAAAAAAACAGGTCAGAGAAACTATGTCAAGGATTAAACAGACCAAAATGCAGGATCATTTTAGAAAAACAAACATGTTAAAAAACAGTGAACACCACCCAGATCAAATACAGATACAAAGAAAAAAAATACAGGTCTATCACAAATACAGAATGTGGAGGAATATTCTAGATTATCCTCCACACCTAGGTTATTTACTGCTTCACCAACCTTCAGTCAGGAAAGATCTACTCTGTCATCAAATGAGATGTCTATTCTAGATAGCATAGCTAGCCAGAAAATGGTATTTGAATTTGATGAGTATGGAGCAGGAAATAGTAAATAATCTAATTTAAATTATGTAGAAGCTTTGCTCCCCTCAAATCTAAATTCCACTAAAAACAAGTCTTTGTCTTTAGTGTTTTCTTTAGAAGTATATACATCAATTTCCACTAAAGAAATGAAGGTGTCTTCCATAAGAGGTAATGAACTGGGTGGAGTAATTGAACAATTACAAACTACAATACCAGGTTTAAAAAAAACTTGACTCAGCTGTTAAAACCTTAGGTAAGAATCAGGTTTCTGAGGCAATACATAAATACCCATTTGCCTTAAGGGAAAATCTAAAAGATTTTATGTTGGATCCTTATGCTGCTTATTTAATGATCATGGACCAATTAGTGGTTATAAAAGATGAAATAGAAACACAAAGAGAACTTTGCATTAAATGGCTTCAGATTAGATGAAATGTTGACAAATTAAATAAATTGTTGCTTAAGGAAGGTTCACCTTCAATTATTGTGGGGAATTCCTCAATTTCAAGGCTGGATTTCTCAATGGCAATCATACCCACGTACCCAATAAAAGTAAAGTCAAAGAAAATGAGTACAAATAAAGAAGTTCTAGGAAAAAGAAAAGTACAGAAGAAATTAAAAAAAAGAATATTTACATGGAAATGAAGTAAATGAGACAAATGACTCAAAGGAAGGGCAAGACAGGAACACTCAGACTGCTACTCCAAAATAACATAAACTGTATCTCCCATTGGGAAAGGTTTTGTCATTACCCCAGTGTTTTTAGTTGTGACGGTCTGCACTTAAGCAAAAAGGGATCAGTAGTTCCAGGCAAAAGTATTACTCACATAATAAATTAATGTTTAAACTAGGTGTTGGGGGTTGGGAGAAATCGAAAAACAAACTAAAATATTTAGTTCATTCAAACTTGAACTGTAGAGTTTTGGTTACTAATACAAGAAGTTTAATTGTGATAATACTCACTGAATTAACATGCATTTTAAGCAGTGACAGAAACTTGGTGGAATGAGTCCTCTGAATGGTTCAATTCTATACTGGGGTATAGAGTGTATTACAAAAATAGGGAAAATAAAAAAGGGGACGGTGTTACAATTTATATTAAAACAATATTTATTCTTCAGAATTTCCACTAAAAATTGAGAATTGCCTTGAAGAGATATGCATTCAGATCAGTCACTCCAAGGACAAAAACTTTCTTTCTGCTAATTTCTATAGACTCCCTTATGTCTGAGCTAAACAATGATCAGTTACTTATGGATAAAATACATTATCTTACTTCTAAATCTGATGCAATAATTGTGGGTGATTTAAATCTTCTGAGCATCAACTGGATCAATTTAACGACCTTAGAAGGACCAATTTTAGACTCTATAATAATGGCAGGACTAGATCAAATGGTAACTGAGGTGATAAGAGATTGAAATATATTAGATGTGGTGCTCACCAATATAGCTATAGACATTAATAACCTAAGAGTAGCATGTCCAATTGGGAACAGTGATAATAATACTATAGTTTTTGATATTAATAGGAAATCAAACAACATGGTGAGGAACAACTATAGATGTAATTATGGGAAAGGAGATTATAGCAAAATAAATGAGGCCTTGTTAGGATACGACTGGGAAACCATGTTTTCAGGATTTAACACTAACTAGTGTTGGGTATTATTTAAGTCCATTATTGCAGAGTTAGAAAATGTATACATTCCAATAAAACAATCACACAGTAATGAAGGTAAAGTTCCATTATGGTTAACCAAGAATATTAGGAGTTAGATAAACATCAAGGAAAAAGCCTTTAAAAAGTTTAAAACATGTCCAAATGATACAAATGCAATATCATATAAAGGGGAATTAAAAAAGACAAAACTACTAATTAAAGGGGAAAGGAAGAAAACAGAATTTAAATTAGCAATGACAAAGAACCCTAAAGCATTTTTTTGGATACATCAATGGAAACAAACATAAAGAAAATAGTATAACTAAATTAGTTGAGAATGGGAAGGAAATTATAGAGACAAACATATTGCAGATACTTTTAGTAGATATTTTGGAACAGTGTTTCAACAGAAGGATCAATTAACTGCAAATTATATAGCTGATAATTCATTCATGTATATCAGTACAGAAGCGGTATCATCAGCACTGAAAAACATTAATGTAAATTTTGCACCAGAGTCCAATGGTATTAACCTGACTTTATAAAGGGAACAGTTGATCATATAACACTTCCTTTAAAGCTTATTTTCAATAAATCACATTATCATGGTGTTATTCCTGAGGATTGGAAACATGCCTCAGTTACTCCAATTCATAAAAAAAGATCCAAAATTGAAGCAAGCAATTATCGTCAGCTAAGTTTGACATCGATTGCAAAAGCATGGAGAGAATTATTAAAAGTAGAATAGAACAATTCATTAGAGCTAACAATTTAACAGACATAAAACAGCATGGATTGACTACTGGGAGATCATGTACAACAAACTTGATTGTCTTGTATGATAGGGTAAGTAGGTATATGGACCAGGGTACACCCGTTGACATCTTGTTCATGGATTTCAAGAAAGTGTTTGATCAAGTTTCACTTGAGTAACTTAATAAATTAGTAGTTATGAAACCAGAAACAAAAGTCATCACATGGACCCAAATGTGGTTAAACAACAGGACCCAGGATGTTAGAATCCAGAACATATATTCTGATATTATAGATGTTACTAATGGGACCCCCACCCAGGGAGCTGTTCTTGGGTCAACCCTTTTGGAATATTTATATCAGATTTACATCATGGGATAAATGGCCATATTTACAGATTTGCAGATGATATGAAAATGTGTGGACCAGTAAATTCAGAAGAAAATAATAGCCTTTAGAAATGATATTGGTAAATTGGAAGAGTTGGCAAGAGATAAAATGATGTCATTTAATTGAGGATGAGTGTGTTATGATGCATCTTGGGGCAAGAAACATGCACATCCATTATAGGCTTAATGGAAATTTATTAAAATCAGTTACAACAGAGAGGGACCTGGGAGTGATGACAAATAAGTCTTTAACCCCAGGGGACCACTGCTGGCAAACAGTCCACATTGCAAATATACTATGGAAAGCAATCAAGCAGAGATTTAGTACCAGACATGAAGCCTGTATAATACCAATTCATAATATTTACATTAGGCCACATTTATATTACACAAGTTCCTTTTGGGCACCATATCTGACAAAAGATGTCAACTTAATCGACTGAGTACAGAGGAAAATAGCCAAAATTATTCCCAGACTGTGCAATCTTTCATATCAGGGTAGACTTAGGGAATTAAAACTCTATGACTTGGGTACAAGAAGAAAAAGGGGGAATCTTAATGTTATATAATATTTGACATGACCCTATCCTCATGTCAGATTGTAACATCCAGTATGTAGACAAACCAGTCATGAGATGTCATAATAAATAATCATTAGTACCTAAGAAAAATACAAATACAAGGAAATATTATTTCACAGTAAGGGCTACAAAATTGTGGAATCAGTTACCACAATTAATAGTGGACTCAATAAATCCCACATCTTTCAAAAATAATTTGGACAGACACTTTTTGGGTTTAACTTAATCAGCCCACATGGAGTGTGAGGGGGGGTGGTCTCAATGAGCCTTGAGCCTTCTTCTACCTTATTTTACCTAGTATTACTGAGTATTACTCAAACGAGCACCACTAATTACAAATCCAGTGGCACCTTAAATTTTAATAGTGATCCTGAGCTAGAGAAAATATTGTTAAAGTCTACATTACAGATTGAAGCCAGTACTAATATGAATATTTATTTATTGAAATGTTTCACCTGGAAGGCACACTGAGCAACAAGTTGCTCATCTCCTGGTGCAACCTGGGGGAAGGGGAGCAATGGGGGAGTGAAATAATACATACATGCATACACCTACTAAGTACAACAATGCAAGTTGCATAAATAAATCAACCTTGCAACATTTTTCAAAGACATGTGAATGTACAGAAATTACTACATTAAAATAGACATATGATCAATACAGTGCTTGTTACATTAAGGATGTGGAACAGAGCAGGAATTAGTATGCACTCACTAAATACAAACATTCAAGTTACATAGGACCACATTGCAAACATTTGCAAGACATGTGAATATACAGAGATTGTTACATTGATATTACATACAAATGCTCATTCCCAGTGATTGTCACATTGAGGTGCATTGCTAGAGTAGGAATTAGCAAAAAATGGGGGAAAGATTGTGCAGTATAATAAGTTTAATTTAAGAGTAAGGGCATAAGAGCAAGTAGAGGTAAGGGAGGTAAGGGAGGGTAGCAGAGACACAGACAAAGGAGGGGAAGGGAGTGAGGGGAGGGGAAGATGGAATGAGTGGAATAGGGTGGAATGGAGGAGTGGTGAGGGGAGAAGATTTGTACCTGGGGTACCACTTTAGGATGTTGTTAACCATGCAAGGGGACTGCGAGGACTAGGATGTGATGAGAGGGGTGGGGGTGGAATGAAAGGCTCAGGGCTCATTAAGGATAGGGGTGTGTGAAGAAGTGAGGTTTAGAGGGACAGATAAGAGTAGGAAGGGGAGGAGGAGGTTATAGGGAGTTCTGGGGAAGGGAAAATGATGGCATATTGGGAGTATTGTAGCAGGAACAGTTGGGAGAGAGGCAGTTTTGAAGTGCAGAACTGGTGGAGTTCATTGAAGGAAGGGGGAGTGGGAAGGAGTGAGAGATTAGCAAGGGCAGGTAGGGGTAGAGGGTGGGGGAAGAACTGGGAGGAGATCTAGAGGAAGGGAAAGGAAATTAAGGAGTTGTAGAGGATAGGAAATGGAAGGGAATTTATGGTAGGATGTAGCAGGAACAGTTGGGTGAGAGGTAGTTATGAAATGCAGAATTGATTCATTAAATTTCTTTGTAAAATTTCCGAGAACCTTCAGACAGGATTTAAAAAATCAAAAAAAGTTTAAGTCCAGTCAGACAGAGGGTCAAGGTGCATGGATACCACAAATATCTAGTACTGGTTCCTCAGTTCAGGGGAAGATAGATTTAGAAAGCTGTGCAATTTTGTGTTTGTATGGCCTACATTGGAACTGGTCGAGATCTGTGGATGGAAATAAAGAAATGATTGTGCACCTAATAAGGTGAGTGACTGGTGCTGATATACTTGCAAATGATTTTATTCAGGTTTGGAAGGATAAGGACATATAGGCTGTGGACTGTGTATTTATTTTTTGTACATCTCCTCACATTGCAAACCAAATTTGGTTAAATAGCGAAGCACTGGATAAGACTGGATGAACCTTAGAAAACAATAAATAGTAATGTGCACAGCAAAGAAAAAAGCACTGTGAAAACAAAAACTCACAGATAAGTATTTTTGACCTTAAAGCTATTCCCAAAGAAATTGAAGGGAAGATGAAAAATATGCTGACTAACCTATTTACGCACTTCCTAAAGATATCAGATATGAGAACTAAAATTCTTGGGGTACTCAGATGGCCTACAGAGGTCAATGAAAGACAAGCAGATGTACTTTTACAAGATTTTGAACTGGCAAAATTTATTTTCCAGAAAACTTCAATTCTGGATGAATTGGGCATCCATATCATTGACAGTTCACTAAGAACATAAGAATATAAGAATTTGCCGGCAGAAGGAAACCATGTGGTCCATCTAGTCTGCTTGGGTTTTCTACCCCCCACTATCAATTTGTCTTGCTAAGGTGACCATAATGTCTATTTCATGCCTGTTTGAATTCACTGACCATCTTGGCTGCCACTACCTCTGGCGGCAGGCTGTTCAAAAGGTCCACCACCCTCTCTGTGAAAAAGTACTTCCTAACATTTGTTTTGAATTTACCTCCTGCCAGGCACATGTTGTGTCCTCTAGTACATGCAGCCCTGTTTTCTCAGAAGAGGTTCCTGGGTTGTATTGTGTTGACCCCTTTAACAAATTGAAATGTCTCAATCACATCTCCTCTGTTCCTCCTCTGCTCGAGGGAGAATAAATTTAGCTGACTGAGCCTAGCTTCATACATTTTGTGGTGCAGATCATGCACCATTTTGGTGGCATGTCTGCACAGTTTCCAGATGGTCTATGTCCTTTTTTAGGTGAGGCCTCTAGAACTGCACACAGTGCTCCAAGTGAGGTCTCACCAGGGACCTGTACAGCAGTAGGATTACATCATGCTTCCTACTGGTATTACGCCTACCAATACATCAGTGGATGCTGCTTGCCTTTAACACTGCTTTTTCGCATTGCTTCCCCACCTTTAAATCATTTGAGATCATGACACCAAGATCCCATTCCAGCTTTGTTTCTTCTAGTAACTGCCCCTCCAAGACATACTTCATGCATGGGCTCCTTCTACCCAAGTGCATGACTTTATATTTTTTGGCATTGAATCTCAATTGCCAGTTCTTGGACCATTCCTCTAGCATCTTGAGATCTGCCTCCATTTCTGTGATCCCTTCCTGTGTGTCCTCCCTGTTGTAGTGCTTTGCATCATCTGCAAAGAGGCAGACTTTCTTTTTCAGTTCTTCAGTAATGTCACTGATGAATATGTTGAAAAGGACGGGGCCTAGTACTGACCCCTGCGGTACACCACTTAACACCTTCCCCTCTTGGGACAAGGTGCAATTTAGCATAACCCTCTGTGTCCTGCCTTGCTTCCAGCTTGTGATCCATTTAACTACTTTGTGACTGATGCCAGCTTGCTCCAGATTGTTGGCTATCCTTCTGTGTGGGACTGTATCAAAAGCTTTACTAAAATCCAGATACACCATGCCCACTGCTGCCCCCAGTCTACTTCTCTTGTAACCAAGTTGAAGAATTCTATCAAATTTGTTTGGCATGAGCATCCTGATCTTAAGCCATGCTGCTTTGGGTCAAGTTGCCCACTTGCTTTCTGGTAGTTCATTACCCTTTCTTTAAGCAATGTCTCCATTATTTTATCCACCACTGAGGTCAGACTTACTGGGCAGTAGTTTCCTGCTACCTCCCTGCTACCACTCTTGTGCAATGGCACAACCGTGGCCCTTTTCCAGTCCTGTGGTACTATCCCCTGCTGGGGATATGATATGTCAGCTCCCCTGGTACAGGGAAGTGTCCTGGCTGGTGCTGGACCATTACCAATGATTTCCCGTGTGAAGACCGAGCAGAAGAATTTGTTGAGAACCTCTGTTTTATCTTTCTCATTTTCCTCCAGTTGTCCTTCCATGATTGCCAGCTGTGTTATTCCTACCTTGTTTTCTTTTTTCTCAAATGTATCAATAAAATGTCTTGTCCCCCCTTAGAAGCCTAGGGTAAAAAGAACACTCTGAGTGGTTTGGTGGTGGAGGGAAAAGTGAGCAAATCTGTGAGCCTGTTTGGCTCAAACAGATCCCCAAATGAAACATATTACAAGTTAAAACTCATTTTGAGAGCTCTATTTGAGTACTTTTTAAATATTTCCATTGAAACTGAGGACTTTTTTGTCCCTTATGTCAACCTGGACTTTATGAGTGATCAGATCATGTCAAATATAAACTCGGTTGAGTTTTATAATAAACTAAGAGCCAGAACAACATTCCGGATAAACTACAGTAGGTCTTTATATTGTGGACAATAATAACAGAAGAATTGAATCCAAATAGAAACAGCCCTCCTCCCCTTGTATGATACCATATGCAAACTCAAAGTAGAAACATAAAAAAATCAATAGTAACGTTTAATGTCTCGACTGAAAATAGGTTTGAGACATTAGTAGAAACAGATGCCTGACTTGAAGAATCTTCTAATAGGGTAGATGGGGAGATACAGGAGGAAAATGTCCCATTAACTTTATTATCTTAGAACAATGTGGTGTTAAACACAAAGTTTGCAGATAGGGAATGGATGGATTTTATAGGCAAACATCATATTGTTTGTCTACAAGAAACCTGGCATCCTGAGAGTAGGAATGTTACATTAAATGGTAATATATGTTTTCAGGTCCATAGGAAAAAGTTGAACAGTTCTGGGAGATGATCAGGAGGCCTAGTAACATGGATTAAGACTGATAACAAAATACTGTATCCATGATTTATAGAATCATTCATTCATAGAATGATTGCAAGTACCACATTCGCTCAAGCATTTTTAATACAGGTGGCAGAGTTTACATACTACCTATTAAATGTGTACATTACTCCTACCAGTTCTAAGTACTATTATTCAGCAATCTGGAACTAGCTGGATGCTTTAATCCAGGGGTTCTCAAATGGTGAGGCCAGCCTCCTTGGGGAGGCCCCAACCTGTTCCAGAGGAGGCTCAAGCAAGTCAGAAAAAGTACTGTATTTAAATTTTGGGTTTTATATATTTTGTGTGAAGAGATGAATCAAACTGAAAGAGGATAATAATAGTAGGTGAATGTTATACATTTATTTACTAATAGGTGACAAGGGATGGTGAATGAGCCAAAGCTCATTTCAGGTGTACCCGGGGAAGGGTAGGGAGTGAATACATTTAAAAAGGTAACTGCAAAACAATCAAGAAATATAGAATGAGCAATAGTGCAAATTAATATGAACAATAAATTAATAATGAGTAGCAGTAATTGATCAATTTGTAAACTGATGGCAGAACAGCCCAAATACAAGGGTTGAGCATAGAAGTGCTAAGAGCAACAGCAAGAAGGAGCAAGTAATCCCCAAGATGTTGCTTAAGAGCAGAGAAGGGAGGAGAGGCAAAGTGTGTAGGAAGGTTATTTCATATAGAGGAAACAGAGGAAGTAGTCTGACCCATGAAGGTACTGCAACAAGGGGTAACAATGGTTCAGGAATGAAAAAGCAGAGCAAGTAGGCTGGCCTGTGTGTGTGGGGGGGTGGGATTACAATAAGCTGAACAATAATATTTGTTTTTTAATTATTTGTTATTCAGATAACACCTTTGAGCACAGGAGCTCTTTTTCAAAAGTTCCAAGTCAGTATAAGACAAAGAACTGAATGTGAGCCAAGTACTCAAAGGGGTTTCAATTTATTCATGGTGTACTGCACAAAGTACAGTACGTTATTTTTCTCTCGGGAGGCCCAAGATTATTTCAATTTTAGGGGGAGGCTCAAAATCTTTTCCATGGATTTGGGGAGGCTCACTGTGACAAAGTCTGAGAACCATTGCTTTAATCTATAGTAGCTGGGCTACCACAGCATGTGGAAATATTCTACTGTGTGGTGATTTTAATGCAAGGGTAGGAAGGTTTGATGATTATGCAGATAATGATGTTCATAGCTTGTTGCATGGAAATGTAGAGAAATATATTAGATCTTCCTTGAACCTGAAAATAAATGTTACTGGAGAAAACTTGATTGCATTATTGTCAGTTTATAATTTGGCTCATATAAATGGGAGAATTCTGGGATATTTGAAGGAAAATTTTACTCATTTGAATGCCTCGGGGGTCCTCTACCCTGGATTACTACTTCTGGAATGGTTCAATGGAAATATGGTCCTCATTGGACATAGTGGTTAGAAGTGAAAGTGACCATCTTCCCCTTATAATAAAATGGGGGATAAAAACAGTAGATAAAGTTAAGGATTTAGCAGGTTTTGAAATTAGAAATTCAGCCTCTCTCATGCAGTCTCCAAAATTTGTAGCACTGTACATAATTGGGCCTGTCCAGACAGTTTTGGTCCTACAACTTACTGGGCCACTTTATTCCCAGAGAAATTATTTAATTGGTCTAATCTATGGAGCTCCTGTCATAAAATAGTTACCCAGGACAGACTGCATCTCATGCAATTCTATATAATATTTATTATACACCTCAGAAATTGGCTAAATTTGGAATTGTGAGATCTTCCATACGTGTAAGATGTAATCAAACGGGAGGGTAATTTGTTACATATTTCTTGGAATTGCCCCAAAGTGGCTCCCCTGAGGACTCAAATCCAACAAAGAGTGGATCCACTTCTATGTTTGGCTGATCTTTTCTCAGCGGAAATCTGCCTGCTAGGGGACTTTTCAACCATTTCTGTTTTAAATGGTAAGTTTTATATGGCACTGATTTCTATGTCAGTCAAAAAGATAGTGTTGAAGCATTGGAAAGACTATATAGAACTTATAAGGAATGGCTCCAAGAGTTTCTAGCCAATCTTCACACAAAGAAAACTATAGTGAGTCTCCACAACAAGACCAAAAAGATTTAACTGGATATGGGGACTGCTACAAACTCTCTATTCTATTTAACCTGTAATGTATTGCTATAACTAGGTATTGGTCACAAACTACCACCAACTTTCTCTACAAGGTGTGAGAGGGAGGGAAGTATGAGGGCTGTGGAAGGGGGAAGGGGGAGGGGAAGAGGATGGATTGGTAATTTCCAATAATATAAACTGTCCGGTTTCTATGTACCACAGATCTATTCTCTGTATGGAAAATGTCTAATAAACTTGAAATTAAAAAAAAAAATAGAAATTCAGTTAAAATTAAATGGTATGATAGGAGTACTGACCAGATTTTAACAATACTATATGGTACGCAGTATTGGTTTGCTAGCAGATTTTCAACTTATTGTTCAAAGGACATGCAGGAGGAAGTCATATTAAAATGCTTTAATGACATTAGAAAATTGACATGTTCAATAAAAAAAAAGTCTGTGGAAAATGCTTTAGTTACCTTGTTTGATAAAGGCTGTTATTGACAAAAGAAATTGCATACCCAGAAAGTAAGAGAAGTAAAGTAATCTAGGAATAAGAGCTTATTTAAAGAATTAAATAAACTTAGAGAGGAATATAAATCATAAAAAAAAAAAAAACAAGAAGAGAGCGTTCCAGCTCCAGTTCCAGCAGTGGAACTGCATGTTAGATACAATTTATAAAAATGATCAACAATCATTTTGGTTTTATGTGGTGAGAGGCACAAACGATAGTAAATTTCAGGTTGACACATATCCCATTGGAACAATGGACTGAATATTACTCTGGGCTGTTTTATGATCCAAATATTGTGGAATAAAGTTTTGACTGGAAAACTAAGTTAGATAGAAAGCATTTTAATATGATAACTTACAGAGAAGTTTATTTTGCAATTACCACATTGAAGAGGAAAAAAGCCCCAGGTCCTGATCAAATTCCCCCAGAGGTCTTTTTTATTGCTCTCTCTCTCTCTCTCTCTTTTTGGTCCTGCATTTTGGTCCCATATTTTAATTTTTGTATGCAGAAGCAGAAGATCCCTACAGCCTGGAAAGGTGCAATTGTTGTCTCAGTATTTAAAAAAAGAACTAAGAATTACTCAGTTATGTGCAGCCCTATAACCCTATTAGACATAAATGGAAAAAATATTCTCAAGGATAATAATTAATAGATTAAAAGAGCAACTGGCCCAACTTGGAAAGCTTACTGAATATCAAGCAGGTTTCAGGGCAGGTTATTCTACTACTGACAGCTGTTTTGTCTTTTTGCACTTAGCTGAAAAATATTTTAAGCTGAGAAAACAGAAACTATATGTAGGCTTCATTGATTTTAGTGCAGCATTTGACAATGTGTCACGTATAAGCCTCTGGCAAATGATGTTCCAACTTGCAGTCTGGATGGAACCTCCCTCCCATTAGTGAACTCTGTCAAATACCTTGGGGTTACACTTGACCCTCAACTTGACATGGGGAGTCACATTTTAATTGTCTGCAGGGCAGTGAACTGCAAACTGGGTCTGGCCTACAGGGCCAAATATAACCTCACACCTGCAGCTCGACTCACCCTTGCGAGAGGTGTACTCCTTCCCTCCCTTAGCTATGGTCTGCACCAATTTGATCGCTCCTCTAAAACTCACCTCACTCAGTGGCACATGACGTATAACATCTGCCATTTTGCCCTGGCTGCCCCCCCGTCTCACCCATCACTGTGAGCTATATGATAAACTCTGCTGGCTCTCTCCAGCCAGGTACCTGGACTTTGGGGTAGGATGCCTCACAGGCAAAGTGATTAGAACTGGCACCCCCCCAGGGCTGGCCCAGCTTCTACCACCAGCTGACCTCTCTCTCCCTACCATCTTAGGTCCCAGGTTCCAGAGATGCTAAAAGTCCCCTCCACCTGAACCCTCCTGGGAGATAGGAACTTTGCCGTAAATGCTCCCAGACTCTGTTTCTCCTTTCCTGAGTATGTTTGCTCAGCCCCCTCTCATCAGAACTTTCGCAAATCCCTGTGGGGCTCCTTGAAACAAGCCTCAGCGTGTGACTGCCCCAAGCCTCCTTAGTGCAACGTCACCTGTCAACCTGACCCAAGTTGCCTCTCACAGGACCTGCCTGAAATACTTTGCTTGTTCCCCATGTTTCTATCACGTACCTGGGCACTTGACTGAGGGTATAATTGTCTGCGATCACATTCCCTGGTTGTGCCTTAACTTATATGTTATAATTTATATTATGACTTGCTACTCCTTTGGATAATGTTACCCACTGTACTCCCACATGTTGTTGTGCTGTCGTGATGTACTTGTATTTTCTCTGTACCACTCTGTATCCCTATGTTGTATTCTCCCAGGTCGTTCCTGAAAATAGGCATAATACTTGTCTAGTGTACTTACCCGGTCAACAAAAGCTAAACACAAATAAATAAATTCAGCCAGAATAAATTAGTGTAATAACAGAATTATATAGCAATACCTGGGCCCAAGTAAGACTAGGGGTAAATGGATAACTCTCTTCTAAGATTACAAATAATAAAGGAGTCAGACAAGGCTGTGTTATAGCACCCACCTTGTTTTGTATACATATAGATCATTAGCGGAAACAGCTTTTGTATTTCGCATCTGACTATCCCCTAGTGAGCTGTAGACAATGTCCTGTGTTAGTCTACACAGATTATCTGGCCCATTTTGCACTGTCTCAGTCTGGATTACTGAAAAAAATATATATTTTAAATAACTATGCAGAGAAATAAAATCTGAAGGTCAATGAAGGCAAAAGTCAGGTTTTAATTTTTGTCTGTAATAATTTGAGTAAAGTTTGGAGGGTAGGAATAAATAAAATGAAGACTGAAATCTTACACGTATCTTGGTTTGACATTTTCAAATGATGGAACTTGGAACAAGCATATTAAGGCAACATTGGCAAAGTTGAAAGGCAACTACAGCTAACAATAATGAACAAGCAATTTATCAGAGTGAAATCTGGGACCCCAAAAAGTTAAAATCCTTGAAAGCTCATTGAATAGGAAACTTAAGAATAGTTCTGTTCCATTTAAAACTACTCTATTACATAAATACAGACTATCTGTGAAAAACTTAAACAATTCTATTAAATTGGAAAAAAATAAGCTAGAATTTAAACTAGCTCACACAAAAGACTGTTACAAATCTCTTTTCTCCTATATAAATAGTGAAAAGGTGTATCAAGGACCATTGGTCCCATTATAACCAATGGCTCTTCTCTATCTGATATAGAAACCTCAAATCTCTTTAATAAGTACCTTTGTTCTGTCTTCTCTCAAAAATCACCTATTAGTACATTTAAAGTTCACCACATAGATTATCATAGGTTCTATCCAACTGACATTATACAGGCTATCAAAAAACTAAAAAAAAAATACTAGTCCTGCCCCAGACGGTATTAATCCATAGTTTCTGATCGAAACCTCTATAAATATTTTTATACCTTTGTCAATTATCTTCAACAAATCCTTACAAGAAAGCATTGTACCAAATGATTGGCGTTCAGCAATAGTTACTCCCATATTTAAAAAAGGCAACAGAGGTTCTGTGCAAAATTATCGTCCAATTAGCCTGACCTCAGTGGCTGGTAAATTAATGGAACGAGTAATGAAGTCTCTAATAGATCAAGATTGTAAAAAATTAGGAATTTATGATTAAAATCAGCATGGGTTTACTCCCAAGTATTCCTGCACCACCAATCTGATATCTTTTTACAATAATATAAGTACTCTACTAGAAGTGGGTATCCCTACTGATGTAATTCTTTTGGACTTTAGTAGAGCTTTCAATAAAGTCTCACATGAAAAACTCATTACTAAAATGTACAATCTAGGTTTGTCACCTGATATTGTCAGCTGGACTCTAAACTGGTTGACAAATCATTCTCAGAAAGTCAGAATTAATGATATCTTGTCTGATTCGGGTAGTGTGACAAGTGGTGTACCACAGGGGTTGGTCTTGGCACCAACATTGTTTAATCTCTTTATCAGTGATTTACAAACAGGGCCAAATAACTTCATGGTTAAATCTGCAGATGATACTAAATTGGGGGGCAAGGTTAATAATCAAGAAAATATTTCTGCATTAAAGAAGGATTTGGAAAAATTAACACTTTGGGCAAATGAAAATCATAGAAACATAGAAACATAGAATTTGACGGCAGATAAGGACCACTTGGCCCACCCAGTCTGCCTATTTCCCTACCTAATGGATAAGCTGCAGATCCTAGTTAACCAGTAGCCTATTTCTTCCTACCCCCAGAATTGCCTTATGACTGTCCCATGCATGCTTGAATTCCACCACAGTTTTTGACTCCACAAACTCCTCGGAAGGCCGTTCCATGCATCCACAACCCTCTCTGTGAAAAAAATACTTCCATAAATTACCTCTGAGCCACCCTCCCATCTTTAAATTGTGCCCCCTTGTTCTTGCACACCTCTTTTTTTGAAAGATGCTACCCTCTTGGACTTTGTTGATTCCCTTGAGGTACTTGAAAGTCTCTATCATGTCCCCCCTCTCCCTCCTTTCCTCGAGGCTATACATATTAAGCTCCTCAAGTCTCTCTTCATATGTCTTCCGGTGCAGACCCTGCACCATTTTAGTTGCCCTCCTCTGCAGTTTAATCATATGCAGTTTAATCAAGACAAATGTTTAGTAGTGCATTTCGGTGTAAATAATCCAAAAATGATATATTATATAAATGGACTACCACTTCACTCATCAAATTGTGAAAAAGATTTAGGGATATATGTTAATAATAAACTTGCATCAAATGATCACTGTGTTAGAACTGCTTGCATGACCAACAGACTTTTGAGGCAAATAAAACACACTTTTGTTAATCGCTCTGAACAATGCCTTATTCCATTGTATAAGGCATACATTAGACTGTATCTAGACTATGGCTCCCCTTTCTGGAATCCAAAACAAAAAAAAGACATAGCAATTCTTGAACAGGTTCAAAGGAGAGTAACTAGAATGATTCCAAGATTAACAAACTTGGATTATCAGAACAGATTAAAAGCTACTGGTCACTTCTCTCTTCAAACTAGAAGATTAAGAGGTGATATGCTTATGGTTTTTAATTTAATAAATTCACCAGATCCAATTGAAAAATGTGGTCTAACACTCTCCAAAAGGAGACTTGTTCCGATACTGCATAATAAACAGCTTGAAGTAAAACTTATGAAATCAGCAAAAGGGGAAACTTTTTTCCAATAACAGCATCCATTGTATGGAACACCTTGCCACAAGGATTGGTAGAGGCAACTAGTGCCACTGTCTTTAAAAACAAATTAGATGTTTGGTTGAGGGATAATAGATAAATAATGTCCCACATAGTGTGGGGAATGGTCTCAATGGGCTCTGGCCTTCTTCTGTTCTTTCATACCAAGTAATACCAAGTAATAGGATTGCTTTGGGTGTAAACAGCTCCACCCCGGCTCCCCTAATAAGAGCAGAATTTGGGATGGATAGTCTGGAGGTGTTGGCCTTAACCAGTACAGTAAATTACTGGATTAGTATTAGTAGGATGGATGAAACCTGGTTACCCTATGAATGTAAGATAGAGAAAGGTAAGTGGCATATCCTTAGATGTAAACAATCTAAATGGCTCACAACATTTGATAAATTGCTACAGAAATTTGGGTTACAGCAGCTAAAAGCTATGTCTCTAAAGACATTATGATCAGCTTAAAAAATAAATCATATTGTAAAAAAAATAATTAAAATCTGTAAGAAACAGAAATATAGTGAAATAATAGCAAATCTTAAAATTTCTCCCTGCCTTGTATAAAATCACAATGTGCATGCATATAGGTATTACTTAAATGTGATTACTGATATAAACTTTAGGCACTAATACACCAGATACAGACTGGAACAATTTAAGAGTAATGTGTTAAAAGCCAGATATGGAAACAATTTAGGTCCTATTAAAGAGAATGAAGATCTGACCCATGTGATGTTTTCATGTTTATGGTACAAAAAGCCTAGAACATACTGGTTACTCCCCATATGGAAAGAAATTGGTACTCAAGATAAGGGCACTTTGTTCAGTATAATGTTTACTACTGAAGATGAACTCATTATAACTAAAGTTGTGGGTTATCTTAAAGCGACACCTTTGATATGACAGATATTTGATAAATGACATGACTAGGAATGAAATACTGTGATATTTATGTACAGTATGCATTTATGTATTTACTAGTAATGTAAATTGTATAATGAGATTCATGGAAACTTGTATTTATAATGCTATACTTATTAATTTTATTGTAATGGTCTTTGACTGAAGAAATAAAATTAGCTACTACTACTACATATGAAACAAAAAAGATATACAAAAAAAGGATCCCTTCAAATGGAAAAAGAATCAGAAAAAAAAAATGAAGTCCAAAATCCTTTTTCGTATGAAAGAAAAAAAGCATATAAAAAAGGAACCCTTCAAATGAAAAAACAGGGGGTGGGATATTCAGAGCAGATGCACCACGCGCAACAGGGATGCGCCAGCACAAGTGCGGAAATGTGCCATGGTGCGATATTCAGCAGGAGTGGCAGTGCAGCACAACATGCAATGTGCCATAGCGCAACAGTAATGAATGCATGAGCAACTGCAGGGGGAATCAGGAATATCATGTCAGTGCGATATTCATCAGTATGCGACATGCGCAGTAGCGGAGCAAGCGAACTTGCATGACAGCTCAAATGAGCCAAAATAAAAGGGAGCAAGAGAGGGGAGGAAGAATGTGCCACAGAGGAGCCATAGGTGGGAGCATGGAGAGAGTGGCAGGGAGGCAAGACAGGAAGCAGGGGGCAGGTGTGGCCAGGAGTTGGACAGGACCCACTGGAGGTGTGCCTGAGTGAGAGAAGGAGTGGGTGCACCCATGCCAGTGTGTGTGAGAGGGCCTGAGAGTGCCACAGTGGATGGAGGGGAGTGGCAAGAGGCAGGGCACCCAGAGGTGAACAGCTGGAGGTGAACCCGGTGCAGGGGCAGCACCAGCAACACACAGCGGGGAGGGAACAGGAAGACAGCCGCCTGGGGGGGACGCCAGCCAGGGACATGGCCAGTGCCACCTTCCAGATGGAGGCAGTAATGAGGGGTGAGAGAAGGCAGGCAGTAGAGAGGCACGGCCGTGGAAGGGCCCATCGGCGGTATGCCCAGAACAGGCAGTACTGAGCCCGCACCACCTTCTAACAGTACAGTGTCACTGAGATTGTGGGCTGGTGCCGCCTGAACCAGGTGATTCTGAAGCAGCTCTGTGAGCTGTGCAGTGATGAGATGCAGGCACCCACATGATGGAGCCATGCGCTATCAGTGGAGATGAAGGTCACAGCCATCATGTGCCTGCTCACCACAGGCACCTTCAAGAGACCAACAAGGGACATGACAGGCATAACCCAGTCGGCAGCGTCATGCCTACTCACACAATTCCTCAGCACACTGCTGCCACATGCTGTGGAGTACATCCATTTCCCCAGCACACAGGTGGAGTGCACAGCACACATACAGGAGTTCCACAGGGCAGCATGTTTGCCTGGCATGCTTGGGGCCATAGACTGCACCCATGTAGGCATCCACATGCCATCTGGCCCGGAGGGGGTGGCATACATCAACCACAAGGGCTACCTGAGTGTCAACTGCCAGGTGGTGTGCGATGCCAGGGGGCGCATAATCAATGTCTGTGCCATGCACCATGGAGGAGCACATGATGCCTTCATCTGGCACCAGTCTGCACTGTGCCACAGGTTTGAGAGGGGGGACATCCCCACTGGCCATCTGGTAGGTGAGTATGCATAGCACGCTGGATGATGTGTGCAGATGTGGGGGGGTGTGGGGCATTGTCAGGGGTGCCCTGGGTAATGGCCATGATGGCCCATGGCATAGTGACACAGACCACCATGCTAATGACTCCCCCCTACACACAGGTGACAGTGGTTACCCACTACGGCCCTGGATGCTCACACCATATTGGCACCTCATGACCCCAGCACAGCAACAGTACAATGAGGCACATGCCACAACATGGAATGTCATTGAGTGGGTGTTTGGGCTGCTGAAGGCATGGTTCCATTGCCTGAACACATCAGGCAGTGCCCTACAGTACAGCCCCTCAAAGGTCTGTGGGCTATTCCTGGCCTGCTGTATCCTGCACAACATGGCCACCGACTGTGGGATAGCTGTTGAGGTTGAGGAGCAGCAACGGGACACCATCACAGAGGAGCACTTTGGACAACACAGGTAGGCAACAGGGAAATGTGCAACCAGCAAGGGCAAGAGCACAGCCCACAGACAGGCAGGGGTGGACACCAGGGGTGGATGGCGTAAAGGGAATGGGAATGGGTGGGGGACCGCACACGGTGGCAGGGATGGACAGGGCTGCACACGTCACGTGCACACACACACCACAACACATGCCCAAAGGACAACAGGCACGCCCACCCCAACAGGCACCCCCACACCCCCACAGGACCACACACAACCATGCCCAGTGGCTGGCACTGTGCGTGCCTCAGATGCTGAGCACCATTGTGCAGTAGCAGACAGCACTACGCAGGCATCATCATGCACACGCCACAGTGGCCAGGAGCCGGGAGGGTATGCATAGGGACCATGTGTGTGTGCAGGGCTGGGAACCTTACCCATGTGTCACACAAAGAACACCACAGTGCACACAGGGCAGCGGCAGACAGTGGCCAAGGTGGGAGATGGGTGAGACATGCGGCACAGTATCACGGCCTCCACAGATGCATGGGCGGCCCCACCGAGACCTGCCAGCCATGCCAGGCTGACCAGTGGCCTCATGGGGTGGCACTGACAGGGGTGACACTGCATGAATGCGACTGTGTCTGCACAGGGGTCTGCAGGCCACCAAACATGCCCACACCAGGCATGCTTGGTATGTCCACAGCCGAACCCGACGTCGACATACCAGGGATCACACGATGCTGGGAATGAGGGGTGGACATAGCACCTTGCGGGGTCTGCGGTGGCTGGGCACCCAACTGGGTGACCAGTGTAGCCATGACAGTTGCCATTGCAGTGGACTGCCTGTCAATGGCAGCGGTCACATCTGCCCACTGCTGGGCCAACTCTGCCCGGAGCAGGCCATGGTCCCTGCTGTGCTGCTCCTCTGCCTGGTGCAGAACCGCACTGAGTGCATCCACCTCCACCACGAGCAACATCTGCTGATCTACTGAGGCCTGGAGAAGATGGCTGTGGTCATCCAAGGGGTCATCTGCATGTCCAGCATGCTGTCCCTCGTGGTGTTCCTGGCCCTGCTGCCCAGCACCCCTTGATGATGGGCGCTGCACAGTACTGCCATTCTGGGGTACATCCACATGTGGTGCACTGCCCCCGTCCCTGACCCCCCATTGACATTGACCATCTGCTGGTGCTGGTGCTGCCCCTCCAGCTGCCGATCACCAGGAGACACCGGCCCGGCCGCAGCAGCTGCAATAGCCCCACCACCCTGGCCACACACCAGTGCTGCTCCACTGAAGCATGCAGACACAGGCTGGGAATGGACTGTTGCACAGGCAGCCATGACAGCATCACCTGCGGAACCACCCAGAAAGTTGTCTTCTGTGGGACCATCCTGTGTCCCACATGCATCATTGTCTGGGACGTGTGTCACGTCATCATCAGTGCTGGATCTGGCTCCGATCCATGTCCCAGCACACTGGACTCTGAGGGCAGTGTCATGCTGGGACACAGGCAGGGCCATGTCCACACCCACACTACCAGCATCAGTCCGGACAGATGTGCAGGTATGCAGTTGGACAGTCCCTTGGACACCTGTGGAGGTGGATGGGTGTTCCTCTGTGTCCAGAGCCACCCCCTCAGGGGACACACCCACCATCGCTGCCCCATGTAGATGCTCAGGAGCTGTAAAGGAACACAGTACCATTAGTGGCTCCACCTGGCCCTGTGGCATGCTCTCCTACCGACCACACACTGCCAGGGCTGGACCTACCATGTAGTGATGGACTGCCACCCATCTGGAAGCCACCACCAGGAATGCCCTTAATGGCACTATGCCACAAGCTGCTGGCCACCCTCTCCTCCTGTGGCATCAGGCAGGGTACATCCTGCTGGCCCCCACTGGTGGCAGCATGTGCCACCCTGATGGTGGCCACCTTGTCCTTAATCCACCTCCTGTCCATGCCAACCTTCTTCTTGCACTCCTGCATGGATTGCTGGTGGCTGCTCTGCTGGTTGACGGCATGTGCCACCTCGCCCCACACCGCAACATGGGCCTGTGGTGTTCCTTGCTGTCCACTAGGCAGCAGTTCTCTGTTGAGGTATGCCTCGAACAGGGCATCAGATTCAGCCCTGGTAAAGTTGGTCCTCCTCCTTTGCACCCTTCCCTGCTCTTCCTCTTGCTCAGTCATGCTCATGCCTGGGGGATAGACAGGTGTTACCTTGGACTGTGCAGTCCCATACAGCCCTCCCAGACCACTGTCCCCATGTCCCAACTGCATGCAACCTACCTCAAAGGACTGCAATACTGATTCATGGCCTATGCGGCCTCATGTCGTGTATTTATAGCGCAACGCATGCAAATGAGAGCAGGCGCATCTGTAATGGGATGCTAATGCAGTGGATGTGCCGTGGAATGGCTCATGAGCTGATTTGCATATCCTGGCTGAATATCATGCTGTTGAGCCTTGCGCAATGGTGATGTGCGCAATCTGCACTGCACCATGCATGCCCGGGGTGCTGACGCCGATGCTAGCAGCACTGCTGACGTGCTGTGCGTGGGAGGCAGTACAGGGCACAGCCACCACTGTGCCTGTGGTGCAAGTGCGCTGTATGCTCCGGGGCACTAATGCCATGGTGTGCCATGGGTGCCATGGCACCACAGTGCAGTAGGCCACTGCAAGGTGTCACACACATGCACCCTACCATGCTAAACACAGGGCTTCCCAATAGCACTGCGACGCTCCATGCACGGACAGACCCTTGACCCTGTGGCCAACCTTTGCCCCCTAGGTGCCATGCATATGCATGGTTGCACCCCTATTGCACAGTCCGGTGACAGCGCTATAGCGACTGGCAATGCATTACTGCACTGCCGCCGCAGATGGGGCATGCGCGCTACAGGGTGCCATTTTGTTGCCAATTGCCACTGCACTATGCCGCACACCAGAGCACCTGTCTGGACAGCAATTGAGCTTGCAAACCTGGTGGCCTTGGTAGAGCCCCATACTGGTGCTCTTTTTGGCCAGATACCCCTCCTGAGGCCACGGACAGTAGTGTGACAGGAGGTGGCAGAGGGCCTGGAGGAGGCCACAGGGTACAGCAGGACAGCAGATCAGTGTCACCACTGATATGGTGACCTCCAGTGGTGGGACCCCGACCACCTAGGGTGACTGCAGGCATGTGCCCAGTGGGGTGCCGTGCCACGGCTAGGTAGGTGCTCCATCACATTACTGGTAGTATCTGTCTGTCCAGGTATCATGGTGGCTGTCAGGCCATGCCATGGGGAGTCCTACCTGTGTTGCCAGTGTTGGGGGTGCCTTGTGTACACTCTGCACCACTGCGTCATGGCTGGGCTGTGCGGGCATGCACACAGCAAGGGTGGCTATGTTACTGACCTGTACTAATGTTACCCTTTCCATGTTTGCACCCTAGGCCCAGAGGATCACCATAGGGCCTGGTTGGCCTGTGAGCAGGGATGGCAGGCCAGAACAGGTGGTGTGGCCTTGCAGCTGGGGCACAGTGGTGGTGCCACGGGTCAGCAGTGCCCTGTTGACCAGGATGCAGGTGAGTGCCATGTTTCTCTTTACATCTGTGCATGGTGGGTTGTAGGGGTGGTGATGTGGCATGGCCCCTGCACATGGCCCCACTGCCATGCATGCCACATGGTGCACTATGCACTGTCCTGTGGCACTGCATGTGTGGGTAGGTGTCACAGGTGGGCTGTGTGTGCACTGGGTGCCTGGCTGTGCCATCACACTGCATAGCTATGACACTGTACAGCCACGTTGGTGCTGTACAGTGCATGGGCGGTGGGGGTGTGCAGTGGTTTGCTTGACTACGGGTGCCTGGGTAGGTGGGTCTTGTGGGCGCACCCACTGTGGGTGGTCACATGCCATCACAGGGCCAAGGCCCACAGCTGTATGCCATGCACATTAGGTGGGCTGTGGGGGTCTGGCCAGTCACACGTACTGACTGCTCCCTTGTCCTAGGTGGACAATGCTGGACAACCCTGGAGCATCACATCCAGGAAATATTGCAGGTGTCCTGGGCCACACTGGAGCTGCTGCAAGGCATGGAGCGGAGTGACTGGTGTTGGCACAGAAGGTGCCACAGAGAGCGCAGGGAAGAGAGGGGCCACCAGTAGGGCCTGCAGTGCCCACGCTGTTCCTTCCCCCCCGGACTGTCCCTCACACCCCTTTGTCCCACTCCTTGTTGTTACCCCTTGCCCCATGCCCATCCCCCCGAGTTGTAGCCTTGTACCCCCTCACTTACTTTGTATATAGTTATGTAAATAGTTATTGTTAAGATTGTTACTTTTTGAATTATATACATGTTTCATACAACTGTGGTGGTCTCTGATTTGCAGCGGGTATCTGGTGCCTTGCTGCAGTGGTGTGCATGGCGTCTGGGGGTGGTGCAGGCCTGGTCATGTGTGTGTCTGGTAGAGCCCCTCCACTGGTGTGGATGGGGGCCATGGCCCCTGTCTGTGGTATGTGTGTTGTGCCCTGTGCACTAGATGCCTGTGTGCAGTGGTCCCAGGTGCATGCGCCGTGTCCCAGTTGCCCCTGTCAGTGTGTGCCTGGCCCGTGCGGCTGAGCCCCTTGCTTGTCTGTGGTACACATGGTAGTGCCGACCCCCCAATGCATGCATGTCTGCTGGCATGACATTGGTGGCTGTCCATGCCAGCCACCCTCTGGGCATGGCACCATGGCAGCTGGCATCCCGTCTCCAGGCCTATTGCACGTCTGCCTCAGGTGACACTGTGGGCGGTGCTGTTGTTGTCCCCCTCTGTGCTGTTGCTGGTGTCTGTGGTGGTACCTGTGGTCTGCTGTCTGTCACATGTGCTCCAGTTGCATGCTGGCGGTGGATAGGTTCATGGTGCATGCACCACCTGGCTAGCTCACCAGTGCCATGGTGGTGTACAGGCTGTGGGTACATGGCATCATTGGACACATGACAGTGGCATCTGTTGCCCTGCTTTGTGTGGCTCTGTGATGGGGTACTCTTGGGACAGGGTAGGATATTTGTTTGTGCCCTGTGTTGCATCCTGTGTGGTGCATGCCTCCATGCACCACAGTGGGCAGCTGTGCTGTCTGGTGGGGCCAGTGCTGGGACAGGGTGTGTGCATGGGTGGGTGTGTGGGTGCTATCCTGCTGGTGGTGGCATCCAGGGCTGGCCTTGTCACATTCGGGGTCCTTCGGGTACTGACGCAGGGTCAACCTCTTTGCTGTGCCATGGTGAGGGACATGCAGGGAGACATTGTGTATGCTGAGGATGCATCAGTGGCTGGTATCACCTGCTGTGGGGGGATCACAGTGGGGCTGTTATGCATGGCGCCATGGGGCACAGGGTTGCATTGTCACGGTGGTGGTGGTGGCATGCCTTCAGTGCCATGCACTGTTTGGTGATGCTTCTGGGCTGGGTGTCTTGGGATCGCTGTACAGGGGGTGGTCGGCATTGGTGGAGTGCGGTGGCACGGGAGGGTCCAGCCCTCCTTGTGTTATGGTCACTGTTTGCCAGGGGAGTGTGCATGGACACTGTGCCTCTGCTGTTGAATCAGTGCTGGGGTTTATGGGCTGGTGGCCTTTCCAGCTCACCTCTGGTTGTACAGTTCATGGGGGTCCTTGGGGGGGTTGGTCTGTCTGGCCTGCTGCATGCTCCTCGCCCATGGTGCTTCCATGGCTAGTGCAATCCTGCTTCCTGTCCTTGTCCCTGCGCATCACTGGATTTGCTACTGCACATTGGCCCTGCTCCAATGCACATCCCTGGTTGTGCCATGGCACATGGGGCATGACATACAGCTGTGTGCGCAGTTGCACCTTGGCCTGTGCTTGGTTTGAATATTGCGCACATTGTGCAATGGTGCACTGCTCTTGTGCCTGTTCCTGCTATTGCGCATCTTTTTGGTGCCGTCTGAATATCCCACTCAGAATCTTGAAATAAAAGGTCTAAAATCTTCTTCTGTATGAATATGAAGGGATCCTTTTTTGTTTGAATGAAAAAAGCATACAAAAAAAGATCCTTTCAAATTAAAAAAGGAAATTGGGGAAAACTAAGCCCAAATTTGTTTTCCATATGAAGGGATCCTTTTTCATATGGCTAAATTCCTTTTCGTATGGCCATGTGAAAAAAGCAGAAGTGAGTCACAAAAAAGGATGTAAAAAGTTAGAGAAAAACATATTTGGGGCTATTTTTTCAACAGTTTAGTGCATAATCCACCTAATGGAGTCTGGATGAGCACGATACATGTGTTGGTGTCTCTGCAGGATGTCACTTTTGTGGGTTTTGAAATTTTTTTAACCAAAAAGAAGATTGCGGCCATATGGAAAAGGAGTTTTTTCTCATGAAAAGGATTAGCCCCATATGAAAAAGGACGCTATTTTGTAGACCAAATTATTTTTTCATTTAAACATCTATCCTAAAGTGCTTACTGAGCATGCTCATAACCAAAATTTCAAATCCTTGTAACTCTGGAATGAATTATTATTTTTTCACCAAACAAGTGAAAGGTATTATCCTGGATCAAGTTCTTTGTATCCAGAACATTTCAGAGAAAAATTCCAAAACATCTGGGTACTAGGGGTAAAACAAAAAACTAAAAAAAACTGATTTTTACACATTTTGCACTGTCAGGATTTTGAAAACTGCACATCTGATTAGAACAAAACTTGGTATATCAGGAGTCCTTGAGTTTCTAATGGTGCATGCAAATTTTGTGCAAATCCCTTGAATGGCTGCTAAGTTATTAAAGTGCACAAATTGGAGTTTAACATAGTGGCGTGACCATGCCACTGTAATATACCTGTGTATAGCTATACATTTATGTAATGCCTGTGAGGATATAAAAGGGCAGATATTGGCAATATTTTCAATGTCATGTGACCTACTGTGAGAATATTGTATTTATCCTCACTGTAGGTCATATACCCTCACAGTAGGTCCACAAGAGGCACTATCTGCAGTTAACTGCACCAGGGGCACAAACTACACTTAAACCGCCCCTCAGTACAGCACTAACTTTACCCACATGCTGGTTGCAACTCTGAACTTCTTCAGTGTGAAACTGGCATTCACACTTAGAGGTTCCTTTTTAATTTATCACAAAAAATAATAAATTCTCCTTCAGAAAGCGTCACACCCTGCCCAAAAACCAAAATGCTGCAGTTAATACCTCCACCCCTTCCCACCCACAACTTCCACTCCCTACCTCTTACCAGCTCACAGTGCTTCTGCCAGCCAGCAACATCCTCCTGTGCTCTTTAAACTGGTCGATGATAATAGAAAGCAGAATCAACCATATAGAAAACATTTTAAACAAAAATAAAAGTACTTCTCTGAAACCTCGCTCCCTTCCTCACTTAGCAGAGCTGCTCCTGCCACATTTACAAAACTTTAGTTCACCCATACAAAAAAGTAGCCAATCAAATGCCACGTTAACAATGGATGTATGTTGAGATCCTAGCTACCATGCTAGCATCCCTACCTGCTACCTCCCCATGGAATTTCACACCTCATCTGACTATCAGCTCTTAAAAAATGTTGCTGTTGTCATAATTAGGAGCGTTTATATTCAGCAATACTACTGGATTGTTATGTAATGTCCCCGCGCCAGGCTCCAATGACTTATTTGGTCAACACTGCTGTTTTGTACATGGAGTGGGATGTTTTTTGTGAATGATAATAACAATCCCTTCATATGCAAGATAAAGAAGGCATAGTGTATCTACTCCACCCAATCCCTGTGCAGTTTGACATGTTCCAAATTTGTTAGGTGCATCTCTTGAAGTTAAGCTATTGCAGTATGTGTGTTTTAAGATACCTGAGCACCTTTTTTCATTAAAATTGGGTGATTCATGTCTGTCATGTTCTAGGGAAATTATATTTATTGAATTCCTCATAATGTGTTATAATTCAATCAATTCCTGCTATGTCTGTAAGTTATCCCCACATAACTTCTCTGATACCCATCAAAGTGCATACGGAATTGCCTTCCCTCAAAGTGCAGAATGCTACAAGTCTGTATTAAAGGGAATGAAAAAAGACATGATACAGCATCAATAGAATGAAACACAGTGAAACATTTGGGAGACCCCCAGCCATAACCCAAGACTGAACCTGTTCGAATGAAGTATAAAAAACGGCATACCTAAGTATGATCTTTGGAGAATTGGTGGAGCAGTCTCACAAATCAATCCTTTTTTAGAAAATAGCCTGTAGCTCATATGAGTGGCTGTAACACTCACAGTGGTTGTGGATGTAAAATAGCATGTAGTTCTGGGCTCCCCATATGGATCAGATACCCAGCCCTCATTATGAAAAATGACCAACTAGAATATTAAAAGTAGAACTGGCTACATTGCTAGCATGGATTCACTATGCAGTCTCCTGCTCCTCCAGCAAGATTACCATGCCAAGACATAAATGGGCATTAAGCCAACTTATTGGTTCCCCAAGTGCAATGCTCCCAATTCCTCCCCCCCCCCCGGCACCCAGCGAGCCTGCAGCTCCAGACAAACTGCTTCAATAGAAACAGAGCATGCTTCTTTAAAAACCACAATACTCCATGCTATGTAGGAGCCACAGTGAGAGAGCACTGAGATCACTGCTCAGCTCCCAAGCATAGTGGTCCCTGTTGGTCCCCCCATGTCCTGTTCAGGCCACTTTGCTCTCAATGTTGTATGAGTAAACCACATCTTAACATTTATAGTACAACAGACTGACATTTTAAATATCAGAAGTGAAACTTGTCAAAGTTGTTCACCCTCTACCTGCTGTAACTTTATTATGGCTTATGTAGTAGTCAACACTGCCCCCTACCCACTTAGTTTATTCTGTATAGAGCCCATAGTCCCAATAGTGTTCCTAAAACCCTCTACCTAACTTTAAAGACTCCAAAAATTCAATGGCTTTCTGGGGTTCTGTGAAGATGAGACATGACATTTGCTATCTTTAATAACTCATTGTTTGGCTAGCATCAGAAGGGTGAATGGCTGGCCTTTTTGTTTCAGCGTTTCCTTCATGTCTGCAAATCCACCCCTTCTCAGAAAGAATTCCACAGTGGTATATGGAAAGATTTGCAGCATCAAACTGCAACTCACACCTCATTGCAAGCTTTCCTCATCACTTTTTGCTTGCAAGAATTGGGTTTTCTCCCCAGCTGCTGGGTATCTGCTCAGGGCTCTGTGAACCTTGTCTATTTCAACAGTCCCATTGTATCTACCCTGTGATGAGTTCATTAAAAAAATCTGTTTGATTGTCTCCTTCCATGGCTTCTGGGAGAGTCATGACTAAGGTTTTCCCATTTGCTTTGTTTCTCCATTAAATCAATTTTTAGTTGTAAATAAGTAATTGTGTGTTGTGTTTGAAGACTAGTATTTCCATTGGGGCAAGAAAATCCTCATTAGTGTGGTTTTTCTGCTCTACACTTATGACTCTTCTAACTCTGGGTCACACCTGGAAATGAGCTCCGGCTCAGTTTGCCTTTCCCGGTTACCAAATGTTTAAATAAAATAAATAAAAACTCAGTTATTTTGGTAGTGAGCTGAGTGATGTTAGATTCCATGTTGCTGAGTTTTTTTTATTAATGCTGGTAAAGCCTTAACACATTTCAGTCAATATGATGTCTGTGCCTGAATTTTGGTCCATCCTACCCACTACAGCACTCCCTGCATCAACTTTCATTGTGGTCATTCCCTGCTTCTCAGCCTGGCTTGCTGCAGCATTCAGCAGTATAGTCACTAATGGCTCACAGAAGACAGGGATGTCTTTAGTTTTCACTTTCTTCTGCTTTGACTTAGTGATGTTTTTATTTTTCTTATTAGCAAGTTTTCTTTTTTAGTCAGTAGGCTGTGAGAGGTAAACTATCAATGCATTCTTGAAGCACCAGAATAGTGCTGCTGTCTATTCAGTGGCTATCTTAGAATCACCAACCAGTCTTTTAGTAGGGTTTACATTAGTTTCTCAATCACTGAAGTTAGGCTGACTGATCTGTAGTTTCTAGCTCCATCCCTGCTGCCACTCTTATGCAGAAGGAACATGTCAGCCCTTCTCTAGTCCTCCGGAACCAATCCTGTTTCCAGTGAGCTGCTGAACAAGCTTGTCAGTGGAGAAGCTAGCACTATCCTGAGCTTTCTCAGTACCCTAGATGTATCCCATCTGGTTCCATAGCCTCATCCACTTTTATGGCTGCAAGTCCTTCCGGTACACTTTCCTCTGAAAATGGTCTTGTGTCTACCACTTCACCTCCTTTGTTCTTACATCTCTGTGGTGGCCCATCCTGTCTGTCCCTTTACTGTGAAGACCGAGCAAAAGTACCTGTTCAAAATGTCATCTTTTTATTGGCCTATGGGATGGGAGCCCAACATAGGCCCTGATATAGTATGTAATCCTGCCTGTCTTCAGTCCAGAGGAGCATTTTCACAAAAAAAAAAATGTAATCAGTTTGCTCTATTCTTTGCTGATAAGATTACCTTAATCAGGTCAGGGTTCCAGTTGGCACCCTCTAATAGGGTGTGCAGTAATGGGCCGGGGCTCATGGACATTTGGTCTGTCTGGTTCAACTTCGACCAGGTGGCGGTTGTGGATGTCATGAAGGTCATCCAGGGGTTGAGGCCAACCTGCCATTGTTTGGACCCTGACCCAACGTACCTCTTAGTAGGTTGTGTTGAGGCCATTGGCCCAGTCCTAGCTAGGATAGTCCAGTGTTCCCTGGTGACAGGGGCCTTTCCCGGACCTCTGAAAGAGGCAATCATAAGACTATCCTAAAAAATATAATTGGACCCGGACTGCCTGGCTAACTACACCCTTCCCTTTCTAGGAAAGGTTATTGAGAAGGTGGTTGCCTTTCAACTGGAGACTCATTTGTTAACTCATGACATCTATGACCCTCTCCAGTCAGGTTTCAGGAAAAGGCACAGCACCGAGACTGCCTATGTTTGGGTGCTAAATGATCTCCTGGTGGCAAGGGATAGAAGAAAGCATTCTATCCTCATCCTCCTCAATCTATCAGCAGTATTTGACACTGTGGACCATGGGGTGTTGTTGGAGTGCCAGTGGGTGTGTTGTAGACTGGCTAGTACAGTCCTCAACTGGTTTCAATCTTTCCTCACTGGCAGGATGCAGCAGGTAGTGTTGGGGATTTTTCCTTGGCATCTCTGCCCCTGCCATGTGGGGTCCCGCAGGGCTCCATTTTATCCTTCATGTTGTTTGCAGTGTATACTCTTCCATTAGGGAACATTATAAGATGGTATGGGCTGAGTTTTTACTGCTATACAGATGGTACTCAGCTCAACCTGTCTTTTGTGCCCGATTAGCAGGAGGCAGCCTCGTTAGCCTTGCTGAGATCCAGGACTGGATGAGGGTCAACTGGCTGAAGCTGAATCCAGACAAGACCAAAGTACTAGTGGTAGAATTGGATTGCCTGAGGGCAAGTGGGCAATCTGATTGAGTCTCTGGGCTTCCGCTTGGGGACTCCTAGTTGTTCATTTCGGTTCAGGTGAGAAATCTTGGGATTGTTCTGGACTGTGGTTTGACACTTAAATCTCAGGTGTCAGCTGGGGTTCAGATCACCTTCTATCATCTGAGGAACATTGCCAGGATTAAACACCTTATAACCCTGGGTGATCTTCCATCACTAGTTCATGCTTTCATAATGCCATGGCTTGATTACTGCAACACTCTTTACCTAAGGCTATCGGAGCTTGATCTTTGCTGCCTGCAGCTAGTGCAGAATATGGCAGCAAGATTATTGTCCGATCTACAGATATCATGTCATATTACACCTGTGCTGTTGTCTCTGCAGTGACTGCCAATTAGGCGGCAGATCAGCCTCAAGGTCGGCTTGCTGACCTTTAAAGCCCTATATGGCCAGGGGCCCGGTTATCTGGAAGACCACCTATGGCACTACAACCACTCCTATCCCCTCCACTCAGCTGATAAGGAACTTTTAGAAGTTTTGAGGGTACAGCTGGCAACATCTGGTGCCCAGGAATTCTCCTTTATGACACCGACACTCAGGAACTCCGTCCCTTGTGCAATGAGAGAAACTGACATCAATAGAAACCTTCGAGGGAGCTGAATATGCTGTTATTTAAGCACGCATTTCAATAGGAATAGAATGAGCCAACCTAATATTAACCTACCAGGATAATGTGTAATTGTTTTTACTCTGTATTTGATAATTTTATTGCCTTTTTTTATATGTAAAGCACTTTGAGTCATAATGAAAATTGCGCTGTATTAAATAAAGATTGATTGATTGATTGCTAGTGCTAGGCTGATGGAGACTTAGGTATGAACTAGGCATGTTACACAGACAATAAGACTTCATTGTCCATAAACTTATATGCTTCTATAGTTTTGCAGACCTAATTTTCTGAATCATACAACTTCCTCATACTCCATTTAACACTCTGGTCCCTAATAGTTACTACTAATGGGTCCACTATGGCTATTTTTTTGCTTAGTTACCAAACCTGATTTATTCAGCTATACTATGCATTGTGTTGCTTTGTATTTTGATAAGTGAGGTAGAAAGTAATGGCAATGGCAATTTTATTTATATGATGCCCAATCCCTGAGGTTCTGAGTACCTTACAGTACAAGAGAATAAAACAATTATTAAATTAGAGCTGAGAACATAAACAATCAAAGATCCATGCCACAAACTAAGTTAAAAAAGTGAGTTTTCAAAGATTTTTTTTTTTTTTTTTTAAACACAGCCAGTGAAGGAACACCTCTCACATCTTGGGGGAGGGTGTTCCAAGGAATCAGCACCACCACACCACATGCTCTACTGCCTGAGGATTTTAACTGGGATCTGGGAATGGAGAAGAGGTCCTGCTAGACTGACTGGAGGGCATAACCAGGAGCATATGATAATGGGAGGTCTTGCAGTTAGCCTGGACCCAGACTGTGTAGAGCTTTATATGCCAACAAACAGACCTTGAAGCTGATGCACCACCTGACTGGAAGCCAGTGGACAGCATGGAGAACCAGCTTGATATGCTCAAACTGAGATGTCCCAGAAACCAGCTGAGCCACTCTGTTCTGAACTAGCTGCAGGTGGCACATCAGCCTCATGGATAGCCCCAGGTAGAGGGTTGCAGTAATCCAGCCTAGATGAGACCAATATGTGCACTATTGTTGCTAGGTCAGTTGATCCAATATAGGGATTAATCCAGGCAATATTGCAAAGATGATAATGGCCAACACCTGGAATTCCATAGTTAACCTGGAGTCTACAATAACCCCCAGATTTTTCACCCTATCTGCATCCAGAAGGATCACACCATCCAAAGGAGGGGCTTTGCCCCCAGTTGCTGTCAAAGAACCAGGCCAGCCCAACTCCACCAGTAACACTTCCATCTTGGATGGATTGAGCTTAAGCCAGCTAGCCACCATCCAAGCCTGGATTTCTTTAATGAACTCACTCAGTTCCAGGATAGTTGCCTTATTGTCAGATGCACAAGACAAATACAGCTGGGAGTCATCAGCATAGTATTGAAACACCAAGCCATAGTGTCTGATGATCTCCCCAATAGCAACATGTACATGGCTAATACCATGAGGGCCATGACCACCCACTGAGGCACACCATAGCAGAGGGCAGCACTACTCACTTTAAAGGAGCCAAGTGCCACCTGCTGGGCCCTGCCAGTTATGTAGGACTCTGGGTCAGATAACAAAATATTCACCTGACCAAGTAAAGTTCATTATCTTTAAATTATCCTCTGTGGTGCTGCCATACTGTTTGTTTTAAGAATCATAGAATGTGTTCTCACAAAAAGACCAATAGGCCAATCTAGTCTGCCCTATTTTCCCTGCCTAACACTATACTGTGGACTGTATTTGGTCATAGCTGTCCCTCTTTCCTCCCTTACTGCTGGTTGGTATACCCCTGTGTATATCCCATGTATGTTTTAAGCTTCTTGCTATCTTCATCCCTACCACCTCTTCTAGCAGGATGTTCCAGGTGTCCACCACCCTTTCTGTGAGGAGGTATTTCCTCACGTCCCTCTTAAACTTGTCCCACCCTAAGTTTCATTGCATGCCCTCATGTTCTGGTGCTCTTCCTCATGTGAAACAGATTCCTCTCCTGCACCTTGTTCACCCCTGTGAGGTATTTATTTATTTTTATTTATTTCATTCCAAATTTATTTATTTATTTATTTATTCATTTATAGGTCTCAATCATGTCCACTCTTGCTCTCCTTTCCTCCAGGGAGTACATGTTGAGTTCCTGCAGCCTCTCCTTCTATGGTTTCTCGTGCAACCACCATGACATTTTGGTAGCTCTCCTCCAGATCACTCCTACTCTTTCTATGTCATTGCAGAGGCATGTCCTCCAGAAATGGGCACAGTATTCTAGGTGGGGTCTCAAAAGCAAGTGATACAGAGGCAATACCACCTCTTTTCTCCCTCAAGAGATTCCCACCCTATGCACCCTAGCACTCAGCTCACCTTGCCTACTCCCATATTGTCATGCCTTGCAACATTGAGATCATCAGATATGATCACCCTGAGGTCCTTCTTTTGCATGGTAACTGTAAGTACCTCCCTCCATCTTATACATAGCCCCCAGCTTTCACATCCCTAGATGTATGACTTTGCACTTGTCAAAGTTAAATCCCAGCTGCCACTCCCTAGACCATTTCTGTAGTTTCCCCAGATCCCTTTTCATTCTCTCCACCCTCTCCTGGGTGTCCACTCTCTTGCAGATTTCTGAGTCATCAACAAAGAGACATGCCTTCCCCTTCAATTCCTCAGTAATGTCACTTATAAAGATGTGAAGACATTGAAGAGGATAGGGCCCAGCAGTGATCTCTGTGGAACTCCACTGGTCACTCTCTCATCCTCAGAATGGCTGCCATATACCACTACCCTCTGCCTCTTAGCTTCCAAATAGTTGGCTACCCAGCTCAACACTTTCTGCCCCACCTCTAGCAGTTTTTTATTAGCCTCCTGTGTGGTACAGTGTCAGAGTCCTTACTGAAATCCAGATAGGCCATATCCGCTGCCCACCCCATACCACCTCCCAAGTTAACAAGTCAAAGAAATGTATGAGATTCATTTGACATGATCGCCCCCATAAAGCCATGATACTGGTAGTCTTGCAGTCCATGTGTCTCCAAGTATGTCATCAGTCTCTTCTTCAGTAGAAGATCTTAACTCTCTCTCCACTGATGTGAGATTGTAATTGCTTGCCTCCTCCCTGCTGAGGAGCACATCAGCCTTCCTCCAATCTTCTGGAACCACTCTTGTCTTCGATGAGGTGTTAAAAAGTGCTCCCAAAGGGGTGATCATCCCCTTGCTCAGTTCCTTAAGTACCCTTTGGTGGATCCCTTATGGGCCCACAGCCTTGTTTTCCTTTAGAACTTCCAAAACCCAGCAGACTCTCTCTTTCATAAATGGACTTGTATCCACCCCCCATGCCTGTTAGTACATGTCAGCCCATCCCCCCATTCACTGTAAAGACCAAGCAGAAGTATTTCTTTAAAAGCTTAGCTTTTTCTGGGTCCTCCTTTTCAGTTCCCCCTGCGAGTGTCTTGATTTTCACTATACCACTCCTTGCCCTTCTTTTTCTGATCACGTACCCAAAGAAAGTCTTGTCCCTCTTCTTGACCTCCTGGGCTAGCCTTTCCTCAGTTTGAGCCTTTGATTTCCTTACCTTTCTTCCTGCCTCTCTCTCCCCCTCTCTCTCTACACCTCTCTCTCTCTCTCTCTACCTCTCTCTCTCTCTACACCTCTCCCCCTCTCTCCTATCTCTATATACACACACACACACACACACACACACACACACACACACACACACACACAGTTTATAATATATATTATAGGGTGCAGTCACTTTCATATTTAGGTTGAGTAGGCACTTTTATGTTAAACTCAAAATTTTTCACGTTAATAACTGGACCCATTTAACGGATTTGCATGAAATTTGGTATGCACAGTGGGGCATGGTAGTCTCTTGATTTTCAAATTTCATTTCAGTCAGACTTACAGTTTTTGGGCACCAAAATGCTGAAAAATGCACTTTTCGCCAGTTATGTGGGCAGTTTTTTGGATTTTGTCTGTGGTGCTGTGCGACCGTCATGTGCCGTGCCACTCTGCAATTTCCTCATCTGAAAGAGCTTCTACCAAGGAACATGCTGCTTTTTGTTTGGTTAAAAAATATTAATCCATTCAAAAGTTATTAAACTTTTAAGTTCCCATTATAAGGCAATGGGAAAATTTATATGGTTATTTTGCAAAAGAAGAATGGGGTTTTGGCCATCTGGTCCCTCCTCATGATCAAAGAATTTGGAGGATCATGATTAAAGAATCTTTGATCGCGAGGAATTCTTTGCTCATGATGGCTGTCATCTTGTTTTCAGTTTGCGGTTGGAAAAATTAAAATATCTTGGCTCAGGAGTGACTCCTGAAGTAAAACTTGGATGGGTTTTGCTCAGGGGACTTCGCTCTATCGAACCATGACTATGGTTTCTTTAAAAATGGTAAAAAAAAAAAAAGTTTTCAACTTTTTTATTCTTTGATTGCAGCTCACTAATGATCTTTGATCGCGAGCCTGCAAATTCTTTGATTGCGAGATTCTTTGACCACGATCTTTGATCACGAGGGCGCAACTAGATGGCCACTTGAAAAATCAATTTTCTCAGCTCAGGGGTGGCTTATTAAGCCAAACGAGGGTGGATTTTGCTCAGTGGGCTTCGTTCTATCAAGGCATGGCTATGGTTTCATAGAAACATAGAATTTGATAGCAGATAAGGAACACATGGCCCACCTAGTCTGCCCATTTCCCTACCTAATGGATAAGCTGCAGGTCCTAGTTAACCAACAGCCTACTTTCTCCTACCCCCCACTAGAACTGCCTTATGTCTGTCCCATGCATTCTTGAATTCCCCCACTGTTTTGGACTCTATGACCTGCTCAGGAAGGATGTTCCATGCATCTACAACCCTTTCTGTGAAGAAATACTTCCTCACATTACCTCTGAGCCGTCCCCCTTCTATCTTCAAATTGTGCCCCCTTCTTCTTGCACATCTCTTTTTCTGAAAGATGCTACCTTCTTGGACTTTGTTGATTCCCTTGAGGTATGTGAAAGTTTCTATCATGTCCCCCCCCTTTCCTTGAGGCTATACATCTTAAGCTCCTTTAGTCTTTCTTCAAATGTCTTCTGGTGCAGACCCTGCACCATTTTGGTTGCCCTCCTCTGGACAGCCTCCACCCTGTCTATGTCTTTGTGGAGATGGGGTCTCCAGAACTGTACACAGTACTCCAGGTGTGGTCTTACCAGCTGTCTGTGCAGAGGGCAAACAACTTCCTGTTTTCTACTGGTGATGCCTCTCCCTATGCATCCCAGTATCCCCCAGCCCTCCTTACTGCCTTCTCACATTGTTGGCCCACCTTTAGGTCATCTGATATGACTACCTCCTGGTTCCTTTCCATTTTTGTTGTTGTCAGTATCTCACCCCCATTGTGTACTCTTCCTCTGGGTTTTTGTTTCCCAGGTACATTACTTTGCACTTCTTTGCATTGAATCTAAGCTGCCATACATTTGACCATTCCTCCAACCTTGCCAAGTCTTTTTTCATCCTTTCCACTTCCCTTGTGTATCAACCCTGTTGCAGATCTTTGTGTCATCTGTAAAGAGACATACTTTCCCTTCTAGTCCCTCTGTAATGTCACTTATAAAGACATTAAAAAGGACTGGCTCCAGTACTAAACCCTGCGGTACCCCACTAGTAATCCTCCTTTCTTCACTGTGGACTAAATTTACTATTACCCGCTGTGTCCTGTTGCCCAGCCAGTGTTTTAACCAGGCTACCACCCTGGGACCCACTCCCAGACTGGCTAATTTGTTTATTAATCTTTTTCTGGGGACTGTGTCAAATGCCTTGCTAAAGTCAAGGTAGGCCATGTCCACATCCCCTCCCTGGTCTACTACTTTGGTCACCCAGTCAAAGAAATCAATTAGATTTGTCTGACATGACCTTCCTGCTGTGAATCCATGCTGCCTTGGGTCCTGTGCCCCAGTGGTCTCTAGGTACTCAACAGTTCTTTCCTTCAGCAGTGATTCCATCATTTTCCCTTCCCTATGTATTTTTGCCTAAAAATTGAGATTTACCATTTCTTATTCTTTGATCATGAACGTGCATACTCTTTGGTCACGAGCCTGCAAATTCTTTGAGCACGAGGTTCCTTGATCACCATCTTTGATTGCGAGGGAGGGACTAGATGGCCAGATTTGGTGGGACCAGATAGCCCAATTTTAACATTTTTTAAAATTAAATATCTCAGAAACGGTTTGGTCTTTTTACTTGAAATTTGGAGGGTGTTGACAGGATGTCTTATAGATTTGAATTTTGGTGTTTATGTGTCAGACAATACATTTTTTGTGGAGATATTGTGTGGCACAGTTTATGTTTTGTGAACAGTGTTTTCATTCTGGTACTGGCTTGAAATTTATTTGGTAGCTACCCTTACTGACATGGATGTACTTTTCAGTTGTTAGGTGTCTAACATGTAAACAGGTGTGGAATTCTCTAGAAATTTGCAAGTTGGTGGGAGAGCAAGGCCCTTTGGGCCCAGCGCTCCCACCAACTTCCATGACTTTCTACTTTTCTATTCTTTCTCAAAAAGTAAAGAAATGTTACGCAAAAAACTTTGTTAATGCATAATTTAGGGTTAAAACACAAAACATAAGGAAATTAGATGTTTAGGGTTGCCCCCTCACCCCGTGGACCCTCCCATCATCCCAAGATTGACAGCTGACAATGTGTGTCATTGGGGTTGTGGGGCCTAAATGCCACCCCTTTCTTCTTTACTGTGGCTTGTGAATATGATTGCACATGGAATGGGGTAACATTTAGGTCTCAAAAACCCCAATGACACACCCCATCAGCTGTCAATCTCGGGATGATGGGCAGGTCTATGGGAAGGCAACCCTAAAAGTCTAATTTCCTTACTTTTTGTGTTTTAACCCTAAATGATGCATTAATGAAGTTTTTTTTACATAGAATATATAAATATATAGACACACACACACACACACACACATATGCACACACACACACACATTTATACATACCTCCATTTTATATAATATGGTAGCACAGTAGTGCTACCATAGTTAGGGTTGAGTAGCCCTTTTAAGGTTAAATGGTGCACCTTAGTAACTTTTCCACCATTCAGTGGATTTGCCTGAAATTTGGCAGGCACAGGGAATAACCATATATCTTGGGATCTGGTAAATTTTGTACTGGTCAGATATACGGCTGCGGAGTTATTAAGCAACATCCATGCGCACAATTACATTTTTTTGCGCATTCTTTGCTCGTGCCTACAGGTCGCACGGTTTGTGTGACCAGTCTGAAAACTTCAGGGAACATTCAGCCTGTGTCCCCGATGTGCCTTTTGAAGATTTCATGAAAAAAATATTGAACGGTTCAAAAGTTATTCAAAACATAACATTTCCCATTGACCTATAATAGGAAGTTAACAAAAAGTTCAAAAATGTTGCAAATGCACTTTTTAGTGTCGCAAATGGCCCTAGTAGTGTCCCAAATCCACCATTTTGTTTTCAGTTACCGATCACAGAAATGCTTAGCATTTAAAATTGGGACCATCGGGATGCGTGGCTTGGCTCCTACCAAAATGGCTGCCTGATCGCTCTCCAACTCAGGGATAATTCTGTGAGTTAGCTCCATGTTTCAGCTTGAGTTATATTGTATAGTAGTACGGTAGGCAAAGAGAGCTGTTTGGGCAGTCGGATCAACTGCGGATTTCCTTCTACCATGTGTTTGTGTAAAGCGATAAGCTCACAGGCCACACCACTATGTCGAGACAGAGCGGCCCTGGGAGAGCTACAGGTCCTAGTACGCAGCAAACCCAAGATATGTTCACCACACTATTGAAGCAAATGGCTGAGGTGATATTTGCATAGAACTACACTACAGCGTCAATTAATAGACTTGAAGCTTGGTTAGACAAACCCGAACAAAAAACAAAGGAGAATGCCACAGTCTTGGAGGATCTTTCCTCTATAGTAAGAGATCAGGAGAGGTCAATTCAGACATTACAGTCTAAAGTGAACGATATGGAGAACCGGAGCAGGTGCAATAACTTGCGCCTTTTAGGGTTCCCCGAAGGTGCAGAGCAGGGGAACCCTTTTTTTTTTTTAAATCACCTTTATTCATTTTCAGTAGACCAGACAGACAAACAAACATACACATACCTGGCCAAGCCAGGGAACACAACCCAAAACTGGCTGTGCAAACTATGTACATCCCCTATGTACAAGCACACTAGAGAGCCACCCCACATCGTGGTCAAGTTCCAGAATCAACAGTGCCTTAATATAGTACGCTGACCAATGTTAGAGTACACCCTTCCCTTCATTGACCCAATCTTCTCATATATCCACTTGCAAGGGTATTTTATCCTACGGCCCCCAAAGGAGCCTGACTCCTGCAGGACAGCTTCCTAATGTGTCCCTTGAAGAGAGAGAGAGAGAGTCCCCAATCCCTTAAGCCCCTGCAGACCAAAACCAGTCCCCTTTTATCTTGGTAATGGACCCAGTATGACCCCAATTTTGACCATCTAGGAAATTATTAAAGTCCAGATATTACCAAGAATATTGGGGATACTAAAGGGAAAGGGAAAAGCATAGTACAAGTAGGCACAAAGCAATATAGGCATTAAACACTCCAGCATATTTTCCTTTGCTAATCACTATCTGACAGACAGACCTGTGTTCCAGTGTTCGTAACTTGCTGGGAGTAGATCGCATCTAATATTGCCCATCTTTTAACGTATAGCTCGTGTCTCCCCTCAGAGAATAGGTGTCTCTTTATCTTGGCCAGTACCCCCAAAAGCTCTCTCACCCATTGTTCATATGCATAAGCCTGATCGTCCTTCCAATGCTTTACTAAGAACGCCTTGACTACCGACACCATTAAAGAAAGGTGGAATTTGGGTGCGATCCCTATAATCTGAGAAAAGTCACCCAGGACACATATTTCTGGAGTTATAAAAGCTGTATAATCCAGCATTGGATCCATGCCCCGTTTAATCTCCCTCCATAAGGGTGAGATTTTGCTACATCCCCACATTACATGCAACAGGTCACCCACTTCCTTCTCGCACCTGAAACACAGGTCTGTCTGTCTCAGCCCTCTGCCATATAGCTTTACAGGGGTATAGTATATGTTGTAAACCACAAAGATTTGCATATTTCTATATTTGGGAATCACATTGTATTTGGTGCTCTTCCAGATAGTTTCCCACCTAAGATTTCTGGGGGACATCACCTTGTCCCAGTAAGGGATTCATGTAGGAGTATTTGGGCCCAGAAAGTCCAAGAGAATTTTATAAACTTGTGAAAGTGGCTTAGCTTTCTGGAAGGCTTCCCTTAAACTCCCCCACGAGAAAAAGTTATCTATGGGTTCCCCCATCCCCTTCCGAAACCCTGCTAACATTTGTTTAAGCTGTAACCTTTGGAAAAAGAACAATCCCTCACATTGTAATGGCAGGACTATTTTATCTCCCTGTATCACGTCCTTCAGTCTTAAGCCACACAAATGATTGGACCACCGATGTCCAAGTACCCGACCTCCTATAACCAAATTAGGGTTACCCAATATGGGCTGGTCTCTGGACTTCGTTTGATAGCACCTTTGTACCGGAGTGAGAAAGGATCACCAGGCCTCCGCGGTTTTTCTGATTGGGTTCCCATACCCCTCCCTAAATAAACCTTTCCTAGGCTTAGCATATAGCATCGATTCGGGGGTGAGGCCAGAGCTCAATAACAATTGCTTCTCGATTCGCAACCACGCAGGTATGTAATTTTCCCCCTCATCGCTTTCCGCCCATTGAGCCATAAGGCCTAACTGGCCTGCCACATAGTAAGCATGCAGAGCAGGGGAATCCTATTGAATTTCTATATACGATACCTTTCCGGACCTCCTGAAGCATGATCTCCTGCCCGGTTTTACAATCAAGCAAGCACATAGAACCTTAGCCCCCAAGCCGAAACCGGGTGATAGGCCCAGGCCGATCATGCTGCGCATCCTAAACTTTTCTGATAAGGAATGGATTGCATCTCGGGCTTGTGAGCTTGGAGCTCTTTTTTGGTGAGGGCACAAAATATTGGCATTTCAGGATTACTCTTGTGATCTGGCGGCTCGCCGGAAAGAATACTCTGATGCCCTGCGTATAATGCATGAAAGGGGAATCAAATTTTCACTCTGTTATCCAGTGACCATGCACCTGGAAGAGAATGGGTCATTCCTTTCTTTTGCCACCCCAAATACCCTGATGGAGTATCTAAATAAGAAGGGGTCAGTAATTGCCAATGGGGACAAGGCCCAAATGGAGCCTGCTGTACCAGTGGAATTTCATAAAAAGATTGTACCGCTAGATGGCGCTTTCACCTCAGCATTGCGGCCAAATGGTTCAGTTTCAGGGCCAGAATCCACCTCTTCCAGCCAGATCATGGAAGCGTCAACAAAACGAGAAGCACTATAAGAGAGTCCACCCCCAAGATTGAACATGGATTGCCCCAGACTCGACTCCTAACCCGATGTTTACCGCTGCTGACTGTGGATCTTAATTCCTCTCCCCTAACAGATTTGCACCACTCGCTACGATCTCCCAGGATGAATTCCCTGCATACCCTAAGGAGGAGATGGTGCAGGAGACCACTAAGATTGAATCCCCTACTCGTGGAAGCATTCCAGTCATGCCTCTACCCAAGGTTTCTTTTCAAGAACCACAGTTAAACAGCACAGTGGGTACCGGCTCAGAACTATGCGATCACCAGTCCCCACCTGACACTGAAACATTGCAAGATACTGGAAGCACAGGATCATTCTTAGATATGTGTCCTTGTTAGTATATTTGCCTTGTTTGTTACTACATGCAATGCATTAAAAATATTGTGCTGACCCCACGTCTTTTCAATGTGGGCTGATAAAGGGTTTGGGAGGGAGCTGGATTATGTGTGGTCATTCCATCTCTTAAATGGTCACTATCTACTGGGTTAAATATCCTTTCCTTGCTCTACAAGGTGCTGTCATGTGATTTATATAGGCACTGGGATAGAAAAGTATTCACCCTGACCTTGTCCCTGACAGTAGCGTGTGTCAGGGTATCCTAGACTCTCCGAATAGCTAGGTGAAGGGGGGACGTAGAGAGAATTTTCTAAACTACTCTCTCCTATCTAAAGATAAGTCCTGGAGATTACAATTTTGTTTTGTTAAGGGAAATCCTAAATTGAATATTCTGGGGGGTGTAGCAGTATATGAATATAGGTTCTTTTTTATCTAGGGTTGTTTTCCTGCAAAGTTGGCAATGTGATGTACTGCAATATGGTATGTTACACACCCTCAGTTTTGCGTATAGATAAAGTGGGAACCACGTACATAGTAGGTGGTGAGGAGGAATCCCCTCCCTCATTGGAGATCGCAGAGGATTATGGGATCACAAAGGCTAGCTGGTTTGTAATCGGACTAGAATAGGGGAACTGTGTGTGGGGCTATCAATATATCTCACTTATAGCCATTCATAAGGATTCCCCGGGGCAGGATCGCTCACATGGGGCAGTGTAGTACCTATTAGTTTACAAGCTTACCACCTTTAGTTCAGGTGAAGCGATCGGCCTATGACAAGTATGACCCGTCAGCCTGGGACATCGCTATCCACCAATGTGCAAGGTAGCACTTTGTTTGTAAATAGTTTATGTTTTTCTTTTTTTATGATTGTAGTTTTATTACTCGTTACTACTCAGACTATACATTTAATTCTTCTGAATAGATCAGATGTGTCTGTCACTAGTAAATCCTGACTTTTGCTTGACTGGTTGCAGTATGGATCAGTGGAAACATTCTGTATGGTCTGTGCTCCCCTCCAGTTAGTGGACTCTACCCCCACTCCTATCCCCCAAAATGTTATTATAATCTACCCAATGGGTGATATCTCCTTTATAACTTGGAATGTAAGAGGGTTAAATTCCCCTTCCAAAAGTAAGCAGGTATTTACACACCTAAAAAGGCTTAAAACCCAAGTTGCCTTCTTGCAAGAAACAAAACTCACTGAGAAGGACTGTAAATATCTAACCAGGGATTGGGTGGGCTTAGAACTGCATTCCTGTGCTGCTACGAAAAAAAGAGGCATGGCAATTCTGCTCCACAAGTCACTTCCCTGGTCTGTGGTAAGGAGAAAGGTGGATCCTCAGGGGCGGTGGGTAATAGCCTTGCTGGACACCCCCAATGGCCATTTCCTGCTGGTAAATATCTATGCACCGAATGTGGATGACCCCTCTTTCTTTCTGGATCTGAATTCCAAACTAGGCACACTGGTAGAGAACGACACACCTATTATTTTTTTTGGGGGGGGATTTTAATCTTACCTTAGTCCTTGCGTTAGACAGGAGTGATCAAGGCAGGGAAATGCTCGAGGGGCTCAGGCTGCCCAGCACCTCAGTTCTGAGTACCAGTTAGTGGACATATGGCGCTTAGTGCATCCTGCAGTTCGGGACTACTCCTATTACTCCGGAGTGCATGGCACCTATAGCAGGCTGGACTTATGGCTTATTTCCCAAACCCTTACACATAAAGTCTTGGAATCTGATATCCTCCCCATAGTAATTTCAGACCATGCGCCAGTACAACTGATTATATCTTGGGGCCCTCTGGCCCTAAGGTCATCTACTTGGAGACTGGATCCGCTTCTCCTGTGGGACCCCAATTTTGAAAAATGGGCTAAATCAGAAACCATAAATTTTCTTCAGCAGAACCCTATAGAAGATACCTCAGCCCAAAACACCTGGGAGGCTTATAAGGTGACTATGCGGGGAAGGATTATAGGGTACGCCTCACACAGGAGGAAAACTAGAGAAGGGGAAATGACACAACAACTGGAAAGTGACCTGCTTACTGCTGAAAAGACTCTTAAGGCACAATCTCACCCATCTTCTCAGTCACTGTGGGGTCGACGGGTCCTTGCTATAAGGACCAGGTTAAACAAACTTATTTCCAGAAAGGCTGACTTGGCGCTTATTAGGATAAAACACTCATATTGGGATGGTGGGGTAAAAAGCGGGAAAATTCTGGCATACCAACTGCAGAAACAACAAGGGAATAGGTATATAGGAGGGCTGCAAGATCCAGTCTCAGGGATAGTAAAAAGAAACCCTCAGGAGGTGAACGACATAATGACTGGATTTTATTCTCAATTATACATGTCAACCAGAGCAAATCCCTGTCAGGACATGACAGCATTCTTACATAGCATGAGGATTCCAAAGTTGTCCCCAGTGCAATGTGCCACTCTTGAGGAACCCCTGACGCAAGCAGAGGTAGAGACATTCCTGATGGCTTTAAAGAAAGGAAAGGCCCTTGGAAGTGATGGGTTTCCTGTGGACTTTCTGCAATTAGTATCCCTTCTGATAGCCTCCCTGTTATGCCAGGTATTTAAGGAAACCGAAGAAAAAGTTATATTGCCCCTCGCCCTCAGGGAGGCAATTATTACAGTCCTTCCAAAAAAAGACAAACCTCCTGAGGAGGCGGCTAGGTATCACCCCATATCCCTGATAAACTCAGACAGCAAGATTTATGCTAGAGTGTTAGCTAATAGATTGGCCCCTATCTTATCCTCCCTGATTCATCCATCTCAGGTGGGCTTTGTAAACGGCGGATATAGTGCCGACCATATTAGAAGACTCATTAATCTCATTCACATGGCGAGTCAAGATCTATCAATGCCAGCAGCTGCCGTGGCCATCGACTTTGAAAAGGCGTTTGATTCCGTAGAATGGGATTGTTTGCAGAAAGTTTTACGACACCTGGGTTTTGGGCCTCACTTCACAGCTGCTGTTTCTTCCATATATATATATCTCCCCCCTAGTAAAAATCTTTACCAATTCGGTATTATCTGAACCATTTCATCTACACAGGGGCACAAGACAAGGATGCCCTCTCTCCCCTCTTCTGTTTGTCCTTGCAATCGAGCCCTTGGCAGCTGCAATTAGACAGAATCCTCGTATAAAAGGTATTGGTTTGGGGCGGGCACATATTTCTGCTCTACTATATGCTGATGATTTATTGGTAGCACTGGGTGATGCTAAAGAGTCCAAACCCCAACTATTAGCTATCCTGGACCACTTCTCATCCATTTCGGGATTAAAGGTTAATCAATCCAAAACAGAAGTACTCCCTCTCAAGTCACAGTGTCACTCCCAACTTCTGGTTCAATATGGTTTAAAATGGTCACAGCATACGATCAAATATCTGGGTATCAAAGTTGGGGTCAACCTAGCAAAGCGGTGGGATAACAACCTAGGCCCCTTGATGACTAAATGCAAGCTTGAGCTGGATCATATAAACAGGTTTCATATAACTATGGCAGACAAGTTAGAGGCCTTTAAGATGACCCTTGCCCCTAAAATTATTTAACTTACTAGCGCATATTCCCCTATTTCTTCCAACTCATTGGCTTCGAAAAATTGACGTGATGATCGGCTCCTTCCTATGGGGCTCAGACAGACCCTGTTTTAGTAGAAACTAGCTCTGGGCCCATTTGCAGAAGGGGGGCTGGGGCCTCCCCTAGATTGAAGGGTATAAATTGGCTTTTCAATGTGCGCAAACATTGAAATGGTTCCACCCTTATAATACTGAATCCCCTCAGTGGCTAATGCTTGAGCAGACTCTCTGTAATAGCCCTATAGCAGCCTCCTTTCTCTGCTCATCTCCCCACCAAGAGTCCTTATCGCATCCCACTATTGGCTCCTCAATCAGATATTGGAGGCTTCTACATAAAAAACTAAGACTCCTGGCCCTTCCCATTTTGTATACACCTCTATGGGGTAAGCCCAACATAACCATCGGGGGCAATACGGTGGTCTGGCTCTCGTGGCAGGAGAGGGGGATTATATTCATTCAGGACATCTTGGAGCCTAACTCCCTGGTGGTTGATACATACCAGAATCAGCAATCCAGATGGAATTTGGTCAAATCAGATTTTTTGAAATATCTGCAAATTCGTGACAGTCTTAGATCCCTTCTACAGCAGGGTGAAGCTCTTTCAGACCTTAATCCTCATTTAAAAGGCTGGCTCCACTTACCTAATAAAGTCGCTGCCACTATGTATGCTGCAGTGAGGGATACATTGCCCTCTTCTAACTTAATAGCCAAGTCTAAATGGGAAAAGGCCCTTCATATACATATCTCCGAGTCGCAATGGAAACAGTGCTGGCAAGTTGGATATAAGACTCATAAAGACACCCGTAGTAGACTCATACATAATAAAATACTGCACTCCTGGTATAGGACACCTGTAATACTAAAGAAAATGAAAATCCTTGCACATGACACTTGTTGGAGATGCCTCCAGCCTGGGGGGGATCTGTGTCATATTTTATGGCAATGCCCTCGGATATATGGTCTATGAGAGAAGGTGATTCATGAAGCTAGCTGGATACTCCATTGCCATATCCCAGCTAATCCAGCTCTTCTGCTGCTGGGTCTGAGATCCGGTGCCCCCACTCCTTAATCATCAGGAATTTAGATGGCTAATGCTACTTAGTATGCAGGTGAAATGGGCTACCTTGCAAAACTGGCAAAGTTCTATTACGCCAGGTGTTAATGACATTATATCATCACTTTCTCCCATGTAGGAACTCAATAGATGGTCACACATGCTCACTGAGAAGATGGGTTCCTTCTCTCTCTGTTGGGCCCCTTTCATGGCTTATCTGTCTGCCAGAGCTGGTATTGGTTGACCTGTGTCTACCTCTCTGTCTGCCACCACTCAAGCTCTTAATTAACTGAATGACTGTATATAGCACTTATATGACCCTTCTGCTACAATGTTAATGATGTTAGTGACTGATCGTTTTAGGTTTCGTCTGAAATGATGTTAGTTGTATATAGTTTACCCACAAGTTGTATTGTTTTGCACTGTGGGTATTAGTTATTAAGAAAGATCTGTGGAGATTTATTATGTACATGTTATGTTATGGAATCCTTATGTTTGCACCTGGAACCTTCCTCTCTAATATATACAGACTGCACTTTACAGTTGCATTATTACAGTAGCAAGGCCACCCAGTAGTAGAAGCTACTATATCTATATTACTTTGTTTACTCTGTGGTGTCATTTCTCCAGATGCAGTGTGGGAAACAACCATGAGAAGGTGTAACCATTGTATTCCATGAAGCCTTGTCTTGTATGTGGTAATACCTCCCTATGGTTGTGTGTGACTGGGATCATTAAGGTAGGTGCATTTAGTCATCTTCTCATATATCATGATGTCCATCGGTACAAGCAATATAAACCCTAAGGGGTCCTTTTTCCTCCCTTTTTTTGTACTTGTTTATTATTTGTATGACAGTAATACAATGGTACACTCTAGGAAGATGTTTGAGATTCAATATATACATAAGTTAGACAATTGTCTGGAGGGTCACACGGATTGAACCCTGTACAACGTTAATGCATGGTGGTCTCGCAATTACTCCTTTGGATGTCTATTAGGTGTATCATATTGTATCTGCATTATCTGTATTATACCGGAAAACAATAAAACAATTAACCATTAAAATTGGGACCATCCAGGGACATAATTCTTTTTGTGTTTACCTATTTCGAGCCCTGAGGATGCTAGCCATGTCTTTATTTTGGGGTTAAACACCCCAGAAATATGTTTTTCAAATTTCTGGGAAAAGTAGTGTTGCAAAGTAGTGTCGCACTTGTGACTCTTTCGCAAATCTTTGCGAAAGGTGTCTCAAATCACAACACTGCTTTTCTAGACTATGGCCAAAATGAGAGGAATTCTTTGCCACCCTGCTGCAAAAAAATGGTTTGGTCTTTAGGGCTGAAGTTTGGAGGGAAGGCAACCAACGTCTTACAGATGTGCCTTTTTGTGGTTTGGTGAAAAAAATATTACATGGAAGCAAAGTTACGGTACTCCGAAGTTGACTTTTTTCCCCATAGATTAACAAGGTGGCGTCCGCTGTGCCTTTCAGGGCTCGAATCTCGGAAACTGTGCGAGATAGGAATTTTCGTCGCGACAATGCATTGCCCTATGCACTACACATTTAGTGAAAACCTAGCCAGGAAACTCATGAATCATGTGAAATAGTATTTTTTTTTCTACATTGTACAGTTACTGAGATATTACCATTTTTAGTATTACAACTGCTAGTTTTCTGCTCCGAGACCCATTATTATGCATACATTCTTTGTTTTCACTGTGTTTCTCAATGGAGCTTTTGGGGAAAATTATGATGTGCACTCCCAGTTACTGTTACACGTAGGCTTTACACCTGTGTTTCCACGCCCATTTGTGTTACCGTTCCTGTGTACGCCACCGTGTGTTACCCTTTGTGTTACTGTTACCATTTGTGTCTCCGCTACTGTTTGTGTTTGCCTTTCACTTAGCATCACCGTGCACATTACCATTTCTGTTGGCGGCTGCCCTTCTGTTTTCATTTGCGTTTGTCTTTCTTTTGTGTCATCGTTGTTCTTAAAGTTACCATTTGCGTTTCCAATTGCGTTCCCGTGCCCATGTGCATTATGGTTTGTGTTTCCATACATGCTTATGTTTATGTTTCTGTTTTCTTTGGTGTGATTGTTGCTGTTACCATTACCATTTGTGTTTACAATTGCGGTACTGTCACCGTGCGCGTTACGGTTTGCGTTTCCGTACGCGCTTGCATTTGCTTTTCTGTTTCTGCTCACTTTCTCATTATTGTTGCTGTTACAGCTATCATTTGCATTTACAATTTTGGTACCATGATAGTGCGTGCTATCAGCTGCATTTCCATATGCACTTGCGTCTCCGTTTGTGTCACTGTTTGCATTGGCGGCACTTTGTGCCTGAGTTTCTATTAATGCTTGCTTTACAATTTATATTTATGTCACCATCTGCTTAGCCATTACTGCTTGCATTTGCGTTGCCGTCACCATTACTATGTCACAAAAAATCACGTGGTGAGAGCATTCCATTCACTATTTATAGTCCTTATTCTCAAAAAGAAGGGAAATTAGAGGCAAAAAAACTCCATTTAATGCATCAGTTAGGATTGTTCCACAGTGACAAAAGTGAGGAAATTCGGTGTTAGGGTTGAAAGCCCCCATTGCACCCCCTCAGCCCACCCCCTAACCAGAATCGTGGTGTACATTGGGGTTGTCGGTCCTAACTCTCACCCCATTCTCTCTGCCTCAGCTTGTTCATGCAGGTGATGCATTAAACTCAATTTTGCCATATATATATATATATATATATATATATATATATATCCATCCCTGTCTGCCTCCATTTGGTTCTACTTACACTTTCTGAAGCTGTTTTTTTCTCCCTTTCTACTTAAGCCACCTCGTTAGTGAACCACAGTGGCTTCTTTCTCCTTGTACCCTTGCTTATTACCTTTAAACATTTTGCCATTACTTCTGTCATTCCCTCCTTTATTCTGTTCCCCAGATATCCTCCCTTTCAAGGTATTTCATAAGGCAGTCTCCCATTTCTTTAAAATGTGCCCTGGACCCTTGTCCTAGTATGCTTTTTCTGCTGCCCGATCAGTATGCCAAACTGCACTGTACAATGAATGCTAATACCCCAGGGGCTACCCATCATGACATCTGCAGCGCTGTCCCTGTTCATAAGTAACAGCTGTCCTTGTCCATAAGTACCAGCTCAAGCACTGCCAAGTATCAAAATAAAATATTTAATAGATACTTTCTTTTAGTAAATATAAATAAATAAAAACAAATAATTGCAATGATCTGATAGACATCTGAAAAAGTTATCTTAAGGGATGTTGATTTCCACTGGTCTAACTCGTACTTCACCACAGACCATGCATGCAAATGAATTATTTTTTTTTTTTAACTTTATTTATCTCCAACCCTGGAGAACTCCTTCCAGCAGCCTCAGGAGCTCCTCACCCTCTACTTCCCTCCATGACCACTCCTCTCCCCTCTCCCCTCGTGTCACCAAGCACCACCTCCGGGTCTGAACCCTCTGGAGGCAGAGCTGCCCTATCCACCCAGGGCACTTTATCTTTATAGGGCAAAGTGCCCATCACATGAGTTGGGAGTGGAGAGGAGATAGCCTGGAGTTGGGAGTGTGGGCTATGTAAGGTCAAGGTATCTTCATCTATCCCCAGGAATTGGGTCTTTTATCTCTTCTTTTGATCCCCCTTCTCCCTGTGGAGCCCGGCCAGCAAGGCAATGTAATGCCATGGCTCCACCCACCCAAGGCATATGCTGTGCTTCTCAGTTGGTGATCCTCCAGCCACCACCAGAGGTTGCTCCATGAGCGAGCGCCTCCCACACCCTCCACAAGGAAGACAGAGCAGTCCTCCGGACGCTCGATCTCTCCCCCCCACTGACCTCTGGCAGCCCCTGGATGCAGAAATGGAGAGAGGGAAGAGAACAGTTGGAGACATGGGGGAAAGGAGCTCAGACCAGGTGGTGAGGTAAGCAACTGATAGCAGGAAATGAGGAGGAAGAGGAAGGGATAGGAGCACAGGGAAGGATCACTACCTTGACACCAAGGTAAAGAAGAGTGTCCACTGAGGGGGGTATTACAGTATCCAACAGGTTCGCACCTTTAACACCTAAGATGGACCGGGGGATCAGGAGGGTTTGGAGGGCACAACAAGTATAGGCCATGGAATGGGAAGGGGCAGCGGGAAGGGAGAGGGAAACAGTTGAGGTTAGGGGAGAACTGGCAAGGCAGAGGGCAGCCAGAAAAAAAGAATAGAGAGGAGAGGAAAAGGGAGAAGGGAGAGAAGAACAGAGGAAGGGGATGATGTGGAGAGCAAGAATGAGGAAGGGGAAGGGGGCTCAAGGGGAGAAAGGAGATAAGGTAGGGGAGCACAGGACAGAAAAGGGTGAAGGGTTAGCACATGAGGAGCTAGGAGGGAACCAGGGGATGCAGACAGGCAAGGGAGGCCAGGAAGGTTTGCATAGGGCTATGGGGGGAGAGGAGATCTGCAGAAAAAAGGCTGGAATCATTCACCGGGGAGAGAACAAGTGAGGAAATGGGGGAAACAGGGGGGCAGGGGAAAAGATGACATAAGGGTAGATCCTAGCCTGTTTAGTGAGGACAGGGTAAGAGAGAAATTAGGAAGATTGAGGGTAGACAAAGCAATGGGTCTGGACACTCTGCATATTAGGGTACTGTACTCTGGGAACTAAGGGAGGAGATAGCAGCACCTCTGGAGAGACTATTTTACTTGTCCCTGGATACAGGGTGGGTGCCTGAAGACTAGAAGAGTGTGGACATGGTGCCACTTCACAAGATTGGCAGCAGGTAGGAGGTGGAAAATTATCGTCTAGTCAGTCTCATCTCAGTGGTAGGTAAGGTGATGAAGATGCTATTAAAAGAAAGAGTGGTCAGCTGCCTTGTGGACAGTGGACTACAGGATGACAGACATCATTGCTTCACACTAGGGAGGTTATGCCAGATGAACCTAATAGAGTTTTTTGATTGGATGACAAGAGTGGTCGATCAGGAGGGGGGCAGTGGACGTGGCCTGTCTGGACTTCAGGAAGGCCTTCAGCACTGTCCCCTACAGAAGGCTGGTAAATAAGCTGGAAAGTTTAGGGGTGGGACCAAAAATAAAGTGGGTGGAAAACTGACTGAAGGACAGAAGCCAGAAGGTGGTGGTAAATGGGGTATATTCCAGTGAGGATGGGGTAATAAGCAGGGTGCCCCAGGGGTAGGTGCTGGGACCCATCCTTTTTAATATCTATATCAGCTGACATAGCAGAGGGACTGCAGGGGAAGGTCTGCCTATTTGCAGATGATACGTAGATCTGCAAAAGGGTGGATATCCAAGGGGGTGAAGGCAAAGAGGGAGAATCTAAAGATTCTAGAAGGGTGGTCAGAAACCTAGCAGCTAAAATTCAATGCCAAAAAGTGTACAGTAATGCACATTGGGCATAATAAGCCACAAGCCATCTACACACTGGGGAAGGGGGGGGAATCAAGGCAACTGAACAGGAGAGGGATATAGGGATCATAATTTCAGATAAACTTAAGGTGAGAAACCAATGCAGCAAGGCGGCAGACAAAGTGAATAGAATGCTGTCCTGCATAGGTAGGGGTGTAACAAGCAGAAGGAGGGAGGTGCTGATACCCCATTTAAATCCATTGTGAGGCCTCACCTGGAGTTCAGGATCCAGTTCTGGAGACCTCACCTGCACAAGGACATAGATGGGATTGAAAGGGTTCAGAGAAGGGCAACCAAGATGGTGCACAGTATGCATGGGAAGCCCTATGAGAAGAGGTGGAGGGAGTTGGATCTGTACCTGGTGGAGGCTAGAAGGGAGAGGGGGAACATGATAGAAACATTTAAGTACGTTAAGGGGATTACTAAGGTAAGGAGGAGCTTATTTACAAGAAATGTAAGTGCTAGAACTAGGGGTCATAGTCTAAGATTAGAAGAAGGAAGGTTTAGGAGCAATGTTGGGGGGTTATTTCACTGAGAGGGTGGTGGAGTCCTGGAACAGTCTGCTGGAAGAGGTGGTGGGGGCTGAAATGGTGGAAGGATTCAAGAGGACATGGGACAGACACAAGGGATTGACCAGTGGGCAGAGTGGGAGATCTCTGGACAAAAGAGACAAGTGGGGGGGGTAAGGGGCAGACTCGATGGGCCAATAGGGTCCTTTTCTGCCACCAGATTTCTATGATTCTATGATTCAACCCCCAAAACATTTGTCTTGTCAAACTTTTAAGTAAATACACATACAGCATATATACAACTTTACCTGTTCTACAAATTGTTGACATCAATCATTCTACCATTTTATATTTAGCAAATAAAATATTAACCACACAAAGTTAATTTTCAATAATATGCAGGTGTTTAATTATTGTGAAAGTCTTCTTGCTGAAATCCTAGCTTTAAAAGTCTGTATTATAATACAAAATGTTTCATATCAGTTTCCGGGCGCGCTAATGGCTACAACATGATATTGTAAAGGAGAAATAGAACTGCTTTCCTTTAAGCAACATACTTTGCCTATCAGGTTACCTTAAATGAATCAAAAGCTCTATATTAAATGAAATTGTATACAAAGGCTTTTTCTGAAATTGTCTTTGAAGTACAGTGATGTCACTAGAAGTCATCAATCTTCTGTATGAACTATAGAGCTTACACAATGAACAGTAAGTCATCAAGAAATGGCTGTTTTGAATGGCATAATCTAGTTTACAATTAACACCCTGCACTGTATTATACTACATGTGGACCCTCTTCTTGAATCACAAGCCAGGCTTAGTCACCCTTTATGTAACTCGACTGACTAAAATCAACATTTACAGTGAAAGTATCCTAACTACATTACACCAGTCATTTTATTCTCAATAAAGTGACTGGGATGACATTATCACTGTCATTTTATTCTGTGTGAAATCATTACCATCATGTTATCTAAACATTAGATTTTCTCTGTGTGGGGTTATTTTCTTTGCACATGTAACATAACACTGATAATGTGATTGTATCATCCTGATCCTCAACAATAATCTAATTGTTCTATGGAGATTGTGGAGATGGACCTTCACAAGTGGAACATCACCTTTAGTAATGTGCGTAGAGTAGTCTCACAAGCAAACCATACTGTACACTTTACAGTGAATTGTCCTGGTCATCTCCCACTAGCAGGTGTACATATGATTTTGGTGTACAGTGTACTAATAATCAGCTGCCAAAAATGTCTTGTCCATTTACTTAAATTTGCTCCAGCATCCAGACCTCTGCATTCCAAAAAACAATGTCTCCTTTTGTGTTCCTTTCACTAAATGTTGCCAAGGGCAAAGGGGCTTTTCATACCTTTGTTCATTAACCTAGAACTCTTTTCCCATAGACATAAGCAAAACAGCAGTTCCAGAATGGATTGAGAAATTATGTGTTAAACTATTTTAAGTTGTGCTTCTTTTTAATGTATGTCTTTTTACTTGAATTGTGTTTGTAATGTATGCTGTTTAAGCAATAATCCATGACAGAGTGTGGGTTATATAAACAATAAGTCATGATGGGGTGTGCATTAGACAGTTCTAACACATGGCCGGGGTGTAGTAAGGAATGAAGCTGTGGGCCAAGTGCCTCAGCCCCAGGTTGTGCATTAGAACTGTCTAATGCACATCCCTGGAGTATCTTATTGGGCTTATAAAATGTGCCTCAGTATTTTGCCTCTATGTAACATTCAATTTTTTATGTTAATACAGAAAATAATGAATGAAATCTTTCATGCATTTAGTTATAAATAGTTCCTCTGCCTGCAGTACATAGGTGTATTTATTTTTTCCTTTTGGAATGTTGTACTGCTGGTGCTACCATAGTTATTTTTTCGTAGAGGTGTTTTTCCTCCTGGGAGCCTGGCAGAAGGCTATGGACCCTCCCTCAGAGGGGACTCATCCTCCAGCTGCACCATTTCCTTGCCCAACCCCCTAGATCCCCCATGGTTTCCCCCCTGTGGCAGGGCTGAGGCGAAGAGGTGCCAGCTCTTCCCCACCCCAGAGTGAAATCCAGACATCAGGAGAGCCGGAATGGGGCACTGGTGCAGCCATCATGGAGCCCCCCCAGCTCCTTTTTTCTCCTTTTCTCCCTGCCCCCTCCCCACCATCAGCATACATCGGCGATGTGCCTTCCTGCTCGCATCTCCCCCAGCTACCACCAGAGGGTGATCGATGAGCAGAAGGCAAGCCCTCCCTCCTGAGAGAGGAAAGCAGTCCTCTGGATGCTCAGTTCTTTCTCCCCCCCCTGCTGACCCCTGGTGGCCAGGACTCATTCCCAAACCTGGGTTTCCAGTGTGGCTGAGGTATGGCATCCAGCACCTCAACCCTTAGCACCACCAGACCGGCTTTGGTGCTACCATAGTTAAATATTGCTGTCACGGTTACCAAGATGGCAGCTCCCCTTCAACACACACACACACACACACACACACACAGACATATGGCATTAAAATCTTGTTTATTTGTTGCTTCTTTTCTATTTTCCCTCTGTATGAACCATGCAGAAGTCTGGGTGAATAGCGAGAGAGAGGCCATGGGTTTGTGAGTGCATGACCATGATCTACTGACCACTAATGGCATTACTTTTCAAATGAAGCAAATAAAATCACTACCTACCTTTTTATTTTGCTTCTCTTTCCAGTTCAAGATTCATGTCGAACTGCAAGTTGTCAACAGAGCGGCCAGCTGAGACAAAATGAGCGAGTGAGAAGCATGACTTGCAAGCAGCATGGGGGGGGTGCTGAAGTCAAGGAGAGAGTGAGTCAGAAGAGAGCCACAACTGGACAATTGGGTAAGCAGGCTGAGCAGCTTCAAAGAGGTTTAGCAGGAGAAGAATGTTCATGGTTTTCACATTTCATAAAGAGCAACACTTCTGTACAAATCCAGGTGGGTGTACGAAAAACTGAAAGTACTGAAGCGGAGGAGCAGCATGTTGTAAATACTGTAATTTACAAAAAAGAAACAAGCATTTGTCAATGCCGAATATTTGTTTGCTGGTATTAGCATTAGAAAATTCAGGAGTTAGACAGATGCAGAATGGGAATGGCAGTGAAGTATTGAACTTCACGTCAACCCCACCTCCACCCAGCAGAGACAGACAGGCATTGGGTTATGCGTTTGGGTCATTGCCTATAACGTTCATGCCATTTCACCTCACCCTATCAGGCAGACACTGACAAATGTTGAGGTGTGCCTTGGGGTGTTCGGCTTTACAGTCACCCCATTCCATAAGGACATATGCTGAAATGGGTGCAGTATAGGAGAATGGGGTGAACTCTGGAGCTGAATAATCCAAGGCACACCTCAATGCCTGTCACTGGCTGCAGGGTGGGGGGGTGGAATGGCATAAGCAGTACAGTCGGCAATCCAAAGGCACACCTCTGATGCCTGTCAGTCAGTACAGGGTAGGACTTTATGGTTAGAAACCCTAACACCCCGGGTGTTTGATGGTATTTGCACTACAAAGTTTCAACATGGCCTTTTTGTGACCCCCACCTCATGAAAGCATTTGGGACCTCTTCTCATGAACAGTGGCACTATGATTTTATTAATGTGTCCCGAACTTTGAGTTGCCACAGCAACCGTGCCATTGTGCGTCAGATGTACGAAAACACAGACTAGGCAGGATGTGAAGAATGGCAGCTGTACCATTCACAGGGAGGTGTGAAGAGATGGTAATGTTGAAAATCTGTAGTGAAAATATTAAAAATGCTCGAACTTCTGAGCATACTTGGAAACTGCACAACACATGCACGTAACACAGTCATTTAGTGGAATTATTTCACCAGATTTTCAACATAGGCATATTGTGACCTCTGCTCATGAACACTTTAACTATAATTTTCTTAATCTGTCCTGAACATTGATTTCCCACAGCGACTGCGCTATTCTGCGCCAGATGTGTAAATGCATATTTCAGGCAGGATATAAAAAATGACAGCTGTACTGTTTATAAGGAGGTTTGAAAAAAAATGCCAATGTTGAAAATCTGGAGTGAAAATATTAAAAATGCGCCAAATTATGAGGGTGCATGGAAACTGCGCAGCGTATGCTCGTAACAGTCATTTTATGGACTTTTGTCACCAAATTTTCAACACAGGCATTTTAGCACCTTGGCTCATGAACAGTGTCACTGATTTTCTTAAGCTGTCCCAAACACTGATTTCCCACAGCAACTGTGCTATTCTGCGTCGGAAGTGCAAAAACACATTTTGGCCAGGATGTGTAAAATGACAGCTGCGCTGTTCATAAGGAGGTGTGGAAAAATGCAATGTTGAAAATCTGGAGTGAAAATATTACAGATTCACAAAGTTATGAGTGTGCGTGGAAACTGCACAACACACGCTCGTAAAACAGTCACTTTTTGGATTTTTTCGCCAAATTTGCAACATAGGCTTTTTGAGAGCCTACCTCATAAACAGTGGCACTGTCATTTCATTAATTGGTCCTGAAAGGTGATTCCGCACAGTGACCGTGGAATCACCTTTTGGGACCGAATAATGTCATGACAGTGACTGAATTCATGAGGAGGGGTCCCAATACCCCCCACGCTGAAAATTTGAAAATACCCCCCAATAACCCAGTGTTGAAAATTTGGTGCCAAAATTCCCCAAAATGCCCAAGATATCCACATAAGTTGAAAAAAAAAAAAAACATTTATGCCATTATACGGCTTACTGGTATTTCTTCAGTTCGCGGTCAGCTTTGAAGAGTGCAGATGTGTTCCCGGTCCACTGAAGATCATCATGCTAGACTCCAGAGGTAAGTATGGGGTGAAAGGGGTGTGTATGGAGGGGGGTGCAGTGGGTGGGTGCAGGTTGGGGAAGACTCAACAAGAGAACGTTTTCTAATTTACAGGTTTAAAAAAATCATCATAACATTGCTGGAAGGTTTTCTTATTTACAGGGACTTTTGGCATGCTGGGGTGGACTCCCAGCATTCCACCTGAGTGTTTTTTTGGGAGGGCTGTAGCCAACAGGGATTGGACACCCCCGTCAGCACATACGAGTGTGGAGGGATCGGTACCTCCTTGGCACAACAAATAGGGTGCCATTATGCTGATGGGGAGGGCTCCCCCATTGGCAAATGAACTGGGTCGGGGGCATGTCGACAGGGGGATTGGGCACCCCCAGTCATCTTTCATGGGGCTCTGAGGTGGCAGCATAAGCTGCTGCCATGTTTAGGGAAATGTTACACCAGGCAAGGTACCACCCTGCAATGACGAGTTGCTCCCTCATTGCAGCAGAATGGCTGACACTGCAATGACGAGGCTGCCCCTCATTGCAGCAGCCACATCGTTTCAAGTTGGTGGAACTTCTGCAGAACCAGTGTCATCAGGACACTGGGCCTGCATTGGGTGAACAGTACCAAGCCCACAAATGCAGTGCCAGCATTGGCTGCCACAGTGCTACACCTCCACAACCTGCTTCTCTCCTAAGCTGCCACATAATGCTTCTTGCACATGCTTGCTTATTTACCCTGCAGTATATGTTCCCCTGTTGAGCTGCCAATTGCATTAGAGGACAGTGTGCAATGACTGCTGATGTGGGGGATCAGACTGAATTTAAAAAAAATGTAAGTGAGGAAACAAGTGGCAGGCAAGGGCCAAAGGGCAGAGGATAGATCTCATACAGTAGAAAGAAATCAGACAAAAAAAAGTCATGAACACACAGATTTTATTTCTGTGTGTGTGTGTGTGTGTGTGTGTGTGTATTGTGTTTTGGTGAAGGAGCTACTGTGTTAGGGAATTAGGTACTGAAAAAGAACTGCTAAGAGGGGAAAAATGGCACCATTTTATTTGTTTCAAAATTGTAAGTGGCTCAAGGATTCCTGTGGATGTCCAGTGTCCTGTTTGTCGGCATTTGTTTTTAGTTGTGCATTAGACACTTCTAACACATAACTATCAATCCATCAAGGCACAGGATTTTCCCTTCCCATTTTACAAGGTAAGATTTATTCATGCCTGGTGTGGTTCGGTTATAAGGCCATAGGTTGGGTGACTATACAACACCAGAATTGAGTAAATCCCACCATAACCCACATTCTGGAATGGATTATTGCAATCATACAACTGGTAGGAAGTGAATGTTTAATAAAAATGTAAAACTGTTATTTATTTAACAAAACGTTTTCACTTATTTTTGTGCTATATCCTGTGTGTTAAATAGATCTCTTTTGATAGGCAGAATATTAAGGAGCCCCCCCACCAAACTCAGAGACATATGGTTGCAGGAATAAGATGTTTATTTATTTATTTATTAATAACAGGGATACAAGATAGTGAGAGACAGACAGAGAGAAACAGAGAAAAGAGGGAGACAGAGAAAAAAGAGGGATAAATGACATATGCCAGAAGAGATGAGTGGCTGGGAAAGCGAGGTGTGAAAGGGAGAAAGCAAGAGAGAGAGAGAGAGAGAGCAGCAGCATGAGTGTCACTGTCTTTTAGTACTGTGAGTGCTGGTGATGAATCAGGAACGTACTTTATTTTATTATTTTTAGTTTTGCCATTGGGTAGCATTAAAGCCCTAGTGAAGTGTAGTTAAGGGCTTATCATGTCAGTGTTGCAGTTAGAAGTGAAATGCAGGCAGAGGGTTGATGATAACGTGGGTGGTGGAAGACAACTGCAGTTTCACTTTGCCCCACATTCGCATCAGCCCTGTTTAGTACTGTGTGAGCTCTGGTGATTATGCAGATCAGTCGGAAGCCGAGATGTATTTTTGTTTTTCAGTTTTGTGATCAGGCAGCATGGGAGTCCTTGTGAAGTACTGGCAGAAGTTGTACAGATTGATGCCGGGGGGGGGGGGGAGTTGCTGGTAGCTGGGAGGGGCTGGGGAAACTTGCAGTTTTACTTTGACCCACATTTATGGTTTCTTAGCCCATTATTAGCAGAGAAATTAAGTAGCTTACAAATGATTCAGTAAGGTCATTTATGCAGTGTGAGTATTTGAAAACATCTATTTATTTAAGTTTTTAAAATAAGACTTGCAGTAAAGCATGAATCAGGATGGTGTCAAAACTAAAACTTTTCGGACTATATAGAGTGTCCTGATTTTTGGTAATGTAAATTGGTCTGCTGGCACTTTACCCATGGATTTTGGTGAGAATTACGCTTTTACCCATGGGTAAAGATTCCAGTTGACCTGAACGCCACACCTCATGCTATGCCAGTGACCCAGGTTCGGGAACTACCTCGGGTCTTCGGGGTGCTGGCATGGGGGGGGGAGTGGGAGCAGGATTGAATGTTGGCTCTCCTCTTCCGGGTAAGGGGTGGGGTCACCCGCCCGTAGTCCCACCATTACCAGATGTAGGTTCAGTGCCAGTGCAGGCAGTCCACGGTGCAACTGGAAGGAAGGGGTGTCCCAAATGGCATGCATGCATGCCTCTACAAGCACATGCTACATCGGGGACTCATGGGTGTAGGGACCAGGAGAAAATCTACAAAAACCCAGAAACTGCATATGAAAAGGAAAAAAGAAAAAAAGATGTCAGTTGACCAAATAGGTTGCTAGATTTTGAGACTCCATTGTATAATGTCTTGTATTCTGGGTTGCTTCTAAAAATATGCCCTTGGCCTAGTGTGCTAACAGTTAACAAAAATGTTGATAAAATATTCAGCCTTCAGCCTTGTACTTTGCCCACTCTGCAATCAGGAGATTATTGCCTCATATAGTGATGGCACTATTATTGAAATAGTAACAAGAGTATGAAAAGTGAAAATATTTATGCTACATGTTTAAAGTATGAGTGGCTATTTATTAAAAGCCAATAAATGAATTTCAACCATTTTGTGGTGTGATAGACAGCAGCAGCATACTCACTGAATGTACACAGTTACACACTTTACATCAGAATTTCCTACAGGTGATAAGGAAAGGATCTCTGAAGGGCTAGAAGTGGACACTAGTCCTTTTTCAGAGGAGAGAGTTCTAAAGGGACTCACTAATCTGAAAGTAGACAAAGTAATGGGACCAGATGGGGTACATCCTAGGGTACTGGGTGAGCTTAGAGAGGTACTGTCTGCACCTCTGATAGTACTACTCAACAGATCACTTGAAATAGGTGTGGTTCCAGAGGACTGGAGGAGGGCAGATGTAGTCTCACTTTGTGAAAATGGTAGCAAGGAGGAGGCTGTCAAGTATAGATATAGACCAATCAGCTTCACATCAGTGGTGTGAAAGTTAGTGAAATCACTGCTGATTGTGAGGATAGTTTAATATCTTGAATCAAATGGGGTTACAAGAGCTGAGGCAGCATAGATTAATGGTTAGGAGATCTTTTCTTATGATTATGATAATTTCTTTGATTGAGTGACCAAGAAATTAGATCAGGGTGGAGTGGTAAATGTAGCTTATATAGACTTCAGGAAGGCATTCAACTCAGTTTTACACAGACATTTATTAAGGAAGCTGAATAGCCCAGGAGTGGGTCACAAGGAGGTGATGTGGGTAAAAAATAGGTTAGGAGATAGGTGGCAGAAGGTGGTTCACTCCAAGAAGGGGGATGGTGACAGCAGGCTGCCTTAGCTATCGGTACTGGGACCAGTCCTCTTTAATGTCTTTATAAATGATATTGTAGAGGAGCTGGAGGGGAAGGTCTGCCTATTTGTGGATGGCACCAAATATGCAATAGGGTGAATACTCTGGGTGGGGGGGGTGGAAAGGATGAACAGACACCTGAGAAAACTTAAGGAGTGGTCAAGAGTACAGCAGCTGGGTTTTAATATGAAAAAGTGCAAAACAATGCACTTGAGGCACAGAAACTCATGGTCAGAGTACAAAATGGGTCAAGTGTTGTTGATGACCACCAAGGAGGAGAGAGACCTAGGATTAATAATTTCTGATTACCTAAAGGTGGCTAGGCAATGCAACACAGCAGTTGAGAGGGCTAGCGGGGTGCTGTAGTGCATAGGGAGAGGCATCACCAGCAGAAGGAGGGAAGTGGTGCTGCCTCTGTATAGATCACTAGTAAGACCTCACTTAGAAGATTGTGTTCATTTCTGGAGGCCACATCTCCAGAAGGATATAAGCAGAGTGGAGGCCATCCAGACGAGTGCAACTAAAATTGTGTGGAGTCTTGATCACAAGTCCTATGAGGAGAGACTGAAGGAACTAAATATGTACACCCTGGAAGAGAGAAGGGATGGATGATATGATAGAAACCTTTAAATACCTCATGGGGGTAAATAAGGTACAAGACGGAAGTCTTTTTTTCAGACTAGAAGCTGCACAAGAACTAGTGGACATGCTGTGAAGCTGGAGGAGGTAGAATGAGGAGAGATGTAAATAAGTTCTTCACAGAAAGGGTGCTGGATTCATGGAATAGCCAACCAGCTGAGGTGGTGGGGTGAAGACAGTGATGGGGCTCAAGAATGCATGGGATATGCATAACGGGATCCTAGTGAAAAGAAATGGGGATAAGAGATAGAGATCAAGCAGAGTCTATGGTGATACTGTAGGTAGGAAAAAATGGGCAGACTAGGTGGGCCAAGCAGTTCTTATCTTACGACAAATTCTATGTTTCTGTGTTTCTGAATTTTGAAACAACATTCTTCAACAGCATCACTAAGCTGAATGAGGTTACTTTGCCATTTTAAGCCAAATTCAGACTTATTAAACTTTTACTCATTGGAAAAGGTGGTGATTAGGGCTGTGTAAGTGTCTTTTCATGAATATTCCATGAGTATGTAATTAGGGACTTGAAATATACAGGTATTCATTTTTTGGTCAAATAATTAAAAAAAAGACTGACTAGGTGGCCCAATTCCTAGTTCCATGGCTACCTTCAACTTTCAAGTAATCTTCTACCCTCACTCTTATCCTACTGGGTAAATTAAAAAAAACTATCTCACATACTGCCAGCCTTTTTCCCCCATCCAACACCATCTTTCTCAATCTGCTCTTCTTTACATCATTCATTCCCTATGTCCTCTGATGGCAAAAAATGTATAATTGTCACTACTGTGCCTCCCCTGCCCAGTCCATGAGGAAGTGGCAATATAGTCAAATCCCAGAGTTCCATCAGACCCCCACACACCAACTCAAGTCTTTTTTCTTGTAAACTTTATTTATTAAAAAGTTTCCAGTAGTACATGTTCACATATTAGAGTGCAGGAAAATACATAATCACATTACGGTATTACAGAAAGTAATGTGAGGAAGAATGAAACCGATATTTAATATATGGATTCTCAAATTAATAGTATCCTAAACCATACAAAAAATTTGTGGCAATACCATCACTCCTAGTGTGATAATGCTACAGTTCACAACTGACAATTGTATTGTTCAGAGCCCATAATATTATTTGGAGCTCTGAACGATACTATTATCAATAAAACTGAAAAGTGCAAGTGCAGGAGTCTCTCACACCATGTTATGCTAGCACTGTCAATCACACAATAGCATCCTCTATGCGACCGATGATTGGCCACTTTGTTTCTCTGGGTGGGCAGATCAGTTTAAAAAACATGGCAGCTGTCTCACTTAGCGACCTCCACATTTCCCCATTTTTTTCCTTTTTCTTTTAACTGTACCAAAAACAGACTTTATCTGGTGGATCCTGCATACCCCAAACAAAAGAATTGGTAGGACTGCCTACCAAATGCAACTTGAGGAGGAAATTAAACAGGCCTTAAAGACCCACTTGTGGTATCAAGCATATCCCAGCTGATATTTTATTGAATTTTATGAACTGAATATTTATTGTATTTGTGTTTTATATTACTGTTTTTGTGTAAGCTTAGTCTGATGGCGCCTTGGTTTTAGAAAGGCATGGTATAAGTAAAATATATTATTATTTTTATTATTATTATTATTATTATTATTTTAATTAGAAGTTTACAAGGTACACCCTGCTTATGGGGGAGGGCACAAGACTATGTGGAGGCCGGCCAGCCAGGACAGAGAGAGTCCTTCACCTCAGTGGCCGACCATCCATTTCAAATCTCTGAAAAATAGAAAAAACTTGGATCCATATTTAAAAAAAAAATAGATAAATAGCTGTGTATTACTGGTAAGCAATACCATCTTGAGGTTCTGGACACAGGAACCTCTTGAGCTTCATGCTTGAGTTTCCTGCATGTCCAGAACCTCTGAATGGTATTACTCACTCATAATACACAATCACCTATCCATTATTCTCTTTATATACCATGTCAGACATTATTTAATGTGAGGACAACAAAATACATCAGTGGAGACTAATTTCCTGAAGGGTGATGCCCATGAGAGCAGATGCTTTCAGATCTTGTCACTTGTTATTTCTCTCCATCTTTCCCCAAAATATTCTGACGCTTCCCACTTCTCAACAAGGTAAGTGCAAATGTTCACAGCCAGTACTAGACTAGGAAGACACCAGACTCTATTGCCTTTAGAAGAAGAGGATCTCAGATTATAGCACATTTTTCTGTTCGGTTTAACTCATTCACTCTACAGGAGCTCTTTGAGAGTTCCACCATGTATGTTCTGTATACTGTTAACACTACATCCTGGGCCTTTCTAAGCAAAATCAAGCCATAATCAGTATGTCACAAAATAAATGTGAATACCTCATGAACCGTAAATGCTACACTCAAAGTATGAGTAGCAAAGTTGTTCAGTACAAAATTACATTTCCAATAGTGCTATGCAATTAATTATACGCAATTTCTTTTATTTTCTATATTAGGCAAAATAGCAAAACAAGTGTTTTTTTCAATAAAAAGTCAACATAAACCATTTTTGGTACGAAAATATGTAACATATGAATAACAAATTAAACATACATACATTAGATGTAGGTACAAAAGTAATCTGGTGCTAAAAAGCAATTTATCTAATATAAAACATATTTTTCCCCATTTTATTCAAGAAGCTTAGGTGAAGCTTGAGAGACAAATGTCAGCCACACACACCATCCCATAAACAAATGTGAATAACTCCTAAAGTATATGTGATACACACAAAATACAGTATCACTTGCAAAGTTGTTCAGCACAAAATTACCTTTCTAATGGTGCTATACAGTTAATTTTAATCAATTTGGTTGTAAGTAACAGAGAAATAGTACTGATGACATGAGAAATGTCCAGAGCACACTGGAAATCTTTGTCTGCCGACTGAAGTCATTGTGGGAGACAAAGGGGATGATTTGGCCGCCACCTACAGGTGTTTCCAGGAGGTAAAGAGTTAAGATGATATACTGTGTTCTCTCCAGTTAGAGACAAAAACATCTCTTTGTTTGTCTACTGTGCAACAGTAGCAGTGTTACTTCCCAGCTAGATTTGGGCTATTGTCTTTTTCACATTTACCAGGGCAGGCTACCATAAAGTGCTTGTAGGGGACTCAGGAGTTAGTGGAAGACACTTTGCACCAAGTAGAAATTTGGTGTGAGATGATGGTAAAGTTGTCAAAAGGACCAACTTATGATGAAATGGACCGCTGTCCAAAAAGTCAGTACTTCAGGCCATCAGTGTCATGTGGGTAAAGTTCTCATTTGCTATTTTACTGTACATGTGGGACATAAGGGGTCATGGGTAGGGTGTCACTCATATTCTTTTTAGGCATATAGGAAGGTCCTTTGAGGAAATTATAGTGAATTTTCCTAAGCATGTTGCTCATGCAGCATGAAAAGGTAAAACATATGACTCTAGAAAATTCCTCCTTTGTAAGTTTTATGCCAAGATCCTGCTTCCAACTACAGTATGTCTCAAGTCAAGAAATCACATAATGCAACACCCGAGTGCTGCTTTACCTATTTTCTTGTGTCTGTATGCTAAGCTAGCACCCATTCATTTCCTTGAACATGTGTTCTCGTCTGTGTTTCTGCTCTGTTTCAAGTCTGTTGTCAGTGAGGATGAGCTATTGAGCAAGTCTTTTACTATGTACCCTCTTACCAAACCAGGCAATTCCTATGCCCCTTATGGGCCAAAACATGCTGTTTTGCCCTTTTGGACTCCTGATCCATAATGGGTAGGGACAAGAGGTATAGTAGTAGTAGTAATAATCATAGTAGTTGAAGCAAAATGTTTATATTTATCCAGGACTGGACAATTACAACACAGTCCTACTTTTAAAGTCATTCTGTTTTATACTGTATCAAGAATACATTCAGGGTGGCCTGACCAGGAACTCAGATGAGAGCATAGTCTCAGTGCACTGAGGAAATTGGCACTATATCTCCTCCATCCAGCTGCAAACTTTATTAAAACTAGCTCCAGCAGTCTTACTCAGCTCCACAAATGTTTGCCCTCCCAAAATTGGCAAGGAAGCAGATGCAGATCCAGTTTAAAACAGCTGTACAGCCTAAAAGAGGAGGGCCTGTAGAGTCACAACATCACCCACTCACGTGGACAGGAGCAGGAGAGCCTTCCTTCTGTTCACTACCAGCAATGGCTCAGCAACTGAGACTGAAACCTACATTAGAAGCTCTGATTTATGAACACTGGACCAAACTTAGTGCAAGATTTGAAAATCTAAATACTCAGTTTGCTCACCTTCAGCATGGAGATAGTTGTCTCTCATGGGAAGCGGCTTGATGAGTTGGAAAACTGACTGGGGGGAGGACAAGAGAATCAATCAAAAGAACTGGCATCAGAACTCTTGCAAGCACACAAGCTGATCAGTTTTCTCACAGATACACTGGATGACCATGAAAACAGACTGCCAGACTAACATCTGAGTAGTGGTTCTCCCTGAGGGACTTAAAGTTTCTGACACCCTGGCTTTCCTTGCAACCTGACTCCCAACCACATTGAATCTGCTGCTGGACACTGTACTGGAGGTTCAGAGGGCCCACCACTCTCTGGGGAAGAAAAAAAAAACACCCATGTAACACCTGCACCACTTTCTAGTTAAATTCCTGAGGTATCATGATTGCCAGTTATGGCTCCAAACAGCCCCAAATGAGGAACCATCAAGACTGACAGCAACATACTTAGTACCTTCCCAGAGTTTTTAAATGATGTGGCAAGACTTCAATGCAGTATAGAAATGGCTGCACAAAATCCTCTGGCAATTCACCCACGTCTGTCTCTCGTACCTTATAATCTAGTGAGAAGACATGCCACCAAAGTTATGCACCAAACTGGACTTAGCTATGCTTTATATTCACACTGAAATGGCAGCAAAGGAGGGCCAGTCCTCACAGAGGAGGAATTGTCCCTCGGCATGAGCAGCATGACTTTGAGGTATGATTTGATAAGCTGCTGGGTGGACTTGGGGGAGATGCCTGGGGGCTTGTAAAATATCCCCAGGAATATGGTAGGCCAGTAGACTTGGTTGCACAACCTGTAGCTTGTACAAGATGGCTGCCTAGGTGGTTTGCTAGCCACCAAAGCTACTAGATTCCTGAATTCTGAGGGTCCTGCACTTGATATGGCAAGATGATGTGCAGTCAACATTGCCATGGCAGGAATTGGGAGCTGGAACCTCAAGCACAGAAGGGAGCTAAGAAATCAGACCTGCTTTTCTGGTGAGCGCCACTACCCCATCACCATTGTCTCACTCCACAGACTTTCACTAAATCAAGAAAAAGTACTGGAGCTGTAATATTTACATTACAACTTGTGCTTTCATAGGTGGATGATAGACAATCTGTTGAACATGGAACTATCTAATGCCTTGTGGATGCAGGGCCTCTCTTTGATTGTGTCACCAACATGTATGGTTTGCAAGATCTTCTTTCCTGTGGTCCCAATTTAGGGATTGCCAACTGGCAATAACAGACTAAAAGACGAGTCAGTATGCACAACCTTAACTGTGGGTGGAACTCTTGAACTTAACGCAGGAGTTACATGGGCATGTCCCTGGGTCCTATACAACCAACTCCACTGAACATTTTTGAACTCCATTTAACTTCATTTTAGTGGTTGAACATTAATTGTCACTGTACAGTTGATAAGAATGTTTTTATTCACTCTCCTGATTGCATATTCTTTCTGATCAATTGCAAGAATTGCTGAGCATCACATACTGTATATGGAGGAGGGAGTAAAAGGGGACCGGTTAATGTAAGGAACCCTTAATAGGGTCATGCAGAGATGGCCGTCTACCTTTCACTGAGCACCAGGTGTTTTGTCTCTAATCTTTTATATATTGCTATTGAGATGTGAATTGGTATCCCTGGGGGGACTGTGGAGGTATACTGTATTTGGTGCCATTTGAGGAGGTGCACCATGGCGTGAAAACACCAGTTGCTGATTTCCAAAGGATGGTGAAAAGTTACACCATTCTGCCACTGTGGCCTAGATGATTGCTGCCTTCCCTCAGCTGGCCCATAACATGGAGGGTAAGGAAAATGGACCCTGTGGAAATTCACAGAGGGAGTGAAGGTAACCGAAAGGGTACCCGGTCTGATGAGTGCTACATTAATAGTGCCAGTCTGTAGAGTGCTAGTCTGTAGAATGCTACAAGGGACAGCGAGAAGGGATTTACAGAGCTAGCCATATGTGCACCACTGGTCACTTTCCATAGTACCAACATATGGACAAGGGCAGCAGAATCTAGGAGCATGGCCAAGCTGCTCCTGTGGCGTGAAGGGCTGTGGCACAGAGCAGCTCAGCCAGCAGGAGTGGAAACCAGGGCTCTAATCCTGGTCTCTGACATTTTTAACATAGTGGGACTTTTCCTTTTTTTTTTTTTTTTTTTAACATGGGGCCATGGAAACAGTATTCCATGGCCCTATGAATTTTAACTTCCTCCAGGATCCGCTCTCTCTCAGAGTGAGAATCATATATTTGGCATGGAGGTGTGTGGAAGGCAGAGCCCCCTACAAAAACAAAAACAGCACTACTTTTACAGTGCACTCCTTACCGATGCTGTTGTCAGCTCTTTTTGGAACCAGTGGCAACTAAAAGAGTGGATCTGCTGGGTGAGCTGTTTGCCCAAGGCGACCACCTGGAGCCATTTGCTCCAGGGAGAGCAGTTGAGTGGGGAGGAAAGAAGTTGGGGAGTGGGGTTTGGGGTACCTTGTAGCACTGCAGTTCTCTGTATGTTTTCCTTAGGCATTGCTATTCCATTGTGGGGGGGATACGTTTGTTTACGGAGACTAGCCGGGTTACCAGTTCAGAGTTTGCTCTTTTAATGCAGTTCAAATTTCTGTTATGCAGAGTGTATGAGACAGGGTAAGGGCAGTGGGTGGCACTGGGAAGGGGACTCTAGGCCACCCTAGAAGATACTCAATAGACTGAAGACATTAGTAATTTAAATGCTTTAAGTTGGAATGTAAATGGTTTAAAATTGGTGGTGAAATGAAAGAAGGTACTAACATACATGAAAAAGGTAAAGCTGACATCACTTTTCTGCAGGGTACCCATATGGTCAAAAAGGAGACAGAAAAGTTGGAAAAGTCATGGTGGGGGTTAATTGTTGGCAGCTGGTTTCACAACAAAGGCAAGGGAGTGGTGGTGTGGTTCTGTCTGGGTCTATGCTCCAACCTCCAAGGTGCCAAATGACAGACTTGTAGGGGTGATTCCCTCTTGCCATAGTGGATGGGGGAGGTGAACAGCTTGAAGTGTCCACTATGTGTGGACCCAGTTTTGATAGCCTAGAATTTTTCTGCAAGCTTTCCCTCACACTAACGGAATTCTCCATTGAAGTTTTATTGGGAGGAGATTTCAATACACCCAGGGACCCAAGGCTCAACTACTGAGCCCCATTATTGAGGCCCCGAAGAGCTCCACAAACAGGCAGATGGCTGTGGGATGGCTATGGTTGATGTGTGAAGGTTCCAGAACTCTATGAGCAAGGGATTCTCTTTTATTTCGCAAGCTTATAAACTCTACACAAGAACTTGATGCTATCTTTCTGTCCACCACTTTGCTCCATTTGGCCCAGATAACTTCCTATGGACCACTATTGGTACCTGAACATACCCTTCTGCAGGTGCCTGTATGTTGGGATTCAGACCCACCCTCACCCCAGCAGTAGAGACTGGACTCCAGATTACTGCTTGATGCAGATTTCAAGGGCCAGATGCTGGAGGCCTTGCAAGAGTTCCTGATTTTAATAAAGAAGATATTTCTGTCTCTGTGTATTGGGAGGCCCTAAAAGCCTAAGCCAGAGGGATAGCAATTTCCTTCACTTCCCACAAAAGGAAGACTGATCAGGTGTCTAAGAAGGAGTTGCAGGATAAGGTGCTGTTCCTAGAAATAAAAGACTCAATGGGAATATGACTACCAAGAAACTGGAGGAGCTTTGTACCCTTAAATGTAAACATAACCAGCTCATTTCTTCCCAAATAGATTGGAGTCTAATCCTTGCTTGGACAGGGGTCCATTTCAATGGTGATAGAGTGGGAAAATGGATGGCTTGGCAGCTAAAAGCATAAGAAACTTCTTGTACTATTCAAGCATCGCCATGCTGGATGGCACAGTATGCCCTAAGCAAGAGGATATTGGTTAGTCCTTTAACCACTTCTACTCCACATTATACAACACAGAAGTAATGCCGGATATGCCCCCCCCAATAAGTTCCTAGCCACTATAAGGCTGCCCTCCCTGTCTGATGACCAAAGAGAGAGAGAGAGAGAGACTAGATCTAATCCCCTCCAGCTCTGAACTCCATAGCGCAGTAATGTCCCTGACATAGAGCAGGGCCTCTGAGCCCAACAGGCTGCCAGCAGAATTTTATAAAATGTTTTAGGAGTGTTTATAACATCCCTTACAGAATATTATTTTGGAATCCCTGGAGTTAGGGGAGTTACCTCTGTTCCAGTGCATGGCCATGATCACAGTCCTCCATAAGATGGGTAAGGAGCCTACCCAGTGTGTGTCTCCTATCACCCAATCTCACTGCTTAATATAGACTATAAAATAACAGCAACTTTTCTAGTGGGCTGCCTGGAGGAGGTCCTCCCTGGAATTGGTTCACAGTAGTAGTGGTAGTAGTTTTATTTATTTGTGGCACCCTTCCCCAGATGCCCAGGGTGCCATTGCAAGAACAATAAAATACAAGATTTACTGTAATACAGTACACACTCAACTCTGTTCAATAGGATTAAAATAAAAAAATATATACATTTAAATACGTATAGCTATTGTACTTATTTATCTCCAAATGCTTGCATTAATTAAAAAAATGTCAGACCCTGTTTAAAGGCTTCAACTGAGGTGGCTTCCGTCAAAGTCCTAGGCAAGGAATTGCATAGGATTGGGGTTGCCACCTCAAGTGCCCAATCCCTGGAAAATTGTAATCATGCCCTCAGGACTACCAGGCAGCCTTCCTTGGCTGTGACCGAAGGATATATAAAGGGCACGCAGGCCAGACATAATATTCAGAAGGCAGTCAACATCATGTGAACATGGTAAAGGGGTGCTGCTCATCCCAGTCTCCAGGCTCTGGATGTGGAGAAGACCTTTGTCTGGGTCTAGTAGCCCTTCATGTTTGTTGTACTGGAGCAGTTTGGGCTGGGGCCACTTACTAAACACTGGATAGGGGCCTTATACAATGCCCCTAAGGTGCAGGTTCTCACCAACAGTTACCTTTCACAGGCCTTTCCCCCCGACTAGGAGAATGAGACAGTATCCTCTTTATTGTTTGTCCTCACCATAGAGCTCCTGGTAGTGGCCATATGAGAAAATCCTATTATACAGGGCTACCAGCACCTAGGCACTGATCATAAAATTTCCCTGTCTGTAGATGATGTCCTCCCCTGCCTGACCAATCCTGATGTCTTGCTGTCAGCTCTGACAGACCTCTTGAAACTATACAAACCTATAGCAGGACATAAAATCAGTCGGTCCAAGTGTGAGTGGCTACAATTGGAAAAAGCAAGAACAGTGCCACTGCAGGTCTCAGGAGTGACTTTATACCCCATTTCCAACTTAAAATACCTGGGCATACTTTTACCAAATACGATCTCCCAGCTTGCTGCTGCTCATTATCTACCTCTTCTCCAGAAGATAAAGGTAAACTACAAAAGGTGGAAAACTCCTCCTATATTTCTAATAAGCAGAATAAACACAATTAAAATTTGTATTTTATCTTTATGCTTGTACCTCTTTCTAACTTTGCTGATAACTGTACCTCTAAAGTACTTCACTGCAATTAAAGGATGCCTAACCAGTTTCCTATGGCAAGGTAGATGGGTTAAAATTAACCAGTCCACCCTGTGGGCACAATGAAATGGGGGAGGGGGAGCTAAACCTCCCAAACTTTCTTTTCTATTATGCTGCAGCCCACCTGTCCTCAGTGAAAGATGTACTGAAATCAGAAGGGGCTCAGCCTGCTTGGGTAGCCCTGGAACCTCAGGAATGGAAAAAAAAAAAAGATACGTTCAGAAGAGGACAATACTGGCACGTGAACAACAACATTACCATATTCAAAACATTAACATTGGTAAATGAATGTTCTTTTACAAATTCTTGCAAAAATACATTACATATTTCAATTATCTAGTTTTTGGGGACAAACCATTAGGTTCCTAGCTGCTCAAACAGTTCTTCTAACTGCACTTCCAGCTCAGAAGCTAACATAGCTGATCTCCTGCACACTTGGGGGTGCGTGTTGCCTAGGTGATATTGAATGACATGAGGCAAGCTGTCATATACAGCAGGATCATGAAACAGCTCACTGATGTCTAAACATCAGTGAGCTTCTCTGTCTATCTGTGATCAGTCACTGTGATTCAGATGCTCTTCCTGAATGCCAAGAAAACTGTCTCCATGACCTTCAGCACAAGGTAGAGGCTTTCTTGGCTCCCCTCCCTCCCCACTTTCTACACCCTGGATGGGACGATGCTGGATGACTTCACTTCCTTTAGATACCTTGGGTATGGCTCGACCAATGGGTGCCCTGTTCCACAACCATGGTTGCATCCCACTTCCAGCCCACCGTGAAATAGTACAGAAAATGATTCACCCTATTTTTGGCTGCAGTGATGTAGTCTACAGTGCAGCACCCAAATCTACCCTAGCCAGACTGGATACCATCTTCCACTCCTTCTGCTGCTTAGACCTCGACTGTCGTCCTACCACTCACCACTGCATCATCTACCATTCCTTGGGCCTCCACTCACTGCAGGATCAGAGGCAATCCCACTGCACCAGTTTCATGGCTAAGTTCTGGTCCCAGTCTCTGCCCCAGTACCTCTCTTCTGTACCATCATTACTCCCCCCCTCCCTGACCACTCACTCAGAAATTACAACATCCACTGCCTGTCTATCTCTCACAGGTACAGCTCCGCAGGCCAGGCAGTCTTCTCATACTGCATGCCTAACCTGTAGAACTCCCTCCTCTCAGCCATTCACCACATCTCCTCCACTCACCATCTCATCCCTCTCCCCAAGGCACTCTTCTGCTCCTCCTGTGCACACTATAATCATTCCTCCCATCCCCAAATCTAGACCTGAGCCCTTACACACCTGCCTGGACAACATTGACAGGATATGCTGTTGGTTTGAAATCACTAATTTGGGGCATTGCGGACTAGTTGCAAATTTTAATTTCCATGTGTTTGCATTGTCTAATTTAATTGCCACTGTATTGTAAAATAATTGTGATTGTTGCACACCTTGTTCATATGCTGCTCTTATACATTTTGTTGCTTAAATTCTATATGCTCTCCCATGATCCCCCCTCCCCCAGATGCATCTGGAATCAAGCAGTAGCCTGCTCAGTATGCCTTCCTGGTAAAACTTTGAAATAAATAAATAAGATGGTGGCTGGCCAGAGTGGTGAGCAGAGGGATTCTGTCAGTCACCATCCTTATCAACAACACCTTTGCTTTGGCAAGTGGATAAATTGGGGGGGGTCTGAGTGGGTGTGAAAGAAGGGTTGATAGGAACTGACAGGTGGAGGTAGATGGTAATGAGGGAGGTGGGTCACCAGTCCACAGAGGGAAAGGGTTTTGTCTGCCACAACTTATTTGGATCAATGATCATTAGGGTGGGGGGATGGGGCACTGGACACTAGATAATGCTAGAGGATGGGTTAGGCAAGATTTTTCATGACAATTACAAGAACGGAAAAAAAAAATTACTGCAGCACAAGTTGCATTATAAACAGCAATATAAGGAACACAATGAATATTTGGGCAACAGAGCCCGATGCAAAAACAGAATTGGGTACGAAGGTGGGGGCATGGTTCATAGTAAATCATCATTACATACTAGGACAAAAGAAAGAACAGCCAATAATGTTTTGTGGAACCACTGTGCTGCACTACTGTCTCTATAAAAGTGATACAGTAGAACCATGAATGTACATCACACACTGCGGAAAATAGAAAAAAAACAATAGACAAAAAACATGGATTGCCTGGGAGAATTAAATAAATAAAAAAGCCATATTTTCTGTGGATACACAGCAGCATTAAACTTTATGAAAATATCTATAAATAAACATAATTTGAAAATAAAAATTACACATTGACATCAGAAGAGAAGCTGGACAGGAACAGAAAAAAATTAAGTTAGTGAGAAGCACTTCCTACTTAACTAGTACTGCTGCTTTAAGAACTTGGAATAGAGAGGGCAGTGTTGTGACAAGTATTAGTTTTGGGCTTTTAAAGGGTTAAGAGTAGGTGAGTTTGAAAGGAGGTTGTGTTGGTAAAGATGACTTTAGGAAGGTAAAGGGAATTTGTATTTGCTCCAGGAGAACAAGGGAGAGGGATGGAGGGCAGAATACATTGGGAGGAGGGTTGGCAGTGACCAGTGGCCACCTTAGGAAGGTCAAGGGGGTATTTTTTACTTCTTGTAGCATTTTTGTATTACCAAACACAAATTCCCCCAAATGTGGAAAATGCTTAGCATTTAGTCCTGTGTACCTGTGGTAGACTGACCTCCATTATTTCCCTGTGGTGGGCTGGTATAGGTGTGTCCAAGGAGATATACACAATCTGAGGTCAAATAAAACAGCACAGTTTATTTAACTCAGCTTTATCTCTTACAACCTGTGGCCGCAACCCTTTAACAAACAAACAAAATCCTATTCCTGTCTGGAGTTCTAACTAAACACAGTAATTCCCTCACTACTTCTGGTTACCAGCTACTCTGGTTCCCAGCCCCCATGTAGTACAACAAAGTCCACTTACAATCTTCACACTCCTTTACAAAGGTCTCTGTAGCTTGAACTTGCCCTTTGCAGCACAGCTTCCAGCGTTCCGTCGGTCGGTCGGTCGGTCGGTCTGTCTGTCTGTCTGTCTGTCTGTCTGTCTGTCTGTCTGTCTGTCTGTCTGTCTGTCTGTCTGTCTGTCTCTGTCTCTCTCTTGTGTTGCCTGGGTGGGTTTTATACACTGCCCCTAATTAACATTGACTGCAGCTGTGTTTGATTAGCTCCCTACATGGATGTTTCCACAGCTTTCCCTATCCAGATGCTTCCAGAGTTTTCAATGTTTGATTAGCTCTCTACCATTTGATTAGCTCTGTGTTTGATTAGCATCCTACCTGGATGCTTCCAGAACTTTGTGTAACCATTTTAACATTTCTGAAAAGGGAACAGAGCTTTATCCATTCTTCTGCTGACATAAACTCCCTCTACCACTCTGTCACAGTACCACATTATTCCATGTATTCAGGAATAAATATTGAACAATGAATGGGGAGGTGTGGTTAATGAGGATTGTTACGCACACCCGAGGGGTGTGATGCCCCATAAACCCTGAGGGCGAAGCCCAAGGGGTTTATCTGGCCATCACACACTGAGGGTGTGCATAAAATCTGAGTTCCCAGACTTCACCATATTTCAGTTTTTATATTTACTGGTTAAAGTGAGAACACATAGATATTGGAACAGACAGAGTCCCGACAAGAAGGAGCTTTAGTCTGTAAAACAGAGTGACTTCAATTTCACTTTCACTTTTTCATTTACTGAAAGTTGATCCATCAACAAAAGTTCCCCGATTGCCTTTAAATTATGAATTTATGGCACAGATAAAACTTAGAATAGAGTGCTTGGAAATAAAGAGAAATCAGTCCTGGAGCGACTTCACTTTCTCTTGCTGTTCAGAAGCCACTGTTGTAAGAGCCCCAAATTGAAAGTGTTGGCAAAACTGGTGAAACATGTAAGCTGTGCTGGTACCTGAAACAAGGTGCTTTTCTTTTCGATTTGATTAGAGGACTGATATTTGTTTAAATAAAAAGTAGTATGCCCATTCTGAGAGAGAGAGAGAGAAAGAAGAGAGTGAGTGTGTGTTTCAAGCTAGACTTCTACTACTACAGTGTGTCTGATTTGTGTTTGTCTGAGAAGACTCATTTGCGCTGGTGGTTTTTTAGAGCAAGTGCGAGTGAATGGCCAGTGTGAGGATAGTCTGTTATTCAGGTGTCCAGGTGAATTAATGGCTATTTTTTGAGCCGTGGTTTATGGAACTCTGTAATTCACATGTAAGCATTATTCCATGATAGAGGAGGGCTCTACTAGGGGATTAATGCCTGGTTGTGGGGGGCACACGAGGCCACAGGCCAAGTGCTTCCAACCACCAAATAGGCATTAATCCCCTAGTACAACCCTCCTCTGGAGTGGATTAATGCTCTTGTAACATGGGCAATATGCTGGCAACTTCAGCTATATTGTGACCTGTCACATCCTACACATGCAGCCACTGTTATTCTTTTGCACTTTATGATTTTCAACAAAAAAAGTCTAGTACTTCTGTTTCTGTTCACCACCATATTTATTCATATAGCTGTGATTTTTTTCTTGGTGCAATAACATGTTTCTTATATATGCCACATACAATGATTCTGTGAATATTAAACTTTTTCTGACAACTACGCATACAAAACTGTTAAAATTTGATCCGTTGCCTGATGCTGTCGCGGTTTGGTAAATTGACTAACACGGATACCTATCTAATTTGCATAATGTTCTATCCTTGCTGATCCATTATCTGCTACACTTCCAACATTACTACTCCTTAACTCGACTCCTGTATGTTAAACACTTGTGATTTGCATATTCTCTTTTCTTTTCTTTTTTCTTTTCAGAGCACTACTTCTGTTCGATCTGTTTGAATTACTTATCTGCCCTCTGTGTGCTAACAGATTTCTTGTCTCGCTGCTCTCCCGCTTCGGTTACTTGTCCTCAGCTGAAGGTCTCTCTGTAGCATAGTAGCAGAAGTTTACTGGCCCATGGATAGTAAAGTGCTGAAGTTGAAACAGGTTAAATGGTGCGTCTACCATTGCTGCATGTACTGCGGCTGTTCTGCCTTCCTTTTCTTCCAGTTTGGTGCTACATTCTGCTTGTACTGTCAGCGTCTCCATTTGAGGAAGTACAATGTCTTTGTGTGTGATGCTGATGTCTGCTATGGGTATTTCTGCACTTTCTTCACTAATATTTTGCTTATTGCTCATGTTTGGTGTCAGTTGCTGTACATTTACATCTTCACTCTCTGAGGGGGCACTTGTGTACAGCTTTGGCTCTCACAGATGTGGTCACGTTCACACTATCATGTACCACTGTGGCCTGTTCTGAGATGTTGGTGGTACCTGGGGAGGACAGTATTGTCGACCACGTTTTCCTGTCTTTTGCCGATGGAGCCCAATAACTTCTTAGGCTGGTCTCGCATCGATGTCTAGTTACAGACATGATCTCTCTAGATGTGAGACCAGCATCAGAGAGTATGTGCACAGCAGTGCTCCGGATACTATGATTCATGTATCTGACACTCAATTCAGCATCAATGGATATTTGTGGCATTAGATCTCCCAAGTAGTTACTCCCCATGGCTTGACGTGTATACCAGCAAACCTTACCATCTAATACAGTTTGAGGCAACTTTAAGGGTGAAGGTAGAAGGCAGGAGCATTGCTAGGGCATTTATCTATGTACTCCCTATACATATAGCTACTGGGCAATCCTTGCTGCCTGGTTTACTTTAAAGAACTCCTCACAGAACTTGTTTATTTTGCTCACTTATTTTATTATGGTTGTTTGTGCTCTCATTAAATGAGAGAGCTAAGTACTTGTGCCCATGTTCGTCTGTGCCTATCACAAATGAATCCTGTTTTAACTGTTGCCTTTTTCTGCCTCTTCATGCTAGTCCCAGTTGTAATTCAAACCAGAGCCTGTGTATCAGACTCTGGGGATAAGTTGAGTGCATTTCTTATTTTGTGAAGGTCAGATTCTGATATTCTAGGGTGGTGGGATGACACATCTTGCCCACTTCTTCTGTATTCTTCTAATACAGCAATGAACACATTATTTGCCAATTGAAATTCAGCAACTGTGAGAATATTAACTTTTTTGTTCACTTCAACACTGTTGATATACCGATTCAAACCTGTTTGGAGCCCAATGTACGAGTAGATGCTGTACTTATTTCCCTGCTCAGTATGCACACAGCCAGAACATTTTCTAAGAATGCTCACTAACTCTGGAACTGGTATTGTGCTTATATCCACATTTAGGTAGTTTGCAGTGAGCCAGTCTCCAAATACATTGCAGCACCATGCTGTGTTCTTGTCCGTGTTGGGCTCTGCCTTTCTGCATTCTAGATTCTTAAGTTACTCTTGAGATAGAACTGCATGAATGACATAGTTTGTGATGGCACCTCTGCTGTTTGCTCAACATGTTTTTTTTTTTCCTCTCTTTCTTTTTCAGGCTCTTTGTTTGCCCCTGTTTTTTACCCTCAGTCCCCTGTATCACTACAGCTCAGAACTGCTCATGCTGCTTATGGACACCAGATTTATCTGTGCGTGCTCTACACAACGATACTGGCTCCCTGCTCTGTGGCTCGTTTGATCTTCCTGCACTTCTGCTGCTTGCCGGTAAGTCTGTGTTTCCATATTGCTCATCTATCCAATGGGTGATGCCTTTCACTCCACAAAGAGAGAGAATCTGGTGATGAAATTCTCCATGTTTAATTCCTCCCATTTACTATCCACTTGCAAGCTACAATGGACATTGGGTGAGTGGGTGGGCATGGATCTGTATTTCAGCAACTCTGCAGTGTGTTTTTTGGTGGTCTCAAGTGTGTACTGCATGAGAGGTACATATTTTATGCATCTTTTCGATAATGTGGCTGACATAAGAATTACACCAGCGGGCATTGCTGTGGCATTAATACCTGCTGCAAATTCATCAGCTGCTCCATTTCAGTCAATCGCTGTGCTCATTTTAGGGTAGGGTTAATACCCATGTTACAAGTGTAAATTATGGAGTTTGTGAGATTGTACCAGAGGTGGTTAATTGACCCTAACCAGTAAATATTTATTCATTACTCACACAGCCCTTGTTGTGATATTTCACTGAGGGAGGTGCAAATTAGAGGAGGGGGAAGCTGTTCTACCAGAAGTTGCAGTCTCAAAATATAAGTCATAGGAGCAAGTATATTCAAAGTCCTGGGTTCACATCTGCAAAAAATTTGCTTCTGGTGCTAATCACTGCCTGGAGCAAACTACAGGTACAGAATATTGTAACTTGCATGAAGCATATAACATCCTAAAATCATGTTCCCATATTCTGGTCAAAGGAGGCATGCACTAACCTGTTTGATCCTTGCAAACCAAAACCCCCTACTGGCCACATATGGTTTGTAACTTATAAGGAGCTATTTGGATGACAGGCTCAAGCAAGCTGTTAGACCTCACAAAAGGAGCTTGTTCCTGTGGAGCAATCTGATGTATTCAACCTTTTGTGTTTATGCTGCTCTCCATGACATCTTGAGCAGTGCTGGAGTATACCTTGCATATGGAATTGTGCACAACATATGTGTGATGGACACATCCAAGTCCAGGATATGCTATGCCACCCATTATGGTAAACAGAACCCGCACCAGTCCATGCACACAGCAACTCCTGTGAAAGTACCAGTCCCCCCATGTCACTTGATAGGAAACAGTGGTGACATAATATGCAGAGGCTTTCTTATTGTGTGCTGCAACTCATTTACTGATTACCCTGGTGGTGGCACCAGTAACGTACCCCACATCAGACTGTGCCTGTTGTATCGAGCACAGAAAATGACCCTTGATTGATGACCCTGCTGCTCCTCCAAGAACTGCTCTTTGCATGCTCCAACACCTTCCTCCTGAATGCTTTGTACTGAGTAGTTACAATGGAAATCATGCACAGTGGTATTGACCAGCGGTACAACACCTGACACATTGTACAACATGGAGCAATAGGACTCATACAGAACAACACAGGACAGTACACCACTGCTGTGTCCAGCAGTGTGCCTGCACTGTGACTGACATGTCAACCAAGTATTGCAGTACAGTCCCTGACCAATATACTGTATATACCCAACACTGATACAGGCCATGCATGTAGGGTGTCCAGAGTTACACACTGCTGCCATCACTGTTGTGCCTGTACATGGTGTGAAACATGTTGCACACACATACCATACACTGTGGACCATACGACATGACAGTGTACACCTATATGTCCAACAGTGTGCACATGTAGCACTGACACCTACCTGCACTCCTGCCTTCCCCACTGGTCACTCCTTCTAGCAACTGTGCCAGGCACCTCTGTTCTCTCCTGCAGAGGTCATCACAACAATGGCAGCATAACACAGCAGAGCATATGACCCCTGTGTGGTTCAGTCTCTGCCCCAGTAAATCCCCACACCACATTTCTGCTGGGCATGGGAGCCCTATCATCATTGCTGGTGAGACCAAATAGTAGGTTCTCTCTCGCTGTAACCAGCTCTTCCAGGGCTAGCAGCTCATCTTCTGTGAACCACCATTCATGCCACCTGCCTCTACCTGACCATACCTCTCAACCTTTTGTCACTGAAATAATGGACATGGACACTCAAAACCAGGGACAGTGAGGGACACTGACTCTAATGAGGGACACATCCTCAAATAGTGACATACCAGTTTAGAACACTGTCAAAATCATTACCTTTACTTGTACAAAGTTTATTTTTTATTTAGCATCTCAAAGTACTATTAATTTCTGCTTTGAAGTCTGAATTTACCACACATCCTCTGTTTATGCAACACCTTTTCCCTGAAGAATGGATGAGGAACAGGGTAATTGTGAGGGGTAAAATGAGGGATGTCCCTCATAATGAGGGATACTTGAGAGGTATGTACCTGAGCACACTGCCCCACCCTGACTATACAAAGTTGTACACATTGTCTGAGGTGTACACCTCAACTGCACCTTATACACGCCTCACAAATACTCTGCTTCTCAATTACACCTGCACAATTTGTACATTTAGTAATATACTGTAAATCTACTCTATACCTTACAAACTTTACCTTTAGCAGTGTGTACTTCAATGTCACATTAAAATTTTAATATTTAGCAGCATGCAACAAATAAATGTACACAATAAAACTTTAACAGTGAGCAGTATGCACTTCATCTGTACTTCAAAAACTAAATGTTTAGCAGTACACACCTCAGCCACACCTTGACTTCTGCCTTGTGTTACTGAGTGGAAACTTATCATGTTGGCCCTGTAAAGACACAGGTCTGATTTTTTAACTCCTGTGTGGTATTTATTTGGTTATTTAGCTTTTCTTTACCGGCCAAGTGCACTGGGCAAAAACCTACCTATTTTCAGGCAAGACCCGGGAGAGTACAATTACAGGTAATATGTAAATAAGCACAAGGAACTGTAAATAGATACATAGACCTACAGTAATTACAATGATTCTTAGGAGCTATAGAAGCAACATTAGAGTGTCTAATGCTTGCAGTATTACAAAACAAAATACAATGGTGTGGAGTAGGTGGTAGCTGCATAGTATAGCATAGCATAGAAACACTGTAGGACAAAGAGCAGAAATGCACAGGCAACAACCTAAGAAATGGTGCGTAAGGAATCAAGTTTGTAAAGAAACGACTACAGTTAAATATGCTGTTCTAACACCAAAAGGGAAACAATGGACTAGCTATGGTACAGTCTGAGAGAAGAAGAATAGTACAATGAGCAATACAACATTTGCAGACAGCCAAAACAGTATTTTATTGGAGTAAGGTAGAAGACTGAATATCAATAATGCAGACGTAGCAAGAAGGGGGATAAATAAGATAGCCACAAGGCTATGGGTAAAATTAGAAATATAAAGAAATATCCTGAGCTCTAAGATAATTGAATAATTCTTTCTTGAAGATAATGTGGGATTTAGTGATGCAGAGGTGATAAGGTAAGGAATCCAGAAGTAGGGGGAGAGTGGGCAAATGATTGGTCACCCATCCTGGTGGAGCATTTTGGGACTGCCAGGAGGACCTGAGTGGAAGACCCCAGTGGATAAATATGGACAACAGGGGAAAACATTGAGGCCAAGAACGCAGGCAGTGATCTTCTAATAATGTTGTCTGTAAAACATCCAAAGATATAAGAACGCCTAGAGGAGGGGGATAACCAGTTAATGTTTTGGTAACGCAGACATTGGTGAGTTAGTCAAGGGGCAGATGAAGTGAATCTACACACATTATTATAAGCAACATTGCATTTTAGTAAATTACTGGCACTGACCTGGAAAAATGAAGGTAGTGCATAACAGACCTTTGAGAGAAGAACTCCCTGGGAAATCGCAAGTCTAGCTACAGGGGTAAGGGCAAGCTGGATTCAGTGAGCCAGTTCAAGCTTGGAGCTGTTGGATCTACAGATGTCATTAATGTTATGAGAGAAGTCAATGGCTTGGACAAGTGAGGCACTGAAGTATCAGAAGGAGAGTGTTGAGGGGATGGGGAACCATCCATAAACTGGATAGTTAGGCTATGGGCCGGTGTTCCCATCTTATGGGGGGCTCCAAATAGCATAACCTGGGTCTTGGTTATATTGAGGACTAGACAGTTTTGGGTTAATCAAGCTTCAGTAGAGTGAAAGCCCTCAATAAGTTTTGGGTTGACATAAATTAAGGATTTTGAGCTATGGTAGAGTACCAGGTCATCTGCATACATTAGGGTACTGCAATGAGAGGAGGAGCAAGGTAGGTCATTTATAAACATGGAAAAGAGTAGTGGACCCAGTATTGCACCTTGGGGGATGCCTAAGCATATATGGGTAGGAGATGAGTGAGCTTTGTTAAACAAGACAAACTGTGAGTGATAGGAAAGATAACTGGAGAACCAGAGAAGAGCTGCATGAGAGAAGACTAGGGATTCCAACTTTTGCAAAAGGAAAGGGTGACTGACCAAATCAAAAGTCTTTGTTAAGTCAATGAAACTGGCACCTGTTAGCTGACCTTTGCCCTTGCTGGACTTGATATCACTAGTGAACTCCCTGAGGGCAGTGGAAGTACTGTGTTCAGGCCTAAAACCATGTGGTGCACCCCTTCAGGTAGACACCCCAAAGGCAAAACAGCAAAAAAAGACCATTACGGCAACATTCGCGGTAATGGTCCTTTTTCTGTGTTTCACCTTCCCCCAGTGTTCCCCTCCCTCCCCGGACCAACTCCGACCTGAAGTTGGAATCCTAAAGTCCCGGGAGGTGTGGGAGGCAGAGCCCCCCACATGGATGGTGTGGTGGAACAGGCCCTCACAGAAAACACTGTTAGAATAGGTGGCACAATACCTGCATCGGTATTGTGCCGTCACTGTGGGGGAGGTTGGCATTTTCACTGTCGACCTCCCTTGGTGTTTCCAAAACCATGTTAGGCAGGTGAAAGAAGATTAGATTTGCATAGGTGGTTAGAGACCTTGAAGGGAACTAGTTTTTCAAGCAGTTTACTGAGGATAGGTAGGATGGTAATGGGGTGGTAGTTTATTTGTTTATTTTATTTAGTTTTTGTTGACCGGGTAAATGCACTAGACAAATTCTGCCTATTTTCAGGTATGATCCGGGGGAGGGGGATACAGATGAATGCCAACTGACTTTGAACCAGATTAAGCAGATGGGACCTTGGTTTTAACGTCTCATCTGAAAGACGGCACCTTAGAAGTGCAGCACTCCACCCTCATGCTGCACTGCAGTGTCAGTATTGGGATATTAACCCAAGTGCCTGGTGTGGGGATAGAACCCACAGCTTTCTGATCTCTCGGCCTCAGAGGTGAGTGTGCAACCTGTTGAGCCACTGACACTGCTAATTTAGAGATTAATCAGTGGTAACCCTTTTTATACACCAGAACAATCCAGGCAGACTTCTAAATAGCAGGTACCATAGAATAGAGAAAGAGAGAGAGAGAGAGAGAGATTAAAAATACACATGACAGGAGTAGCAAAGAGAGAGGCAGCCAGTGTTAGGATTTTGGGTTCTATCCCATCAGGGCCAGCACTCCCAATGGTTGAGATATTGTTAAGAAGATGCAGGATTTCGAGACATGAGACACAGTCAAGGTGCAGGGGAGAACTAGAAAAGGGGGAAGTGGTAGGTGTAGATAAGGAAGGGTTGGGGTTAGAGAGGGACATTTGGGATTCATAGCAAGATAAGTCTGAGAAAAGAGAATTGAAGGTGTTAGCTATGGCAGAGGAGTTGTTGCAGCTAACATTATTAATTGACATCTTACAAGGAGTTTGACTTAGATTTTTCCCAGGAAGGTCATTTATATTAGATCAGAATTTCTTTGGATCATTGGCAGTAGTAGCAAGGAGGTCTCAGTAGTACCTGCCTTTAGCTGATTGGATTTCACATTTGTAGCTGTTTCTTAGGGTATGGTAGCTCACTCAGTCAGCAGGCAGGGAGGAGGATTTATACTTAGCCCATTGCTTATCTCTTGCCTTTAACATTGCAAGGAGGGGTCGATTTAGCCATTTTGGGGGCAATCCTTTGACCCTACATCTAGTTGTCAGAATATGTTTCTTTTGGAGTGAGATGATGGTGGAGCTGTGGTATTTGGTAGTGAAGCTGATGTCAGGTGAGGAGAAGAGAGGAGACCAGTCAACACGTGCGAGAGCTACAAGAAAAGCATTAGGGTTAAAGGCAGAGAAATCTGTAATATTAATAATCTTAGGGAGCAGGAAGGGGAAGTAGCATCCCACACACGGATTCAGATTCAGATTTTTTTATTAGTATAGAAAATATGTATAAAACCAACTGTTCATCAAATACAGTTCTTTAAAAACAGGTGAGAACCTCAATATTCAGTTATAACTACACAGTAACAACAGTATATACTACTTATCCAGCATGTGGAATATCTTATGTGCAAATTTAGCCAATGCAAAATAAATAACTTGTTTATCTGAGTACAAGAGTGTCCCTACTTTATCCTCTGTTGTATCACAGGCATTAATAAAGAGTAAGATATATTTAGTTCTTTCCAACGTCAATAAAGGGCAATACAACAATAGATGGGTAACTGTTTTCCTTTCATTTATATCACATTTACAAAATTCATGATCCCTGGTTCCAGTCCAAAAACTGTTCCATCCCCTCTGTTTATTTATATGTCCTAGCCTCAACTGACAAATTATATTCCTATCTTTTTTATTTTCGACCACTTTCAAGTAATACTCTATCTCCTCATATATTTTCTCTCTCTTATAAATTCTCATGCTAGGCAAAAACTCTATTTTTTCCAAGTCTTTCTGGAAATAAGCATCTGTTATTCTTTGCCTGACTTCTTTTACATATCCAACCACTTGTTCCTTCTGTTCTTGATGCCATATTGGCATCATGCCAAGGTGTCTCAGCCTATTATTAAGGTGACCAAACCAAGAATATGTAAGACCCATTCTTTTAGTTTCTTCCCAACATTGCCTCAGCAATCTTATATTTTCCAGTTGTATTATTTTTTTCCCAGTAATCCAATATTCTATAAAAAATCAGTTGTTCCAGACTAGCCATCCCTGTTTCCAATCTGAGTATTGCAGTTGGGGTATCCCTTGGTAATCCCAATATAATTCTAATAAAGAAACTTTGCACCCTCTCTAAGTTATTTACATTAGCTAGTGAGACCCATACTTCACTGCAATATGAAGTCTGGCTGTTTATTTTGACTTCAAAAACCCTTCTCATTGCAGTGAAGGAGTTACCCCCCAAGCTGTTTGTAAATCTATTTTTAGCCTTTACAGACTCTATCCTTACTCCTTTAATTTTATCCAAATGATCTTTCCACGTTCCATTATAACTAAATGTTAGCCCCCACTAAGTAAAACTTGTTACTTGTTCAATTTCAAGATTGTTAACAATCCATTTTTTTGTTTTTACCTTCCTTTTCCCCATAATCATCATTTTACTTTTAGTTACATTTAACTTTAATTGCAGAGATTCCAGATGTTCAGCTGTACTATTTAAAGCCCTTCTTAACCCAGTCGGTGTTCTGGATAGTAAAACAATATCATCCGCATACAATGACACTTATATCGCTTGATTATTTATCTGTGGGCTGTGTGTATCAGTCTTTTCTAGCTTCTTAACCAGGGTTTCAATATATATATATATAGCAAATAATAATGGGGCCAACAAACAACCTTGTTTAATGCCCCTGGTTATATGCACTTTATCTGTCAAAGATCCAGATCTTGGTACCCTAATCCTGACTGAGGTATCTGCATGTAACATTCTCAGTATTGACAGTAATCTACTATCAATATTAAGTTCTTCTAATATTTCCCATAAGGTCATTCTATTAATGTTGTCAAAAGCCGCATAAATATCAAGGAAGGCCACCTATAAATTTCCTTTTTTGTACTCAACATATTTTTGACTCAGACAATTTAACACAAATATATGGTCTACTGTATTATAAGTTTTCCCAAATCCGGCCTGACATACGGATAAGATCTTCTGTTCTATTGTCCAAGATTCTAAAATCTGCAGAATGATTCTCGTATATAACTTCATAGAGACACATAGTAATGTAATAGGCCTATAACAGTCTGGATTTGTTCTGTCCCCTTTCTTAAATAAGGAAACAATTAAGCCTTCATTTCAACTTTTTGGCATCTGGAGATAATTATTTATATATGTAAATACTGGAGCCAAAATCTTTGCCCACCACTCCAGATTTGCTTTGAATACTTCTGCCAATATACCATCTGGTCCAGGCGCTTTGTTATTTTTTTGCTCATTTATTGCCCAAATCACTTCTTCTTCTTCTTCCTCTGTGACCTTCATCCAAGGCTCTATTTCTCTGTCTATATAATTTCCCTCCATTATTCCCTTAAATTCACTTCCAATAAGTTATTATAATACGTACAGTATATCAAACTTGTGGCATAATGATACCATCTATATTTAGTTCTCTGTTATCTGTACCATATGCTACCAAGTTCCAAAACTTCTTACAGTCCTTATACCTGATAGCATCCTGTAAACTAGTCCACAACTCATTTTTAAACTGGTCATTTTTTCTCTCTTTAACAATCTTTTATATTCTTTCCTGAGTCTTAAATAAGCTTCTCTTAACCCTACATTAGAGAATCCTTTAGTACACCTTCCAGCTTTTATTACTAATGTTTTATAATTCCTACACTCTTTGTCATACCATCCTTTATTTATAACTGTCCCTTGGAGTTGTCTCTCCCTAGCCTCTTTACCTAAAGAACTGACTATAATCTCAAAAATGCCCCCCAATATTTACGTCTTTATAAACTTCCACAATTGTTATTTGTCTAACCTTTTCTTTAATCATAATATTGTTGGATACTAGCTCATTTATTTTATAGAGCTAACAGGGTCCCACTTTATTTTTTCTTACTCATCACAACAATGTGTTTATTTGCATCATCAAAATTTTTCCTTAAGGCATAATGTTGTCCTTCCTGTCCTATAGCCGTGGTTATAACTATTGGGAAATGATCACTTTCCCACTTTTCCAGAACCATGAATCTTTTAACTTTATTAAATGACCACACATCCACAAGGGCAATGTCAATGAGTGAACCACCATTTTTTAGTGGAAAAGTATAATTACCATCATAATCCCCCTTAGTCCTCACATTCAATATTCTTAACCCATCGTTTGCAGCCAAATTAAGCAATTTCTTTCCTCTAAGGGTCAATTTCTTGTCCTTCAAAGCACTAATTGGGATTGATAATAAATCATCTATCCCCCATTTATTTGAGTAAATTTATACCTTATCTGATAGTCTTGCATTAATATCACACTTTACTCAAATTGGATTGGTACCATATGTTTCTGTTACATTTTCAACAAGTCGTGTTAGTTCTAAAAATATCTGTTTTTCCAGGTCTCTATTAACTCTTGGTGGAATATATACATTTAAACAGATCAGAGAGGGATTTTAAATACTACCCAAAATACTTCCCAAAACATAATAACTATTTCCTTCAATCTTCTCTGTGTTTCTGAAGGCTTCTGTAACAATCAATGTAACTAAACCCCCTCTTGCATGTCCATACCTAGTTGATCTTATAGCAGGAATATAGTGTGCAAGGAAAACCTTTCAACATGTTTGTCTCTATTCTTTCTAGCCATGTTTCCTGTAACATCACTACCTGATACTCCCTTATCACCTGGACCCATTGGACATCCTCTAATTTCTCCTCTGGGCCAGCTACACTCCAGCTCAGAATATTTATCTCCCTTTTTTTATAAAACCTTGATCTGAGCTGTTTCTGTTTCATGCTGATGACTCTAAGTATATCAGGGGAATGGCACTATCCCAACTTCCTTCTGACTCAGTGCTATACTTCCTGACTTTATTCTGTTTTTTAAGATTTACATCTTGGATTGGGGAGAAAGTCGTAGGAGCCAATAGTGAAATGGTTTCTAAATGACACTCGTATTAATCTTAATTCCCATAATAAAGGTCTCTAACTACCCTTCCCTTTCACTGCCAAATGAATGTATAGTAACCACAGGTTTTAGATATTCAGTTATTCTCTGTTGCTTCTGTTTGGCATTTTTAATGTCCACTTCCAATCCTATTTGCTTCCCCTTTTTCTTTAATTCTTTAATTTCTTTTTCATTTTCATTTCATTCTCCTAACCCTACCACTGTGTCATTCAAATTGACTCCCATTTTCTTGAAGTCCTCCCTTTGACTTAGACATGCTGTCCTAATTTTTGGTCTTTTCAATGTAATACACACCCAGCCTTTCTCCTGTCATGTTAAATATCTGTATGCTGTTAGCAAATCTGTCCATTCAAAAGCATTTCCCAAGACCCCCTTACAGAGGTTATATGCTGTCAATTTTAATGTGAAGGGGGACTCATTCCTAACCTTAGGCATTCCTTTGATGAAGGCAGTGGGCAATAATTTTCTCTGTTTTATTAATCTCTCTTTTTTGTCCAATTTGGATAAGTTATCCCCCACCTTTACCCAGTCCCCAGCTTCTTTTCCTCCTACATCTATAATACTCTGTACACTTTCCACATGCTTTCCCCTAGGGCTTTCACTCCTTTGTCCTTTTTCAATGCCTACTGGCTCCTCCAAATTCTGCCCAACTTTCTGTCCTAATCCCTGATCATATTTATAGTTCAAACCTTTCCTACTTGTTTTATCCTTATTACCATTACACTTTAGCTTCTGTTCTTATTTCTGTCTTTCTGATGCTTCTTTACTTCCTTACACATGCCACACACAGTACACCAGGGAGTGGTCACTAATTGAGTCAACAAGAACCCCAGTTGTGGTAATCCTATCTTTCCTATTAGTTAACAGTCCATCAAGAAAGGTATGGTGGGAAACCTTATTGGAGTGCCTGGTGTGGTCATTAATGAGTTAGGCAAGGTGGGCCTTGCTAATGAGGGATTCTAGGTTATTAGCATTGGGCCTATGCCAGTCTAGATTAAAATCTATAATGACTTCATTTTTTTGTACAGCCAGTGGAAGGTGATCTACCAATTCTGCAAGTCCTAGAATGTCTTTTTTAGTGGGCATATAAACACACAATATGTACAACTCTTTGGCACCACAAGCAGCAACAAAGAGAGGAGTAGTTCACATGATTGAAGAGTGGTTGTGGACAAGAGAATGAGACTGATGTGGTGCTTAAAAAATATGGCAAGTCCACCACTCCCTTTTATGTCACACTTTCAGGGAGGTTTGCCATTAGGCTCCTGACATTAAGTTGTACAACTTTTAGGCCATATACATGGGACAGGAGGTGGGCGCTATGAGGGTCAGGAATGACTTGAGAAGACAACGGTCCAGGGCTGAGTTCTGCATCACCAGACATTGATATAGAAAGGGCAGTAATACATAGGGTAGCTATCACAATGGCTTTGGGCATCTGTGAAGTTGAGATCAGCCTTTTCTTAAAGAAATATCTAGTGAGAAAGCCAAAAAGCCTAGGTCCATTACATGTCATAGGGATATCAGTCTGTATAGCAGTGACCATCATATTGGAGAAATGTAAAGTAGGGATTGGACTCAAATTCAGAGGGGCTTGTGGGGGGTCAGGGAGTCCAAGGCTAGGAAGGCACAGGTAGAGACAGCACAGGCTAGGGCAGATGGAGTAGAAGCCATAATAAGTGAAGTAATCCAGCGTGGCTGGTCTACAGATCAAGGACCAAAACTAAAAAGTGGCATTGTTTAATGAATAGGGGTGAAAACAATATACTGAGTTTCAGGTCAAAGGTGCAGATACCCTTTAAAGGGGCATGAGACGGCAGGTGACAGACAGCAGACTCTTAAAATATATATCAATGTTAATTAGAGCTAGCTGGTGTGTGGTTGGGACTGAAGGAATATGCACTAATAGTTCAGCTACAGGCAGATGGTAAGGCATGATAAGGCACTGAAGGTCAGAGTGTCCGCTATAAAAAAGAACATTGTATGTTCACAAAAAAACTCCCATGTAGTAGTAAAGGTTAATGTCAGCAGTTAGTATAGCTGATAGAAGTGGACTGCTGTTGTTGGTGGACAATACAAGGGTGGGTAAAGTACAAGAATGGGAAGCTGCCACGTTATTGGAAGGGGAAATGGGGCAGACCAAGGGTGGACACCCAGCAGGGGTGTAGAACTCCACTGATTCTATGCACATGATCCTGTATAAAAGTAACACCAGTTTACGGTGGAGGGAGCTGAGGAGAGAGGGTGGGATGAGTGTGGCACCGCTCCTTCTCTGGGGTGCTAGCTGAATACCTGGGTTGCTGGGAGTGGGAGGGGCAGCTGCTAGCAGAAGCTCTCTGGACCCTCTGTTTCAGCAGAAAATCATACCACTGAATTCTAGGAGGAGATACTGGTTTGCTGGGTGTGAGGAGGGAGGGCTGGTGCTGGCAGGAGCTCTCAGGATCCTCTGTTTCTGCAGAAAAGTGCACCTCTGGATCCTAGGTATTTCCTGGTGGTATACCATGAGGTGGACACATGGGGAAGGGTGCCATCCATAATGGTAGGGTGACTGGATGAGGGGGTGGGCAAACTGGGCGATAGGATATTGCTATGTGTATGCACGTGCAGGGAGAGCAAGCATGGTGAGCATGGGCTTGGAGGGGCAGAGGAGCTGTAGGGGTTGGCACTGTGGTGGTTTGCTGATCTGCATCATGGCGTCAGGGGTTGGTTGTGGTTGGGGTGGGCAAGGTACCGGTTTCGGGTACGGGCGCTGGTGCAATTTTATTGTGTCCAGCCCAAACCTTTATTTTTTAATGCTTTCACCCCCCAACATGCACCCCTCCAGAGCTGAGAATCCTTTAGTAGGGAGGTGCGGGGGCAAAGCCCCCCATGTGCAGAGGGTGTGGAAGGGCACAGCCCCCCCCACAGAAAGCATTAAAATACATGTCCTGGCACAGTTGTCCTGTGTACCAAGGGTCTCAGAGTGCCGAAAAGGTTTTCGGCACTCTGACTGTGTGATAATGGTGATCACCTTTAGGCTTTTGCCGTTCACACATAGAACCTTTCCTGGTTACTGGCAGTTGATCTTAGGCAGCAGTTGGAGTTTTCTATGTGTGGAGCTGGGCAGTGATTACAACATAACTAATCATGTATAAAGATGACAATTCTTTATTTACATTAACAGTTTGTTCATGATTGAAAAAACGTTAAGATTCTATGGGGTGGGCATGTTTCTTTTCATGTATGCATATCTTCTGTATATTTTCAATTACATTTTATTCAATATAAAAGCCATCAAGGGGATCTTATTTACAATGGTGTCCTTTTAAGGCAGAACTTCTGATGACAAGCGAACATGGTACAGACATAAATAGTGCTTGGTTCAGTGTGCAACTGACAATCCATTATATATTTACATAGGCATAGCAAAGTTTCAAGTGCAAGGCAAGGCATATAAGGACAGAAGCTCACAGTTGTTGCTACCTATGTCACACCACTGAATGGTTGGCAGCAAAGTTTATGCCCAGAGGAGACAAAAAGAACCATTCCATGACTTTCGTACTGGAGGGCAAGGAGTGGTTTACCATGCATAGTGATTCTGACTGGTAGTGCAATGCAGTCAGGTATCCATGACTGAAGGTGACAGATCCCTGAGTCTCATTTATGTGTGGAACCATCAGCTTAAATGATCCAGAGAAACACAAAGATCCAGGGCAGGACTTGGGGTAAGTCTTGAGTGAAAATAAGAGGGGTCAGTGCCATTGAGGAACTTCCGGGAAAACAGGATGAAGTGCAATTTCCTCTTGTCACACAGGAACTGCCAGTTGAATGCAATTAAAGTTTAGTGTTATAAAGGCAGTCATGTATTAGTCTGACTAGCCTATTGTAAAGCACATCTAATTTGGCCAATCTGGACTTGAAAGCACCATGGAAGAAGATGTCTTTATGATCAAAAGAAGTGTCATAGATTGGAATATTCTGTCTCTGCAGTATTTGGGCAGCAAGGATTTGTCTCTGAACAGGAACCCAATCTTTAGGACCTAAGCTTTTGGTGAATTTGTCGATGCAGGTGTTCCCTGTGAGGAGTGAGATGACCCAGAAACCCAAACACCTGTATTCAGTAACCAACACCAGGGGTATCCATTTGTGGTAGCAATGACCAGACTGGCAGAGCTGGCATCAGTTTTCATTTGTGGGGCAGACCCAGATACCATAGCTTTGGTCTTTCCTACATTTAAAGACAGTGTGGAGTTAAACAGAAAGTCTTTCTTAAGATCTGTCCTGATGACCTTGAATCATAGTGGGTCAGCCTGTCCTTGTCCTTCCTTAAATAAAGACTCCAGAACTAAGCACAGTATTTTATGTGTAGCCTCATGAGTGACCTATATAGACATATGAGCTCCTCCTTTTTCCTGCTGTAAATACCCCATCCAATACACGGTAGCATCCTATTAGCCTTACCATAGGCTTTGTTACACTGGCTTGATTGAGGGAGTCACTAATGATGACTCCCAGGTACCTTTCCTCTGCTGTACTGCTCAATTTAACCCCTCCCATCCAGTACTCTGTCCTGTTTTTCTTCCCTAAGTGCATAAGTTCCTTGCCTTTTTCTAGCATTGAATTTCCACTGCCAATCCTCAGATCACGTTCCTAGCTTTTAAAGATCCCATTCAATTTCTTTGATCCCATCAACACAATGTACCCTACCACTGAGCTGTGCAACATAGTCTGGGAGCCTCATTGTGGATCTTCAACTGAAGCGATCTGCAAGTCAGCCACCCTGAGCCACCTGACATGGTAATTGTATTTTCTGGACAGTGAGTCAAGTTTTGCAACTACTTCCATCATTGTGGAGATGTGGGACTGCTAAGACCTGGTCTGAAACAATTTTTCCCTTATGCTGCCATAGCCTCCTCTGTGAGCTTTGGCCCAATGATTGTCTCTGCTTCTTACCCAGATTCTCACTCAGCCACCATTTTCTGATCTTTTTTCTTGGGTCCCTTTGCTTGGCCGGCACTTGATGCAGCCTGAATTTATCCATAGTACTGTTAGCAGTCTTTGTTTTTTATTTACCCATCATTCTGAGGTCTGGTAAGTGTTATTTTATTAATTTAATTATGCCGGGGAGAGGGAGTGGTGTGAGCTGTATCTAGCAGTGGTGAGCACACATGCCTACCTGCTGTTTCTAGAGATGCTGCTCCATTTATCTATTTAAGGCAGGACTTCATATAGGTTTTGTTTGTTTGTGATTCCTGTAATCAGCTTGGGGGTAGTAAGGGGATGTGGGTAAAGGAACTGTCCCTCTTTTGAATGATATTTAAGTTGAGAGGTTATTTGCATAACCCATGCATGACTTTACCATTAATAAAGTGTTTAGTCTTCCTCACTTAAGGATAAGTACTATATCATATGAAAAAATTTAACCATATGATATTAAATGTCTTTCTGTCCATCTCTCTGTCTATGTCATTCCTGCAATGTGGTCTCCAGAACTGTACGCAGTATTCCAAGTGGGGTCTCACCAGTAATTGCTACAGTGGTAACTCCACTCTCCTTCTTCTACTGGTGATGCCCCCTTAAGCACCCCAACATTCCACTGGCCCTACCTACTGCCTTGTTGCACTGCCTTATCACCTTGTGGTCCCCTGATATGATTACCCCATAATCCTTTTCCTGTTTAGTGACTGTCAATAACTCTTCCCCCATTTTATACTCTGTCTCTGGGTTTCTGTGCTCTAAGTGCATAAGTTTGCAATTTTTTACATTGAGGTTCAGCTGCCATATCCCTGACCACTCCTTTAGTTTTCTCAGGTCTCTACATATTCTCTTCACCCACTGGAGTGTCTACCCTATTGCAGATGGTGGTTCCATCTGCAAAGAGGCATACCTTCTCTTCTAGCTCTTCTGCAATGTCACTTATAAAGACATTAGAGATAACTGGTCCCCAGTACTGATTCCTGACGTGCCCTACTGTCACTCCCCCCTTGCCAGAGTGAGTGCCATTTACAACCCCCCCTTGTTTACCACCTTGGGTCCAACTCACAAACTGCCCAGTTTTCTAATGAGCCTCCTATGTGGAATGGTGTTGAAAGCCTTGCTGAAGTCTACGTAGGCCACGTCTATTGCTCCACCATGATTTACTTCCCTGATCACACAGTCAAATAAACTAACATACTAACATACTATTTGCCAGCAGATTAGGTCTTACAGTCTATCGAGTCTGCTCGAACCTTAGATCCTTAGTTGGGTGCCGAGACCCTCCCATTCCTTGTGCTCCAGAAACCCGTATCATCCATCCCCACCCTCCTGGGACAGGCCATCATCTGATACATCCACTTTCTGTGTCTGTCCCACCCTCTCTTGAAGCCCTCCACTGTGGATCTCTGAACCAACTCACCAGGCAGTGCATTCCAAGGGTCTACCACCCTCTCAGTGAAAAACCTCCTCCTCTTTTCCCCCCCTCACCCTTCCAACTTCAAACCATGCCCTCTGGTGATACCTCCCTGCTTTAGTCTAAAGATCCCCTCCATGTTTACCCTATTTATTCCCTTGAGGTACTTGAAGACCTCAATCATGTCCCCCCATCTCTCCTCTCCTCCAATGAAAACAGGCAGAGCTCCTTAGGTCTGTCCTCATACGTCAAATCCCCTAGCCCTCGTATCATCTTTGTTGCCCTCCTCTGTATCCTCTCCAGGAGCTGTATGTCCCATAAAAGGTAAACTGTTCAGGTTAATCTGACATGAGTTCCCCTCAATAACTCCTTGCTGCCTTGGATCCTGTAACCCGCTGGATTCAAGAAACTCCACTAGCCTTTCCTTTAAAATCATCTCCATTAACTTCCCCATAACTGACGTCAGACTGATCAGCATATAGTTGCCAGCCTCCTCCCTGCTGCCACTTTTATGATGCTGGACCATATCTGCTCTCTGCCAGTCTTCTGGAACCTCTCCTGTTTCCAGTGAGTTTCTGAATATGGCTAAGGGGTGCAGACAGTACCTCCCTGATGTCCCTGGCCTCAGCACCCTTGGGTATACCCCATCTGACCCATTATCTTTACCCATCTATTTCTTGGATTTCTTTTTAAAGCTCCTTTGTGCGCTAGAATACTGATGGATTGGTAATGAGAATGGTGTATAAATGTATTTCCTGAAATGTTAAGGGGGCACAAAATAAGCAAAAAAGACACATGACTCTGAGGCATCTTTAGGTGCTTCTGGCCAGTGTGTCCATGATCCATGGTGAGAAGAGATGTTTTTTTTAGGAGGACTTGGTTTGGTCATGTTTTTGGGACTGGCTGTAGCATGAAAAAGGGGGAGGTGCCATTTTCGTTGCGTAATTTCAGTTAGTAAGGGAGTGTTGGGACAGGGAAGGATGCTTTGTCCTGATCCACAGTAGACTGGGGATTTCAGAGGTCATATTGGGTTCACCTAGTTTTTTCTCCAAGTTAACTGTACATCTGGCTTCCTTTCCACGACTGCCTATTATTTTTTTTTGGAGGGGTGGACTGGAATCTGGTCTATCAGACCAAACTTGATAGATTGGGCTCCTTGAAGTAAGGACTTAGGGACTTATTAGACCACAGATACATAGATACATAGACAGTGTTGGCAGATAAAGGTCTACGGCCCACCCAGTCTGCCCATTTGAGCTTGTAAGTTCACATTATGTTTTCCTAGAAGTCTGTTGCCCCTTAACCCTGACCTCCAGAATTCCTTTATGTCTATCCCATGCATTCTTAAATCCCATGATTGTTTCAGCCCCCACCACTTCCTCTGGCAGGGTGTTCCACTTGTCCACCACCCATTCTGTGACGAAATTCTTCCTCATGTTTCCTCTGAATCGTCCTCCCTCTAGTTTCATCCCATGCCCTCTAGTCCTGGAACATCTTTTTTGCTTAAAAATAGTGTATTCCTGCACCCTGTTCCTCCCTGTAAGATACTTGTATGTCTCTATCATATCCCTTCTCTCCCTCCTCTCCTCTCCTCCAAGGAGTACATATTCAATTCCTTCAACCTGTCCTCATAGGACTTGTGATGCAATCCATGTACCATCTTTGTTGCCCTCCTCTGAACCTTCTCTACCCTGTCTATGTCCTATGTAAGTAAGGTCTCCAGAACTGTACACTGTACTCCAGGTGGGGCCTCACTAGTGTCTTGTATGGTGTAATCATGACCTCCTTTTCCTGCTGGTGATGCCCTGCCTATGCATCCCAGCATCCTATTTGCTTTACCTGCTGCCTTGTCACACTCTTTTCCCTACCTTGAGGTCATCGAGATGTACCCCAAGATCCCTTTCCTGCTTGGTGCATGATATATCCTCACCCCAACTGATATATTGTGCCAGAGTTTTTGTGCCCCATATGCATTATCTTGCACTTCTTTGCATTGAATTTCAACTGCCAAACTCCTGACCATTCTTCAAGTTTCTGCAGGTCCTTCTCATTCTATCTACACCCTCTGGTGTGTCCACTCTGCTACAGAGCTTTGTGTCATCAGTGAACAGGAAATTCTGCCTTCTAGGTCCTGTGCAATGTCACTGATGAAGATGTTGAATAGGACCGGTCCCAGCACTGATCCCTGTGGTACCCCACTGGTCACTCTTCCCTCTGTGGAGTGACAGCCATTTACCACCACCCTCTGTGTCCTGCCACCCAGCCAGTTACCTACCCATCACACTGCTGTCCTGCCCACACCCATATTCCTCAGTTTGTGTAATAGTCTTCTATGTGGCACCGTGTCAAAGGCCTTGCTGAAGTCCAGATAGGCCATGTCCACTGCCCTCCCCGATCCACCTCCCTAGTAACCCAGTCAAAAATTCAACAAGGTTGGTCTGACATGACCTCCCCCTGGTGAAATCATGCTGCCTTGTGTCCTGTAGTCCATTGACAACCAGATGTTCCACCAGTCTCTCCTTCAGTAGTGCTTCCATGATCTTCCCCACTACCGAGGTGAGGCTGACTGGTCTGTAGTTCCCCGCTTCCTCTTTGTTCCCACTTTTGTATAAGGGGACTACATCTGCTGTCCTCCAGTAATTGGGTACCTCACCTGTTTCCAGTGATCAGCTAAACAGGATTGCCAGAGGTTCAGCCACCACCTCTCTTAGTTCTTTAAGGAACCTGGGGTGCACCCCATCTGGCCTCATTGCTTTATCAACTCTTATTACTTCCAGTTCCTTCAGGACCCTTTCTCTTGTAAAGGGACTTGTGTCCATTTCTGCACCATTCCCACCCCTTGTACTCCCTTCAGACCCATTACCCTCCTTTTCCTCAGTAAAGACTGAGCAGAAATACCTGCTCAATATGTCAGCTTTACTGTTGTCATCCTCCAAGTGGCCCTCATCCTCCCTCTTCAGTCTCACTACCCCTCCCTTCGCCTTTCTTTTTTCACTTATGTACCTGTAAAAGGTTTTGTCCCCTCTACCCACTGATTTTGCAATGTGTTCTGTCTGAGCTTTGGCTTCCCTTACTGACCTCCCTGCCTCCCTTTGCTTCTCCTGGTACTTCTCCCTATCCCCTTCTGCCCATGTCTTTTTGTATTGCCTGAATACAATCTTTTTGGTTTTCACTTTCTCCGCTACCTCCTTGGAAACCATAATGGCCTCCTCTTCCTTTTCCCCTTGCTAACCTGCTTAATGCATAATTCTGTTGCTCTTGTAATCCCCATTTTAAATACTGCCCACTGTTCCTCAACCCCTGATTCCTGTCCCATTCCCCTCAATGCCTCTTTCAAGCATCTCCCCATTTTCCCAAAGTTTGCCCCCCTAAAGTCCAGGATACGTGTTTTTGTGTGGTTTGGTTCTGCTCCTTCTGTGATTTCAAACCACAATGACCAGTTGGGTCTGGTGGATCCCTGGAGGTCCTTTCACCCTTTGAAGAAGCAGTTCATGTTTTATTCCTCTCCCCATGAGACTTCATCTCACACTGACTTTTTTCTGTTGAGTAAAGATTTCCTCAGTGGCCTGATTTCTTCAAAGATTTTACCCGTGTTCTTATCAGACCATGCCCTGATAACCCTGACACAGTCACTAGATGCGGCGGAGGAGAGGGACAATATCTGGAGGTTAAACTCCTAACTCCTAACTTCTTAAAGACCCTTTTTTGTTACAGAAGCTTAAGAAATTCCTTATTGCTCTCTTGGAGTTCAACTGGGGGTCAGTTTTAAAGCTTGATGTTTTGTGGTGGACTATAAAATGCACTTTCCATGGTGAGTATATTTGTCTGACCTCTAAGCAGAAGAAATCTCAACTGCAGGAGGAGAAGTACCTCCTCTCCATGATTAGGGATCTGGAGAAATGTCTCTCCTCGAGGTGCCCCAGGAGGTTTGGCCACAACTTAATTCAGTGCTGGGCTAAATATTCTGAGCTCTTTTCCACACTAAAACTAGTTATTTGGAGTCAGGGAAAAGAACTGGTCAGCTGCTGGCCTGGCACCTAAGGCAGCTTGAAATTTTGAGGGTGGTCCCCTGGTTGAAACCAGGTCCAGGAGAGGAGGTCCTTACTCATTCTCTAGATATTGTAGAGGCTTTCTGGAATTCTTATAGTGCCCTATATGATGACCAGCCTTTGACCCTAGAGGTTCAGTCCCAAATACCTAAGTATCTTAAAGCCCTTCCCTTCCCGTGCCTTACACTTCAACAACAAGAATATCTAGCAGGGCCTATTCTGATTTCTGAGGTGGAGGAGGTGATCCGACAGCTCCCTCTAGATAAGGCTTCTGGACCTGATGAACTTTGTAATAATTTTTACCTGACTTTTGTGGAGCAGTTATCTCCTTTCCTTACTCATTAATTTAATTTTCTGCTCTCTGAAGGGTGGAGAGAACACTCCTTTGCTCAAGTCTGTGTTGTTAATATGTATTTGTTACTATCATTTTCTGTGATCTTTTTCTCGTTATTGTATAATTATTTCATAGTAGATTCACAATTATAGTCACTGTAATGAGATAGCAAAGAAGTGCTACCTTATGTTTGTTTTATGTGTGAACGTTTCATAAATTTATTTTCATGTAAGTCATGTATGTTAGTTTTTGTACATATGAAACTGTGTTAAGATTTGTACTTTTTACTGCGTAACCATTTGCTTACACAGGGCAACTTTGTAAAACAGAGCTTTTCAGTCCTAAATGTTATCTCCTGTTAAAAATTAAACATTTTATCTATCTATCTATCTATCTGTCTATCTATCTATCTATCTATCTATCTATCTATCTATCTATCTATCTATCCCTGGGTTTCCCTTATTTATAAACCAGGCAAGGATGCATTGCTTCCAGCTAGTTACTAGCCCATCTTTTTGCTCAAATAGACTGAAGTCAGTTGGGGATTGTTTGATTATCCCACTTCAGGTAGGATTCATGGCTGTCGACTTTCAAGTGAAAGCTGTTTTATTTGATTTTTGCATCTTGGGAAGGAAAAACACCTGCAGTTTTGGTCTCTTTGGACACAGAAAAGGCCTTTGACAGGGTCTCCTGACCCTACATGTTTGCAGTATTATAGAAAGTTGGTATTCCCCCTAATTGTTGTACTTGGATAAAGATTATGTATAGCTACCCCTCAGCCAGGATCCACTGTAGTTAACTTTCATCTACCCCTTTTCAATTCAAAAGGGGCACTCAGCAGGGGTGCCCTCTTTCCACTCTACTTTTCAATTTGTTCTTGGAGCCCCTTCTATTTAAATTACAGAATAACCCAGACATTAGGGGAGTCTTGGTGGGTGGGTGAGAGGTATAAAATTTCAGCCTACACAGACAACCTGTTACTTCACATTGAGAACCCTTTCACTTCTATTCCTTTGGTGCTACAAGAGATTAGTAAATTTTTCGATGATAGCAGGCTACAAATTGAACCTTGATAAGACCCAGGTCATGCCTCTTAACAGTCAGGTATCCAAGCAAAAAATACAAACTATGGGTCTAGCTTGGGCACCAAAGGGGCTTAAATATTTGCGAATTCACCTGTCCCACTTCCTCTTGGACTTGGTTCAGCTGACTCGCACTCCATTGCTGCATTCCATTAAACTGGATCTATGGAGATGGGCTTCACTACCCATGTCCCTTTAGGGTCAGATCAGTATTATAAAAATGAAGGTTGTCCCATGGCTGTTATTTCCCATGGAGATGATGGGGGTTTTCCTGCTGAAGTCTTGGGTTGTACAGTTACAACGGACTTTCAATTAGTTTTTGTGAAGGAAGGGGCAGTGCATCATTCTTATTTTAAACTTACTCTGCCAAGAGAGAGAAGGGAGGTTTGCAACTACCCCATTTTTTCATTTACTACTTAGCCCAACATGGTTCTAAATTTTTGCACTGGGGTAGAAGTGGGGATGGCTCCTTTGGGAGTGGTTATAAACCTCTCTGGCTATTTATAGAGAATCACCTATGTAGAAGTGTGGGTTTAGATCTTAAGAGTTTATTGTATTTTTATAAAGTGGAAAGGGAAAATGCCTTGTTTTGATTGGTCATTACCTGTGCATTAGATCCATCTATTGGACACATAAAAACAAGTACAGGCTAGCACTGGGCAGTGAGTCCCTGTTGATATAAATGCCTGTTTGGAATGCTGGCATTTCAAACAGCAGACATTTTTTCTTCTCAGCTGACTTGTGCCAGTTAGTTGTCAACTGTATTTCATTAGCCATGAGCTCCAATCCTGCAATTAACTTTAAAGTACATTTCACAACAGAAATGGAAACCCACTTTTCTATAGAACAATAATCTGAAAATTAGCCATCAATGGCAGAACTGACTGAAATAACAAATACAGTGAGTATCAGATATGCCAATGTTTCTGCCACAGAAAGAGATAACATAGAAGAGGACATAAATGAGAGTAACACTATTAAAACAACTGCCTTGGCTCTCAGAATTTTCAACGATTGGATATCTGCCAGAAACATAACACTAGATTGGAAGACAAGCCCTGTAGAAGAACTAAATTCTGTTTTTAGACATTTTTATGCAGAGGTCCATACTTCCAGCAGGGCAGAATATGCTCTCAGCAGCTTCTCAGGGCTGCACGCAGCTTTAAACTGGCACCTCAACTCTCTGTCAGTTGGGAGAAATATTAACGTCATTAGCGACCCTTCATTTAAGTCAAGCAACACTGTTTTTGTGTCAGTAATGAAATAATATTGTAAAAACCAGAAAGACAGGTCAAAACACCAAGCTGCAAAGTTTGGCTGGATATCCTGCTCTACATGGCCAGGTGTAGCAGGGAGGGGCTAAGAGAAATGAAAGTGGACAGTATAATTATAAAAAAAGATGAGTCTGGACTTGCGTATGCCATGTTGTCCTACAATGAGCATACAAAAAATTACAATAATCCAAATGAAATAAACAGAGAAACATACCTTGGCTGCACATATGAAATTCCTGGGTCTCCTATGTGCCCCATCTCCAGCCTGTGGAAATATTTTTTGAAACTGTCTCCCAATGCTTCTTCTTTCTATTGTCACCGGAAAAGGCTGCCCCAACATTTTCTTGACACAACAACAACCTGGTACTCTAACAAGCTGATGGGTGCTAATTTTTTATCTACTATGATGGCCCCAATCTGCAAAGAAGCTGCACTGCCGAACCGCTATACAAATCACAGTGTTCAGGCCATGGCAGTGCAACTAATGTCCGATACCAGGCTCAAAAACCAGGAAATTATGTCTGTTACTGGACATAGGAGTGAGGCTAGCCTAAGATCCTACTGGGCCCCATCAACGGAAGACAGACAGTGATGGAGCAGGATTCTTGCATCAAAAAGCGATTCAGCCAAAAAAATGCCACCTCCTGGTGCCAGAAATGCTAAGCTCACAACACAGCCCACAGTCACAGTGCCATCTGCAGCTCAGGCTACACGAAGTGCACAGGGTGCTTTCAACCTAGCGAATTGTACATTCAATGGCACCATTAACTTCATCAACTATGAAGCAGGCAAGTGGTGTTTAATAAATCTGGCAAGTCATTACTGAAAGAGCTGTTGGTGTGTTGGTACATATTTAAACCGCTTCTAAATGATACAGTTTTTTCTCTCCTCCAGTAGCTATTCATCCCAGTGAAGAAACTGCCCAGTTAAGCCAGTCAGCTCATCAGTAATGAGTACTGCAACCCAATGCTACTGCTCACAAAATAAAAACAGACTTTTACTGTTCAGTGCATCTGAATTCTTTAACAACAGCATAATTATTTAAAACAGTTCTTAATTTATTAACAGTCTTTGTGACTACTGCAACCTAGCTAGCTCTACTGTTCATAACATTATTTTTACTGTTCACTGCATCTGAATTTTAAAACTATTACTTTTCACCACAACTGAATGAATCTACTGAAGTACAGCATACTTATTTAAAGATTTTATTTATTTATTGTGTCACAATAAGTTTTTTTCTTCCCCTTCCCATGCACAGATATCTGAAGTATTTTATCTAGTGGAAGGATATTTATTAAAATAAATACATTTTAATTAATAAAAAATGCATGTGACTATGTTTTATCATAATTTAAGTGCAGTTTCCCAGTTTATAAGTGCAATAAGACACTCCGGAGGTGTACACTAGACACATCTAATGCACGGTCAGGGGCTGAAGTCACTTGGCCTGCGGCCTCATGCCTTACTACCCCCCGACCGTGAGTTAGATGTGCCCAATGCACACACCCTTGTGTCTTATTGCTTACCTAAGCCATCTAGTTTACCTACTGCTATACATTATTACCCTTTTATCTGATCTTTGAAAGCCTGTAGACAACTGGAACACTTCTTTAAAGTAGATTGGCCTCGGGCGTTATCCCAGCTAGTGTTGGGTAACTCTAATTTTTGCATCACAGGCCACCCGATTCCAATGGTGTTCTGCCCTCAGCTTAGTTTGGTGTCTCTGGAATCACTCTTGGATCATGGCATTTTCTTGTCCCATGCTGAAATGGAAGAGTGTTTTTCCATCTCCCTTTTTTGTAGGTTTAAATATTTACAATTAACAAAAGATGTAACATCCTTTTTTGGTCTGGGTCCCTGGCTCATGCCAGTCACAGATATTTAGCCCTAGCTCCTTTTTCTGACAGTCCAACTGCATTCAGTTTTCAGTTTGTACTCCTTTTTGTAATCGTCAGACCCTAATGTATTAACGAGAGCCTGTTACTATTGGCAGGAAACCCTGGGTTTACATTACGACTCCAAACACTGGCAAACTATATGGCGTAACTTATATCGCTGTGTAAAGAGGGTTCAATACAGATGGACTAAATTTCAGATATTACATGACTTATATTACACACCAGCCAAATTGTTTCTGATGGGGAGGTCTGTAACTCTGGCTTGCTTCTGCTGTGGAGGCTCACCAGGTAATTTAATACACATGCTCTGGAAATGCTCTAAGATAGCACCGTTTTGGGAGAAGAATAAGTCCTCCCTCGACCCCCTGTGAGAATTAGAGGAGTCCTTTACCACAGAAATATGTCTTGTATGGGACTTCTCACCCCAGCTTTTCGGACATCACAAAGCTCACATGGCTTTAATATCAATAATGGCTAAGGTCATTATTTTAAGGCACTGGTTGGATGACTCTACTCTGCCTTATAAGGAATGGCACAATCAAATTTTTCAAGCACTCAGGATGGAGAAGTAAATTGCTAGGTTCCAACAAAAGGTGGACCACTATAATCAGAGATGGGAGATTTTACATACACTCTTGATGGTATCTGGTGAGTCCAGGAGTAAGCGAGCTGGAGGGGGTTTGCTTACCCTAATGTGAATTTTTCTACTTTAATGACAGTTGTGCCTTCCTAAGGACTTGGTTGTGAGCTTATGGGTCTATGTGGTGTTGGTGGTGGTGCTCTAGGAGGGGGTTTGGAGTGTGGGTTGGGGGGATTAACACAGATGATGGTGTTTGGCAGTTAGGTTGGTCTAAGAGGAGAGGTGTTTATTGGTGATTTTAGGGGTTTGTGTGTTTTGGTTGGGGGAGGAGGATTTATTATACTGCTTTTGTTCTCTGGTGTATTAATTCTGTTTGTATTGTCAACATTCAATAAAGCTTTCTGAATAAAAAAAAACAATACACCTGGGAGAGCGCCCCATCCCCAGGACAAACACAGAGCCCAGGCTCCCTTGCCCACCCCCTCCAGTGTTGGAGTGGTGGCTAAGCACCCCAGAAGTGAGGGACCAGCACCTGCATCTGGGTCCACCTCTGCTTGACTCCTTGCCAGACCCCTCCATCTCTGATACCAGACCAGGAGGTGGTGGTCAGAGGTCAGTTCTCCCTCCATCTGAATTAATGGAGAACCATAACTTCCGATGCATGGATTCTGCAGATCATAAAAAGTTCCACACTTTGGAGCTCATCGAGCAGCTCCAGAAACCCCACCTCCACCCTCCTGTTACCCCACCCCAGCTTACCTGTCTGTTCTCTGGGAGAAGATGCAGTCCCTTCAGTGCAAGCAGGCCATCGAGCCAGTGCCCAGGTGTCAGAGAAACAAGGCGTTTTATTCAAGGTTCTTCCTGGTCCCCAAAAAGAACGAGATATGAGACCTATTCTAGATCTAAAGGACATCAATCTGTTTGTCCAGTACAAGAAGTTCTGGATGGTAACTTTGCCAGGCCTAATGCCCCTCCCCAAGACAGGGGACTGGCTCTGTTCACTGGATATGCAGGATGCTTTCCTGCACATTTTGGTCTTTCTTCCTCATAGGAAGTTTCTTTGTTTTGCCTTTCAAGGTGAGCATTATCAGTTCAAAGTGTTGTCCTTTGGCTTATCCTCTGCACCATGAGTCTTTACCGAGTGCTTAGCAGCGATTGCAGCAGCTCTCAGAAGGGAGAGACTGTATGTCTTCCCTTATCTGGGCAATTGGCTCCTGAAGGCCCCATCCAGGGAACAACTTTTGCTGTTTCTGGAGTGAACTCTTCAGCTCTTCCACTCCCTGGGCTTTACCATCAGCTTGCCCAAGTCGGTTCTGGTACCATCCCAAAGATTGCAGTAAATAGGGGCAGTTCTGGACTTGGCACAGGAGAAGACCTTCTTGCCACAAAACAGGGAAGAGTGCCTCATAGGCCAAGCTCAGGACATTGCCCAGAGCTATCACATTCCTGCCAGGGTGTATCTCAGATTGCTGGGCCTAAAGGCAGCTGTTATACCCACCATTCCACTAGCCAGACTCCATATGCCTACCCTCCAGTGGACTCTCCGAGTACAGTGGGACCAGCGCATAAATGAGTTGGACCAACCAGTCCTGGTCTCTTCCACAGTACGCAAGGTACTGCAGTGGTGGATAGACCCCTTGCATCTGCTCCAAGGCATTCCATTACAGATCTCTTCCCAGCATCAGATCCTAACCACAGATGCCTCAGGTCGGGGCTGGGGAGCTCACCTGGGTCCCTTCCAAACCCATGGCTTCTGGTCCCAGTTGGAAGTGTCCTTGCATATCAATGTCCTGGCGATGAGGGCAGTGCTCTACATCATGCAGGCCTTTCAGGAACACCTTGCTCCGGGTCAGCTGCTGGTGCAGTTGGTCAATCTAAGTGTAATATACTATTTGAACAAGTAGGGAGGACTTGTTTGCACCCCCTTTGCAGTGAGGCCATGAGAGAGTGTGGTACTGGTACTTGGTGTTAGATCATGGTCTGACACTCTCTGCTGTCCACATGCCAGGTGTACTAAACTCTCTGGTGGACAGTCTCACCAGGACTCAGTCTAGCATGCACAAATGGGAGCTTCTCTCATCTGTCGCAGAAGACTTGTTTGACAAGTGGATGGGGTCATCCAGAGTTGGACCTTTTTGCTTCCCCACTCAAAGCAAAACTGTCCAATTTTTGCTCGCTAGATCCAGGACCTGGAGTTTTCTGGCGAGACGCATTGTTCCTCTCTTGGAGCGGGAGGTTTCTTTATGCATTTCCTCCATTTCATCTGGTTCAGAGGGTGCTAATCAACTTACAGATGGAGGGGGCCACTATGATTCTGGTGATTCCATTCTGGCCTTGCCAGACATGATTCCCTCTCTTTCAGCAGATGGCAGAGGAACCTCCATTCCCTCTTCTTCTTTGCAGAAATCTACTGATCCAGGCTCAGGGGACCCTGGTCCATCCCAACCTCAGATCCCTCCATCTGCACGCCTGGCTCCTGATAACATAGCCATTGCCAGGTTGAGGGTCTCTAACAGGGTAGCAGATGTCTTAGTGGCTACCTGAAAGCCTTCCACTTGAGCCACACATGCCATGAAGTGGAAGTGGTTTACCATCTGGGCTGCCAAGCATGACATTTGTGCAGCTGCCACCTGGAAATAAAAGTGTCATCCAATGGGCTTGTACTGTATATTGTAAGTTGTCATTGACAGTTCAGTTGGGCAGCAGCCGTGAAAGTGTGAGGAGGGTATGCTGTTTGCCAATGGGCAACCATGCTGGGGTGGGGGAAGTGGGGTGGTATGTCCATTACTGGAGTGGGTGGGGGGTTGGGGGACCACTACATTATGGAAAAATGTGGATTATCATATTGGGTGGGGGATCAGGCAACAGGGTGGCACCTTAAACTATGGAAAACATTTTATATTATTACCAGGTGGGTAATCAGGCAATTGGGGATCGGGGAGAGACCACTACACTATGGAATATTTATGGAAGAAATCTTATTTTATTACTGGGTGGGAACTTAGGCAAATGGGGACCTGGGAGGGCCACTACACTATGGAAATTGTTTTATTTTAAGAACAGGTTGGTGATCAAGGATGGGGTGGGACCACTACACTGTGGAAAATAAATACTGTAATTAATGAATGAATGGGTGCTCAGGTAATCAGGGACAGGGTGGGACCACTACATTATGGAAAATATGTTTTTATAGTAATGGGTAGGAGCTCAGGGGATCAGGGACTGGGGAATGGGTGGGGGGCTGCAGTACCTCTGCCAACCGCTAGGGTTGTGCCGATTATTGCCAGGTTTTTTTTGGCAGTAATTTGCTCCACGCAAGGCCGAGCAGTTCCTTTGTGAATAGGGTTGTGGGGATATGCAGGTTCTCACCCCCTCATTTGAACTGTGGCCCCCTCACTGCTTTGCCTGGGTGCAAACCCAATTTGCACTCGGTTTGCAGGTGCAAACAGGGTTTTGTGAATACCGGCTATTCACAAAGACCAGTTTTCCCTAGGGCAAATTTAAGTGAATCCAGCCCCTGATATCTTATTCTGTCAAAACTCACTTTATGCAATTTGTAAAATGTTCTTTGCAGCCTGTATTTTCATGGATGGGATTGCAGTTTGGCCCCAAAGAGGTGGCCAGCCAATCCCATCCACTTGTCAATTCTTGACCAAATTCAATGGGAGTCAAATTAATTCACATTTTAAAGCATTGTAATAGCCAGTCAGAGATTAATGAAGGCCAATGCTTGACCAACAAGGCCCTAGCGATGATAGTTGGTATCAGGTCCACTTCTTCAAACCTAGTAAGCCATTGACTCAAATGTTGCACTGTCTTAGTAAATTTTCTAAATGTTCCAACCAAGAGCATAAAATGTGATTTTCCTTCACTAGGCTGGCTGAAACAGTAAGTGCCTTATCCATGGTGCTTGTCGCCTTAATGACCTCCATGCATTGGACCTGTGCTCCCTGCTCCACTGACTGAAAATGTTGTGAATACTTCTTGTAATATGCAAATGCTTGTTGGTACTTGTGGTTTATTTTATTGACCTTATGATGTTTGCAACCTGCTTGACTTGGACACCTTTGAAAAAGGGCTCTTGAGCTCAAAGGTCTTCCAAACACAATGAATAACAATGAATAAATAAAAATGATTACATGGGTCTGAGTGATAGGTAGCCAAACATTTCATCAATATTTAATTTTCAGTTATGTCCATTTAATTTTAAAACTACTTTTCCACATTTCTGTAAATTTAGCATGTTTTCAATAGTATACCACATGGGTATGTGTGCCAAGTTTCAGGTTTCTAGCTTTCATAAGAGCTGAGTTACAGTGGTGTCCAATGTCAGGTTCCTTCTTGTCAGGTCATTTGAATCAGAATCATCTGTCAAAAACTGGCAAGAACAGGCAGAGTTATCACTTGCTCACTGCTTAATCACCTAGTGTTCCCAAATGTTAGAACCAGTCATTACAGAAAATATCATGACAGTAGTGTCACAAAATCTCAAGGCAATTCCACTTCACACTGGGTACCATTGTATAAAAAGAGAAGTATTTTCACATAATGTTACAAAAATACAACCATCAAACTTTGATTCCTGTCACTTCAGAATTAATCATGCAAATGGAATGATATTTGCCATGTCTTTATGACACCAAACAATATACAAGCATGCACATTTAGGGTATCTAGCTGTACAGAAGACTGAGTTATGACTTAGAAAATAAATTCCCATTTCATGAAATTTAATAAATATTTCACAGAATTCATGGAATGCCATTAAAGTTCTATAAAACAGAATTCGCAAATTTCACCATGCACAGTACATAAGAAAGATCAGAAGAAACAAGCAAAGATAATTGGAGATGGACAAAAAACTTAATTCAACAGACAGATACTGAGAAGAATTCTGAAATTCACTTTTAGCACTGAGAAATAAATAAAGCCAATGATGCACAGGTTTCCAGAAACCAGTCTATAGTGCTTAGTTTCACTTTAAAATTAGACAGATGCACCATTGTATAACAAAAACATACCAAATGAAAGATGTGATTTTTAGGATAGAAAAACTCTAATTCTTCCCCAGTGCTTGTTCAACACAAAAAGGTGGCCATTTTTAATTTAAAAAGTGAGATTCAAGAAATAGGTGGCAGGTTCCCATTGCGTTTCCCTTGCAAAGCTCAAGGCATTCCAGGAAAATGACATTATCAAACATAAACAAGGAATTAAGGAGGAACATGAAGGAGGAATATGCAGATAAAAAAAAACAAGGACTCTATGGATACATCATCTTCATCTACTGATATGTCTACAGAAATAGAAGTACAAGGGGATCAGAATGGATCCTATGACACATTTTGTTATATTTTCCAACCATTTTCTTCATGATTTGTAGTATTTATTCCCATTTGATTCATTAAAGCACAAGTTCTCAAACTTTGATGCAGTATACCTCCCCAGAACCAGATAAATGATTGCAGGCATCCACTAAGATATGGATGAAAATCTCAAGCCTCTTTATATTAACAATGCTGTACTGTGTGTGATGCTGATGTGAGGTCAGCAGGCATGGTTTGGGAACAAGTAGGCTGGGAAGGGGGGGAGGAGGAGGAGGAGGAGGATTGAGTATCACAGATGATACTCTCTTCCTCCAGAAAGGGGGGGAATAGTCTCTGCTGCAATACCACCACCTGCAGTACCACAAGTGGAAATGCAATCAGAGCTACTTGTGGGATGGAGGGAGGAAACTGGCTGGAGTCTTGTGCGGGCATGCATCTACATGTGCATGTGCACACAGCCCCCTCACAGCTGGTCCTATGGGCTGGGAGAAACCTAAGGCAAAACCTCTGGTAATGCTGCAGCATGATGCCCACAATTCTGCCTCCACCAAACTGATGGCACATCACCTTATGCATATGATAGACCTGAACGTAGATAATGCTGACTGTAGTCTTTTGCATCCCAAAAGTAATTTTATATATATATTTCTTTAATTAAAGAAATTTTATTCTGCCTTACCACTGCGATGCACAGCAGGAGTCAGGATTGTTAGTTCACAGACCTTCACTAATAAGTTTGACTATTGTTTTGAATAGCCCAAAATATGTTCATTATAAAACATGTATCACTTTAAAGAAGTTCTTTTCCTATCCACTGAGGTACACAGCAACAGGCAGGACTGTTGTATAACAGACCTACAGAAATAACTCTGTTATATGGCACAGTCAAAAAATATTTTTGTTTTTATATTTTTTGGGGAGAAAAATAGTTACCTTCTAAAATTGTAGATATAGGGGGTCAGTGGTCACTCAGTATCAGTGGTAAACACAGACTATTAAAACAAAAAGCTAAACTGGTTAAAAAAAATTAAATGTTACATACTTTTAGTAAAACAAGCAACACTGAAACTAGACGCCGACTAGCCCCTCAACTGATTCAGTTCAAATGGACTCCAACAATAAGTACATTCAAACCTATTAACATTGCTGCCCAAAGCATTTGGGGCTGAATTTTTAAAGGCCTTCTAGACATGCATGATGACTTACATCACAGTTTTAGTGCAGTTGTGCTACTTGTATCACAAAGTTCACTGACAGGTTCACTGACCACCTCAGTAGAGCTATGGACAATGGCATGCTCACTGAGGTGTTTTTTGTCAATCTGTCTAAGGCCTTTGATCTTGCTGATCACTCATTGTTGCTCGTGAGACTGAGGAACATGGGCCTGACAGACTCACCTTGTTCTTGGTTTCATAGCTATCTTAATGCTCATCCTCTTAAAATTAATTTTTCTGGATCTCAATCTATTACTTTGGTTCCAGAACTAGAGTGCCCAAGGGTTCTATCTTGGGGCTGTGTGGTTCTCAATGTTTAAGGAGCAGACTCAATTTTCCAGGTGATCAGCCTAAGAAAGTCTTTAACATGCCCAGACAGATTGGTGGGGAGGGATGGGTGGGAGGGGCTATGAGGGTGACTCACGCCTGAAGGGAGGAGACCTGAGGCATAGATGACCTCACAAAGAAGGCGGGGAAAAGATAAAGAAATAACTTCAGGATTGGTGGAAAGCAAAGGAAGGGGTGGGGTTATGGGGCTATGTAAGTGGCTGCAAGGAAGCAGTCTGCTTCTTTTTCTTGCTACTCTCAGATTTTGCTAGCTGGGAGCAGCATATCAAATTGGCTAATGATTCACTAAAAAAAAAAATACCACCAACAGCTTAATCTGGTTCAAATTCAATTGCCTACCATCTGTACCCCCGGTCGCCCCTGAAAAAGGGACTTCTGGGCTCAGTGGGCTTACCAGGTCAACAAAATTCAACTTCAGCTTCAACTAACTGAAGGTAATTTTACTTGAATTTAATTGGAGTATTGGATTCATGGGCAAAGCAGCCAGAACATATGGCTCATGGCCCAACTATGGTTCAACCCCCTCTTATATAATCAGTCTATCTGTTAATATGCACTAATTTGATGTGTATAAGTTCAAATTTTACTGTTACTGCCTGTGTATATGCTTCAATGTTTTTCTTTTTTTTCTCTCTGTAAACCTTGTATTTTTGTTATGTTTGTTCAACACTGACGTGGAACCTTTGAAAATGAGTCATTGACTCAAAGGTATTAATCCCAAACTGAAATAAATAAATACATAAATAAAACAAACATATCTCAAAAAAAAAAAAGGAATTTTTAAGCAACAAGAAGAAAGTACCAGGAAGAATTAAACATCCAGGTTTCTTTAACCATGAGTAGCAGTTAAGCCTGGGGCCTACGGGTGGGTTGGGGGTGATTGTATAAAAAGAGCAAGCAGCTTTTTAGCGCAATGCACAGTTAGTGAGGTCAAGATTGTGGCTGGCGAGGGTTTTTTATGCCGTGTTGGTGGAGTTTATTGCAAAGGGCTGGGCATAGGTCCACAAGCCTGCTCCTTTGTTTGGCATCTTTTTTCAATTGATGGTTGGTCCAATCAAAGGTCCACAAACCTGTTTGTTTGTTTGACATTCCTGTTCAGGTTACTGTTTGGCCTGAGCATAGGCCCACAAGCTTGTTTGTTGTTGGTGTTTGTTCTGATCATGTCAGGACCTCAGCGAGTCAGATTTATTGGAGGGGAAACTGCGTGGTTTGGAAAGAGGCCCAAATGCAGCGTTTGGGGATCACGGTTGATACTTGGCCCTCTGTCTCAACTGCAACTAATGCCAAAATGGAATGAAAGTAAAAATGCATGGCTCCAGCAGAAAGGTTTGGAGAGATAACGGTCTGCCAAGGGAGGGCAGGGGCTGAGTACAGATGGGACAGTGGGGAACAGATATGGGAAGGGGGTGAGTGAGAGAGGGCCCCCGAATGTTTTTGGTTAAGACCTCCTGAGGAGGAAGGTGCCCAGGGAAGCAGGGCCTCAGGACAGGCCATGGGCTATGAGTTTTTCTGGATCGGGATGGGGAGTCTCTGGCATTGTAGAGTTTAAGCAGGTTTCCACTAAAGAGGCAAATTTTACCATATGGCCCAGTTTTCGATCAGCAGCAAGATGGGGGGGTAAGCGCAGAGTCAAAATGTAGAGCAGGAGTCGCCACAGGAGTGTAAGTACCAGGGGATGGCTGTTAACCAGACTACTTTCTCTTGCAGCATCTTTTCCTATTCAGGAAACAACAATAAGCATTGCACCAAGGAAGAGCAAGCCATCAAAAGAGGATGCTTACAGTGCTATACTTGAGTTAGTGAAGAAGGCTAACAAAGTATGGAAGCTGGTGGAGGGCATGGAGCAGAAGGGGCATAGAGACAAACAAGAAGCGGACAAGGGAAAAGGAGGAGGATGGGGCAGGCAGCCATCGAAGGGGCAGGGTGGCCCTGGGGCTCTAGCCCAGTCACACAGCTCCAAGAGACCACCGCCAAGGCTGGCCAGCCTTGGACGGCCAGAGCCAGTGGGTCCCATCCTGCCACCACCCCAACCAGAGCCTCTACTTCTGCCCATCCTGGTTTCTGCTCCTCCACCACCCCCTTCACCAAGTATGCCAGCCCTGCCTGGACCTGCACCAACACTGGTCTCAGACACCAAAGAAGGACAAGTACTTGGATCATCGGTGCCCGAATCAAGCCCCTCAACAGGTAATGGGGGAGTCAACATAGGCAGCAGTATAAAAGAATATGTTGAACAGATGATCGCAACCATGTAGGAAGATGGTTTGGGGCAATTTGAAAAGGCATTATCCGACATTAAGTCAGGAGAAGGGTTAAAAGAGGGAGATGCCATGCCTACTATGAACACAGGGCTGAGGATGGGAACAAGGGAAATAAGTGCTCCAGGAGTGAGAATAGGTGAACATGTACCTATAGTCATGCAGGAGCAGATATGGAAAGTGGAATATGTGGGCATATGTGTGCTAGTAAGCAGGGAAGCGGTAACAAAGTACAATGAAAAGGAGAGCATAGGTAAGAGTGAGATGGCAGCCGCAGTGGTACTGTTAGGATAAAAAAGAAGAGGATACTTTCACCAAGTGCAAGACCTGGGATGCCTGGTTTGTAGGTTTTGCAACCTATTCCATGATTGTGTTGGAGAAGAAGCCTGAACTGGGGATTCCTCTAATCGAGTATTCATTCAGAAATAGGCAGGGCAAAAGTGAAGGGAGGTTTCGGTTGGTTATAGTATGGCGAATTCTTCAGGCAGAGAATAGCCACCTATAGAGATGTCCATTGGGATATGAAGCAGTTAGATCTGTGGACTGACTATGTCATGGACCAGGCCACACCTGAATGGGGCTGGGGGAAGAAAACCACATTATTATAAAATGCTGCTGGGGCTATAGCAGGGCTTTCTGCTCCTGGCCGCAATGTAGATTTTGCCATGCCTGTTCAAAATGTGGGGGTAATCATTTGGCCTCAAGGTGCCATACAAACTGGAACTCCGGAGGACAATACAATGGGGCTCAAGGCAAGCACAGTCAGCCCTTTTGGGGGGAACAGGTTGGGTATAGGGGGCAACCATGGAACAGAGGCTACAGGGGAGGGGGAGGAAATGGGAGAGGGGGAAATGTTTTTGATGAAAGAAAAGACAGTGGCACAGAAAAGGGGATAAAATACTGTATGGCAAAAACACCAATAAATGTGAGTAAGTTAGAAGACTGGTTAAAAGGACACCCAGATGAGAGGGAGGCCTCACACTTAATAGAGGGATTTAAGCGTGGTTTCAGCCTCCATTTTCAAGGGCCAGGGTAGGCAGGGAAGCCAAGAATTTAGGATCGGTGCAGGGAAAGGAAGGGATTTTGAGACAAAAAATACAAAAAGAAAATAACCTGGGGTGGATTGACTGTCCCTTCCTGAGCCCACCCATAGACAGGCTGAGGGTATCCCCTTAGGCCTAGTACCCAAGAAGCAGCCGGGAGAGTACAGGGTCATCCACCACCTGTCTTTCCCGGAAGGAGATGAGGTAAATGATTACATTGATGAGAAGGACTCCAGAGTTACATACACAATGCTGGAGGAAGTGATACATATTATCTGGGTGACACCACAGGCATGGCTGCCAAAAACAGACACTGAGTCAGCTTTCAGGCTCCTGCCAGTGCAGGCACAAGACTGGGATCTATTAGGTTTCAAGCTGGATGGGCAATACTATTTTGACAAAGCCATGCTTATGGGGTGCTCGACTGCCTGTGCCTCTTTTGAGTTGTTTAGCACATGCTTGCAAGCGCTATTTCAATGGAAGACAGGTTACAGGACAGTCATTCACTACTTAGACGATTTCCTTCTTATAGGGAGTGGGCAGGAAGAGACAGAACACATGCTAAAGAGTTTTCAAGATTTATGCAAGGAACTGGGAGTGCCCCTACCATACAAGACCAAGGGCCCTAGTCAGGCTATAGAATTCCTGGGGATTGAGATAGACAGCAAGAGGTGTTTAGACTACCAGATAAAAAAGTGCAGAAGTTAAGGGCGGTCATACAAGAACATAGGACCAGGTGCAGAGTGCAATTCAGACAGGTGCAACAGCTGATCAGTCACCTTAATTTCACCTGCAGGGCCATCAGCCCGGGACGAGCGTTCACCAGGCGTATAGTAAAAGTGACGAGGAGGGTGGCGAGGCCGCATCACTGAGTCAACCTTGTCAAAGACACCAAGGAGGACTTGAAGATATGGGAGGGATTTATAGATACTTTCAATGGGACATCCTTATGGCAGTGGGGCAGGACCTGTCACAGAGTGCCAAGACGTAATGCTGCCTCTTTTCAGCCTGCTTCTTTTGAGAGGGGTGTTAGCCCGTTGATGCTGTGCGTCAACTGCCCCACCCACACAAGCCTGGCCACTAATTTAAGAAGCTCCCCATCACATGACTTCCTGTACCTATTTTTGCCAAGTCCCCAGTCTGCCATTAGTAGGTTATAGGAACCAGCCACCAGGGGGATCTCCTTGTTCTTCATGCTCCTTACCCCTTCTAGCTCTCTCTCACCTCTCACTCTACCTTAGACTCTCTGTTCTACCCATCATCTCTATCTCCCCCCACAAGGCTCCTAACCGATTCTCCTCATAACCCCCCTCACTTTCCTAGACAACTCACTCTACACCCCCTACTTATCCTATCCCTGCCTCACTCCCCCTGAAGTGCCATTCCTTCTACCACCTCTAGGAGACACTGTTGCACCCTCTGTTCCCAGCCTGTCTGCCCTCCATCTGGACAGCTTTTGGCCCCTTTCCTTGGGTATCGCCAGGTCTCTTCCAGTGCCTCCCTCCTCGGGATTAGAACCTGGTACCTCCCGCACTGAAGTCCACCATGGTACCACTGTGCCACAGAGTCCTCCACAATTATGACTGTTACATTGCACCCCTTATACTGACCCTGGGTATCTGCCCCATCTCTTCTGCCAACAGGGCACCCTTTCTCACACAGCCCTCCCGGACTCATGCTGATCACTATTGCCATCCTTCTCCTGGGGCTGCCCAGCCCCATGCCTACAGTCCATTTTCTCACAACCACCCCCATACAACGTCAACTTCCACCCACACTCCCATTCCCTGTTGCCCACCCCTCCTCCCCCTACTCACCTCCCAGCTGTCATGTACCACCACCATCCTCCATGCCAACTTACATTCCTCTCCTACCCTACCCTTATCACCCTGACCATCTCTTGTACTGGCTGCACCACAATTAGGAAGCACCATGCCAATACTAACAGGCAATGAGCTCTGGCTCATCTCAGAATCTTTGCTCGGTTGCTACTAATTTCAGTCACTGTGATTTCCAATCTGGGCCCCATCTCACACAACCCTAGCTCCTCACACCATGGGCTAAGAATGGCTGCAATGAATATCTGCAGCCTGCCCAAAAAGATGGCGACTCTACAATGCTGGTTTCTGCAGCATCAGCCAGATGTCCTAGCCCTCACAGAAACCTGGCTGTCCAAGAAGACCCCTAACTCCTTTGTCACACTCCCAAGCCTCACCCTTTACAGAGCTGACAGAAAGGGCAAACGAGGCTGGGGGTTGCGCATTTCACATCCGAGAATCCCCATTATGCCAAGCTCTTCCGGCACCCTCTCTTGACCATGGAGTGCGAGCCCTGATGATAAAACCTTCATCAGATCCCTCCAGAGCCTCTGTAAATGTTACTGTTGCTTACATCCCTCCAAGAAATCAAGTTCCAGCTGTTCAATCCCTATCTAGCTATATCTCCAGCTTCCCACCCAAAACTGAGCACATCATATTAGGGGATGTTAATGTGAACTGGCTCACCAGGTCGGCCTCCCCAGTAAAAGACACCATCTCTGCTCTTGACCTGGCCCAGTTAGTTGATCAACCAACCAGGGTGAATCCCAATAACGGATCAAGCACCCTGCTCGACCTGTTATTTACCAATCACCCAAACAGAATTTTGAACCTTATTGTACTACCAGACTCACTAAGCGATCACTCCCCCATCCTCTTCTCCTGGTCATGTCAGCAGCAAAAACCCCAACCAAACAGTATTACCCAATGCCGACTCTGGCCTCACTAAACTAAGATGACATCTGGCCCAGTGGGATTGGTCCCCCATTAACTATGCCCCTACAATAGATGAAGCCCTTGACTACTTCACCCACTCATTCAACAAAGCATGTGATAGCTATGCTTCTCTCTCTAAAGTGCAATCCAAAAAACATAATGCCCCATGGGTCTCATCTGTGCTGCTTCAACAGCTAAAGAATCGAGATGATCTCTGGCACAAAGCAGTCACCTCTGGCATGCAGGCGGACAGGCAGGCCTGCAAGGCAGCATGCAACAGGTGCACCTGAACCATAAGGATGGCCAAATCAGACTACTAAAAAACACCCTTGCTTCCTCCTGGGGGAATGCTCGGTTGTTCTGGGACAACTTAAAGGAGCTAAATGAAAAAACTCAGCTCCCCCCCCCCCACCGCAGTTATCTGTCAACAATGATACTACCTCGGACCCGCTGGCCATTGCCAATTGCCTTAACTCTGCATTCTTTGACCTAAGTGCAGTTCTTCCAAACAAATTCTTTGACCCTAACCCTGAGACCCCTGAGCCAAACAATACATACCCCCCTTCCACTTCAGGGTCATTACAATGAGTGAGGTGAGGCCCTACCTTGCAAATTCCCTCAGGGGCTCCTGCCTTTGCAGAAACTCATTTGACATGAAAATCCTTAATTTGGTTCTAGACTCTGTGCTCTCCCCCTGACTGATCTCCTTAATCATTATCTCTGTCTAGGGCAGTTTCCAACCACCTGGAAGATGGCCACTATCACCCCTATACTGAAGAGTGGTGACTCCACCTCCCCCAATAATTACTGGCCCATTTCCATTCTTCCTCCCTTCTCTAAAGCCCTGAGAAAATTCTAGCCACTCAACTCACCGATTACAAGCTAGCACACAACATACTATGTAGGGAACAACATGGCTTTAGATCTGGACACAGTACAACAACCACCCTCACTGAGTTCTCCAACTTCTTGTACAATGTTCTGGATATAAAAAAAACACCTTGCAGGAGCTGTCTTCATAGACCTGTCAAAGGCCTTTGACACAGTCTTCAACCCCCTGCTCCTAAGTACACTCTGCCGCACCGGTCTGTCCCCTGGACCCATCACATAGTTTACCAGTTACCTCTCAGATACATCCCAATGTGTCAAGATAAACAACACTCTCTCAACTACTCTGCCAGTCTGCTCTTGGGTCCCCCAGGGCTCCATTCTCGGTTCCCTACTATTCAGAATTTGTTTAAATACCCTGCCAAAATCTTGCCTAGGTAATCTACTGCTCTACACAGATGATGCAGTCCTGTTCGCATCCCACTCTGATCCCACAGTCTTACAGTCCTCCCTACAACTTGCCTTCAACCGGATCAAAAACTGGTTCATTGACTGCAGACTTGTTGTCAATGTAAAAAAGACTAAGTCAATGCTCATTGCACACTGACGGAACAAGGACAGGGATACCCAACTAACACTTTTTTACCAAGCTCTCCTCCCTCTTGAACAGGCCCATACCTATAAATACCTGGGCCTATCATTTGATCCCTGCCACTCATTCCACTCCCATATCAGTAATCTTTCCTCAGCCATAAATACCCACATAGGACTACTGTATTGGCACACAGACTGCTTACCTCCTGAGGCCCTTAACCTTGCTGTTACCTCCTCAGTCCTCTCTCTAGTCAATTATGGGCTTACCATCTTCTCTGCCACTGATCACACAGCTCTCAATAAAATCCACTAGGCTATTAACAAAGTATGTAGACTCCTTTCTGGGGTGGATAGGCATACCCACACCTGCACCCTGTATGCCCTAATAAATATCCTCACTCTATAAGAAAGGTTATGTTATCAAACGTGTCTTCTGACAAACAAACTCCAACTTGGGCTTACCCCCTTGGGTCTCTGCCTCCCTCCTTACATCCCATGCCTCAGTAAACACCCACTCTACAAATAAACTGCCATGGTCTGTTCCCAGGGCCAGGACCTCTTTAGCCCAAAGGCCATTTCCCTAGAGAGCACTGTTATGGTACAATGAACTCCCCTCTACCGTTACCTCTACTTCCAGACTAGGTCCCATCAAAGTAGCCTTCAAAGACCACATACTCTCCTCCCATTGCTGCCAATGCACCAGCTAACCATGGTCAGCTGGTCTATCCCTTCCCATGCTGCTACTGACTATGCGCTGACCGTGATTGCCTGGTCAATGCCCCTGCAGTAGTGCATAGTGGATGTGTCAGCTGGTTGTAGGTATAGGCCTCTCAGAACCACCAGACCCGCATAGAGAGAGAGTGTGTTAAGGTATTATTCTCTAATGTACAATATTGTTGATGTTCTTGACAAAGTCGGGTTCTTGACTGCTTTCACTCTGACAATAACAAGCTCCTTAGTAAGACCTGTATAGCTACCTATGTGTATAGACCTCATCCTTCTCATTGCTTGTGCTCTTACCACCTGCATTAATGTGTACTCTAATGGAGACCTACAATCACTTATATACCTATTGATACTGTTCATACCCTGCTTCTGTGTTATATATTGTGGTATATTGTTTTCTGCATATTGTTGTTTATTGTATCCAGACATGGAGCCTTTGTAAATGAGTCTAAGACTCAAAGGTTTGTAATTCTGATATCTTCAATAAATAAATAAATAGGATAATTGGGTTTTTAATACAGAACTGGAGTTATACACAGACACAGTGGGGGTTAGGCATGGGGAGATATTTCAAGGGGCAATGGTTTTCAGAGGCCTGGCCCCAAGGAATGGATACAAAAGGGACTAACCAGAGACATTCCACTCCTGGAGATTGTCCCAATCTGGGTTAGCATGCTAATGTGGGGGGAAGAGCTCCAGAACCAGAAGGTGACATTCTGGTGTGATAAAAGGGCGGAGGTCAATGTGCTCAACAACCGGGGGGGGCCACATCAGACTCAGTATTGAGAGTGTTACGGCAGCTAGTCTTGCAGGGTTTGAAGTTAAACATGTCCTTTAGAGCTAGACACATTGACAGGGTACAAAACACCATGGCTGACAGCCTCTCCTGTCTGCAGCTGGACAGGTTCCTGACCATTGCCCGAAGGCAGAGGAACAAAAAACACCCATACCGGCGAGCATTTGGGAAGTTGTATGGAAGGAGCCGAATTGCTGTTTCATAACTCCTGGTCCTCCAGGACCCTCTGAGCCTAAGAGGGGTCTTGAAAAGCCTTCCAAGTGTTCAAAGAAGTACACCACATGGAGGTAAGTGGGCTGGTTACTGACAAGCAGCTAGGAAAGTATGTAGTTTACCAGTGGGATTGTGGTTTATTACATGCAATGATGGGGGTACACCTAGCAGTTGTAAGTATAGTTTGCAACCTCAGGGGATGGTGGGATCCCACAAAAACTGTGTTATTCAGATGGATGATACAGGGTGGGGGTGCCTTCAAATCAGTGAGGGGGATGATAGGCGGACGATGTCAGAAAAACTGTTAGTTCAACTTATAAATGCCATACCAGCAATTTGCAAGTCAGCAGATGAAGCAGTGTTATTTCAAGCCATTTACTTGACCATGTACCATGGGGCCCTCAGGGTAAGTGAAGCGGTAGGCCATGGCAATGGTGAGAAACTAGGGGGTTTGATCTGGGAATACATAGACTGGTGGCCCGAGGCAATCACTCTCCGGATTAGGAGATCAAAAATGGACCAAGAAGGAAAAGAATACTTGATTCACCTGGTAAGACAGGTCAAGCTGAAAATTTGCCCAGTTCAGGCATTGTGGGCTTATGCCGCAGTGCGACCTGACCACAGAAGTCAGTTTTTTAACCATGGGGATGGAAAGGTGGTATCGAGCTATCAGATTGTAGCAGTCCTCAAGAAAGGCATGGCTTTCCTGGGAGAGGACCCAAAAGGTTATTCATCACATTCATTCAGAATTGGGGCAGCATCATAACTGGCGGCAACATGGGGGATCAAGCAGGCAAGTACAGGGGATTGGCCACTGGAAATCTGATTGTTATAAGTGATATTTATGATCTTTGAACAAATAACTACTAACCTTCTCTTCTTGCATTACAGGTTAAGTAAAAAAAAAAGATTCAGCGGGAGGGCCGGGGAGGAGAGGGCTGATGGGGGGGGGGGCTTAGACCAAGCCCGATGGCTCATATCTTGTTTTATCTTACAACAGGGCCATGTCAGAGGTTGGAGATATGAATATGTGGGCAGTCATATATTTACTGGCCAGAAAGGAGAGTTTCAAAGAAGGCAGGGGGAAAGCAGCTTTATCAAGACCCCAGGCAGTGCAGACTGACATGACAAGGAATCAGGGGTATGAAATGGGCCCAATTATTGTCAACCTTGAGGGACATGAGGGAGAGACAACTACCACCAGACTTGATCATTATACATCTAGAGGGAGATGACATTGGGTCCATGCCTGGTGGCCTCACATGACTGTAGTATAGTCAGATATGGTCCCCCACCGAGTATGGAGACATGCACACAGTATCGTACCAATTGATAGAGCAAGAAGAAACATGAATAGGAGGGTAGGCATATTATTTATTGCAAACAGGGGCAGAGTCATCAGGACAGGCATTGAGGAGACAGAAGATGAATATTTTAGACCAGATGGAGTTTCATCTCTCAGACCTAGGGGTTGATATGTTTAATATGGAAATCATGAGACGTATTGAAGAATGGAGGAGGCAGAAAGGGCAACAGAGCACAGGGGAAATGCCTGCCATTCAACGCAGGCTGGAGACAGGCTATGGGGAAAAGACAAGATAATAAAGAAGCAGGGAAGGGGATAAGGAAAAAAAGCAACAGCATTGAAAAGAAAGCGGTAATGGGTATACACCGTTAACCTTCAGAGAAAGAAGAAGAACTGGCTTCCCAGATCTACATCTGGTGGGAGAAGACGAAGATCGAAAAAGATGATGCAAATTAATTGATATATTTGATTGTATATATGATAATAAAGAAAAGGATGAGTAGGGTACAAGAAAATGTATGGATTAACAAATATGTTTTGGATATAATGGAAATCAACAAGAATCATTAAGAGGTTGGGACAGATGAAGATTGTACTATTAATAAATTAATTGCTGATCTGAGCACCCACCACATACTGACTCCATCTCATTCTTGGGGAAATATCCCGGACAAAGAGCCCTTGGCTCAGTGTTCTTACCCAATGAACAAAGTAAATAAATAAATAAAGTTAGACCACGTAACATAAGGTCTAACTTCTTGCCACAAGTGCCACTAACTGCCTTCAGAAAATGACAAATACTTCAAAATAATGATGAATGCATCCTTGTTTGCTGCAAAGCAGATAAACTGTTGCCAAAGGGCCAAAATGTTTGAAAAATGACAGCCTAACATTTTGGCTCAATTATTTTCACACCGGCACATGCAGAAAAAGGGAACTGTGTCTGCATCATGACTTCCAAAAATGCAACCCTTTCCCTCTGAATAAAAGCTTTTCATAACCATTTTACATACTTTTCACTCAAACTGAGCAAAGATTTCTGCAGTAACCACAGCATGATTTTTTCACCCTAATAAAGCTGATTTTGTTTAGCTTTCAGAGACACTTCCTACTCCATATGGTTTCGTTCTCCAACTGCCCTGTTTTCATTCTGGGGCACTGTCCCCTGCCCCAAGCTACGCTATCCAGCTAAGCACCCTAATGTGCAAACCTCAGCTTTCATCTGTTGGCCTTGCCAGTCCGACTGGCCCAGACCTGCTCCATCCCACTCAAACAATTAGAATGAGTCTGCTCCTAAAGATGGCACAGGAATACTGAGAGGAAAACAAGAGACAGCACATACTGCATTATAGAACAGAATTAACTAATTGTATGTGTTTTAAGCTATGCACAGTACCAACTGCTTTCATCAGTGTTTGCACTGTTAGAATAATACATTTGTTCAAAACAGTCGCTACTTGTGATCAAATGGCTGTTTGCAATGGCATAAATTTACAAATGGTACACTGCCCTTATTAATCAGTTTAGAATCTTTACAAACTGTACTGGTACTGCCCGGTACTGCTACTGAAACACACTGCTTGGTGCTGTGTAGTAAAAGAATCCAAATTAATGAAAACCAGAGAAATTGCCCTTTTAAAAAAAAAATGCATGGTTCGCTGGAATTTAGCACAGTATGATTCTAGCAGGTGTTTATTATTGCAGTCATTAAATATGCCAGCAGATAACACTGATACATGGTCTTGTCTTCCCAAAAAAATTATTATTCAATGTTGCACTTGCCCGTTTGTAAGGACTAGGCAAAAACCACACCCTATTGCCAGTTCTGAACTTGCAGGTCCATCTGCCCTCTTGTGACCCAGTCTAGAGTCTGCAGCCGATGGCCCACCGCATGGCTAACCCATGCTGGGTTGTTAATAAAGGCCCCAGCACCAAGTTAAGAGCCATGTCAACATCCAGGTGACTAAACTGCATGTTGTTATCTTCAGAGGGAACTAAGGTGACAGGCCCAAAACCACTGCCTGCCTCTGCACCTCCACGCCTCCACTCCTACTCCCCGTAAGCTGCTCTGTCTTGATGTGCAGTATGACATACCTGCCCACATTGCTTTCTATCCACATCCAGTGCCCCCATGCAGTTGGCCCATGCTCGGCCAACCCACAGCTCAGCCCACAACCGATACTCCCAGTCATCGATTAAATTCTGAAATTGCTAGTGCCCCAATCAATTTAAAATCATATGTCTGCTGAATCCAAGTACCACTTTCCCGACTCAGCCCCCACAAACCCACAAATGGTCCGCATCCCTTGCGCTTCTTGCATACCATGAGGCAATGCCCAATGGGGCAGCTTGGTCCCCATTCAACCAGGCCTCACCCCATGGGGCAGCCAGCCCCTACCCAACACCAGTCACGCTCCTACCAGCCCGCCCAGTGGGCAAAACAACAACTGACACCCTACTGCCAAGATGCCGCACAGTCTCGAGCCAATGCACCACCACCCTAGACAATGAAAGAACCCTTCACTCAGATTTGTCTGCATAACAAAAGCAGCCCTCTTTACCTCATGGTGTGTTGCTAGCTAGGCCGATGTGGCCAGCACCACGCCAGATCAAAAACCTTGCGGTTACATCTCCAGGCAGGCTCCTGACCCAACGAGCCACTCAATCGATTTCTCTGCTGCCCTTTAGTCTGGTTCCCACTCTCCTGAACCCATTGGCCTGTTCCACAACCAGCACCACTCACTGCACCCACAACTACCCATGTTTCTGCCTGTTCCTAATGCAGCTGGCTGCTCTCAAAAAATGTAATTACCACTCCCTTAAATGCAAAGAAAACAGACCAGGATACTGTTAAATTGAAAGGCACAGGACAAGAACCACATGGCTGTGGCCCACTTCCAGTATCTTGGCCTAGCCATGCAGCCTTCCCCAAGTACCCCACCTTACCTAAGTGTATCCCCCTTGCCAGACAATGTCCTAGGATCAACTCAGTCAAAAAATCCTAGCAGAAAGTGGGAGAACTGAGGGTTGTAGAGCCTTAAGTATCCTCTAAGGACCCCAAGAAGGACCCCACTTAGCTCCTCCCTCCTACCAATCCTGTTCTTCTTGGGGGCACCTGTCACCTCCCTCCAGGTGGTGTCATTCCTTACATCATTAGGCCTCTCCCCTTACCTTGCTTGCTGTTCCCCCCACCCCCCCCCTTCTCTGGCTAATCCTGCCCCATCCTATGCTTGCCATTTCCTTAGGGCTGCTAATTGACAATCCAGGTTGCCTTTTATTGGCAACCCCATTTCACCAACTGCACAAGCTTGGGGCCAATCAGAGAACATCCTGCTATAGTATGTATCATTGGATCATCTTTTTGAACAAGAAAATAGTCATGTGACCTCTTTGGTGCTAACCGTGCAAAGTATATGCACTTCACTGCAAATGTTTTGTCATTGTCATCATGAGACAATGCAAAATCCTGGCTACTGTGCAGCAAATACCATAAGAAAAGCTTTGTATTTTTACTTCACTGTGAAGACTATGGGATGCATTGAGAAGGAAATAAGTCCATTCCAACACAAGCTGTTCTTTCAGAGCAGACACAGTTAAACTTTAATATATGGACTTTGTTTAGTTTTTTACCAACAAGAACACAGTTTCTGTAGTCCATCATCTGTTTGTGTTCTGCATGATGGAGACGCCCTTTGCTCGGTTGCTGAACCTACTTAAATTATGCAGTCATGGCAATTCCTATACATTAAAAATAGTCAAAGAAAACATTAAAGCCTGTGGCTACATATACAGTAGAAAAAGTGCAGTAACTTTCTTTTGATAGTTCAGTATTACACAGGTACCATAAATGTTGCAACATAGTAGACAAAGATTTCTTAGAAGGTACTGGGTAAAGCAGTGTGGAATGTAAACTTCTGCCAGCAGAATTCAGGAAGAATGACTATTCAGTTTCCATGAAACTCACAGAATTTCTGTAAACATTCTCTAAAAGGGACCAAGATATAAGTAGGCAAACTTTCAGAAAATTGTAAATGACATTTTAAATTACATTTTGCAAAACTGCCAAATTCTAACCCCTTGTAACTTTAAAACTAGAGAATGCCCTTCCACTAATTTTGGAAGGTTCATAGACCTTAAAAAAGAGGATGATGATGATGGTGTCAACAGTTTATTCTATTGCTTAAAGCATGTCTATGTTATAAGCTGCTGACTGCAAAATAACATCAGTAGTTAAAATCAACTTCCATGAGTCTTTATTAAAATTGTGGATTCTCATGAAAATTTTATGGAAGCCATACCCATGCAAATTCCCAGCCATACATGTGACCTGACAAGGAAGAGAAAAGAAAAGGCTGTGAAAGTAGGAATATGGTTGGAGTCATGTGGATTCCATTGAAAAAGTAGCAGAAGAGTTGGAGGGGCATTGTAGGCCTTTATGATGATGCAGGTGAGGCAATATGCCTGCCTGCAGTGCAGGTCAAATGTATGGGATCCATAGCTAAGTACTGCAGGCAGAGGAAGTAGCTGACTGACTGATTACAATTTCTGAGGATGTGAGGAGATCACTTATCGACTTAAAAATGCTCCTAAGGGGACGAATGTTCAGATGGATGATCTCCAAGGCCGTCATGGTTCTTATTTCTGTGAGAAATGACAGTGGCATCAATTAGAAAAGCTAAATTTTGTTAAGATTCTGTGGAATGAGAGAGTGCCTTCTTTTTCTGGCACATTAGATGGCTTTCTGGGACAAGGAATGCCTCCATGCTCAGGATGTGCTGCAGTTGTGCCAAGAGGGACCAGATACTAGTCTTATCAAGGGACATGAAGTCTGGGGGGATGCAAATTTAAGGATCCCTTGAGGAGGAGGCTAGTGCAAGGTTGCAGGAGTTAAATGTATATGTTCACCATGACAAGGACAGCTGAGTTGGGTATCACATGAATAGACAGCCTCAATTGTAGCAAGAAAGCACAGAAGGACAACAATTATAACTTGAATGCAGGTTATAGAAGAATGTCAGTTACACAAAGCCATGTGCACACAGGCAAGAGGGTGCTGACTAACACGCCTGGCAAACAAAAACCCACAATACTGGTGGCAGTCTTGCAGAAAAAAATATTAAATAAAGAAAAGTGATAAAGTTACATCCAACCTTTATTTGAGAAAAGAGATCATGGCACTAAGCCCTAGTGCTTTGCCTCATATGCAAGAGACTTTGTCAGGAGGCATATGCTGGGGCTTAGTGCTATGTTCTCTTTTTTTAAATAAAGGTTGGATGCAACTTTACCACTTTGCATTATTTAATATTTTTTTCTGCAAGACTGCCACCAGTATTGTGTTTCTTTGTATAAGAATCCCACCCAGTAAAACTGATTATCCTGAGAGTCTGATGTACTTGGAAGTCTAGGACACAGAGGCACTCAGAAAGATGTAGTTGGGGAAAAAATGCTTGGGGCATCAAGAAGGAGGAATTCTGGCTATTCAAATGGAATATGCATGATAAAAAAAAGGAAAAGGTGAATCTTTTTTTAAGGGTGTGTGTCACAGAGAACAACAAGGGTATCAGGGGGACTAGCACTTCCACTGAATCTATTCTGATAAAATAAGAGAGAAATCAAGCATTTGTCACTACCAAATGTTTGCTTGCTTGTCTGCTACCAACTGGGCCAACAGTCAGCCTTGTACAAGTCTTCATATTTTGTTTTTACACTTTAACCCCAAATTTTCAACATTGTCTTTGTATGATAACTCTCCCCAATCTGAACATGACAGGAGTCATATATAAAATACTGCCTGAAACATAATTTTACACCACAAGTGTGAAAACACATTTTTGCCAGCATTTTAAAAATGACTCCTGTCTCATTGATGAGGTGGTATGAAAAAATAGTTATGTTGAAAATTCAGAGTTAAGATATTAAATACATTGACTGCACTAGCCTCGTTTCTTTAGTTCCAAGTCTGTGCTGAAAGAGAAGGGCATGTTTTTCTCACAGAGTGGATTTTTGGTGTTGGACTTATTTTAAGTGAGAGAAAGGTATGAGATGGGGGTGATGGTTGCTGATTGGGGATCTGGTTTGGAATGGGTGGGGGGTCGGAAGACCACAAAAGACATTAATGAAATTTTTTTCTGCTTTTCAGGTTTTAACTTAAAAAAAAACTGAGGGACCTAGGTGACACATGATTGGGCACTCTAGTGTCACAGGGGGAAGGTACATATCAGATATGAAGAGATCTCAGTGGGTCACGCAGCCTCAACCCAGGATTTGCTTTTAGCTGGATTTTCAGCAGGGTTGCACAACCTCAGCACAGGATGAGCAGTTTTCTTATTAAATATTGTTGCTTGGAATGGGCCTGAAGATCAGAAGTGGTGTTGGGAGCAGAGGAGAACTGGGGGATGAGGAGCAGGGTAAGCATGATGGCACTCAGCTGCCTGCTGGGCAGCATCTTGTAGATGATAGGTTAGAGTAGCACTCTTGTACTGTAGATGCAACTTTAGCCATTCAACTACACAAAGTTTCTGCCTGTCAGTTGGGCTAAACACCATCACTGTCAGCCTGCTCCTCATTGGGCTGTCACTGGTTAGCCTCCTGCAGCCTGAGTTGCAGTGGCTACTATAGTGATAGGCCTCTGCAGCACCTACTTTCCTGAGTAGCTACAAGATAAAGCAAACATAAAAAGTGAGTGGGACAAAATGGTCATCGAGGAAAAAACCACAGGACTGCAAATTAATTCTACAGGATGGATTCTGGAGGCATTACCTATTATGCTGCCATAAATATTTGAGAAAATGTTGGCAATAATAATTGTTGGTATTTGCCCCCAATAAATTTAAAACCAGTAAACCAAGTGTTTCTCCAGTTTTGCTAGATATCAGGATAAATTGACATTTGATATAAATGACAAATTTTGGGTCTGCACCTACAAGAGTAGATAAATTACAAACATTAACATTTTTAGAAAGTTTTACCAAAATTTCGCAAACAATTAAATTGTGAAAGTTTAATACACTGTAACTTAAAAATGACTTAACCAAACCACTTAATTCTTTTTCACTTACAAAAGGTTATGCATGCTAATAATATATCTAGCTCCAAAGGTGGCTGAGTCATAAACAGATAAATATTTTATTATGGACCATCTTAAGCCTGTTGATGGATACAAGCTTATTCTGCTACTGTAAATTTAGGCTAGTGTAAGGTCCATATCCTGGATTAATTTCTACATCCTACTCAAAAGATATACAGTAGGTACAGAATATTCTTGAAACATCTAAGGACACTAGTCCATAATAGGGAAGTAGTAGTGTGTGAAGAATTTTGTAGAAAAAAAAGTAGCAAAAGGGAAAGGGGAGACTAAAGTTTTTCAACTCATGCCTACATTTCAAGGGAATATTTAGTTCATAATTTATTGCTGGACTGTAAAAACAGTCTTTTATAAGTTAAAATACAGACATATATAAATACAACACCTTTAAAAACATGGATAAATACAGTATCCTTAAAAAAACAAACAAACAAACAAAAAAAAAACACAGTGTCCTATTAGTTACAGTACAATACTTCCATTTCATAATAACAAATGTGTAATCATTGTTTAGCCTCTATGCCACATATACAGTAGAGCCTTATTGCAATTGTTTCTTCCTTATTCTATATATCATATACAAATAGTGGCTCTTATAAGTGTGCACTCATCCTCTGTATTAAACAAAGCATAAGTTAAATCACCTTGAGTTATATTTGATCAATTTATAAAGGGGCCAAGCCAATAGCTTCTTGTTTTTTTTCATACCATGAACATGCCCACATTATATGTGTTAAATCTTCTTTCCCTTCTTTGATACATGTGCAATTTTCATTGGATTTTGGTAGATTATTATATCTGGTTTAAGTATGTTGCCTTCATATAATTATAGTTTAGCTTTAATAAAGGAATGTCTAAATAAGTGATCTTTAAGGATGCCCAGATAATACTGAAAATCAAAATTACAATTAGTTGTTGCTTTCCATAGTGAGTATTTGAAAAATGACATATTTTCCAGATCTTCCACTATCCAGTAATTTTCAATTTTACTTTTAATGTATTTTTTATAATTCAGGCTAAGATTAACTTTTTTGCTGACATAATATTTAAGTATATTTAGTCCATATTTATCTATTTTTTGATAAACTTTCTTTAGCCAATTTATTGGATCACAGTTGTTTTGTGTCCACTTCTCCATTTCATTAACTCACTCAGCCCCATAGCACATATGTGCATCATCAGGAAAACTCCTCTAGCCCTCATAGCACATATGTGCATCAGGTATTCACTTCATCTCATCCCCAGGGCGCATATGTGCATCATGCACTTCTTATGCACTTTTTAGATCAACCAGTCATTGATAAGGTTACTGGAAAGTGCAGGTCAGTAGGAAACATTCCTACCTACCAGAATACTGACTTTAAGATAGGGGTCACCATTGAGTTAAATAGAGTAAATAACTTTTTTTTAGGTTTTAATTTTGGTTAAAAAGTGAAGAAAATGATATTTTTTCTCCATTACTAGAAACGTGTGATCCTTGATTTGAATGGTCTTTTCAATATGAAAAATTAGTATGCTGGTGTCTGGGAGCTAGGAGGTGTACTTTTTTGTTTTAGTTTCTTGGGGATAAAAAAAGTGTAAAAATGTGATTTTCCTCCATTTCAGGTACTGTAAAAAAAAAAAAACTGTAAATGCTAGAAATGTGTGTGACCCATCATTTGAAAGGTCTCTTTAATGTGGACAATTATCATACTGGTCTCTGGGGTCTAAGAGGTGTACTTTTTATGATGTAGGTTTTTATTTGGCAACAAAATGTAAAAAAATGCTCTTTTTTATCATTTCAGGAACTATAGAAAAATATCTGCAAATGCCACTAACATGAGTGACCTATCATTTTAAAGCTCTTGTTATTGTGAACATGTATGTGCAGGTGTCTACGGGCTAGGAGGCATACTTTTTCAGTTATTGTGGTTTGTGCATCATGTGGGCAGTTGTGCAGAGCATTTTTCAAATTCAGTTGGTTTATTGGCATTATGTGTTGGCACATGCCTTAGTTTAAGGTCTGTTTCATTATGTACTGTAAAACAGCTCAGAAATACTCTAAACTGTGGCAGTGTAATGCACAGATGTTGGTGTGATGGAAAACCATCATACAACAGACATTTGCCACTTCTAAGGTTTTTTTTTTAAAGAAAAAATGTAAATTTTCATTGTTACATGCTCTGTAAAAAAAAAAAAGTTAATGCTACTAACATGTGTGACCCCTCATTTTAAAGATTTTTTTATTGTGAGCAAACTTCATGCTGTAAGTTTTGTGATAGGAGTTATACTTTTTTAGTTATTTATACTACAAGTGTTACCATTTTAGTTCCAAACATTCAAACTGCTCAGGAAAACAGCCCTTTTTACACAGGAATACAGCACTCACTCAAGATTCAGTTCTAGAGCTGAGTGAGTTAAGGCATTTTTTTGGCAACCTGTTTTGAGAAAGTCTTGTTAAATGTAATCAAAAACTGATTTTTCTACTTTCTATGGGCCCTATGCTCGATGGAGCAGAGCACCTCCACGCCGTGTATGTGAGGTGCAGAGACACTCTGCACCCATTGTGTCACCCACATGGCATTAACAAAATGTGGTGTGCCCATAAGCAAACGATCCCTCACCCACATGAAATGCAATATGCAGGGGGCAGTCAGGAGGCATGCCAGCACTGTGCAGCATGCACAGAGCCATGTAGTGCTGTGCACCGGGGAGCATAGGGGGTAACAGGTATGCCAGGGAAACCCTGCCATACACCCACTACATTCCCCATGGGACCCACACAAGATCAAGGACTGTCCACCCAGGGGCATCCACCCCTGCACCCAGCCATGCCATCCACCTCCCTGGTGCATGCCACATGCCCATGCACACACACACACTCTTGGGGGCACTGGCCCCTGGACTGCAACCCCCCACCACTGCAACCCCCCACCAGCCTGCCTCTGTGGTCCTCTGCTCTGCAGCACAGCCCTGATGGTGTGGTGGGTGGTGTGCACCCTTCCCTCCCCCAGTATGCACCCTTGTGCCAACACCCTCAACCCCCAGTCCTCCCTGACTGTGTGGGGGCTTTGCACAGCCAGCAGCACAGCTCACCTCTCACCTCCACAGCCACTGTCCATGTGGACATCTGCCGGGGAGTGCTGCCAATGTGCCCCCCCACCATGCAAGGGATCTACTGTCAGATCTGTGATGAGCATCTGATTGGATGCCCACCCAAGTCTGTGACTCCACCCCCAACTGCCTCACAGAATGTTGTGTGCCGGGGGGACATGCTTCGGACAGGTTGTGGCCATTGGGGAATACAAGTGATGTGCACCTATCCACAGGTGTCGATGTCTGTGGGAGGGATACATGCTTGACGTGTGTACGTCCCACCCGTTGGAGCATAGGCCCAAATTTTTGTGTTAATGTTTATTAATCCTAATTCAGCCCTGAGGTATTCTGCTGGGCAAGATAGAATAACTCCCAGAGTTGCTCTCAACAATTTATTTGCTGATATTAGCAATTTTTCTGGACTATTAGTTTCCCTTATTTCTGATGCATATAATATTTGAGCAAGATATTCAGCTCTTAACATTGCTAGCAGGGGTCTGATCGAACACCCTTCATATTGAAAATTACATTTTCTTAACCTGGCCACCATTGGATGAAAAAGTGAGTCTCAGGTATATGTAACTATTGGCACTTTCTATTTTGTTTGTGCCAATATCGCTTAATTTTGCTAGTACTGTACCAAATGTCATTGTTTTAGTTTTGTTATAACTTGTTCTTAATTTGAGTTTTTGAATATTTGTTTCTTTGAGGTCCAATTTCTTTTGTAGACCACTTCTTGTTAAAGATAGCAAAATAATATTGTCTGCATAGGTAAGTACTAGGCATGGGGATCCCTCAACTTTTGGGACATTTACACCCTTTTGTTCTAATTCTTTTAGTACATGATCAATATAGAGACAAAAAAGCATTGGGGCTAATATACACAGCCCTGTCGGACCCTTCTATTAATTATAAATAATTTTGATGGTTAGCCCATTGTACCTATTTTTACTTTGGACCATGTGTTACTGTACAGGGCTGAGATTATTCTTGTGATAGCTGATAGCGATAACCCCAGTTATACATAATATTCCATAGTAGGTTCATTAAGACAGTATCAAATGCCACTGACAGATCTATATACGCAGCATACAATTTTTGCTTTCTTATTTTCACATATTTTTCAATAAGGTGAGTCAGTATTTAACAGTTGTCTATCATAGAATATCCATGTCTAAACCCATCCTGTGACTCATTTAGGCATCCTGTAGTGTCAATTTCTGTAATTAGATGTTTCAATATAATTTTTGAAAATATTTTAAGATTTGTGTCCAACAGACTTATTGGCCTGTACATATTTGGGTCAGACAGGCTCCCTTTCTTGTGTATAGGAACTATCTCTGCCCCTCTCCAAGATTTTGAAATGCAGTTATCTTGAATACATTCATTGTAAAATGTGGCCAAAGGTTTACACCAGACTGGAGTATTACAGAGATGTGCCTCTGTGGGTATCATAATCAGGCCTGGAGCTTTATTATTTTTTAATGATTTACTTGCAAAATACACTTCTTTATTTGTTATTGTTGGCCAGTTATGATTATTTTGATCCCTTAAATCTTGACTATCCAGTTCTGCATTAAAAAAATACCTTTACAATATTCTAACCACTGGGATTCCACTATATAAGTATCTATATTTTCTTATAGGTGTCCGACCCCCTCGAAACCAGTTGCCAAAATCCTTTGCTATCTTTTTCTGTTATTACTTTCAACATTTTTCCCCACATCTTATGTTGGTAAGCTGATCTTCTTTTAAAAACATGTTATATTTTTTCCTTTCAGTATTTAGGGCTGTGAATAATTTTCTGTCCTTTTTATCTTTTGTCTTTCTTATTATTTTTCTTAGCCTCTTTTTTTGTATCTTACATTCTTGGTCAAACCAACATGTATGTTTACAACACCTCCTATTTAATAATACTTGTTTATAGAGATTTTTTTGTAATTGCATGTTAAAGTCTGATAATAATTCCCATAATTCACTTGCTCTTAGTTTGTCTGAATTCTGCTCACTCCAATGGTTAAAAAATATAGTTATTATACTAGAGATATGTCTATCCAAAGTTAAATCCAATAATAATCTTTTGTCCATCCTTCATTCAGTAAAAAAAAACACACATCTCTTTTGACTTATCTATTGCACTTTTTTCCTTTTTTATAATACCAAGCATAAGTGGCATATGGTCACTATCAGCTTTAATTGGAATTCATAGAGAGTGCCGGAATTCCACCTTACCTGACCAGATGGCTAAATCAATTGCTGAGCCTAGTGTGGACTTATAATAAGTTAAGTTACCCTATCTATAACCCATAATCCTTCCATGTAATTGTAAGAGATTTAGTTCTTCCATTATATTGATCAGTTCTTTACCAGACTTATTTATATGTTTATCTTTTGTCATTCTTTTTGGAATAATAAGTAAGCCATTAACACAAGCTAATATAATATACTGTATCTGTCTGTTCTGGTGGTAGTTCAGGTGGGTGTGAAAGATCCCATGGCTCTTCTCAAAAAGAGCAGGGGAATTTTTATTAAATCGTCAAGAACAAATAACAAACAGTGTTAGCAGCACACAAAATAATCAATAAATCATAAAATAGAAATCAAGTATTACAGTCATACAATGTCTAGTGAGCTTACAATAAGAATTAGACCCCCAAAAATGAATTTGCAAACAGAAACTAACCCCTCCCCCACCCCCACTAAGAAAGATGGGGGGATTTGATCGTCAAGAATAATTCAGAACAAACATTGTTAACATCACACAAAATAATATGCAAATCATAATATAATAGAAATCAAAATAAGTATTATCATCATACGTGCCTCTTACACTTAGTTTCCCATGGAGGGAAAGCAACAAGACATCCCACATATAATGTGGGATGCGGGCCGATTCCAACATGTTGCCTATAGCTATCTTACCTTGGGGGGCTAAATTATCAAAATGAGCAATATCTTGAAAACATTTATGGAGAAGAAATCCATGCAATTACTTTCTGGAATAATTTATTATATGATCTTTTGCTTGGGCCCAAAGCTTAATCTTCCCAAAGTGCACCTTGAAAGGTTCTAGGAGCTGTTGTAGTGATTGTTGTCTAGGTATACTCATGTGTGTTGGCCAGATAGAAAGAATAGGATCTAAAGAGACAACTACCCAGGGTATCCAAAATTTGGTGCTGGGGCATAATAAAGGGTGTAAATTAGATTAGACAAACATAATGAAGAAAAACACTATTGTCTGCATCATTTTTAGCCCACCATGTTTCTTGTCTCTAAATAAAAGACACCTTTTAATAGGATTGAGCCTACTCCCACAGATACAAGAAAAAAAAAAACAACTATACAATTATGTTTCTAAATTTTGGGGAAGACAGAAAACCATACTTAAATACAAGAAGCTTGGAAGCAAAAGGTTTTTTACCATTTGAACTCTGTTCAATTTCGATAGTCACCACTTATTCCATATATTTACATAGTTTTGTGCCATTTGTAACTTAGCAGTCCTATTTAGGGAGGCCAAATCTCCCACACCAAATAGTAGGCCTAGAATGGTGCACATTTCTGTAACTACTAGAATACCAGTTATCTGCGTAGCCTGGACATCCTCCCATCATATAGGAACACAGTTACATTTTTCATAACTAATTTGCACACCTGTATGACCTACTGCAACAATATGTTTAAAATGAGGTCCAATTCCCATGCAAAAGGTAAATCATTCACAATAAAACAGATATCGTCTGCATAGGCTATACATTTGATTTTTGGGTCTGTACAAGAAAAGGAAACCCCTTGTATGTTCAGAGTGTCATGAACCTGATGAATTAAGGGGTCTATTGTAAATAAATATAGAAGCGGACTTAGCGGGCAGCCCTGTTGCACCCCCCTTTTAACTCTACATTTCTGTCCCAGCCATCGATTACAGTATGATTGTGCAGAAGTGGTAGCATAACAAGTTTTCACCCAATTTACAAACATCCATGGCAACCTGTAGTGTCTTAGACAGTCCCATAAATACTCATGATGTACATCGTCAAAAGCTTTAGCCTGATCTAGGCTAAAAAATAAACCCGTGAGCTCCCCAGTGGCTCCCCTCTGAAATATCTCCCTTAGTAAAATAAGTCCATCCATTATTTTCCAATCCAGTATGGAACATGTCTGTGCTGGGTGGAGTAGAAAATCCGCATGTAGTAATAATCTGTTGTTAAGTAATTTGGTTAAATTCTAAAGTCGGTATTAAGCAGTGTTATTGGGTGCCAATTTGTTAAATCAGCTCTATTTCCTTTCTTATACATACAGAGGACTAGACCATCCAACATACTGTCTTGTAACACCCCTGAATCTAAAATTTCTTGTAATACTGCGGTAAATTTGTGTAGCAATACCTTAAAAATAACTTTATATAGCTCATAGGGAATCCCCTCTTTCCCAGGGGCTGTTTCTGCTTTTGTCTGTGAGAAGACTGCTGAAACCTGAAGGGGAGTGAGTCGGGCTATCAACATGTCTGTATGAGATGTAGAGAGTTGTGGTAACAAGGTCTCTGCTAACCAGGTATTGTGAATACCTGGTGGTAATTCTTGTAGAATCTTAGCCTTAATTGTACACAGTTTTCCATTTGGGTTCCGTAGATAGGCCATATATTTCTGTGGTCTCCGTTGTGCACAAAACTGATATGGATTCATAAAGACTTTGCCACCCTGCGACACAAACCTCCACTTCTGATATAAAGATGTAAGTCTATCATACTGCACTGTGTTCAAATGTTTCCTAAGTCTGTCTAATTCTGGAAGAACTGTCCTGTTGCCTTGAGCTGAGAGAAGTAATTCTTGGAATTTCACCTTGTGTGTCTGGTATGTATAACTTTTGTATTTGCCAGTAATCTTCCATATTATCTGAAAGTACATCTTAACTTCTTTTTTGGTGTCTTCCCACCATTCACAGTAAGAATCATATAAACATATGACCAATTTACATGCTTCCAATAGAAATATCAGGCTGTCTTCTATTGTTGGGAGGGATAAGAGGGCTAAATTTAGCCTCCAGTATCCCAGAACGTGGTGCATGATCTCATGGCTAGATACTGTAACCTCGATAATTGCGTGGTTTGACGGTGCTACCAGTTGTGTTTTGTTTTTTACAACCCCCAAGGAATCAGACAGAAACCAAAAATCTATCCTGGTGGCTTGTTTACCATGAAAAAATTTTTTCTGTGAGGTCCCTGATAATGCTAGTACATCAACTAAACCAGTCTGTGAAAGAAGGTTGTTGAGACAGTTTGCATCGCAATATAGTTTCCTTGTTCTACTCGCTCTATCAGTTAAATATCTACTACAGTTAACCCCCCCCCAAAAAATATGTTTTACTGTGAACAAATATGGATGAATAGCTTTAAACATGTCTATCCTAGAGGATTTTAGTTGAGGTGTGCACACAATTTTAAAATGACATTGAAGGCCACATAAGACCATATCCAGCAATAACACCCTTCCTGGTACAATATCTATAAGTTGAATTAAACAAGCTGATGGGTAATTTACACCTATTACCACCCCGCTACATAAGTCTTCGCCTATGGACCACTACATGACTCCCCATTTGCAACCTATGGAAGCCTGATCCACATCTATTCTAGTATGTAAATGAGTATCTTGTAAAAATACTACATCATGTTCTCCCTTTTCAAATAAGGAATAACTTAATTTCTTCCTTTCAGACTGAATGCTATTAGTGTTTAGGGAAGCAGCAGTGATTTTGTAAATCCCAGTCATAAACAATGGGAGATGCAAATACCACAGACTATATCTCATTCCATTGACATTTTGGAATTAACCTAAAGACTGACCCTATTTTCTTTTTGTCCATTTTCTTGAACCCAAGTGGGATTTTTTCTTTTTAAAGGTCTCCGAGTCTTCCAGGGTTTGTTCTGTATCAGATGCACCTTCTGGCTGGGAAGATTGCACTGATGTGGAATCCGATTCAGTACCTACATCCTCTTGAAACACCTTATCGTGTTGTGCAGGGGAAGTTGCCCATGCTCCACAGAGGACATTTCAGTGTTCCAAGTCCTCAGACTTCTCTGTCTGTTTGAAACCATTTGAAAGGCGTCCTCTGCTGGTAAAGGCGGAGGCATAGATGTGGATGGCATGGCTGAATCCTCATTTGGTTTATCAACTGCTTCCAAAACTGGGTCCTTCAAAGGGTCCTCTCCCTCTTGAATGTCTATCTCTGCTTCCTTTGCAGGGGTCCTGTCTGTGCCGATTGGGCAGGCATCTGGTTCCTCCCAAGGGTGGGGGGGGTGGAGGCCTCTGACGTTGGACTGCATTAACAGCCGTATTAATGAAAAAGTTTTGGGTACAAAAGTCCCCATTTGTTTTATTTTGAGCTGCCCATGGGCACTCTGTAAAGGAGTGGTTTTCCTCATATAAGGAGCACTTTGTGGAGTGATGACAGTCAGACATTAAGTGCCCCAATTCCCCACAACACACATATTTTACAGTGTCACATGATTTAGTAAGGTGTGTACCCAAGCCACACTTGCAGCAGGGGTGGTGTTGTCCCAGATAAAATATAAAGCCCTTGTCCCAGCCAAGATGAAAGCAGCTATGGAGATGATGTAACCCCCTCATCTATTTGTGTCAGATTAGCTTTATATCTCCAGCCCCCATTCCAGAACCCTTCCAAGTCAAGAATGGGTTCTGGATTGCCTTGCAGTTTACATTTGCATTCAAGCCAGTAAGAAATGTCTTCCACATTAACTCCTTTGTTCCGAAATAGGACCACTATAACTTTGAAGGTTTGCTTTGTGAGGGGTATGGCCCGGAAGTGGGACCATGCTGGATTTGTTTTTAATAAAGCATATTTCATCCAGAACCTGCTAAGGATGTCTGGGGTTTTAAAGCATATATCAAATGTGTTGTCACCAGGTGTGTGAATCAATGCATAAACTTTGTTGGGTGAAAAGCCCAGAATTTGTTTAATCAGAACTTTGCCAATGTAAAACCTGTCTGGCATATTGTCTATGGGCCCCAAAACCCTCAGCCTCACAGCATTTCTTCATTTAGCTAAGGCCACCATTTTTTGAAATAAGCTGGCATGTGTAGGTATAGGTTCTCTTAGGGCAAGGGTTTCTTCCTCCATATTTGGGACTGGAAGCTGAACTGGGTTAGCATCAGAAAATATGGGGTCTTCCCTAGAACAAGAAGTCAATCTGCAGAGCTGCAATAACCTCTGTGGAATACAGATTTACAATAACAAAAACGATAATAGTAATAATTTGAATAATATGATTATGATTAACCACACAGTGAATGAGGTGTGAATGAGCTTGATGCATCCAGCAGACCAGACCTGAGTTTGATTCTCACAACCTCCACTTGTATACTGTGTGACTCTAAGCAAGTCACTTAACCGCCCAGTGCTCCCAGGTCGCCCCTGAAAACAGGCATTTGTACCTAGTGGGCCTTACCTGGTTACCCGGTTACCAAAGACTAAAATAAAAAAATAAAATAAAATAATGATACAGTTCAAGAAAAACAGGAAGTTGACAGAACTGACAATAAAAATAAAAATAAAAGGACTTCAAATCAGAATAGACCCCTAAATAATATCAAGGAGGGAAAACTACAAAAAATAGGAAGGGGGAAAAAGAGGTCTTTGCGTGTATCAAATTGATAGATACCACCCACTGGATACAATGGACTTTGTAACATGGCACAAAAAAGAAAAACAAAATAAAGCACTCAGATAGGTGCAAACACACCATGTGGTACAGTAGAAACCATGGTCTAATACCATAGTAGGTCATGGTTTGTATTGTAATACCTTGGCAATCCACTACAGGTAAGAAGCAGTATACAAGTGAAAGCAATATACAAATAGCTTGCAGTGTGTAGTTGTCTCAACTTGTATTTACTAAGAATTTTCCTGGCTCAGGGTATTTGACTTTTTCAAGATTGTTCTATGTTGTAACTACAACAGAAGTTCATGAGTTACTAAAGATTGTACATTTAAACTCCACATATACTGTTAATTATGCTGCAGCAATGTTTCTGTAGAAGTGAACAGTTACATACTGTTACCATCCCTTCTGATCTACTGCTTTCTAAGCAACTGTGGGTGCAATGCATTGTGGATGACTGAATAACATTATCTGGCCTAGCCTTTTCTTGGTGAATACACAGTGGCAAAGATGAGCATGCAGCTTCTATAACCGAAAACAAAAATAACAGACACTGAGATAAACAAAGCAAAATTAAAGAGAGAGGATACTTCTATGGGTGAAAAGAAAAATAAATTGAGAGAAACAAAAAGAAATCAAAGAAACCAACTAACAATAGTAGTCAAAACAAGTATTTGAAAGGTGAAAGCAGTAAACGTTATGCTGTTCTATGTCCTGCTGAGTTAGGTAGTTTAGAGGGAAAAAAAGTGAAAATAATATTCCGCAAAATAGTAGTTGTTCAATAAAGTGTTTTTCAGATTGGCTTAATTCAGTACATTTGGAGAAAAGGTGCTTGTGCTACTAGGATTGTGTGACAGCCACCTATTGGTCTGCAAAGGAAGTGGAGGAAGAAAACTAAAATGTACCATAGCACACTCCCATCATGCAGTGCAGCCCGTATCTCCTAATACATAGAGAGGTAAATCAAAGCACCTAGAATAGAAAGTGAATTGCAAGGTTTTGAAAAGTTGTAAAATGTGTTTTGATGTTAGAAAACTTACAGCTTGTAATGAAAGTTATTTTAACAAAAGTGAAATAGTAGCCATGATATTTCCAATAGATGTGCTCCAATTGTTTTCAAGTATATGTATATCATGTTTAATGGCTCAATTTATAGTACTCTGAAAGTAAATCAGTGTGATTGTACCAATTTATTCAAAGACTATTAGTCATACACTCATTGCCATGTTACAAGCAGATTAAGCCACTCGAAAGGATGGGTCTGCAGTGGAATTAATCCATGGTTGGTTGGCTGGACCCACTCGGCCTTCGGCCTCGTGGTCCAACCCCCCCAACCATGGATTAATACCGCAGTAGACCCATGCTTTCTCGGGGCTTAATCCTTACTTAGATCACAGCTAATGTTCCTAATGAAAATAATCCTGAGTGTCAAATTTAATGTTAAAGATATACAAAATGTAGAATTGGTAGAACACTTTTCTCCCAAAATTGCAAATGATATTTGGTATAATGGATTACGTTTAAAAGATTTGGGGATAACAGTCCTATTTCCAATAGACACTTATTTTCACTTTATACTGATATGAAAAACCAAAAGGAACTTGAGCCTGTGTGGTTAAGTATTTTTGGAATACCTGAATTAGAGTATGAAAATAACCAGAAGTTAACTGGAATCTTATGTAACTACTTTAGGAATCTTCTACAAATTCCACTAGGGAGAAATGGTATTTTAGAAATTAAAAGGAGAATTCATGGAAGTCAAATAGACATATTGTTCAGAGACAAAGAAAATGGCTGTTAAGATCAAAGAGAAAGAGGCAATTTTGGACTCAATGGGATATTATCTGGTTGATTATGGGGAGGTAGATTTTCAAAGTGGGAAACAGGAACATGCAATTGAGGAGCAGCAGCATCTTCCCCCAAGTGTGCAATATAGCATTACAACTAGAAATAAATATATGATATTATCAGGATATGAGGATTGGCTCTCTGACCTTTCAGTCACTTCTACTCAGAGCACACAAAGTACAGACTCCTTAAATGACCAGACTGAAGAAGTCCTTTTCATTATAATGTCATGGAATAGAGTAGGGTGGGAACAAAAAAAAAAAACAGGATAAAGACTGGATAGAATACATACAGTATCTAAAAGTGATGTATTATGTATCCAAGAGTCATGGATAATGTACAATCTGAAATTGCACTGAATTGTCTTCAAATGTTTCAGCATGCAGGATCTAGGGACTCTAGATATGGTCAATCTTCAGGTGGGCTATTAGTAGATCCTGTATGCAAATTCAGCAAACCAGACACCCTGACTGCTTTGGTATACCGTTAAAAGGGAAACTGAGATTGAGTGACTCAGATTTGAGTCACTCAATCTCAGTGCCTGAGAGGAGAATGACCCTGAAAGGGTAGCGACTGGAAAGTGTAGGGCGAGCGGAACAGTGACAGGTTGCCAGAAGGTATCTGTAAGGTATGTGGGGGTGGTGAGAGGGGAAGCTGCCAAGCTGGCCTAGCAGCATGGTGATTAGGGTGGCTGGTTCTGGTGGGGAGGGTGCAGGGTTCGGGGCTGCAGTGGTGCACAATATTTTGTTCTTTTCTGCACCCATGTGTTTTTTGTTATGTTGTACCGGTTCTCCTCCCTCCCCAACATGCACCCCTCTTGGTTTTTGCTTTTTTAGTAAGGGTGAGGGGGCAAAGCATAAAAATGTAAGTGTAGTTTTCTCGCTTCGAATGTACATCGCCGTTCTTATTTTCGGTGATGTACATTCACTGTAATGGTGATTGCCCCTTGGTGAACACCGTTATCACATAGAACTGTCTGCCTTAAGCAGTGTAGCTCCCTTGTAGAGAAGTGGAGAAAAATGGCAAATCTAAGTGTTGACGCTGGCACATGCACCTCTATACACAGGTCAGCTGATATGGGACTGGCACAAACATTTAAAAGAGTTACACCAAAAATAAATTTAATAATCAGCTAAAAAGGTTAACATGGCCAAACTCCCTTTATCATAAATAATATCAGTAACAATATCATAAATAGTAAATATTAAAATCTAGATTAGGACATTGGCGATATATGAGCATGTGGGCTTTGTTATACTTATCTGAGTGTGTTATAAAACTCAAGAAAAAAGAGAAAAAGAAACAGTGCAAGTCGGTACATAAAGATTTTTGGTCACTATTTCAAGAGTACTAGAAACCACAAGCTTCTTAGTGGTTCTTCTGATTCTCCTGAGGCTATAAATTCATCCGATGGTTAGATCAAAAGTACGAGCCACCACCAAATGTTTTCTCAGCTGTTCCGATATTCACAGGTGATTCCTCAGGTATTGGTTAGAAACTCTTATCCATAAATGAAAAAATTTAATTATCTTGACCTCAAGTATGTTCATGTAAAGTTCTAGATGGATGGGAGGATGGAAGATAAAACACTTCTTTGTGCATTCAGACAACCATATTTCCCCACAGGAATTTGCAATGCGCAACTTTCTCTGTTGTCAACCCCCAGTGACGTCCATTATATAGCTCTCTATCAGTGGGTTCTCTGCAACTTGAGGCTCCAGGCATGAAAAGAGAGAAAGACAGCAACATGAATATATAATTATATAATTCATTGGTCTTTAATTGAGCCAGGCTTGCATTCTCAATAAAACGTCAGTCTGTAAAGTAGGATTCCACCACTCTCTATGGTCCCTTTACATTATAGGGCAGATAGCCTATGTGCCATTCACTAAGGCATGGACTGCTAGGCCTGGGAGACCAGGATACAGCAGCAGGGACCTTACCCTATTTTTTTGCATGCCCCCATGACACCTGTCAGCTATGGCAGGACAGGAAATCCCACCACCATGATGCTCCAGCAAACCAGGCTGACAGGGAGAACCAGGGACAACCATACCTGCACTCAACAAAACTTTGAAAATAATCTATTTCCATGCCATCCCAGAATCACTTTGGACTGTAATCTGACTGGAGGCCTGCCTATGTCCCTCAATCCACCCTCTGTGCAACTGCATGCTGGGGCCTTGGTCAGGCACCCTGAGGGAATGAGCAGTTGTGCACACTGTACACCCTACAGCTGTCCCCAGGTGCAGAGTTACACAGGCTGAGTATGGATGAAATGCACGTACCAGGCCTGCAATTGTACATAGCCTTGTATATGAATACATGTGCTGCCATCTAGTTGTAGGGTCAGCACTGCAGATTTTATACAGTGAGTGGCTGAACCCTGCTTTATAGCCCTCAAATGGTTGTGAGCATAACTGTTCTCAGTTACAAATCTCAGAGTTATTTAATGGAGATGACAACTTAGGTATGACATATTTTTTGTAAATTTAAAAGTTATGGCTTGTTTGTGTTACCTGTATATATTTTAGCCAGTATGTACAGTATATATTGTTGATAGACTATGTTAATTTTGACTGCTGCTGTATTCCTTGGGCTCCCCATATAAATGAGATGCAGAAACTCCTGGGGTTATCCCTGTTAAAGTAATTTCAAATAAATAAACAAGCATTTGACAGTGCTGAATGTTTGCTTGTTTGCATTTGCTGTGAAGTTGTTGGGTATAGATATCACAGAGGAAAAAAATAACAAATTAGTAAGAAGAGTTATAGACCGGCCCGCCAGAGCAGCAGTTGGATTTCCACTTGCGATGCCAGCGACTCAAGTTTGGGAATGAGCTCGGGTCGCTGGATGGCCAGCCGGGGGGAGACAGCTTGAGTGTCCCATGACTGCTCGTTGTCTTCAGGGAGGGAGGAAGGGCTGCGACCCAGTGTTGGGCGACTGCTGGTGGAGGCCAGGGGTAGGGCAACACATTGGGGTCATTGTTGGGAGGTGCGTAGCAGACGTCGGCTCTTGCCTTGACGTCCGGACATCATGCACCACAAGGAAATCAGGGAAAAATTGCTCGCTGGCCACTGAATGACGGCTCTCTGTTCCCTGAGTGCCTCCAGTGCCTTCCTAGGGCCTCCTGTTGCTCAGCAGCATCCTGGTCCCTAGAATTATGTGCCAGGGCCATCCCTCTCCCTCGGAGCCTTCCCCCTCGGAGGAGGGGGACCTGCCTGGTGAAGGGATACACCGGAATATCCCAGGATCGGCTGCTATACGAGGTCTAGAGGAGGGCTGGGTAAGGACAGTGGGGCTGGGGGGAACATGTAGAGCCTGAAGGAGTGTGGACCAGTGAACACGGGGGGGGAAAGAAGAAGAAGAGGTATAACAGTGAAAGTGTCATGACTGGGTAATGAAGAGGTTGTTTCCCTCCTCAGTACACCATCTGACACATGGCTTGACCTCATACTCCTCTTGGGGAGCAAACCAAGGCACCATGGGGAAGTGCAGAGATTGAGGTAAGGTGGGGCCTAAGCAGCATGTGAATGGTATCCAGAGAAAGTGGAAGTGGTGTGCAGGGGCACAAATCCTTTAGGTAAATAATACCTGAATATGATCTCAAATACAGTAAAACATTTAAAAATAAAGTTGTTTCTTTTTAACCATGTGTCAGTCTGTGTTTCTCACTCCATTCTATGCATTTGTCTGATGGCTATAGATAATAGCAGCAGGATAACCCTTCGAGCCCCTAAAGTTGCCACCCCAAATAAATGGACCAATCTCCCAGCACCTACACCAACCTGTTTCCTGAGCAGACCATCCTCCGTGCCTGGACACCCCTTACATCCAACATGCCTCTATGCATCTGAACCTACCTTCCCCCCCCAGACCAACCTCCTCCCCTCCCAACAACTGATCACTGTCCCCGTATCTAGACCACCACCCAAACCCTACATCCACCTCAAGCCAAGTACCTTTTCTGTAGTTGTATCACCTCCAAAGCCCCTGGACAAGTCTCACCCACAGGAGACCACCATCTCTGCAGCAAACTCCTCCTGGAACAGCCCACTCTTACTTTCATAATCACTACGATGGTATATACTGTAAAATAAATGCAATTTTCTTTGTACCTCTGCTAGTGCTCTTGACAGAACAACTGCTGTCACAGCAACAAAGTCATAATATACTGCTTGTGACAGCACAGGTATTCCCACAGCAATGAACTGTGATTGCATAATCAGGGGGACTTAAGCTCCAGAGCACTGTAAGTCTTAGCTGTAAGTGAACAGCAAGGAACAAAGATCCAGTTTTCATACATAACAAGCCTCTATTGGGTGTACATTAAAGGATTTTAATGCATGCACCAGGGGTGTAGTAAGGCATGAGGCCAAAGGCAGCGTGTCCTTACACTCCTGTGAAGTGCATTAAAATCCTATGATGCACACCCTGCAGTGGCTTGTTACACATATACAATGGCTCTAAGTAGATTTTTCGGGGGAAGAAAATGAGGTTCAGTACCTGACTGTGTGTTTATAGCGATTTAATGCACAATCAGGTGAAATCTATTGGCCAATGACATTTCTGTCTTCTTGCTGTTATAAACAGAAATAAGGAAAAGAATGGTTCACAATTCAAACTGCTTTGTTAATAGTTTGCAAAAGAGTTCACTGAATGCCAACTGATTTTTCTTTTTGCTGTTTCCTGGCACCTGTCTTAAAAGTGCAATACCCACCACTTAAATTCTGACTTATGTTTGATTGCTATATCGTTTGCCTATATCTTGAGAACTACATATCCATTTTTCAACAAAATGGCATGTAAAGGTCAGTATTATGTGTCCTTAAAGTAATACAGTAGTCCGCTATACTGCTTCAATTCATGAATTCTGGCTTACGACTGGCTGTTATAGTTTTAGCGACATCTTGAGAAACACTTATCTGTTTGTCATGAAACTTGACACAGACATTCAGTGTTATGATTTCTTCAGTGATAACAATGTTGACCTAATTATGCATCTATTTTGACATCTAAATGTCTGATTTCTACTACAGCTTGTAACTGCCAAAAACAGAGACAACCTTTTAAATGCACACCACTCAGCACACCCCATGAAGACTACATACTTTTACCTACATAATTACAATTTCAGACTTAAAGTTGCACTATCTTATCTGTAACTTAATGCCTTGTGAGAAAGTAAAAATAAGTGAAGTCATAAAATTTATATTTTTACATAAATTGTTTATAAGCACAGCATCTTAATTGTAAGGCAATGCCTGTAGTTCAATGGGGTGCGCAACCTGTCACACCCCCTTCCTAACCTATATAAGCAGTTCCTCCAAGCCTCCTTCTGAAGCACTCTTTCTTTGCTGACTGAAGGCTCTGTCAGTCTGTCTTCTCCCTTGGGGTCTGTCGGGACTACTCCCCCGCATTGCTTCTGCTTGGGCTCTGCTTGGTTTATGCTGGATTGCTGTTCGTTGTGTTTCTCCTGGTTTTGGTTTGCATTGCTTTAACTCCAGCTGTTTCATGCTTCCTTTTTTTGATTGTTTCCTTCCTGCTTCTGTTCTTGTGTTTGCCTTTCTTTGTTTCTTCTTGACTTTTACAGTTTTCTAGCACCCTTTGTATACATTGCTTATTTGTGCTTCAGGTTACATATTGTTGTTTCCTTACCTTAAGCTGCCGTGTGCTTGTGCCTCAGGCTCCCATTTACTCACTAGATTTTGCAAGTATGTATGCTTCAGCATAGGTTCCTGCTTCTAGCAATCCTTAGTTCCTTGCAGTTGTTATTGTATGCTCACCTCACTTTGCTGTTTCTTTGCTGTCTCCTGTGCTTCCACCTTATTTGTTTGTTCCAGGTCCAGGCTCATACTGATCAGCTAGCTGCCACCTCCTGCTCTATAGCTCTGCTCATACTTCACTAAGTGTTATCTCCACTGAGACAAATGCTGCATTTCTATACTGAAACTTTCAGCTATTACACTAGCTGCCTGGTCTCTACTGCCACAGCATCTTGCTATCATTGGCTGTGTCCTTAACTATGTATTTATTTATTAATGTATTTGAATTTTGGTAAAGGGTAGGCCCACAGAGATGGAATGTCCCCTTTTCAGGGGAGACCTGGCTAAAAGGGTTACAAAGGGAGGAACAATAATACAATAAATAATAGCACATGGTAAGTGTACACAGACACTTTTACAAAAACATACATAATAAACAAAGCAAACATCACACAGGCAGTAAATTAAGTTACATCTTCAAAACTGGTATAAGGATAAAAGTCAGAGAATGATAACTAAGCAAAGTATACGTACAATAAAGTATAACCGAATACAGAGTATACAAGCACAGTGAGAATTATTTACAACTGAGACCAACCAGATAAAGCATGACTTGCATAGCACCAGAGCACATCATAGTAAATGAAAGGAGGATATGCAGATTCAGGTAAGGAACCCAGATAGAAGGAAAGAAAGGGGAGAGTGATGAGAGATGGGGGAGTGGTAAACAGGAGCAGGTACACAGCAAAGTGGAGGCAAGGTGAGAATGGTTGGACAGATGAATAGAGGTACAGGTCATGACAGTGGAGGGAAGAGAGTTCCAAAGAGAGGGACCTGAGAAAACAAAGGCATGCTAACCCACTGCTAGATAGGGTTTAGGGATAGAGAGCATAGGTAAGCCAATAGACCATAAAGGTCTAGTTATGGGTTTACGTTGAATGATGAGCAGGAGGCAAGGAAGAGTGTAAGTATGGACAAGTTTGAAAGTCAGGCAGAGGGTGAGGAATTGCAGCCAGGCTTAAAAAAAAGGCCAGCCCAGTGAGCCAAGGACAGTGCAGTAGTGATCTCTGGCATTAGTGCCAAGGCCAAATCAAACTATCCTGTGGCAAGACTGTTTTAGCTTGTTAAGGAGGAGATTGAGTGGAGTGGAGATTTGGGGCACTGTAGGATATCACTGGAAGTAAGGAGGAGGAGGCAATGGCAATCTGGGAGGCAGGCAAAAGACAGGGCTTCTGAGCTTCTGATTGAGGGTCTTGACCTTTGAGGAAAATGGGTGTCAAAGGTGACATGGGAGTCCAAGGTCAAACCCAGATATTTAAAGGACTGAACCATTTCAATAGGATTGCACTGAGAGGAGTAGATTAACAGTGGGGGCAGGGTGGGAGGCTTGGGGGTCTGATGGAAGAAGAGCATAGATCTAGTTTTCTTAGTATTAGTACCAGGAGCCTATTAAGAAACCAAGTCTCATGGTTCAGGAAAGCCTGCTGAAGAATGTGGTTTAACATGGCATGGTCAGAGGAGGACTGGTACAGGATGGCATCGTTGGCATATAATTGAACCAGCGCAACCCCACAATGTTGCAGGAGCTCATTGATAAATAAAGGAGAACAGGAGTGTACCAAGAATAGAGCACTGAGGGACCCCATCCTTTATGGCATTCAAAGGGGAAGTCTGGCTGGCCCATTTGACACATCGAATATGGCCAGTAAGGTAGTTTGTGAACCAATTCAGAGCTAGGGTGTCGAGTGCAAAGGTGAGTAATGTATGTAACAGGAGATTATGATTAACAAGGTCAAAAGCCTTGGTGAGGTCAACAAATATTGCACCAGTCACAAGGCTTTTGTCCATACTGCTAAGGATGTTAGATGTTACAGTAATGAGGGCAGTGTGTGTACTATGTGATTTTCAGAAGCCGTGCTGGAACATGGAGAGAGAGAGTTATTCATTTAAAGATAAGATTGAAGCTGGGCATGAATTATTTTTTCTTGAATTTTAACAAGGGAGCAAAGGATGGAGATGGGATGGCAGTTTTCAAACAAGGAATTTGGACCACTCTTGTGTATTGGGATGACTACTGTGGCTTTCTATTTACTGGGCACAGTACTTGAGCAAAAGGACTTGTTCATCAGGTTGTGCACAGAAGGGGTGATGGCAGGTGCACCCAGTTTAAGAAAATGCAGTTCTAAAGCATCAAACCCAGGTGAGGAGGTGTCCTTGATGCTGCTGCTGTGGTGATGCAGAACCTCTTCCAGGGTGGCCAATTTAAGGTGGAATGATGGACTACTATCAGTGGAAGTTGGGGAGGGTGGCTATGGAGCATGTGTTGGTAGGGAGGTCTTATATTTAGATAGGTCTGTGAAGGCTAAATTAAATTCTGTAACAACTGAGACAGGGTCAGTGATCTTGGCGACATTAAGGAGCATGGTCTGGGGTGATGAAATGGATTTGCCCTTAAGCAGGGAGTTTATCGGTCCTCTTTGGGGTTAGATAGGTTATTGGTTTGGAGGGTACACAGATATGTACATTTGGCCGAGTGGATCCAGGGCTTACATTGGTTATGAAGGTGTCTGTAGGCCTGTTAGTTAGATGGAATGCCAGAACTCTTGTATACCTTCCATGCAGCATCACATGCAGTCATGAGGGCTGTTAGATCCTTGGGGATCCAAGGGTCAGAAGCCCCCTTGGACCTCCACTTAACTAAGGGTGCATGATGGTTGACTATAGAATTGAAGATGTTAGTAAAGCATTCTAGGGCCAGGTTGACATCAGGTAGACTGTTGAACAATGACCAGTCAGCTTGGGAGACAGAGGTTAGGAAATCTTGGGGACAGAACAAGATCATATCCCTAGAGAGCACTATTTTTGGGGGGTGGATTTGGGAAGTTATTCTTCCAGACACTAAAGGTGGGGGAGTGATCAGTCAAGGCATTAGGCAGAATCCCAGAGGCTTTAATGTACGGGGGACTGTTAGTTAGAACCCAGTCAAGAAGAGTACGGTGACCGAATTTATTGTTAAGCCTGGTAGGATCGCTAATGAGTTAGGAAAGATGTAAGTCAGATAGGGCATTGTGAACAGAACCCAGCCCAGTTGCAATTAAAGTTACCACATGAATCCAAATCCATGGGCAGGAGAGAGGTCCAGAAGGTGAAACGAGAAGTAATGGTTGAGGAGGGAGTGCTGGGAAGGATGTAGATGCACTCAATAAATATTTTTTTTCACTTGCCCAAGTACTATAGAGATGCAGATTGATTCCACAGAGGAATCACAGGGGAGCAGTAGGAATTCAGTCACAGCCAAGCAGGATTTGGCATAGATAAGTACACCACCACCACATTTAGAGGGACGATCATTTTGAAAGATTGTGTAGCCAGGAATAGTTATCTCATGTGAGGGGATATACGGCTTCAACCAGGACTCAGAGCCTGCAAGAACATCAGGGCTATGGTGATGCATCCACACCTTGAGCTCAGGAACCTTGGGTCTTAAGTCTTTGGATGTTCCTTTGTGTGATGCGCAGACCTTTAGTGTTATTCCATGCAGGGGCAGGCAGAGAAAAGGAAGGACTTGTGGGGCCAGGGTTGGTTTCGATATCCCATGAAAGAAGAAGTAAGGAGATTAGGGACATAAGATGTGATAGGAGGAGGCAGGGCAAAAGAGAGAAATAGAGACCAGGGGATAAAAACTGGGGAAGGGACCATCCAAAGGGTGTCATGACAGAGGCAGACAGCTTCAGAGGATGGGAAGGAAGGGGAAGAAAAGGACAGAGATAAAGGCAGGTACAGAGCTTTACATTGAAACATAGAAATAGAATTTGATAGCAGATAAGGACCGCTTGGCCCACCTAGTCTGCCCATTTCCCTACTTAATGGATACGCTGCAGATCCTAGTTAACCAACAGCCTACTTCCTCCTACCCCCCACTAGAATTGCCTTATGTCTGTCCCATGCATTCTTAAATTTCCCCTCTGTTTTTGACTCCAATACCTCCTCAGGAAGGCCGTTCCATGTATCCACAACCATCTCCGTGAAAAAAATACTTCCTCACATTACCTCTGAGTCATCCCTTCTCTATCTTCAAATTGTGCCCTTTTGTTCTTGCACATCTCTTTTTCTGAAAGATGCTACCATCTTGGACTTTGTTGATTCCCTTGAGGTACTTGAAAATTTCTATCATGTCCCACCCTTCCTCCTTTTCTTGAGGATATACATATTAAGCTCCTTTAATCGTTCTTTGTATGTCTTCTGGTGCAGACCCTGCACCAATTTATTTGCCCTCCACTGGACAACCTCCATCCTGTCTATGTCCTTGTGGAGATGGGGTCTCCAGAACTGCATGCCTTACTCCAGATAGGGTCTCACCAACTGTCTGTACAAATGAATAACAACTTCCCATCTTCTACTGGTGATGCCTCTCCCTATGCATCCCAGTATCCCACCAGCCCTCCTTACTGCCTTCTCTCACTGCTTGACCACCTTTAGGTCATCTGATATGACTACCCCCAGGTCCCTTTCCGTTGTTGTTCTTGTTAGTATCTCACCCCCCATTGCGTACTCTTCTCCTGAGTTTTTGTTTCCCAGATGCATTACTTTGCATTGAATCTAAGCTGCCATACATTTGACCATTCCTCCAACCTTGCCAAGTCCCTTCTCATCCTTCCCACCCCACCTTCTGTATTGACCCTGTTGCAGATCTTTGTGTTGTCTGCAAAGAGGCACACTTTTCCTTCAAGTCCCTCCACAATGTCAACTTATAAAGACATTAAAGAGGACCGGTCCCAGTACTGAACCCTGCAGTAGCCTGCTAGTAGCCTCCCTTTCTTCCGAGTGGACTCCGTTTACTATTACCCTCTGAGTCCTGTTGTCTAGACAGTTTTTTACCCAGGCTACCACCTTGGGACCCACTCCAGGGCTGGCTAACTTGTATATTAATCTTTTGTGTGGGACTGTATCAAATGCCTTGCTGAAGTCTAGGTAGGCCATGTCCACAACCCCTCCCTGGTCTACTACTTTGGTCACCCAGTCAAAGAAAGCTATTAGATTTGTCTGACATGACCTTCCTGCTGTGAATCCATGCAGCCTTGGGTCCTGTGCCACACTGGCCTCTAGGTTCTCAACAATTGTTTCCTTCAAAATTGATTTCCATCATTTTCCCTATCACTGAGGTCAAACTAACAGGTCTATAGTTTCCTGCCTCTGCCTTGCTCCCACTTTTGTGAAGTGAAATCACATCTGCCCTCCTCCAGTCCTCAGGTACCACACTTGATTCCATCAGAGGATCTTCCTACCCTGGTCCACGCCTTTGTGTCCAATCATCTTGATTATTGCAACGCCCTTTATCTAAGGTTGCCGGGAGTGGATATCCGTCGCCTACAGCTGGTGCAAAATGCGGCAGCTAGGTTGTTGACTGGAAGCCTGAGATCCAACCATATAACACCTGTGCTTAGTGAATTGCACTGGCTGCCTGTACAGTGGCAGATCACTTTCAAGGTCATGTTGATGATCTCTAAAACCCTACATGGTTTGGGACCTTGCTACCTGAAAGAACTCCTGACTTCTTACTGTCCCTCCCGCTCCCTCCGATCCTCTGGTGAGGGATTGCTGGAGATTCCCAGGGTAACCTTAAAAACATCAGGTGGAAGAACATTTGCCTTTATGGCCCCTACCCTGTGGAATTCTCTACCTTGCCAGATACGCAATTGCCTGACTGTGGAGAGCTTTAAAAAAGCTTTAAAGACCTTCCTTTTTAACAAAGCATTTTTTTAGTGATTTAAATTATATTGGATTGTTTATTGAATTTGATGTTGTTTATAATTGTGGTCTTGATTTGTATGATTGATATTGTAAAGGCACCCTGAGCTTTGGAAGGGCGCCTTAAAGAAATAAATATTTACTTACTTACTTACTTACACCATCCTCCCATGACTTGCTAAAGAGGATAGTCAATGGTGTCACTAGTTCTACCCTTAGTTCTTTTAGAATTCTTGAGTGAATCCCATCAGGCCCCATTGCTTTGTCCACCTTCAATTTTAAGAGTTCTTTCAGAACCCTTTCTTCAGTGAATAAAAAAAAAAATGTATTTGTTATAGCGCCTTTCATATAACCAAGGCGCTGTACATCAAGATAAAACAAAATACAATAAATACAATAAAATCAAGAAGATCCAGAGTAGGCTTTCCCCCACAAAAAGTCTTAAGTGCCTGCTTAAAACACCCCACCATCCTGCACTCCTGAATGGACTGCTATTGACCCCATAATTCAGAGTGTTTCTATTGTTTGGTTTAGGTACCTCCATCTCCTCTTCTTTTGTGAATACTGAACAGAAGTATTTGTTCTGTATCCCTGCTTTTTCACTGTCACCCTCTACCCGCATTCTCTCCCCTTTATTAAGCCTCAGTATCCCTCCCTTGTTCTTTGTTTGCTCCCTAATGTACCTATAAAAGGTTTTAACCCCCTTCTTAACAGAGTTGGCTATTTTTTCCTCAGTTTGAGCCTTTGCTATTCTGACTGCCTTCCCTGCCTCCTTCTGCTTTAACTGATACAGTTCTCTGTCCTGCTCCTTCTGTGTGTCCTTATATTTCCTGAATTCTATCGTTTTATCCTTAACATTCCCTGCCAACCATAGTGGATTTTCCTTCAATTTGTTTTGTTGATTTGCTTTACACAAAGGCTTGTTACCTCTGTGATGGCAGTTTTGATTTTTCCCCATTGTTCTTCCACCCCTCCTTCTTGCCTGTTAGCTAGTGCTTTTCTGAGGCACTCTCCCATATTGCCAAAGTCAACCTCCTAAAGTCCAACACCCTTGCTTTTATATGGCTTGATTCTACAGCTGTGTTTATTGTGAACCACACTGTTTGGCAGTTGCTTATTCCCAGATGTCTACCTAATTCTAAATCTGAGATCCTCTCTCCATCCCCATTGGAAAGTACCAGGTCTAAGATTGCTCCCTCCTGAGTGGGTTCCAACACAAACTGTCTGAGGCATGCCCCCTATAGGTGCTCCAGTTAACATCTGGCATATTCAGGTCCCCCATCAGCAATATCTCTCCTTTTTCTGCCATTCTAAGGATTCCTGCCATCATTTCCTTGTCCACTGCCTCCACCTGAGATGGGGTCTGTAAACAACCCCTGTGCAGATTGTGGTGTCATTTCCTGTCTCCAGGGGGACCCACAGTGCCTCCTCCCCTCCCTGTTTACCCTTAAGTTCTGTTGCTTTGATTCCTTCCCTTATATAGAGAGCTACCTCTCCTCCTCTTTTACCCTCCCTGTCCCTCCTGTAGATTGTGTACCCTGGTATGTTGACATCCCAGTCATAGTTCTCTGTATACTATCTTTTTTTTGACTGCCATGATATCCAGACATCACTCGTCCATCAAGGCCACTAGTTCAGGGAGTTTGTTACCCTGACTGCAGACATTGGTACTTATCACCCTCCATTTTTTGATGGCCTTATCCCTTTTAGGCCCATCCCTGTCCTTACTGCCTTTGCATTTTTCTGGATTTACCCCTGTTCTGCTCCCTAATGACTTCTCTACCTTTGTGTCTACTTCACTAACTACCCTGTTTTGAGGGGGGGGGCTGGGATTTCCCTGCTTCTCTTCAGTGCCTTCCCCATTGGCTAATTTAAATGCTTGCCAATGAAGCATTTAAACCTATCACCTAGGATCCTGGTTCTCTTCCAGGGCAGATGCAGACCATCACACCAGTATAGGTCTGCATCCCTCCTGGTGGACCCCCAGTCCCCAATGAAGCCAAATCCCTGAGCTCTGCACCAGGTTTTTCAACCAGGCATTCAGTCCCATGGTATGGAGTACCCTAGCCTCACCCATGCCATAGATAGGTAGCACTTCCAAGAAAGTTACCATTTGTGTCACTTGTCTAAGGCCCTTCCCCAACTCCACAGACTTCTGCTGCACTGCTCTGATCCCATTCCCAGCCAGGTCATTTATCCCTTGGTGGACAATGACATCCAGTTTCCTCTGCTGTTCAACTTATCCCAAGATCCTGAGGATTTGCTTCATGTCCCTCCAAGTCATGGCACCAGGCATGCACCTTCCCTCCCCCAGTTCTACCTCCCTAACAACTGAGTCCCCGACCAGGAGTTGTTTCCTTCCCTCTGGGGTCCCGTTCCATCCTCCTGTGGGTCTCCTTTGTGGAGGTTCTGAGCATCCTCTTGGTCTCCATTGTAGGTGCCTCCACAGAGGAACCACATTCCACCAGAATGGTGAATGAATTGTGAAGAAGAACAACTGGAGGGATATGCCTCTGTTCTACCACCCTCACCCTCCCTAAGCTGACTGTGGTCTAACCGCTGCTCTTTCTTGGCAACCTCTGAGGAAGTGGTAGTGGCCTGGTGGTCCCTGGGTGGGGGGAGAGGTTTTCTGAATCCTCGCCGGTTCAGCATGGAAACGGGCAACCTCCTCCCTCAGACCAGAGAGGTGCCTGCAAATAGGGAAACAAAGCAGCCTCCAGAGCATCTCCTTGAAGACTGGTGCTCCACAGCCAGTGCACTGCATCACTCCCCACATGTCTTTATCCCTTCCTGTTTAAGAGTTTTTTTTTGTAGTGTGTGCAAGCGTATGAGTGTGTTTACCCCTATTCAGTGTGCTGTGCCTTTAAGGATATGAACAGGTGTATGTCCTTTTCACTTTTGAGGAAGTGATGTCAGAACCCCTGATATAAAAGAAATGATGCACTTGGGGTGGGTGGGGTGAGGGGCAGGTTGGGTGAGACTAAACCCATGCCTTCCAGAATCAATCAAATACAACTCTGACCCAACATTCCAGTGAGTGCTTTCCTTCCTTTCAGACACCTATTTCACAGAGTTTAAGCTACAGGTTTAGTCACAAATTACTGCAGATATTCTCCCAGCTAAATTTCCTCCCTGGCAAATAAAAGTTACACTAAGAAAAGTCAACCCCAAAAACAGAGAACCAAAACTTTGACTTCAACTTACTTACACAGGCCCCACAATTAAGAATTCAATTCAGTGTACTTCTATTAAATCACCTCCTTGCTATAAGGAAACTGGTGGCTACTCTCTGTCTCACCTACAGCAGACAGAGTCCACAAACAACTCCTGTTTATCCTTGTATTGGGAACAGGCAGCTAAGCTAAATTGTGTATCCATGTGAAAAGTAGAAACAGTGACATCTTGTGGAGAGTTATGAGAGTAGTTGTGGGGAGGTGGGCAATAAAGTACTAAAGGAGGAGAGGAGAGGATAGGGTGAAATTAGATAAACAGGAAACAAATGAGCAGACTTAGCCTAGAGGAAGGTGTCACAGACTGCAGAGATGCAAGTACTGCACAGCCAGAGGTTCAAATCCCACTGCTGGGAGAGCTCGCCAAGATACAGGGGCATTTTAGTTAGAGAATTGAATTTGGGTTAAGAGGTTATATTTAGGAAAGTATAGAGGGAAATTCGATGCAAAGCGAGCAAGAGTGTAGAGCTGGCAAAAGGGAGGGTGTTACAAACTTTGAACATGTCAGTGCTGTTAAGCTAGAGGTTCAAGTCCTACAGCAAAGAGAGCCTGCTGGGATGAAAGAGGGGAGCTTGCCATAAAAAGGTGATTCTTTAGTTTGAGAGTTTACTTTGGGTTAAAAGATTAATTTAGGAGAGAATAGATGTGAGGAAAGCAGGTGTGCTAGAAACTTGCCAGTAAAAGCACCTCTATTTTGGGGGGTTCTACCCTATCAGTACTACAGTGCTGTTGGTTTTCATAGTGTCTAATTTGTGGCTTCCTGTTATTCCCATGGCAGGGGACTGTGATGTCATGGTGGGACATTGTGGCTCCGAGTAGCAGGAGCATGCTTTATGTAATCTATATGAGTTTGCTCTGCTTTCTTGCCTACATGGCTTTTGGTTATCCATGCATAAAACCTTAACCTTGCAGCCTACATGGCCTTCAGATGTTCATTGCATTCCTTTACTGCGCTGCATGTTCCTTACTGGATTAACCTATCTTCACCTTAATGGCATTTGAGTATTCATGCCAATCATATCAAATTCATGATTCATGCAATCATATCAATTCACTATTCCTGTTGAAACCATAGCATCAAATGCTTTTATGTAAAACTATGAATTGCTTTCTATGGAACTGATTAGCCAAGCATATGTGTAATTCAGCTTACCTCATATGCAATGCATCATGCTTAACTATGCTGCTGCCCATTTTAATGCTGTTGCAAATCCTGCTACATATCTCCTATCTGCTAAACCTCATTGATTCATTTATGCTAAATTTCATTGATTCAATCACTGGCATCTCAGCATCTCACTGCCTAAATACCTGCCTTCTATGCCACCAGCTGTTCAGCTTCCGTAATGGAATTGGTTGGCTTGTTTTCTGCTGGTTGCTACTATTATCAAACCACCAAATGTTTGCTCGCACTACAGCCTTCTATCTTACCCAGGCCACCTGGCTTCACCTGGCCTTCTTATCGCTAAGCCTTCTCATCAATAACCTGCTACGTAATCTACAGCTGCCAGCTTAGCTGGCCTCCTCCTTCTAGCACATCAAAGTTGATTCATGCTCTCACTAACAAATTGGAGGCATGCCAACCTTGACTATTACCTTTTCTGGCTCAGGGCTTGCTCTGTAGCCAATGGTCTTGCTCTGCACAAATGAAGTCCAAATCTTGAGCAAGTGAAATGTGGGGTGGGGTCCTTCTCATCTGGCCCACAGTGGGAATGTCCTTACTCTGGGTGGAGCTTCGGTCATCTGAGTCATTGGCGACACCTCTTGATGTAGAATTTAAGACTTTAGCTGATGAGGGGTGGAGCCATCAAGTCCAAGAGTGCTCTTTTGGTTATGGCTTCACCGTGACACCTTTGAAAGCTATTCTCCCTATGACTGTCAATGGTTCATATGGTCTCCTTGACCTGCCATTCCCTGTCCAGCTCAGTTCTCAAATAGTTCTCAGGGAAGCTGCTCAGACATCTATCTCTACCTTAGATTTCCTGTGTGGAGGCCAGGTGAGTGCCTTCCAGCGGTCCTTGCTCTCTTCCTCCCACCTTGGGTGAGGACCTCCTGTAAGGGAGTCTCTCTTTGCTGTGAAGCTATCTTTGCAACCACCCATTGCTTTTTACCATAAAGAGATAAAGTGAGAGCCTTCTTCCAAACTGAAAAATCATTTGAATTGGGTTTCCAAATTGCAGTAGCCAAGCCGTCACTAAATAAGCTACCCCTAGCCTGGAGGGAAGGTGACCTAGGCCTTGGATCCCCAGAGGTTTCATCCTTTTAAAAGAATTTTTGTTTCTCTCCTCCATGCCAAAGGTTATAATATGTAGTTAGTCATTTATAGCATTGTCCCTAGTTTCCTTAGGTAGGTTTTCACTGTTGAATGGAAATGGATGGTGGCTTTACTCACCATTCCCTCTCTCCTTAGGAAGCCCCCTGATGTCATCAGTGTAATCCATTTTATCAGTACAATCCTGACAACCTGTGTATCTCATTCTTGGTTCATCAAGCTGTCTTGCTGCTGTCAATCTGCTTCTCTACCTCATAGTCAATACTGCTCAATGCTCTTTTTGGAGCTCCTTCCTAAGGTACCTTTAGCCAAGGGAATCTGTCCTGTGGCACCTCTAGGGGTGTAACCCTCTTTGAGGGTTCCTTGCCTTCAGTACCCCCATAAGGTGGTAATTCCCCATGGAATAGAGAGTGCAAATGGCCAGTTATCACAGTTGCACAAGCATAACACTACTCTGGTTGTGTAGGCACATTGAAAGGATATACAGTGGTTTCTGGTACTACAAAAAGCCACCACACCAGCTTGACAAGGACTTTTCATTATACATCAGTAAAATAAATATTCTGTGATATCGGTTGTAAGTTATATCATGCCCAAGTTTCACTGCAGGTGGCTGTTTGACCTTGGAAACCTAAAACTCTTGGAAGGAAGGCCTTCTATTTTAGCTTTCCCTTAGCCTATTGTATCTGCAGCGTAGTAATAATAACTGGGTATCATTTGTTTCTGTAAGGAAAAACTGGTTATAATTCACAATTATAACCAGTGGGTTATAATGGCAAACACATGCCAGGTTTCCCTTGTTTTGAACATGTGCCAGCCGTTGCTGTTCCCTTCTTCACTGCCAGCCATAATTCCTTAACGCTGGCCACATCCCTACTTGAAGTTGACAGTAAGTTCACTTAAAAAAAATAGCTGGGCTAAAAAATACTTATAAACTGGGCTGCTTAAAACAATGAAGAAAAAAAAAGAGGAAATGTTTCTTTCTCCATCTGCTTCCGACCATGAACCACATTGAAACCCAAGCAACCGCGGCTGGACAGAGATGTTTTTTTATTTTATATAATTGCTGTGGTGAAAAAACGATACCCAGCAAAAATATAAAATCAAACATGGGATGGTGTGTTTAACTTGAGGTTTTATGCACACCTTCAATGTTGGATGCTTAAATAAATCCCTTGAGCTTTGCTGTTGGGGTTTATGTAACATCCAGCACCATGGGCGTGTGTAAAATCTCGTTAAACACACCACCCCATGTATTATTCTATATTTAATGTGACAGAAGCATCAGAGAAGGATCATATTGTACACATAACACATATGTACTGAATGATGACTTTAGTTTAAAGCACATGCTTAGTGTTGCTGTATGCAGTAAAAATAAATTTGAAATATATTTTTAATTAGACACCCAAATATGCATGTGTTTTATTAGCCTATTTGGGAAAGCACATCGTGTATTCTGATTTTTCTCATGAACTACTTAGATTTAAAGAAAGTGGTTTTAAAAATAGCAAATCATTTTACAGAACTATTGTATGCTGTACATCAGTAACTGCAGATCTTACTGTTTCGAGCCTTCTGTGCACCCTCACATCACTTTTAGTGGAGGACAACTACATTGTGATGAGCGCATTTCTGACTATGACAAATTCACATTTTTTTTCTTTTTTTCAAAATCAGTCAGGGGAGAGGGAGAAGGGAGAGAGAGAGAGAGAGAGAGAGAGAGAGAGAGGGTTAACTTTGCTGACCCTGCTAGTAGAATGTGTTTTATAGAATGGAAGGATACAACCACCTAAACTAGAATGCATCATCCCAGGGCGAACACTGCCAGGGGTCCACGTACAAAGGATATGAACTGGGATGTGAAACTCACTACAGTCTGCAGTTTCCTATAGATACCACTCCATTCCTAGCCATGTCCACAGTCCCATTGGATTAAAACCTGGACGCTGGCACTCTGTGATGTTTCCCCACCCCAAAATGACTGGAGATAAACCCCACCTGCAACCTTCATGCTGTCATTTGTAGTTCCTCCAACAGCAGTACCAACAAATGCCATTTTTCCAAACACATATGAAACCAATACATTTAATCTAATCTTATCTACATCATTTACCTAATCACTCCAATACATGGAAGAGTCAAACAGCTCCCTGAAATTCTGTGGTGTACCTATTAGGCACAATTCAGAGAAGCATGGCATGCAGCTGCAGCATGAATGCAAAGAATCTTCTGGGATGCTCTAGCAGTCTTCATTTACTGAGAGCTGAATGGCATCAGCATGCAGATGGTCCAGCTACACAACTATGATTTTTTTTTACTTGGACAGATAAATGACTTAATGATGCCCTGTGGTGAGGCAGTGAAAATGTTTATTGCCTCTTTATTGGCCACAGTTTATTTGCTATGGTCTACAGCAGTCATCTCCGGCTGAATGGAGAGGTAGATTCAAATTGGAATCCACTGGTGCTGGGCTCAAGCTGTGCTGTTGGGGAAGCACTGCTCTGAAAATCTAGAGTTAGAGTAATAATCACACTACCCAGCAGTTTAAGCAGCTTGTCCCAACTGCACATGCATGCCAACAGAAGGCACGCGCAATGGCAAGCACTGTTTTTTTGAGAGTCTTTCACCGAGGAGAGAATTTTGTTTTCAAGACCTAGATACCACCCCATTCCTAGCCATTTCTGAAGCCCCACTGAATTAGAAACAAGAAGAAGGCACTCCATGTTGTTTCCCCACCCTAAGATCACTTGCTTTAAACACCACCTGCAACCTTCATGCTGTTAGTTCCTCCCTGAGAGTGGTACCAACACATATCATTTTTCTCAAACAACAATGCTATAATTACATTTAATCTAACTTTACCTACACCATTAACCTAACCACCCCAATACATGGACAGAGATAAATGGCTACCTGAAATTCTGTGGTGCACCTACCAGGCAACATTAATTGAAGCATGGCATGCAACAGCAGCATGGATGAAGAGAATCTTCTTCGATGCTCTTGCACTCTTCATTAACTGAGCAGCAGCATGGCATCAGTGTGAAATGGTCCAGTACAGTATTTCAAAGGAGGGAGAAATGCCTCAATGATGCCCTGTGATGAAATAGTGAGAGTGCTGGTTCCCCTCTTTCCTGGCTGCAGTTTAACTTTCATCTACTGCAGTTACCTCTGCCTGCATGGAGATGCATGAGTAGAAAAGGCACGAGCAATGAAAAACACTGATGGTAGTTCAGCTTATTTCAGAATATTTGACTGAAGAGAGAATTTCACTTTAGAAGACAGAAGGCAATGTCCATTTTTTTGGGTGTGTTGTTTTTTTATTCTTTGGTGACCAGGTAAGGCCCATTAGGCACAAAGGATTATTTTCAGTGGTGACTCAGGAGTACTGAGGCAGTTAAGTGAGTTGCTCAGAGTCACACAATATGCAAGTGGAGGTTGTGGGAATCAAACCCAGGTCTGCTGGATGTACCAAGCTCATTCATAGCTCTTAACTCTAACTTCTAGGCTATACTGTCAGCAATTTGTTTATGGTATATTTGGTTAGGATGACTAGCAGGTTGATTGTGACACTGCTCAATTGGCTGTGGGGTGGCATCATACAGAGGAAAGGACAGAGCCGCTCTGGATTGGAGCAGCTCTTTCCTTTTAGCTGCAAGGGATTACCACCCAGCAAGCCATGAATGATGTCATAACTAGCCTTGCCGATAATTAGGCTGTCACTGTCAAGACAATTGCAACCTGAGCTGCATTGGACCCAACAGTGACATACCTCTGAAAGCCTTTATTGTAGCAAGATGTTTACTTTGCACTGCATGGACAAGCAAACATAATAAATCAAGAGGGTAGCCTTTGAGAGGAAGGATTTTATAGATCAATGTAATTTTCCTTTAATATCTTACAAACACAAGCTGAGATCCAACTTTTAAAATAGATAGTCCATTCATATTGGATGTCTTCCTTTGAAGTATCATATAGGACAGATCCCAAATACTTCTATTATTAGAGTTACCTTATTTAGAACTAGAGTAGCTCCTTCTCCAAACTGGGCATAAGAATAAACGGGGCTACACAGCAGTTATCAGTGTTTCTTGATTGTTTGCTAACTACAATATAGATACTGGAGTTTGGTGTATAAGTGGTTGTTAAATAAGTAATCAAAATGTTATTCTACACCAAATGTGAATTTGCTGGTATTGCTGTTATCTCTTCATTGAACATAATTATAAAGTAAGGATTACACAGTAGGTGAGAGCAATATTAAAGTAATTCACATGCAGTTAAATCAATGTAAAGGCCATCCAATGAAACAATAAATCTCTCCAGAGGAGGATATTTTCATGACAATACTGATTTCCTGTTTTTGAATAGTACAAGATAATAAAGGGTTGACAGTGACAAAGTATCATGTGGGTACTAAGGTTGGGGACAGCTCGAACAAAATAAGATGTTCATTGCAATTAGATTCTTCTGGACTGATGGGCTAATGAAAGGGGAGAATTGACAACCACTTTTTAACTTCTGAAACATATTAATTTTCAGGAAATGTAACATCTGGAGTGTACCACATCTATAACCCTATCTGTCCAACTACAGTATAGTGTACATGACTGATCTCTGCACTCATGTATCTTTGTTACATCTAACACATTAATTTGAAAGATTTCCTATATTTATTATCAAGTGATTCAGGTCAGAGTCATAAATAAAACAAAATGTCTCACAGTTTAGGCCTATTTCAAAGGGGAAAAAATCAAAACTAATGTTGTGCAGGAATTCTACTTTAAAACGTCAGTTACCCTGGAGACTTGAAACAGTCACTACATAAGCAAACATATCCTCAGCTAACATATAACCCAAATAATAATAATTATAATAAAATACAATTATTTAGAGAATAATACATGGGTGGGTGGGTGTGAGTAACTAGAGTTTTATACACATCAGCCCTGAGAGTGAAGCTCAAGTGGTTTATAAAAGCATCCCACACCAAGATTGTGTGTAAAATTCTGGTTTACACCAACCCACGTCTTGTTTTTTTATAATTACTAGTAAGCATAACTAATTACTGTGGCAGTTGTGTAACTAGTGCTTGCACTGCTCACGGCATGAGCTTGATTGACAAGGAGTGATTATAACCATCTGGTTGTAATGCATAATTACAACAGGGCAGTTATAATGTATTTTTGCAAGCCGGTTATCTGAGCATTAAAAATGCTCACTACTAATTATTACATATTTATTTTCTTGTAAGAGTACGCTAAATTACCACATGCCTCCTTTGTTTAAGTGAGGAGTGTAACACAGTCATGCACCTTCAGATTCAGAGAAATAAAAACAATTAACCATTAAGGACCAATTGTGGGATATAGATCTTATTTACAAGGTTGTCTTGTCAAGAGAGTGCTATAACCAGCACAAATCAAACACCAAGAATAATAACGTAAATAGACCATAATTTAAAACATACATAAAAAAAGACATTTCAAAACATACAGTATATGAATAATAAAAGTAAACAATCAATATATACTGTGTATATATATATATATATATATATATATATATGGTTTCCTAAAGGAATGTATTGTAGACTTGTGGCCTATAAGCATTCAACCAGAGAAGCAAACTACTGTAAAATCCTAAATGAATCAATCAGCCTTCCTGTACTTTGTCACTCCAACTATAAAATTGTGAAGAAGCAGGGCATCACTGAAAGTTAAATCCTACTGTGTGTCTGAGCTGGGTTACACTTGGTCTGTATATTGTGAAATAAATACATTCATACCATAGCAATGAAAACAAATTTCACCAGATAAATGATATAATTTATTTATCTAAAAGACAAAGAACCTCAGCACAGGAGCACTGAGGCAACTACTGACTCTACTGTTACAATGCTTTTAGTAATGACTAGCCATTATGTCTAGTTACACGAGGCAATTGAAGGCAAATAAGAAATTAAGAAGTGGTCATTCTGTGGAACATGACTCAGGGAACTACTGTATTGTCTTATATGCAATAAAGTTTAATTTAAATAAATAGAGCTTACAAAAAGCTAATTTAAAAGATTTACATTTGAAAATGTGCGGTATAAACCAAATACACCATGGCTTGCCTCAGAATAATTAAGGACACAGCAAGTTCAACCCTGGCTCATTCACTGCTATTTAATCACATTTCATATACATTTTTTCTTAAATTTTACATAAAACAGATTGGGGGAGTGCACTGGATCCTGTTTGTTTTTGATACTGGCCACATACCAGTAGCACCCCCACCCCCCAAAATGTAGGAATTTTGTCGAGATGCTACTGGTGTGTGGGCAAAATCAGAAACAAACAGGATCTAGTGCACCATGCCACTGTATGCTGCTCAAAAGAGTTTCTTATTCATTTTCTAGTTTCTTATTCACTTTCTTTCTTTATTCTATGGATCTTTAAAGATGTTTTTGATCTCATCATTTGGTTGCATTGTAATAAGCCTGACCACCAAAAACAAGGTGACCCCCACATAAGTAAGGTTCTTTGTATTTCAATTTTAACATGCAGAAGAGAAACAATAATGCCTTTATTTGGCTAAAAAATTTTGAATACGCAAGCTTTCAAGGCCAAAAGTACAGCACCTTATTCAGATGTACTTTAAGGCCCAGATATTCAAACTGCGCCCAAAAAGTGCACAACAGCAGAAGCAAGCACAAGTCCACTGCGCCCATGCACAAGAAGCGTGATATTCAAAAACTGCGCAGGCCAAGATACGCCTACGGCCAATGACTGAATATTGCACCACGTGCACCATAGCGCAACTAGGGAGGTGAAGCTGAGCATATCTGATGTGCCATAGCGCAACAAGGGACATTCAGCTGAGCAGTCCAGATGTGCCATAGTGCAACCAAGGTTGCCCCCAGCAGCAGGGCAGCAATGCAACAGCACAACCAGGGATGCAGAGGCCCACCACCCATGCCACAGATGGGCAGAGGAACACACAGCAGAACAGACATCATCCCCCTACACCCCATGCACTGCACAACTGGGGGAGGGCTGGAATAACTCCTGGCCCAAGGAGACCAGCAACCAACCCACAACCGGGCCATGGTGCCCCATCACACCCCCTGGCAAGCTGTGACTGGCACACAAGGATGGCTGACCACCCCATACCACACCATCCCACAAATGCAGAGCACACCCTGCACCATGATCCCCATACACCCTGCCCAGGAGAAGCACCCAACAGTGCAGGACACCCCATGCATGCCACCACCCCCACTGTGACAATGCAACCCTGGGCACTATGGAGCCATGCAAGGCAGCCCCACCATGGACACCCTGCAGCGGGTGGCAGCAGACAGTGATGCAACAGATGCATACACAGTGCTGCCCTGCACGTCCTCCTCGAGGTACAGCTGAGAGACTGACCATGCATCAGCACACGGGGTATCCCACATGCGACAGGGCATGCCCCGGACCCCACCTCCAGTGGTACAGCACCCTGCACACCCTCCCAAGGACACATTCTGTCCCAGCACTGGCCACAACAGCCACCACTGACATGCCAGCAGACCATGCATATCACAGACATGCAAGGGTGTCAGCTGCACAGGCCATGGATGGTCTGACAGGGTGCCATGCACAGTGCAGGCCTTAGGACCACTGCACACAGGCATCCAGTGCACAGAGTACAACACACAACCACAGACAGTGACTGATCCCCCTGCCCACACCATAGGTGGTTCACCTCTGCACACACACACACGCCCGTGCGTGCACCACCCCGATGCCATGCACACCACTGCAGCTGAGCACCTGTAGCCCGCTGCAAATCAGAGACCACCACAGTTGTTATAACAAAATGTACGTATTAAAATACAACATCTCTGAAACATATGTACAAATATATACAAGGGTGGGGAGAAAGGGCCACAAACCAGGTGGGGGCGGGCATGGGGCAGGGGTGTACAAATGGGAGAGGGAAGAAGGGGTGTGAGGGTTGGTCCAGGGATTATGGGTGTCAGGGGGTCATGAAGGCCTATTCTGTGCCACACGCTTCACTTCTGTGGCACCTCCAGGTTCTTCTCCTCCGGACCCCATGCAGCTCCATCCACTCCAATGCTGCCAGGGATGCCTGTGCCAGCTGCAGAAGTTCTTGTATGCCCCGTTCCAGGGCCATCCAGCGTTGTCCACCTAGGACAAGGGAGCAGAGTCAATACGCGTGACTGTCCAGCCCCCTGCAGCAAACCTATTGTGCATGGCAGACAGCCATGTGCCACGCCCCTGTGATGGTGTGTGACCACCCACAGTGACCATGTCCACAAGACCTGCCTACCCAGGCAGCCACAGCCATGCGGACCACTGCACACACCGACCGCCCATGTCCTGCACAGCACCACCGTGGCTGTACAGTGGTGACTTGGCTATGCGGTGTGAAGGCAGTGGCACAGCCATGTGCCCAGTGCATGTATGGACCACCATTGATGCACTCCCAGACATGTCAATGGATGGTGGCCATGCCCCGCTGCCCGCCCTGTTACACAGCATGCAATAGTAATCATGGATGTAAGGCACTCACCATCATCAAGCTGGTCCCTGCGCCTCTGCGGACCTTCACCCCTCCCTGCCTGATGGTCCTCCTGGCGACGCCTCCTCTGTCTCGCCAGCCTGTGCTCTTCTGGGCCTAAGGTGCAAACATGGAGAGAGGAACATCATTGTAATCCTGTAGCAAAGTCCCCCACCCCTATGTGTGTGCAATCCCACACAGCCTGACCCACCCATCTCACACCCTGATAACACCACCACGGCCAACACCGGACGACCCCCCCCATGTGCTGGACACATGCAACTGTGCTACCCGTATGGATGATAAAAGTGTATGGATGTTACACCTACCTGGCCATGGCACCATGCCCCTCCTGGCACATGCCCACAGGTGGGCAAGCAGGTCCGGGTCCCTCTGCCTCAGATCCCCATATTGGTGGTGCCACTGCTCTGCCATCCACCCCATACCAGTGGCCTCCTCCAGGGTGTCGGCCACCTCCTGCCACTCCTGACTACTGGCCCTGTCCAGGGGTGCCTCCCCAAATAAGGGCCCAACTTGTGGCTCCACAATGGCAACCAGGTTTGCCAGCTCCACCTGGCTCCACTGCACAGCATGCCTCCGCACCATCTCTGCTGCTCAGTTCAGTCAAAATGGTGCTCTGTAGCATGGTGCTGTGACATGCAGATGCTGCACGGTACGTCGCTGCCATTCCCTATCATGCTGTCACCGAACAGCGTGATAGTGGTGCACCCATGCCTGATGACTGGTGCCTGGGGTCAAATGTTGGGCACAGGGTCAAGGGTCTCTGGTGCACGGACAGCTACAGCATGATTGGAATCCAATGTGTGTAGCGTGATTTGGTGCCTGTGTGCCACCTCCTGTAGCGGCCTACCGTGCTGTTGCCCCAGTGCGCCTACGACGCCCCAGTGCCACTGCTCCATATAGGTGAACAGTGCTGTAATGCCACTGGCAAAATGGTGGCCATGCCCTGCATTTCCTCCCGTACACAGCACGTCAGCAGCGTGGCAGGCGCCTGCGTCATCAACCCAGGCATGCGCAGTTAGGTGTGTACTGCACATGTCACAGAACTGCGCCCTTGGCTCAGCACGTTCAACACAATTGCGCAAAGCGCAACAGTGCGATATTCAGTCAGCATATGCAAATCAGCTAATCAGCCATTCAATGGCGCAGTCGGTGCATTTGCATCCACTTAAAGATGCGCCTCACCTCATTTACATGGGTTGCGCTATAAAAGTGCGACATTAGGCTGCACTGGCCATAGTCGGCTACTGCAGTCTATTGCGGTGAGTTGCATGCTGTTTGGGAGTGTGGACTGTGGATTTTGTGACATGCATGGGACTGCACAGTCACAGGTAACACCTGTCATTCTCACAGGCTGAATTATGACCGAGCGTGTTGTGGAGGAAGAGGAACGGAGTTATGGGAGGAGGAAGAGGCCAAATTTCACGAAGGCCGAGATGGATGCCCTGTTCGAGGCCTACCTAGACCAGGAGCCGCTTCTCAGCGGATGCCAGGGAACACCACAGGCCTGTGCTGCTGCATGGGAGGAGTTGGTGTGTGCTGTAAACCTGCATGGCAGCCACCAGCACTCTGTGCAGGAGTGCAAGAAGAAGATGGGCACAGACAGGTGGAGGATTAAGGAGAAGGTGGCTGCCATCAGGGCAGCACAGTCTGCAACAGGTGGGGGACAGCCGGAGGTGCTACGCCTCACGCCACAGGAGGAACAGGTTGCTGGCAGCATGCAGCATTGCGCTATTGAGGGTGTTCCGGGTAGTGGATTCCAGACGGTTGTTAGCCCGTCACTGCATGGTAGGTCATGGTCTGTCTATTGGGGGGGCAGGGCAGGTCACATGCAGTAACGCGACTTTGTTTTCCCTTACAGCTCCTGAGCATCTGCATGGATCAGCGGTGGTGGGCTTCTTCACTGAGGCCAGTCAGATGGAGTTGGAGGTGGGCCCATCCACCTCCACAGGAATACGCGGCTCAGGGCAACAGTGGGCCCGCCTGGATGTCCAGACTGATGTTGGTGGAGTAGATGCGGAGGAGGCCCTGCCCATGTCCCAGCATGCCAGCGTCCATGGATGCCAGCATGCTGAGACTTGGGCTGGTGCCGAGTCCATCACCGATGATGATGTCGCTAACATCAGGGGCAGTGACACGTGTGTGCCACAGGATGGCCACACAGCAGGTTACATCACGGCCATGGCTGTGGGTGGTGCCACCATGGAGGCCTGCGTGTCATCACAGTCCCAGCCTGTGCCTGTCAACACCGGTGGGACAGCACTGGTGTGTGTACAGGACAGTGGGACTGTTGCAGCCACTGGAGCAGCAACATTGAGCCCTGGGGAGTGGCAGCCGGGGGAGCAGCATCAGCAGTTGGCCAATGGGCATGGGGGTACAGTGTAAGGGGGTGGCATCAGTGCACCACCTGTGGACATGCCCAGGCCTGGCCCTGGTGTGTAGTGCCCACCCTCAAGGGGTGATGAGCATCAGGGCCATGAACACCCTGAGGGACAGCATGCCGATCAGGCAGATGACCTCTTGGATGAGCACACCTGCATACTGCAAGCATCAGTCAATCAGCAGATGCGGCTTATGACGGCGGTGGATGCGCTGAGTGCGGCTCTGAACCAGGCAGAGGAGCGTCGCAGCAGAGACACCACTCTGCTCCTGGCAGGGATGGACCAGATGCGGGAGGATGTGACCGCTGCCATTGAGAGGCTGACACAGACAATCACAGCTGCCATGGCCACAGTGGGCACACAGTTATTTGCCCATGTGTTGCAGACACTGCGCAGTGCAATGTCCACCCCCCCATTGCTGGCGTCATGCAACACCATCCTTGTTGACACCGGGTTCAGCTGTGGGCATCCCGAGCACGCCTGGCGCAGGCATGATCGGTGTGCTGCAGACCCCTGCACAAGTACGGTCACGTTCATGCAGAGGAACCCCTGGGGGACCATCGGTGCCACCCCATGAGCCAGTGCTCAGCCTGTCACTGCTGGTGGGTCTCGGTGGGGCTGCCCATGCATCCGTGGTGGTCATGGTACTGTGGCGCGTGACTGACCTGTCTCCCAGCATGACTACTGTCTGATGCTGCCCTGTGTGCATTGTGTTATTCAGCGGGCAATGCACGGGTGGGTACCCGGCCCTGCATGCACACTCACAGTCCATCTGCACACCCTCCCGGCTGCTGTCCACAGTTGCGTGTGCATGATGATGCCTGCATTGCACTGTAAGCCACTGTGCAATGGTGCCCAGCGTCTGACGCACACACACAATGACAGGCAATGGGCGTGGTGGTCTGTGGACATGTGTGTGGCTAGGGGTTGCATTCTGGGTTGGCGTGCCTCCTACCCTTTGTGCATGTCTGGTGAGTTTTGTGTGTGTGTGTGTGTGTGTGACCATGTGCCATGTTAGACCTCGTCCATCCCTGGCGGCGTGTGTGGTTCCATGCCTGTCCATGGCCCTTGATGGCATGCACCCTTGGTGTGTGTCCATGCGTGTTTGTGGATTGTGCCTTTGCCACTGGTGGTTGCACATGGCCCTATGACTTACCTGGGTTGTCTGAAGTGCTCTTCCATGATGGTGTCCCGGTGCAGCTGTGCCAGCCAGAGCAGTCCAGGGTCCCATCGCCCCAAGGGGGGGCTGCCCATACCATTGTCACCAGTCTCCTCATCGTCCCCATCGCTGTCCCCTTCCCTGACCTGTATGGCTATCCCACATTCGTTGGCCATGTTGTGCAGGATGCAACAGGTCAGGAATAGCCTGCAGACCTTTGAGGGGCTGTACTATAGGGCACTGCTGGAGGTGTCCAGGCAACAGAAACGTGCCTTTAGCATACCGAACACCCACTCAAAGACATTATGTGTGGTGGCATGTGCCTCATTGTAGCATTGCTGCAATGGGGTCGCGGGCTGCCGGTATGGTGTGAGCAGCCAGGGATGGAGTGGGTATCCACTGTCACCTGTGTGTAGAGGGTGGAGGTTAGTTTGATGATCAGCTTCGCCCTACCCTGGACCATGTAGGCCACTATCCATGTCACCTCTGACCATGCCCTTCCCAAGCCCTAAGTTTGTCCATGTGGTTTGCATACTCACCCACTAAGTGGCCAGTGGGGATGTCCCCACTCTCGAATCTGCCACACAGTGCTGACTGGTGCCAGATGAAGGCATCATGTGCTCCCCCAGGGTGCATGGCACAGACATTGATTATGTGCCCTCTGGCATCGGACACAACCTGGCAGTTGATGCTAGCATAGCCCTTCCAATTAATATATGTGGCCCCTTCGGGGCCAGGTGGTGTGCAGATGGCCACGTGAGTGTAGTCTATTGCCCCTAGCATGCTAGGCATAAGTGCTACCCTGTGGAACTCCTGTATGTTTGCTGTGCACTCCGCCGGTGTGCTGGGGAAATGGATGTACTCCGCAGCATGTGGCAGCAGTGTGCTGAGGAATTGGGTGAGATGGCGTGACGCGGCCGACTGGGTTATGCCTGTGGTGTCCCCTGTTGGTCTCTGGAAGGTACCCGTGGCGAGCAAGCACATGCAAGCTGTCACTTTAGTCTCCACTGACAGAGCATGGCTCCGTCGTGTGGGTACCTGCATCACATCACTGCACAGCTCACAGAGCCACCTCAGAATTGCCCGATTCAGGCAGTACTGGCCCACAATCTCAGTATCATTGTACAGCTCAAAGCTGGTGCGGGCTCGGTACTGTCTGTTGGGGGCATACCACCGACGGGCCCTTCCATGGCCACACCCCCTGCTGCCCACCTTCTCACCTCCCTCATTACTGCCTCCATCTGGATGGTGGCACTGGCCATGTCCCTGGCTTGTGTTCACCCCCCCAGCAGCTGTTTCTGTGCTCCCCCCGCTGTCTTGGCTGCTACTTCCCCTGCACAGGGAACACCTAAATGTGGTGGCCTCAGTGCTGTGTGGCACTTCCCCCTTCTGCACTGTGTCTGTGGCTGTGGCTCCGCACACCTTCCCTGTGCCTGTGGGTTCCAGGTGCCCTTTCTCTGTCCTGCCCTGTGTGTCTGTGTTGCCTGTGTGGCTGGCTATAGTTCAGCAACATGTGCCTTCCCTGTAGCCTTCTTATGCCTCTCCCTTGTTCCTTTTTATTTTGGCTCATTTCTGCTATCACGCAACTTCTACTTGCTCCCCTATTGCGCATGGCGCATGTTGTTGAATATCGCACTGTGCCATTTATGCATGGTTCCTTCCCCTTCAGTTGTGCATACATTCATTATCATTGCACTATTGCTCAGCGTGATTTGGGGGGTGCAACTGCCTCCCGCTGAATGTCGCTGAATGGCACATTTTCGGACTTGCACTGGTGCAACCCTATTGCGCATGGTGCAGCCCTTTTGAATATCTGGGCCTAAGCCTCAAAAGCTTGTATCTTTAAATTTTCATTAGCCTAATAAAGGTATTATTTTTACCCAGTAAAACAATTCTCTTTTTGTTTCTCTCCTACTTTTGTGCTGGCTAACATGCACAACTATACCTTAATTTTAACACCACTGTTTGAACTCTCATACCACTGCTTTTTCAGCCTGTCTTCTGTGGAAACCACTATCTGGCTTCATTGTTTTAAACAGAGTGCTGACCCATAATGGGCTCACAGATGGCCAGTGGGGATCATGTTCAATAGGAGATGGCCACACCTGTTTAGTAATTAAGGACATAAGGTAGCAAGCACAACCTTGGCTAATTTATTGATATGTAATCACATTTCTAATTCTTTTTTTTAATTTTGTGTGGGCAATATCAGAAACAAACAAACAAACAAGTAAATGTTATAAAGGGATTAAGAGGGAATATGGGAAACAAATAACACCCTATCTAGAGCAGGAGTATAAAGGGATCAAGGAAGGAATGGGGAAAACTATTAGCACCCTATCTAGGGTAAGGGTAAAAAGGGGAAAGCTAATACAGTCCTTTTAAAAGTGTAAAAGTCATTTCAAAAGTGTACAAGGAAAGATAATTAGTAACATACCTGAAGTACTGCAAACAGATGTAAACCAAACAAGTAATGGGAAATAAAGAACCATCCTGTCAGGGGTAAGGGCATAAATTATTTTTCAGGACATAGATGGAGTACATTTAGGATTGCTGGGAGTGGTACTGTGTAGTGGCTGTGAAGCAGAAGTCTTCAGAGAGACCTTCTGGAAACTGAGGTGCTGCCCCATCCATGTGCTCTTCTCTGGGCTGAGAGAGGATGTCTTTTGACCCTGGGCCAAGTTGGCTAGGATTCAAGGACCTCTTCCTTCACTAAAAGCCCTCCAAGACCACCACCATTGCCTTACAGTGTGCCAAAAAGGAGGGCCAGCTGGACTGTGGTGGGATCTTGGAGGGTGGGAGTGGGGGAAAGAGGACACATTCCTCAGCAAGGGCCACTAAATAACTCTGCTCTGGTGGGATGGGACTGCCAGGACCAGGCACATTTGGTAATGGCAAGGGGGTCCTACAGAGTGGAGGCCCAAAGGTGGGAGGCAGAGAAACCCAAGGGAAGAGAAAGCAACTTCTGGTGAGGGAACACAATTGTTGGAGGGGTTAGTTTTGGGAACACCATGGGAGGGAAGGAAGGAGGGAGGTGAGGTGCCTACCTCCTGCCTCGATATAAAGGGATGGGGAACAGATTCTTAGGATTGTGGGGGTGGTAGAGCAAGATGGGGAGCTGGATGTCATTGTCCATTGGGAGAAACAATCTGGTAGAGTACACAAAAGGGGTGCTGAAGGATAGGTTTAGGTAGCTGGAGAGGGGTCTGAAACAGGTAGCGCATGTGGTGGCCTTCACTGAGGTGCTACCTGTGCATGGTTGAGGGAGGAGAAGGAACACTGCAACATGGTCTTCAACAACTGGTTGAAGGCACTGTGTAGAGAGGAGGGGTCTGGCTATATGGGGGACTTGGGTTCTACCTGGAGAGATAAAGGTCTATACAAATGGGATGGCTTCCATACATCCAGGAGTGGATATCAGTCCTGGGTGGAAGGGTTAAATGCTACTTTGATGTGCATTTAAACTAGCCATGGGGGAGCCTGGAAAAAATGATGGAGGCAGTGACTGTCCCACTCAGAAAATAGAACAACAGTGAACATAAGCCCAGGGGAAATAAATTCCCCAGGGGTAGTGGGCAGTAGGGGCAAGGGGAGGAGGGTCGAACAGTAGATCTAAGGCTAAGAAAAATACTAGGGAAGGTGGGCAGAGGGAGCATAAAAATAGCAAGGACAATACCAGGGAAAAGATGAGGGTCAAGGAGGACTTGGGAAGGGAGGGAGGGAGAGCAAAGTAGGGGCATGGAGGGACCAAAGGAGCAGAAAACCATGTGCGCCAATGCAAGAAACCTAGGAAACAAAATTCCTAACCTTGAGGCTACCATTGAGGAGGTGGACCTGATCTGATGGTCATAACAGACCAATGGTGCTGACAACAATAGCTAGGAGATGGCCATAATGGGTTATAACATGCTTCAAAAGGATAGAGCAGGGAGGAAAGGGAGGGTGTTGTTTTATATGTAAGGGAAGGTACTGTTTAATGGCCTTGAAGATACAGCAGGGAAATGGAGGAGCTGGAGTTTCTTTGGGTTGGCTTAGAGTCATGGTCCAGGCTTTTCTGCACCTTTATACACATTGTTATGGTGTACATGTCATCAACACACTAGGACTAATTGGACAGGGTGTAGCGGGAGACAGTTTGGCAATTGGCAAGCAAGGGAAGTAGTAATTATGAGGGACTTTTATCTGCTGGATATAGACTGGAACATCCTGGCTGCTACTGTAATTAAGAACAGCAAGGTCATCCTAGACTCCCTAAAGGGGCATTTCTCAGGCAGCTGGTTACAGATCCCACTAGAGATGGGACACTGCTGGATCTGGTACATACAAACAGAGAGTACATTGTAGACATCACTGTGGGCAGTCCCTGGGTACAAGTGATCATCACATGGTGTGGTTTGGCAGACAGATTGTACAGGAGATAAGCCACACTAGGGCAAGGGTCTTGGACTTCAGTAGAGTAAATTTTAAAGAATTGGGAGACTGTCTTAGGAAATACCTTTAAGGGGAGATGGCTGGGGGGAAGGAGTGGAGGCACAATGGAAAAGAATAAAGGATGGAATAACTATAGCAACAGCAAGCTGTTTAAAGGTAGAAAGCAAGGGTAAGAGAAGAAAGAGGCCACTGTGGTTCTCAAAGGAAGTTGCCAGGGCAGTAAGGGAGAAAGAAAATGCATTCAGGAAGTTCAAAGAAAACCAAATGGAGGTGGACAAGGAGGTATATCTAAAGAAACAAAGGGAGGCAGGAAGAAGTGTAAGGACAGCAGAGGCTCAGTCTGAGAAGAGGGTTGCCCAGGAGATCAAGAATGAGGATAAGGCTTTTTTCAAGTACATGAGCAAAAAGAAGAAGGTGAGGGATAATACAATGAGGATCAGGAGACCAGGAAGGGGGGGGACTGTGCAGAGTAAGACCATGAAAAAGCTAATATTTTAAACAAATACTTCTGCTCAGTTTTCTCAGTGGAGGGTGGGGCAGGTTGACATGCCTTAGCAGGCTTTGGGAGGAGGAGGGTGCAGACACAAGTCCATTTATGGAAGAAAGAGTCCGTTAGGGGTTGAAACCCCTAAAGGAAAACAACACAATGGGACCAACAGGATCCATCCAAGGGTACTAATGGAGCTGAGCACGGTACTAGCCATCTATCTGGAAACACTGTTTAGCACCTCTCTTGAGATAGGGGTGGTTATAGAGGACTGAAGAAGGGGTGATGTGGTCCTTTTGCACAAGAGCAGCAGCAGGGAGGAGGCTAGCAATTACAGACCAGTCAGTCTGACATCAGTGGTGGGGAAACCCTGCTGAAGGAGAGACTAATGAAGTACCTGGAGACATATGGGCTACAAGACCATCGGCAATATGGCATCATGGTGGGAGGCCATTTCAATCAAATCTCATAGATTTCCTTGACTGGGTAACAGGAAGGTGGGCCACAGGAGACCAGTGTATGTTGCCTTCAGTAAGGTCTTTGACGCTGTACCACACAGGAGGCTAATAAAAAAACTTAGCAGCCTGGGAGTAGGGGAGAATGTGGTGAACTTGGTATCTAACTAGTTGAAGGATACAGGCAGAAGATGATGGTAAATGGCAGTCATTCTGAGAATGAGAGGGTGACCAGTAGAGTATCACAGGGATCGGTACTGGATTCTATCCTCTTCTATGTCTTCATAAGTGTCATTGCTGAGGACCTGGTTGGGAAGGTGTGTCTGTTTGTAGATGACACAAAAATCTGCAACAGCGTGGACATCCAGTAGGGGGTGGAGAGAATGCAAAAGGATCTGGGTCAATTAGAGGTGTGGTCTAAAGAGTGGCTACTGGGTTTCAGTGCCAAAAAGTGCAAAGTCATGCACCGGGTCCAGGAAACCTGAGGGCTGTGTATAAGATTGGAGGGCGGTACTTACAGTTACCAAGCAATACAGAGACCTTGGGAAATCATATCTGTTGATCTCACGGTGGTAGGGCAGTGTGACAAGGCAGTAGGCAAAGCTAACTGGATGCTGGGGTGCATAGAGAGGGGGATTTCTAGCAGCAGAAGGGAGGTGGTGTTGCCTTTGTATTGCTCATGTAGATCTCTCCTTTAGTACTGTGTTCAGTTCTGAAGGCTGCACCTCTGCAAGGATACTGACAGGGTGGAAGCAATCCAGAGGAGCAGTACAAAAATGGTGTGGAGACTACTGTACATAAGAAACCATGTGAGGAGAGGCTGTGAGAGCTCAACATGTACTCCCTGGAGAAGAGGAGAGGAAGGGGGACATGATTGAGACTTATAAGTACCTCACAGGGGTGGACAAGGTGCCAGGGGGGGTGTCTCTTTTACAGGTGAAAGAGTACCAGAACACTGGGACATGCTATAAAGCATAAAGGGAGGAAGTTTAAGAAGGTTGTGAGGAAATACAGTATGTCTTCACAGAAAGAGTAGTGGATGCCTGGAACAGCCTGCCGCAAGAGGTGGTTGGAGCGACAACAGTGGGAAGCTTAAAACATGTGTGGGATAGGCACCTGGTTATAATAAGTAGAGGTAAGGGAGGAAGAAGTGATAACTGTGACCAAACTGGATCCATGGTGTAGTAATACACAAGGAAAACAATGCAGACTACATGGGCCTACTGGTCCTTTTCTGTTAATATATTCTGTTTTTCTATGTAACAGAATCTGATTTGCAGGCTTCTTTGAAAAGCATTTGAGGGTATGCACTAGATGCTGTTTATTTCTGACATTAGGTACACACAAGTACCACCACCACAAAATCTAGGAAAAATTTACTAGAAATGTGATTAAATCTCAGTGAATTAGTCACTCACAATATGGTACACTGGGAATATATGGTTACTTTGCACACCAAGAGGGTGTACCAGGAACTTGGCTCTTACTTTACAAATGCTGCCCCTTAAGTTTCAATTGAAATAGCCTCTATCAATATTGTGCATTATTCTTTTGGGTATTTTACATGCCACACTATTGTGCACATTGGCATTTAGACCAAACTTGGGTTTGCAGTATAACTACATCACCGTTAGACCCCCTTTCTCAAAAAGGTGGTATAACATATCTATGAAAAGGGAATTAGCAAATTATAAGGTGTAATTCCAGTATCTGTGTAATCCCTTTGTTACCCGGGGTTACTAGAATCCCAGTAAGACCTAGTGGTAGACAGGGAAGGCAGCTTGTGAAACTCCAGTTAAACGGGTTTCACACTGTCTCACTCTGTCCTCAGTCACAGCTGAGACTAGAGGGATGACATCATTATAGAATTGTCACAGCTGCATGAGCCACAGTTGGAATCTTCAGCTCAGAGTAGTTCTAGAATCTTGGGAATTCAAAGTCAGTCTTCAGTTTGTCCTTAAGCAAACAAGAAGGACACCAGTAGTGTCTGTTTACCCACCTCCCTCTGGGGGTGGGTGAGGAAAAGTTCTTTGTGGGTTCCAGGGGCAATCCCCTTCTCCCACCTTGGGAAGAAAGCTGCCTGTTTTAATTTAAGTACAGTCTGTTCATGTATAACAGCAAAGGTTACATTACTTCGTCTGTGGGGCACCTGCAACGAATGGGTGAGTGTTTGGCCTCATTGGAAGGGGCAAACAACTTCTTTTCTTCAGTTGGATTTCAAGTATTGGGGACTGCTATTTGGGAGAACTATGTCAACTAGGACAAACAAATAGAGCAGTCATCTGTTTTAAAATGTTAACGTTCATTGTAGAGGGGGTGCTTCAGGTCATCCACCGTCAATCTACAGTTTTAAAGTCTAAAGTTCTGTGTGTCAAGAGAAATGGCCGGGTATGGGCTGTGGGAGCTGGATAGATCCCCATCTTTAGTAACCAGGTCCACCTCTATGGATTTCTTCTGTGTTTTTGCTACTTGCCTCATGCGCTTGACCAGTGATGGGGTGGGTACCCAGACGTGGGTGGCAACTTGAAAATCTCTCTAGGAGTCATAGACTCTAAGTGGTGTGGGGAGCCACAGGATGGGAACATACTCCTTGTTTGCTGGGAGTCTCCCTGTTTGATGGGAGTTTGAGATTGGAATGCGAGAACAAAATCTCTATAGGAGTCGCAGACTTCAAGTGGTGTGGAGATCCACAGTTTGGGAGCCTCCTTGTTTGATGGGATGTCTTTCCAAGTAGAGTTTGGGTTCACTCGTCAAGTGGACCATCAGTCGAGTGGCAGGCAGGGGAGCCGGGACAGTCGGGCTGTGTATCCAATGCGCATGCAAAGTCCGGGCTGAGTGCCTGGTGGGTCCAAAGCCAGACAACTGTTGTAGTGTTCATTCCTCAAATGGACCGCTGTGTTTAACCTCTAATCTGCATTACAGTTACGTAACCCTGTGGGGGACCATACAGAGCTTTGTTTATGTTCAGTGAGTTAATAAATAAAGCCACACTGAAAAATCCCAATTCTGGTTCTGGACATTAATGTTATTGCTTCCTGTAGTTGGAGTTACTTGGGTGCCCCTGTGCAGAGTAGTCAAACCTAGGTCTCTTGTGCCAGGTAGCCTCATCCTTCCCCAAACCCGTAGATACCCTATGTATATCCGTGCTACAAAAGTGGACGCATAGATGCCTTACAAAAATGGAGTATATGGGGGTTACAAAAATGGAGGCACCGCTTTGGATTTGTTTGGGAAGGTGCTTGGGCAAGTAGGCTAGCGTTTTGGCTATCTGGCAGTCCGTAGCCCAAAAAAGTTGAAGCAATTTCCCTAGTGTGTGCTGTGTGCTGTGAATCTTGTGCTGCTGTTTAAAAAAATGCCAACTGTTTACCAAGGAGCTGTAAAGCCAAAGTATGTGTCCTTGTCCTGCATCGACATAGTTTACAGCATTTGTCAGTTTTAAAATAAAGTTCTGTGAAGAAAAGTGTGGAAAACTAGGGGTAGCAACAGAGAAATTATGCCCTGAACGTTGGAAATGCTTTCTGTGCAATACTAGAGACTGCAGAGTTAATGGTAATGTTACATGGTTGAAATGGGCTCCCACCGTGGAGCCAGTTGAAAAAAAAAAGTGCATCTTTTCAGTTTAAATTTGCCTGCTCGATGATCGCCGTGAGGAGAGGAGCCCTCGTGAGAAAGAAGAGGCTCATTTGCATGGCGTCGTGTGGTTGGTCAGTTTGCCATTAGTCCCCCCCCCCCAGCCAGCTCTTCAGTGTCTGCTTCAGCATTCGAGAGGAGACAGAGGTAGTGCGTGTACTGGCAGTGGAGGAGCATTCGCGAAGTGTTCAAAGCGCTGTAAACAGTGAAAAGTGACTTTTCTAGTTCAAAATTGGGCTCAACCTGCTTATCGGTCGTGGGATCAGTGAACTGTGTGATTAATACTACGATCGTGGAGTCTGCCTGCCCATTTGAAATCCGAGGCCTTCAACAATCTGGCTGCAGGCCGTTTTCCTCCATCGCAGCAATCTGCTTCCATAACAGTGAGTAAACGATTTAAAACTGTTCAAATCAGTAATTTTCAGTAATGCAATATAAAATGTGAGTGCAGCTGTATAGTCGCTTTGCAAGTAGCAATTGAGTGATATCCTGCTGGCAAGTGCAAGTCTGTAAAGCCATTAAATGTATGCATAGCAATGAAAGTAGCCTCAGTTTAAAGTTTGCAGCCAGAGATAGACTGTGGGTTGTAAAATAATTGCAACACTAGTAAAAGCAGGCAATCCTGTGCTGAAACCTGAAGTTTTAAAAGGGACTGTGATTAAATAAATGTTGCCAGCATGTAAAAAGTCCAAGAAAAATCCTGTAAATGTGAGAACAGCCAGAAAAGAGCAAGTTGTGCAGTTTGAAATAAAAGTTATTAGTAGCTGATGTAAATTGGGTGCGCAGTGGCTTGACCCAGAGTTTGAATGTTGATGCACAGGAGTGCTGCTGCTCATTACAGGGTGGGTAGTAAAGTAAACACAGCAGCAAAGGAGCCATTTTAAAGCTACAGTGTGTTCATTTAAAGTGGGACTTTCAGTTACAGTGAACTTTTGTTTGTTTTCTGCAGTTATGGCCTCAGGACCAGCTCGTTACCCGGATCATTCCCGGGTTGCAGTAACAGCAGCAGTAAATAGATTGAGAGACATTGAAAATTGGTGCTATAGAGGGCAACTCCCTCCTGATGTGGCAATTCCTAATTATCCAGTGCGTGTATGCCAGATGTGCTTGAGTGCTGGAAGGGATATCTTCATGATTCCTCACTGTGCTGGTTGTCTACAAAAATATGGCTTGTATAAAGCACCTCAAATTCGTTTGGCTCCTACATGGACACAACTTCAAGAATCTGCAGTTGGCAGCACACAGCATCAGGTGGAGCCTGTGGAGGGAGGTCCCCCGGGGCAGTGTGGTACAAAGTTAGAGAGTGCAGAATTAGAGACTGAATCTGAAGTTGAAGTTTTGGATGCTGGCTCTCAGAAGGCAAGTTCAGATAAAGCATCAATAGACCCCTGGGTGGGGGGGCCTAGCCCAAGTCTCGAAGGTGAAGATGAGATGCGGGAGGCCGTTGAATGGGAGGTGTCGACCTCCACTCCTAGTGATGAATGGATAGTCTCGGGGGTGAGAACTACTGCTCACTCCTGGGCTCAGATCCTCAGTGAAGAGGAAGATGAGGAGGAACCTAAGTGGCCTTGTGAGATAGGAACGGGTACACAGCCTCAAGATCTTGCCTCAGAGGAATGTGTTCAAGAAGGTAGTGATGCCACTGCCCTGGCTTCACCAGAAGAAGAAGAAGTTAGGGATCCGTTTTTAATTTTGTTGAGGATGTGAAGCTGGCATAACCAGGACTGGCCACCCCCAAGCCAGGCCAGCGGTCTCAGATTGACCAAAGCAAGTAAAGAGGAGAGACTGGTTCGTAGAAAGGCCAATTAAATCTTTGGTATGATCTTTCCTACTTTTCCTCGGAGAATCTGGGAGGAGATTGAGAACTGCAGGAAATCCTGGATCTGGGATGAAGCAATGAAACATGTGCATCCTGGGGCTAACCAGCATGTAAAGAATAGACTGTTCCACGAAAAGTATGCACAGTGGAAGAGATGCAGGACACTGTTTATGGACAGAGTGAGAATTGTGGACGGAGAGGGATGCAAAGTCTCCTACCATGTGAATTATGTGTGTCCAGATGGAGTAATAATTCAAGCCCCTGACCCCCTCTACTATTGGCCTCAGTGCAGGACCTCCCAGTAATTAAGCCCGTGCCTACAAAATGGAGAGCCGAGCAGTGGTAGTCAATACTGCCACATCTACACTGTGAAGTAACCTTATTGAACTGCCAATATGAATAAACAACAAATCAGCTGCTCCACATTCTTCAGTCCACAGTGTACTGCCCTAATCGATAACCATCTACTGCTACCACCAGATGACTTCAGATCCAGAGAGGACACCAGCCCAGCTGTTTGCCTGTTCATCGCCTGGTAATCGGATGACGCCGGACCAGCTGTTTCTCTTTTTGTTCCTGTTCTAAGGTTCCTTCTCCAGTTATGACATCAGCCCAGCTGTTTCCAGATGTGCACTCCTGTGGGTTCCCGGAAGATGTCCGCCTAGCTGTATCAGAAGAAATGCTGCCAGGGAGAGTTTTCGGAAGGGACCACATTTGCTTAGTTCGAATACTTCAAGAGGCTGGTGAGTCACAATCTTTTTATTCTATCTTTATGACATTGCAATACCACCTTATACTACAGACTTCAAACAGTGTGTGAACTGTCCTCAAAGACTCTCCCCTTCAGGATTATGGCCTTAAAGACTATGTTCATGGGGCTCCGGCCCAGGAGAGACTCTTTAATGGACTGGCCTTCGGGCCTTGTAGTCACTAGTGGGAAATTTAGGGCATTCCATCCCCCCAAAAGGTGTATTGTTATCAATGTCATTTCTGTACTTAATGTATATACTGTCTTTTCTACTTTTCTAAAAAAAAAAAAATTTTTTTCTTTTTGGGATTGTTTCGTGTTCTGTTTTTCCTGTATGGTAAGGGTTGTTGCTGTTTTTGTCACTGTTGTTGTTTAGGTAGATCGTAAATACAGATTAGGGTGTTTTGTTTGTTTTGTTTTTGTCTTTTCTTACAGGTGTTCCTGGAAGACAGAAGAGAAGACAAGAAGAGGAGGAAGGGCTCATCGGAGTTCCTCGTTTCAGTGCTTATGTGTAGAAATTAAAGTACTGTTTGTGTTTCTAATGTTGTAGTTGCAGGCTGCCCAAGGTCGGGGAGGTTCCTGGGTTTTGTTTTTGTTTGGGATGTTATGTTAGAGGCATATAGGTTTCCCCTAGAGGGTTAGGGGGATGGACAGGTTGTGGCCCTGACCTGCAGTAGGGGCCGCAGTGCTGATCTATCAGGGCTATGCTCTGGACGGTTCTACCAGAGCCACAAGGTGTCCATAGTAAGTGGATAGAGTAGAGGCTGATATGTCAGCTGTAGGCCTCTAGGCCCTTAGTGTTGCCTACCTGTGCTGCACATGGTGGGAGAGACCTGATCACCCCCTCATGAGTAGCACATAGGGTGGGTATGGCCTAAGGCGGTGCATAATGACTGGGGACAGCCATTTTCCTGGTCAAGGCGAGTGTAACCCCTTTGTTACCCGGGGTTACTAGAATCCCAGTAAGACCTAGTGGTAGGCAGGGAAGGCAGCTTGTGAAACTCCAGTTAAATGGGTTTCACACTGTCTCACTCTGTCCTCAGTCACAGCTGAGACTAGAGGGATGACATCATTATAGAAATTGTCACAGCTGCATGAGCCACAGTTGGAATCTTCAGCTCAGAGTAGTTCTAGAATCTTGGGAATTCAAAGTCAGTCTTCAGTTTGTCCTTAAGCAAACGAGAAGGACACCAGTAGTGTCTGTTTACCCACCTCCCTCGGGGGGGGTGAGGAAAAGTTCTTTGTGGGTTCCAGGGGCAATCCCCTTCTCCCACCTTGGGAAGAAAGCTGCCTGTTTTAATTTAAATTCAGTCTGTTCATGTATAACAGCAAAGGTTACATTTCTTCACCTGTGGGGCACCTGCAACGAATGGGTGAGTGTTTGGCCTCATTGGAAGGTGCAAACAACTTCTTTTCTTCAGTTGGATTTCAAGTATTGGGGACTGCTATTTGGGAGAACTATATCAACTAGGACAAACAAATAGAGCAGTCATCTGTTTTAAAATGTTAACGTTCATTGTAGAGGGGGTGCTTCAGGTCATCCACCGTCAATCTACAGTTTTAAAGTCTAAAGTTCTGTGTGTCCAGAGAAATGGCTGGGTATGGGCTGTGGGAGCTGGAGGTGGATAGATCCCCATCTTTAGTAACCAGGTCCACCTCTACGGATTTCTTCTGTGTTTTTGCTACTTGCCTCATGTGCTTGGCCAGTGATGGGGTGGGTACCCAGACGTGGGTCACAACTTGAAAATCTCTCTAGGAGTCATAGACTCTAAGTGGTGTGGGGAGCCACAGGATGGGAACATACTCCTTGTTTGCTGGGAGTCTCCCTGTTTGATGGGAGTTTCGAATTGGAAGTACGAGAACAAAATCTCTCTAGGAGTCGCAGACTTCAAGTGGTGTGGAGATCCACAGTTTGGGAGCCTCCTTGTTTGATGGGATGTCTTTCCAAGTAGAGTTTGGGTTCACTCGTCAAGTGGACCGTCAGTTGAGTGGCCGGTAGGGGAGCTGGGACAGTCGGGCTGTGTATCCAACGCGCATGCAAAGTCCGGGCTGAGTGCCTGGTGGGTCCAAAGCCAGACAACTGTTGTAGTGTTCATTCCTCAAATGGACAGCTGTGTTTAATCTCTAATCTGCATTACAGTTACGTAGCCCTGTGGGGGACCATACAGAGCTTTGTTTATGTTCAGTGAGTTAATAAATAAAGCCACACTGAAAAATCCCAATTCTGGTTCTGGACATTAATGTTATTGCTTCCTGTAGTTGGAGTTACTTGGGTGCCCCTGTGCAGAGTAGTCAAACCTAGGTCTCTTGTGCCAGGTAGCCTCATCCTTCCCCGAACCTGTAGATACCCTATGTATATCCATGCTACAAAAGTGGATGCATAGATGCCTTACAAAAATGGAGTATATGGGGGTTACATCTGGAAGATTTTGGCCCTGCAGTTTGCACAACTAATTTGGTAGTCAATTAAAAAAGCTCTTAAAAATAATGGGCAGCACGATACTAACCATGCTGACTGCGAAATGGCTACACAAGGAGCTTTGATTTTGTTTGTTCAGTTATGACAGCTCACAGTGAAGAAATTATTTCAGATTATCTCCTCTCTGCCTGTGCTGTTTACAGCAGGCACCAACCTTCTCAGTACCCCTTCTTAGATTGCTACATCCTATGGTGAAACGGCTGTGCCATGCCTGAAAGGAGCAGTGACTGATGAATATGATGGAACAGAAACATTAGATGCTGTTTTCTAGCAAAGAGTCCATTTTCAGGTAATGTATTGAAGAGGCAGTTTGCAGAGCATAGGATCCATTAAAGGGTGCTAGAAAGGAAGACATATAGAAACTGTTTTTGTGCATCTCTCTGAACCACATGCATACACTCTAAAGCCTCAAGCCCAGTGTAAAGAATCATAGGTAGGTAAATTCTTGTGCAAAGCAGGTTAACAAGGCTACACCAGAAAATAAATTGCCATTTCTGCAGGCTTGTGCCTATGATCCAGTATGGGCTGAAAATGACAACCTCTCTACAGAGTATACAAGCAACCATGAAGTAGCATATATTAGATACAAAAAGTAAGTTGGAGGTATTAAAAACTAATTTGGAGGTGGTCAGGGCAATAGTTGAAGACAATAAAGAAAATATAAAGACACTGCATGAGTCAGGAAAACATTTAACATTTACTGGGCAGGATTTTCAAAGGGATTCTTCCATGATCTGCCTGTCCCTATGCTTAACAGAAGACTTGCATATGCATCTGTCTGGACAAGCCAAACACACTTTTAGAAAGTCTAATTTGTGCAGACAGTTAAAGACTCACTCACGCCCAAATTCTTTTCCAAATCAATCAATCAACTTTTCATGATAAAGTTCATCACTGAATGTATCTGCACAGTCCCTGGCGCCACTTTTGGCCAAGACAAGCAACACTGTTCTAATGCCAAATAGATTTCAAAGACGACAAAAAAGAGCATGAAAGTTAAAAAGAATATTGAAGAAAAGTGGTCTCAGGAAAACACAGTTACCCAAAGGCAGTTATCTTTTTTTTTTTATTTCTCTTTATTCAGAGAATTTTTAAACAGATACTGTATACAGTATGAACACAAACTGTACAACACTGAACAAACACAAGGCATTCAGATTTCATTTACAACCTAAGGTCAAGACAACAGTTAACAGTAGTCACCTAAGGTGTCTCAAAAGGCAAAAGTCCAAAAATAAGGTGCAAAGTCTGTTCTGGGGTTCAACATATATTGGACCCACCTGGCCTATACCAAGTAAAATTTAGGCACCAGGTGATTATATCTTGAGGTCAATCTTTCCAACTCATATATCTGTCAGCAGTTGTCATATCTTATTTTTACCATCTTAGGAACATCGCCAGAATTAAGCACATTGTTCTGTCCAATTATTTGCCCACATTGTTCCATGATTTTGTGACTTTACGCTTGGACTACTCCAACTCCCTATACCTAGGGATTCTCGGGGTTGATGTCCACTGCTTGCAGCTGGTGCAGAATGCTGCAGCATGGTTATTGACTGGGGCTTCTCGCACCAGTCATATTACGCCCATGCTGTGTGATCTGCACTGGCTGCCTATACAGTGGCAGTCCACCTTCAAGGTCGGTCTCCTGACCTATAAAACCTACACAGATTGGGACTGAATTACCTGCAAAAGATCCTGGTTCCTTATAGCCCAGGCTGACCCCTCCGCTGAACTGACAAGGGGTTGTTAGAGGTTCCCAGGGTATGGCAAAAGACATCTGGTGCCAGGGCTTTTATGTTCATGACGCCATCCATGTGGAACTCTCTACCTCATCAGATTAGAGAGTGCAGGACCGTGGAGGGCTTCAAGACCAGTTTGAAGACTTATTTATTTAAAAAGGCATTCAATATTTGAACATTTAGTTTTATTCTGTGGATCTTGATTGAATCTGTTATTTTATGTGATTTTAATGAATGGCTTGTTGATGTTTGTATGTAAAGTGCTTTGACACTGGAACTGCACTATACAAATAAAAATATTATTATTATTATCTCTTGTCAGTGCTGTATGGTAGGGATCTAGTTTGTTAGCCATAGCTTTATTACAGATTTCTTAGCCACCACCATCCACAGATTTAACAGTTTGCTAGTATTAGGACCTCAGAACTCGTATGAAGGTCTAGGAAATGACAGACCAATTCATTACTTGAAAGCCACTGCCAAAAACAGTCTGTAGGTTCCCTGTAAATTGGGTTCAAAAGGGTTGAAGGAGAGGACCAAAATATATGTCCATGGGTTGCTGGCATATGAACACAGCCTCTCCAGCACTTGGCAATGGAATTGTATTTGAACTTTACTGCTATGTGGGGCACTCTGAAAAATATAATAAATGTCTTCCAGGATAATTATCTCTAGATATGGGATGAGGTTTTTTTTCCCAATTGTTTAATCAGGTGAGACACACTGAGCTGAAAGCTTGCTTACAGGTGCAACCTGGGAGCACAAGGAAGTTAAGTGACTTACTTAGGATCACTCAGTATGCAAGTGGGGGCTGAGGGATTCAAACCCAGGTCTCCAGATTTGCAGCTCAAAGCCTTAAACCACTGCGCTATACTGCCTCCTAAAGGTTACTCTCTGTATACTGGTAAGGTATTTTTCCCATTATGGTATGAATATTTGTATTTGCTGGTCCTCCTCCCTTCCCATTTTTATATGATTTACACTCCCCCCTGGTGTCTGGAGTAAAGCTGGTAAGGTTGTGAGATTAGAGAGTCAACCTGTTCTCCTCTGCACCTTGATAAGCAGTTGATGCAAAAGGGGAGTATCAAGTTCTTGTGGCCAGGCCCTCAGGGAGTTTCAGGAAATGGGCTACTTGCAAGGAACAATAATAATCGGCCTGTTGCAGGGTAAACTGTGTTTGGAGTTCTGCAAATGTGATGATTTCTCTGCTCCTATGGAGTTTGTAAGGTACTGACAGTCCAGTGTGCTACTGTCTGTGGTAAGAATGGACCAGGCATGTTGGGAGGAAGGAGGCATTGTGAGCAAAGAGTGTAATTTAAAGTCTGGTATGCTGTAGGGACTTCTGTGCCTGGGATTTGAACAAATGGGTGAGAGTGATTTGTGTATATAGGTTTACTGTAAGATTGTCAGGTGAGATATTTGGGTGTTGAAACAGAGTGGTCATGGGAGTGAGGAGACCCACTTCTTGAAGTTTCAAGGACTTCCAGTGGGCAAGGTAACCCTGCATAAGCCAGCAGACAGCTGTGCAGAGCTGGGCTAATGATTGGTACCTACAGAAATTTAGTAATGTTAGCCCCCCCCCCCGAGATTTGGCTAATCGCATAGCAGAGCACTAAATTCTGAAGTGAGCCCCATTCCAGACATACTGAGAAATCGGTCTGTTCCATTTTCAGAGAATCTGAAAGGGGGGGTAACTGGGAGGGTTTGAACAAGGATAAAAAGATAGCCTGTGACAATGGCAGCCACGATTGAATGCTTTCAAAAAGGGTGACTCAATCACAGTGCCTGTGCACAGGTCTACCGGGCAGGGAAGGTGACCAGATGGTGGGGTCTGCGAATATTGCGACAGGATGTCATTATATTTACACACATGTGGGGGAGAGACCAAGCATGCTGTGCGACAGGCGGAAGGGGACGGAGGGTTTGTGGGGTGTAGTGCAGCAGTCAGCTGCTGAGCTGGCTGTGTGACATAGTGGGTGGGTGGGTGTTATGCTAGGGTTTGGAGAGTACCAGGTTTGATCCTAGGCACAGTCACTTTTTTGTGCGCCATCCAGGAATTTTTTGTTTTGTTTTGCACCCCCCGACATGCACCCCCCTGGAGTTGAGAATCCTTAAGTGAGGGGGCTGTGGAGGGTGAGATGCAGGGGGTGCAGCCCCCCCATAAATAAAAAAAAGTAAGTCTTCAGCACCCTTTTACTTTGTGCCAGTAGTGTACATTGCTGAAATTGATTTTTGGCAATGTACACGCGCCCTAATGCAATCGCCTTTCTGTGATTACCGTTATTACATGGAACCAAAAAAAGTCTGCATAGAAGGATCAAATGCACACTATCAATGAGTTGCAGGAGAGACAGTGGAACTGTTTTCCAAGTTTCTGTATCATTAATAAAATATTGCATCGGGGGTTATAGTTAAGGGACTCTTTCTGAATACTTTTAGTTGGTATCAGAACCCCTAAGTATTTTAAAGCTGGGAGAGCTAATCTGAATTTGGAAGTGCTTCTGGTATGTGGATTAGGCACAGTGTACAGTATCAGCAGTACTTTAATTTTAGTCATGTTACCTAGCATAAGCAGATTCAAGTTAAGGTAGTACCTATCTAGCAGATTCAAATAGGGTGTCCCATAGAGGAGAAGGGAAAGTTTATGGAATCTTCAGCATATGAACAAATCATCAGTGTAGAATGCCAGATTTTTATTTCATTTTCCTTTTTTCTCTCCCACAGAGTGGCTTGCAGGAAAGGCTTTTTTAATTTTTATTTTATTGAAATCCAGGATTACAAATACCTTTGAGCAGGAACTGCTTGTTTAAAAAGGTTCCACGTTGAAGGAATGGGGGGTATACATACATACAAAGGTCAACATAATAATACATAGTTACACAATAAAAAGAAGTAAGACACTGAGGCTTAGGAAATTCCAGTAATTCAAAATGTGCCAAATGTTAGGTAGCATGACATACCAGCCAAGGGCAAGCTTAGAAATAAGCACTGCAGGTGAGAGGGAAGGGGGTATGCAGGCAGGAAGTCCATTGTCAGAGGGTAGAGGGTGAGGGTAAGAGCTCTAAAGGGGAGGGAAAGTCAGGAAATGCCCGAGTGGAGGAAAGGGAGAGGGGGCAAGGGGGTAGGCAGGTAGAAGGGGGCAAGGCAGGGAGAGGTAGTTGTCAAGACTGAAGTGGAGGTCAATGAGCTTCAGCTCTGTTGGTGAGAGGCTCAGTTCCACACATGAGCACAACTCACTTGACTCCAGCTCTAACTCAGGCACGTCCCCCATGGATTTCCTGCCATGGTGGGGCCTGGGAGGGGATGGCCATCCTCCCTCCCTGGTGAATAATCCCGATTCCTGGGCGGAACTGTGAGTTGGAAGTATGGCCATGGCTTCATGAAGCCTGCCAATGGCTCATTTTCCATTTTCACCCATCTCTGTTGCTCAGATATGCATGTCAATGTGTGCATGTGAAGGCATGCACATGCTGTAGATTCCTACAGCACCCTCCCACCTTTGGCACCCTCAGACCCGCACTACCCTCGGGCCTCCACCTGGTGGCGGTCATTCGGTGGGAATGTCAATCCACCCTCCCCGGGAGAGGAGAGAAGTCCTTCAGATGCTCAATCCTCTCCCTCCCTGGCTGACCCACAGCAACCCATGCTCACCACCGAACTCGAGTCACCAGTGTGGCAGGAGGTAAGGCATCAGTGCCTCAGCCCTCCATGCCACTGGGCTGGCTTAGAGTTTGTCTTCTGTGGGCTACCATAGGGGCTTGGATATCACAGTGTTGGCAAATGGCCTGTGCCAGGGGGTCAAAATTAACAGCAAATAATAATGGGGACAGGGGCAGCTCACACATGTGCCTCTGTTGTCTGTGCATGGTAAAAAGGGAAGACATTTATCCATTAATCTTTAGATATTCCAGAGGTTTGCAGGATTTTAAATAACTGCAAAAATTGATTAGCACTTTTATTGTAATGAATTGTGACGAAGTATGTATATGCATTTTCTAGCAGCTTATGTTGCCAAATAAATTGAGACATGAGCTATGCATTATCCCAACTGAGTAGCAGTTTTACTCATGAAAATGCTAATCCCTTCTGCAGTTATTTAAAACCCTGGGTTTGGTATAAATGGCTTTCAGTATGTCTATAAATGGAAATGGAAATCCCATACATTCCATCACCACAAAAGAAAATCCCATGCCATCTGATCAAATGCCTTCTTAGCTTCTAGACTCATTAATAAGAAAGGAGATTTTTGATTGGGTGGCATGATATATAATATGAAGTGTGTTTCTGTGTTTGTCTAGCTCTGACAAACCTGGTTTGGTCTCCATTAATCAGAGTAGGTAAGATTTTGTCCAAACACCTGGCTGATGCGGATGTGATTTTATCATCTATATTCAGCACTGAATAGGGTGAAACATAGAAACATAGACTTTGACGGCAGATGAGGACCACTTGGCCCACCTAGTCTGCCCATTTCTCTACCTATTGGGTAAGCTGCAGATTCTAGTTAACCAACAGCATATTTCTTCCTACCTCCCCACAAGAATTGCCTTATTTCTGTCCCATGCATTCTTGAATTCTCCCACAGTTTTAAACCCCACAGCCTCCTCAGGAAGGCTGTTCCATGAGTCCACCACCCTCTCTGTGAAAAAATACTTCCTCACATTGCCCCTGAGCCATCCCCTGAATCTTCAGATTGTGTCCCCTTGTTCTTGCACATCTCTTTTTCTGAAAGATGCTACCCTCTTGTACTTTGTTGATTCCACTGAGGTACTTAAACGTTTCTATTATGTGCCCTCTCTCCCTCCTTTCCTCAAGGGTATATATACTGTATTAAGCTCCTTTAGACTCTCCTCACATGGCTTCTCTTGCAGACCCTGCACCATTTTAGTTGTCCTCCTCTGGACTGCCTCCATCCTGTCTATGTCCTTGCGGAGATGGGGTCTCCAGAACTGGACACAGTACTCCAGATGGGGTCTCACCCACAGTCTGTTCAGAGGGATAACAACTTCCTGTTTTCTGCTGGTGATGCCTCTCCCTATACATCCCAGTATCCCTCCATTTCAGTCTGCACCTTATATTGCTAAATACTATCGAATATGCACTACTCTACTTATATTATAACTACCTCATCCATTGTTGCACCAAACGAAATATGTAAAACTTGCTGTTGTTGTTGTGTTGTTGTTTTGGGCTTTTTCTGTTCTACTGTACCAATGTAAACTCCCTACTCCAGGGCACATCTGGAATTGAGCGGTACTCTGCTCAGCATGCTTTCCTGGTAAATCTCTTAAATAAATAAATAAATAAATCCCCCAGCCCTCCCTACTGCCTTCTCACATTGCTTGTCAACCTTAAGGTCATCTGATATGATAACCTCCTGGTCCCTTTTCATTTTTGCTGTTGTTACTACCTCCCCCCTCCCATTGTGTAATCTTCCCCTTGGTTTTTGTTTCCCAGGTGCATTATTTTGCACTTCTTTGCATTGAAGCCAAGCTGTCATACTTCTGACCATTCCTCCAACCTTGCCAAGTCCCTTCTCATCCTTTCCATGCCTCCTTGTGTATCGACCCTGTTGCAGATCTTTGTGTCATCTGCAAAGAGACATACTTTTCCTTCTAGTCCCTCTGCAATGTCACTTATGAAGACATTAAAATGGACTGGACCCAGTACTGAACCCTGCGGTACCCTACTAGTAACTGCCCTTTCTTCAGAATGGACTCCATTTACAATTACCTTCTGTGTCCTGTTGTCCAGCCAATGTTTTACCCAGGCTATCACCCTGGGACCCACTCCCAGGCTGGCTAATTTGCTTATTAATCTTTTGTGTGGCACTGTATCAAATGCCTTACTAAAATCTAGGTAGGCCATATCCATAGCCCCTCTCTGGTCTACTACTTTGGTCACCCAGTCAAAGAAATTAATTAGATTTGTCTGACATGACCTTCCCACTGTGAACCCATGCTGCCTTGGGTCCTGTGCCCCACTGGCCTCTAGGTACTCAATAACTCTTTCCTTCAGAAGTGATTCCATCACTTTCCCCACCACAGAGGTCAAACTGACAGGTCTGTAATTTCCTGCCTCTGTCTTGCTCCCACTTTCGTGAAGGGAAATCACATCTGGTATTCTCTCACAAACTCTGGTATTGTTTGCATCCATCCTACCTGTACCAGCTTGTTTGTATCTATGTCATAATTTACTGTTATACTTATGTGTTGTACTGCTATACTGTGTATTTTGGTTTGTCTTACTGTGACAAGGTACCTTTGTAAATGAGCCTATGGCTCAAAGGTTTTCCAAACTGCTGTTTAAATAAAATAAAATAAAATAAAATAAATAAATAAATCTGCCTTCCTCCAGTCCTCAGGTACCACACCATCCTCCCATGATTTGTTGAAAAGGGTAGTCAGTGGTGTCACTAGTTCTCCCCTTCATTCTTTTAGAATTCTGGGGTGAATCCTATCAGGCCCCATTGCTATGTCCACCTTCAGTTTTATGAGTTCTTTCACAACCCTTTCTTCTGTGAAAGGACTGGGATCGATTCCCCTATCCAGAGTGCTTCTGTTAATTGGATTAGGTACCTCCCCATCCTCCTCTTTTGTGACTACTGAGCAGAAGTATTTGTTCAGGATCCCTGATTTTTCACTGTCCCTCTCTGCCCACCCACCATCCATTCCATTCAGCCTCACTATCCCCCCCCTTGGTCATTCTATGCTCCCTGATGTACCTATAAATGGCATTTCCTCAGTTTGGGCCTTTGCTATTCTGACTTCCCTCCCTGCTTCCTTCTGCCTTAACTGGTACAGTTCTCTATCCTGCTCCTTTTGTGTTTTCCTTATACTTCCTAAATGCTATATTTTTCTCCCTAACCTTCCCTGCCACCTCTTTTGAGAACCATAGTGGCTTTTTCTTTCATTTTGATTTTTTTATTTGCTTCACACAAACGCTTGTTGCCTTTGTGATGGCAGCTTTGATATTTCCCCATTGTTGCTCCACCCCTCCTTCTAGCCTGTTTGCTAGTGCTTTTCTAAGGCACTCTCCTATCTTGCCAAAGTCAACCCTCCTGAAGTCCAGTACTCTCACTTTTGTATGGCTTGACTCTGTAGCTGAGTTTATCATGAACCACACTGTTTGGTGGTCACTTGTTCCCAGATGGTTACCCCCTTCTAAATCTGAGGGTAGAAAGTACAGAGGATTTCATCTTTGTTTGGTTTGGGGATGCAGATATTGTGGCATGATTCAAGAGGAAGGGATGGGGGGGAGGGCGTTGTAGATTGCCTGGCACACATTCAGAAATGGGAGAAAAAGTGGGTCTTTAAAGATTTTAAAGAATTCAGTGGCGTACATATCAGGGCCTGGACTGTTTCCATTTTTGAGGCTCCCTAATAACTGTATCAAATTCTTCTTGTGTTATCAGGACAGTTAGGGATTGGGTAAGTTCAGGGGAAAGTGTCTGTAAATTGAGAAGTTGCAGGTACTGCTGAAGATCAGAGAAAGGGAGATTATTCTTCAGAGTGTATAGGTCTGTGTAATATTGTTTAAATATTTTCAAAATCCTTCTTGGGTTAGAGACTGAATTTGTTGTCCCAGGATCTTTAATGTGTATCACTGCCTCTTGTGTCACTTGTTTCTATAGCCAGAAAGCTAAAATTTTGGAGACCTTCAAGCCCCCTTTATAGCACCATTGTTTGAGGTATCTGAGGGCCATTTCCATTTTGGAGTTCAAAATATCTTGTAATTCTTTTTGAAGTTTTACAGTCTGAGGTCCCAATGTAGTATCCCCCACTGCATCACATGCTTGAGTACTAGCCAGTTATGACTAAAGGGATTGGAATTTTTCTTTTTGTGTTTTTGTTTTCACCCAGCAAGCATAGCTGATAAGCTGCCTTCTGAGTATGGTTTTTAATGTGTCCTAGAGGATGGCTGCTGATATATCCTTATAAACAAAGAAAATAGACAATGACAGTAGAAACAAACCAGTGGTCCATCCAGTCTGCCTAAGTTACCTATATGCCCTGGAGCCTGCTGTTCCACCAGGGTACTAACTCTCTCTGTCCTGCCACCCATTCTGCTTCTTGGTTCTGTTGCCCTGAACAACCGCTATACCCTTCATTCTATCCCAACTCCACTTCCCCTGAAAACCCTAACTGTTTTCACACCCACCATCTCAGCTGACAGACTGTTTCATGGTTCCACCTCCCATGCCATAAAGTAATACTTTCTCACATCCCTGCTGAACCTCAGATTCGTTGGTTTGAAGGATTTGAGCTATTTGACCCTTAATGAACACTTGACCCTCCCGAGAGTTTAAAAAGGAATTAATTAAGGTGCCAGAGCGTAGTACCTCAGGGTGGCCCAATGAAGGGTGAGAAACAACAGGGCAAAATCTGAAATATAGACAGGCTTACTTTTGCACCCCTTCAATAAGGTAAGATGTTCTGTGGTGATATGAAACAAGTCAATATGGATGTATATTTGCTGAGGACTAGAGAAATGGGTGGACTGACATTGGGAGGGGTTGACGTACTAGACATCTGTCCAACCACTCTCTTTAATAATTGTGGGACCACATTTATGTGCCTTAGACTCCTGGAGGTGAGACTGTTGGTGTCTTTCCTCTTAAAGACAAGGTTACAGTTCCCACCTTTAATAAGTATCCCCTTTTGATGCAGAATGATCAAATTAAGGAGGAATTTACCACTGGGGTATCCACCCCCTGGTGGTATGTAGAAACTAGATAAAGTGTAAAGACTAGATCAAGTGTTTTTTCTATCTAAATATAACCCTGTGGCCATGATCAGGTGACCTTATGGATCAGAATATGTACTAGTGCATTGAAGTGGGTCTATCATGGAATGAGAACTGCTGTCCGTTGTAAATTTCCCTGGGAAGAGGAGGCTACTATGAGGACAAAAACAAATTTAGTAAGCTTCTAGTGTTCCTACTCTGAGAGGTGCATCTCCTGAAGCAGAACAAGAGTCAGATGGACTTTTTTTGGCAGCTGACAGTATCTTAGAGGATTCACTATGAAAGACTGAAATTTCAAATACCAAGTGTCAGAATCCCGAAACTGAGTGCCCAAAACTTGGAATGCCAACATTTGGTAATTGCTTGCGGCAGAGGTTTTTCCTGTGTTTTGGGGGACTTTGCTTTCCCACACCCCCCTACTTAAAATAACAAACTCTACCACAAGGAATTACCAAGTGTCAGGATTCTGAGTTTCGGACACTCAGTCTCGAGATCCTGACACTTGGTATTTGAAGTTTCAATGTTTCATGGTGATACCATTTTGGATCACTTTATTGGACTATTAAGTCCATTTAAATTTTGTGAGTAAACAGTAGTGTGGACCTTAGCCATGAGGGAGTACTGAAAGGTCAGACTGATCGCCTGAGAGGTGAGAAATGAACAGGTGTCTAGCCCCTTGGGTACAGGGGTGGAGCAGATGTTGTTTTATCAAACCTATATAATACACTTTTGGGGGTTTTGCATACATGCAGAATCTATTACTCTGGCTGTACTTCACTGTACAGTTTGACAATAGAAATGGAAGGTGCTCAGACCAAATCTGACATAGAACAAGGAATAAACACCAAAAACTGATAACGAAGAAGAAACAAACAAACAAACATGTACAACCATAATTGGAATCAGCAGGAGAGCCAGTAATAAGTAAAACACTTAATGTAGTTCCAAGGTAGGAGAGCTCTCTATCTAGCTTTCTGCAGTCTGGTAGTGGCAGCCTTTTAAGGAGGTGCTGTTGGAGCAGGGTGGAGGAAAGGTGAGCATCAGGAATGCTCCAGGCCTTCATTGTGCCCCTGGGGGTGGCAAAAGAGTGGGACAGGGAGGGAAAGGATAAGTGAACAGAAGAGAGCAGCCAATAGGGAGGGGAGAGCACATATAAACAGTACCGTCAGGCAATACACTTAGATGCCCCTCCTCTGTCACCCATCTGTAGCAAGATAACAATCCACATTTTGGGCTAGTTAAACTTAAACATAGAACAGCAGGAGGGATAATGAAACTATCATTCATAGGTTATCCCCATATACCATATAATCAACTGGTTCCAGCCATATGTAGTAGGGGGTACCAGGTGGAGTGCAGATGATGACAATTAGCAACATACAAGAGTGGATGAAATGCTACAGGGAGCAGGCATGCCTCTAATAGTATCAGTACATATGGGAATCAGCTGTGATTATCTACTTCAGTTAGCAGAGCTGCTGCAAATGATGTGGAAGCATTATGTCATATTGACGGCATGACAGACCTTAGATGGACTGGTGTCCCTGCAGACCCTGAGGAAAATGGTTCTGCAGACCAGCCCTCCCACACAAGCTGACACAGTGCTATATAAGACACATGCTGACCACTTGAAAGGAAATTCAAGACTCAAGTGGTTCCCTCTAAAGAAAGACAAATAGCATCTCAACTCATTGCAGCAAGACACACCACAAGAAAATGATAGGGAAACACTAATGTAGTGCACCACCACAACAACATTAGGGGTTGTCTCTCTACATTTCCCCCAGAAAACAAGCCTGGCTAGTTAACAGGAAGAAAGGTTCCTGCTTATACCACAGTGGTATGGTATATATTTTATATATATATATATATATATATATATATATATATATATATATATATATATATTTATATCTTTATTATGGTGCTAACATAGGGTTGGGTAGCACTTTTAAGGTTAAATGGTCAAACTTTGCACCTTAATAACTTTGCCACTGTTCAACAGATTTACCTGAAATTTTGAATGCAAGATCAAGAGTCATACATCTTGGGATCTGCCAACTTTTGTACTGGTCAGATGTACGGCTGTGGAGTTATTAAGTGTGATCTGAGCATGTGTTTACGGTTTCTGGTGAATTCTTTGCTCATGCCTACAGGTCACACGGTTTGTACGACTGGTCCAAAAACTTCAGGGAACATGTGGCCAGGGTTCCCCGATGTGCCTTTTGGAAACTTTGTGAAAAAATATTAAATGGTTCAAAGGTTATTCAAAAAACAAGTTCCCATTATAAGTCAATTGGAAAAGTTAACAAAAAGTTTGACAGTGTCACAAATGCACTTTTTAGTGTCGCAAATGGCCCTAGTAGTGTCACAAATCCACCATTTTGTTTTCAAGTGGTGATCAGAAAAATGCTTGGCATTTAAAATTGGAACCATCTAGGGACACAATTCTTTTTGTGTTTACCTAGTCGAGCCCTGAGGGTGCTAGTCATGTCTTTATTTTGGGGTTAAATACCCTAGAAATATGTTTTTGAAATTTCTTGAAAAAGTAGTGTCATAAGTAATGTCTCACTCATGACACTTTTGCAAATGTTGCAGCTTTGTAAATCACCACTACTTTTTTCACACTATGGCCAAAATGACAGCAGTTCTTTGCCACCCTGCTGCAAAAGGACGGTTTGGTCTTTTGAGCTGAAATTGAGGGGGAACACAGACAACATCTCACAGATGTGCCTTTCAGTGGTTTGATGAAAAATATTGCATGGATGCAAAGTTACAGTACTCTGAAGTTGGTGTTTTTACCCATAGACTAAGATGGTGGCATATGCCATGCCTTTCGGGGCTCGTATTTAGAAAACGATGCAAGATATAGATTTTTTGTTGTGAGTTGCATAGCCCTTTGGGCTATATAACAGCAAAATCCTAGCCAGGAAAATCATGATTTCTGTGAATTTTAAATTTCTTTCTACGTTGTGCGGTTGCTGAGATATTAGCAATTAAGTACTTCCAATGCTCGTTTTAAGCTTCGATGCCCATTACAATGCATACATTCTTTGTACACACTGTGTTTCTCTATGCACCTGTTCAACAAAAAGAGGGTATGCACTTCCATTACTGTTAAAATTACTGTTTCCACTCTGCGCTTTTATGTCCCGCTATGCTACTTTATCTCTGTACGCTACATGTGCGCTAATTCTTTAGCGTTGTCATTTGCGCTTGCATTCTTGTTACTGTTACTACATGCGTTTCCACTACTGTTTCTGTTTGTGTATTTGTTTGCATCACCGTGCGCATTGCCATTTGCGTTTCTGGCAGCTCTTTCATTTGCATTTCTGTTTCTCTTTCGTTTTACGTCTTTCTTGCTGTTACTGTTACCATTTGCGTTTGCAATTGCGTTACTGTGCCTGTGCACATTATGGTTTGTGTTTCCATATGTGCTTGCATTTTCTTTTGTATTTCTGTTGCCTTTGCTGTTATTGTTGCTGTTACCGTTACCATTTGAGTTTACAATTGCAGTACTGTGCCCGTGTGCGTTTCGGTTTGCGTTTCCGTACCCACTTCTGTTCCCGTTTCCATTTCTGTTTCCTTTGGCATTATTCTTCATGTTAACTGTACCATTTGCATTTACAATTGTGGTACCATGCCTGTGCATGTTATGGTTTGCGTTTACGTGTGCGCTTGTGTTCACATTTCCGTTTCTGTTCCCTTTCGCATTCTTTTTGCCGTGACACTTAACATTTCCATTTAAAATACCACTGCCATCACTGTTCACATTACCAGTTGCATTTTTGTATGTGCTTCAATGTCAGTTTGCGTCACTGTTTGCTTCGGCGTCACTTTGCGCTTGCGTTTCTATTAACGTTTCCTTTACCATTTACATTTGCATTACCATGTGTGCCACTGTTGGTGCTTCTATTTGCATTGCTGTTGCTGTTACTATGTCACAAGACATCACATGGTGGGAGCGTGGGGCCCAAAGGGCCCCACACTCCCACCGTGGCATTACATTCACTGTTTCTCGTCATCATTCTCAAAAAGAAAGGAAAATAGAGCCAAAAAACTCAGTTTAATGCATCAGTTAGGGTTGTTCCACAGAGACAAAAGTGAGGAAATTTGGTGTTAGGGTTGAAAGCCCCCCTTGGACCCCTCCAGCCCATCAGGGTACGAATTGGGGCTGTCTGTCCTAACTTTAGCCACATTCTCCTGTTCCTCAGCTTCTTTATACATGTGATGGGGTGAGAGTTAGGGCCAACTACCCCAATGCACACCCCGATGCCAGTTGGGGTGGGCTGAGGGTCCAAGTGGGCTTCAACCCTAACACAGAATTTCCTCGCTTTTGTCACTGTGGAACAACCCTAACTGATGCATTAAATAGAGTTTTTGCCTTATATATATATATATATATATATATATATATATATATATATATATATAGATATATATTTATATAGATACAGATATATATATATATATATATATAAATATAAAATTGCAGAAAGGATATAGCAGCTGAACAGAGTTTATAGTCCTCACAGTAAGTCTTTAAATTGCATCTTAGTCACTGAGCGCTAGAGGTGTTAAACTGTTTGTGCTGAGCACTGCTGCAGAAGAAACAATGTACCTCAGCGCAGTGTAGTCATGTAGTACTAGGGTCTGGTATTTTCTGAAAACAGTGTAGCAGGGCTTGTATGTATTTTAGGGTTGCAGCAGAATGTGCCTTTCACCACTGAGAAGAAGTCATTTAGTCTAGGTGTATCTGGGTTGACCTGGTGGAAATATAAGGAAGCCACTGCTGTTTCACCAGTGAAATTTATTTTTTATTTATGTATTTCCTTCACATAGAATCCTTTAGGCAGGTTTCTGGTTTCAAAGGACTCATAGTCATAGACAACAGTTATACATAAATCCATGGCTACTTTACTATCCACTGAATGTGCATTACTGCAGGTGGCAATACACAGCAGCAGAAATATCTATAGCCTACAAATCTTCAATAGCTGCAGGTACTGAGTTACATGAGGTGGGACCCTCAGGATAGAATACCCTGATTTTAGCTGGAAACAACATTTGGATATGGAGATTCATGGCTCTGAGAGACATGAGAACTGGTCCATGCTTTTTTCATTGATTCATGACATGTGGTGAGTAGTCATGATCTGCATATATCTGAACTCCTTCATAGAGTACCTCCTTAAGCTGCCACAGTCCCAATATTTTCTGATTAGTATCATAACTTTGGAACTATAGTATTACAGAGTGGGGGCACTGCTTGGTGTTGTCTGGAGGATGGCTAAGCGTGTAGTGGGCTCACTTGATTCACAGAGGGAAATCAGTGAGAGGTCCAATTTTGTTTTAAAAAAGTTCTCCAGAAATTTAATAACATCTGATCCTTCTGCTTTTTCAAGGAAACCATAAAATATCATAGTTTTGCAGTGCTAAAGACCCTCCAGGTCATTGCATTTTGCTGCAAGTGTTTTGATTTTAGTAAGGGCCTCCAGCATGAGGCAGTCAGTGCAGTCTGCCCAGTTATCCAGCTCAGTGATAGTGGCCTATTGGTCTCAGGTGGTTTGCTTCAGTTCAGCCAACTCTCCTCTAACTTCTGTGAATTCAGTCTTAGTTTCTGTGTGAAATTTGCATAGTTGTGTCAAAATAATATCCAGTTTCTTCTTTTTAGGAAGGCTTTCTTGCAGAACCTTAGTAGGTTTTTTAGCTGACACCACATCTCAGGACATGGAGGCCTCATTGATGGAACCATTAGTTTCCTATCATCCACTACACAGTTGGCTTCTAAATTGGCAGAACACTTTTCTATGAATTGTCCCATGCACTATTGAAATATTTTCAGGAAAAGAAAATTGTGGATTGGGTAGATTTGGGGCACTTTTGCTGGGTACAGAAAGAGAGCTCCAATTTAGACTTCCATTCCCAGCACTGGTAACACCAGAAGTCAGAAAAACTCAGGGAGCTGTCTTTATCATGAAGCATTAATTGATTTCCACTGATCTTGCATACCATCTTCTTACTCTGAATTAATTTTTAATGTTTTTTCAAAGCATTTCCTGGGAGAATTGGTGTTTTACTCCACCCTGTGTCAAAATATTGCCAACAATATAATTTGCATTTTTTTACACAGATTGCTACACTTGCCCCGCTTTGCTGCAAAGTGAGGTTTCCTTTGGAAATCAGGTGGGCAACTGGTAAACAGATTCAAATAGCTGCAGACAAAGATAGATGTTGTCCAAAATTCACAAAGATTCTAGTATGGATTTACAAAATAACCAAATCTAGTGTCAAATTGTCCTGTGGAAATGCCATTATGTTTCTAAAATTTTTCATGGCTCTTTTGGGAAAAAATCACCAAAATTCCACCTGTAAGTAAACTGTAGGATGTTTAATGTACAACAATGTAGACATCAATATAAACAGTGACATTTTTACTAAAATTAATGTAAACTGCTGATATCAGTGCACCTTTCATGGACAATAAGGAAGCGGAGGGGGGCCTATATTCATAAATAATTTTTATGCAGTTTTACTCTCACATATATGGTAGAATAGAATAGTTATCAATGTAAACTATGGAATGTTTATGAAAGTAGATGTAAACTTGCGGATTTCTGTTTCACTGTTTTTTCTCACATATAGTTTGCATAGCAATGTAAAATGCTGAAATGTACCATATTTGTGAAAATACAATATGTAGGAGTTCACACATGGTGTAATTCCATGAACAAACATGAAATTCCAAGAAATCACGAATTGTACCTAGAACTAAGAGTTAATCTGCACTTGGTTTAAGTGTTGTCTCTGACAGCACTGACAGATGTTGGCACACTGCATAATAAAACTGATACTAAAGATGCATAAATGCTATTGGAGAGAAGAATTTGAAGATTCTAGGGTTCCAGAATTTGAGGATGCTACACTTCCATAAGAAATAGGCAGCTGGGAATCTAGGTTTGGTCATTTAAGGTATGTTACAGGAAATAATTTATTTAGGACATCCCCTTTCAATTGATAAAGTATTTCAAACATCATAGAATTCTCGGTGATGACTGGCTCCTCTTGTGCTTCAGTAAATCTGGGAACTCTCAATGTGCTGCCTACTGTACTGTTATTGTAATATTGCAAAGTATAAATGACAGAAACTTGTCTCTGACTCTAGTCAAGAAGCAAAAGATTCTTTATCATGGTGCAGAGATGAATTATTTTCCAGATGTAGCACAGGAATTGCAGTTTGAGGCTAAGATATATTAATTTAGCAAGTGGCTTCTCTGAAGTAGTGACATCCATAGCAATGTTATACTCTGCACATTTTTGGGCTCCATAAAAGTAACACCTTTTGGTTTTTTTAAGACTTGCAATGGATCAAGTGTTGCTAGATCAAAAAATATATAGTTTGTGTTAACATAATGCTCATCAGATGTCAGTAGATACCACTTGTATGATTAACATGGTACCAATATCAAACCAATTATTCATTAGCCTAAGGCAGGGTTTCTTAAATGGTGAGACAAGCCTCCCTGGGGAGGCCCCAACCTGTGGTAGGGGAGGCTTAAACAAGTCTGACAAAGTAAGTTATTTAAATTAGAGTTTTCAGTATTTTGTGTGAAGGGATGAGGCAAACTGAAACAGGATAATAGTAGGTGAATTTATGTACAGTATTTATTTATAAATTTGTGACTAGAAAAGGCACACTGAGCCAAGGATCATTTCAGGTGTACCCAAGGAAGGCTAGGGAGTGAATGCAACTCTAAAGGTAACTGCAAAACAGTCAAGCAAAACAAAATGAACAATAGTGCAAACAAATAGGAACAATGAACAAATATAGAGAGGTGACAATTGACTAATTAGTCTGCTGGCAGAACAGTCCAAATACAAGGTCAAAGCTCCCTGCAAAAAGCAAGAAATCCCATTGTTAATGTTTTGTATGGCGTGCACTGTTTGTGTCGTGGTCAGTGTTGTTTCCGACCTTATTTCAGCACACACCCTTTTGCTCGCGGCATTGATTGCCACATGGTTTTTGTTTTCGGTGACATGACCCTGTGCTCAGTGGGTATCAGGTCAATATCGTGCAACAAAGACAGTGCAGCATTGACCGTGTTGTGTAGAGCGCATCTGCATTTACAGCAACAGGAGTATAACAACAGTAGAGAATTCTGCTACCCCTATTGTTGTACGCTTTCACTAAAGAGAAATCAAGTTGCCATGTGCTGGGACTCTTGGTCAAGCCACTCCGATGGTGAAATGGCTAGAGCACCAACACACAGCAGGATCGGAGACCTGGGACCATGGTTCGGTTCCCCCCAAGTCTCGTAGTGCTACTGCTTTTTGCAGTGTTTTTTTTTAATGAGTTAAATGAAGTTTTCCCCCCTCCCAAATCTCTACCCACTCCTGAAATCCACATCCCTGAGTTTGTTATTTAAACCTGGGAGGTGGGCAAAGCCCCCCTCCTGCAAAAAGCAAGAAATGCCATTGTTTGTGGTAGGTGTTGTTTCTGACCTTTTATCAGCACACGCCTCTTTGATTACTGCATTGATTGCCAAGCATTTTTTGGTTTTGGTGACATGACCCCATGCCAACAGAGTACACCAGGAGCAAGAGCAGGAGAAAGTAAAAAGATCCATAAGAAGTTGCTTGAGATCATGGTAAGGGGGGAGGGCATGGGTGGGTAGGAAGGTTATTATTGAAGAAAGGAAACAGACAGAGAAAGCAGTCTGACCCATGAAGGTATTGCAGTAAGGGTAACAATGGTTTGAGAGTCAAAAATAGTAGACTGAGTAGGCTGGCCTGGGTATGGATGATAAGTCTGGGGGGTACAATAAGCTGAATAAAATGAGAACCAACTTGGCAAAGGAGTTTCACTTTATTCTTGGTGAACTGTGCAAAGTATGTTATTTATTTATGGGGAGGCCAATATTATTTTAATATTTAGGAGATGCTATAGATCTTTTCCATGGCTTGGGGGGGTGCTCTCTATGACAAAGTCTGAGAACTAATGGCCTAAGGTGTACAGTGCATATTATAAAGGACAGTGTTAAAGATAATATGAAAGACACATTTCTGTTAGAATTCTGACTCATGTGGGTTCCTACATATTTGGGGATTCATATAACATTTACAGCGGAGCCAGCCATGATGCAGCACAGTAATTGGAGAAAATGATATGTCACAAAATACTGCAGTAAAAAGGGCTTAATTGGCATTGAATTATATTCAGACAGTCAAACAGATGAGGCATACTGATGAGTCCTGGTAGGACGAAACACGTGTCCATGTCTTCTGTTAGCACCCTTTGCAAACTGTGTGAGAGGCTTTTCGGCACCATGCAATTCTGCTTAAAGTTGGACCAGCATAACATTCTGTGGTGATTTGCATATGCAGCCCATGATGCTTTGCATTGTGGGGGCATGTGTGATTTTGTATTTTCTTGAAACTTGGCTTCCCAGCCAAATGCCCTTTGGGGTAACCCTTGCCTCAGTGTTTGCGCACAGAGGTTCGTTGTCTATTGAATTATATTGATCCCTACAGCATACTGCAGCATTTTGTGAAATACTGCAGCATTACTGCATTGCATCCTGGGTGGTGCCTCTAAAGATGTTATCACTGCCTATCAGCAGTAATATTCTGAACTGGAAGTCATATAAGTTTGATATTGTGTTGTCTGCATATACTATTGTTGGATATACATACATAGAGAATGCCTGATATGGGAGTCTCAGAAAGTCAGGACAGTATTTCTGAGTCATCCTTTCAATTCACCTTTTCTTTATACATACTACTATTTTATCTGAATGTAGACAAAACCCTGCTTAGAGTAAGCCGTTATTGACAGTTAGTACTGCTGTTTTGTTGCCTCCTATGCTAATCGCCACTTTCTCTACTGCTGCTTTCATTCATTCAAAAAAAAGTATTGTTTGCGCTTGTGTAAAATAATGTGCTGTTCATTGTATTTAATGGTTGATTAATGTATTCTATGTTGTTAGTTTGTCTGTTGAACCTACTGACTTCAGGATGTGCCTGAAATGTGATATTGTGTCTCAGTGTACCTACCTGCAATTACAAATAAATGAAATGAAAAATGAAAATGAAATGAAATGGAAAAAAATGTAACCAGAAACTCAGATCTTGCCAGCTACTACTGCCTTATTTTGATTATATAGTCTGTAAAGTCGCCAGTCCACCAGAAACTAGCACACTGTAGTAGGACTTACAGTAGCCAAACACCTTATATTGTGTGGACCTTCTTTGCATTCCTTACATAGAATTTGACGGCAGATAAGGACCGCTTGGCCCACCTAGTCTGCCCATTTTCCTACCTAACAGATAAGCTGCAGATCCTAGTTAACCAACAGCTTACTTCCTCTTACCCGCCACTAGGACTGCCTTATGCCTGTCCCATGCATTCTTGAAGTCCCCCACTGTTCTTGACTCCACGACCTCCTCAGAGAGGCTGTTCCATGCATCCACAACCCTCTCAGTGAAAAATAAATCTCACATTACCCTGAGCCGTCCCCTCTATCTTCAAATTGTGCCCCTTGTTCTGCACATCTCTTTTCTGGAAGATGTTACCTCTTGGACTTTGTTAATTCCCTTGATGTACTTGAAAGTTTCTATCATGTCCCCTCTCTCCCTTCTTTCCTCAAGAGTATACATATTAAGCTCCTTTAGTCTTTCTTCGTATGTCTTCTGGTGCAGACCCTGCACCATTTTGGTTGCCCTCCTCTGGACAGCCTCCACTCTGTCTATGTCTTTACGGAGATGGGGTCTCCAGAACTGCACACAGTACTCCAGATGGGGTCTCACCAACTGTCTGTACAGAGGGATAACAACTTCCTGTTTTCTACTATTGATGCCTCTTCCTATGCATCCCAGTATCCCCCAGCCTTCCTTACTGCCTTCTCACATTGCTTGCCCACCTTTAGGTCATCTGATATAATTACCCCCAGGTCCCTTTCTATTTTTACTGTTGTCAGTATCTCACCCCCCATTGTGTACACTTCCCCTGGGTTTTTGTTTCCCATGTGCATTACCTTGCACTTCTTTGCATTGAATCTGAGCTGCCATACATTTGACCATTCCTCCAACCTTGCCAAGTCCCTTCTCATCCTTTCCACTCCATCTTGTGTATCAACCCTGTTGCAGATCTTTGTGTCATCTGCAAAGAGACATACTTTTCCTTCCAGTTCCTCTGCAATGATAGAAACATGGAAATTGTAAGTGTTGTTGCCGCAAAGTACTGTAGTAGTCTGCATCTTAATAATTGTCATTTCTCCTATTATCCACCATATAGCCATCCTGTTAACTTTACTGCTCATTATGCTAGTTAGTTCTGCTGTATTTAGAAGCAGAGACAGAAAATTGGCTGCCCCAGTATAAATAGTGCATCTAGGTAAAAGAGCACACAATTCAAACAAAGAAAACCTCGCACTTATCATCAGACCCCCAGATACAAAGTCAAGACCACTCCTTGATATAGAGTTAAAAAACATATTTATTTAATCCAAGGCATAAAAACAGGTACAGCATACATAAATATTTCTTCACAGTGTAATAAAGCTATCCCCAACAGCGTTTTGCACCCCTGCAAGTGCTTTTTCAAGGGTTTTAAATATTTAACCTTACACATTATCAAAGGAAGGCCTGTTTTAACAACTTTATATCTTTGTCTCTGGTGTTTTAATGTGCTTATCCCCAGAGCTGTTTATCTGCTACAATTTAACCTGTTTCTCTACCCCTTCCTGCTCTGGGAACTCTCTACCCAGTATTAATGGCTCCACTATATTACCCTCTTTTCTCCCTGTCCATTCTTGTCTCCCTATCAGCTCTCTCTGCCCTTCTCTTTATCACTGACACTATGCCTGCCTCTATGTCTCCTATTATTAACCCCTCTCCTTTTTCAGACTTTTCCATGTCCAAAGCCCTAGCCTGCACACAACAGACTACTTGTACACACTTGGCTTAAGTGCCCCTAAACTCTAGTACCTCATGTCATGTTACCACAAAACATTCCACTGGTACTCCCCCACCCCCATAATTAATTGCCCAAACTAACGGTCCTTGTTCTTCTGATATATCTTCTGTTACTTGCTGCCAGAGATATAGAACCTAACCCTGGGACTCCCAAACCATCTACTCCCTCTCCCTCTCTCTTACTCCTTCCCTGGAAAGGAGGGAAGGGACTCAGAATAGCCCAGCTGACCTTAGAAGTCTCCTACATACATAGGTGTCGAACAGGGGGTGCTGTAGCTATGGCTCTACCACTTTCATAAGTGGCCCTATCAATTTTTGTAATCATGTTAATTTATTACTAGGGAAGAATTTACTCCTTACATCCTTGGCCCTACCACTTTTCAGACCATCCTGGCACCAATGCCTACATAACCTATATGAACTTACTGCCTGAACCTCCCACTACCAGCCTGAAATACTTTACATCTCTGAAACTTGGCTCAAGCTCTCAATACCCAACAGCCTCTGTGACATTGTAGGACACAGATTTACCAAATGTGATGGGTTCCCCTAAATGGGGAGGTGGCACCATGATTTATTTTAAGTTCCACCTTTATTTCTCTGATCCTAACCACCCCTTATCTCCCTTTGGAACATCCCTTGAATTGTGCCATGATATTTTAACATTGGTGACTCCAAGAAACTTCATATCTTTTGTGTATACAGTACCTACCTCCAGCTACCAGCCAACAAGGTCTCACCACACTAATTGAAGTTACTGGCCCATGTGTAAACAAAGATTTTGTTATTCTCACAGATTTCAACATTGATTGGCTCAAATGTAACAAAGACATAGTGGAACAATCCCTAAATAAGATGCTGTTTACCCAAATAATCTCCCATCCTACCAAACTCTCTAGGAATGGATAGAGTTCCACCCTAATTGATAGGGTTTAAGTCCCCAAGGTTGACACAATTACTTGCTCTGGTATCTGCCCCGACTCTATAAGTGACCATTCCCCTGTGCTCTGTGTCTAGTGTGCCAAAGTATAAAAAATCCTACCTAGCCTAATTCATTTTCATGATTTCTGCCAACTGGACCCCTCTCAACTTAAAACCGAACTGGCCAATCTTGACTGGTCCTGTTTGTGGGTTACCTCTGATGTTGACCAGGCTGTCTCTCACTTCAACACAGTCTTCTGCAGACTTCAGGATAAATATGTTCCCTTCTCCACTAGTAGAGTCTGTGGCCCAAAAACTAAGTGGCTTACACATCCCTTCCAATCTCTCCTAAAGGAGAGAGGCAGATGCTGGGATGCTTTCAAGGCCTCCAAGTTTATCTCAGACTGGTCAACCAATAGAGCACTCAGAAAAAAATGTAAACAAGTTATCTGGCAGAGTAAGAGTTGCTTTTATCAAACCCAGCTAGCCTCCTCTTACAATAACCCTTGTCAATACTGGAACTGCCACAAAAGATCCCTTGGCCATGACAGCTCCTCCACCCCTCCTGAATTTGATGTTGAGGACATTAACTGTAACAACCATCATACTTTATCCAGTGCCTTCAATACACTATGTTCTGCCCTTTTAACTTATACTGTAGTCTTCAACACCCTCTTGAAAAGTCAGACCTCCCCCCCATTTACACCCTCAGGACAACATCTCCCCTTCCTCTTTAAACAGTGTGGTATCTCTGGGGTTTACAAGCTTCTGAGACAGATCTCTGAGTCAAAATCTTGTGGCTCTGATGGCACAGAGCCCAATCTCCTTAAACTTTATGCTTGCAAATAGGCCCATCCTCTAACAAGAATCTTCAATCTCCCCCTTACCTCTAATGCCATATCAACAGTCTGGAAAATGTAGTGCCAGTATTCAAAAAAGTGGAACTGCAAATTAATAAGCAATTACAGGCATATTGATATCCTACCAGCACTGAGTAAAGTACTTAAAAAAACTGCATTTGCCCAACTCAACTCCTACCTTGCTAACCATAACCTCCTTTGCATTGCCCAGCATAGCTTTCGCCAAAGCCATAATATGAACATACGAACATATGAAATTTGCCAGCAGATAAAGGCCTAGAGGTCTATCAAGTCAGCTCGAATGTGCAGCTAGCACCCCTTATTCTGCAGCTGCCCCTCCCTTACACCATTACCCTTCATTAACCCTCCCCCTTGTCTTGTCCTATCCTCGTTTGAAGCAGTCCACTGTTCTACTGCATACCACTTCAGCAGGTAACGCATTCCACCCAGCCATCACCCTCTCTGTAAAAAAGTGTCTCCTCATCTCCCTCCAGAACCTTCCTTGCTCTAGTCTCATATCATGGCCCCTGGTGTCCTTCCCCTCCCTTACTTTGAACAGCCCTTCTGTATCCGTCTTGTTTATTCCTTTCATGTATTTAAAGGTTTCAATCATGTCACCCCTGTCTCTTCTCCTCCAGTGAGTACATGTTCAACTCCTTCAACCTCCTCTCGTATGATAAGTCCCCCAGCCCCTTGATCATCTTTGTCGCTCTGCACTGCACTCCCTCCAGTAACTTAATGTCCCTTTTCAGATACGGACGCCAGTACTGCACGCAGTACCCAGGTGTGGTCTAACTAATGACCTATACAGTGGCAGAATCACCTCCTCCCTCCTCAGGATATACCCCTTGCAATACAACCCAGCATTTTGTTGGCCTTGCAGCTGCCTTCCTACATTGTGCCGGAGTTGTTCATTGACCCTGTAATGAGCACCCAGATCCTTCCTCCCTCTGTCTGGGCTAGCTGCACTCCCCTAGCTGGTAACTCCTCCTTGGGTTCTTCATCCCAAAATGCAGCACCTTGCACTTTTGGCATTGAAGCCCAGTTGCCAGGTGTCTGATCAGGTTCAAGCTTTACCAGATCATCCTGCAACCCTGCCATCCCCCTAGGTCATCCACCACTGCGCCTACCTTGGTATCATCAGCAAACAGACTGATCTTGCTCTTGATGTCCCATGATATGTCTGCAATGAATATCCCAAACAACACTGGTCCCAACACTGAGCCCTGTGGAACACCGCTCATCACTGCCCTTGGGTGTGAGAGAGCCCCCACCCACCACCACCCTCTGTTGCCTTCCCTGCAGCCAGTTTCCTACCCATCTCACCAGCTTTGCACTCGCCCCTGTGCCTGCTAACTTCCTTCCCAGCCTTCCATGTGGCACTGAGTCGAATGCCTTACTGAAGTCCAGATACAGGACATCCACTGCATGGCCCCTGTCCAGTTGCCTAGTTACCCAGACATAGAACTCGACCAGGTTGGTTTGGCAGGATGTGCCACATATGAAGCCATGCTGTCTGCTGTCCTGTAGTCCTTTGGCCTCTAGGAGGGCCACCAGCCTCTCCTTCAGGATAGTCTCCATTAGCTTACCCACGATGGATGTGAGGCTCACTGGTCTCTAGTTTCCAGGTTCATCCTTGGGGCCACTCTTATGGAGGGGCACCACATGAGCCATCCTCTAGTCCTAAGGTACACACCCCGAATGTAGTGAGGCATTAAATAGGTCTGCCAAAGGTCCTGCAAGGACCTCTGCCAGCTCCTTCAGTACCCTGGGGTGGGTGCCATCTGGGCCTGGCGCCTTGTCCATCCTCAGTGCCTTCAAACCCTCTCGAACTCAACTCTCCATGATTTCCCCATCTGTCACCACTTCCCCCCCCCCGCTTCTGCCATTTCTCCCACCTTGGGTGTCACCCCCTCTTCTCTTTAGTAAATACTGAACAGAAGTACTCATTTAGTGCTTCCGCCTTATCGCACCCTGCTTCCACCTAACCCTCTTCCTTCTTAATCCTTACTATGTGGTCCTTACAGCTCCTTTTCTCCCTGATGTACTTAAAGAAGTCCTTCTCCCCTTCTTAATGCCTTGTGCCAGCCTGAGTTCCGTAGATGCTTTGGCTTCCCTTACTGCCCTGGTCACTTGCTTCGATTCTGTCAAGTACTCCTCCCTGTCCTCCCCCCTCCCTGTTTTCTTGTACTTCCTAAAGGCAGCTCTTTTCCTCCTTACCTTTTCCATGACCTCCTTGCTCAACCAGATTGGTTTCTTAGCCCTAGCCTTCTTGCTCTGGGCTTTGCAGCAGGTTTTGGTTGCCTCCACTATCCCCAGCTTTATGAGCTCCCATCTCTGGTTAGTGTCCATACTAGATTGAATTCTGGCCAGGTACACTTTTACCACTTCCCCCATCCTCCCAAAGTCGGCCCTCCTGAATACTATAATACTATTACTGCACTGCTCACCCTTACCAACAGTATCAATACCTCTCTCGATAAGGGTGAATTTGCTGGAGCCGTCTTCATTGATCACACAAAAGCTTTTGACATGGTAAACCACTCTCTCCTTTGCAATAAGTACCATGGGGATATCTGAGCACGCTCTATCATGGTTCATTCGCTACCTCATTAATTGAAAGCAGCATGTTAGGGCAGGATCCTCATTCTCTGACAGACTACCCTCCTCCCTCAGTGTTCCTGGGTCAATATTTGGGCCTCTACTCTTCTCCTTACACATTAATTCTATTCACCACTGCTTTGTAAACAGTACCTCTCTTCTATTTGCTGATGATTTGATTTTCTTTACCAGTACAAAGGATGCAGTTGACATTAATAGTGCCCTCACCTCAGATCTGAAGGCCATTCAATCTTGGTTCAAGGATAATATGCTACTAATAAATCACTCTAAATCTCAAGCCATACTCTTCAGAACCTCTAGTCATCTAAAAAACACTTGCACTCTGCACATAGTGGTTTGTGACAATGGCTCCTCCCAGAACACTGCTAACTCCTTTAAATATCTCAGTGCAGCTCTTGATCCCTCCCTCAACTTCTCCTTACATACTGTACAGTTTCAAACAACATGAAGTCTTGCTATATTATGACATATGCAGCTTGTTTCAGCCTTAGAACTGCTCTGGAGGTGAAAGAGTTAACTTCCATGCCAGGCATGGAATCTGGAGTGCGAGCTCGGTTGAAAAAACTCTGTCTGTTGATCTTCAAACTGAAACTGTCAGATTCTTTACTCCGCCTCACTGAACAGTCGCTCCGGAGATTCCTCCTACTGCTCGGTTCATTTCTCTGTTATAAAGTGTTTTTCTCGGTTTGTTTAAACCACAATTGTATTTATTTTAACCGCAAACAGGTCGGTTCAAGCTCTGTCTGTGGTATCGTAAGTAATAGATAGGTTTTACATTCTCTGTGTGGAACTTGTAAACGTTGTTATCGGTTCGGTTTGAACCGATCAGTTGTTGTTAAAACTTATTAAAATTACATTTAGAGTGCGGTTCCCAGTTCTTATCGGTTCTAAAAAAAACGGATTTCATTACGGTTTCTTCAATGACCCGTGACACGGTTGGGAACCGATAAGGGTGTCTTGCTTGCCGATTTGCCGGAAAAGGGCAAGTTTTTGGTTAGGCTGGCATTATGTCTGAGAAACCCAAAAGAAAAACCAGGCCCACTGGGTTTCAGCACTGTAGTGTCTGTGGGAAAGCCTTTGCCAAGGCTGACCCACACACCACATGTGTTTATTGTCTGGGGTTTTACCACCTCAATGCAGACTGCCAGATTTGCAAGAATTTCCCTGCAGCTACCCTGGATAAGAGAGTTGGTAGGCTCAGGGAATGAGAGGCCAAAAAGTCCGCTGACCCAGATGGCCAGCCCGGTTCGGTGCCAACCGAACCGGAGGGAGTGCCCTCTGACCAGCGCAAGACTTCCTCGGGCAAACGAAGAGCTGACTCGGAGGAGCCAGTTCCAGCAAAGAGGACTAGAAAACCAGCAGGTGTGGAGCCAAAATTTCCTTCTCCAACCGCTGCAGAGATAGCCAAAGTGATCCAAATTGTCCAGTTGCTTTCCCCAGTTCCGTCCGAACCGCCACTATCAGGTAAACGGTCGGTTCGGTCGGTTCCACCGGTTCAAGAATATGATATAGAGGAATTTTATGAACCGGAGGAGGGGGAGGAGGATTATGAACCGTGTGAATGTGATTTTGAAAGTCTGGATGTGCCCATTGAACTGGACATCTCCCCAGACAGACCTTCAGGAGTGTCTCCCCCTAGGCTTTCTGAGTCCCCTTCTTATTTTCTGTTTTATAAAAAAGTTGCTGAAACCCTCCAGCTCCCTTTGGAAGAAGCTGTGAATAAAAAGTAGGAGCCTGACTATGTGGAAATGATGGATATCCCAGAGTCCAGGAGATTGTCTATTCCTTTACATAAATCCTTTAGGAAACAAACAATAAAAATTTTAAAAGCTCCTAATTCTTTACCTCCTGTGGATAAAAAGATGGACAGGAGGTACACTTTGTCAGGCCCTGATACGGAGTTCCTTTCACAACAATGCAGCCATGTTGGGGTAGTGCAGGCTGCAGCCTGTGATAAGGCAAATATTCCCTTGGCTTCCCTTGGAGGATTGATGCCATGGCTAAGAAACAATACATGGCAGCATCCATGGGACTCAGACAGGCAAATTATATGGCCTATGTTGCAAGATACCAGAAATCCAGATAGGATACTGTTATGGCTTTAGCGAAACAGGTCCCTGGCCAGCTTGCCAAGGAGCTGGAACAGGTGGCTGCTGATGGTATTGAGGCATCCAAGGTGCAATTCCACGCTGCAGTGGACTCTAATGATGTATCTTCAAGAGTCATGGCTACCTCTGTGGCTTTTCGTAGAATGGCTTGGCTCAGGTGTTCTAGCCTGTCACAGGATACCCAGGCTAAGGCCATGGATTTTCCTGTTGTGGGTAATTCTCTGTTTGGAGAGCAGACAGAGAATTACATGAAGAAAATGGATGAGTATAGGACCACTTATAGGAGTGCACAGGCCAAGGAAAGGCAAGCCACTCCTCAGAGGTAGCCTTCCAGGGGCAGGGGCAGGCCTTTTCACAGGCCTTTTTTACCAAGCCCAGGCTTCCTCTTCAGCTTATGCCCAGAGGGGGTTCTTCAGAGGGAGAGGCAGATGGGGGACGAGCAGGCCTGCTCCCACCCCTCACCCTAAAGCCCCTGCCAAACAGGCACCCTGATGGGATGCCCAGGGCTGATTCTTCATTACCTGTAGGGGACAGGCTGGCTTACTTCATCCAGGACTGGGAGTCTTTAACATCAGACAAGTGGGTCCTGTAAGTAGTAAGCCAGGGACTGGTTCTCAGCTTCAAAAAATTTCCAAAGATGAGAACCAGATCTTTTCTGCCTGCAAATCCATTAGAGGCTCTTGCTTTGGAAACAGAAGTCTCAACCCTCCTGGCTCTCAGAGCTGTGGAAAGGATTCCTCCCCTACACCAGGGCAAAGGACTGTACTCCAGGTACTTCCTTACACCAAAAAAAGACAGGAGAATGGCGGCCCATCCTGGATCTAGTTCAAGTTCAAGTTTTCAAGTTCAAGTTTATTGTTCAAGTTTACTGCAGGAAAACTCCATTGAGCAAGCTTATTCACAAGGAGGTCCTGTGACATAAACACTTAAAGTACAAACACAGATAGGTAATAACAGTATATACATGAAATACACGTTACATGATACAGGCTGGGTATACATACAAGGGTACCACATAGGGTGACCGCAGGTGGTAAACATTGATATGAGACAGGAAGTTTACTTATAGGTCGATACTGATAAATGAAACATGATGACTGGTGTGATTTGATTTAATCAAATCAAATCAAATATACAGTATTTGGCAGCTAGAACAAACAACAGTCTACAACTGATATGGGAGGGAGGAGAGATTTGATAGATAGCAGTGGAGTGTAAGCAAAGATAAAGCCAGGAGTAGAAGGGAAGGAAAGCAGTTAATATGACAAATCAATTATACCTTACCAGTGAATAAATATGGCACACATGGGGAAGGAAGAGACTTAATGACAGTTACAGGTGTCTTTTATTTTGGCTGAACTTAGCGATTTGTAGAAGTTTATTGAAACTGTGTTAGTTAGTTTCAGTATGGTTTGTAATTGGTTCCAAATGGAGGGAAGGGCATATAACACAGCACGCTACTCAAAGGAAGTCAGGTCCTTGGTATGTCAAGCATAAAAAGTCAGATTTTCTTAACAAGTATGCACTATGTGAGATACTAATAAGGGAAGAGAGATAGCTGGGCAATTTCTGCAGGAGCAGTTTAAGAGTCCATAGCCCAGCATGGAGCAGGTGTCTAGTAGTAAGGGATGTCCAACCAACAGCTGCATATAAGTCACAGTGGTGCGAACGGTAAGGGGAGTTGGTAATGAACCGTAACGCACGGTGATAAAGGATGTCCAGTTTACTTAGATTTGCAAGAGTGGTGGAGGAATAGATTACATCGCCATAGTTGAGTAGGGGGAGAAAAGTGGCCTGTACAAGCTTGTTTCGAGTTTCAAGGGGGAAAAGGGGCCTATTTCTGTAGAAGAAACCTAACCTTGCTTTTAACCTTCTAGAGACATCTTCGATGTGGGCACTGAAAGATAATTTATTGTCGATCCAGATACCTAGATATTTAAATTTGGTTACAACTTCCAGGGCTCGTTTAGCGTGGTGACAATGAAGTCTTGGGCAAGAGTATTGGGGGCCTGAGACAGCACTCGGGAGAATATCATTGCTTTAGTCTTCTTGACATTGAGCAGAAGCTTTGCCTTTATTAAATTATGCTCAAGTGTGCGAAGTCCGCTGAAGCACTCCCTTGACTTCAGATAACGATGAGCCAGAAGTATACAACACAGTATCATCTGCAAAAAGTGCAGATTGGACGTAGATATGTTAGCATCTAAGTCATTGATGTACAGAGAAACAAGACAGGGCCTAAGATGGATCCTTGGGGACTCCTCTTCGCACTGGCAAGGCAGCAGAAAAAAGCCTTCCACTTTACGTTGGAATCTTCCAGTTAGGCAGCTAGAGAACCACTGGGTGGTATGGTATGTGGCACCCAACTTTGCAAGGCAATTGACTAATAGTTTGTGATCAACAGTATCAAAAGCTTTGTTGAGGTCCAAAAGACTGCACCAGTTACCTTCTTAGCATCTATAGCAGAGATCCAATCATTGGTTACTTTTGCTAGTGCAGTGATTGTGCTATGATTAGCCGGAAGCCAGATTGAGCTGGGTTAATGAGAGAGAAGGTTTCAAGTGAGATTTTAACTGAATATGGATCAGTTTTCGAGAACTTTAGAAAGGATAGGCAATATGGAGATAGGCCTATAGTTGTTTACATCGCATGGGTCACCAGATTTAAATAGAGGGAGGATATGTGCTGATTTCTAGCAGGACGGCACAGCAGCAGATGTAATGGAAAGATTGAAGATGTGGAGAATTGGGGCAGTGAGATGGGCATAGCCTGACCTTAGGAAAAAGGGTTCCAAGCCATCGTCCCCTGCACTTTTTTTGGTGTCTAAGTTAAGAAGAGAATCTTCTACTTCTTTATAAGTTATCTCACGCAGTTGGAAGGGACTGGGTGCAGGACTAGATGTGGCGGGAGGGGTATGCTGGCTCACCGCAGCACCAGCATAAGGTGACGAGTCAAAAGCTAATCCAGCTGTGGCAAAGTGGGAGTTAAGTTCCTCCAGGATTAGGGACTTGTTTTCCACAATCTTGCCACTTGCGACTATCTTTGTTGGGACAGAGGGGGCCATGGGCCGTCCTTCTATAGCTTTGATAGTCTTCCATATTTTATGAGGGTTACCTTAGCTTGTTCGAGAGTAGAAATATAATAGTTAGCTTTAGCAGAGCAAGTTTTTCACACAGTTATTCCTGGCTGTTCTAAAGGCCTGCCAATCCGAAGATTCTTTGGAATGTAGCTTTAGCCCAGAGCTTATCTCGAGCTATAAGGGCTGCCTTGAGATCTGAGGTGAACCAGGGATTGGAATTGTTCCGTACCTTACTTTGATGAAAGGGGCATGCTTATTTATTATTGTAATGAGTTTGTCATTAAGCATGCAAGCTGCCTTGTTGACATCTTTGGCTAGGTAAAGATCTTGCCATCTGATCATGCTCAGGTCAGATAGGAAGTTTACTTCACTGAATTTGCGAAAGGATCTTTTTGTTATAAAGATGGGTTGCGGCCGGGCCTTAATTTGAGATCTTATGCAAGCAACAATTCCATGATCGCTCATGTCATTGTGAAACACTGCCAAATGAGATATTTTGTGTGGATGGGTGGTTAGTACCACATCTAGAATGGAACTATTGGCAGTATTTAGAGTGTTGTTCCTAGTAGGTTCTCTGACTAATTGCCCAAGACCTAGCTCATCACAAAGGGATTTGAGGCCATATGATTTAGGTGACAGCCAGTCCATATTTAGATCTCCTAGAAATATTGTTTCAGTTTTTGCATCTATGAAAATGGATTTCAAAAGATTAAGGACTTCATCACCACCAGACGGGGGTCTATAGCCACCTAGGATAGTGATACATTCAGAGGAGGGGAGATGAAGGCTCAGCGAAACTAACTCAAATTCCTTGGCTAGAGATTTGCAACTAATATTGGTGACCAAGTACTTAGATTTGGCATAGATAACCACACCCCTGCCTCTAGACTATCTTCTCTAAATAAATTGTAGCCCTGCAGTGATATTTGTTGATCAGCGTTCGTCTTTTTTAACCATGACTCAGTAATTATGATAAGGTCTGGGTTAACGTGTGCAGCCCAGGCTTGCAGCTGTACAAGTTTTTTAGGCAGGCTTAAAATGTTGACCATAATCATTTTGAGACCTGTGGCCTCAGCAAAATCGATAGGCAAGGTAAGTTGTGGGGGCCAGGTTGAGCTCCACATTTCCTGAGCAGAGAAGAAGCAGAAGTATAACTTTCTTTAAGGAGCTTATAAGAATGGAGACTGCTTTTTATTTCTTTTGCGGTAACCATATCGTGCTGCAAGAGGCGGCACCACTGTAATGACAGTTGATTGTGATCAATGTAAGTGCTTGGGTAGACATAGGTGAGGACAGTAGCAAAGGTGTAGGCTAACCGGGGAATAGGCTAAAAGGGAGAGGAGAATGACAGAGTGTCTGCACAGTAGACTGTTATAACATTAGGTATTGATAAGGTACACTGGAGAACTGAATTGCATTGAGGTACTTCGAATTGCACTGTATTGCTGAAAACTCTGCACCTTAGGAGCAATAAAAACACAATAAGGAGAGCCATGGTCCCAGATTGAGTGGTCTCGTGATTTGTATTAGTGCAATATTTTCTAGGCAAGAAATTTGCCCACCTAGGTACCCATTTAAAATGGGATCTAAGATACCTAAACAAGCACCTTTTAAAACCAAAATTCAAAATGGTGACTCTGGAAATGATTTTACCCTCCCTAAGGCCAGGGGACTGGCTAGCTTCCCTGGACCTCAAGGATGCCTACTTCCATGTTCTCATCAGAAGCTCCCACCGAAAGTACCTCAGATTCGAACTGCCCTCAGGCCATTACCAGTTCAGAGCAATGCCCTTCTGCCTTACCTCTGCCCCAATGGTATTCACAAAATGCCTGGCAGTAGCAGTTGCTCACTTAAGAAGCGCAAAGATTGCCATCTTTCCTTACCTGGACGACTGGCTCATAGTGGGTCAGTCTCCAGACCAAGTCAAATCACACCTTCAGGTTACCCAGCAGCTGCTTACATCTCTAGGTTTTCTTCTCAATCTCCCAAAGTCAGTTCTAGAGCCTGTTCAGCTACTCACCTTCATAGGCACAGAACTGGACACAAAGCAGGCCAGAGCTTTCCTTCCTCTAGAAAGAGTAAAGACCCTGGTGGCTCTGGCCTTCTCCTTCACTCTGCAGGTCTCTCAACCAGCAAGGCACTTTCTACAGCTCCTAGGACACATGGCTGCTTCCACAGCTGTAGTGCAAGGAGCAAGATTTCAGATGAGGGACATTCAGTTCCATTTGAGAGCCTTCTGGTCTCAAAGGAGAGATCCCCTAACCAAATTGATCTCAGTAACTCGAACCCTGATCCAGGCCCTGCAGTGGTGGCAGGATTAGAGCAATCTGAGACAGGGGGTTCCTTTCATCCCTCAATCTCACTCCTTGATCCTTACTGCAGATGTGTCCCTCTTGGGATGGGGAACTCACATGGGCGACCTCTCCACCCAGGGATTGTGGTCCCCTCAGGAATCTCTGCTCCACATCAATCTGTTGGAACTCAGAGCTGTTTTTCTAGCACTTCAGGTTTTTTCTGCATCTGTTCAGGACAAAGTGGTACAGGTCAGAACAGACAACACCACTACAATGTGGTACATCAACAAGCAAGGGGGCACTCGGTCTTCAGCCTTGTGCACCGAGGCAATGAAGTTGTGGTCTCTGGCTTATTCCCTGAACACCTCCCTCATAGCAGTTCACCTCCCAGGCAAGGACAATGTCCTGGCAGATGCTCTTAGCAGGATTTCCCAAGACCATCACGAATGGTCACTGGATCCCCTAGTACTGGGGTTAGTTTTGTCAGGTGGGGTACCCCTCAGATAGATCTTTTTGCAGCCCCAGACAATCACCAACTTCCACTTTTTTGTTGCAGACCCCCAGTGCTGGGCTCAGTCCCTCTGGATGCCTTCCTTCTCGATTGGGAAGGGAAGTTCCTCTATGCCTTTCCCCCCTTCCCTCTCTTGTTCAAGGTGCTAGTCAAAATCAGATCTCAACCTTGCAAGATTATTCTGATTGCTCCAGATTGGGCCAGACAGCCCTGGTATCCACTCCTTCTGTCCTTAGCAGTCCATCTTCCCCTGTGTCTCCCCAGGAACCACAATTTGTTAACCTGTGCCCAGGGGAGAGTTTGGTATCCGAATCTCAAATCCCTCAACCTCAAGGCCTGGCTCTTGAGGAGTTAGAGTTTGCTGACCTACCTTTCTCAAGGTGTACTCGAAATCTTGAAAGCTTCTAGGAAGCCTTCCACCAGGGCTACTTATAATTCTAAATGGAAAAGGTTTTCCATATGGTGCTCTGGGAAGCATATTCCCCCAGAATCTGCTGATTTGCCCACAGTCTTGGACTATATGGTCCATCTAAATACTTTGGGTCTGAGGCCAGCTACCCTGAAGTGCATTTGGCAGCTGTCTCTGCTTTTATTTCAGCAGGAAAGCCCTCTTCTCTTCTGCTCACCCTGTATTCTCCAAGTTTTTCAAGGGATTGTTTACACCAACCCTCCATTCAGGGACCCTGCTCCTGCCTGGGATCTTAATGTTTGCATTGCTCAGCTGATGAAACCCCTTTGAACCTTTGTCTTCAGCAGAGCTTAAGTACTTGACTTGGAAAACTGTGTTCTAGTTGCATCACTTCTGCAGGCGCAAGTGAATTACTAGCTTTGTCAGTGGAGCCTGATTTTATCTCCTTTCACAGAGATAAGGTAGTCCTCAGGACTAACAGGAAGTTCTTGCCTAAGGTGGTTTCAGATTTCCACCTTAATCAATCTATATCTCTTCCAGTGTACTTCACTGACCATTCCTCCTCTGGCGAGAGGAGGCTGCACAGTTTAGATGAAGAGAGCCTTAGTTACTACATGAGCCGCAGCATAAAGGGTCACAGGTTTGACTCCTCCAACTGTTCCTCACTATGGTGAGGTTGAGAAAGGAAACCTGTCACCAAAGATCCATTGCCAGGTGGATTGTCTCTTGTATCCAATTTTGCTATCAAAAACTGGGTGGTTCCCCTTCAGGCCTGAGGGCTCACTCCACCAGAGGTACAGCTGTGTCCCTAGCTGTGCCAGTGACAGCCCTATCTTAGAGATATGTCAAGCAGCTACCTGGAAAACAGTACACACTTTTCTCCAAGCATTACTCCTGGACATCCAGGCTAGGAGGATGCTCGGTTTAACACAGCTGTGCTTCAGACCCGATTTCCTAAGAGGTTCTGTCCTCCTCCATGGAGGTACTGCTGTGTGTTCAGACAGGTTATAATATAGCAAGATTATGTTGTTTGAAGAAAAATTACTCACCTTAGTAATGTTGTTTCTTCTAATGGAGTCTTGTATATTATCACCTCCCCCCCGCCTGCCCCTCTCAGAACCTCTACTCTTGGGATGTGGGTGGGCAGTGCTGTGTTGGCACTTAATGATGCCCACCTTGTGTTCTTCACCCCTCCTTTTTGGGGTGTTTGGGTGTTGTATTTTATTTTATCTTATTTTCTGGGTCCCCTGACTTGAGTTTTGGTTTTGGGACCAGAAAAATGTGTTAATATTTTAGTAGCCAGTTGGCTAGTGTAGGTTTACAGCTTCCACACAGAACCTTAGTGAGTTTTTGCTCGTAAAGATCTGACAGTTTCAGTTTGAAGATCAACACACAGAGTTTTTTCAACCAAGCTCGCGCTCCAGATTCCATGCCTGGCATGGAAGTTAACTCTTTCACCTCCAGAGCAGTTCTAAGGCTGAGACAAACTGCATATGTCATAATATAGCAAGACTCCATTAGAAGAAACAACATTACTAATTTGAGTAATTTTTTCATATCTTCCATCAATAATGCTTCTAACATCAATTTGGACTAGCCTATTGAGAGAGTCCATATCTCTCTCCATCAGCTCATATAACAGTTGTACGTGGCTTACTACTTCCCAAGTTAACCTATGGCCTGTCCATCTTTGTCCATGTCTCCTGCTCCATGCTGCATAAGTGAGAAGTGGCATACAATAATATTTGCTGCTTTGCCCTTGTGAACAATTGACTCACTTACCAATGTACACTCCATTCCAAATTAGGTTGGCCCTTCCCTTCTGCTCTGTGGACCTCTATATTGGAATAATTATCCATAGTACACTGCTGAAACTAGTGCCCTACTCCTTAGCCTCCCTCCTTGTGCCTAGCAAAAATTCATACTCCCTCAAATTCTCTGACCTTGACCAGCTATCCATCCCTAGGACAAGGACTAAGTATGATGAAATGACCTTTGCTACTACAGCTCCTAAATTATGGAATGGCACCCCACCTCCCATACGTCAGTGCCCCGTCTCCAACACCTTACAATGCCAATTCCTATCTTATCAGTTCCAATGCTCAATACATGCTTGTTCCTAACCACTAACCTCAGTGCTACCCTGCCTGCTCACAATGGTCAACTCACAGCACTTAGTTACTCCTTTGTCTGTACATCTCTGCTTACTTTTACCTACCTCTCAATGCCTCCCTTTGTCATTAGGCAAGTGCAGTGCTGTGTTTCCTCTCTCGTCACTCTTTTGTTTAGCAAAATTTACAACTCACTGTTTGGAGCTATAATGCTTTCAAACGCCATTGAATCTTTACCTTATGTAGTGTACATCTCTGGTCTTTATGTTAATGCATAGTATTATCCAACTTGTGTATTTTACAACTCTGGATGTTTTGTTATTGTTTTTCTTTGTGCATTGTAAAGATCTACTTACAGCATGTACTCTCCTTGGTTGTGCATGAAAATAGGCATATGTATGCCTAGCACATCTTATCTGGTTAATGAAAACTAAATAAATAAATAAACTATTATACTACAAGTGAGCCCTCTCCTCCAATCAGAATCTAGAGTTACCTGCTGGCCCATTGGTGCACTGGTTGGATTTTCACTTGCGATGCTGGTGACTCGGGTTCGGGAATGGACTCGGATCTCTGGAGGGCCAGCTGGGGGAGAGGGCTTGGGCATCTGACAACTGCTTGCCTTCTCCAGGGGAGAGGTTGGGGATGTGGTCTGGCATCTGTTGACCCCCAGTGGAGACCAGAGGTATAACAGTGTGCTGTCCAGTTAACTGAGGGACATAGCAGATGTTGATGTATGCCGAGACGTCATGGCACGCTGTGCTCCCGGAAGAAAATGGGAACATTTCTCCTCCAATCAACTGGATGACAGCCATCTGGTCCCTCTGCTGCCATGAGTACCCTGGTCAGGCCCCCAGAAAGACCACCTTAGCAGCACTCAAGGGGCCAAGTGTTGTGCTAACCAGCCCCTACCAGCACCTTTCTACTCAGGGGGGAGAACTCATCCTGTGAATGGTTACACTGGATTACCCTGAGGGTGGCTGCCATATGAGGTGGTGGTGGTGGATGGTGACAATAGGCAGGAGTGCAAGTGAGTGGTAGGAGGAATAAGACCATTGATGGCCTGAAGGAGAGGCTGAAGGGGGTGATATGGGGAAGGAGGAAAATAGATAATCCAAAAAAACAAAAGAATCTAGAGTTACACATCATTAACTTATTAGAAAACTTGCAACACTCATTTTATTCTTAACAAAATGATAACTCAGTGATCACAAGTCATTTTATTGTCAATAAAATGACAGTAGTGACATCATCATCTTTCATTCACATCAAGGAATCGCACTGGGATGGGGTGCTCACAATAAAAAAACAATATCAAACACAACAAAAGAAATTGGGCACTCACCACATCCATCAAAAAAGCATCACTCTTAACTGCATTTAATAATAAAATAAATACCTTTTATTTAGTGCTGAAAGGTAAAAAACTATGCTGCCTTTAATTCACATAAGCACTGTATTGCAGAATCCACAGTACTGTTTCACATATCACTGAACCTGTCATTGCAGTATCTTTAGCAATTGTTTTACAAATGTTATAAAATCAAAGGAAGAATTCAATCCTGTAGGTTTAGTAGCTTGTAAATTAAAAATACCAAATGCCAGTAAACCCATACCACCATCCTTTTGGCCATCCTTGTCAAACCTTAAAGTGTGTGACATGGTAGCTAATAATAGCATACTCTCCTTTCAAGAGGTGAAGAACTGCTTTGGCCCCCCCCCTTTCTTTTTCAAGTATAAGCAAATCAGTAACTGCATCAAACAGTTTTTAGGACCTGCCCCTTGGCCAGATGTGTCTCACTCACCATTTCAAGAACATATTCAATATACCAGCAAACGGAAAGCAATATCTGGTATATATAAGGCCCTTATACTTAATGACTGTATTCTGGTTTCCCCTGCTGCATATTACTGGTGAAATCCCTTAAGACCTTCATGGTCCTCCTTGCACTGGCACACTGTCTGGAATTCTGCTTATACCTATATTAAGCAAGATGTGCTCAGATTGCTGCAATTTAACATATTTCATAACCTTTACCTTACTCCCTATGCTTTGTTCCACATGAAAAAATTGTCCTCACCGGTGTGCTCAATCTGTGAAATGGCAGATGGTACCCTTTCCATAAGTTGTGGGAATGCCCACCTTTTAAACAGTTCTGGGCTATTGTGCATACTCGGATGTCCTCGTTGTTGGGACATAACAATTACTTTATTCCAGAGACATGACTCCTCAAGGACTACTCCATCATAAATAAGCCTCCTCACAAATATTGTATAGCTTCAATCTCTCTAGTAACTAAATTGATAATACTGAGACACTGGCTAGGTACCTGGTCACCTTCATATTCGGAATGGGTACAGGAGAGTTTGACAGCGATATCGGCAGAAAAGGAGGCAAGGAACAATAATGGCAATCAAACCATAGGTAGGTTATGTTGGAAGGAATTCTATTAATTTTTCATTCAATAGTTTTGCAATCTTGTGTAACCTATATAACGCACCTAGATAACCTAGGTGATGTATGAGGGAGGGGGGTGGGGGGCATTAAGGGGGTTTTATTTTTCTTTTTTTATTACCCCCTTTTGTTATTTCTTGTTGTTGTTTGTTGTTGTATGTTATCTTTTATTGTTGTATAGAAAAAAATCAATAAATTATATTAAGCTGCAAAAAAAAATACCAAATGCCTCCCTCTTTAAAATGAGATTATTATAATCACCTCCTCTCGAATATCAATAACTCTAAATTTAAACTCATGATTTTCAAGGTCAGGTACCTCTTTTATGTGCATAGCTGCAGTCCAAGGGGGTAGTATCTTTCAGAAAAAGAGATGTGCAAGAACAAGGGGACACAATTTGAAGATAGAGGAGGGACGGCTCAGGGGCAATGTGAGGAAGTATTTTTTCACAGACAGGGCGGTGGATACATGGAGTGGCCTTCCTGAGGAGGTCATGGGGTAAAAAACAGTGGAGGAATTCAAGAACGCATGGGACAGACATGGGGCAATTCTGGTGGGGGGTAGGAAGAAGTAGGCTCTTAGTTAACTTGGATCTGCAGCTTATCCAATATCCAATAGGTAGGGAAATGGGCAGACTAGGTGGCCCAAGTGGTCCTTATCTGCTGTCAAAGTCTATGTTTCTATATATCATATTTCCCCCTATAATTGTCCTATAATAACTGGGTATCATTTTGTTCCCCAAGGGAAACCCGGTTATAATTCACCATTATAACCTGTGGGTTATAACGTCGAACACATCCTGCTTCCTCACATGTGCCAGCTGCTGCTCAGCCCTTCTTCCCCACCAGTTGTCATTCCTCAGCACTCATCACACCACCATTCGGAGTCAGCAGTAAGTTTATAAAAAAAATAAATAAATGACTGGGCAAAAAAAGAAAACTTTTAAAGAGCATGTACTTACCTCTGGGCGCCACCATGCAATGCAGTGGGTCCCATGCACCTAAGCAGTGACCAGTAATCCAAATCACGAACGATGCACCAAACATGCCAGAAATAAAGAAAAACCCATACTGTACACAACAAAAGCCGAATGCAGCTGAGTGAGGGCAACCGACAGCATGTGACATCATTAAATGAATCCCGACATAAACAGGAAGAACCGAGTCCTAGTGGTGTGTGACAGGGAGAAGGGAGGAGCTGATGCAGAGGGCTACAGAACAGGAGAGCCACCGAACAAACCAGGAACATACAGTAGGTACACATGCTACGGAAATGCAGCAGATGTCTGAGTGGAGCACACAAGTCAGGGGCTCAGAACAGAACAGCAAGGCAGAAACAGTACCCCAAGGCAGCACAGTGAGCTGAATGCAGTGAAGCTAAAACTGACACAGTGCTCTGGATGTGCCACAGAGCATGTCAGCACAGCGAGTGTGACTGAGTGTCCAGTGACATCTCACAGCACTGCACACAGCTACCAGATCTACAGTACAGGGACTCATGTATATCATACAGGGTTGCCACCTTTGAATGAGGCAAAAACCGGATCCTAAGCTCCGCCCCTAGCCCCACCCCTTTTCATGATTCATCATGCATTGTTCCTCCTAGAAGTCCATTTGTTATATCAATAAAAAAGAACAATGCAGCAGTTAAATAAAAATGTTAAGATGCTGTACTGTGCCTGCTAAAGTAACTTTCCTAGGTTCTTCCTAATTATTTATTTACTTATGTATTTATTTATTTACATTGTTAACCAAATAAACATACAGAGATAAAATAAATCTCATTTACAGATATGATCTGGGGAGAGACAAGGAAATACTGTAAATAGCATACAATAGTATTCATACTTTATATCTTTTCTGGCTCCATTTCCTGTTCTTGTCCAAAGTACTATTTCAAAGCCAAAGAAGTGTCCATACTTTTTCTTGAGGAAAACAATAATTTAAACATTTAAAATACCTAAATTCTGTTAGAAATGAAAATGTTTACCAGCAAATGACAATGGTGGACAACTGACTCTGTTACTGTTACAGAAGGTGGGGGCAGTTGTGCTGCTGTGCTGCTTTAAGATGCAGTGGAAAGATTAGGTTAAGTAAGTGCTAATGGTCTTAATGGCCATACTTTACACCTGCCAGGGTGACTGCATTCACAAACAAAAGGCTACATTGACAACAGAATTTGTTTGTAACCTGGCCATGTAGCTGAAACAATGAATGAATTTGTTTCAAAAGTATGTGAACACTCAAAATGGCTCAAAAACCTGACCAGCTCAGAGCAAAACCGGATTACCTGATAGGGACCCTGAAAACCTGATCACCAGGTAAAAAACCTGACAGGTGGCAACCCTATAGTGAACTAGAGCAGTCTATAGGTAAACCATTCCCTTTGGCATGCATTAGTTAGACAGGAACACAGAGCAATTCAGCTGCAATAGGATATAATGTCAATGTCAATGTCAGGAAACACTGGAAAACTGCAGTTAATAGAAAAATGGCAAACTGATTTGGGAGCCATGGCACTGCAGGAAACACTGAGACAACAAACATACAGTAGTCAGGAAACCACACTGCAGTAACTGAGTAACATGCAGCAGGAACAACAAACAATGGGGCCAAACGTAACCCACAGTGGGACACAGCTGCACCTATTCCCACACACTGGATCTGCTACTGCCTGTCACAGTACAGACAAAGTGGAGCAGGGAAGGGCACCTGTACAGGATGGCTAGGTGTAGAGGTGCAACGATGCACCAAGGAACACTGTACCATGCAGCACAGCAAGTGAAACCGACTGCATAGTGCTAATCCAGAGCAGTGCAGGAAGGCCAGTGGATGTGACCGGAATGCCAAGTCATTGCCGTGCACACCAGGGTGCCCTGGAGGTAGCCCACTGCACCTACAGCAACAATAGCAGAGTGGAACTGCAGCCACAATGAAAGTACCATAGGGTGGGAAGACATGACAGTGCAGTGGGTGGATCAGCTGTAAATGCAAGGTCCCAAATGCATGTTGCAGGCTGCCACACCAGGTACACAGGACCTGTTACAATGTGGATGTGGTGTGGTTGGCATAGGTATCCAATGGGGGAGGTGGTTATCCCAGCAAGCAACACCCAGGTCTGCATCATGAGGATGCAGCATGAACTGCAGCAGGAAGAGCAGACAGCAGGAGCAGGCACTGTGGAATGTACAAAATACCAGTGCACATATAGCAAGGAAGACAGGGACATAGGCATGTAGACAATGACACTGGGGGTGCACAGTGGATGATGACATGACCATGGTGTGCACAAGGCATAGTGGCCAGTGCAACTGACCCATATGCAGACTGTGTGTACAGGAACTGCACAGTGTCCAGGACACGTGCAGTGACAGCTGCAGCAATAGCGCCATGCTGAAACACCCTACACAAAGTCCTGACAACACTGTGACAAATAGGCAAAGGCAGTAGGACAATGGAGTCCACCACAATAGGATAGCTGGGACTGGAATGGTGGACAAGAAACATGTCCCCGCCACAGTACCCCAGCAGAGAAAGGACACCCACACTGCAAACATAGTGTGGCATGTGCACAGTGGGCAGCACAATGCTGGCATATGACACTGAGTGCTGCACATGAGGTGGGATGTGACATAGTGCAGTGGATGTGTGACACTGGCATGGATATAGTGTCCCCTGCACAGATGTGCATCACCATGGTGATGGTACCACACCACAGGAGTGAACTAGGGACAGTGGCAGAGTCCTGCAGAGTGTGCATGATGTGGTGTGGGCATGTGATGTCCAATGAACACAGGTGTGACAACCCACTCTGCCTGCAACATGTCTGCGTATGTGACTGTCGCACGTATGTGTAATGTCACTGCATGTGTGCACAGGTGGTCATTTCATTGCATTGGGAAACACAGACCAGTGATATGTATCTGCATGACTGTTGACACTGGGGATGGGATATTTCCCCCTGTGTGTGTTGCTGCATTGAGTGTAGAGTAGCAATCCAGATGGTGTGCTAGCACACAATGACTGAGGCTAGAGATGCAGCACACATTGTGGTGTGACCTGTGACCATAATGGGTGGCTGCCCTATCCCAATGTGCATAGCTGGCTGATCATGAGTGCAGCACTAAAGGAAATACCTGGCACACAGCAAGCATGTACACAACACTGTGATGAATGTGTTGGATGTTAGCAGTGTACTAGGTTGTGGAAACAACAATGCAGTGTGGTAGAGGACATGTGTATGGCTGTGCAGTGGAGTGTGTGCTGCAATGCCTGTGTACAGCTGAATGCAATGCATACTCACAGTGGGACAGCAGACAGTGCACGGGACCCATCGTGGAAGTAGACACCCACGTATGCATGTATGTACAATGGCATAGTGTAAGCTGCATAGCCATGTGTATGCAGTTGTGGGTGATTGTGGGGTGAGACTGCCAATGTGTATGTGTGTGCATATGGATGCGTACATGCGCGTGGTAATCTACACTGTGTCAGTGTCCGTACACTAGGGAGGCAGCAGAGCAGAAAATCCCAGTGCAAGCACACTGTGTCCAGATGTTGCCCGATCAATCACAGTGGTCCCATGAGACACACAGGCCATCAGGCATGCCAACTGAGAATGTTTGGAACAGGTCTGAATGGTGTTGCTGACACACCAACAGTCCCACCTCCCCCAAGCATCGCTGGGATGTGTTGTCTCCAGGAACTGTACAACAGACAATGTGTGACCATGCTGTGGTGACTGACACAATGGACCTGAGTCCACAATGGGTGACACATGTCACAGTGTGATATACTAACATACTAACATACTATTTGCCAGCAGATTAGGCCTTACGGTCTATCGAGTCTGCTCGAACCTAGATCCTTAGTTGGATGCCGAGACCCTCCCATCCCTTGATCTCCAGAAACCCCTATCATCCATCCCCACCCCCCCGGGACAGGCCATCATCTGATACATCCACTTTCTGTGTCTGTCCCACCCTCTCTTGAAGCCCTCCACTGTGGATCTCTGAACCAGCTCACCAGGCAGTGCATTCCAAGGTCCACCACCCTCTCGGTGAAAAACCTCCTCCTCTTTCCCCTCACCCTTCCACCTTCCAACTTCAAAGCATGCCCTCTGGTGATACCTCCCTGCTTTAGTCTAAAGATCCCCTCCATGTTTACCCTATTTATTCCCTTGAGGTACTTGAAGACCTCAATCATGTCCCTCCTGTCTCTCCTCTCCTCCAATGAAAACAGGCAGAGCTCCTCAAGTCTGTCCTCATAAGTCAAATCTCCTAGCCCTCATATCATCTTTGTTGCCCTCCTCTGTACCCTCTCCAGGAGCTGTATGTCCCTCTTCAAGTGTGGTCTCCAGTACTGTACACAGTACTCAAGGTGTGGTCTAACCAGTCCATTGTACAGCGGCAGAATCACTTCCTTGCTCCTAGAGGTGATCCCTTATGATGTATCCCAACATCCTGTTTGCCTTGCAGCTGCTCTCCTGCACTGCTCAGAGTTATTCATACATGTATCCACCATGACCCCTAGGTCTTTTCCCCATTGAGGCCTCCAGCGCCCCTCCCAGGGTGTACCTGTGTTTAGGTTTCTGACCAAGATGCAACACCTTGCACTTGGTGATATTGAAATTTAATTTCCATGTATGAGCCCAGCTTTCCAGGGTGTCCAGGTCCCCTTGCAGGGCCACCTTCCCTCTTCTCCCTCAACTACTGCTCCCATCTTGAAGTCATCCGAAGAGACTCATTTCACACCCTATACCCTCCCTGATGTCCGATATGTATGCATTAAACAGGATCGGACCCAGGACCGAGCCCTGTGGTACCCCACTACCAACCTCTCTAGGGTTCGAGAGCTCCCCACAGACCACTACTCTCTGAGTGCATCCAGCTAGCCAGTTTTCAATCCATCTGACCATCAAAGGACCTACTCCTAACCCCATCAGTTTCTCCACCAGACCATTGTGGGGACAGAGTCAAACGCCTTGCTGAAGTCCAAGAATAATACATCCACAGGCTTACCCCTGTCCAGTTCTGATGTTACCCATTCATAGAACTCCACAAGGTTGGTTTGACATGATCTACCTGGCACAAACCCATGTTGCCGATGTCCAGACCTCCACCTCCTCCAAGTACACCCCAACTGCTCCTTTAGTATACTCTCCATTAATTTTCCACCACCGAGGTCAAATTGATGGGTCTATAGTTACCTGGTACTTCCCTCGACCCCCCTTTATGGATTGGTACCACATGTGCCTCTCGCCAATCCCTAGGTACCCTCCCTGTCTCAAGTGACCTGCTGAAAAGCTCCACCAGGGGCAGCCAGTATGTCCACCAATTCCCATAGTACTCTCGGATGAATGCCATCCGGCCCAGGAGATTTGTTTTTCTTTAGGGCCTTGAGGGCTAACCACACCCTTTTGGTGGAGATAGCATCATCCGTCCCTCCCCTTACTGGTCTTTTTATCCTTATCCAGATGTGACACCCCTGGGGTACCTTTCCTCCTCTTGCTCCATTTCTGTTGCTCCCTGATCCCACTCCCTTCCGTCTTCTATCCCCTTCATGCCTTGCTTTGTAGATATCCCATCCCTCACCTAGTGAACACAGAGGCAAAGTACTCGTTAAATACCTTGCCTGGTCCCTCGCCTTTCCCACCACCCTCCTTCTGATCTCAATCTGCTGAGATGGCCCTCAGTTTTCTCTGCTCCCCAATGTGCCGGAAGCCCCTTTCTCCTCCTTGTATCCCTACTGCCAGCCGCTGCTCTTTACTGGACTTTGCTCCTCACCTATGGGTGACTTTCTAGATGCAAGCTGGTACATTTCCTTATCTCTATCCTCTTGTTGTTTATATTTTTTGTAGGCCCTTCTTTTCTCTGACTGCTACCTGTACCTCACTGGACCATCAGCATGGTTTCAGCGTGACCTTGCTCCCTTGACGTTTCAACTTAGCGCAGATCCTGACTGCCTCATGAAGTCCCGTTTATGACCTCCATCTCCTTTTCACACTTGTCGTTGAGGTAATCCTTCAAGTGATCATGAGAATATTTCCCATGCCCATAAAGTCTGCCCCCTGAAGTCCACTGCCAGTGTCCTAGTTCTCCCCCCACTCCCCATGCTTGTTCGAAACCAGACAATATTGTGGTCACTCCCAGTCAGGGGGTCCTGTACAACTATGTCCCTTACCAGATCCCCATCTGCCAGAACCACATCCAGGACATGCCTCCCTTGTGGGCTCCATCACATGCTTTGTTAGAACACATCCTGAAGCCATCCAGCAGCCTCTGCTCCTTGGCCACCTTAGAGGACATGGTTCCCAGTTTGTACCTGGCATATTAAGGTCCCCATCAACACCACTCCTTCCCCTTTTGGACCCACTGGGCAATGATGTTGTCAGCAAACCATCCTCTAGAGTATCACTCCTCCAGAGGGGCCTATGCTACTCCTGCTTGACCTTATCTCCTGCTGAGGATCGTGAAGGTGACCCATAAGGCCCCGATGTTTCCCTCTGCCTCTTCTACCATAGCAATTTCTATATCATCTCTAATAGAACATAGCCACTCACCCCTCTGACCTCCTTTCTATCCTTCCTAAGCATAGTGTGCCCCTGTGTACATTGGGTCCCAGTCATGGTTTTTGTTGGTCCACGTCTCCGTGACTGCCGCCACATATGCGCTACAATATACAGTGCAAGGAGCACATAGCGCCATGGGTGATGCCACCCAGTACGGCAAGAAGCAGCCTGCAACATGTTGCACATGTTGTGCGCCAAAGCCGATCCATGTCAGTAGGTATGCCATATACCACCTGTGACAGGGTGCCAGGCAGTGTATGTCAACATCGATGTCCTACACTGAGGGCGTGGCTTGCGGCTCAGCACATGTGACTTCCAAGACAACACCTGGGGTACAGTGACCTAAGCACTGTTACACCAGTCAGCAGCCCAGCCAAGTGACTATAGCATCCACTGGGCATTGCTGGAATATGCCTGTGTCAGCATATGGCCTCACCTCAAAAACCCACTGACACCCCACCAAGGGACCTGTTGTGGGCTAATGACACCCCAATGCCCCTGAGTCACAGTGCATGGGTCGCAGGGCTAGCCCACCTTCCCATGTCCAAATACATCACAGAGCCATGAAGGGCAATACAAACTCCATGGGATGAACAACATATGGGTGGCACTGCTGCCTGCATGGACGGTAAACCCCGCATGGGACATGCCCAAGCCCCAGTCAGCGCTGCACTGTGCACAGTCCACACAGTGCACACCAGAGACCCTGCATATCCTAGATGTCCACTGTTCCCCACCAGAGTGCCTGTCCTCCCCCAACACCAGTTAGAGAATGCAATAACATGCCACACACCTCCGTGGCCAGCCACAGACTGAACATCCTCTGAGTGGCACCTCTGTATACAGGAAATGCACTGTCAGTCAGTGCAATGAGCACCGTAGTCAGTAGTATAAACCCGGAGTGCACCCAGTTGGTGGTCGGCCACGAAGTCGTCAGGTGGGTATTACTAGATGCCAACCAGGGTCGGGGGCCTGCACCGAGGGGCATCAGACTCTCCTGATGATGTGTGGGCCCTGTTGGGTGTCCAGCCAGCTGCCATTGGGGAGTGGGGTGCCTGAATAGCCTGTTGGGCCCTTGACATAGCTGTGAGATGTGGGGATGTGAGGGTGGGGCATGCCATCCAGGGATCCAGGATGTGGAGCTGTGCAGCCAGATGGGGGTATGTACTGTGACGTGTGATACCCTATAAAGGTATATTGTCCCTGTGGCATGCCACTTGGGGTATCACATGATGCAGGCCATATCCATCTGGGCCCTGCCTATCATAGATGTGGGTGCACGGTCACTGGCACATCTGCATATGGCGCAAGGCACAATTGGTGTCAACATGTGGCATACCACCTGGAAGCAGACACAGTGATGTGAGCAAGTGAATTTGCAAATGCTGGATGCGTGCATGTGACTGTTCCCCAGTGGTAAGGGGGGGGCAATCGTTTATACAAAACCAATGTACATGCAAGAGGGGGTCACAGTGTGTCGCTCATGTCTGCTACAGGGATTATATAGCAATGTTTTCTGTGGATGATGAATCATTCACTGAAGATGACAATGCATCCACACAGGAGATTGGCAACATGACACATGAGCATGAAGAGTCAGAGTGCGACGGTGATGGCCAAGACACTTCATCGCATGCTGAGGATGAACAGTCAGACACTGAAAGTGATGCGTCAGGCATAACATTAAATGCAGAGGAGGCACAAGATGCACAAGAGATCTGTCCATATTGCTTTGAACCATCAGCACACAGGCCAGTCCAGGTGACTGACAGTGAAGATGAGGGTGAGCTAAATGCTGACAGAATCAGCAACACTGACTGGTAAGTGTGATGCAGTGCGGGTCTGTGTTGTATGATGTAACAACCACCATTGCCACAGGTCACATGAGTCCAGATGAGGAATGGCATGTGCCAGCAATGTCACATGACAGGCTGAAGCATAGGTCAGCAGTTGTCAGGCACAGACATCAGTAACAGCAATACAACAACAGTAGCAAACAGAAAACTGTGCCAGACAGTATGTTGGGGGGTATGTAAAAATGGCTACATTGACACACCAAATGGAACACAGAGGACATGTCTGTACACAACTGTGGACAAAGTACATGCACAAGGGGACATGGTGCATCCCTGAGGGGTGCCCATGCAGCTGCAGGATACATCACCTGCCCAGAACCACACCAATCACCACAGGGGTATCACAGAGTCACCCAACACAGAAACAGAAATGGACAGACAACCCCCATGGGTACCCAGGGGAGGTACCAACACAACTATCTGATTGCTGTACATCAATGACACTGTCCATGTATGTTGTACCGTGCATGACAGTACCACGCTGCATGGATGGATCAGCCAGTGGCATGTGCGTTGTTGGCCTCAGTAGTCCACCCTGCATACAAATGTGTTGTACAACATGTGCACTACATACAGGGGACACAGATGTGGTACTGCAGTCGCATAAAATCCTGCATGTGCAAAGCTGCACTGGTATAAGGCTCCAGTTGACCACATGGATGCCTATGGAAGGGCAAAATGGCCATGGCAATGCCACACGAATGGCACCTGGAGACACCTAAGACCCCATGAGACCCACAGAAACCACATGGGGATGACAGTGCACACCTGCCTGCCCAAGCAAATACACACCTGCAACACTTCTGCCATACCCCCATGACCAAAGGCACACCCACATATGTGACGCCAGTGTGGTGGTGGCTGTGGTTTACATCGGCATGACACACCATGACCTTGGGTTGGCTGTGGTACAGTACATTCCAACACCACAATGAACAGGGAGGACAATGTGTCGTGTGTGTAGCGGATGTGACAGCAATGGTAGTGACATGCACAGTGATGTAACATGTTGGACACAGGCATTGTAATGTTGGACTGTGTTCAGTCTGACACAAATAGCCACCACCATGGTGTGGTAAAGCACCGTGTACCATGACATAGATGCATGTGTAACACCCCACGACCCTGCATTGTAATGAACAGCCTGTCCCTAAACACTTGCAGTGCAACACACTGTACCATGTAACAGTGTCATGTGCATCCAAACAAGCAGTGAGCCCACCCACAAGTATGGATGTGGTGCAACATGCTCTGTGTCATGTTTGCAGTTGTGGTCTTGGCATGGGGAAGCTAGCCAGGCATGCATGCCAGTCTGCTTTTATTGCAGATGGTGAGGGATGTACAACTGTGCACCACCAGTGATGATGAGGCAGGCCATGACAGGACACATGCACAGGGCAGGACTGTGACAAGTACACCAACAGATAGGCAAAGGCGGCATCAGTGGGAAATGCGCATGTGAGCCAATTGTGCATCCACTGTTGATGGTGGGGGCAGTACACAATGCATGGTTGCCAACTGGTTGCACACATGACTGTCCAGTTGCTGTGTATGACAACCGTGTCATGGCACTCGTCACACCAATGAGAGTGGTCTGACAGTACACACTGCGTACTGATGCAATAGGCACCTGACTGGAACACATGTGCATGGACAGGTCATGGTGATGATGTGAATGCTGTCTGTGGACAACTGACACAAGAGGAATGTACAGTCCTGCAGTGGTGTATGGCGTGGTGTGCTGTACGAACTATACATGACACCATGATGTAAGATGCAGTGGAGCACATACTTGATGACTGCAGCAGGCAGTACAAATGTGCAGTGGAGCAGACAGAGCATGACACCGGTAGTCAGCAGAGTGCCCTGTTTGTGCCACACACAAGGGGACACACTGCAGTGTCCATGACATGTGCACATGCATGCACAGACTACATGACAGAGGCACATACAAAATAACTAGAACAGCCTGACCAGTGGCAGTGGAGTGTGCCCGTGAAGCTGTGCCCACGCATGACACTGGTACAGCCACCCAATCCCACAGAATCCATCCCACCAACCCATGACATGTCATGGAAGGCCCCACCCACCCATCAGAGTCCTCCTGAACCACCCCCACAGGCACAACAGCTATCAGGACTGGAGGCTGCACAATCCAGGGGTACACATCACTCACAGTGAAGTAGTGCCACCCTGCCTCACCCCCTAGTCCCCCCCAGCGCCCCTAACATCTACACCCCCATCGGCTGCAGCAACCCCCAAGGTGTACCCTATACATGCCCCTGATGTCCCAGAGGACCCACAACATACCCCCACTGTACTGCCCACCATCAGTGAGTACAGCATGAGCCCCACTAGTCAAGTCTCTGAGTGCACATGTGTGACTACAATAGGTAGCCATGTGGCCACCGCATCTGTAGTATGGCACAGGAGCATGTGAAGCCAGGGCCTGCCAGCACCAGTGATGGATATTTTTAATTTTTTTTATTTTAGTTTTTGTTGACTGGGTAAGTGCACTAGACAACTCCTGCCTATTTTCAGGCACAACTCGGGGGAGAGGGATACAGATGAATGCCAACTGACCTTGAATCAGATTAAGCTGTTGGTGGTATTTTTAGTGAATGAGGGAAATTTGGCCAGGACACCGGGGAAATTCCCCTACTTCCTGCTTCCAGTGAGCAGGGGGGACCCATTTTCTGGTGTGGACCAAGATGGCGGAGGAGGAGGACAGGGAGGAGGACATGCTGTGGCTGAGTTAGCAAGGCTCAGCGGGAACATGGTACTGCTTTCCGGATGGCTGCAGAGAGCAGTGGAAGTAGGACGGATGTTGCTCAACTCCTAAATCATCCGTGCGGGGACAGTGGTACGGCTGGGATGCACCTTGATGGTGGCCAGCATAGCGTACCGGAATCCCTGCAGCCTGAAGTATTAGTGCACGATGCGGAAGTCATTGGGAGTGTGGAATTGGAGCAAAACCGTGAGTTTCTGATGGAGCCTGGGATCTCGGGAGAAATGATGGGTGAAAACGCTGCAGTTTTGTGTGGAGCTCCAGCTCTTTTGCAAGGGTCTGAGGAGCTTAATGTATTGTTGTTAAAAAAATGGCAGCTGATAAAAGAAGCTTTGGCTGAGTTCAATGAATTAAAACAACAAGCTGAGGAGGATCGAAAAGGAAAAAGGCCCGTTTTGGACTCTCCTTCGGGCCTACCAGGTACTGTACCTAAGGTTCTAAAAGGCCCCAGTTTTTAGATCAATCGACGGATGAAACCCCACCTCAGGATGCTAATCTGGTGGTTAATGAATCCTGGTCCCCCAGCAAGCTCTCCAGGAGGCAGGTTGGATACAATCAGATGAGGGAGGCTGGATAGTCGACCAATAATCCCTCTGCCAGGAACAAGCGTAGCAGATGGGGAAAAGGCCAAATCTGCATCAAGGGATGCTGTATCTAGCTATGGGCCAGACTGTTTTGAAGCTTCCCTGTAATAACTGTACACTCTTCTTTATGTGTGTCTCCTCAAACCAGTATTTCTAATTTACTATCAAATGGTTCTTTGCTATCAGAGCCCACTTAGGACAAACTGTCACTCCTGAATGCTTTTAGTTATGCAAATGTTTTGGGTTCTGAGTTAAATCCAGTACAGGATCAGCCTGTTATCTCACAACCCCTGTTACATTTGCTAGTTTATTTAAAAACCAGTTACTTGGCAAACGAAGGAATGCAGTGCTTAGGTTCCTAGGTCCTATGGATTGTATGCCAGATCGTTTTATGTAGGGAAGGTTTTGATTAAGCAATGCTGGGTTTTCTCCAGGGAGTGTATGTCCTTATACACACCCCTAGGGATAACAATTATAACATTTGTTTTCTATACACCAGATTTGCTAAATAAATTTTGGATGAGATATGCTCTTTTAAAACTAACCTAGCGTGGTTACATTTTCAGGCTATACCTCCCACTAAACAATCCTTTAAAGTAATAAATGTACTTTTTCGGAATGAGGGAGTAAATGTAGAAGATATAACGTACTGGGTGAAAAAATGTACTGTTCAGGGAATTCTGAACCTATATTGATGATGAAGGTTTCTGGAATGGAGGGTGGAGATATAAGGTTAATCTATTTCAAAACGATGAAGGTCTACAGCATTTACCTAGTTGTTTCTATTTGGGTCGGGATAAGGGTTTTATTTTTATCCAGGCCAACCAAGACATTGTTATAAGTGTGGCTCTAGGCACCTGAGTAGGATGTGTGAAGTGGTAAAATGTGCTCAATGTGGAGAACAAGGACATGTCCTTACTGACTGTCATCACCCCAGTAAGTGTTCACTGTGTGAAGATGCACATTCTTTTGTTGATTGCCCTTTCGCATGCAAAATAAATCTGAGACTATATTCAAGATTTTACATCAATACGGCGTTAAAGCTGCCCTTAGGAATAAAACCCTACCACACCCTCTGGAAGACCTCAACCACATATTTTGGTAATCATGGTTGTGCATTGATTCAAAAGAACCTCAGTCGCAGATACACCCTGATGTTTCTGAGCCTCTGTCAGCGACACAAAATCCTGTCTCTCAAGTGGTGGTTTCTAGCGGCAGTTTGATTTCAATGCCTCCACCGCTCCCGTCCCAAGAGGCCTTTACTCTGGTATCTTCCAGAAGACGTAGTCTTCGATCTGGCAATATTAGCATGGTGATTCCTGAACCCCTATACAGCTACACATAATCCTTTTTATTGTATTACAAGATGACACAGGACGGAGTCTGACTCAGTTTCTGTAAATTCCTCACAACATGATGGTACGTCTGATATAGACCAAAATTTGGCAAAACTGATTTAGGCAAAAGAAAAAAAATAGATTGGGAATGAGGAAAGGAACAAGAAAAATAATATGCTAAAATGCTTCAAAAATATGGCTGGTCGCTTCCTCTCTTGATGGTAGCAGTTTATAATCTTCGTAGCTTCGTTAAATGTGAATAGTATGTTATCCGAGAGGAAACGGTGTTGATTTTATCACTTTTGAGAAAAAGGATTATGATGTGGTTTTTGCAGGATACTAGGTTACATACCAAACTCGATATTGAATTAGCAACTGCTGGCTGGAGATGGGGGTTACCTATTGGTCTATGGGTGAAGACCCCTGTAGTGGTGTAGGTATAGCCCTAAATAGTCCCACTGCAAAGGTGATACAACTAGTTGATCTTGTCCCTGGTCGGTATTGTTGTTGGATGTAGTGATTAATGGTTTACAGTGTCGGTTAATCAATGTTTATGCACCTCAAACAAAATTTGCACGTATTAAAATATTTCTTATTTCAACCTTATTTATTTACTTCAAAGTATGTTTTTGGGGGTGACTTCAATTGTAGTAGATACAATACAGATAGGGATGCCAACCACCAAAATGTTTTGTGATGCTACTTGTCTTAATAATTTACTTGTTCAAACAGGCCTTAGTGATGTTAAGTATTCTTTCAGGGAATCCGCAAAAACATTTTTCAAGGCACATAAGGCCACAAGGATAGATTTTGGTTTCTTTCTGATTCCTACAGGTGACTGATACTAGAACATTGGCTGTTACTTCCTCTGACCATGTAATTATAGTAGCTACGGTGGCAAGTCATATGCCTATGCATCGGTCCAGGGTACTGAGAATGAACTTGGCTCTATTACTTCTTCCTACAATTGAAGATGGCTTTCTAGCTATTTTAAAGCGCCAGGAAATCTGTGTTATGTCTCTATGATACTTATCGGAATGGTGGATGGATACAAAACTGAAATTAAACGTTATTTCAATCAATAGGGAGATTATATGGTAAATACAAAACTGATACTTACTTAAATTATAGAAAGGAATTTTTGGACTTACACTTTGGTGGCCAATGGTGAGGTTTCAGTCCTCCCCAGTTATACTCAAATAAGAGAAAAGATGAATAATTTTCAATATGATCGGCAAAATCTTTAGAAAATGAACCTGCTTTTGGTACCCAAGGCACAAAGGCCTTTCTGAATTCATTTCAATTTAGTGCTTCCCAAAGACATCAGAAACATATGACAGGTCTTAATGATCAGGCAGGGATTTGGTGCACACATACCAGAGAGGTTATGCGGATTGTTGATTTATATGTACAGAAACTTTTGGTATTACTGAAACATTAGCCACACACATGAGAACTGGTTGGGAGGATGTAATTTACCCCAAATTTCAGATTCAGGGTCAGTTAACTTAGTAGCACATATTACAACACAAGAGGTTGCTGCAGTGTTGGTACAAGTAAAAGCTGGTACAGCCCCAGGGAATGCTGGTATTCCGTATGAAATTTATAAAATAATTTTTCAACAATTGTTGGAAGAATTTACAGGTGTTTTGAATGAAATACTATCCGGGATATTACCAAAAAGTATGAACGAGGGGCTTGTAGTTTTATGTATAAAAAGGAGATAGAGGGATTTGTTAAACTGAGACCTATAACCCTATTAAATACAGATTTTAAACTATTTACCAAAATATTAAACAACAGATTGTTACTTAATGCACATTCCCTTTACATCTGGCACAAACATGTTCCATTCCAAATAGGAACATTACCGATAGTCTAATACTTTTATGGAACTTTTTCAAAAGGGATCTACAGGGAACTTACAGGTTTTGATTTGAGTTTAGACCAGGCAAAGCCTTTGATAATGTAAGACATGGTTATTTATGGACTGTTTAGTTGGGTATGGTGTACCATACCTTTATAGAATGGATAAAACCTGTTATGCCAATGCTACTGCTCAAGCTTTTTGTAATGGGTGGGTAATGACTATATATCCCATATTACGGGTGTAAGCGCCAAGGATGTCCTCTTAGTGCCCTTTGTATTTATTTACTATAGATCCCTTAATTAGGCGGGTGTATGGTCATGACATAGTATACGGGACTTCCTTTTCAAGTACTGATCCTGAAGTTAAATGTATTGCCTTCGCGGATGATTTATGTTTTTCGATTGGGGATCTTCCTCTGCAAGGGTTTTCAAAACGTTTTACAGGGTTTTTGTTATATACCGTGCACAAATTAACTATGAGAAATGTAATTGTATAACACTGGGGATAGAGTATTTTCATCTTACAGGTTATAGGCATTCCGTAATTAAGGATACTTGTAAAATTTTGGTCTTTTATTCGAGCAGGAGATTTAGCATATCTAAATTGGAAATTTAAACTAAAGGAAGCTAAAACTAAGGTAGATGTCTGGAATACATGGAGACTGCCTAAACTGAAATGGATTCAACTGGTTAAAACATTCTTATTACCCATATTTTTATATTTAAGTGGTGTTTTAGTCTTCCTTTAGCTTTGGAGACACAGTTATATGGATGCTTTTTGCTTGTATATGGGCAGTAGATTGAACCCTATAAAGAGAGCCTTGTTGTTTAGGGAGAAAAACATGGGGCCTAAAATGTTACATCCTGTAGTTTTTTTCTTTACTATGTTTTCTATACAAATTTAAAACCTCTGTTTATAGATAGAGACACAATGGAAACCATGGCTTCAGGATACTCTGGGAGATTTATGTCTTTCTGGCCTGAATATGAGGTATTCCCGAGACAACGCTCCATAAACCATCTCCACAATCTTTAAAATATGTTTTGGGAAAATTAAATTATGGGGTATTTCAAGGCATACCTTTTTGCATTTTACTAGAAAGGAATTATATTATATATTTTACAAAAGTATTTTCAAGATTCGCTCCATTTGATTATTTTCCATCTCCCATAAAACTTGCAATTGGCAATATGTTAACCTCCTCCGGATTCCACCTCATATGTGGGATGTTATGGTTATCCCTATATGGTAAATTAAATGTCCGAGCAAATCTAAAACATAAACAAATTACAGATCGGTATTGCCTTAAGGGTAATGTGGTTTTGAATTAGTGGAGACAATGGAACACTTATTTTGGAATGTCCTTTATAAAAGGATTTTGGAGTCTTGTTTTACGTAAATGGCCTACCTTCTTTTATACCCTATGACGTTAGATATGTTGTGTATAGGGATTCTGCCAGTAACCACTGTGCAATATGATAAAGTGACTTTATGTTTGATTTTGCTTTGTTTTAATACTATATATGGCATGAGATGCCAGCCACCATTCAACAACAATATTTTCACAAGAAGCATTATTTGGTATGGTTATAATGCAATATTGAGATTGAAAAGGCAGGATTATGGGAAATTTTCTTCATTTATATGTCACTCTAGATGGGATTCTGTAGATTGGCTATAACTTCATTGGGTTAATTTAGAATAATTATTTTGGATGTATTGAATTAATGTTTTCTATTTGTTTTTTTCTTCTTCTTTTTTTCCCTTTCGTTTCATGTATAATCTTTGTTTTCTATTATGAAAACAATATGCTGTATCATTTTCTTTAATGTGACTTAACATTGATTGAATTTATTGTTTGGTTTGCTTGTCTATGATAACAAAAGTTCCCTACTCATTTTTTGTAAGTGGGGGGTGGGGGTGGGACTGTTTTGCAGTTTTCCTTTACATTGTTTGGATGATAGATCTTTGTAATAGATTATCTTCTATATGATTTATATATTATTTTGTGTGATTTAACACTGTATGTTTTCAATTTTGGTTTACTGAAATAATAAAATTCCCCTACTCTTTATTAGGGTGGGGGGTTATTTTTCAGTATGTCTAGTAAGTTTTGAGTCTATTGCAATGTTAGTTTTGTATTTATGTATGATGGCATATGTATTTTGTTTCAAGTAATTTGCTTTTGCTTTTGTGTATTATTTGACTGTATTTTACTTTCCAACTTTAATAAAAATTCCCTACTCTTTTCAATAAATGCCATAGGATCTTTAACATCCACCTGAACTACCACCAATCCAGGCAGATGGGACCTCAGTTTAACGTCTCATCTGAAAGAAGGTGCCTCAGAAGTGCAGCACCCCTCTCATGCTGCACTACAGTGTCAGTACTTGGATAGTAACCCAAGTGCCAGATGTGGGAACTGAACCCACAGTCCTCTGATCTCCCAGTCTCAGTTGCCATGGAGAAACACAGTGGCACACACACATGAGCTGTGAAGCTGCTACATGCCTAATGCACCTGTGGATCACAACATGTATCAGGACACCAGGGACCAGAGCTGACTCCCCACCTGCCCTCATGCCATGCCCACACGTCACAGATGCACATGGACTGTGAAGCACAACACCAACACTCCTATGTAAAGCAGGGATGTGACTGTCAGCATCATGGTGCCACACACACTACACATACATGCCAAACATGGTGTGTTCCAATGTACAGACATACCCTACTCCCATTTGAAATCCCAGCACCATGTAACTTGACAAGCACTGACGTATACAGAACCTGTCAATATACACTCATAGTGGCAGACTGCAGAGCGTTACACAGTACAACCAACAATGTACACGACACACCTGTACTGTATCGGTAGCACTGCATCTGTACCACTGCAGCTGACAGATGTTCATAGGATGCACAACAGAACTATGCCCCCACCACTGGTGTACAGTTCAGCAATCCCCACCACACAGTGGGTGCTGTGACCAACCGTACATGTCCTGAACACAATCCGAGTAGCAGGGGAGGCCATCTTGAGATGACCACCCTCAGTGTGTAGTGCTGGACGACCAATACCATGATCATTTGTCCAACATGGCTCTGTAAGTAATGTGTCAGCATATGACACTGGATGCACATACTCAGTAATGCAGCACTCACTGCATAGTGGGTCAGTCCTCCATATGTAACTAAAATGCTGAGTGACAGGCTGGCACAATGTGGAAATGTCTGTAGAACCATGTGTGGCACCATGGAAAACATGCACAGGTGTGTGTACTATGCCCTGAGGTCCCCTGTGGAAATGTGTACTGAGTGCCCCAATGGCAGTGATTCACCTCTGTTGAGAGTGTCACCACAGGCCAGAATATGGCATTGTCCCTGGTGGAGGAATGGGGATGTGTATAGTGGTCCATTCACCTGTGGGATGTTCAGTAGTGCTGCACATCACACAGCAGTGTACACATGTCCAGACAGCATGTGACAGGGATAATGATCTCTGTGTGTGGACACAGCCCTGCCTGCCCTGTACCCAGACAATTGCAGCTTGGATACAACACCAATGCTGACCTAACTAGTGCTGCACCATTGTGCAGGCCATGTACCTGCTGGCTGACACACCCTGGCTGTACATGACTGCATGTGACATGCACAGATGCTGCGGCTGGTGATGTTATGCTGAGCATTATGCATACAGGTGAACCACCATCTGTGTAGATGGAGGATCCACGTAACACAGTGACACACACCTGGGAAAATGGGCTAAGGTAGTCATGTGTCATGCCATTGTGTAATGTAAGTCACTCACTGTAGTACTTCTGTACATCATTCCAAGGTTGGCCTCTAACCTTACAGATACCCTTTTCATTATCGTACAGGTGCACATGTGACGAGCATACCAATGGATGATGGGATATTGAGCATATGCTTTAGGGAGTCGGAACAGTTCCAACGCAAGATTGAGCACCACAATGAGGAAGGTGAGGGCGATCCAGTGTCCTGCATCACATGGCATCCAGGCTTTCATGGAGTCTGCAAAGATTGCTGGGTGCTTGAGACTGCATACTATCAATTCAGACAGCAGCATCCACAGGTTGAGGACAACATACAATTCCAGCATGAGTAAGTAAACATATTTATTGTGACAGGAAAAGGTGTGCATCTTAGAGACATGCAGTTGACACAGTAAATGTGTACACAAAGGGTGGGATATTCAAAAGGGTTGCGCCATGCGCAATAGGGTTGCGCCATGCGCAATAGGGTTGCACCCAAGACCAAAAGTGCGCCATTTCATGATATTCAGCAGGAGAGCAGTTACCGAAAACATGCTGAGCAACAATGCAACGTAAAGGAATGCAGCGAACCGACGTGGTTGGAGCCATGCATAAAGAGCGCAATGAATTGAAAGACTGGCGCATTGGCGCAAGAGAGAACTGCCAGAAATTGGCAAGACTAGCGGAAATGAGCCAAAATAAAAGGCTCATGGAAGCGGGCGCAGAGTTCGCCATAAGGATGCCAAGTGGGTAGAGAGAGACAGACAGACAGACAGACAGACAGGACTGACTAGGGCTAGGCAAGGCAAGCATTAGGGCCATAGGCTGCAGAGGCCAGTGTAGATCGTGCAGTGGAAGTGAGGTTGTGACAGTGGGGGTAACACAGCAACACCAGCCGGGGGCGAAGCCAGGGAGATGGACAGTGCCAGCTTCACATGGAAGCTGTAATGAGGGGGTGAGAATGCTGCCAGCTGGGGACAAGGCGTGGAAGGGCCCATTAGCGGTACGCCCCCAACAGGCAGTACCGTGCCCGCATCAGCTATGAGCTGTATACAGATGTAGAGATCGAGGGCCGGTACCGCCTGAACAGGGCAATACTGAGGCGGCTTTGTGAGCTGTGCAGTGATGTGATGTAGGCACCCTCACGACGGAGTCATGCTCTGTCAGTGGAGACCAAGGTGACAGCCTGCATGTACCTGCTCACCACAGGCACCTTCCAGAGGCCGACAGGGGACACCACAGGCATCACACAGTCGGCCACGTCACGCATCCTCACCCAATTCCTCACCGCACTGCTGCCACATGCTGCCGAGCACATCCATTTCCCCAGCACCGCAGCAGAGCGCACAGCAACATGCGGAGTTCCACAGGGCAGCACGTATGCCTGGCGCAAGCAGGGGCCATAGACTGCAACCTCCATGTGGCCATATTCGTGACGCCACCGGCCCGGCGGGGCAGCGATAGGAACCGAAAGGGCTACTCCAGTGTCAACTGCCAGGTGGTGTGTGATGCCACTGGGCTAATAATCAATGTCTGTGCCACACACCCTGGTGGAGCACATGATGTCTTCATATGGCATCAGTCCGCACTGTGCCATCGATTTGAGAGTGGGAACATCCCCACAGGCCATCTAGTGGGTGAGTACGCATGTATGGAATGCAAACTTGGGGCAAGGGTGGGAATGCCACAGGTACCATGGTAGTGGCACACAGGGATATGGGCAAAATGGACCTGAACATGACACTGATCTCCACTATCTCCACACAGGTGACAGCAGGTACCCACTCCATCCCCGGTTGCTCACACCGCATCAGCGCCCATGACCCCATCTGCAGCAACGCTATAATGAGGCATATGCCACACACAACATCATAGAGCGGGTGTTTGGGACGCCAAGGCATGCTCCGATACCTAGACACCTCCGCGGTGCCTACAGCACAGCCCCCAAAGGCCTGTGGGATATTCCTGGCCGTTGCATCCTGCACAACATGGCCAAGGGACCAGGATAGCCATGCAGGTTGAAGAGGGGACAGCGATGGGACGCCAGTGGCACCGGTGTTGATGTTGATGAGCAGCCTCCCCTAGGACGGCGGGACCCCCGACTGATCCGGCAGGCCCAGCTGCACCGGGACACCATCACAGAGGAGCACTTTGCACAACACAGGTAAGTCAAGGGGGCATGTGCAACCAACACTGTCCATGCACAAACCACAGGCACACAGGGTAACACACCAGGGGTGCATGACGGCCAGGGGAGTGGAAGGTCCAGGCATACAAACACACCATCAGGAAGGGTGAGCACTATATGGACACCACACACACCAGGCACAGAGCGTACATGGGCAGATGCACAGCAGAACCGACATTTAACATACAGCACCACCACCACCCCACCACCTGTACTGTCCGAGCACGTGGTCAGATGCTGGGCACCCTTGCACCTTGGTGTACAGTACAATGCAGGCATCATCATGCACATGCACCTGTGGCAACAGTTGGGAGGGTGTGCAGGTGGTCCATGTGTCGGCGTGTTGAGCAGAGCACCCAGCAGTGCACTGCCCACAATGACACACATTGCACACAGGGCAGCACCAGACAGGGCCCGCACTGGGAGATAGGTCAGTCATGTAGCACTGTCCCATGGCCACCGCGGATGCGTGGGTGGCCTCACTGTGACCCAACAGCACTGGCAGGCTGAGCAGGGGCCACATGGGGTGGCACTGTTGGACCACCAGGGGTCCCACTGCGCGAACGCGACCTTGCCCGCACAGGGGTCTGCAGCATGCTGAACACACCTGCACCAGGGGTGCTCGATGCCCACAGCAGAACCCGCGCCGACAGGCCTGGTGTCGCACAATGCCGGAACGGGAGGGAACGTGAACTGTGTGGGGTGCGGTACAGGGTCACCTGACTGTGTGCCCAATGCATCCACGACAGAGACCACTGCCTGGGTCAGCCTGTCAATGGCGGAGGTCACATCCATCCGCATGTGGACCATCTCTGCACGGTCCAGAGCACACTCCCTTCTGTGCCACTCCACAGCCACACACAGTGCCTCCACGGACATTGCAACCCATCTCTGCTGCTGTACTGATTCCCGCAGCAGGCGGTGTGCTCGCCCAATGGGTACTCTGCTACAACGCAGCCTGTCCCCTCAGGGTGTTGAAGGTCCTGATGCACAACACTTTGAGGGTGGGCGCTGACCGCGACCAGGAATGGGCATATCATAGGTGGCGGGCATGCCACCACTGGACACTGTACCCCATACCTGGTGGGTGACCGTGCCTCTCCAACTGCTGTGCCACAGAGTCCATTTGTTCCACCACTGTGGCCGCAACAGTGCCAGACACCTGCACAGCTACCGGTGCTGCCCCACCGGTGCTGACAGGCACAGCCTGGGACTATGCCGACATGCTGGCGCACAAGTTGGAACCAGCAAGGCCCAGGGGCACGTGATGGCCTGCTGTGTGTCCGTCATGGGACACACACATGTCACTGCCCATTGCAGTCCTTGCATCATCAATGGTGCAGGTACGTGCTACAGCCACAGTCACAGCATGATGGCATGCTTGCATGCCAGACTGCTGAGACACAGGCTGTGCACCCCCCACACCCGAATCACCAACACCAGAGTTGACAGCACTGCGTGCATGCTGGTGCAGTGCATGCTGGCTGGTGACAGAGGTGGATGGACCCTCCTCCATGTCCAGCAGGTCATCCTCACTGCCTGGTCCCACCACCACCATCTTCTGGAGATGAACAGGATCTGCAACAGAAAGAGAGGACATGTGAGTGCATGTGATCAACCTTCCTCCCCCCCAACACCACCACCATGTCATACAGTGCAGTGATGGGCTTCCACCTGTTTGGAATCCACCTCCTGATACGCCCTCAATAGCACTGCGCTGCATAGTTGCAGCCAGTCGGTCCTCAGCCGGGGTCAGCTCCACCATCGCTGGCTGGCCCCGCCAGTGCCAGCGCGGCGCCCTGAGGGCTGCCACCTTCTCCTTCACCCTCCCGCGGTCTGTCCCAATCTTTCTTGCATTCCTGCACGGAGCGCTGGTGGCTTTGTGCAGGTTCACTGCCCGGGCTACCCCCTCCCATGCAGCCGCACGGGCCTGAGGGGTGCCCCGGCTTCCACGCAGTAGTGCCTCATCTTCCAGGTAGGCCTGGAAGAGGGCCTCAGTCTCTGCCGTGGTGAAGTTGGGCCTCCTCCTTCGCCCACCATCCTCACCCTCACCTTGTCTCTGCTCGGTCATGGCGATCTGTATGGGTGTAAGTGGACACCTGTCACTGTGCAGTCTACAGCATTATCCTCATGCCCATTGTCCAGAACATCCCACAGCATGCAACTCACCTCTCACCTGCAGTAACTGACTTGTCCAGCACAGCCCACTGTCGCACTTTTATAGCGCAATGCATGCAAATTAGAGAGGAGCAACTGTAATGAGATGCAATCGCGCCACGCGCCTTTGAATGGCTGATCAGATGATTTGCATGTGTCAGCTGAATATCGCGCCATTGGCGCTCGCAAGACGGTTGATCCGGCTGAGCCAATAGCGCAGATCTGTGACTGTGCGGTACACTGCATCGCGCATGCCCAGGTAGCTTACGCAGGCGCTGCCATGCTGATGACGTACGTGCGCGATCAGCAATTCAGGCCATGGCCACCATTGTGCCAGTGGTGCTACAGCACCGGCACTATATGGCGCCGTGGCACTACCGCGATCAGTCCACTGTGGCACTGGCAACGCAGGTGGTCGGTCGCGCAGGATGCGATATCGCCAGATGGCGCCAGCGTGGCCTTCGCGCCATAGACCCCGACCTGGTGTCTGACCTTGGCCCCCTGGCGCTGTTCGACTGCCATGTGTATGGCCCTATTGCGCTGTCTGGTGACAGCGCTATGTGAACTGATGGCGCTGTTCGAACAGTGCGATTGGAACCTATGGTGGTCTATTGCGCAACATCTCCACGTGGGGTTGCCGCGTAGCGGGGCGCCATATTGCCTGCTGTAAACTTGGTAGCATGGCACGCAGGAGGGCAGTGCAATGGAGCCCTGTGGAGGTGGCCAACTTGGTGGCCCTGGTGGAGCCCCACTATGGGGCACTGTATGGTGAGGTGCCCCTCACCATGGCGAGGACCCAGGTCTGGCAGCAAGTGGCCAGTGACCTGGTGGGGGTCACTGGGCAGCACCGGTCTGTTGAGCAGTGCCAGCACAGATACAGTGACCTCCGCGAGGAGGGAGTCTGAGCTGCATGAGCGGCTACGTTCACGTGCCAGGAGGGGCGCAGTGCCTAGGCCAGGTGGGTGTACCGCCTATGCACCTGTATCTCTGTAGGGGTGTGAGTGTGTTTTGGTGATGTGCATAGGTGATGGCTCTGACATGGTTGGCTGTGCTGCCAGTGTGCAGGTGTGAAATGCATGGGCTGGCTGTGTGGCAGGCACTCTCACTGGGGCAGGGGGCAGTCAGCTTTGGAGTCACACTGATGTTTTTCTCAACATATGTCTCCCACAGACCAGGATGTGAGGATGCAGGCACATGCTGAGGAGGGCCGTGACAGGGCCCCAGTGCCAGTCGGTGGTGCAGCAGGAGGTGGGCCACAACAACAGCGGCAGCAGCAGCAGCAGCAGCAGCAGCAGCAGACACACCTTCTTGCAGAATGTGAGTATCATTACATCATGGATGCTATTGCATGCTGGAGGGGGTGGGCATGACCACCAGCCATGCACAACACAGCCATGCACGACACAGGCGACATTCATCACTGTCCAGTGTCACTGCACGTCTGTGTGTGCATCACTGGTGGTCCATGCATGCACTGGGCACATGGCTGTGTACTGGCATCGCACCATTACTGCCACGTCACTTGACAGCCTTGTTTGTGCTGTGATGGACATGGGCAGTGTGTGTGCAGTGGTGCACATAGCTGGTGCCGCCTGTTTGGGATGGCCATGTGCATGTTCACTGTGGGTGGGTGCATGCCATCACAGGTGCGGACATTGGCATATGGCTTGCAGGTTGGGTGGTGTTTAGGGTTGTGGTCAGTCACAGCCATTGACTGTGTTCCATTTTCCTAGGCCTCAGTGTTCTCAGGAGGATACAGCGGAACTGCATGGGCTGACGCAAGTGTCCTGGACAACCAGGCCATCCTCAGGGACATCCATCGACATGGCCTGCAGAGGAGGGATCGCCAGGCTCAGTGGCACCGGGCGGAGGAGGACCAGCCTGCTGGGCCTTAGGCCAGATTCCTTCCCACTTCACCCATCCCTCCCACCCTGCCTTCCTCTCCAAGTTGTTCATCCTACCCTTGCCCACCCCTACCTTGTACCCCTACCCCTTGTAAATAGTTATGGTGTTGATTGTTTTGTGATTTACATTTTATAATACATTTATATTTTGTTATGAATACTGTGTTGGTCTTGATTTGCAGCTGGCTATGGTTGCTCAGTTGCAGTGGTGTCATGCCATCTGGGTGGTATGGTCCTGTTGTGGTTGTGTGTGTGTGTGTGTGTGTGTGTGCACGTGTGTGCATGGGGAGGTATCTCCAGCATGGCAGTGACTTTCTGTTGGTCTTGCCATCTGCTGCCACCCACTGCTGGGTGCACAGGGTGGGTCTGGCTTGTATGCTTCTCTGCTGCACGGGGTTGACGTGTGCCGGGGGGGATGCATGGTGTTTCCTGCAGTGCCAGTCACTGCACATGGGTGGTGTCTTGGGGTCACGGTGCAGGGTGTGCTGTGCATACGGGGGGCTGATGTGCACTGTGGTTGTCAACCCCCTGTGTGTGGCACTCTCAGCCTGCCAGTGGTTGTGCTGGGGCGTCTCTCTGCTGTGCTTTGTTGGCTTGTACCCATGGGCCAGTAGATCATCTGTCCCACCCCCAGTGATGCTGTGCTTGGGGTGTGCAGGTGTCTTGTTGGTTCTGCAGTGTGTTCCTGTGCCCATGTGTGGCATGGCTGGCGGTGGGCCCCAGCCTGCCTCCCTGGTTGTGCACTTCCATTGCTCTGCTGGGGGGCGCTGTGCTGCGCTATGGCACCTCTGGACTGCTCAGCTGGGCTGCCCTTGTTGCGTTATGGTGCAACCTTACTGCTCAGCTTCCCCTTCCTGGTTGCGCTATGGCGCAGTTAGTGCGATATTCAGACGTTGGCTGCTTGCGCAATTTGTTCTGCTCCATGTTTGAATATCGCGTCTGTTGTGCATATGCGCAATTGATTTGAGCTTGCTCCTGCTGTTGCGCACATTTTGAGCTCAGTTTGAATATCTGGCCCAAAGTATCATCACACATGATTTGTACTATGCTGTGCATGTCCCATGACTGGAGGCACAAACTGTAACATATGATGCTGTTGTGTGACATACTGTGACATCACTGTCACCTACGACACAGATGAACACAACTGCAGAAACATGATGGTGACTGTTGGACCACACATTACATGTGCAGCATGCTGTATAGTGTCCAGTCATAATACACAACCACAGTGGTAAGTGTGTCAGTTGCATCCTGTGGTAGCATGCTGATGGAGTGTGTAGCTGGATACATCCCCATGGCACATGTAGATGTTGTGTGTGGACAGAACAAGTGTGAGTTACTTGTACAATAATTGTACCATACTGTCATGACACCACAACAGGAAGACACACAGACAGCACACATGCAATGTACAAGTGTCAGTTGGGAATGCACATGACAGGTCTGCTCTAATCCAACCTGGTGGTGAGGCAAGATGTGTACTGTGAGGGAAACTGAGCTGCCCAGTGTGTGTCAGCAGCACACATGACAGTGGCAATGACAGTGTGATATGGCAGGATGAGAGATGGTTGACTCACACAAGACATGCATGTGCAAGTGCCCAACAGTCAGCATATCATCCCCTTGGAAGTCCCCCTCCCGGTGCACCATATGTCAGTTGCACTGGCATCATGATGGGCCTGAGAACCCAGCAGTACAAAGGCTGCCACCCTATGCATGCCAGTGACTGGTGCCAATACAGTGTCACAGTCCAACAAGGCACAGTATGGCACAGTACAGAGTACTGTGTCACATTGTCACAACAAGATGAGCACCACGCAATGCTATGTATAACACATAATGGTCTACAGATGCAGCCTGCACATCAGTACCGGTTGATGCCTTCCGTGACATTGTTGGGCAGAATGGGACCACTGGCATCATCACATACAATATGATACCCGAATCACATCATGTCACACATACGGTGTTCAACAGGCATGCTGTCAGCAGTGGTGGTTCCAGGATCATGCAATGGGTGTCCTATGCAGTTGTGTACATATATACAGACACTATCAGATGTACAACCCACTGTGTGTGATACCCATGTAGACATGCTCCATGTCCAGGAAGTACAGACATAGACACTGCACAGAATGAGCCAAGTAATACAATGTGAGCATTCAGTACGATAGGGCAAAGGTATTCCATACAGCAGACTGTAGTGACAATAACATAGCACAATATACTAGGCTGGGGTGCCGACGTGGTGTGCAGCCATGAGTTGCATGTAATGGAACACATCCTGCCTCCCCCATATAGTCTGAATGTGTGCCTCTCACCACAACATGTGATAGACAATGCAACTGTCCTCCATAGCCTAGAATATGAACAATAGTAGAATCAGGAAAGTACACATCAGCAACATTGTACACTGCAGATGCAAAAACGTAATCTACAATGGGGGCTTAGCTGCACCCATTGCCCACCACTGGACCCTCTACTGGCTGTCACTGTTCGCTACACAGTCCAGCAGGGAAGGTTACAGAATGCAACATCCATGTCCAAGGTATCAGGTAAGCAATGTGTTGAGGGTCAGTAGGCAGTGTGGTGACAGGCAAGGGTGGGCACACATGCTGACAGCTATAGTCTGGTTACCATGGCTATCAGGATAGTGTCATACATGAGGCAGGAGTTCACCATGCCAGTGTTCTAATGTGACACAGTGTATGGCAGCTATCCATCCTGTTCCATGTGTGGATGACAGTGCATACACAGCTATGTGGTGCAATGCATGTGGTGGTTGACATGTGGCCTGGGAAACAGGACTGATGTGATGCCCAGCATGTGCACAACATGTTATGTGGCAGTGTGAGTGAGACCTATCACTGTGCCCATTCTGAAACCATCATATGATGCTGTGCTATTGTCAGTACAGCCCCCACAGTGGCAACAACAATACATGTGGCCATGCCATGGGGAAAGCCACATATGTGCATGTCAGGGGCACATCAGTGATGTTGGTGACCAGTGCCTATGCGACATACAGGGTACAGTCAACAATGAAGCCAGGAATCGGGTGTGTCATATGCCATGTAACGTCCTAGAGTCCACGTTCAAGCCATCATGATGTCCCCACACATGTATTAGTAGCACATGTATCACTGTAGACATACTGTATCGTTGACTGTTGTCCATAATCTGCATTGTAGAGTGTGCACTGTGTGAGGCTGGTGAGAGGAAGGAGGGGTCTGAGACAGTTCAGCCATGGGAATGGGGCATTGTGTGACTTGGTCATGTTAGGGGACACAGTGCGTGATGCCATATGCATGATGCCAGGAAGGTAACCATGTGCACATTGCAGGATAGCTAGCTAGACATGCAGCAGTCATCAGTATGTCAATGTCCTGAGATACCACTTGTACAACGTAGTGCACTCATGTGTTGCATTTGTCTTTTGCAGAAAATATCGTTACATCTCATACCGACAGTTGGTGCGATGGTGTTATGGATTGTTAGGCCACCACAGCCATGTCCCACTACCATCTTGTGCTGTTCATGAAATCCGTTCAACATTTCCAGATGACAACAACGTGTACCGAGGGTTCCAGTTCGCCTAGCTCAGTTACTGTTCAGCCTATGTCTGTCCGGATGTTGAAGAGACTGACAAAACCAGCCACAGCTTCTGCTTTGATGGGGTGGTCCAACAGTGCACAGAGGGGTCCTGGAAGTGAAGCTTTGATGGCTGCAGTGAATCCATCCACATTGCATAGTCCATCCTTGTAGGAGACAAGTAGATGTCATTTCAGGGTGCGGACAAATCCTGTGGGGGAATGGATACATAGGGTTAGACATGAGAACTGTGTTGTTGGACACATACTGCAAACAATTAAAGGAGCTCATATTGTGTGCAATGCTCTGTATGCCACTTACTGTATTTTTTCAGAATGCAATGTGATATGTCTACTACAGTCAGACCTGGTTAATCCGTGCCTTGTTAATCCATATGTCTGACTATCCGAATGAAAAACACTACATACAGATTTTTTGTTGAGCTATTGACCTCTTTATTATCACTGTCTGGTTACTACGTAGATTTGTATTACGTAACAAAATTGGCAAACACAAATGTGCATGGATTAACCAGGTCTGACTGTATTACAGAACTGTCTGTATGCCTTGCAGGATTTGTTGTACACATCAATAGACCATCAGAACTGAGTGACCCTGATGGTGCCGACAACAGTGTGCAATGAGATGTACAGGATGGGGAGAACAGCACAGTGCTGTGCATGTTACACATGGTATGTGTGCCCAATGATGCACATGAGTGGTCTATCCCATTGTGGCACACCTAACCAGAGAAGCTTGCTGTGCACACCTTGACTGGACAGTTGTTGAGTAACAGGTATCGGGTCACACAGTTGTGTCCTGCTGAGGGAAGGGCCACCATCTGGTAGTAACATGTTTGCACCCTGTGCAGCAGGACCAGCCAAACCATGTCATTGGCACACAATAACAGACACTCACTGAGAACAGGTGACATACATCTGTGGAACACAGTCATGACATGTTGACACACATGCAAGACATGCGTACATGATGCCATGTTACACAATACAGAAACCTCACACACATGCAGGTTGACCTGTATGCCTGCCATGGACAGTGTGGTATGCTGTAACTGTGCAGTGTAGCAGCACATGAGTAACACACGTGTGTCCCCCCACATGTGAGTGCCGTGCCAACGGGTGACTATCGGACACTGTGCAAGCTGTCTGCGCAGAGTTCAGCCCTGCATGTTGATCTCATCATGTTTGTGCAGCTCAGTGTGGCATGTACTGTTCCACACTACATGATGTGATGTCGTGCACACACCTTCAATCCTGCTGCTGAAGGACTGATTGCATAGGACTATGTGTAGGTAAATCTGCTTGTGTCAATGACATTGTTTGTGCACTAATGTCCCCAGGTGATGTAGGTGCTCCAAAACAGGCATGTTCATGTGATGTTGACAGTGCAGACCCAGATCATTACAGGATGCTGTCAATTGCCACGTGTGTAGCAGGACAGGTCGACATATGATATGGGATGTGACAATGTTGATGCTGCACTGCAGTACATCTGTGGTAGTGTCACCAGTGCCACACCTGAGGTGTCATGCAATGGTAACCTGTGCCCATCGCCATACAGCTGCATCACCATGGTACAGCTGTGTGCACAGATCGAGATGCACAGTATTGATTACTACATGTCCTGTGGAGCATTCTGGATGGTGTGTGCTGTCAGACCATGTACACATGTGTGACAGTTATATGACAGCAGCCACTGTACACGTGTCACAAGGGATACACACAACCACAGTGAAGGCATAAAGGACCCATCACCATGACACTCAGCACGGTTGTAGTGGTGCAGTGTAGCCCTGCTACTTGTCACAACTATATGCATCCAAAACCAACCCTGCTGTCCCTGAGCGATACCCTGATGACACAGTGGTGCATGTGCCAATGTCACATACCCATCTGCTATGTGTCAATGGCATCTGAATGCTGTCATGTCACAGCATTGCAATGCCCACATCACACAGTTGGGAGGGCCATACATGTCTGTGTGGATCCCCATACACAGCACGCAACCCAGACCCTTGTATGGACCAAATGCTATGCAAACCCCCTCTGTAATGTACAGAGGATCCTTGACGTACAGGTCTCAACAGACCATGTCACAGACATACTACACAAATTTCCAGCAGCCCGCTAATCAGGTAACATACAATGTACACATGTACCAATCACTGACACCACGACTGTCTTGTCAAGAGGCAAGGCCACAAGTGTCCCCTGTGAACATGAAGTAAGCTTAGCCATATGTACCCTCCCCACCCCATACGCACAGACTGGATAGTCATATGTATTATTGCCATGATGGGAAACACACATCATGGCAGTGTCACTACTAGACTGTACAGATCACTGCAACACTTACCATATGTTGGCTTGAGCATATCCTTCCTTACAGAGTGGCCTCCCTTCTTCAATTTTGGGAATCTAATTGAATAATGTTTCCTTCCATCCATTGGGACAGTCTGCATGCGGTCACTATTTTCCTTATTGTGCATTGCAGCTAGCAACAACCTGCAAATGGAATGTGAGTGACATCTGCTCAGTTGATATTTGACTGCACCCAATACCCATGACACCACTGACTACATGACATGGTAGTAGATGTGCAATGGTGAACTGTGAAGCCACTACCCCATTGAACTATTTATTGTGCACATGTACTCAGGTCGCACAGAGGGAATAGGACCCTGTTGTCCTGCATGCCATCCTGTGGACACCTGTTGCTGAATATGTATGCCTGACACCAATGGTAGGTACAATACATGCTGTCACTATGGTGGGTGGCACTGAACCTACAGTGATATCGCACAACAGGACTGGTTGACAGTGAAGCATGCAAACCTGGCACCACAGTCACTATCGGTAGCCTACCATGCCTCTACTGGGTGACAGGGGTGTGCCACTTTACAGCAAGCCCCACAGGTTTACATGGGTATCACACTCCCACTACAGTGACATGGATAGCGGGGATGCCATATTGCACATGTGCTGAACAGTGCAGCACCAGCATGTGCTGTTAGACATCATAGGCGTTTGCCCTGTCGATAGCACATCATCTCCCACAGGGACTGCACATCAGGACTGGGATGCTACCATCGGCCAGTGGGCCTCACAACACAGTACCACATGTATGCCAGGGGACACTGTCCTGTGTACTGCATTGCCTTTGATATCTGCTGGGTACCATGGTGATGCATTGGCACTGATGGTGATCATAATGCATGCTAATTACAACATACATGCCCACACAAGCAACATCATGGTTGATGGGTGCTGTACACCCCCACACAAACCATTTAGCAATCCAGACCTGAACACTGGCCAGCTAACTCCCAAGTACCCCACTTATGGTGTCTCTCACTATGTGAACAATGCATCCGCATGGAGTACACCGTCACCTTTGTGCTGCTAGGCCTTGTCAGATATCCACCCACCCCACCATGTCAGGTACGTGTGCATCACACACAGTGTAGCTCTGGGACACATTTCCCCCTAATAATGCCAATCTCAGTCTCACAATTTGCAGTATGGTGTTTTACCTGGGCATATTCAGCTGCTGCCAACAGGGGTTACAGTTACACACCCTGTGGATGTGTAGGTGAACATGGTCACCACAGACATGGTTCGTACATTGCCAATGCAGAACTAACATGTTCACAATGGATCACTAACACCTACAATACTGCATAGAAATTGTACCACCCATCAACTGTCACATTGCAGACACACAATGTGGACACCAGGGCATTACAACAATCAGGGGGCCTGTGGCCATGTGCAGGCTGCAATGTGTAAATGTCCCATAGTACAGTGTAGGTATGCACCACGGCAGTCAACATGTTCCACGATGACTGTGTGCATGCCAGCATCACACAACAGTCATGACAGGATGTCGTCGCTGTCCCCTTATGTGTGATATCGGCGTACCTGGCATGCACTAACACAGTAAAGTGTGTAGCACACTCACATGTGCCCAACACCTGACTAACTGCATAGCTGCATGTTGATGACCATGCTTACTGTGTATGCATCCCCATGTTAGAGAAGCAGGTGTGCTTTGGGGCATAGTGTAGTATGAGGCTGTGGAATGCCTCAAGGGATGATGTCTCATGCAGACTAGACATTCTCATTATGTCCTTGAGTAACACTTTGGAGTTCAGAATTCCATCCAGTTTCACTGATGCTTTACTATCTGTAATGGGAAGGCAGACATGTCACAGCGGTTATCTCAACCATCCCAATATAGGACATGCATTCACAACATTGGATTCACAGGCATGACACGTGTGCCTCAACTGATACACACTGTGACCCATTGTACACCAGACAACTGTGGCACATGTATCCGGACTGTGTGTATGGTTGTGCATGTGACTGCGGCCATGTGATATCCCCTTACATGTTGGTGATAGTGCCGTCAGCATGCAGTGATGGTCGGCATGTAGTCAGAGTACCATTGGTTGTACAGACCCCTCACTACAGCAGGCACAACAGTCACCGAGTGCATTCCTGGCAGCATGCTGTGGATGCCAAAGATCACGTTGCTAGCCATAGCCCACCTTGGCCATTCCACCAGCCACATACCCGTATCATACCTGTCCTACTGCAATGTACACACACACACACATATGCGCGTGCACACACACACACACACACACACACACTATCAATGTCATGCATCCTTCACCCTGTGAGCCATCCACACCACATGTGGACTGCACACAAGACCTCAGTCATGTTAACTGCCATGTACACCAGACATGTGCCATAAGACCAGGGATATTGCACATGCATGTGACACATGTATGGACATGAACCATGTGTGTGTTTGGTAACGGCATGGCAGTGTGGACGGTGTCACCATGCATGTTGCCACAGGCACATTCCTCACACAATGTGATGTCCATGGACACCATCACCATGTCCAAAATGCTCCCAGCCTGTAGGTGTGAGCATTGCAGGTCAGGTGTACTGGTGTTGTTGGTATGACAGCACACACATGTGCCCTCCAACATGTAACCACATCGCAATCCATGGTGACCACCAATCGGTCAGGGCACCGACTATAACACATTTTGGGGACATGTTGCCACACACAGTCCAACCTGCCAACACACACACACACACACAGTGTCCAGTGTTCAGTGCCAGGTTATGTTATATGCACACAACCATCATGTGGCCCACCCAGTCCACTCCACACATTCATCAGTGATCAGATTGATCGGGTCCCTGATGTGATGCATGGCTGGTGTAATGGGTTGTCCACAAGACCACACCATTGAGTGATGTCATGCTGCACAACACTGTGGTGGCCTTGGCAGGCAACTTACTGTGTGGTAGCCACTCCTTATCCCTGTCTTGTCTGTGGAGGGGACCATGAGCACATTGTTGGTAACATGGAATAGGAAGGTTGACATTAACATTGTTGATATGGTAATCACCGACTGCCATTTGGCAACAGTTCACCGTCCCCTTGCTCAGTCGACACTGCAGACCAGTAGAGGTGATTTATGATAGATTGCTTCCGAAGTGCCATGTTGGAGCAGTCCTTCTGTGTTGATGCAGAGTCAATCTTCTTCGCCACACCTGTAGAAGGGCAGAGGAGGGTTGACAGTGTTTACTAAGAGCAACATGTTGACGTGATGTGACTATAAAGCTTACAACATCTGACATTGGTGGCATGGAAGGGACCATGTAGTACCTTTGACTATGTGCCAGATGTCGAAGTAATGGGATGTGTCGCTCATGTGTTCACATATCCATTTCTGGTTCTGACGATGGTGGTCCGTGATCATCACATCAATGTGTAGTCCATTCTCGTCTCTTAGGTGTGACACCACCCTTCTGAGACCCTCGTACTCACACCATGCGTTATTCTTCACTCCATTACTCTGCACAGCTCATTGTACACGTCAAATGGTATTGCTGGTGTGAGGACATTATCTGCTGGACATACTAGTGATTGATACATAGTGGTGGTCTGTGCTGCTGTTGGTGCATGTGTGATGTGTGGTGCCCTCTGGACCTGGAGGGTGTACCAACTTGCTATGTGATGTTGACATGGCAGTGCCATACATGACATGGGACATCCACCCTGTTCCCTGGCATTACGCTGTTGCATGGTCCCATACATAGCTCATAGACATACATGCCTATGGCACACAACTATGGGCTGCATACACATATCCCACATGTGGTGTGGATCATAGCAGAGGGATATCAACATTACTATATGTTGGTATGTGCCCGCATTGCTTGTGGTGCACAGATAGGGCGGGCTAACAATGCATACCTGTTGCGTGGCAACTGTGACACGCGGATACGGATCCAGTGGGCTGATGGGGATGACATGCTGTTACTGCACATCAGTGACACTGTGGTGACACATGCCTGTTATGTCAACCAGACAGACACAGTGTGTGACTGCATTCAGGGCACTCTAAGGCACTATGTGTGATGGCAGTCTGTTCACACATGTTGGCTGTGCACCAGGGATGCACTGCAGATCATGGGATCTCATATAGGTGGTACATGTATGTGATGCATGTGGCGCATCATGTTGCCATGTCAAATGACTTCATTGGATACACCCTTACCTGCCTGTATGTTGCAGGTTATCGGATATCATGATCCCAGTGCTATGACGGACCAACCATCATTGTACTGCCACTGTGACAACAGTTACTGTTGTGATGCCAGACATGCAAGTGAGTCACTGAGGCCATCCCTAGTGCTGTGCATGTGTGTCTTGCATCCATCCATGGGATACATTGCAACATCATCATGGAAGAGTGTGGACATGGACTGACATCAGGACTGGGCATGTGAGGTCCCCCCCCAGTGTACTGACAGCCCAGCAAAGCACATCTAGTTGTCCACTGTTCAACCTCTGATCGTGTGACACCTACACAGCTGTTACCCTGACATGTCATCTGACTGAACATACCTGAACGACCTGAATATCCAGAACCTTCCTGATTCTCTGCTCTATGACAGTGAATGCACCATACTTTGCACTGTGGATGGCGCTATCTGAGTGGACATCTTCTGCCAGTACCAGGCCACCTTCCATGTCCCTGAGTGTTGTGATAATCTCCTGTTGTTGGCTCTTCCACACTGTGTACACAGTCGGCTAAGTGGTGCATCCTTTGATGTTTGAAATATGTGCCAATGGCAATCATGGGCACATTGAGGAAGTTGAATAATCTGATGATCTTACTTGGCATTTGCCCAGAAAATAGGATGGCTGCAGAGAACAACAAGTTTTCAGCAGGCATTTGTCAGATGTATGTCTGGCTGTACCAGTGTGTGTCCTGCCCACAGTCTGCACACTGCTGGCTCAGTGTGATTGCAGTTCCACAGTTGTATGATATGCATCCTACTGTTGGTGATAGGCACACACAACACATTGTCAACAGTTTCAGGAGTTGGGACTCGTACACTAAGTACTTTGGCTCATCATAAGTCAGCAATTTCTCATCTGTGCCCTGTTCATTACTGCTGCAGAGGAAAGGAAACATTGTCAGAGTACATGAGCATGTGCAGCAATGTGGATTGTACTATGCAGGCTCCATTGGGTGCCTGTTGCATGCAGCTATCCACCACTGACTATCCCTACAAACTATGTCCATTGTGATTTCACACACTCAGAGGTGAATGTCAGGTTGATGGCGTACTGCATGGGCATCACATGTGCTGTGACGGGTACCAGCAACACTGCTGGTCTGCTCCCATGTGTCTTGGGTTGTGCATAATCTACTCCCTGACCTAGGTGATATCTCCAGCATCTGCTGGCTTGACTCATGGGTGTGGGTGTTGTGCAGTCAATGGGCATGTTTCTGGCCAATATGATCCCTGCCGCGTAGCTTGTTCTGTATGTCTGTGTCCCATGGCATCACTATCTGACATTCCCATGTCACTCCTACTGTACCTCTGACATGGAACCTTTGCAAGGGAGTCCCTGACTCACAGTTGTACAGTCCAGACACGGATATGCATAACATTGTACTACAACACGATAATCCAGTGCATGACATACTCCAAATGTACAGCATGGAAACAGCAGTCCAACTGTCCAATGCAGTGTTCTATCTGGTGTGGGCAACTAGCAGCCAACACATAGGCCACCTCCTGTGACACAGGTGTTGCCTGTCATGGCACACAGTTGTGTCACATACACAGCTGAAGGTCTATGTTGTACAGCATGTCACACATGTAGCACCACCTGATCACAACATGATCCGCATGATGTTTCCAACATGCACACTACATGGTTCGGCTATGCTGAGACCACAAGTGTTGGACGATGTCATGTGCTGCCTTTGTACATGGCCATGCTCTGTATGCCTGCAGTCTGTAGTGTGCAAACACTGGGCAGGATGGTACTGCACTGTGATTCATGTAGTGCCAGTGGTGCTGCACTCACCAATGGGCAGGGCAGGGTGCATATTGATTGCGCAGCACAGGTATGGGCGTTCAGATGGCAACACAGGCCACAGGTTGACAGACACAGTGCACTCACAGGTACACTGTCATCCTAGGTCCTCCCTACTATGGCACTGCTTACGTGGTCTTGTGTTTGCATACCACAGTGGCAGTGGGTCTCATGGGTGCCTTGCTCCAGTGTACAGCTATGGAGGCATGTCATGGGATGTTTCTGATATGGTTCACCTTGCACATTTGGATATCTTCATCCCACAACATGGCTACACCAGCACACATTCTGGCACGGACAGGTGATATCCCCTATGGTGTGCAATGACATCACTGCATGACATACAGATGCCTGCTCTAGCTGCACCCTAACACAGGACGGTGTCACTGTTACATTGCAAGGGTCAGTGGTGATGGTCACTGGTAGCATGTCAATGTATGTGTCACCCATTACAGGGATGGCTACAAGGTGTTATGATAGGCAGGGGCACATGATGGTGTCGGCAGTCCCATGTGTGTCCACAGATACATGGTCGTTGACTGCCTGCACTTGCACGTGATGATGTACTACCACTGGAGTGTATGTCCACATATCACCAGTCATGCAGTGTGCAGCAGGCTGCAATTTCACATACACTGTTTGTTGGTGGTATGGCAACACGCTTGTTGCCATTGACATTGGGTCACTTGCATGCTGCTGTGCAGTGACTGTGCCCTGTGCGTCCTGTTGTCTGCACCTTGCACTGTGCTGCAGATGTGTTCTGGAACACATATCCATAACACTCATCACCTGCACGTGCAGTAGTCCTCTGTGTGATGGATCACCACATATGCAGCCCAGGTTGGGGATATCCATGACCCAGTACATCACTGCTGTGCACACCCGAGATGTGCCAAGAACATGTTCTGGCATGGTTCAACCCTGCTGGTCTCCATAGTGACACAACAGTGACAGCTGTACTGGTCCCGGACATGTATGTGTATGTGGGATGCTGTATCAGGTGCATGTGCCATGTACCCAGTGCACGGTCTTCAGGGCAAGAGACACACAGCTTGCTGCATAAGGGTGACACATACATGACAGATCATTCCCACTAATCACCTGCCCTCTGTTCCAGACACCATATCGCAGCATTGTGTTGCCTACACTGTGGTCACGGCCATCCCGACAGTCGCTCAGCTGTGCATTCACAGTGTGTGATGGCGGTGATGGGGGGCACTCTTTGGCTACACAGTCTGTGTATGGACAATACAGACATCTTCTGTGTTTCATGCTGTTGTACACATTTGTGTGGTGTTACCTCAAACATCATGCTCCAATGTCATATGGTACCTGACCCCACCTGCACCAGTGATGCTGTTCACCTTGTTGTGCTATTATGTTGCCTTCTCCCCTGATCCATGCCCTTTTTGCTACTGCATCATCTACGTACTACATTTCCTACCCTCACTCCACAGTACCATCATACACAGGTCCTCAACAGTATACATGGTCATGATGGCAACATGTGCCAGATTCAGGTCTTTCTACCTTTGAGTGTAGTATGTGCATTACTGATGATGGCAACCTACAGGCAGGACCCAGTGACTTGCTAGTCCTCTCTGGTATGGTGCCGAGTGCACACTGGCAGTGGCAGCATTTGTTCTGTCCATGTCAGTGCTGATAACCCATCCCACTGTGATTGCCAACACACCTGTTTCCGTGGTCATCAGTTCCATCCTCTGTGTCAGTGTGGTCATCAGTGGCATCATGGGGAATGTACTCTGGATCCGCTTTATCAAGGCCATTGTCGATGTCTCTGTCACTGTCAACACTGCTGATATCTGGACTGTCTGTTACTGCTCCCTTGTTCCCAAGTATGTCTGCGAGTGTGCCACCAATCAGATTGCAGGTGATGGCCTTGTCGTCCATGTGTTTCTTCACCTGGACACCTGGATGATACAAGTGTAGCAGTATGTATTAGACGACCAACTGACAACATGGCACTGTAGAACATGAATGAATGGCTGTACACTACCGATGTACCACTCTGTACATCCCACTTCAGGAGGGGTATGGGTCATCATGTCTGTTGTGTCACATGTGATTTGTGTGCGACAGCTGTGTACACTACATGTACACTGCAGCTCTGGACCAGTTCGTATACATGGTGTTACAGAGGCTATTATGCATTCCCATATGTTGCGTGGGTCACTGTGTCATTCGGTATACACTATTATCCATTACCATATTCCTCACCCGCACAGACTGTATACAGTACTCATTATTGGGGAGGCACATGGACATTGGCCACAGGCAATACCAATACTGTGGCTGTGACTGCACCATGTACCCAGTGGTAAGGTGACTCATGCACAGGTCATACACACAATGTGTGCTTGCATGTTGAGTGTTACTGTTGGTTGTATATGCACACTACAGGGTGACAATGTGTGTAGTGCATAGTGGTGGTGTGTTGGGAACATTGCTGTACATATTCATACCTGCAAGGTGGCTGTCCATGGTCACCATGTGACCATGTAGGTTGGCTACTCCTGCCAGAAGGGGTTGTTGCCATGTCAGTGTGTACATAGTATAGGCCAGCCATGTGTTCCTGTACATTGTGTATGTTGCTGTGCATGCAACACTATCAGCTGTGCTTAGTGGTAATCCTATGGGAAGGGCCTGTTTCCAGCACACATGTGTACTGTGGGTTGGGACACATGGCACACCTGTTGCTACGCTTTGGTATAGTATTGACAGACATCATAGTGGTATGTCCATTGCATCAGTGGTGTACTGCCAACAAGTAGTCCTTTCCAATGCTTGTATTACATTGTGAGCCTTGAATGTGCTGTTCAATAGGGATGGCATGGCTGCTGTGTGGCTCTCACATGTCATTCCCAGCATACTGTGACACCTATGCACAACTGTTGTTGCTGTGCACTAGAACACCATGTGGCACTGTGGGTTATGACTCATGCAGCTCTATGTGACTGTGGATCATTTCCCATGGTGAGCATTTTGCTCACAGTCACAGGTGTTGACAGGTGTGTTTACATGTTGGTAATGGTTGAGACAGCAGGATGCAATCATGCACAACAGATGCACCATCTTGCCATGTCCAACATGCTGCTACTCATGCCTTTCACTGTCACAGTAGCAATACCTGGTGTATGTGACATTACACATGCAAGGCCAGTGGTGGACTGAGGGTGACCAAGTGTCTGGTACAATTGCACTGTGCTGCACGTGTGTGTTTGATGTTTCAGGTTGTGGGACCAGTGCAGGGGTGCTGGTCATGGCATACCAGTTCCTCCAACAAACACATGCTGCTGTATTGCACATGGTGGTAGTAACAGGCACATGTACATGATCCAATACATGTGCCATGGTCTATGTTGTGGGGTCATGCAGTGACAGTGCCAGTGAAGGCATGTTATGTGTTTGCACATATGTTCTAGGGCTGGTGACTAGCAACATAGTCCTGGGTGACATTCAACTGTGTTGGTTGTACCCACAGTATACATTGTCCATTGCAACTGCAGACATATCCATCATATGATGTTTCAGAGGGGACATGTGGATGTGTACATGCTTTGGGGACCTAGGAGACCTAGGTTACTGAGCCACACATCAGACATTGGTGTTCAGGACCGACATGTGCGTTCCCTGCATCTGCCCTGAGGCTTGATGCCATTGCATGCATGTACATAGACCGGGGTGGGGTGGGCATGGTGTGTTTGGTGGATTGTTTGTTGGTTTGTTGTTGTGTGTCACAACACTGTTCTGATGTCAGGCTGGCCCAAGGGGGCGTTGTGGATCTGTGTTCAGTTGCTTGCCTACATGGCACGTGGGACATGTGTGCATGATGCACGCTGGCACGGCTCACTGTCCATTGATATGATGCAGGTTCATGTTGCAGTCTGTGTGATGTTGTACCATTGTTGGGTCTGCATGGTGTGTGGCTGACCCCAAGCATTGCCATGTGTGCCAGGGCGACACTGACTGCACATCGGTATCTCTCCTGTGTATACAGTGCTGCAGAGACGCCATTATCTGAGGGAGTGTGTTGTTACACGTGTGGCTGTTGCACTCCCCTGACATTACTACCAGAGATGCCTTGTGACTGAAGTGGACCGCCTAGGCTACTTGTGTGTCACCTCACACACTGGTGTGCAGTCTGGCAGTGTACTGTGTAACACGTGACTGCTCAGCAGTGAGATGTTGACAGGTCAGGACCATTTGGTGGCTGCTGCAGTACTGTGTTCCTGGCATGCCCACATTCATGTCTGCACATGTACACATACCTGTTCCTGCTCATGGGGGGATGGTATGGACGGTGGTGGCTGTATGTTGTGTGGGGGAGGGCTTCCACTTAGTTGCACATGTTGGGATGGACCCCATATAGGTGCACATTATCTGCATCTCATGTGTAATGTTGTGGGCCACACAGCCATTGTTGACATGGATATCACACGTGTATACCTCACATACTTCTGGATGATAGCTTTGACAGTACACCATGGCATGCAGTCTGAGTTACTGAGCTATAGTGGTGAAAGGGTCTGACATGTCCACACACAACACAGTGCAGTTCACGGCATGATAGCACAGGGACAGTGACGTTGTAGTCTGGGAGTGTGACGAAGTGGGTAACACACCTGGAACTTCATATGAGGCATCTGCCACACATCATTCGGCAAATGACATGACAACTACAGGTGATCCGACATGACAGCACTGGATATGTGAATGGCATGCCCTTTGTGCTGGGTCCTTGTATGGACACTTGTGTTCCCATCTACTCCACTGACATCTCTATTCTGTTACCCCTGATATGATCCTGTACCCTCTTGCATAGTGTGTTGCAGCTTTAGCTGCATTGCAGTCAGCTACCTCATGTTGCACATGCAGTGGTGGGTGCCACATTAGGTTGTCACTCTTCGTGATGGGTGTGGTGTTGCACTGCACCATCCTTTGGATGATGTGCCAGGGACCAGTACAGTGGGGGTATACTCTATTGCCTGGGACACACACAGGCATTTGTCATGTGGAGGGGGGGCAGTGTCATGGGTTGTGTATTTAGTACAGACTCTGAGTGCAAGGATGTCATTCATCCTCTGTCAGCTTTTGTGGATGCTAGATACGTGCTACAGTGGTACTGATCTGTCCTCACCACAGAGCACATCTGTGACATGTGTGTTGCCCCTGCTACAGTGTGGCGTGTTTCACATACCCATTGTCCACTGTGGCCATATGGCATTACACATGGCTGTAACCATCTGGACACAATGTGTACCTGTTCATTGCAGTATGTGCATTCAGGGGTTACATGTGCTGATGTGTGCATTTGCTGCTACTCTGTCATGCATGGTGGCTGTGGTGGGCCATTCCGTGCCCACTGCACTGTGATGCACATCACATTTACCCATATGGTACCGTCAGTGTGTCAACATGGTCTGCACATCCTGCAGGATGCCAATGTTCCCTTGGGTTGTGCCTTGCCACCGCTGGTGACACACTGTGTGATGATATACATGTGTACCGTATCTCTGACGGGACAACTACCACCGCCCATGACACATGTGTTACCTTTGTGTGATCAATTTGTGACTGCCACAGACATATATGATTGTCTCCAGAATGGCAGTTAGTTACACAGCATTGCTAACACTATGTAGCATGGACTCCAGTGTTACCTTTACTACGTCTTGGTGCTCTAACCCGACACTGGTTGCCACATGTCATCTGTCTGTTGTTGATGTACACATCATTGGGTGGTTTGCTGATGTTTGGTGTTAGTATGATGCCATTGTCACTTGTGTATGGCTCCATGCTGTACTCCAACACACTGGGGGCATCTTGGATCACACGCACCTCACATTGCGTAGTCTCACTGTGCCACAGTGCATGTCTGGGCACAGGGTTGTTCCCATTTACATTGCTCACCACTGTGGATGTGACAGCTATTTGCCTATGCTGATTCCTTTCCTGGTAAGAAAATTGTGGATAGTGAATGTGACATTTCTGTAGGGTCATGCACTGGTTTCAACAGCTGACCTACCATTGGTGTCATTGTAACATTCTGCTGGCAGTGTGAGACACACGACAGTGTAATTGGAGTGATGATTGTGGCCCTTACATGTGTTCTGTCTGTTCAGTGTTCAGGACAGTAGCAGTACTGGACCCCTGCATCTGACACATAGTGAGTATTCATCACCACAGCTGCCACACACATTCAGTCATGCACCATTACACAGCAGGCACTACTTTATGTGCCTCATGTTGTTGCTGTGAAATGCACAATGGCATGCCATGGTATTGTGTGTCACTGGGCAACTGTTTGGCATGGTCTGTGTCATTGACAGCCACTGGCAATTGCATGTGTGTGCAGTGGGTCACATGTGCCATGGCCAGACATTATCTACCCCAGCTGTGCAGTGCCCGTCTCATGATTTTGTACTGGCTCCATGTGCATGACAAGGGTTCACTCCTTCTGCATGGTCATGTGTACTTTGCTTGCTATCTGAGGCCAGGGTCCCAGTATGCCGGTACACTTGCACATGCCTTGCGAGCAGTGCATTGCCTCATGCATCTGGCATGCCTTCCACTCCTCTGGGTGACATCTGTCTCACACACACAACACTACATGGCACATGACTCATGTTTGACCCTTCCCCCATGTATATTCATGTACAGCGTCATGTCATATGGCCACCCCTCACACACGCCACCCCTGTAAATGCATTTGCCAGCACTGTGATCCTGCAGTGCATGCCACATGTGCTACATAGCAGTCCCAGGGGTGCATGTGCACACTGGCATGGGGACATGTCTGGTGGTTCCCACAGTGGTATCACATCCCTACATCTGCATTGGTCACCTTCCCCCACACACAGACATGTCTAGATCTGTGTCATGTGGTGTCATCTGTACATAGTGGATTGTGTGCCATGTTACATTCCCGCTGCCGAGTCACATGGTACATGTATCCCAGCTCGGGGGGGGCACCAGTGGCCACTGCATCTACAGCTGTTCATGTTGCATTGCTGCCTCATGCTAGTGTAGCACACCTGAACTGCATAGTAACACTACTACCATGTGACATTTTCCTGGGGTACCTTCCTCTCACTGCAGTGGTCTGCAGGCCCCATTCATGGAATGACCGTGCCTGCTACAACATGGTCGTTCCAGCACTGGAGGGTGTGTGTCATGGCTTACCACGAAGATGTCAGCACAGTTCATCATGCCATGGTTGTCAACCATTCTCATTACAGTGATGGCCGACTGGTATGCAGGTTACTGACACTATTCGCTGGGGTATGGACATGCACACTGCTCATTATTTCGGCTGTGTGTGTGTTCTACAGTACGTGTGTTGCGTGTGTGGCATTCTGGTATGTACAGGCTGCATGTGGTGCACTACATGTGCAACATGGGAAGGCACAGCACCCCTGCTGATCTTGTGTTACCCTGCCACAGCCATGCCCACTGTTATGATGGGTCGGTGGCTCTCACTCCCTTATGTTGGACCATCTATACATGTTACTGTGGGGCATTGCCTTACTTGTCATGGGTACCGTGTGTGTCTGACTTAGCTCTCTGTTTAGGGGTGTTGGGCATTACATTTGGTGGGACGTGTTTCCACTGTGGGGTCAGACACATGTTGTACTGCCAGTGTACGGATGCTTCACTGGTGACAGGGGGAGTCCCCTGCTGCACCCTTTGACCACCAGATACATTGGACCCACACATGGGTTGCTTGCTGTACACAGGTGTGATTGTCAACTACTGTGCCTACATGATGTTGGTTAGTGACACATAGCACTGTCACCAGGACAGTGCCATTCTGCACTGCCTACTGCATAGTACATATGTCAGGTCACCCATATGCGCTATGTTCCTCCTATCTAGGTACACCTCAACAGCGTAGCCCATATCTTGATAACTTACGGATGAGTACATGTGCATGTACACATGACACTTTTTTTTTTTTTATTTAGTTGTTTAACCAGGTATAGCACACTAAGCTGAAAGCTTTTTTACAGGAGCAACCTGGGAGCACAAGGAGGTTAAGTGACTTGCTCAGGGTCACACAGTATGCAAGTGGAAGCTGTGGGATTCAAACCCCAGGTCTGGTCTGCTGGATGTCACCAGATTTGCAGCTCAGAGCCTTAGACCACTGCGCTATACTGCCTCCTATGAAACTTCCATAGTGTTGCACACCTCACAAGGGAGCTACATGTTGCATCTGCCATGTTGCACACACTTGTCCCTGTCCTTCTTGTGTGGTGGGCTTCATATCAGGATGGACCTCTATTACTGGGCCTGGTGGTCTGCCACCTGTGGTGCTTTGTGCCACATGCAGCGTGCCATGACCTGTCGGGTACCTACTTGACATGCTATGCTCCATGTGGGCTTTTGTACCTGGGATACATTCTTGCAGTTTATCCATGGCCCTTGGTTATTCCCAACATTGTGGCTGAATTCCCCTTGCCCTTCCAACCATATGTGTGAGTGACCATGACTTGCCAGGGACAGTGCTAAACTGCAAGCCGACACCATGTCAGCCCAGTGTGGGTCACCGCTGTGCAGTGTTCCAGTGGCCAGTGGCATAAGGTGCTGGCAACATCCCTGGGACATCCAGCAGGTTGTGATTGTGACATGGCCACTGTTGTGTCCACTGCTGTCACATCATCTGTACCTGTTGTGCCCACCATGGGAATGTTGTATGCTGGGTTGTGTTTTCTTCTCCTGTCAACTACATCATCTGCCTCCACACATTGAGCTACTCCTGCCTGGCCATGATGTGCCCTCAGGGACTGCTTCCCAAGGTTTGCTCAGCATGTCTGTACACAGCATCTGTCACACATCAGATGGACTGGTGCATGGGCACCTGCCACTTACCCATTCATTCAGCGTCATCCATGCCGTCATGCTACATTGCTGTGCTGTACCATCACACAGGGTGGGGATGCCATCATTCACATTGGTGCTCAGTTTTGTCCTACAAGTTGGTATGGCAGTTGGCACTAGATCTAATTTACGTTTGTAGCTAGTAGCCCACTGATTGTAGTTTACAAAGTCATCTGGCGTCTTGAAGTGCACACCACATATGACACTGGTTTTTGTACCGGTTGCCCACTTTTTATGTGTGGCTGTCACAAATGTGTCCCACTGTTTACAAAGACCCTCATCCTTGGACCAGTGGTGCAGGCTGACCTTGTCCACATTTGTGTTGCCGCACCCACCCACTACACATCGTTTGGGCATGCTGTGGGGTACGGGAGGGATGCGCAGTCAGCAGTATGACTGCTTTACAACCACCTGCTACACAGACATGGGGAGTGTGTGTTTCTAGGTGTTTTACAGGTTTTGCAGGGTTACTGCTGGTAGTGTACCAGTTGCACTCTGATTCAAGGACATACACATAGGGCTACATCTGTGGGTGGCACTGCACTCCACCCTGTGGACCCTCTGCAGTGTTCCTGTTTATTATGCTGTTGAGCTGTGGGGCATTGTTGGCACAGTACCACTTTACGTACTGGCACGTGTCTTACTGTGCTGGTTGCTGGGGGGGGAGGCACTATCCCTATCCGTTGGCTCACGCAATGTGACCACTGTGCAGATGCATCTCCGTTCATACAGTCACATCCACACCACAGCTGCCTGCACTGTTCAGCACTGTGGGTTGTATCACTGGGGACATACCCAGGTGTACTGCTTTGCCACAGCGGGCACACAGGCATGTAGTGCAGTTGTGGGGTGTCCTGCCTGGGCGTTGTGCATGTGTGGGCTTTCAACACACCTGTTCTGTACATATTCTATGCTTCTACACTGCAATACCCTATTGTCAGTGTCTGTAGTGTGATGGCAACATTATGTGTGTTGCTGGCAGCATTTGGGTGCAGTGTACACAGGGTTGGGGTGGCCTCGGGGCATTGTGCACTGACTGTGACCTTCCTCAGCCACTGGTCATGTTGGTCTGTGTCTTGCACTGTGGTTATGCACAGGTGTGTATCCTCGCATGTCTGCAGACTGCACTGTTTTTCCACAACAATACCGAGTGCTCAGTGTCCACAGTGGGGTGCTGGATTGTGGGCTGCTGCTGGTTGTCAGCATAAGTGCGACTCACACATAGGGATGCACTGTTCTGGATGTGTGCGAGTGGGCACAATGTCCGAGGTGTTGCTCATGCGATGCCCACATTTTCTTCCACGGCTGGTGTACATTGGGGCTTTCCTACAATGCCCCTTTGTGGTACTTCTGTGCTTCCAGCATGACATACCCTGTTGCTCTTGTGTCTGCAGTGGTGTGCTGCCTGTTGCTGTGGTTCTCTCACTTGGCCACGCTTAGTTCTGGCAGATTACTGGGTGTGGGTGTGCTGATGAATGGATGCTGCACCCCCTTTCTGTGCCACTGCCCAGATATGTGTGTGTGATTGGCCTTTTCTGGTGTGACCGTCAGTAGAGCTCCTGTATCTCCCTACCACAGTACGTTTATGACTGTGTATCCAGTGGGGTTGTGACACTTTGAGAGTTCCTGTCAGTCTGCAGTTTTTCGGGTCTGGTGGTGCATTCATGCAGTCTGCTGTGACTGTGTCTGCCAACACTGTTTCTACACAGTTGCTCAGCAACAGTGCTGGGCATGCTGTGCCTTTTATTCCTTGGGCTGTCTGTCCTTTTCCACTGACGCGACCTTGCAAATTAATTTACTGACATCTTTGTGGTGCTCTCGTGGGATTTGCTGTCATTCCAGCTGACATCCCATTTTTGTGATCGGCAGTCGGTTATGGCCAGTTATTGTCTATATTTCCATTCCTTCTGTGGTGCTTTGGTTTTGGGACACTACGTGGCTTTGTTTCTGCTGGCATCAGGGGACTACTGCTGTGGGGGCCATCATCTACATTACAGGTAGGCAGCTGCTCTTTAAATGTGGCGGTCTTAAAAAACAGCAAAGGAAAATGTTCCTTTCTCCAGCCACTGCTTCTGACCATGGACAGCACTGAAACTGGAGAAGGTAGCAGTTGCAGGCAGACATGTTTTTTATTTTATACAATTGTTGGTGAAAAAATTATACCCCGCAATTATATAAAATGAAACATGGGGTGGTATGTTTAACTTGAGATTTTGCACACACTCTTGATTTTGGATGCTTAAATAAACCACTTGAGCTTCGCTCTTGGGGTTTATGTAGCATCCAACACCTCAGGTGTGTGTCAAATCTTGTTAAACACACCACCCCATGTATTATTCTATATAATGTTCACTTGCCTGTAGTTTAAAACTCCTATTGTTTTCCCAAAATAAAAAAAAGAGCCACAAGTATATATTGCCACGTAAATACCCACAGTGTCACAAGTGGCAAACTGTCTAATGTCAAATGAGTTATTATTAGGGCCAATAAATGTATCACCCTGCATCACAAACTGGCAGATGCTACATTTGTTTTGCATTTAAAGCAACCCTTAATCCCCCTATTTAGACAAGTTTCCTGTTTTTTGATGGAATGAAAACTGCACTAGTGTGGTTGCCCATCTGTATGCCATTCTAGGCAGAATGCCACAAAGTTCTGCTATGCTCTCATCATTCTGAAGTATGTGCCAATTCTGTTTTATCATCATCTTTCTTACAGTCTGATTAGTCTATACACACAGCAGCAAACACACGGAGTAAAATGGTTGTAATGTGCTAGTTGATGTCACTATTTGCAGCAATAATGAGATTACCTGATAAAAATGATGTACTGTCTTCAGCCTCATACTTTGTTGCCATGGGATCCCCTTCCAGAATATTACTACACACACAAGCCTTGTTTGGGTGCTCAGTCAGCATACTTTTATTAAACAATTTCATTACACACTTTATTTACACCACTGATACTTTTTTACATATCCAACATTTCCATCAAGTGACTATTTTTATGACCATCTCCACTGCTTTACACCATTCTGGACTCGGATGCATACCCAATGCCCAACCTCAGCCCTCTGTGTGCAAACCCACAAGGTGTCAAAACAGCTAGGTGCACACCCAGCCTGTGTCCTAGTTGTCTGGCCCAGTACTCCCTGGGCCCTCTGTATCCATTTATTGTGCCTCTTTTCCGTCCCCACTTCCCCCTCCCACCCCTTTTCCTCTTCCTTCCATTAGCCCATCTCCAACTACTGCAACAGGAGATGAGCTTCCCCATTTTATCTTCCCTTTCCTACTCTACTCTTCCAAAGCCCCTTCCAGTTGCAAATTAAACAGGTCTAGTCTCACTTCTGTCAGGTGCACTCCATCCTACCGGTACAGCCTCGCACACTCATATGAGATGTCCCAGTGTGAAATGTTTATGCCCCCTAACTCACTTACCACCACTGACACTTTCCTGTTCAACCTCTTCCTAGCCCCCTCCATGGCTTTTATATCCCTTGCCTGCCACCATATCCTTCTTAGAACCATTTCCAACCATCCAATCACCACCTTCTGCCACCACCTCTTAATTTTTTCCAAATCCCCCTGTTATTTCCAACATAATGTTCATCCATGGGTGTTTCCTCAAATGATTTCTCCTCAAATGTAACACCAACAAATCCAACTTTGGAAACTTCAGTTTCAGCTTCTCCAATAACTGCAACAGCTGGGACCACTTCATACCCAGAATCCCTTTCCAATGCACTTTTGTCGCCCCTACATTCATTTGATGTTGTTTCCCTCAGGTTTCACCGCTGCTCTTCTTTCTGCCCAATAAATGAAAGAGTGGCCACAAATCCATTAATTCCTCCTATGATCAGAATCTGGGGAAACAACAAAATTATCTGTTATTTTTCCAATTTTCTGATGTTTTATAGCTATTCAACTTCCATCTGCCCACCTTCTTTACTTCTGTGGCAGATCCCACTTTTGCAGCTTCCTCAGAAGCTGCCCCTATTCTATTCTGAATGAATGGGTTGAGAACCCTAGCCATCCTGTGAATAAAGACCCTACATGGGGCCACCACTCTGAATGTAAAATTAAGGTGCCCCAACAGCTGCTGTAGCATCTAAAGTGGCACCCTGTGCTTACCCTTTACCATCTCTATCAACGCACATAGCTTCTGAATCTTACTTTCTGGAAAGCTGAATGCTCCTTCCTCTATGTCCTCGTCTATCCCCAAAAACTCCAACTTCCAGACCGGGCCGTCTGTCTTCCCTTCTGCTAATGGGATGCATATCCTGCCACACATTTTCCAGAAGTACCATAACATATTAGCGGTCCCTTCCTCTCCTTGTCCTGTAAGCAGGAAATCATCCGGCTAATGCTACACCACCCTACACCCATACTGTTCCCTGAATGCCCACTGTAGCCATGTCCTAAACATTTTAAAGGTGGCCCATGCCACCAAACATCCCATTGACACAGCTTTTTGAAACAGTAAAACCCATGAGATTTAAATCCCAAAAGCTCCCAATCCTCTGCCGTCATGGGCAGCAGCCCGAACATTACCTCTATATCCATTTTCGCTAACCCTTTCATCAACACTTCTTGATCTAGTGTCACATAGGACACTGCTCTCTTATCCTACTCAATAAAATCATTGACTGATTCCCCTTCCATATAGGACAAGTGGTAGATCAGCCAGAATTCCCCAGGCTGCTTCTTTGGCACCAACCCCATTGGTGATTCCCTAAGTCTTTCTAAAGAAGGCTCCCCAGATAAGCGTTCCTCCTTGCCTGCCACCAGCTCCTTCCAAATCTTCTCCTCCACCATCGCTTCATTTCCCTTTGTGGACCTGAGGTTCTGCACCCGCATCACTCTCCCTTATATTGTAGTATAAATCCCTTTGTAAACCCCTCCCATAAGATCTCTCTTGCCTGGGTACCCTTTTACCAGTACCTTCAGTAGATTTTTATTAATTGGTGTCCTGGCCATCCCAACCCCCATCCCCCTCTTTCTGTTCCCTGACTTTCATTTTCCTTCATTACTTGATCCAAATCCCCCTCCTCTGCTAAAATCCCTCTCCCTGTGCTCCATCCCTCCCCCCCTTGAATCCCTGTCCCCCAGAAAAAGGCTGTCCCTCAAAGGGTTGCCCCAAACCTGTCTCCCCACTTCCGCATTGTGAGACCAGGAGCAGCCCTGCACATTTTGAACGTGCATGCTTAAATCTACAGTTTGCCCAGGAGCACTTGGCCCTACTATATCCCTAGCATAATTTCTGTTGGTTCCCTTCCATTTTCACCACCCCCATTGTCTGCACCATCATCGTCTCAGAACAGATGATCGGGTGCCCAGTTTCTCACTGTACATCCCCATGGGAGGACATCCTCTACCAGAACTTATCATCATATAGCAACCACCCTTATCCACACCACATCTTATATACATTGCGTACTATTAGCAAATATGCCAATAGCAGAATGACCAGCTCTGGCTGTTCTTGTAGCGTGATGGTGCTAAAATATGTGAAACCTGTAAGCCATGCTGCAGTGGTATTCCTCTTAGAAATTCTTATCCTCCTGCATCCTCCACAATATCACCAGCAATGCCACCATTTCTGTCTTCCCTATTTGGTCCTTCTCTTTATATTTCTTGCCTGACTCCTTGTCCACTAATGCAAAAATGTCTACATAGTCCCTCTTCCATATCTTCTTCTTTAATACCAGAGGCACATGGTTCCCTACCATGATCCCCTGCTCCCCCCATTCACCAATCTTCCATCCCCCTTCCTTCTGCCTCCACTTTCTCGTGCTGCACTCTCTTTTTTTCTTTAAGTTCATGTACAACCTTCTCCAGCTCTCCTTACCCCTGAACTGGATGGCCTGCCTCAGAGATTGCGACCATGCCTGGAAGAAGCATAAAATATCTAAGCTTCCTAGCGACTACGCCTTGTACCGCACACTCTGCAATACCTGTACAAAAGAGACCAGATTGGCAAAATCTGAGTATTTCAAATCCACGCTCCTTTCTAACATAAACACCCCCTTGAAATTCTGGTGGGTGGTTCATGCCCACTTCGCCTCTCCCTCTCACCCTCCCTGGTTCTCAAGATCAATAGCTCCCTTGTATCCGACCCTGCTCAGTGGCCAATGAATTCAACACCTACTGCACTATTTGTGCCACAACACTTCTAAGTTCCCTCCCTTCTCTCTCTTTCCCCGTCATGTACCCCTCTTCCTCCCACTGTTGTCTCCCCTTCCTTTCTCCTTCTCCTTAATCTCCCCAGATGAAGCCTTAAAAGCCCTCCTCTCCCTAAACCCTTCAAAAGGCTCCTCTCCCAATGACCTTGATTCTAAACTCCTCCACCTCTCTGCTCCTGCTATTGCTCACCCTATCTCCTTAATCCTTAATCTCTCTTTCTTGACTGCTACAGTCTCCTGCTGGAAACACGCAGTGGTCCTTCCCCTTCCAAAGGGTGGGGACTCATGTTCCCCTGGCAACTATCACCCTATCTCTATCCTCCCTTCTCTCGTCAAATTTCAAGAACACCCTGTTCCCTCCAAGCTCTCCTCCTTTCTTTCTGCTTTCTCTCCATTCCAGTCTGGTTTTTGGAAGAATCACTCAACCACCTCCTCTCTGCTCAGGCTGACTGACTCCATCCTCACTGGGATGGATGATGGCATGATCACTTCGGCCATCTTTGTCGACCTAGGAAAAGCATTCAGCACTGTCTCCCATATCCTGCTCCTTGATGAATATACTATGGTATCCCAGTTTCCTGAGTCTAGGGATACTGACCTCACTGGCCCGAAATGCATTGTGCTGAAACAATTAGATGCCCAAAAATACTATTTCAGGCATCTAATTGTAAATTGCACTCAGCAAATCAGGGGGCTTTGCCCCCAAACCCCCTATGTGAGTGCTCCACCCCCCCACACCACCTGTAATTAAAATATCTAACTCTAGAGTGAGTGGACCTCAGAGTTAGAAAAAATCAGTGACGAGGGAGAAACAGTGCAAAAAGTTGCAGGACGCAAGATGGGATAGATCCTGTGCCTCCCTGAGCATGCTGGCTGAGCTGCCAGTGCCTTACTCCTCAACACCACTGGGGCAGCTCAGCCAGCCTTCTGATTCCTCCACCATTTCACTGCCATGTACAGGGGTTAGGTAGCTAGCCGTTGTATCTGCTACCTTACCCCTGTAATGTCCATCGGGTTTCCTCACTGTCTAGCTGCTCACTGCCTGGATACTGAACCTGTTGGGCGATACTGCCCAGGCACGTCAGTGTTGGAACAGTGAGCCTCAGCAGAATGTAAGGGTACCTCCTTGACACTTTTTCTGCAGCTGGCCTGGCCTTGTCTGCCGCAAACTGGTTTAGATCCTACCTCATTGGTAGGACTCAATCATTTAAAATCTCTGATTCCACCTCCCCACCACTTCCTGAGAAACAGTGGGAGCAGTGTTTGTGGACTTGTCCAAAGCATTTGATATGGTAAACCATCAAAGGTTATTGGAGAGTCTAAATTATATAGGATTATCTGAGGAGGTGTGCACCTGGTTTTGACCATACCTGGTAGGATGAAAGCAACAAACTATACTGGGTGGGAATTATTCAACCAACTTAGAAATGCTGTGGGGAATACCGCAGGGATTTATATTGGGGCCCTTATTGTTCCTAATCTACAGAAACCATGATGTAGTAAAGAAATCACAAATTAGACTTTATGCGGATGATATAGTCATATTGACAACAGGGACTGATCGAGACCAGGTGCAAACAAATTTGCAACAAGATTTCCTTCAGGTTCAGAGTTGGTTTGAAAAATCAGACTTGAGTTTAAATAGTAAAAAATCAAAGGTGATGGTGTTTACAGGTGGTATTATGCCAACTCAGGACTCTTTACTCTTGGAAATAAAAACTAATACGGGAAAGTATTTAACCCAGGTAGATGAGTATAAATATTTAGGACTATGGGTGGATATTAAACTTACATTTGAGTACCATATAAATGAATTGATAAATAAAGTTAATTGTAGGTTGGGTGCACTGAGACAAACAAAACATTGTTTAGATGCTAAAATGAGAAGGTCAATTGTAAACCAAATGTTGGTCCCAATGATAGATTATGGCTTACATACCTATGGGTTTGCCAGTGCTACAAACCTAAAAAAGGTAGAGGTATTATACAACTGATTGGCAAAGTTTGTATTAAAAGCAGACAGTCGATCTCATCACTGACACCTATATGAGAAACTGAACTGGCAACCACTTAAGGACAAACAAAATATAATATAGATAAATCAAATTAGAAAAGTAATAAAAAATACAAGGCCCATCTATTTGTATAACAAATTGGTAAGAAATGATCATTCATATAACTTATGAAATTATAAATTGCTTAGAGATTATCAACTAAAAACCCCAAAAACTAAATACGGAGAAATGACAGTCTCATTTTATGCAATAAAAATTTGGAATGAATGCAAAATTCAAGTGAAAAATATAAATGATTCTACAAAGTCATTTAATACAGCTCTTAAACAGGAATTAACAAAGTGATGTATATGCTTTGATTAAGTTTAATTAATGAATGCAACACGAGTATTATTTTAGGACTGCTGGATCATTCAAAATTTAAATTTAGTCACCCTTCCTATGTGTAAATAATGAAATCAATATTAGAGTATATGTTATTTAGTATTTGTAATGTATTCTTGAAGGAGCACTTGGTGTACCATATAGTACTGTGTTTTAAATAACTTATGAACAGTATAAAATGCTTAAACTCAGGAGCACCTTGAAAATGGGACTGTCGTCCTAATGGTGAATTGTACCATCTGGTTCTGTTGAAATATAAAGGTTTTTACTACTGCTACTCCTGTCAGAACTGGAGACCCTCAGGGATCAGTGCTCAGACCCTTGCTTTTTTCTGTCTTACTCAATGACCTTCCTGCAGTCGTTACCTCCTCCTCCATCCATATGTATGCAGATGACACTGTCTTGTTCAGTACTGGCAAAACCCCGGCTGATGTGGTAACCAGCTTACAGCATGACTTCGACCAATTTCAGTTCTGGTTTGCCTTCCATCAGCTCTTTCTAAACACCAAGAAGTCAGTCTCCATGATGTTTGGCACAAGGCAGAGACTATCTCGACTCACTGGCCTGTCCTCTTTCCACACTCTTGATGGGACAACTCTCGAGGACACCTCCTCATTTAGATATCCTGGAGTTTCTTTGGACCAACACCTCAACTTCTCTATTCATGTTGACACCATCCTGAAGAAACTGCGCCCCAAGCATGGTGCCCTTTTTAGGAACCACAGTTGCATTCCCCTCCTGTGAGGTGTGAACTCGTCTAGATGATTCTTCCCATATTTTACTACTGCATTGTAATCTATGGCACTGCTCCAAAATCCTTTTTGACCAAATTGGACACTCTCTTTAGCTCCTTCTGTCACTTTGCCCTTGATGCCCCCTCTCAAACTCACCACTGTGACCTTTATCACACCCTTGCCTTTCCCCACTGGCAACTAGGTGCCTCTCCCATTGTGTCAAACTGACCTCAAAATACTGGCTTGGTGAACTCCCTCCCTATCTTCTATATTCCATCTCTACCCCCTCACCCCCTTCCCACTCCCTCCAATCATATGATTCTCGCACTCTTGTGGTCCCCGACCATAACACCCTCATCGACCAGTCTGGATTTGCCTATTGCTTTCCTAAAATCTGGAACTCCCTTCACCCTCAAATACGCCACTCCTCCTCTACATACACCCTTTGCACTGCCCTCTACAACTACCTATCCATCTTCTAGTTGTTCTGCTACAATTGGCCAGTCTGGATTTGCCTATTGCTTTCCTAAAATCTGGAACTCCCTTTCCCCTCAAATACACCACTCCTCCTCTACATACTGCCTTTGTACTGCCCTCCACAACTATTTATCTTCTAGTTGTTCTTGATACAATCCTCCCTAAACTCCCCCACTCTTGTCTAGGTTCTAACTCCTTATCAACCCCCCCATCTGTTCTCCTCATCTCTCCTAGTCCTACGCACTCCCTAGCTCCCCTTTTATTTTTCTCACCCCCTCCACCTCTCCCTCTACTCCTTTCTCTCCCTCCCTCCCCAGTTTTTGCCTACTCCCTTTCTCCCTGCTGAGACCATACCCAACCTATTGGGAAATGGTTTTGTCTTCCTTCCTTCCTTCCTTCCCCACTCCCCCAACTCCTTATTTAGCCTTCTCTCCTCTTCCCACCCCCTCCATTCCCTCGCACTTAGTTGCTAGACTGTGCCTCAATGCACTTAGTTACTAGTCTTAATCATAATGCACTTTGAACTTTATAGTACCTCAAGGTATTCCTGCATTTTTGTACTGTCTGTATTGATGTATTCTAATACTGTATCCATAATTGCTGTATGCAATTCAATGTTTATGTTCACAATGTCTTGTATTGCTGTATTCCAGCCATGTACATTCCTGCTTAGTGTTTTCCCCCAACCTTCTGTACCTTCCCCAGGTTGCACCGGGAGATGAGCAACTTGTTGTTCAGTGTGCCTTCCTGGTGAAATATTTCAATACATAAAAAATAAATAAACCATCCTCCCCCACTGTTCCAACAATCTCCTCCACATAGTCTTTCAAACTCCCCTCTAATGTAAGGTCAATCGAATCATCCATACTCCTGGCCCCAGCTGCTCCCTTAACCTCTTGTCCAGGTGGTCATTTTGCCCCCTTGCCAGTGTCCTCTACTGGCACCTTCCTCTCCTTGGTCACCTTCTTCCTGGGTTCCACCTTCCCTTTAGCCACCTCCAACATAGCCTGGACCTCATAGAAACATAGAAACATAGAATTTGACGGCAGATAAGGACCGCTTGGCCCACCCAGTCTGCCCATTTCCCTGCCTACTGGATAAGCTGCAGATCCTAGTTAACCAGCAGCCTACTTCTTCCTACCCCCATCCCCTAGAATTGCCTTATGACTGTCCCATGCATGCTTGAATTCCACCACTGTTTTTGACTCCACGCCTCCTCCAGAAGGGCGCTCCATGCATCCACAACCCTCTGTGAAAAAATACTTCCTAAATTACCTCTGAGCTGCCCCCTCTATCTTCAAATTGTGCCCCTTGTTCTTGCTCACCTCTTTTTTTGAAAGATGCTACCCTCTTGGACTTTGTTGATTCCCTTGAGGTACTTGAAAGTTTCTATCATGTCCCCCCTCTCTCTCCTTTCCTCAAGGCTATACATATTAAGCTCCTTTAGCCTCTCTTCATATGTCTTCTGGTGCAGACCCTGCACCATTTTAGTTGCCCTCCTCTGGACAGCTTCCATCCTGTCTATGTCTTTGCAAGACTGGGTCTCCAGAACTGCATGCATTACTCCAGATGGGGTCTGACCAGCTGTCTGTACAGAGGGACAATAACTTCCTGTTTTATACTGGTGATGCCTCTCCTATGCATCCCAATATCCCCAGCCCTCATTGCTGCCCTCTCACATTGCTTGCCCACCTTTAGGTCATCTGATATGACTACCCCAGGTCCCTTTCCATTTTTGTTGTTGTTAGTATCTCACCCCCCTTGTGTACTCTTCCCCTGGGTTTTTGTTTCCCAGGTGCATTACCCTGCACTTCTTAGCATTGAATCTAAGCTGCCATACATTTGACCATTCCTCTAACCTTGCCAAGTCCCTTTTCATCCTTTCCACCCCACCTTGTGCATCAACTCTGTTGCAGATCTTTGTGTCATCTGCAAAGAGACGTACTTTTCCTTCAGTCCCTCTGCAATGTCGCTTATAAAGACATTGAAGAGGACTGGTCTAATACTGAACCTCATGTGGTACCCCACTAGTAACCCCTTTCATCAGAGTGGACTCCATTTACTATTACTCTCTGTGTCCTATTTTCCAGCCAATTTTTACCCAGGCTGTCATCTTGGGACCCACTCCCAGGCTAGCTAACTTATATTAATCTTTTGTGGGACTGTGTCAAATGCCTTGCTAAAGTCTAGGTAGGCCATGTCCACAGCCCCTCCCATATCTACTACTTTGGTCACCCAGTCAAAGAAATCTATCAGATTTGTCTGGCATGACCTTCCTGCTGTGAATCCATGCTGCCTTGGGTCCTGTGCCCTCTAGTCTCTAGATACTGACAATTCTTTCCTTCAGAAGTGATTCCATCATTTCCCTACCACTGAGGTTAAACTAACAGGTCTGTAGTTTCCTGCTTCTGCCTTGCTCCCACTTTTGTGAAGGGGAATCACATCTGCCCTCCTCCAGTCCTCGGGTACCACCCCATCCTCCCATGATTTGTTAAAAAGGGTAGTCAGTGGTGTCACTAATTCTACCCTTAGTTCTTTTAGAATTCTGGGATGAATCCCATCAGGCCCCACTGCTTTGTCCACCTTCAGTTTTAAGAGTTCTTTCAGAACCCTTTCTTCTGTAAATGGGCTGGTATCAACTTCTATATCCAGTGTGTTTCTACTGTTTGCTCTAGGTATCCCCACCTTCCTTTGTAAATACTGAGCAAAAATATTTGTTTAGTGTCTCTGCCTTTTCACAGTCTCCTCTCTACCTCCCCCCATTAAGCCTCACTATCCCTCCCTTGGTCTTCCTTCGCTCCCTGATGTACCTATAAAAGGTTTTATCCCCCTTCTTAACTGAGTTGGCTATCTTTCCCTCGGTTTCTGCCTTTGCTGTTCTGACTGCCTTCCCAGCTTCCTTTTGCTTTAACTGATACAGTTCTCTGTCATGCTCCTTCTGTGATTCCTTGTACTTCCTGAAAGCTTTCTTTTTCTCTTGAACCTTCACTGCCACTTCCTTTGAGAACCATAGTGGTTTCTTACGCCGTTTAGTTTTGTTTATTTGCTTCACACAAAGGCTTGTTGCCTCTGTGATGGCAGTTTTTATTATTCCCCATTGTTCTTCCACCCCTCCTTCCTGCCCATTTGCTAGTGCATTCCTTAGGCATTTACCCATTTTGGCAAAGTCGGCCCTCCTAAAGTCCAGTACCTTTGCCTTTGTATGGCTTGACTCTATTGCTGTGTTTATTGAGAACTATACTGTTCGATGGTCGCTAGTTCCCAAATGGCTACCAACTTCTACATCTGTGATCCTCTCTTCATCTCCATTTGAGAGAACCAGGTCTAAGATTGGTCCTCTTGAGTGGACTCCAATACTAGTTGTCTAAGGCTTGCCCCTGTAGAGCATCTAGAATAACCCCACTCTTCAAGTGGCTATGCAACTGCACTCCAGTTAACATCTGGCATATTCAGATCACCCATCAGCAATATCTCCCTTTTTTGCCATACTAAGTATACTTTCTATCATTTCCTTGTCCATTTCTCCCCTGAGGAAAGTCTGTATCAACCCTGTGCGGATTGTGGTGCCATTGCCGGTCTCCAAATTTACCCACAGTGCTTCTTCTCCTCCCTGTTTTCTCTTTTGTTCTGTTACTTTGATTCCTTCCCTTATGTAAAGAGCTACTCCTCCTCCTCTTTTACCCTCTCTGTCTCTCCTGTAGATAGTGTATCCTGGTATGTTTACGTCCCAGTCATGGTTTTGTGCGAACCATGTTTCTGTGACTGCCACGATATCCAGATGTTCCTCCTCCTCCATCAAGGCCACTAATTCAGGAAGCTTGTTACTCAGACTACGTGCATTGGTACTCATTGATTTCCATTTTTTGATGGCTTTACTTTCTGTTGCAGCATCCCTCACAGACCTTTCTACCTCGGTCTTTTTCCCATTTAGTACCCTGTTTTGTAGGGAGAGGCTGGGATTTTCCTGCTGCTTATCAGTGCCTCCCCCTTGACTAGTTTAAAAGCTTGCCAATGAAGCATTTAAACCGATTGTTCAAAAGACTTGTTCCTTCCTGGACAGATGCAGACCATCCTGCCAGTATAGGCTGGTGTCCTCCAGGTGGAACCCCAGTCCCCAATGAAGCCAAACCCTGTGCTCCACACCATTTTTCAACCACTCATTAAACTGCATGGTGCAAAGTACCCTTGCCTCACTCATGCCATTTACAGGCAGCACCTCTGAGAAGGATACTGTGTGTGCTACTTGTCTTAGGCCCCTTCCCAGTTCTACAAAGTCCTTCTGCACTGCTCTAATCTCATGTTGAGCCAAGTCATTTGTCCCTAGGTGGACAATGACGTCCAGCTCAGACTCCCGTGCAGCTGTTCCCGTGATCCTGAGGATGCGCTTCCTATCCCTCCAAGCCATGACTCCAGGCAGGCACCTTACTTCAGTTTTCCCAGCTCCCCCCAGTTCTATCCCCCTAATAATTGAGTCTCCCACCAGGAGCTGCTTCCTTTCCTTGTGGCATCCTCTGCCTCCTTCCTGTGGGCCTCCCTTGTGACAGGTGTCCTCAGCCTCCTTAATCTCCTCTGTGGGTGCATCCATAGGGGAGCTGTGCCCCCCCAGAATGGTGTATGGATTGTGGAGTGGAACAACTGACTGGGTGTGCCTCTGTTCCACCCTCCTCACCCTCCCTGAGCCCACTGTGGTCCAACTGCTTTGCTTTCTTTGCAACCTCTGAGGTAGTGGTGGTGGCTGTGGTGCTCCCTGGATGGGGGGGGGGTTCCCTTCCTACCATCCAGTCTGGCCTGGGGGAAGGTTCTCTTACTGCTGTCCAGTGTGGCCTGAAGATGGGCAACTTCCTCCCTCAGGACAGAGAGTTGTCTGCAAATAGGGCAGCATCTCAGCCTCCAGAAAGACTCCCGGAAGACTGCTGCCCCACAGCCATTACATTGCACTACTCCCCACATGATTATGTACTTTTTTTTGTGTGTGTATGTGCTTGTGTGTGTGATTGGTTTGTTATATAGAGATATATATATATTATACAATGTGTATGCATATATTTTCAGTGCTGTGTGCTAGAGAGGATATGACATTGATATGCACCTTGCACTCTTGAGGAAATGATGTCAGAACCCCAGATATAAGGAACTATTTCCAGGGGTGGGTGGGGTGAGGGGTGGAAGGTTGGGCCTAAACTGTGCCCTCACAAAACAATCAGCTAAGAGCTCTGACCCACTGCTGCGATGAGTGCCTTCCTGTCTGCAAGATACTATACACAATAATTTGACAGAGAAAATCCCCTGCTAATCAAACAGAGAAAAATCCAGACATCCAAGTCAGACACAGGTAAACCTCCCCAGCCCCAAAACAGCCTGTTGGTTTGTGTTCTGAAAGCAGTCAGCCCCAAAATAAGTCAGCTGTGCTTTAAACTTTTCCTGCACTGAAAATCTTAAGAATTGTAACAAGACTGTCTTTTCCTGATAATTGTAAATTCCTTATTTCACCTTTCAGTTAGAAGCAGCCTCCACCTGCAGTATATCTGCTACAAACCAAAGACAATTGAAAGGTTCCCCTCCCTCTGTTGTGAGCACAACTTGCTTTCTTGCAAATCCTATGTTCAGTATTGCAGCTCCCAACAAGAGATAGTTTGACTAGGAAAATATTAGCTGTTCTGATAAGTTTGCTTAAACACTTGCTTATAATACTATTGTTCTCAGGTCTGTTACCCAAGCTATTGGCTGATTAAGTCTCTGTGATGTAATCACTTCCTGAGAAAGTTTGGAATTGCCTGTTAAGGCAAACAAAGATAAACACAGAAAACAGTTTACTGTCTGGGTCAAATACACAACCTGTACCTGCACTTATTTCAGGATTTGTGACAAATGTTTCACCCAGAGTTTAAACTCTTCCTGCACTGAAAAAAGGACGAACCTCCTTCGTCATTTACATAGCCTGCTGTACTGGATCCTCCTTGGGGCCTGCTCCTGATGTTCCTGGACTCTTCCCCTTCTGTTTATTTGGTGCCATGCCTACCAAATTCCAAAAGAAGAAACATACAATAGCATAAACCGCTCACCACCCCTCAGTGCCTGATACCTGTAAAAATGTATCTTCTAGACCTGTATCTTACCTCTCCTCTTAGTTTCTTTTTTTTTGCTCCTGCTGTTTAAGTCTAAAACGGGTCATATTCAAATAGTACTCTTTAATCAAAGTGACAGAGAGATATCCCCCACTGAAGGTCAGATTCTCTCTATTTAAGCCTTTGAATACTTTAAGTTAGTGTGTGACTGGCATATATTCTACTGTAACTAGAGGCTAAACAGCACTTTGAAATGAACCACGTGAATATCCCTATCTGCATGAAGTTAAGCAAACCCTAAAAATGAGTTCAAAATACATGTCTCCTCCCTGTAGACTTAGTAAATGAAATTTGCATTGGATTAGTAGAAATAGATTTGGACAACTAAAAAAGCAATCACACACCAGCATTCTGTATAATCTCTCCTAACTCAGAGTTCTGTACTTCAGTTTTTCAAGATAACTGAATTATAATCTGTCAGTGTTAAAACTAGCACCACAAACCAAGATAGGCAGATTCAGTTGGTGGAACAGAATGCAGCAGGCATCCCTTGAAACTGTGTTTTGAGTCTCAGGCCTGCGTGGCAATTTGAGTCCTAAGGAAAGAAACCACAGTACCCAGAACAGAGAAAAAGATCTGTTAGACTATAGTCTAAAGTACTTCTTGCTAAAAGAGTTCAACCAAGGTGACAATGCTCACAGTTACAATACAGAATTCAGAAAACAAGCAAAATCAGGCACAATGCCTGCAAGATACCACATATAGAGTGGACTTTGCTTTAAATTAGGGATGGCCTTCCAGTTGGGTAGATGGATTGGGTAGCTCAGGTATCAGTGATTTTTGGCTGGTTGGGGTAGTTTGGGTTATTCACTAGCCTACCTGATATAACAGTGTACTTCATGGGTCGGGTAGTTTGAGATGGGTAGCATGCTACCATGCTCAATTACACCATTACCTGAGGACCCCCTCCCTACCTCCAGTCATATGAAAAGAAAAATATTACTTTCCCTGGGCTCGAATGAACCCCCTTCTCATATCCGATCTGCCCTTATTAATAAATCACTTTCTCTGGTGTTCTAGCAGAGCCCATTCCCTAACCACGATCTTCCCAAAAATATCACTTTCCTTGGTGGTCTAGCAGACCCCTTCCCTATCCCCAATCTGCCTTTATTAATTAATTACTTTCCCTGGTGGCCTGGCAGACCCCCCTTCACTATCCCTGATCTGCCTGAAAATATAACTTTCCCTGATGGTCCAGCGGATCCCCTTTCCTATCCCTGCTCTGCCATTACTAATAAATAACTTTTCCTGGTGGTCTAGCAGACCCTCACTCCCCACCCCGGCAGGCAGTGCCCCTCACCCCACCCCAACCCTCAGCAGGTGACAGGCACTGCCCTCCTCTCTCCACCATGGCTGGCTGCCCAACTGAGCTTGAATGAATGAGTGTGTACTTGTACAAGCATGCACTCATTCATTGCCTGCTCACACTCATTCATTGAGCTCTGTCAGTGGTGCAGACAAGAGTGAAGGGCTGTTCTGGTCACCAGTGGGGAGCCAGATGGGGTAACAGCATGGAGGACCCCTTGGGGGTGACACCACATTGTCCCCCCATCTTGCCTCCACTGCTGGTGACCAGAACAGCCCTCTACACTTGTCTGCACCAGTGACAGAGCTGTCACTGAATGAACCGGAGGTGGCCTGCCAATGAATGAGAACATGCATGTACAAGTACGCACTCATTCATGAACAACTCAGTCTGCTGACTGGCCGTGGTGGAGAGCAGAAGACTTTTCTGGTCACCGGCTAGGGGACAGGGTGGGGAGCTAATACCTGGTGGGGTGGGGGTCTGCTAGACCACCAGGGAAAGTGATTTATTAATAAGTGCTGATCAGGGACAGGGAGGGGGATCCACTAGGCCACCAGGTAAAGTGATATTTTTGGGCAGATGGGTATTCGGAAGGGGAGTCCATTAGACCACCAGGAAAAGTGATATGAGCAGATCGGGGATAGGGAGGGGGGTCTACTAGACCACCAAGGAAAGTGATTTATCAATAAGGGCAGATCAGGAATAGGGAGGGGGGTCTGCTAGACCACCAGTAAAGTAATATTTTCAGGCAGATTGGGGATGGGGGGTCCATTAGACCACCAGGGAAAGTGATATGGGCAGATCACAGATTGGGAGGGGGTCCACTAAATCACCAAAGAAAGTGATGTATTGTTTTTGTTGTGGTCAGGGTTGGGTAATTACATTGTAGAACAGGTCGGGTAGTGACTACCCAACCTGACCCAAGTATTCAGTTTTTATCCAGGAATTTTTCAGGTACTTTAGAGGTACCTGTAGGTAGTCTCGAGGCTCATTTATTTTAGTACCTGCCCATCCCTAAATACTGTTTTATTGCATACATAAATTATTCCACAGATACATTGGGCAGCTACTTGATGTGGGTTTTCAGTCTGTTGACTAACTTCTTTATGCATCAAAATAGTAGCACCCATTATGAGCGTGTATTATTGAGCACTTCAGTTTGAGCGACTCAATAATACTGCTCACACTGAAAGCAAGTGCTGAATTAGATCGCTATATCCCGTAGAGTGAGTATAACAAGGAGCTATACTCCCTAGTACAGGATATAGGATCCTGTGTGGCTGATTCCCACTTAGCTGGCCACATAGCATAGTGGTATACACCACTGTTTGTGATGCCAGCAGACCTGGGTTTAGGTCTGGCTTTGGATAGAATTTTTTTTTGTAAAAAAAAATAATAACTTGGCCCTTGGTCAGCATCCCCCTTGGAGTTGATTATTTTAGTTTGGGGGTGCAGGGGCTTCCCCCCACAAAGGGGGAGTGCGGGTGGCATAGCCCCCCCTCATAAACATAGTTGCTGTCTTTGCAGATTTTATGTATTGTAGCGACCATTGCTATTTGTGACCATCGCTACAATATCAGGCGCCCTTTTGACCATGGGCTATTTTGTGGTCACTTTATGTGATGGGCAGTCTTTCAGACTCGCCTTTATCACATACATCCAATAAAACAACACTTAAACCGCTCTCAGTTCAATACCTGGTATGTGCTAGGTGTTCTGCCTGGTTTTGTTTTTTTCCATAGTCTAGAGACCAGAGAGGTTCTTCTTTCAGAAATCATAACTGATTAACTGTTTCTGATTTGCATTTTCCTAGTGTGTGTTATCCCCTTTGTATTCTTCTTTATACTCTGTAATTTAGTAGTTTAAACATTAACATTCTTGTAATTAATGGATACCTCAAAATAATACAGCATGTTAGAAAAGCATACAAAAATATCTTGGTCATACCATCTTTTGAAAGTGGTAATACCATCATTTCTGTGCCATAATACTATTGTTCAGAGCCCATAATACTATTTTTCAGTGCTCTGAATTATAGTATTATCACAGAAACAGAACAATGCAAGCACATAAATGGCTCATGCAGAGAGGAAGCGATTTTCACTGTAACCATAACGGACAGTAAAAGCTGACTCGCCCCTCTCTGAAAACAAAAGAAATATCACCTGAAGCCATCCATAGTAAGGGGCAAACAGCTAATGGTCTGTCTGCCCACTCCAGTTTCTGCCCTTCTGAAGACCATAGCTCTCTCAGTCCTTTCACATAGATGTGCAGCCATTTTTCCAACATAATTATTCAAAGAAAAACCTATCAACGGAAACACACATTGGGTGCTTCAGATGCGTCTTGATGTTCTAGTGTCTATAACAATGCCTGCCAAGCAGTTCGACTTCAAGAGACCTGCATAGACACTTCACCACCCACGCAGCTTTGCACCACAGTTCTACAGAACACTGAACACTCCTTGGATCCATATGTTACAAAAAATAACAGATGGTGGACTGTGATTACTTTGCTTTAATACCATCTTGAGGTTCTGGGGACATGGGAACCTATCAATGGTATTATAGCTTTGGAAAACACAGTCCCCTCTCTGTTATTCTATTTATATTTAATATTCAATTATACTATATAAAAAAGTAAGAAAATTCTTGGAAAAAAACTGCATTAATGCACAAATTAGGGTAATTTAATGCCACAAAAGTAAGAAAATGTGACGTTAGGGTTTTGCACCCTGACATTCCCCAACCCCCCAAAAGAAGCAGTCTTCCTTGGGGGTTGTCAACCCTAATGACCACCCCATTCCAGAAGCAAACAACATCACAGATGATCTACTTTCTTCATGCAAGGCCCAGAGGGTGGAGTGGTGAGCACTAGGATTAACAAATCCCAAGGAAGACCCCACCACTAATTTGCCAAGAATCCAGAGACCCCAAACCCTAAGGATTTTTCCTTTTGCTGATTGGGGGGGTAGGAAGATGTTAGGGTGGAAACCCTAACACCACATTTCCCTACTTTTGTGGTATTGAATTACCTAACTGGTGCATTAATGCGGTTCTTGGGCCAGATTCTAGAAGGGGGTGGAAGTTGCCACCAAATGTAACTTGCATCACCAGCAACTGTGACATTGAACCTAGGCCCTATTCTAGAAGGGGCAGGATCTCTGCAGCTAAGTCCTGTGACTTGTGACATGCGGCCAGGTATGCCGAACTGCAGGTGCACCTGGTGAGCATGTATGGCTTTCAACTGCTTATGAATCGCAAGTGCCCACCACATCCAGCTAGCCTCAATAGGTGCCCCACAGGGCTGCCCACATCAACTTCCCCCAGGTGTACATGTAAAGCCCCTATAGCCGCCCACCCCCCCAAAACCTAGCAGTTACTGCCTGCAGGGCTGCCCATACCAACTGCCCTGAATCCCTGTAAGTAATGACCAGCAGGGCTTCCACACCCCCAGTCCCCAAAGTGTGCAAATGGAGCCCTGCAGGGCTGCCCACACCACCAGCACCCCAACTCCCCCATTGTAAAACATCCCGCAGGGCAGCGCTGTCATCCCCTCACCCATGTCCCGACCTTCAAGTCACCGGCCACAAATTCTGCAAATAACCTGACAAGCCCTGGTAGTCTGGTGGCCTCCACCCAGCTATGCCAGCCCACCCAGCACCCCTCAACCTGTCCCCAGCCATCAACTGGCACAGCTCACCTCTCACCTCCATGGCCAGCCACCAACTGAGTTATGTAGGAGCGCTACTGGAAAGACACACTCAGATATTAATTTCTGAGCATGTCTTTCCAGTAGCGCTCCTACATAACTCAGTCGGTGGTTGGCCGTAAAGGTGAGAGGTGGGATGTGCCAGTTGCTGGCTGGGGATGGGTGGGGAGTTGCTAAGTGGGCTGGCATGGCTGTGTGGAAGGCCACTAAACTACCAGGGCTTGTCAGGTTATTTGCCACATTTGTGGCCAGCAACTCGGGGGTTAGGGCAAAGGTGGAGGGATGACAGCGCTGTCTTGCAGGGCATTTTACAATGGAGGATTCAGGATGCTGGGGGTGTGGGCAGCCATGTGGGGCATTTAAAAAATGCATGGGGCAGTTGGTGTGGGAAGTCCTCTGGGGCCATTACTGTATGGGGGGCATGTACAGTATGGTGATCAGGTAGGATCGTGCATGATGCCCTGTGGGGCAACAACAGGGGTGCTCTAGGGGGGCACATGGACTGGGTTCTATAGGTTCTACAGGACCCTCAGAAGACAGATGTAAGTTACACCAGTTAAATGCAGGTGTAACTTACATTGCCAGTTCTTCTCCAGGGGTTCGTGTTGAATCCCAACATTGGGGACTTTGTTGCTGCCCTTCTGGAATGGGTGCAACTGCTGCTGTAAACCCCCTAGCATCATGTCACAGTGGGTTTATGGCGCAACTGCCATGTAACAGCTGTACGGCACAAGTGGCCTGTGATATGTCACAGGCCACTTTGTAGAATAGCACAAGTCGCAACTGCTGGCATATGTTGTTACTTGCGCCATTCTACTTGGTGCAAGTGCTGTTACGCCAGGCATAACCTTTCTAGTATTGAGGCCCTTGACTGCAAAGAATGTCCTTACTTTTTTACATACTATAATCACAACCACATTCCTGTGGGAGCACAGGGTCTGAAGGGCCCTGCTCTGCCTTCGCTCCATAGATGTGTACATGTATGTTACCATGGAAGAGCAGGGCCCTCTGGGCCCTGCATTTGCATTTCAGCCAACATAGCAACTAAATTGTCAGCTTAGTCTTGTTCTTATTCCACCTCACGAATGCCATACTGAGAATTTTCAAATCCTTGCTGAAATTTCATTCCATGCCACTACAAAGTCATTCCAAGCCACAGGTGCGAAAACACATTTTTGCCAGGATTTGAAAAATTACAGCTGTCACATTCAAGCGGTGGTGTAAAAAAATGGCCATGTAAAAATGTGGGGTCAGAATAATTAAAATTACCAATGTTACAAGTGAGTGCAGTAAAATTTCAATGTATGTGCATAAATATGCAATTTTTACATATTTTGACCCCAGATTTTCAACGTAGCCTTCTTGTGTCCCTACCTCATAATTATGGGTGGTGACTATTTTCCAATCTCACCTCAAAGTTGATTTCACTAAGGCGACCATGAAATCACCTTTTGGGTTGGATTTGCAGAATTCCACTGCCATTGTTCATGAGGTGGGGTCTCCAAATGTTATGCATCAAAGTTAAAAACCCCATTGAAATACACCGAACTGCACTTACCTTAGTTTCTCACATTACAGTTGGCGGTTCCAGCAGCAAGACATGTCTTCCATGGGAGAGTGGATCTTCACCCTGTGACCTGTTCAGATGAGTGAGGGTGTGTGGGGGGGTGTACAGGAGGTGTGGGGGTGGGTGCTGAGTGGGAGGTGGGGAAGCAGATCAGTGAGGCACCATTTTCTTTTTTGCAGGTTTACAAAAACAACATTGAGGAACAGTTTTCTTTATTTAGATAGGGACAATGATCAGAGGGTGGGGTGCCACTAGACACCAGGGAAGGATGACAAAACAGTGGGGATGGTGATTGGAAGGTGCCACTGGACACTAAGAAAAGGTGACTAAACAACAGTGATGGTGATCAGAGGGTGGGGGGTGCCGCTAGGTACTAGGCAAAGACAACAAAAGAACAGACACAGTGATTATGGGTTGGGGTGCTGCTTGACACTGTTCTCACTGCAGCCCACAGCATGGGTTCCAACTGCAGCTGCAGAAGTCAACAAAGTCTCATTCTTCTCATGCAGAAAATGCGGGTGAATGGCTCTTCTTGCTAAGCTGGGCACCTGCAACTTTGAGTGCCAGAAAAGGTATTTCTGGCTCTTATTGTAAAAAACAAACATCAGAATCTAGCTAAATGGGGCCAATTTAGCTAGGTCTCTGTGTTTTTTTAAATGCCAGCATTTTTATGTATTTTCCATGCTTGTTAGTTCATGGAGAAAAGCAAGAAGGTGGCAGTTCTCATGACACAAAAAAATGTTTGATGCTGTGCCAAGCAAGTGGCGAGAAACCAAAAAAAGGTCATGTAACATCAAATTTTTTATTTCTCACCAGAAAGGTAAAATTGAGTTTCCCTCATGAATACAGTTCTTACTAGACAACTTTATCATTGGCAGAAAACCTGTTCTGGGTGTTTAACACACTGGAGAACAACAAGTCTGTCCCAACTAAAGTCACTCAAAGATGCATGTGACTTTGGGATATAAATCAATATGACAGTCATAGGAGCCAACTTCAGGGGAGCTATGGAGGCTATGCCACCCACAAAATTTCCTGCTAGTATTTTATGAAGAAGATGCAAACATACAAAGGAGCCAGTAGAAGAAGGCTATTTGGTCTATCAAGTCTGTTCATATTGCAGGGTCCACAGCTTGAGCTAATGTCCCTGCCCTCCCTCTCCACTTCTCCCATCCTCCCTACCCATGATCCTTACCTTCCCCCATGCCTATCCCATCCTCTCTTAAAGCTTCCCACTGTCTTCAACGAGATTTTGTTGACAGTGAGGTCATCGTATTTGTTTGCCATCACCCTTTCATTCAAAAAACAAAAAGCTGGGTCCTAGAACAATGACTTTCCTCTTCAACAATGAATTGTAGGGCTTAAAAGGTGACAGACAATTCAGCTATAGCACATGGCTGTGGACAGAGCACATGAGCACAATGCAAAGGAAATATGATTATTTATTTATTCTAGCTATTACGCTCATCTTCTATGAAAATTGCATAACCAGAAATGAAAAGCATTATTGTTCAAACTGCATTTTAATCTTCTCTTACTGAAAACAGCAATCCTGTTCATATAGATACCAAATTCAGTACTCTGGATTAAACAGTCTGCTGGAATGGGTCGAAGAAGCTGACCAGCACCTGGGAGTGAAGGAGTTTTGCCTAAAGATGTAAAGCAGTTGACAACCTCAGCAAACAAGAAACAACAAAATCAGCAATGTAATGTAGTCCTCCTAGTAGCCATGCAGGCAATGGACAAAAAATTAGAGAACTTTACCTACAAAATGCTGGTATTTAATTCATGAGTTGAAGCTGACGAGCATGAAGCCAAGACAGCAACTGAAGTGGCAGATAGATCCTTGATCACATCTGCTGGTCTCATGAAGGAGAACGCTCTACTACTGAGACGACTTGAAAATTTGGAGAACAGGGTCAGAGCATCAAATATCAGTATCAAGAGGGTGCAGAAGGGACATGCTGACTAACTTTTTCTTCACCTATCTCCCCAAGATCCACCAACTGTCATAAAGATTAATGGTGCAATAGGCTACTGCATCACCCTGTGTCCCCCGTACAACATACTGTAGCATTAGGATGGCGGAGAACTCAGAAAGTTTTGATGGAACTGGGTTCAGGGTTAGATTAAGATGGAGTGCTTTAGGAGGCAAAGCAAAAATGTCTATTACTCTGTAATGAATTGGAAATTCACATATTCCCAGATGTGAGTTTTGCCACCTGTCCATGCAAGAAGGCATTAGAAGGGGCATGAGAAAGGCTTCATCATTTGGGCATTCATCATCTCCTATTAATGACAGTGAGTCATAAAGTCACAGATGGAGGGAAAATGTTTCAGTTTGCAGATCTAACAGATGGTACAAAAACGTGGTAGCCCCTGACATGGGCATTGGCAATTGAGCACTTGCAATAACTGTGACTCATTCCTGGTACATGTCAATGGGGCTACCACTGAGGAAGAGTGACCAGATGGGGGAGGTGGGCACAGATAATGACAGGACATCACTATACATATACATACATGGTGGGGGAGTGAGCGTGATGGGAGGGAGGGTCAGCCTGGCGTGGTCGGCATGGGGCTGCCGAGCTGGCCTCGTAGTGTGGTGGGTGGTTGGCAGCCTAATGCTGCGAGAGTTCCGGGTTTGTGTCTGGGTGCACTTACATTTTTGTGCGTCCGGCCCGAGAATTTTAAAATCTAACTTTGAGCTATCATCCTATGTGTTTCAGTACAGTTAATTATATTGGAATATAATAAACCCAGTCAGACATTAATCTTTTTTTATAATATATTCTACATGTATATCATGGGATACTGTGCTATCCAGATACAGACCAAAGAATTTGAAAAAGTCCACCTGTTCAATCACAGCTCCTACCACCATACATAATATTCATTTGACACCCTTAAAAAATTCCTCCTTGAATTCCCAAAGATCATTTATTTAATCTTTTTCACATTCAAAACACATTACTTTCATTAAACCAATTTTGTAATTTAGAGTAATATTAAAGTCTTCTTGCAAAAGAATTGATACAGCAGATATACAATTCATTCCTATAGCTACCACAGCCTCTTCAGCATAAAGAATTATTTTATAGTTTTGACAAATGAAGGGAAGATTATTCTAAAACGAACTAAATAATATTGGTCCCAGAATGGAACCTAACAGACCCCTAAGCTAACTGTCCTTAAAGAAAAGGTAACATCCTTAATTTTAACAGTCTGCATCCTTTCCTCCAAATGTTCAGCCTTTCTAATACTAATGTATTGCTTACAAAGTCAAAGGGCTTGGTTAAAATGTACTATTGTCAACCATGAGAAAAACTAGGCCTCAATTAAACATAGACATAGAAACACAGAATTTGACTGCAGATAAGGACTGCTTAGCCCACCTAGTCTGCTCATTTCCCTACCTGATGGATAAGCTGCAGATTCTAGTTAATCAACAGCTTACTTCCTCCTACCCCCACTAGAATTGCCTTATGCCTGTCCCATGCATTCTTGAATTCTCCCATGGTTTCTGACTCCACAACCTCCTCAGGAAGGCTGTTCCATGTATCCACAACCCTCTCTGTGAAAAAATACTTTCTAACATAAGCTTACAAATAAGGTTCAGAAATTGCAATTACTCATGTATAACAGCTTTGTTTTTGATTTGATGATTTTCAAAAAAATTTCTCAGACTGTTTCAAACCAGTCAGTGTAATCTTGAGTGAGTGCTGATGTAATTCAGGCAACAACTGTGTTATTTTCCTCAAGGTAGGGTTACCACCTGTCCTGATTTTCGTAGGACAGTCCTGATTTGGCCAGCTGTGTCCTGCAAAAAAACATGAAAAATACTACATGTCCTGATTTTATAGCAGAAAAAAATAATTTCTATCTTTCCACTTAATGATGTAGAAAACTATAATACCTTAACTAAAGTACCTTAAAATGATAAGAAACAATAGAAGCAACCAAGGAACTATAATACTTAGCCTTAATTCTGATTATATAGAGAAAACAAGTCTGTTGCTTTGGTCGAGGTTGCGTACTGTCTTGCGAAAAATCATGTTTCAGTAAGAAATGTCCCACTTTGCGCTTCTTAAAAGGTGGTAACCCTACCTCAAGGTCCTGGCAGCCTAGTACACAGAGTATATCAAATTGTGGAATAGCAAAAATCAGTCTTTGCTACCAGTTTTCTGATTGGGTTTAAATTAATGGACAGGGGCATATCTACAAGGGTGCAGGGGGTGCAGTCGCACCTGTGCCCATGAGGTTTGAGGGTCTCAAATCATAATTTTGATGTCTATTCAAAACAAGGGGGCCCTATAACATACCCTTGCACCCAGGCCCTCTGAGAATTTGCTGCGCTACTGTTAATGGACATACCAGTATGACAAATGGTAAACACAGTATCTGGCAAGTTCCCCTACATTGATCACCAAACTTCTGAACACCAAATCAATCCCCCCAAAAACCAAAACTTCTTATACTCTTAAAATGTTAATTTTGTTTTCCAGTGTTCTCTTTCCAGCTCTGTATGCAGTAACCACAATTCCCTCGTTATATATTTTTCTCAGATTCACTCACACTGCTGAGGTTCCACAGTACTTCCAAAAAGTGTACTACTGCCCCAGTACCTTCCCCACATTTATAATCCAATAAAATGTACACTGCTATCCTAACCCTCCCTTGTGGTTATTCCAAAATATGCCAGCACAAAAACATGCCCACACACTTCTCCCAACTTTCTATCTCTGCCTTGGACTACTGTCATAATCTAGCCCCGCCCCCTCCCACATACCTCATGAATAGGGTATCCCATCAATTGAGTGCGAGAATGACAGCAGCAGAATGTGGATGGCATGATTAGTGCGAATGTGTTCTGGGTGGTCCTGACTTCTGCACAGCAGTGATTGTGAGTGACAGGAACATGGGGCCTTAACTCTGGTCCTCCCCACAACGTGTGCAGGGTGGGGAGTGTCTGTATTAATTTGAGAGGGGCACGGTGTGAAGCCCCCCTGTAATGGGGAAAACATGTGGTGCAACCAACCAGGTGTGTGACGCAATTGCCTGTTGCGCACCTTACTGTCCACCATTTTGCTGGATTTTGCTTTTCTGTGGACAATTTGTTTTCACCCTGTTGTGTGTGACCTCCTGAAATGCATACTTACCACTACACACCTTCCTAAAATGTATACCTCTTCAACTCTCAAAAAAATTCTGCATGCCTCTTTAAATCTGCACCCACCCTTAATATTTGTTTTCCTACCCTGCACCCATCCCAGTATTCACACACTCACCCATGACACCCCTTCCAGAATTTGTTTTCTCCAACCCTACCACTCCATAACTACTGAAACGTGTACCTGCCCTGCACTGCTCCCCCAAACCGACAAACTTCTACAAGTTTGTTCCCCCACCCAACCACAAATCTTTGCCTTCTACCCATTTCCTCCCCAAAAAGTGTGCCCCTGCCCCTGGAACCTTCTAAAGTTTTACCCTACCCAATACTCTGCAAACTATTATTTATTTATTTATTTAAAAGATATATTTACCAGGAAAAACATATTTAGCCATAAAGCTCATTTCCAGATGTGTCCTGGGGAGGGGGTAAGTACGTAAAACAAGTATAACAGTGCAGTAATATGATAAAGCAATAAGACAAAGCAATGTACAGTAATATACTGTTTCATACAGGCAAACATAATAGCAATATAAATTGATTACATTAGTAGTGTGGGGGTAACCAAGCACTTGCATGCTGTAACATCAGTTACAGGACAGGGTAGGAAGTGGTCATTAAATCAGAAGGGGCAACAGGGAGGAACAACTAGAGAGGAATATGAGAGAGGAAAGAGAGGAGGAATGGTAGAGAGTTAGGAGCAGGAGAAGGGAAGAAAGGAGAGGAAGACAGGTGGAGGGATAGAAGAGAAGAGGGAGATGTAATAGGATTAGGAATAACAAGCACAGAGGTGTGGAGGGTGAAAAAGTGATGGGGATAGGATAACAAGGAGAAGAAGAGTGGAAAAGGTAGTGGGAAAGGAGGAAGTGGATGCCTGAAGAGTGGGAATAGTGTAAAGGTAGTAATGGAGGAGAGCTAGGAGGGGGTGGAAATAGAGAGAGGATTGGAGGAAGTGAGCAAGTGATGGTAGTTGTAGGAGGGGGAGAGGAAAGAAAGGGTTGAGATGGGGGAGAGGATGAGTGTAGCGGATGGAATACTTCAGTAGTGGAAAAATGGGAGGTGAGGAGTGGTGTAGGAGCTTGGGGACAGGTAGTGGATAGGGAAAGAGAAAGGGGAAGGTAGGACATTAGGCTATGGAGATCTGCAGGAGGGAAAGGTGTGGACTTGGGGTAGCGAGGAATGCGAGTGTTTGGAGAGGGCAGAGTGAAATGCTAGGGGAAGAGAGTTCCAGATATTAGGAAAGCAGGAGGAGAAGGCTTTCTGTCCAGCAAGAGATTTATGGAAGGGGAGAAGTAGGGAGCGATCCTGACATAAAGGGGTAGTGAACTCCAACCAGAATTTAGAAATGAAGGTGGTGCAGTGGGTTAGGAAGCACTCTACCAAGGGGGGGGGCAGAGTATAGAGAACAATGGTGAGTAAGGGGTCCAGTTTGGCCATGTTGGACTTAGGTGCAGCACCGTAGACAATGTCACCATAATCAAAGATGGGGAGGATCATCTTAGAGATAATAGCATGGCAAGCAGTTATAGTGATGCAGCTGTTGTTTCTACAAAGGACACTGAGCATGGGGTTGAGTTTTTTGTGAACAGCATCTATGTGCTGAGAGAAGCCATGGTGTTGGTCAAGGCAGACACCAAGGTATTTAAATGAGGGTACATTGTCAATTGCACCCCCATCTATGGTGTGGAAGGTGGAGTTGGAGAGAAGCCTAGAAAGCCTCTGCCTAGAGCCAAAGCACGTGGAAACTGTTTTCTTAGTATTTAGGGATAATTGATTTGACCTGAACTATTTTTGGATAGTGTCAAAACCAAGCTGAAGCCTGGATGTTAACTTTGAGGGAGAAGACCCAGATGTAAACAGGACAGTGTCATCTGCATACATGTGGATGGAAGCAGAAGAGCAGGCTGAGGGGTGCTCATTGAGGAATATGGAGAAGAGCAACAGGCCAAAGATGGAGCCTTGGGGCACGCCAGTATGGATTTGGGGGGAGGGGGACAGGGAATCTCCAGTTCTCACAGATTGAGTTCTTCCTTCCAGGTAGGAGCTGAACCAGTTAGTTGCTGAGTCTGTGAGACCCACGGACTTGAGTTTACCATGGAGAAGAGGGTGGGAGACAGTGTTGAAAGCTTTTGCTAGATCAACAAAGATGGCGACAGTGAGGTAGCCTTGTTCCATGCCAGTATGGTTGGAGTCAATGAGCCTGAGGAGAGGTGAGGTCATGGAGTGATGTTTGCAAAAGCCAGACTGGAAAGGGTGAAGAAAGATGAGGCGGAGTCAAAAAAGGTGGAGAGCTGAGACAGAACTATATGTTCTTGTAGTTTGGATAAGGTTGGCGGGAGATATATTGGGTGGAAGTTGCCAGGAGAGAAGTCATCACCTTTGGGGAGAGGGATGACTGTTGCATGCTTCCAGGAGTTCAGAACTGAGGAAAGAGAGAATGATAGGTTGAGAAGGGAGGAGATGGAAATGGCAATGGCAGGTGCAAAGAGGTGCAGGAACTTGTGGTCAAGCCCATCAGGGCTCCCACCTTTCCAAGGGCTGAGAGCCAAGAGGGCATTTAGAGAAGAAGATGGGATAACTGGCAGGAAAGAAAAGGGAAATAGCAGGAAGGGGGGGTCATGGGGGATGTAGGAAGTGGGGAGGTGGTGGGGAAGGCATACAGGAGTCAAGAAACACAGGTAGTGATGCAGCAGCTGAAAGCAGAGGCAACAGAAGGGAGTCAGAAATAGTGGAGTCCCCCACCTTAAGGACCAGAGAGGGGGACTAGGTAGATGGAGAGAAGAGGGCATGGATGACTTTCCAGATCTTAGAGGGGTGATTTAGATTGTTTTGGAATGAGGAGGAAAAGAACTCTTCCTTAGCTAGCCTAGTGGCCCTAGTACAAGTATTCCTCAAGGCACAGCACTTGTTAAGATTTGCCGGAGTGCCAGAGGTCTTGTAGGACTTCCAAGCTAGATCACATGCACGGAGGTAGGCCAGACGTTCAGCTAGATCCAGGGGAGGTGAGAATCTCTGAGCCTAGTTTTCTGGAGGGGTGCATACTGATCCCAGATTAGTAGGAATTTAGTGTGGAAATATTGGAGGGCTTGGTTAATATCACTGGCCATGGAGATAGAGGACCGACCAATCAGTGCAAAGCAGATCAAGATGTAATGAGGATTATTCGATTGACCTGAAGTACTCGGTTTGGATAATTTTCAGGGAGGGTGAAGTGGGGCTCTGGGGCAGTGAATTTTGCACACACAGTAAACCATGTGGTAGTCACTGAGTGCATCAGGGAGGGTACCAGTGTCAGTTATGTGGTAGAGTGAGTAGTGAGTACCCAGTCCAGTAACAAATGGTTTAGGGATAGAGAATTATGGTAAGTAGGGACAGAGATGAGTTGTGTTAGGTTCAGGGACTTAATGTTTTAACAGAGATTTGAATGAAAATTAGAAAGCTATTAACCCCCTGCCTCCATTCTCCCCAAGATTTCTACCTCTTCTCTTGTACTTCTCTGAAAATTCATTCCACAATCCACAAACTTTTTCAAACCTTTTACCCCACCTCCCACAAAAATAGCCAAATTTGCTAGATCGCCAAAAATCTGCATTCCTTCTCTTGCAGCCCCCACACAATTTAGACACGTACAGGACCACCATACCCTTCCTCAAATTAATACCCTTTGCCCCACGATATCTCAAAAGTATGTACTATACTTTCACAAACCACTCTCAACGTCTGCATCCCAGCCCTTTGACAGCAAAACAAAGTTTGGGAGGGATGCCTAATTTAGCATGGGTGCAGGTACAAATTTTAGGTGGAGTGCAAATACAAATTTGAGAGGTGTACAGGGTGCAAGTACAAATTTTATTGAGGGATACAAAGATGGAAGTGCAAATATTAATAAGTGTACTACAAATTTTGAAGGGGTACACAGGTACAAGTGCAAATTATGGGAGGGGTGTAAGTACAAATTCTGGAAGTTGTCCAGGGCCATAAGTACAAATCATTGGGAGGGGTGCAGGGGTGCAAGTACTGTACAAATCTGGGGAGTGCCCACTGATACAAGTATACATTTTAGGAGAGCTGCAGGGTACAAGTACAAATTTTAGAAAGGGTGCAAGTACACTTTTTGGGAGAGGTGCAGGGGTGCAAGTTCACATTTTGGGAGGTGCTCAGGTACAAATTTTAGGAGGGGTGCAGGGAAGCAAGTACAAATTTTGGGAAGGTTAAAGGGGTGCAAGTAAAAATTTTGGGAGGGGTGCAGAGGTACAAGATCAAATGTTGGGAGGTGCACAGTGGTGCAGGCATAAATTTTGCAGGGCTACAGAGGTGCGAATACAACTTTTATGAAGGGTGCAGGGGTAAAAGTACAAATTTTGGGAGGGTGTGCAAGTACAAATTTGGGGAGGGATGCCAGGGGCAAGTACAAATTTGAGGAAGAAAGCTGTGGTGCAAGTACAAATTTCAGGATGGGTACATGGGAACACGTGCAAACTTTGTGAGTTCAAGTTCAAATTTCAGAAGGGTTGCAGGAAAGCAAGTGCATATTTTGGAAATGGTGTAAGTGCACATTTGGAGAGGGGTGCAAATGTACATTTGGGAGGAATGCAGGGGTAAATGCATACATATGGCAGTGTGGTCGAAAGTACTAATTTTGACAGTGGATACATAGATACATAGATACACAGATACGTAGACAGTGTCAGCAGATAAGGGCCTACGGCCCACCAAGTCTGCCCATTTAAGCTTGTAAGTTCACTTAATGTTTTCCTGAAGTCTGTTGGCCTTTACCCCTGGCCTCCAGAATTCCTTTATGTCTATCTCATGCATTCTTAAATCCTATGATTGTTTCAGCCCCCACCACTTCCTCTGGCAGGGTGTTCCACTTGTCCACCAGCCGTTCTGTGAAGAAATTCTTCCTCATGTTTCCTCTGAATCGTCCTCCCTCCAGCTTCATCCCATGCTTTCTAGTCCTGAAACAATTTTTTGCTTAAAAATAGTCTATTCCTGCATGCTATTCCTCCCTGTAAGATACTTGTATGTCTCTATCATATCCCCGCTCTCCCTCCTCTCCTCTGGGGAGTACTTATTCAAGTCCTTCAACCTGTCGTCATAGGACTTGTGATGCAATCCTTGTACCATCTTTGTTGCCCTCCTCTGAACCTTCTGTAGCCTGTCAGTAGTAGCCACAGACATTGCCAGCTATTTCCAGGTATTTTGCAAAAATTCTAAAGAGTTTCTCTCTGCTGCCCGTACTGTGGAAATGGAGAAAGCAAGAGATATTTCTGGAAATATCACAGAAATTTCGGGAAATAGCTGGCAGTGTCTGTGGCTGCTACTATATGTAATTATGTAGGTAAGGTCTCCAGAACTGTATGCTGTACTCCAGGCAGGGCCTCACTAGTGTCTTCTATAGTGGAATTATGACCTCCCTTTTCCTGCTGGTGATGCCTCTGCCTATGCATCCCGGGATCCTATTTGCTTTACCTGCTACCTTGTCGCACTGTTTGCCTACCTTAAGGTCATCAGAGATGATAACCCCAAGATCTCTTTCCTGCTTGGTGCATGCTATATCCTCACCCCCCCAACTGATATATTGTGCCAGGGTTTTTGTGCCCCATATGCATTATCTTGCATTTCTATGCACTGAATTTCAGCTGCCAAACCCCTGACTATTCTTCAGGTTTCTGTAGGTCCCTTCTCATTCTGTCTACACCCTCTGGTGTGTCTACTCTGTTACAGAGCTTTGTGTCATCAACGAACAGGGAAATTCTGCCTTCTAGGTCCTGCGCAATGTCACTGATGAAGATGTTGCATAGGATCAGTCCCAGCAGTGATCCCTGTGGTACCTCACTGGTCACTCTTCCCTCTATGGAGTGACAGCCATTTACCACCACCCTCTGTGTCCTGCTGCCCAGCCAGTTACCTACCCACCACACTACTGTCCTACCCACACCCATATTCCCCAGTATGTGTAATAGTCTTCTATGTGGCACAGTGTCAAAGGTCTTACTGAAGTCCAGATAGGCCATGTCCTCTGCTCTCCTCTCATCCACCTCCCTAGTCACCCAATCGAAAAATTTAATGAGGTTGGTCTGACATGACCTCCCCCTGGTGAAACCATGCTGCCTTGGGTCCTGTAGTTCATTGACAACCAGATGTTCCACCAATCTCTCCTTCAGTAGTGCTTCTATGATCTTCCCCACTACTGAGGTGAGGCTGACTGGTCTGTAGTTCCCCACTTCCTCTTTGTTCCCACTTTTGTATAAGGGGACTACATCTGCTGTCCTCCAGTCTTTGGGTACCTCCCCTGTTTCCAGTGATCGGCTAAACAGGATAGCCAGAGGTTCAGCCACCACCTCTCTTAGTTCTTTAAGGACTCTGGGGTGCACCCCATCTGGACCCATTGCTTTATCAACTCTTACTACTTACAGTTCCTTCAGGACCCTTTCTCGTGTAAAGGGACTTGTGTCCATTTCTGCACCATTCCATCCCCTTGTACTCCCTTCAGATCCATTGCCCTCCTCTTCGTCAGTAAAGACTGAGCAAAAATACATGTTCAATATGTCGGCTTTACTGTTGTCATCCTCCACGCGGCCCCCATCCTCCCCCTTCAGTCTCACTATCCCTCCCTTTGCCTATCTTTTTTCACCTGTAAAAGGTTTTGTCCCCTCTACGCACTGATTTTGCAATGTGTTCTTCTGTCTGAGCTTTGGCTTCCCTTACTGACCTCCCTGTCTCCTTTGCTTCTCCTGGTACTTCTCTTTACCCTCTTCTGCCTGTGTCTTTTTGTATTGTCTGAATGCAATCTTTTTGGCTTTTACTTTCTCCGTTACCTCCTTGGAAAACCATAATGGCCTTCTCTTCCTTTTTCCCTTGCTAACCTGCTTAATGCATAATTCTGTTGCTCTAGTAATCCCTGTTTTAAATACTTCCCACTGTTCCTCAACCCCTGATTCCTGCCCCATTCCCCTTAATACCTCTTTCAAGCATCTCCCCATTTTCCCAAAGTCTGCCCCCCTAAAATCTAGGATACGTGTTTTTGTGTGGTTTGGTTCTGCTCCTTCTGTGATTTCAAACCACAATGATTGGTGGTCAGTGTTCCCCAGGTGCTCTGTCACTGTTACCCCCATCACACTGTCCCTGTTTGTGAGCACAAGGTGCAGTATTGCCTTCTGCTGAGTTGGTTCCATGACCAGTTGCTTGAGGAAGGCACCTTGAAGGGAGTCCAGGATAAACCTGCTCCTAGTTGATGCTGCTGCTGCTATGCTCCAGTCCACGTCTGGAATATTGAGGTCTCCAACCAGCAATACTTCAACCTTGTCTGCCATCTTCTGGATGGCTAGCATCAGCTCTCTATATGTTTCTTCCTCCTGGGCTAGTGGTCTATAGACTACACCTGTGCAGATGGCTGGCCCCATTTTCCTTTCCAGCTTAACCCACAGTATCTCTCCCCCATTTTATTCCTCCTGTATCTCTGTGACCCTTATGTCGTTTTTCACATTAAAGTGCCACTCCTCCTCTCATCCTACCAGTCCTGTCTCTTTTGAATATGTTTTAGCCAGGTATGGCCATCTCCAAGTCATGGTTATCATTACACCAGGTTTCTGTGATGGCCACAATGTTCAGGTCCAACTGCACTATGACAGCCTCCAGATCTTCCATCTTTTTCCTAGGGCTCCTGGCATTGGCACACATGGCTTTCCATGATTTGACCTCCCTTACATAAGGAGGTGTGGAAAAGATGAAAAGGGACATGGCAAGGTTGGAGGAATGGTCAGAAGTATGGCAGCTAGGATTCAATCAAAGAAGTGCAAAATAATGCACCTGGGAAACAAGAACCCAAGGGAAGATTACACAATGGAGGGGGGAGGTAGTAACAACAACAAAAAAGGAAAGGGACCTGGGGGGTAATCATATCAGATGACCTCAAGGTTAGCAGACAATGTGAGAAGACAGTAGAGAGGGCTGGGGGTATACTGGGATGCATAGGGAGAGGCATCACCATCAGAAAACAGGAAGCTGTTATCCCTCTGTACAGACAGTTGATGAGACCCCATCTGGAGTACTGCATCCAGTTCTGGAGACCCCATCTCTGGAAGGACATAGACAGGATAGAGGCAGTCCAGAGGAGAGCAACTAAAATGGTGCAGGGTCTGCAAGAGAAGCCGTATGAGGAGAGACTAAAGGAGCTTAATATGTATACCCTTGAGGAAAGAAGGGAGAGGGGGGACATGATAGAAACATTTAAGTACCTCAGTGGAATCAACAAAGTCCAAGAGGGTAGCATCTCTCAGAAAAAGAGACATACAAGAACAAGGGGACACAATTTAAAGATGGGGGGGGGTTCCGGGGCAATGTGAGGAGGTTTTTTTTTCACAGAGAGGGTAGTGGATGCATGGAACAGCCTTCCTGAGGAGGTTGTGGGGTCTAAAACTGTGGGAGAATTCAAGAATGCATGGGACAGACATAAGGCAATTCTTGTGGAGGGTAGGAAGAAACAGGCTGTTGGTTAACTAGGATCTGCGGCCTATCCTGTAGGTAGGGAAATGGGCAGACTAGGTGGGCCAAGCGGTCCTTATCTGCTGTCAAAGTCTATGTTTCTATGTTTCCCTAGACTGTTTAGCTATTCTACTCCTGCCCCTTCCCTGGTTGTCCTTTATCCCTGGTTCTCCCTGCGGTCTGCCCTTCTGTTGAATTTTGCCCCTTTTCTGCCTATCCACCTCTTGGGTGCTTATCTCCATCTTTTCCACACTACTTTGTAGCTAGATCCACTCCTCCGGTTCACTCATTTCACTGCTAGCTGTGGGGGTGAGCAAATAGATACCCTTCTTGCTGGCCTGCCACCCCCCCCTTGGCTAGTTTAAATGCTTATCCATGTAGCATTTAAACTTATCATTGAGTGCTTGGATTTCCCCTCCAGGATGGATGCAGGCCATCAGGCTTGAACAAGCCTCCATCCCTCCAGGTGGGTTCCCAGTCACCAATGAATCCAAACCCTTCCTCACAGCACCAGTTCTTCAACCATGAGTTAAAGTTCCTGGTGCATGGACCCCTATGCTCTCCCATGCCGCTCACAGGTAGTACTTCTGAGAAGGTGACAGAAGAAGCTACTTGCTTGAGACCCCTCCCCAATTTCCTAAATTCTTCCTGAACTTCCTTTGGCTCCCCATTCACCAGGTCATTAGTACCTAGGTAGATAATGACATCCAGTTCGCCCCCCTTGTCTTACCTTCCCAGTGATCCCCCAGGATCTTTCTCCCATCCCTCCATGCTGTGGCACCTGGTAGGCACCTCACCTCCCTGTCCTCCCCCTCCTGTGTTCCTAGCTGGATCCCTCTTATGATGGAGTCCCCCACCAGGATTGACTTCCTCCTCCTCTGGGGTCCACTGCTCTCCCCACTGAGGTCACCTACTTGGCTAACCTCCACATCCTTTCCTTCCAGTTCTCTGGGTACCTCTACTTGGTTGTCCCCATTTGCCAGTGTGGCATATAAGTTCTTGAGTGGAATAGGATCTGGGATGCACCTCTGCCTGACCACCCTAACCCCACCCTGAGCCCACTGTCATCCAAGTGTTCCTCATTCTCAGCATCCTTTGAGGCAGTGGCATTGGACTGGGTGGTCGCTGGATAGGGGTGATGGTACTCCTGACCCAGTAGAGCCTGGCTACCTCATCCAGCAGTCCAGAGAGATGCATGCAGATAGGGCAGCACCTCAGCATCCAGAAGGTCTGCCTGAATAGGGCTGCCCCACAGCTACTGCATTGCACCATTCCCCACATTATACTCCACTTATATGGCTATCCCAGTACTTGTCTGTACCTGAAGCTCTCCTAGTTCCCTTTTTATTAATTTACTGTCCTAGAAATCCTGCCACTGATCCTCAGATACTTTTCTTTAAACAAGGAAAAAAGAAATAAATAACGAGTCAAAACACTTGTTGTGCTGAAGGTGGGCGTCTTCCTCCTTATGTCCCTCCTAGTCCACAACCTCTACTATCCCCTGTGCTTAGCTCTTGTCAGTAATAAACAGGGCATATAATTAAGAGTGGGGGCAGGGGAAGGAGGGAGTGAAAATGTGCAGCAATTATAGACAGCAAAGGAATACACCACCACTACAAGCACACCAAACTAGGTTTTAAATTTTCAACAGCCCACATAAAATTCTAAGTAAAGACATCAAAGAAATTACAGTGTCACTAAGAGCCCACAATCTAAGTTTAAAGTGAAAATAGCAATGAACAGTTACTGTAAAGTACTGAAATTAATCTGTTTCCTTCCTCTTCTGGGTTCCGGCTTCTTCTCTGCAGAGTGCAGAGGGTGGGGTTCATATTTGGATGAGTGCAGGAATAAACGTGCAATTTTGAGAAAGGAGGAGAAGAGTAAAAGTGCAAATTTTGAAAAAGAATGGGTAAAGGTAAAAATATTGTGAAGGTACAGTAAAAAGAGGTGCACATTTTAGGAAAGATGAATAAAGGTCTTAAATTAACTGAGGATGAGGTAGAATTAAAAATTAAGAAGAGGTACAGGACATAAGTAAGTATTTTGAAAGGTTTACAAGGGCAGCAATATAAATTCTCAGAGGAGAATAACCCATTACAGGAAATGCATACACTTTAAGAGTGTGGTAGAACCTCAGCAAATGGGGTAAATCAAAATAGAACTACTTTTAGCTTAGTTAGTCAGGAAAATGGGAGAACGCTGTGCATAACCTGATGGCATTTGACATTGGTTACCCAAGCTGCCCCCCCCATCTTCCTCCACTCCATGAGAGAGAGAGCTCCACAATCCAGCCTGCCCTCCTCCTCTGTTAAGGCTGCATCCTGGGGTAATTGAGTATTCATGGTGCCAGAATGGCACAATAGGAAGCCTTGCACCATCCTTGCTGGGTGTGGCTCTTGGCATTCCCTTCCAACTAGCACTGGAGATTGCAGGCCTCCAATGGGGAATCCTGCTCTTGGGGACCAGACGCAGTGGACCCCCCCTCGTGGGCACAGTGCATCCCTGATGACCTCAGCCCATCCATGTTGGGAACAAGCCATGGCCCCTTTTGAGATCACCTGTAAGAGAGGAATAGTCTGTGCTGGGTGCTGGTGCCCCCTTTCCCCAACTTCTGAGCTGGGTGGACCCGGCTCAACCTGAGGAAAACCTTGGAGACAATCCCTATCTGCTTTCAAAGAGGCTGTGACATTGTCGTTATCACCACAACAAATTGCCAAATTTCTGAGATCTTTCCTGGTTGAGGTGAGAAACCCAGGTAAAACCCTCCTGTAGTAGGAAAAACCTGGGAAAATTCTTCCACAACTCCTGCTTGTGGTCCCCCTAGTAAGGGGGAGTCATCTCACGCTTTGTGAGAGTGGTAGGTGAGTCTATCCCAATGGAGGGATGCAGGAAAAGAACTTTAGGGCCCCTTTTAAGCCTTCCCTGCATCTCTCTACCCCTACTGAGGCTCACCCTATTCTTATTCCAGCTAGCATGAGCCATCCCTGACCTCCACCTGCTGATGGACTTCCATCGTCAGGCCATCTGGACCAAAGATGATGGAAATGGGGAGGACGAGGGTCAGCCACAGGTGGCCCAGCCCACGCCTATTGTCCCAGGGAGTGAGGTGTCAGTAGGGGAAGGGAAGCAGTTTGGGCACCAATCCGCCTTCTCCCTTGAGGCCTATACAGATGGCCCCTTGGTTGCCCAAGTCTGACATCCCCACCTTCTCCTAAAGACAATATTCACACTGTGTTGATATTTAATTGGCCAGAGCCATATGTTTATTGACAAACTTGCAATTACAGGATTGATGTGTGCAAAAGGGAATTTCTCCTTAGTTCACAGCCCTAGCCCTCCCTTCCCCTCCACAAGGGAGAGATCTGTCCAGACCCAGCCTGCACCCCTCTGGCAAAGCTGCATCCTGGTGTACTTGAGCATTCATGGTGCCAAAATGGGAAGCCTTGCACTGTCCATGCTGGGCTCAGCTCTTGGCATTCCACCTCCATCTGGCTCTGGAGAGTGCAGACCTCCAACAGGTAATCGCACCACTGGGGGCTCTATATGACAGACACTCCTGTGGGCACAGCAAATCTCTAGTGACCTCTGCCCATCTGTGTTGGGCACGAGCTATGGCCCCTTTTGAGACTGTCCGTAACAAAGGCCCCAATGATTCTAGGTGCTGTTGTCACCCTTTTCTCTAACTTCTTAGCTGAGCAGACCGGGCTTGATGTGAGGCAAACCTTAGAGGCACTCCAATCCACCACAAACCTGATCAGTGATCAGGTCTCCCACAACACATCATGGCAGGATCAGAGCTATAGCCATCTCAATGTCCCTGCAAAATAAGTCTCATCACAAGCTGGACAGGTAGATGCCATCAGGATGAAAGAGTTTTAGGGAGACAATCATGATCCAGTTATGCTTGACCACACCAATCAGGCAGTCCTCTCATAAAAGTCCCCATCTCCCCAGTGATTTTTCTTCTGGTCTTGTCCATTGCTGTTTTACTGGCAACACTTCAACACTGTTCGCACTATATGATGTGCGACCAAAGTAGCTTGGCCCTTGGCAGGCTGCGCTGGATCATGGCAATTTCAGCTTTCATCTTGTGTAACAATGCAAGCAACTTCACAACACCCAAGTCATTTCCATCCAAATGGATTATCAGGATATATGTGGGTGGCTCATTCTGGCACTCTTCCTGCAACGTGGAAACTAGCTGATTGCAATGCATACTCCTGTGACCTAGCTAGCACACCTGTACAGGAGTATCACTGAAGGCCAAAACTGGTCCTCTGACTTGGGATCACTCTTTAACCCCTGCCCAGTGGATGAAAAAATGCCCCAGGTTCCCAGGTACCCGGCAACATGCTCAATAAAACAGAAACACCTTTGAGCATACTGTATGTGGCCATATATGCCTTCTAACTGCCTTGGATTTCTGCCTGAGACATACCCCTGTTAGCCGCCCAAGTGGTAGCCTCAATCCATAGTGAACGAGTACCGTATTCACCTGAATCTTCCCCCACTAAGTGAAGGTCCTTGTTAAACACCTTTGCAAGCCACTCCCATACCCTCCCTATTGGCTTCCATTACTCGCATTCTGTGGAGTGGTTTGGAACAACCCAATCCTACCCTGGCTATATGCCACATGAATGACCTGCCCATGGGCATGAAATTGAATTACTATGCCCTGCCGATTGCTGAACCATCTCTATTGCCCTGTCGAACAATGCATTTAACATGGCTGCATGCACCCGAACAATATTTATTTATTTATCTATTTGCTTTTGTTTACCGGGTAAGGCACACTAGACAGCCAAGTGCCTATTTTCAGGTGTGACCCGGGAGGGTTATAAGGTAGATGCATACAAGAACAGTGAGAAAGTCAAGTTAACATACAGTGAGATAACAGGCAATAACAAAATTTGACATACAGAAAAATAACAAGCTTAACAAGGATTGAATACGTAGCTAACAGCATTAGAGATGATTGAGCACATGATAAATACAGTGAGGTACATACTTGGTGAGTTCGGCAGAGAACAGCAAAATATATAAACAGGTTCGGTCAAATGCAAACAGAAGTAAGTGCCAGCAAAAAAGGTGGGGGCACTGGGGGGGGGTTACATTGGGGAAAGAACTACTGGGAGGAAGGGTCCAGAGGGCCAGGTGAACTCTTAGGGAAGGAGGACAGGGAGTAAGCCTGGTGCAAGGATGTCATGTAATATTAACTCAACCAGTTAACAGGAGGGTAAGTGCAGTGGATGCTGTGAGCGCAGAGACCCCCCAGAATACCAGGTGCTAGTGTGCTACGAGGTACAGGGACATGTGGGGGATCTCTTCAGGAAGTTCCAAAGGGAGGCTTTAAAGCCAGGATGGGAGGAGGAGGACCGAGTAAGGGCAGGGAGTGAGTTCCATATTTTTGGGGGCATAGGTGGCGAAGGCCCGATCACCTGCAAGGGTGTGGGTTCTAGGAACCGGGTGATCCAGCTTCACCCTCGACCTAAGATGGTAGGATGGGGTGTCAGGGTTGAGGGGAAGGATGAGGGCAACAGAGGTGGCTGATCTGATGATGTTGTTGATGAAGTTCCCAAGTAACGAAGGTATGGTGCTTCTCAGGAGGGAGCCACTCTAGGCTTGTGTAGAGGTCACAGCAGTGCATGAGGGGAGGGGCAGAAAGCGCAAAGTGGCAGATGTTGTTGTAGGCCATGTCCCATTTCAAAAGGCTGGATTTAGGCACTGTGGCAAAGGTTACTAGCCCATAGCAGAGTATGCGGAGGAGGACCCCCCCCCCCGGCTAGGGCCACACAAGCAGCCAGAGTCAAGCAGTTTTGGGCTCTGTAGGCGAGACCAAGCTTACCCTTCATTGCCTTGCAGATGTTCCGGATATGCAGGGTAAGATCCAGCTGCTGGTCCAGAGTGACGCCCAGATACTTGACAGCTGCCACCGTCTGCAGGGGAGAGCCATCAACCCCGTAGATTTGTAGGGGAACGGGGGCAGGATTTTGTTTTGTTCAGGGAACCAAAAAGCACGGCTAGGGTTTTCTTGAGATTGGTGGTAAGCCTGTGTTCCACCAGCCAGGATTGGATGCGCTTGAAGTCAGAATTTAATTGGAAATTTATAGTGGCAATGTCCCAGGTGCTGGCCAAGATGACAAGGTCATCCACATACAGGGTGGTATGCCCATGGGCGGTGATGGACGGCAGTTCGTTAATGAAAAGGGAGAAGAGGGTAGGGCCAAGGACAGAACCCTGAGGGACCCTGCAATGGACAGATGTGGGGCTGGAAAGGGTCCAATTAAAGTTGGTGTACTGCTGCCTTCCAGTGAGGTAGTTGAGGAACCAAGCATGGGCAAGGGGTGGGAGTCCAAGGGAAAGAAGAGTGGAGCAGAAGAGGGAGTGATCGACCCTGTCAAAGGCTTTGGGGAGATCCACAAAGATAGCTCTGGTAAGGTTGCCTTGGTCAGCGGCAGTTCTGATCAACGAGGTGACTATCGCGAGGGCAGTAGCCATGCTATGCCCCTTCCTAAACCCATGCTGAGCCAGAGAGAGGAGGTTGTGGTTCTGTATATACTGGGTTAGCTGAGAGGCCACAACTTTCTCCAGAATCTTGGAGGTAGCAGACAGAATGGCGATGGGTCGATAGTCCAGGGGATCTTTGAGATTTCCTTGCTTTAGGACAAGGACAACCCTGGCCACTTTCCAGATGTCTGGGATGATTCCAGTGGTAAGGGAGGAATTGAAGATGTGCATTACGGGCCTGGCAAGGAGGTGGGCCCCTAGCCTGAGCAGTTTCGGTTCGAGGCTATCGTGCCCTGCCCCGCTATGAGGGGAGAGGCTGGAAAGCAGCTTCTGGGTGTCTTTTACTGACACCTGTTGTAGGTAGAAGGGGGGTCAGGAGTTGGGTCCGAGTGAAGGGGTGCTAGAGGACTTGGGGGCAGAGGACAGTGAAGGAGGGGCAGACAATTCGGAAAACATGGCATTAAAGGCATTTGAAATTGTATGTGGGCTATTGCAACTGAACCCATCAATGAGCAAGTCGGTGACTTGCACTCTGATGGAGCCCCCAACCGCACTTCTGATGTTCTGCCAGAAACTCCTCGGATTGCTGGCAGAGGAGAGTAGGGCAGATTGGCAGAACTTGCTTTTTGCTGAGCGGATGGCCTTTTTATAGGAGTTTCTGAGGCATCTGTAAGCTAGGAGATCATTGTTACTTTGGGAGGCCTTGTAGGTCTCACAGCATTTGTCCCTGAGTTTCATAAGGGAGAATAGGCCCCCATGAAGCCATTTGGTAACGGCGCCTCTCACCCTCCTTCTAGTGAGGGGGGCATGTTTGTTCTGTATGGGGATAAACTTAGTTAAGAATACTTCCAGGGCTCGAGCCGGGTCCTTGGAGGCAGTGACATCAGACCAGTCAACTAGTCTGAGGTCAGAGAGGAAGTCATGTATGTTAAATTTTGAATAATCCCTTAGCTGGATCACTTTACTGGAAATTTTAGTCTGAGAGATGCCCCATGTGCAACAGATAGGCGAGTGGTCAGAGATGGCATCTGGGAGAATACCTGAGGATGTGATCCTTTTGGGTCTGTTGGTCAGGATCCAGTCAATAAGTGACCCTTTGTTCCCCTGGGAGGAGGGCCTTGTGGGTTCGGAGATAATTTGGCTTAGGACAAGGCCTGAGAGCAGCGGTTCATATAATTTGCAATTGGATCCCAACCAGTTAAGGTTGAAATCGCCTAGAATGAGGATTTCACTGGGACTCACTTTATCACTAATACTGTGGAGAAGTGAGGAGAGTCCAGGCAGACCGCCCTTAGGGGGGTTGTAGGAACAGTTCAGGTCAATTTTCTTTGTGAGCCCAAGCAGGAGAAGGGCGTGCAGGAACTCACTTGAAGGAGAGGTTGAACGAATCCCCTACTGGGTATGACCAATGATTTATCACACTGAATTCTCAAGGCACTTTCTTTGGGACTACACGGTGGAGGTGACCTGAAGTCAGGGACACAGAGGTGATGTAAAGGACCCACTGACCCTGCTTGCTGCCTACAGCACCTAGTATTCCCCAGCAGTCTCCTATTCAAGTACTAACTAGGCTCAACCTGCTTAGCTTCCAAGATCAGGTGCATTCAGAATGGAACTGGTGTACTTTTGGGCAGGAATGAAGGGGTAAATGCATACATATGGCAATGTGAGCTAAAGTACTAATTTTGACAGTGGAGTGCAGAAGGTAGGGTTCATATTTGGATGGGTTCAGGAGTAAACGTGCACATTTTGAGAAAGGAAAGGAGGAGTGAAAGTGCCAGTTTTCAGAAAGGAGTGGCAAAGGTAAAATATTGTGAAGTTACAGTAAAATAGGTTCACATTTTAGGAAAGATGACCAAAGGTCTTACATTAACAGACAACAAGGTAGAAGTACAAATTAGGAAGCGGTGGAAGGTAGGAAGTAAATATTCTGAAAGGGTTACAAAAGCAGCAATATAAATTCTGGGAGGAAGAGTACCCATTACAGGGAAAATGCATTAAAAACATTGAGAGTGTGGCAGAACATCAGCAAATGGGGTGAATCAAAACAGAACTACATTTAAGTTAGTCAGGAAAATGGGGAAAAATATTATGTGACCTTATGACATTTGACATTCTCTTGTTTATAGCAACAGTTCATAATAGTGGTGAGCATTTTAGCCTACACTTTTTATACTATTGTAGTTTGGCCCTTTTCTCCTGACTTGAATGATGCCCATCTTTCCTCATTTTGAGTCTAAGTGTTTGTTTTTTTTTCCGAATTTGAAATTATTTATTTATTTAAAAGTTAAAAGAAGTCTCCGAGATCGCTCCCACGCTCCGGCGAATTAAACGGAATTTTTTACGTGGTTTGAGACCCCGCAGATCAATTGTGTGAGGTGCATAGTGTTGTTGAGGGGCATTACGCTGTAGCGGGTGAAAAGAAGCTGCATTGTAAAGAAGAAAAAACAGTACTACTTACAGCGGGGGTTGAGTGTGGAATGGCCGAGATGGAAAACGGAAGCCCTGAGCCTCTGGCAGCAAGAACGCCGGTGGTGAAGCGCTCTAAGCCACGTTCCCCAACCCCTGAGGAGATCGTTGAATCCAGGGCTGAAGTTCAAGGGGGGCATTCAACCTAGGAGGATATTACCGAGATTAAACAGCTTTTGCAGGGGCTGGTTGCCGATTTTACCCTACTTAAACCTGCCTTAAATGCTCTATCACAAAGGATGGGGGGCACTGAGGTGAGAGTGGCCTCGCAGGAAAGGAAGACGGAAGCCATGGACCATGAGATGATTGACCTTAAAAGACAAGTCAAAAAATTAGAAGACCGACTGGAAGATCAGGAATCACGCAGTAGGATAAATAATTTGATCATGGCAGGTCTCCCCGAGAAGTCTGAAGGCCCAGACTGTGTATCATTCATGCAGGATCTTCTCCTGAAGCTATTTGGTCCGACACCATTTGGGGAATCATATAATATTGAGCGAGCTCACCGATCATTGAGAGAAATCCCCCCACCTGGAGCCCGCCACCGAGTTCTCATTATGAGATTCTTGAATTACAAAGAGAAGACCCATGTTCTGAATAAAGCCAGGGCTAATAGAAACCTGCAATGGAATGGAGCTTCCATTTGGCTATTCCAGGACTTAATACCCTTGGTGAGAGAGAAACAAAAAGAAAATGCAGAGATAAAGAAGAAGCTGTACTTAGCTGGTTTGAAATTCAGATTGCAGTACCCTGCCACGCTGACTGTGAAACTGCCAAAAGGAGACAAAAGGTATTCCACAGCCTGCGATGCCCTGGAAGGCCTCAGGGTGGAGCTGCCTGACCTATTCAAATTGGTGACCTAAAGGAATGAAAGGCCCACGATGGATACAGGCGAAACTGTGTTGAGAGAGACTATTGGCAACAGGGAAGCGCCTAGTTGGATGGCAGAAATTCACCAGTTGCTCAGCTTTCTTCTTTTTTCTCCTTTTTTTTTCTTCTTCTTTTTTGGATAGAGCAAGGTTTCAAGAGACTGTGAAAATGAATGCCCTGCTATTGACTCTGCTGTTCATTTTAACATTATACTTTCCCAGGGCAAAACTGACTTGAAAGCACAGACCTTGCTTATGGTGATCTTTTCTTTCCGCTAGATGTTTAGAATTCACCTGCCTCATGATGAATCCTAGGGGATAATTGACAAGCCGCGGCAGATCATTACTTGGCTTCTACGACCCTCTGGCTACTGGGGCATTTATGTAATGGGGAAATGGCAGCACCATGCAGTTAGGGCATAATTTTTTTTTTCTCTTCCCTTTGCTTCACTAACTTTGCAGGGGGCGAGGGGTAGACCTAAAGTTACCATTGAGGTGGTGGAATAGGTTGGGGTTCACTTAGTGGATTATATGCTGAGGCATGGGGGAGGGTCAGAGGCATGTTGGGGGCTGACTCATACACGTCTCATGAGAATTAAGGAGGGCGATCAGAGGATCGGGGCGGGTGGATAGGGGGCTACGGGGGAAGGGAGAGAGAGAGAGAGAATTCAAGATATATAAAATAAAGAAAGTAGGACATATGAGAGTGACTATCAGGGGTATTGATATAGTAGATGGTTCTAATTAAGTTTCTGTCATGGAATGTGAAAGGCCTCAGGGGAAGGGAGGAACAAGAGAATGGCTATACTGCAGTATAGAAACCAGTTAGGAGTACGTATTGCAGCACTCCAAGAAACACATTTATTGAATGAGGAGTAGCACCTCCTTAAGAAAGGATGGGTAGGCAAGGTCATAGGAGATGGGAAAGCGAAAGCGTCGGGGTGTGTGGTAATACTAATTAGGAAATCTTGCCCATTCGTAATTGAGCAAACCTTGCCAAGAGAGAACGGTAGGGGGATATATGTGTCGGGCTCAGTCTTGGGAAACTCATTTTCTTATGCCTCAATATATGGCCCTATTCCCCCCAAGCCAGAATTCTTCGCCTCCTTGAAAGCTGACATTGCTACACTTCCTCACAACCCTTTGATCATAGCTGGCGACTGGAATCTCTGCCTGGACAATAAGGTGGATAGAAGCCCTGCTAGTAATAGACCTCCCAATGCCCTTCAGATTGCATTAAATAGATTTATGGGGATTACAGCCTTAGTAGATCCATATAGAGTGTATAAGAAAGGGGCAGGGACCCTGGTTTTCTATTTTTACCGGTAACACCGCTAACAATCACGGAATCCTGCTTAGTTTGTGGATTTTGAATTCTCGTACCGGTGCCTCACGGAAATTGCATGTCACTGCATAGAATCTCTAAGATTTTAGCATCTTTTTAAATTTTTTTTATTTTCTCTTTCTATGTCCCCTTCTTACAGCATTAGTCTCCACTTTTCAGAGATCCCTAGGCTGGGTATCCCCTAGCTTCACCCCAGGTAATGCTCAGGAGCTTCTGTGGGCCTGCCCCTATCCTGCCTGGGTTGTACTCCCAGGTGGGAAGGAGGGAACTCAGATCACCCTCCACACCCCTTAGTGTGTGTCGGGCAGCTTAGTGGGCCCCTCATGGAGCCTGGTTATGACGCCTGGGGCACCTGGGTCCCTTCTGCCAATGGCTGATGTGGAGTGATTGTTTCTGGTTTTCTGGTCTCTGTCCCTGAGGGCACTGGTACTAGAGGAGATTCAGGAGGCAGGACACATAGAGACATGCCACTGCTCCAGATCCTGGCTAGCATCCTCCTATCCTGATCACTCTGCAGCACCATTGCACCACCACCACCCATGATCACACAGGTGGTGGTAAAGCTGCAGAATCTGCAGCTCACCCTCCCCGGAGGAGGAGAGCAGTCCCCCGGGTGCTCAATCCTACTCCCCTGGTGAGACCTCCAGCAACCCGAGTTCGCTTCTGACTCTGGGTCACTGGCATTGCAAGCAGTAGTGCTACCACAGCTCCAGCGGGCCAGCCCAGATTTCAGCATCTTAAAATGAATGCTGCTGTGCTTTGCATTCTTTCTGCTTTGCTGCATAAAGAGTCAGTAAGGAAATCACCCGCACTGCTTTGTTGTAATCAGCCATTCAGTTTAACCACCCATGCCTACTGGTTAGAGTAACAAACAGTGATTGTACTGGGTACATCCAGCAGACTTGGTTTGATTCCCACAACCTCCACTTGTATACTGTGTGACTCCAAGCAAGTCACTTAACCTCCCCAGTGCTTCCTGAAAACAGACAGTTCTGCCTAGTGGGCCTTACCTGCTTCACAAAGAATATAGAAAAAATACCAATATATGTTTACTACATCATAGAATAGCAGTCAGGCTACCATGTAATTTACCTGAGTTTTATTTGGGCTGCAATAATTTTTTTATAGGTAAAGATGCATGTTGAGCTACATTTTATGTGTTTTATAAGCTTGTTTTTAGGTTTTAGTCAGGTTTTTATTGTATTCTTTGCATATAAGCACCTAGGTTGTAGATTGCTAAACGCAGGATCGCTGTTACCAACTAGCATATTCAAGTTTATAATCAGTAGGGCCATCCAAAATCCTCAATTGTTTGAATGAAAACTAGTCTGAATGAAAGTATGTTCACAAAAAAGAAACTGCCTTACTAATTATGAAAAGACTTCACAGTCAGCACCCCATTCATGTGAATGGGATCATTTGCACCTTTTCTCCCACCTGCTGTTTCAGTTTCTGTGACAACAAAAAAATTTCTGATGGACTGCTTCAACAAAGAGAAAATGTTAAGTGTTTAAGTGTACTTATGTTTGCCCAGTGGATTTTGAAGGCACATTTAATGACATACAGAAGGTAAGACCCCAGGGGCTATATGATGCTGGTGGGCAGAGTGGTGCTCAATTCACATCTGAACAAAGACATGAAAACTGGGAGACGGCCTTTTCATGGACACCAAGTGAAAAAAAAGCATCCACATGTCTGGGAGATGCATGAATCCATTTGAAAGTTCTCCACTAATCACTTTTGGACTTTTTAGGTAAAGACACTTTATTTCAAAGAAGCAGATTCAAGCAGTTTTTTTTTTTTGCTCCTCCTACCCCCTAGCCATCCACTCCTTCAGGCCTGCCAAGGCCCCCCTACCACCGCTGCTGAATCCCGACCACCATCCACTGCCCCTTACTGCTGTGCTACCAGGTAACCCAAAGTAACCCTTCACTGAGTGGGCCCTACCCCTGTGGGAGGCTATCAGGGGAGGAGAATTACCCCAAAGAGCTTCCTGTGTATCCTGGGTATGGCAGGGGTCAGACCGGACACATGTCTGGGGCTTCTGGCTTATGGAGGGGCCAACAGCCATCCTTCGGTTGGTCAGTGGGTGTTTTCCCATTTTCTTGGGAGCGTGACAGGCCACATGATGTCAAGGCACAAGCCGACGTCCGTCACGCTCCCTCCTGCAGTGAGGACTGATATGTTGTCGTGCCTCTGGCCTCCACCAGGGGCCAGCAAATGCTGAGCCATGAACCCACCCTCCCTCCCAGTAGAAGGTGGTGGTCGTTGGATACTCAAGCCTTCACCCACCAGCTGGCCCTCCAACACCCAAGTCTGTTTCCTAATCCTGATCAGTGATGTCACAGGCAGAAATCCAATTCAGGCAGCTAAATTATAGATAGGAAAAAACAAAGGTCGTCCACCTTAGCGGTGATGGTTCAGATTAATTCACATCTGAGTTCTAACAAACAAAGAGACTAAGTCATTTGTAACTTGTGCATGTGGGGTGTGGGTGTTGAAGAAAGGGGATCATAGTGCTGTTACTACTGCCATCACCCCAGAGGGATGTGGACTGCATTGTTGCTACTGCCATCACACCGAAGGGGTGGAGGCTGTACTGCTTCTGCCATCACCACAGGTGGATGGGAAATGTAGTACAGCTGCTGCCTCACCCGAGGGATGGGGACCATAGTGCTGATACTGCCATCACACCTGAGGAATGGTGAACGTAGTTCTGCTGCCATCATGCCTAAGGGATGGGGGCACAGTGCTGCTGCTTCTGTCACACCTGAGGGAAGGAGGTTGTAGTGCTGTTGCTGCTGCCATCACACCAGAGGTATGGGGGCCTTAGTGCTGTTGGTGCTGCCACCGCACCTGAGGGTTGGGGCCGTAGTGCTGCTGCTGCCATCACATCTTGTACCTAAAATAACTTTAAATTGGTACAAGGATGGAAGGATGTGTAATAGTGGAGGTCAAATTTGCTAAAATGCATGTTAGCAGAGTTAAAAATTGTTAAAAAAGTACACAAAACCAAACACCAGTAAAACCGGATTTTTGCTTAGCAGACACCGGTGACAATACCATTTTTTACAATGTGCAAAATGGAATATGCCCTTTCTCAAACCCGGTAAACCAGTGTCCCTGGAAAGGGGACACAGAGATGACTTTTTACTCTGGGGTTCATATGTCGCATTCAAGGATTGACTTTTTTCTGGTCAATAGGGATGTGCTTAGTAGGATTAAAGGTCTGAATACTTTAACAGGGTATTATTGGACCACCCTATGATCCAACTGCTATGGGAATTAGATCACATACCTCCAAAACCATATCGATGGCGACTAGATGAGGGGATCATAGTGGAGGATAATATGGTAAATAAGCTAGAGGATTCCCTTAAGGAGATTATTCAAACTCAAGTTCCAACTCTAACAGACAAGAAGCTTGCCTGGCCAGTCTGTAAGGTTCTATATGCAGGAATGGTGCAGGAATACTCCGTTAGGAGGAACAAAATGGATAAAGCGCAGGAGGAATTCTTAATGGGGGCCATAGGGTCATTATTACCGCTGGAGGGGTCCTCCACAGAAATAGATAAAGAACTAAAGGACTTAAGAGAAGAGTATAGGGGGATATGGAATCTTAGGGTAGACTGCTGGGGGGAGAGATTAAGTGCTAAATATCTGTTACAAGGGGATGTGCCGGGCCGTGTACTGGCACACAGAATTAGGGAGCGGGAGGCAGAAAAAGCGATTCTGATGGTGAACTTTGAAGGGGGAATTATTACGGAACCTCAAAGATTGGCTGATGCCTTTGCGGATTACTATGCTAGTATATACCAAAAGGGGGCCACGAGCTCAGAGGACGAAATTAAGAGGTTTCTTGATAGAATACCATTGCCCAGATTGAGCACGGAGCACGGCCAAGCACTGTCTGCTCCAATCTCGAAAATGGAGATCATGGAGGCAATCAAAAGCCTGCCAAATGGTAAGGCACCGGGGCCAGATGGTCTGTCGGCCAAATTCTACAAAGTTCATATAGAGATAATAATTCCTTTACTACAAGAACTCTTTTTGAATATTATGGAAGAGGGGGTGCCCCATCCTCCCTTGTACCAGGCCTATATCACCTTGATACCAAAGCCGGACAAACCTAGAGATTCACTGGGTAATTATAGACCCATTGCTTTAATAAACCAGGACATTAAAGTACTTACTAAGATCTTGGCTAATAGGGTCCTTAAAGTCGCTCCTTTATTAATTAGCCAGGATCAAGTTGGATTTATGCCAGGTAGAGGGGCACATGATGCATTAAGGAAACTTCACCATATCTTACACAAGGCCTCTAACTCAAAGTCCGCTATGGCCCTGATAGCACTCCATGCCGAGAAGGCATTCAGTCGGGTTTCGCATGATTTTTATTTTTCACAATGGAAAAAATGGGTTTCCCAAAGGAATTTCTTCAATGTATTAAAAATCTATATAAAGCTCCTACAGCCAGCGTTCTATGTAATGGCTATCTTTCTAAAGAGTTTTTCCTTCGTAACGGGACTAAACAAGGTTGTCCCCTGTCACCAATTTTATTTAATATTTACCTGGAACCCTTGCTAAGAGCACTCTCTATGGAGCCCAGGGTTCGAGGGATCGAGGTTCAAGGGATGGAGCTTAAATTTTCGGTATTTGCTGACGATATCTTGTTGCACTTAAACAATCCGGCTGACAGCTTTCAACACACCTTGGAAATTATCAGTGAATTTTCAGAGGTATCAAATTATAAATTAAACTTAAGCAAAACCCAAGTTCTCCCACTTACGGTATACACCCTCAGATCAGATTTTGAACACCTGCAGATCAATTGGGCCTCGGATAAAATTAAATACTTGGGAATTTGGATTAGAGCCAGGTCTGAAGACTGGGTGGAGGACAATCTGGGTAACTTATTGGCCACAATTAAAAGTGATATTTTAAAGTGGAATAAACTCCCTTTAAACTTTACTGCCAGGCTAGGAATGATTAAAATGAATCTGTTACCCAGATTATTGTACCCCTTACACCTTCTACTGTACAATATCCTGAAGGGCCGCTTCACTAGTATCCAAAGGGTAATTTCAAACTTCCTGTGGGATTCTAAACCCCCAAGGAGGAAACCCGCCACCTTGTGCCTCCCTTACCCTAAAAGAGGTATAAAACTCCCTGATCTGTTTTTATATTAGGTTGCAGGACAGCTTGGGCTGATGGAGCAATGGGCAAGAACTGGAGAAGAAGGAGGGTATACACCAACCTGGCTGTGAACTGAGCAGTGCATTTTAAAGGATTTAAAACTTTCCTCGGCTGCACTGTTGTATACGGATCCGGTGGCTTTGCCTACTAGGGAGGAGCATACACCAATTGAAAAGTCGATGAAGGCTTGGTGGGAGTTATTAAACCCAGCTCAGAGGAAGGCTCAGAGGGGAGCATGAGACCTAGAGACCAACCCATAGTGGGTAACCCTAATTTCCGTCTAGGGGGATTGGTAATTAGCCCCCAATGGACACCACATTTGGCCAAGTTAAATCTGGTGGATTTTATATTCGATGACAAGGTGAGCCTATCAGTTCATACTAGGGAGTGAGATTTTTTTAAAAAGGTTCAAATTAAAAATATGGTACAGAAGTTCATACGAAACAATAAAGTAGGGGGACTGACCCCATTTACTTGGGATTATTTGAAGGAGTTTGATCTCCTACAACACCCCCTTTCAAAGGTGTATAGGGTGCTGTTAGAGTTTCTGAGCTCAGAGTTTAAGGCCCAGACAGTCTACTGGGTTAAAACTCTATCCCCCTGAGGCCTGACTGGAAGGAGATTTGGAAAAATGTTAAAATCCTGCCAGTTCCGAAGTACAGGACTATGCAATTTTTCATTTGTTCGAATATTTATTATACCCCTGTTAAACTATGTTCTAGAAAACTCAGACAGACAAATCTGTGTCATAGATGTGAATTAAAATCAGGAGACCTACTGCACGTAATGTAGAGCTGTTCTGAAATCCATTCGTTATGGATCCAAATTGGCCAAGAAATGGATCCCTTGCTAAACTACACTGAATATATTAAACCGGAGATCTGTCTCCTAGGGGACATGAAACCAGTAATGAGGGACTCAGCCAAATATTGTGTGTCTCTGATGTCTGCCTTGGTTAAAGCATTTGTTTTGAGACATTGGAAGAATGGTAATATATATATACTTATGACCAATGGGTCAGCGATTTGATGCAGGTCCTGGGCAGACTTAAAAGGCAAATGGCAGTAGAGGGGAAAAAGAAATTATATGCTAGAGGATGGGGGGTCCTAGAAACAGTCTACTCTATACAACAAAAAGGCCCCCAGACTCGGATCTGTCTGTCTGAAGGGGAGTAACCTACAATACTCTTGTAACAGAACGCGATAAGTAACTAGGATTGTATGGAGATGTATCATTCTCTTAAGGGGATGTCTTTAATTAATGGGGCATAACACTCTCAAGGGATTGACTTTAATAGGGACGGAAGTTTTTTATACTTCATGGTCAAGAAGGGTTCTCTCTCTCTCCCAGGGACACAGTTATTAAAGGTTATCCCCGTGCATCACCTTTACCTCAGAGTTGACGGAGCTATATAAATTTTTTGATGGACAAGAACCGGGTCAGACTATGGCCAACTTTGAAGGAATAGAAATATTTGTCATCTTGATATAAGGGGACTCAAGTTTTTTCTAGTGATTTCATATAACTGTGATTGTAAATAAGTTTGGGGATGTATATAGTTTCCGTGTCCAGTTTAGGGATGTGGGCCCAGGCACCCATCCTGGGATGTATGTGTATATGTCTTATTGCTGAAAACATAAAATTCTAATAAAGAAGTTCAAAAAAAAAAGAGTTGATAACCGGGAAAGGCACCATTGAGCTGAGGCTCATTTCCAGGTGCGACCTGGGGACATAGGTACAAAATGAAATAACAGCAATAAACAATGAGCAAATAAAATAAAAATAAACAAATAACAGACAATAATAGAAGGAACACTCCTACTAATGTGGCTTGGACCATGTTTGCATCAGCATTCTCACCTAGTTTTGTACACTTGTTGTCCCATAAGGTCTAGAGCAGTGTCTGCTTCAGGCTAGTTCATTATAGTCATGTGAAAAGTGATCCTAAACAATTCATGTTCAAAAGCAACAGAGAATACTGATGAAAAACTGGCCCAAGCCCTATTAAAAAGAGCACCTCTTATTATTTCAGCTGTAACAAATAAAATGGTAAAGTGACTCAAAATGTGGAAAAAAGCGGTATTATACAAGTCAGGAGATATGTAGCCATCTAAAATAAAGTAGATCATAGTACCAATGGTACTAAAGGTGCCATATTAGATCTGTAAAGTGTGAACTTATTATACATCAGAATACAGTATACTGTACCTGGATTCAAATCATTGATCTTTTACCTGCTTAGTGACCTCACATGCAATGTGCCACTGAGCTGCATGTAAGGTTCTCATGATGTAGATGTTAAGTCAGAACCTGCAAAACAGGAGGATCGGGATCAAATCCCATCAGGCAATTCATCTTCACAAATTTTTGCTCTTAGCTAAATTCACTTCTCATATAATTTACTATTACATTCCACACCACCTTGAATCACTACTAAAGTGAGATTCCATCTTACAAAAAAAAAAAAAGAAAATGTTTAAGACTGTGATACGATTTGAACTGCTGATACAGAGTAAATGAGTTGCTGTTCCTGTGATTAGAAGTATTTCACAACCTGCAAAATATGTGACGAGGATCTAATCCCAGCAGGTGATATACTGTACAGTACCTTCACAAATTGTTGTTCTTAGCTAAATCTACTTCATGTATGATTTACTGTTTCAACTCCACACATCCTTGAATCACAACTCATGTAAGTTTCCATTTTACAATAAACAACTGAAACAAGTGTTTAAGTCACTGCATACATTTGAACAGCATTTGGTTGTTAGGACACCGTGATTAGGGTGCTGTGATGTGGGTGCCACAACAAGGTCATGAGTGACAGAGGCATACTGTATTTCAGAATGTCCTGCACTCACACCGTGTTGGGCATCACCACAATTCTGCTGCCCTTCATGGCATGCCCAACCTGGAGGGTGTTATATTTACATTTGAGGAGTGTGGGTGGCAAAGCCCCCCATGTCGGGGTTGGGGGGGCAGAGCCCCCACAAAACTTCACTTTTTCACTGCTCAGTCCTTGGGTGCTGTAACTTGTTTGTGGTGCAATGTCTCCCTCGCTTATGCTGTGTGACATATTCCTTGTGCCCTAAGTTACCTTGCCCACATTGCCCGTGCACTGTCATGGGTGAACCAGTTTGAACTGTTGTTCCTTCGCCTGCTAAGCAAACACACATTCACTGTGTCATTGAGCTGCAGGTAAGCAGGTTGCAATTCCTATGGTGTAGAAATTATGCCACACACTTCAGAACAGGGAACTGGGGAACTAATCCCAGCAGGCAATTTACCTTCACAAACTCTTGTTCTTAGCTAAATTTACTTCTCTTACAATTTGGCATTCAAACTTCACATCACAATGAATCCCCACTCAAGTGAATTTCCATCGTACCAAAAAAATTGAAACAGATATTTAAGCCCTGCCTGAATTTGAACTTTAACTACCTGTGTTTGAACTGCTGATGCATTGCCTGCTAAGCAAACACACACATTCTGTGTGCCTCTGAGCTATGGGTAAGTGAATTGCAGTTCCACTGGTGCACTAAACAGACTGCCCCAGACCTCTTTTCATCTGCCGCCGGAGCCTGCTGCTGGGAGACAAGATTGCCTACAACATCCCACATCTCTTCTGGACATTAAACAACAATTTTGGGATGTAGGGGGCTCAAGGGAGCAGGCAAACGGGTGACAACGGACTTGGACAGGGCACCTGTTATTTAAAAGCCCACACCACCCGCAAGGTGCTTCATTCCACTACTGCACTTAACAGACTGCTCCAGGCCTCCTTCCATCTGCTGCTAAAATCTGCTACTGAGAGACAAGATAGAAACATAGAAACATAAAAGCTGACAGCAGATAAGAACCACAAGGCCCATCTGGTCTGTCCATTTTTTCTACCTTATGAATGTGACATAGGCTTTTACTCTGGCAATGGCCTATCTAGTCATACTCATCTGTTTTGCTCCCTTATGCCTATCCCATGCGTGTTTGAAGCACTGCACTGTATTCATATCCACCACTTCCTGAGGTAGGCCATTCCAAGCATCCACTATCCTTTCTGTGAAAAAGAACTTCCCCATATTACCCCTTAACCGGCCTCCATCTTATCTCATGCTGTGGTCCTCTTGTCCTGCTATTTTTCTTATATTGAAATATGTTAGACGCTTTCACCTTGTTAATACCCTTAAGATGTTAGAATGTTTCGATCATATAACCTGTCTCCCTCCTTTGCTCTAGGGTATACATATTGAGCTCCGCTAATCTGTCCTCATGTGTTTTCTGATGCAGTCCCTGCACTATTTTGGTTGTTCTTCTCTGGACTGCCTCCATTTTGTTAATGTCCTTGTGCAGGTGCAGCCTCCAGTACTGCATGCAGTTCTCCAGATGGAGCCTAACCAATGTCTTGTAAAGAGGGATTGTTACCTCCCTCTTACAAATTGTGATAGCCCTACTAATACACCCCAACATCCGTCTAGCCTTACCTACTGCTTTAGTGGTCTGCTTGGATGATTTCAGGACATCTGTGATGATGATGCCCAAGTCTCTTTCTTCCCTTGTGATTGCCAGCAACTCTTCTCCCAACCTATAGGTAGCTTTATTGTTTATTGTGCATGATTTTGCACTTCTTTGCATTAAATCCCAGTTGCTACTCTTCTGACCAATTTGCCAGTTTTTCAGATCACCTCTCATTCTGCCCATCCATTTGCATCATCTACTCTGTTGCAGATCTTGGTGTCATCTGCAAACAGACAAACCTTACCCTACAGTCCATCTGCAATGTCATTGATGAAGATATTGATGAGGACTGGCCCCAGGACTGCGGTACCCCACTTGTGACCTACATTTCTTCTGACTGTATACCGTTTACTACCCCTCTCTGTTTTTTGCCTGCCAACCAGTTTGCCACCCAGTTGACCACCCTCTGACCCACCCTGAGTCTACCCAGCTTATTAATCAATCCTCTAAGTGGAACAGTATTGAAAGCGTTGCTGAAGTCAAGGTAGGCAACATCTACTGCACCCTCTTGGTCCACCACTCTGGTTACCCAGTCAAATAAATCTATGAGACTAGTTTGACAGGACTTTCTTGTTGTAAACCCATGCTGTCTTGGAGCCTGTGCTTCTATGGATTCCAGGTGTTGCACTATAATTTCCTTAAGAAGTGCCTCCACAGGAGACCACGTGATGCAGGCAGCCTGGTGCTAGCTCTCTCTACTCACTCCAGCCACCCACTCATTTAATTATATTATTTCATCAGTTGGAGCTCTAAAAAGCAACTGCAACACTACTCAGCAGATGTCTGAGGTAATTCCCTACCTCTTACAGATCGGATTTCTCTAATGGAGATTGAGATGAAGAAATCTTTGCCAAAATGCACACCACCTGCAACTCAAGAGAAAAGCCCTAAAAAGCCTAAAGCCTCTAGCAACTCGGACACCGAAGGGATCCTTAGCGTGCCATCAGAAATGGAGCCATTTACATTAGCCGGCTTCCTAGCTGAATTCAGACCATTCAAAGAGGAGCTGAAATCTCTTACCTCAGAGATAAAATCAGTCTTGTATGCTCTCGAAGATATCTCTTGCTGAACAACTAACACAGAAACCTGGGTCATATCTCTTGAAAAGCACATAGATAGGATTGACCCAGAACTTACAGTGACCAGACAAAAAATTGCAAAAATGGAGCTCAAAATAGAGGACCTTGAGGGATGGAGCTGCAGAAACAATGCAGTACTTATAGGTTTACCAGAAACTCAGGAAGGTCAAGATGCCATACTATTTCTGCAAAAATTTGTGGAAAAAATAGCAGGTCCCTCACTGTTCGGCTCCAAGTATGTGATCGAGAGAGCTCATCGAGCACTGAGACCGACCCCCCACCCTGGCTGGATCCCCCTGAAGCCGATCATCTTTCAATTCCTCAATTATTTAGAACACCAACACTTCCTTTCCAAGGTCAGGGATCTTCAAGAAATCTGCTGGGAAGGAATCAAAGTACGAATCGCACAGGATCTACCGGCTACTGTACAACAACGACGTACTACTTTCCACCCTCTGGTATCCAAGCTGATCACTGCGGGAATTCATTTCTGCATGAGCTACCCTGCAAAATTACAAGTTTTAGTAGCAGGGATATGGCACAGCTATGAAGACCCTGAAGCTGCTTGATCAAGTTTGAAAGTTTCCCTCCCTGATCTCTTTCGGGATGTCTGAATTAGGCAGTTGGGATCTGCCCACCCTTTTCTCTGACCTCTGAGAATAAACGTAAATAACCTGAAATGCTTATTCCTTAAATGTCTATGCTTCTGGGACTGTGCCTTCAAGCAATGGTAACCTAGAAGAATATAGTGGAAAATGTGACCCGCTCAGTTCTCGGGAAGTGTATAATTTAAAAGGCAGAAATGTTTCTCGATCTAGCAGTCTCAGCACCTATCCACCAAGATAAATTGCAGGGGAGGATGAAGAAGGCTTCAGAGAACTGGATGTGGAGTAAAGAGATCTCCGATTCAGAGTCCGTCCCCTGAAGAAACCAGATTTATCCCCAATCCACCTCCTCATCACGACTCGAGCGATGCTGCTTCACTGAGCACAATTCCATTTCCATCTGATGCCACTGATACACGCAGTTTCCCAAAACATCCACCAGAGGTCATTGTAATACTACTGTATGATTAAAAACGATTAACTCATATAGCTAGCTTTTCTGGGTAAAGACCAACATTTAAACTGTTCGATGCAGTCACTGATCCTTGTTGGGGTACTACAAGCACACTTCTTAAGGTGCTTAATGCATTGTGCAGTATAAAAGGATTTACCTAGGTTTAGTCCAAGAAATAAGGGTTGTCTTGTTCCAGTAACATAGAAACATAGAAACATAGAATTTGATGGCAGATAAGGACCGCTTGGCCCACCCAGTCTGCCCATTTCCCTACCTAATGGATAAGCTGCAGATCCTAGTTAACCATCAGCCTACTTCTTCCTTCCCCCACCCCCTAGAATTGCCTTATGACTGTCCCATGCATGCTTGAATTCCACCACTGTTTTTGACTCCACAACCTCCTCCGGAAGGCCGTTCCATGCATCCACAACCCTCTCTGTGAAAAAATACTTCCTTAAATTACCTCTGAGCCGCCCCTCTGAGTGTGTATTTGGTTAATATGCACTATTTACTCAGTTCATCCTAGTTTAAGGCTTCAGTACTCAATGTGGTTGATATTTTTATGTTTTATCTCTTTATATGTACCACCTCAGGAAATATCCCAAGGTGTTTATTTCACTAAAGTACAGAGTTCATTCTTCATGACTAAGTTTGAGACCTAATCTGATTTGAATGGGTTTAGATCAGTTTGAGGATTCCACAGATATTCCATTTAGGTTGATTTCTGAGTAGAGAGACATAGAGGGAGTTAATTAGATGCAATCTAAGAAACAATAAAAGAGATTACCTATTGTTGTAGATAACAAGCACAACCTATACTCCCTCATTGAGATTAACATATTTTTACTTATAATTATAAAGACTTCTACATATGATTATTTTATTAGTTCCACTACTTCAGGAAGCAATTTGGGGTGGTTGGAGGAAGGGAGTTATGATGATGGTGAACTGTGGAACTCAGTCCGCAACTGTAGTGGGTTTTGGGTGGGCTGGGTTATAGCCTTTAAATAAAACTGTTGCATTATTTGACAGGGATAATCAGGGAGTAGTAAGAATTAGGAAATTATATAGGGATCATAGGAAGAGGAGTCTTCAACACAGAATCATGGGAAGGAATGATCATGACAAGTTTCTGGTTTAAGGGGGAACTTAAATACATACTCCTTTACTTTCACAGGGATGGCTAATGCCTTTAAAATTGCCACTTGGAATGTGAAGGGCCTCAGGCAACTATTGAAACAATAAAAAGTATTGAAACATTTATCATTATTATCCATAGATGTTGCGTATATACAGGAGTCACATCTCCTGGACTCGGAGGTTAATCAAGTCAGAAGACAACAAATAGGGTATTTTTTTTCACCAGGAGGTACTACTCAAAGTAGTGGGGTCCTAATACTGATATAAAAAAAAAACTCCCTTCTCACTTATCCAGCTAATCAGGGATTCACGGGGTAGATTTATTTTTATTCACTGTATTTTATATACTGTCGAACTCTTGTTGGGATCTGTTTATGGACCCAATATAGATTCTCCAGATTTCTTCATGCAGCTGATTAATGCATTGACACCCTTTGTATCTTTACCAATAATCCTCGGTGGGGACATGAATACTGTTTTAGACTCCTCACTTGATCGCTTCAGCGGATCTCGTAGAGGCCTATCACGAGCTCAGCGAGCATTCCGGGAGTTGGCAGACAATTTTGGTTTATGTGATGTATGGCGTATATTTCATCCTACTGAAAAAAGCTATACTTTCATCTCCCCCATTCACAAAACCACATCCTGTATCAACTATTTGTTTTTATCTCAAATTCTCCTGGTCGGAATCCTGAATGTCTCCATCCAACCTGGCCCACCCTCCGATCATTCACTAGTTATCTGCCATCTGTCTCTGGTATCTCCTCCCAAAAGGAATGCACGTTGGAAAATTAATAATCAGCTGCTGAAGGAACCCACAATGATCTCCACACTCAGCAAACACATGGAGCAATCCATTGAGGTCCATCTAGGCACAGCGTCCAGACCAGATATCATTGGGTGTGCTTTTAAGGCCTACATTAGGGGCATATCGATTAGCTTGTCTTCACAGAGGAAAAAAAGAAAGGACAAGGAGCTACTTACCTTACTTAATCAGATTACAGCTATTGAAACAAATTTGACACCAGATTCTTCAGAGGATATTAGACAGAAATTAGCCAAATTGAAGGATGCATATCTAGAAATTTTGAGGGAAAAGGCCGAATTTGCTATCCTGAGAACGAAAACAACATACACAGACCAGGGGGAAAGGCAAGACATTTACTAGCGCTCAGAATTAAACAGCAGGAATCATTTAAATATATCCCATCCATTCGTTCTCAAGTGGATGGCACATTGAAAACATCCCCAACTGACATTGTATCTGAATTTCGAGATTATTACACCAAGCTTTATGCTTCCATGTCAAACCCACCCTCGGATCAGGAATTAGATTCTTATTTAAATGCATCCCAACTGCCCTCTCTCCCAGAGATAAAACAACAATCACTTATAGTCCCCGTATCTTATATGGAAGTAGCTAAAACAATTCAATCCCTACCCTCTGATAAAACACCGGGCCCGGACTGCTTCTCAGCAAACTTTTATAAGAAATTCCAAAAACAGTTACTCCCCTTGTTGCTACCTCTATTCCAACAAATGTTATCAGGAGTATCCGTGGATGGCACTCTATTTGAAGCCTTAATAGTTCTTATCCTCAAACCAGATAGAAACCCGGAGTTAGCTGCTAGCTACCATCAAATATATTTACTAAACCAAGATATTAAAATACTAACTAAATTAATAGCAGAACACATTAATGTAATTTTACCAGATCTTATCGGTCGTGAACAAGTAGGCTTTATGAAAGGGCGATCGTCGGTAGACCATCTCCGAACACTTTCGCATGTTCTCTCAGCATCCTGGGATGCTCATTTTCTAGCAGTTCTAGTCAAGCTCGATGCTGAGAAAGCATTTGATAGAGTGGACTGGAATTTTCTGTTCCATACCCTCAATGCCTATAAATTCCCCACCAAATTTCAAAACTGGATAAAAACGTTATACCAGGCCCCTTCGGCGCGTATTTCAGCCAATGGTGCAATATCTAATCTTTCCCCCTACAATCTGGAACTAGACAGGGATGTCCTCTCTCCTCTATACTTTTTAACTTGTATTTAGAACCCCTGATCCGTAGATTAACGGATTGTGACCAGATCCAAGGTATACCTGTTGCATCTCAAATAATTAAGGTCTTGGCATATGCCGATGACATTCTCTTACAATTATCCTATCCAGATACCTCCATTCCCGCCATGATATCACTTATCAGAAAATATAGCCAATTATCTAATTATGAGCTCAACATAGATAAGACGCTGGTCTTTCCCCATAACCATAAGGTAATCAAAAGATCCATCACTGTCTTAGGTTTGTCATGGAAGCAAGATTCCTTAAAATATCTGGGTATCATAATCCCCAGGAACCCAGCCCTTTTTCAAAAACAAAATTTGGATCCCCTCTTGAAAATCAGCCATCAAGATCTGGATTGATGATCTAAACTCCCTCTCTCCATATGGGGCGAAGTCAATTTACTTAAGATGAATGTATTCCCCAGGATTTTTAACCCCTTGCAATTACTCAACATTTGGCTACCTCTTTCGTGGTTTAATAATGTTCACAGACTAATCATGAAATTTGTTTGGTCCAATAAAAAACCTAGATTGGCCTATTTTAAGTTAGCAGCCCCCAAAGAGAGAGGGGGATTACACCTCCCTCATTTAACTTTCTATCACTGGGCTAGCCATGCTGTTAAATATCTTAGATGGTTGTCCCCCAAAGAAGAGGTTTTTAATTCCCCTTCCTCACCCCAATGGCTTAAAATTGAACTATCTTTTATTCACGACAGTGGTCTTAACCCAGCTGCACTTCTCCATGTTAGGGTCGGGTCCTGCCCTCAAATCTAATACTAACCCCCATCGCTATATCTGTTAATAATCACTCACAATTATGTAGCTTCCTTAAATATAACCACACTCAGGACCCATCACAGCCCATATGGGGAAATCCAAAATTAAAGATAGGCAATAAAATATTTGTAGCTAACTGGTTACCTCAAATTATTGAATCACGTCTTCTCTCATTTATCTCAGAAGAAAACTCCTGGCTTTCCTCTGCAGAGATTTTAAGCACCTACAATTTGCCCACAAATTATAGTTTTAAGATTTTCCAACTAAAACATCTCATTCTAAAGGTCTTTGGAATAACTCCTCCTTTATAGGATAAGCCATCCTTTCACAGTGTAATAAACCCCGAGTCTGGCCTCCAACAATCAGTGTCTAGTTGTTATAAAATATTGTATAACTGGGCTTACCAGACTTGTTTCACTCCATTGGACTACTGGGCAACCTTTTTTCTTGCTAGAGAATTAGATTGAACTGCATTATGGCATAATTGCCATAAATACATTACCCAGGACCGTCGACGCCTTACCCAATTCCACATATTACATAACTTATACTATTCTCCACAGAAACTATTCAAATTCAGTCTTCTCCCATCTCCTATTTGTACTAGATGTAAGAAAGAAGAAGGATCTCTGTATCACATCTTCTGGAATTGTCCTAAAATTACTCCGCTTTGGAATACTATTCAGCAAAACATTGACTCCTTATTGGTTTTGCATGACCTATTAACCCCAGAAATCTGCCTACTAGGGGAATATATGGAGATTCCTGTATTAATCAGGAGATACCACATGGCCCTTATCTCCAAGTCCATTAAGAAATTAGTTCTACGTCATTGGAAGGACAGTGACAATATCTCATATGCAGAGTGGCTCAATGAACTCCTCACAAATCTCAGGACAGAAAAAACAATAGCGAGTCTTAATAAGCCTGAGAAATATGCAAAAATATTGGATCCTCTGCACACATTGTACTCCCTTTGAAGTTCCTACCCCCAGATATAGCATTCCATTGTTCGAGTAGACTACAGACAAATATCTGTGTTGAATAAGTAGAAGGAGGGAGGGTTTAATGGGGAGGTGGGGTGAGGTGGGGGGTGGGTGGATGGAGGGTGGAGGACAGATCCCTGATATTGTACATATCATGTCTATTATGCATTGTTTTTCTGGACCTGTTCTTATTATTGTAAAAAATCAATAAACTTTAATTTGAAAAAAAAAAGTAGTGCCTCCATAATCTTGCCTACTACTGAGGTAAGACTGACTTGTCTGTAGTTCTCTGTCTCTTCCCTGCTGCCACTTTTGTGGCGCAGGATCACATGAGCCATTCTCCAGTCTTCTGGGACCTCTCCTGTGCTCAGAGACTTACTAAACAGTTCTGATTATGTCTTTGATAGTTCTACCATTAGCTACTTTAGTACCTTGGGATGTATGCCATCAGGTCCTATTGCCTTGTCCACCCTAAGCTTAGTGAGCTCTTGTAGGACCCTTTCTTTAGTGAAGGGACTTGTGCACAACACCCTTCCCCCTGTGTCCATCATGCTGAACTGTGGGCCCTGCCCTACCTTCTTCTCAGTAAATACTGAGCAGAAGTATCTATTTAGGATAGATGGTTTTCCTTGATCCTCCTCCACACACTCCCCCTTATCCCCTTTGATCTTAGCAATACCCCCTCTGGACTTTCTCCTTTCACTAATTTATCTATAGAAAATCTTGTCCCCTTCTTTTACTGTTCATACTAGTGTTTCCTTGGTTTAGGCCTTTGCCTGCCTTACTGCCTTGCCTGCTTCCCTTAGGGAAGTTTGGTATGCCTCCCTATCTTTGTTCCACTGTATTCCCTTATACAGTATTTCCTGAAGGCCAGCCTTTAGGCTCTGATCTTTTCTGCTACTGTTTCGGAGAATCAAAGTGGTTTACTTCTTCTTTTGCTCTTGCTTTTCTCCCTAAAACAGTGGGAAGTTGCTTCAAGTATTACATCCTTAATGCTTGACCACTTTGCCTGTGCCCCCTCACCTGTATTTCTCCTTGCCAGGGCTAGCTTAACTCTGTTGGCCATCTTATCAAAGTCAGATCCTCTGAAGTCCCATATTTTTGCCTTGGAATGGGATGATTTAGTTCTAGTGGCCAAATTGAACCCTACCATGTGATGGTCACTGGCTCCCAGATGACCTTCTACCTGGGGATCTGTGATCCTTTTCCCATTAATCAGTACTAGATCCAGGATAGCTCTGTCTCTAGTGGGTTGTTGTACCAGTCATTTGAGGCCCTGACCCTGCAGGGAATCCACTATGTGTCTAGTTCTGACAGCTGTTCCTGCTGGTATTGACCAGTCTGTATCTGGTATGTTGAAGTCTCCCATTATCAGAACCTCCACTTTAGCTGTCATGTTTTGTATATCTTCTAACAGTAATGTGTCTATGTTCTCCCCCTGGTCTGGGGGCCTGTAGACAACCTCAGTTCATATGGCTGTCCCATTTCCTGTTTTCAGGGTGAACCACAGTTCTTCTGGCTCCTTATGTGTATTTTGAATTTCTGTAGCTTTGATATTTTCATTGACATTAAAGGCCCTCCCACCCTTTAGCACCTCAGTCTCTTCCAGAACAGTACATAGCCGGGTACTGAAGTCTCTCAAGTGTGGTTACTGGTCAACCATGTGTCGCTAATGGCTACTATGTCCAGTTTAGCCTCTGTCATTGTTGCCTTCAGGTCTGGGATCTTGTTTCCCAGACTGTGGACATTTGTGTACATGATTTTCCATTAGCCAGATTTCAGTGCGTTAGTTGTTGAGCGAGGTCCGGTGTTTCTCCTGCTCGTCGTATGGGGAGCCAGACCTTTTTCCTTACTTGGTGATGCAAATGAACTACAAACATGCTAAACTTCTGTTTGATCACTAGCTGAGCGGGAAGGGTGTTCTTCCTATTTAATATATAGGGTGCTGCACCCCTTTCTCCATTTACTAGTTTAAATATTCTGCAAAGACATCAAACTTCTGCTCCAATGCACTGACTCCCTCCTTAGTCAGATGCAGTCCATCGAATTTAAAGAACTTTTGCCCCCAAAACTGTTGCCAGTTACCTACAAATTTGTGTCCTTTATCCTGGTACCAGTCCTTGAGCTACATGTTTAACTCCCCTGTCTCCCCTTATCTGACCTTCTGTACATCTGCTTCCCTCTCCCAGACTGGCAGGATCTCAGAGAAGGAGATGCTGAGATGAAATGGATGACAGTTTTTTTTCCCAGCCTGGTCAGGTGTTCCTTGGTCTCCACAACTGACCAGCTGGTGGGATCATTAATCCCTATGTGTACCAGGACAGAAATGTTTTCTCCTGCTTCCTGCAAAATTTTAGCAATGCAGTCAGTATCTCTCCATACTGATGTACCTGGGGGACATCTGACCATTACCCTCAACAGGAGGTAGGTATCAACTCACTGAATCATGGAGTCTTCTGTGATCAGAAGTGTTTGGGATTTCCTTTTTGCTTTTTTGTTTTGGTCCCTGTTTTGGATGAGTTTTGTAGCACTGGCTCATGTTCTGCAGTGTCTTGCTCTGCAGTGTCCTCTGCCCCTTTGTTTGATAGCGGCAGATACCTGTTTGTAGTTTTTATATGGTTTGTGGAAGTGATACATTGGTGAGGATTGAGTGATGGGGCACCTGATTTTCCCCTCCTAACCACCTACCAACCTCCCGTACCAACTACCCTCTGAGGCTGAGGTTCTTCAGTTGGATATTGGGGAAATGGCTGGTGGTTCTTGTAATATATTTCCTCCTGAATATGTGATTTGAGGCATGCAATCTCTGCCCATGCTGCCAGGAGTTGAGCTCTTAGATCTCGGATGGTCCAGCATATAGGACAGCATCCTAAATCCTATATAACTGCCTCTTTGAAAAGTGTCCCACAGTACCTGTAGTTAATGATATCCATTCCAGTTGAGATGATGAGTTTATAACGTGGTCCGAGTAATTAGAAGGAAAACGAAAGCAAAAGAGTTTTATATATATATATATATATATATATATATATATATATATATTGTTTTGTTTGTTTGTTTCTGCATAATGTTTTATAACAAGTTAAATTAATTGTGCCCCCGTAAGTGAAGTCACTGTGTGGATACCCCTCTAATCCTCCCCTTCCTGCTTTGCTACAGGAAATGTCATGACTGTGCTACTCTATAAAAGGAGTGTAGTATGGGGTGGTTGGGGATAGGGGAGTGGTTGGGCCCTTCCCATGCCAAAAAAGAAGAACCACGGATGAAAGAAACAAGGAAGTAAGAGCAGAAACAATCAACCAACAACAAATACAGTATCCCTGAAAGCTTAGCCTATTGCTAGATTCAACTGTAAAACCTGTAAGCACCACCTGTAACAATTTCACAGAAGATATACCATTCAAAAACACTTTGCTTCAGAGAAAATAAAGCAGTAACAGAAGATATACCTTGCAAAAAAACTATTTGAATCAGAGAAGATTACAGCAGTAATTTGTAAGCACAAAACAGTAACAAACCTGTAGGCATACCCTATAATAATGCAGTAGAAAGTATACCCTGCAACAGCAATTTGAATCAGAGAACAATAAAGCAGTAACATGTAAGCAAAAAAAAAAACAGTAACAAAACCTGGGTAAGCACAAAAGAAAATAATAACACACAATAAATCTGCCTAGCCAAAAGAAGCGTTAATCTTTTTTCTTGCTCTGATAATGTTGTTCCTTGCTCTGTCCTTACAAGCAAACCTAGAAGAAAAGAGCTCAGGTGAAGCTAAGTGCATTTGCCAGCATACACAGTCTTCCTAGATTGCCTGCAATATTCAGCATCTCTTCTGGACATTAAACAGCAATTCCGGGGTGTAGGGGGATAAAGGGAGCCATCAACCAGGTGATGACAGCCGGGAGCAGGACACCTTTGGTTTAAAAGCCTGCACCACCCACTAGCACAATCAAGAGTGTGAGCACCATTCAGACAAGAAAACTATTTATCTTATCTATTAATATTTTTGATATCCACAATCTATTTTAATTGTTTTTAAATTGTATTTAGATAGGATTTAGAGCAGGGGTACTATTTTAAGAATTAGATTGTAACTTGTCTGTTTATCCTACTAGCTTACCATACTAATACAGTGTAGAATGGGATCTTTTTGGTTAATAATATTTTTGATTGGCTACTTGACTACTGTCTTGGCCACTACTGGTGGGCTCATCAGGGTGGACTGCTATAAGGATAATGGCAGCCATCAAAATGGGATCACCAGTGGAGTAATTTTCTACATATTTCTGCCGCAGTACAATATTTTGCATCTTAAATATATGGCAAGGGACTTCTTTAGCAATTTGGTGAAGTCAGTTAACATTTGGGGAGCCCATAACCTCACAGTAAGTAATTTAGTTTTCTCTAGGATACAATTTTTTAAAATATTCTGTATACTGCGGCAAGGTACCTGTAGAAAAAAATGGGACACTGGTTTATTGGATTGCTAAAATTTATACTAGTCCTTTATGTGATGCTGTGCAGTGATATCCATCCAAATCATGGACCTGACTCGACAGCTCAAATAGATGTTGAGATCTATAAGAAAGGGGAATTTAGTGTAGTCGGTTTTAACTCTAGAAGTATCTGTAAAAGGTCTGAATTGATCAAAGACTGGGTTGGTAGCTACCAGCCAAAGATGATTATAAATAAATAAAACAAATAAAAATAAAATATTTACTGAGACTTGGCTTTGTAAAAGAAATACTGATCCCTCTATTGAATTAGAACATTATCAACTTTTTAGAAAAGATAGGAGCAAAAAGGGAGGAGGAATTTTAATATACTGTATATTAATTCAGAGTTTGAAACATCTGAAATTGTGAACTCTATATCAGAAGGAGGCCTGGAAGAGTTGTCCATTGTCACTAAATTACTCTTCATTAAACCTCTTTCAATAATTGGCATTTATAGAATCCCTAAAGTAAACAACAGTATTTTCCATGTTTTGCAGGATTTGTTAGAATTTTGAAATACACATGAATTGATTTTGATGGGTGACTTTGATGTTAATTGGACATAAGTTGACCACACTAATAGTCTTATTGATGTACAAGAAAGTTTGGACCTCACCCAACTAACTGAAGAACCAACAAGGTTAAACTGCAAAAATTTAGACAAATCTACACTTTTAGACCATTATTTTTACAAACTGTCCAAGTGCTTATTCCACAAGTGGGGAATTACCAGATGCCTTCTCTGACCATCAAGTAACTTTTGCTACATGCAGACATACAAAAATGATAAAACAGAATCAAACTGTTAGCTGGAGGAATTTTAAGTGTTTTGATTATGTGAATTTCATAACTTATGTAGATGACCTGCATTGGGACAGCCTTGAACTGATCCTCACTGCCTCAGAGGCGTGGTCATATTTCCAACAAAAATTCATGAATATTTGCCATGGATGTGACTTTTTAGATTTTGCTAAGGCATTCGACAAACTGCCCCATACAGAACTGGAGTGTACCCTTCACAAAATAGGACTGGACCCCACATTAGTAAATTGGATATCTCATGGCTGAGAGGGAGGAGACAGATGGTGACTGTGAATGGATCCCTGTCTGATTGGGTACACATGAAATGTGGGGTCCCACAGGGATCTGTATTGGGCCCATATCTTTTAATATATATATATAACACCCCTGAGATGTAAATACAGTAATATCTGGTTAATGAAGTCTGCAAACAATTGTAGAATAGGGTCTATAGTTAATACCTTGGAGGAACAAAACAACATCCAGGATGCCCTACTAGACTTAGCAACCTGGACTTCTGAGCACAAACTTGAACTTAACATGAAAAAATGTGTAGTTTTGCATTTGGGAAAGCATAACTCAAATATAGCTTAGAAAATCAAGGACACAGTCCTACCTACTAAAATTGAGGAAAGAGATCTTGGGATAACAATATCCTCAGATCTACAATTTACTACACACTGTACCAATGTCTCTAAAACTGCAAACCAAAGACTTAACTGTATACTTCACCACATAAAAAGTAGAGATAAGAAAGTTATCATTCCCCTTTATCAGGCATTGGTGCAGCTGCATCTAGAATATGGAGTCCAAGTGTGGGCCCCATGCAAGAGGGGGGATATTTTAAAGTTGGAGCAGGTCCAACAAAGAACCACCAAGGCAGTAGCAGGAAATAAAGAATTAACTTACCATGAAAGGTTAAAAGGTCTCAACATCTACACATTACAGTATAGGAGACTGAGGGGTGATTTGTGTATGCTCTACAGGGCATTACATGACAACCTTCTGTGGAAAGAATATGGTCTCAAAATTAAAGAATGTAAATACACAACTAGTGGGTACCCCATTCAACTAGTGACATCCCATTGGAATCTGAAGAAAAGGAAATACTGGTTTAGTCAAAGGGTACCATCCATCTGGAATAGTTTGCCTAGTGAAGTGGTATCTAGCACATCTATTGAATTATTCAAAACAAGATTAAATAGTTTCTATGTTAACAAATATGAAATGGTTTAGTTGGACAAGCAATTAAAGAACACAAGTTTACTCTGCTTGATAAAACTTGTGAAACATATGAAATTTGTGACCATCATGCTCCACTGAGACAGAGCAGGATTAAAACTTCAAATGTCACATTGTATAAGACTGCTTTGTATACACTTAAGGTAGATAGAAATAAGAAATTATACAAAGCAAAAAAGCACAGGACTGAGTGGGGACTGGAACCATTATAGACAGGCACACAACAAATACACTCTTGAAATTAGAATAGCAAAACAGCATTACTCTAAGGCAGACTCAGATATACTGTAAATTGTAAACAAAACCCAAGACAGTTTTGGAACACCATGAAAAAATTGATGGGTAATATTAAAAACTCACAAATAAATAGCACTGAGATAAATGGGCAATCGGTATTCTTAAATAATGATGTAGTAAACACTTTTAACAAGTACTTTGTCAAAGTAAGAATTCAATCAGATGGACCTAATTCCCCTCCCATATGTATTTCAGGGACCAGAGATAATATCAATGAGGGTATATTGGAAACAGGTTAGAAGCCTTCAAATTCACGAGCATTCAAACACAAGATGTAAGGAACAAATTGCTGAAGACTGATATTACCAAAGCTAAAGGCTTGGACAAAAGTTGCTCAAAATTACTGAAATATGTGGCCCCTTGCATAACCCATCCATTAACATTTATTTTCAATCTTTCATTCTTGACTGGAGAGTTTCCAGAGGGTTGGAGGACCACAAAGAGCCTACCTATTTTTAAAAGGGTCTCTAAACTAGAAATGAGTACTTATCTACCCATTTCTCTGCTCTCCCAGGTCTCAAACATTTTAGGAAAACTGATCCCTGGGCAATTAAAAAAGTACTACATAGCAGTTTATATTCTCACCCTTTATACTTAACACTCCAAGCACACTCCCACATATTCACTTCCTCTTATTTTCACTGGTGGAACACTAGTGCTGCTATATATAGTGATCTACCTAATATTCACGATCTTTTTATTTTCACTGTAATGTGGAACCAGTGAATATAATGAAAATAACAAGACAATGAATATTTCCCATCATACAGTGCTTAGATATGAATGATATGATCAATGAGTACCAATCAGGGTTCTGGGCAGCACTCAGTACCCAAACTGCATTAATAAAAGTTTTAGGAGATATACAGCAAAGTCTGGACATGAGAGGATCAGTTGGAGCCTTATTCTTAGATTTATTGAAGGCCTTTAATACCTTGAACCACAACATTCTCCTGGTCTGACTTGGCAAAATGGGGGTGCTGGGTAATGAGAAGAGTTGGTTTACAACATAACCAGTCAAAAGCAAATGGTGGACATAGGTTCTTTTAAACTAAACAGCCCTCATTAAATCAGGTGTTTCCCAGGGGTCAATATTGAGCCCCCTTCTTCTTAATATTTACATTAATAATTTGCAGTTTGAGGACCCAGAGATAAAGTATCATATTTATGCTGATGATACATTCATTTAAGTTAAGGGTAACTCAGTTGAGAACATCTCAACTAAACTACAAGAGGCTTTTTTGCAATTTCAAATTTTCCTAAGGAAACATATGTTAATCTTGAATGCAAACAAAAAAAAACAAAAAAAACAGGCAGTGTTCTTTAATAGTAGCCACAAAAATAATCCCCCATTAGAAATAGCTACTTTGGATGGTGTACATATTCAACAAGTTACATATTACAAGTATCTGGAAGTTTAGCTGGACAATAAATCAAAATGGGATTTCCATCTTGATAGATTAGTTAAAAGTCTAAGTAGAAAATTTGGAATCTTGTATAGATTGAAACATTACACGTCAACCAAAGTATGCTTCAGACTGGTTAATGTTATGATCTTGCCAGCACTAGATAATGGTGATTTTGTGTATGTGGGGGCCTACGGGATGGAGCTGGCAAGGTTGGATGTAATGTACAACATGCTTGCTCAGTTCATCTTTGATGCCCCAAGGAGAACACATCATTGTGATTTGTACAGAACCCTGAATTTGTGGAGACTTCATGAAAGAAATAAATGGCATCTTACGGCCTTTATAGTGACAATTAGGAAAGAATAATTAGACAGACATATCCTAGATACTTTCAGGATTAAAGAAACAAGGGAAGATTTGAGATATGCACAGGGCTTAGAATTTATACAATAGTTCCAAAATGTAACCTGGGAATTGGGAGGTATTCTGTAACCTACAGAGGTTCTGTCTTATGGAATTCATTGCCTATTCACCTCTGTGTGGTAAATATACTCATTTGTAAGGTTACCTTGAAAAAAATGGTTCTCGGATAGGGCTGCTGTACCTATGATGTGTTGCCTGAATGGAGCAATGTGATGTGACAATTTGTTAAGTGATTAACTACTTGCGATTGTAGTATGTATGCTATTCAAACCCCTTTTTGAATATTTGTCTGTATTTGTATCTGTAATTATATAAACTAGTTGGACTAAATGTATACAAACTGATAATGACCTAGGGACCTCTTTGGAAATTATATTTGCTCAATAGAGTATCATCCCTGTTCATAAATCTTTCATGAATAATATTTTTACTACTACTATGATGCAGAGGTTATGTCACATCCTGCAAAAGAGACAACTGGGGATCTAATCTCAGCAGGCAATTGACCTTCACAGATTGCTGTTCTTAGCTAAGTCCACATCTCATTTAATTCACTATTCCAACTCCACACCACCATGAATCACCAATCAAGTAAGTTTCCATTTTACAAAAAAAAAAATGGCAACATGACAAGGCCCCTACTTAGATGTGAACCACTGATCCTTTGCTTGCTAAGAAAACACACGTTCAGTGTACCACTGAAATGCAAGTTAGTGAGTTATTGTTTCTATGATGTCAAATGCTTGCTTTTTTGACTGCTTCTTGCTGTTACCATGCTTTGACTCTGCACTTACCACTATGTTGTTACTGCTTGCACCTGTTGATTGCTGTACCTTGACTCTGTATTGTCATTGCCTGTACCTTGTAATTCTCCTGGGTCTCTCCTGAAAATAGGCATTTGACAGTCTAGCATGCTTACCTGGTTAAAAAAAGCTAAATAAATAATTAAATAAACAGAGGTTATGTCGCAATTGTAAAACAGGCTACTGCAGATCTAATTCCAGTAAGCAATTTATCATCATAGACTTGTTCTTTGCTAAGTTTACTTCTCATACAATGTACTATTTCACTCCACACTACCATGACTCGCCACTCAAGTGACTTTCCATCCTACAAAAAAAGTTGGAAGAATGTTTTACACCCTTCTGGGTTTCATACTATATCTGCCTGATTGTAAACTACTGGTCCTTTACCTGATAAGCACACACACACATTCAGAATGCCACTTAGTTTGGCCCAGTGATGCTAAGGGCTGAGGCACTGAACACATTATCTTGCACTACACCGGTGACCGTGTTTGGGAATGAGCATGGGCCCCAAGGGGTTGTCAGAGAAGGAGAAGGATCAAGCATCCGAAGTACTGCTCTCCATCTCTGGGGAGGGGGGATATCAGTGGTTGGTTCTAGACTGGCCCCTAGTGGAGACTGGTGGACAGCATGCCAACTGTGCAGTAAGGGGGCAGAGGTAGGTAGACACCTGGAGCGAACACATGCAGATGCATGCTTGCTCCCCCCATCAGCATCATTGCATGCCACATCTCCAGGGCAATTCAAAACTAGGAAAAATGGTCCCCAGTTACAGCAGAGTGAACAGCCACACACCGCAGGCCCTGACTGGGAATGGTGCTTCCCTAGACTCTGGATCCTGTTCAAGTTTGGGGGCTCCTCACCACCCTTCCACAGAGAGGAAACTATGGGGAAAGATGGGGATAGCCTGCCTGATGTCAGGGTGTAGGGCTGGGTGGGTGGCTCCAGATGATTGCCAACTGGGGGACCAAGGAGAAATAAATCAACTAAAAAAAAAAAATAATAAAATAAAAAAAGAATGCCACAGAGTTGCAAGAACATGATTTCCTATTGTGTAGAGGTAATGTCACAACCTGCAAAACAGTTGGCTGCGGATCTAATCCCAACAGGCAATTTACATTTGCAAATTGTTGTTCTTAGCTAAATTTACTTCTCATATAACAACTCTACACCATCATGAATCATCACTCAGCTGAGTTTCCATCTCACAAAAAGGATGTCTGAGTTCGTGCCAGGATTTGAACCACTGATCCTTTCATTTCTAAATGAAGATACACTCAGTGTGCCACTGAGCTAAAGGTAAGTGAGTTGCAGTTCCTATGGTGGAGAGGTTATGTCACAACCTACAAAACAGGTGACTCAAATTTTATTCAAACCTAGACAGAACTCAGCCAGAACTAATTTAAAGAGCTAGCGGAGCCAAAACAGGAAGGTGGGGAAACAATTCAAATTTTAAGAAGTAGGCAGTTCTAACTTTTTATTTCTGAAGTATTTTTATTTTTCCTTTTGCAAATTAGGAAGTCTTCTATGGCATGATGGTCTGCATCTGTCCAAGAAGGGAACCAGGTGATAGGTTTTAATGCTTCATTGGCAAGCATTTAAACTAGCCAAGGGGGGAGGTACTGGAAAGGAGCAGGGAAATCCTAGCCTCCCAAAAATGTCAGGGTAATAAGTGAGGTAAACACAAAGATAGATGTAACGCCCCTGTCACCCGGGGTTACTAGAATCCCACTTAGATCTAGTGGCAGGCAGGGAAAGGCAGCATGTGAAACACCAGTTAAATGGATTTCACACTGTCTCACTCGGTCCTCAGTCTCAGCTGAGCTGGAGGGATGACATCATATGGAATTCTCGTAGCAGCATAAGCCACATTGGAATGTTGCAGCTGGGAGTTAGGATAGAACATCAGGGTTTTCAAAGGCAGTCTGTAGTAGTCTAGAGGGAGACTCAGTGGAGGGAGGAGGTGCACTGCAGTTGTCAGTCCCTTATAGCCCTCAGCTCTGTAATAGAGCTACCTTTGTAGTGGTTGTGTCTTCTCACCATAGAGAATGACACAGAAGATACCTGTTTGACGTGGTTGAGACCATTCCCCAGTTGTTCCAGTGCCCCACCCCTGAGAGGGATGGGAGAACAAGACCAGCTCTTCAGGGGCAATTTCTCTGGCCCTACTGAAGGAAGAGAAGCTGCCTAGAAGATTTATGCTGAGGCACCCAGAAGTTAATTTTGTTTTCCCAGAGAGAAGCCTGTGGGCGCCTATAAACCAGGGTGAGTCTGCTCTGCCAGAGAGCCATGTTTCCACCAAGACTGTTGTGTTAAGTGTCTGCTACTGTGGGTCAGGAAAGGACAACTAAGTACAGTACTTAAGTTGTGCATGGCTTGAAATGAATATAATCAGTGGGGGTCTACAGGGATGGACATAGCCACTTAAAGAGCATTACAAGTCAGGACACCAGAATACCAGAGACAGTAGATTGTTAAATGTGACATACATTTTGAGATAGCATTCTACAAACCAAGAAGTTCACAAGGAAAGGTGTTCATTCCAAATAAATGGCCAGGTATGAATTTGGGGACAAAAGGTGGGAGATCCCCCATCTGGAGAATCCAGATTTACCTCTACGGATTTACTTTGGGCACCTATAGCTTTCTTCCAGGGCACTTGGCTAGTGTTCGTGGAAAGTACCCAGATGTGGGATGGATGATGATGATTTCCCTTATGGAGCTAGGAATTGCTCATGGGTGGTAAAGGGATCCACCAGATAAATATCCATGCTTTATGGAAAAATGTCCAAGTGCTGGCTGGATTGCCATGCCAGGGAATCCACTAGAGAGAATGAGAGTACCAGTTCAGGCTGAGAGCCCAGTGTGTTCAGAATTGGAGGGAAGTTGTGACCATGGTGAAGAAGATGTGTTCTGACCGCAATAGTTCTGTACAACCAGTGAGTGTAGCCCTATGGGGGTCCATCCTGCTTTGTATTCCTGTGTGTGTGTGTGAATAAAAGCCCCACTTTAGAATCCCACTCCTGGTTTGGACATTCACAGTTTTTGCTTCCTGTGTCCGTAGTTACTTGGGTGCCCCTTTCCAGAAGTGCAAACCTAGCCCTGATACTGAGTGAATGTTTTCTACCCAAACCCAGGCTCACCACGTAATAGGTTATAAAATGGAGGCACAGTGGTGCTAAATAAAATAACATCAACCCAGGACCTGGAGGGTTACATAGAGATGTCGATAGGGAGAAGGGCAGGGGTAAATGGAGAAAGTGACAAAGGCAATAAGGACAGGGATCTGGCAAAAAGGAGTAAGGCCATCGGGAAATGGAGGGTAATGAGTACCAATGCCAGTAGTCTAGGCAACAAGCTCCCTGAACTGGTGGCCTTGATGAAAGAGGGATGCCTAGTTATCGTAGCAGTCACAGAAACATGGTACACAGAGAACCATGACTGAGATGTTAACATACCAGGGTACACAACCTACAGGAGAGACCAGGAGGGGAGAAGAGGGGGAGGAGTAGCTCTCTATGTAAAAGGAACGGATAAATGCAACTGAGCAAAAGAGTAAACGGGGAGGAGAGCAGGCACTGTGGGTCACCATAGAGACTGGAAATGGGACCACAATCCACACAGGGGTTGTATACAGACCCCTATGTCAGGGGGAGGGAATGTACAAGGATATGACAGAAGGCATTCTTAGGATGGCAGAGAAAGGGGAGATACTGTTGATGGGAGGCCTGAAAATGCCAGATGTTAACTGGAGCACATTTGCTGCAGCCACATCCAAGAGCAGGGCCATTCTCAATGCCCAACAGGTGACATGTCTCAGACAGCTAGTTTTGGAACCCACTCATGAGGGAGCAATCTTAGACCTCATACGCTCAAATGGGGACAGTGAGAGGATCTCAGATCTAGAAGTGGGTAACCATCTGGGAACAAGTGACCATCAAACAGTGTGGTTCATGATAAACTCAGCTACAGAGTCAAGCCATACCAAACTGAGGGTATTGGACTGCAGGAGGGCTGACTTTGGCAAGATAGAAGACTGCCTTAGAAAAGCACTAACAATGGTGAAACATCAGATCTACCATCACAGAGGCAACAAGCCTTTGTGTGAAGCAAATAAATCAAAATGAAATAAAAAGCCACCATGGTTCTCAGAAGAGGTGTCAGGAAGGTCAGGGAGAAAAAGATAGCATTCAGGAAGTATAAGGAAACACAGAAGGAGCAAGACAGAGACCTGTGGCAGTTAAGGCAGAAGGAAGTGGGGGGAAGTCAGAACAGTAAAGGCTCAAACTGAGGAAAAGATAGCCAACTCGGTTAAGAAGGGGGATTAAACTTTCATAGGTACAGGAGGGAGCATAGAAAGACAAAGGGAAGGATAGTGAGGCTGAATAGAATGGATGGTGGTTGGGCAGAGAGGGACAATGAAAACACAGGGATACTGAATGAACATTTCTGCTCAGTATTCACAAAACAGGAGGAGAGGAGGTGCCTAATTCAAGTAACAGAAGCACTCTGGATAGGTGGGTCAATCCCAGTCCTTTCACAGAAGAAAGGGTTCTGAAAGAACTCCTAAAACTGAAGGTGGACAAAGCAATGGAGCCTGACAGAATTCACCCCAGAATTCTAAAAGAATTAAGAGGAGAACTAGTGAAACCACTGACTACCCTTTTTAACAAATCATGGGAGGTTGGTGCAGTACCTGAGGACTGAAGGAGGGGGGATGTGATTCCCCTTCAAAAAAGTGGGAGCAAGACAGAGGCAGAAAACTACAGACCTGTCAGTTTGACCTCTGTGGTAGGGAAAGTGATGGAATCACTACTGAAGAAAAGAATTGTTGAGTACCTAGAGGCCAGTGGGGCACAGGACCCAAAGCAGCATGGGTTCACAGTGGGAAGGTCATGTCAGATGAATCTAATTGATTTCTTTGACTGGGTGACCAAAGTAATAGACCAGGGAGGGGCTGTGGACATGGCCTACCTAGAGTTTAGCAAGGCATTTGACACAGTCCCACATAAAAGATTAATAGTCAAATTAATCAGCCTGTGAGTGGGTCATGGGGTGGTAGCCTGGGTAAAACATTGGGTGAACAACAGGACACAGAAGGTAAATGTAAATGGAGTCCACTCTAAAGAAAGAGGGGCTACTAATGGGGTACCGCAGGGTTCAGTACTGGGTTGAGTACTTTTTAATGTCTTTATAAGTGACATTGCAGAGGAACTGGAAGGAAAAGTATGCCTTTTTGCAGATGACACAAAGATCTGCAACAAGGTTGATACACAAGGAGGCATGGAAAGGATGAAAAGGAACTTGGCAAGGTTGGAGGAATGGTCAGAGGTATGGCAGCTTGGATTCAATGCAAAAAAGTGCAAAATAATGCACCTGGGAAACAAAAACCCAGGGAAAGATTACAAAATGGGGGGAGGTAGTAACAACAACAAAAATGGAAAGGAACCAGGGGGTAATCATATCAGATGACCTTAAGGTTAGCAAGCAATGTGAGAAGGCAGTAGGGAGGGCTTGGGGATACTTGGATGTATAAGGAGAGGCATCACCAGCAGAAAACAGGAAGTTGTTATCCCTCTATACAGACAGTTGGTGAGACCCCATCTGGAGCACTGCGTCCAATTCTGGAGACCCCATCTCCACAAGGACATAGACAGGATAGAGGCAGTCCAGAGGAGGGCAACTAAAATGGTGCAGGGTCTGCAAGAGAAGCCATATGAGAAGATACTAAAGGAGCTTAATATGTATACCCTTGAGGAAAAGAGGAAGATGGGGGACATGATAGAAACTTTTAAGTACCTCAGTGGAATCAACAAAGTCCAAGAGGGTAGCATCTTTCAGAAAAAGAGATGTGCAAGAACTAGGGGACACAATTTGAAGATGGTGGGGTTCAGGGGCAATGTGGGGAAGTATTTTTTCACAGAGAAGGTGGTGGATGCATAGAACAGCCTTCCTGAGGAGGTTGTGGGCTCTAAAACCATGGGAGAATTCAAGAATACATGGGACAGACATAAGGCAATTTTTGTGGGGGGTAGGAAGAAATAGGCTGTTAGTTAACTAGGATCTGCAGCCTATCCTGTAGGTAGGGAAATGGGCAAACTAGGTGGGCTAAGCGGTCCTTATCTGCCATCAAAGTCAATGTTTCTATGTGATAATATTGTGATGGGTGGAACAGCTGTCAGACTGGCATTTGACATATCTATCTTTATACCCCCACTACATCAGCATTGTGATTTCACTGACAGTGACATCACAAGTGACTAATCTGGCAGCTAAAGAGTGGCTGTTCCTAAGCCGCAGTGGTGTCACTGTCAGTGAGGTCACAATGCTGATGATGAAGTGGGGGGCAACAGAGAGATATGTTAGGTGCTAGTCAGAGTGCTGTCTCACACAGCACACCCACTAACATCAGGTACACAGTCTTCTAATAAACTAAAGGGGAAAGAAAAGGCATCTCAGATACGAAAGATAATGGTTGACTGTTTTAAAAAATAATGTTAGTTTTTGGCAGTACACTAGTTCTTTAATTGACTAAAACATACTGTAGAACAAAGTTCAATAATCTGAAGGTCTGCTGTTTAGCTCTGCTGAAGCACTTCACTACATTAGCAATGACATCTAACAGTTCTCTCTTACAGCAAAAGTTGTAGTGAGAAGGAAAACATATGCACTACAAGAGATCAAACCCAGCCTTGTGTTGATCTGAAACCACATGCCTTGACCTAAAAGACCTACCACTGACATTACCAATGACAACATGCAATTGAATCACTCACACTGAATCTAACATTAAATTTGACTAAATATACAGAACTGTACTCATGACCACAATAAGTGCTAACTGCTATGCTGTTGGCACCTAAAAAGCACGGGTAAAAAATGTCACCGCTATGATGCACTGATGCTTTTATACTGTCACCAAAATTTTACTGATTTGCCTTTGAAAATGACTCGATATTTAATATCTTATAGTATGCTGTATTTAACAGTATTTGAAGTGACAACTGATTTTTACCATTTCACAATCTGATGCAGTTTGTAAACTAAGTTGCCAGGATCTTGAGGAAAATAATATCATTCTTGCTTAAATGAAATTACTATCCACACAATATTCTGCAAGCTGGTGTGAAAAAGTTTAAAGACCTATCTGTGAAACCGTCAACTAAGAGAGGCAATAAAATAGCATTTATCCATAAGAAATTGCAATTCCTGCAGTTTATTTATAATTCAGAAGGTTTGGTTGTCCACGTATTTGAAAAAAAAAAGGTTCATTTTTAAACTATATTTACATTCAGTTTTTAAGGTTAATATATCTTATCTACAGTATCTATCAATGTTCTCTTTTGTAACAATTTTGAAACAAAACTATTTATATCAGTTTCCTAAGTTTTAGTATTTTCTTTATGAAGGAGCCTGCAATGTACAGTAGCATTTGGGGTTCGCCTGTAGGCACACCCTCAGACAATGTCTGAGCAGGTAGTGGTAGTAGCTTCTGCCCACTAGGAGTAGGGGCAGGTAGGTAGGCAGGGTTCCCAGGAGGCGGGAACTACTACATGTGGGAGGGGAGGAGCATTGTTAATTTAAGATGGTGTAGTGAAGGCTCTGCCTTCTTTCCAGCTTCTCCCTATCCAGCAGATAGAGCATCTTCTTCCTACCAGCAGAATAGGACATCAGGTCTACAGCAGCTGACTTCCTGCTCTTGCCTGATTAATCCAAGGTCTGAGTCATATTATACACAGGTTTTATAATAAACAAAAAAAGAGGTTGGGGTCTTAAAAAGTGTGACATTAATCTAGTTTCTGCTAGGAGCCCAATAATTAGTTTTAGTGGCTTCAGTCAAGGGAGTGTGAGTTAAGCTTCTTGGTTAAATTGGTGGTGGAGAATGAGTTCCCTTCTCACTTGTAGACCTCAGCTGCTGGGAGAGATTTTCATACTCTACCCAATGCCAAGCCCAGTCCCTTTTAACTTAGTCTGTGGGTGTGCAAGGCTCTTCTCTTTTTGTGCAGTCTGACACCTGGTTTGAGAGTCGGCAGACCTCACCCCACTAACAGAGCTTCTTTATGAAATGGGGCAGGGATGGTGGCCTGGGGAATTGCCATACCATGTGGCAGCAGAGTGAGGTTGTAGTGGTGCAGCTGGGATCCCCTCCGACCCATCAAAGTTTCACTTGACTCACATAGGAATCCAAGCTACTAGTGGTACTCACGGTTCCTAGCAGTTTGCAGAGTTACTGATGACTTTGTTTGGATCTGAAGCTGATCCAGGGAGCAGGGAGAGGGGTGGCATGCCAGATGCCACATGACAGGCCAGATAAGCCATTAGTTACCTTATCCTCTGGCTGGCTCATCTTGCTTAGCTTAGGATTCAGGCTCCTAACCAGGTCACAGTTTGCAGAAGGTTTGCAAAAAAAAAAAGATTTAAGCTGCAGACTTTGACTTGTCCATATATTTCCTTTCACAGTGCATTCCCCTTATATACACACAAACACAATATACATGTTGGTCAGCCCCAGTCCTGGTGATTAATATTTGTATTTGCATGTGTAGTTGGGCATGTGTTACTGGGGTCATCTTGCAGTCTGTTTGGGAGCCCGATGGAATATGGCAAGCTTTAAAGTCATAGATCATAGTTGGTCCATACAGCTCATGGGAGAGCAGCCATTTTGCTTTTTGGTGATTCCAAAAAGCTGAACACAGGTGGTGGTGGTGGTGGGGGGGGGGGGAGAGGTGGCACAACTGCCATTTTGCTACCCCATCCCCTTCATCCCATGTCACTAGCCAGCAGAGACAAAACTGCTGGGTGCAGCACTGAATGATGATCGTAATGTACCTAGGAGTAGAATTGCTGAAACTTACTCTATGAAGTGCTCCCAGCAGAAAAATACAGTAGAGGCATTTAGGAAACAACAGCTACATTGGTCCTTTTTCCTTTAGTAATTAAATGGAGCTTGCCAAAGGAATACTACAGTTTTTATAGCTGTGCTTAGCACTTAAAGGCAGATTGTAATTTGTTTGAAGTATGCTCCCTTGTGCTACTTTTAGCAGTATCTTTCAGCATGTATTTAATTAAGGCAAATGCACAATACAAAATGTTATAAACAATGCTGTTTAAAGTTAATGGCATTGTTGCCCCATTTTTAAATTAGATTTCCATTTGGTAATAACTACTGGTATGTTGGGCTGTGACAACACAACTAAGCAGTGTTTTCTCTGTACAAGAGGGTATGTAATGACATCAATAAATGGGCGCGCTTCAGCACTTGGGAAACATGAAATGTGACTGAGCTGAAAAATGTGTGATTTAAACTCCAGTTCTCAGGCTGTGTGAATATCACATGAACTCATCAATATTCATTCTTATTTCAATAACGGGTAGTTAAAAGAATTAAAATTTTAGTTTGTTTAAGGTATTTATAGCTGTACAAATACCTGTCGATATCACTGAACAAAGTAAACCTTTTTTATGCATTCCAAATTTAGAAACTAAACAAAATAGGTAAGAATTGTTTCCTAGCCCCAAAATGTTATAGTCCTGGGTTTGAATCAGGATACTGATATGACAGTTCTCCAGGATTCTAGTGACCAGAAGTTAGAGAATGTAAAACAAATGCTTTTCTTATAGGCATCTACACACAGCAATAAAGACCTTGAAATTATCCCAATAGCAAGGAATGGATGAGTATTAACAGTTCACCAAAATAATTTAGAGTGTTCAAAAGTTCCTCTGCCAGTTCTCCAATCGTGTTTACAAGCTTGACTACCCTTGGGCAGTTCAAAGATTTAGATTCCAGTTTCCACAGCTCAGTGGTCACTGGGCCGGTAGCAGCTCAATGAAACAGAGTTCAAATGTAAAAAATAATTTAGAGTTGAGTAGGGTATTTAAAGTTAAACCTCTAACTTGGCCCTTATTAACTTTGCCCACATAAAACAAAATTAGATGAAAGTTTGCATGTATGGTCTAGTGGACAAGGTCTCTTGATCTGATAAGTTACAAGATGGTCAGATGTCCGTATTCCAAGATCTGGATAGTACAAAAATTGAAAACATCACAGGTTTTGGCCATTTGTTTTTTGCTCTCACCTACAGCCCAGACAGTTTGGAATTTTGTTCTGAAATGTTCAGTGTAGAAGTGGCTGGCCCTATAAAGAGACCTTTTTTTTTGGCTTGGTGAAAAAATGATAATCGGTTCCCGAGTTATAAGGATTTGAAATTACAGTTCTGAGCATGATCAATAATGTGACCATCTTTCAGTCATATGTCCGATGTGTCGTGAGCTGAAATTCCTCTTTTGTGGGAAACTATTCGTCTTCATATGGACACCATCTTAGATACATAGATACATAGACAGTGTCGGCAGATAAGGGCCTATGGCCCACCCAGTCTTCCCATTTGAGCTTGTAAGTTCAGTTTGTTTTCCTAGAATTCTGTTGCCCCTTACCCCTGACCTCTAGAATTCCTTTATGTCTATCCCATGCATTCTTAAATCCCGTGATTGTTTCAGCCCCCACCACTTCCTCTGGCAGGGTGTTCCACTTGTCCACCACCCATTCTGTGAAGAAATTCTTCTCATGTTTCCTCTGAATCGTCCCTCCTCCAACTTCATCCCATGCCCTCTAGTCCTGGAACATCTTTTTCGCTTAAAAATAGTGTTTTCCTGCACCCTGTTCCTCCCTGTAAGATACTTGTATGTCTCTATCATATCCCTCTTCCTCCTCTCCTCCAGGGAGTACATGTTCAGTTCCTTCAACCTGTCTTCATAGGACTTGTGATGCAATCCATGCACCATCTTTGTTGCCCTCCTCTGAACCTTGTCTACCCTGTCTATGTCCTTACGTAGGTATGGTCTCCAGAACTGTACACTGTACTCCAGGTGGGACCTCACTAGTGTCTTGTATAGCGGAATTATGACCTCCCTTTTCCTGCTGGTGATGCCCCTGCCTATACATCCCAGCATCCTATTTGCTTTACCTGCTGCCTTGTCACACTGATTCCCTACCTTGAGGTCATCAGAGATGACAACCCCAAGATCCCTTTCCTGCTTGGTGCATGCTATATCCTCACCCCCCAACTGATATATTGTGCCAGGGTTTTTGTGCCCCATATGCATTATCTTGCACTTCTTTGCATTGAATTTCAACTGCCAAACCCTTGACCATTCTTCAAGTTTCTGCAGGTCGCTTCTCATTATGTCAACACCCTCTGGTGTGTCTACTCTGTTACAGAGCTTTGTGTCATCAGCGAACAGTGAAATTCTGCCTTCTAGATCCTGCGCAATGTCACTGATGAAAATGTTGAATAGGACCGGTCCCAGCACTGATCCCTGTGATACCCCACTGGTCACTCTTCCCTCTGTGGAGTGACAGCCATTTACCACCACCCTCTGTGTCCTGCCACCCAGCCAGTTACCTACCCACCACACTACTGTCCTGCCCACACCCATATACCCCAGTTTGTGTAATAGTCTTCTATGTGGCACAGTGTCAAAGGCCTTGCTTAAATCCAGATAGGCCATGTCCACTGCCCTCCCCTGATCCACCTCCCTAGTCACCCAGTCAAAAAATTCAACGAGGTTGGTCTGACATGACCTCCCCCTGGTGAAACCATGCTGCCTTGGGTCTTGTAGTCCATTGACAACCAGATGTTCCACCAATCTCTCCTTCAGTAGTGCTTCCATGATCTTCCCCACCACCGAGGTGAGGCTGACTGGTCTGTAGTTCCCTGCTTCCTCTTTGTTCCCACTTTTGTATAAGGCGATTACATCTGCTGTCCTCCAGTCTTTGGGTACCTCCCCTGTTTCCAGTGATCAGCTAAACAGGATAGCCAGAGGTTCAGCCACCACCTCTCTTAGTTCTTTAAGGACCCTGGGGTGCACCCCATCTGGCCCAATTGCTTTATCAACTCTTATTACTTCCAGTTCCTTCAGGACCCTTTCTCGTGTAAAGGGACTTGTGTCCATTCTGCACCATTCTCACCCCTTGTACTCCCTTCAGACCCTATCCCCCCTCTTCCTCCAGTAAAGGCTGAGCAGAAATACCTGTTCAATATGTCAGCTTACTGTTGTCATCCTCACCGGGTTCCCATCCTCCCCTTCAGTCTCACTATCCCTCCCTTTGTCTTTCTTTTTCACTTATGTACCTGTAAAAGGTTTTGTCCCCTACCCACTGATTTTGCAATGTGTTCTTCTGTCTGAGCTTTGGCTTCCCTTACTGACCTCCCTGCCTCCCTTTGCTTCTCCTGGTACTTCTTCCCATCCCTTCTGCCTGTGTCTTTTGTATTGCCTGAATGCAATCTTTTGGCTTTCACTTTTTTGCTACCTCTTTGGAAAAACATAATGGTCTCCTCTTCCTTTTCCTCTTGCTAACCTGCTTAATGCATAATTCTGTTGTTCTTGTAATCCCCATTTTAAATACTGCCCACTGTTCCTCAACCCTGATTCCTGTCCCATTCCCCTTAATGCCTCTTTTAAGTATCTCCCCATTTTCCCAAAGTCTGCCCCCCTAAAATCCAGGATACGTGTTTTTGTGTGGTTTGGTTCTGCTCTTTCTGTGATTTCAAACCACAATGACTGGTGGTCACTGTTACCCAGGTGCTCCCCCACTGTTACCCCATCACACTGTCCCTGTTTGTGAGCACAAGGTGCAGTATTGCCTTCTGCTGAGTTGGTTCCATGACCAGTTGCTTGAGGAAGGCACCCTGAAGGAGTCCAGGATAAATCTGCTCTAGTTGATGCTGCTGCTGGATGCTCCAGTCCACGTCTGGAATATTGAAGTCTCCAACCAGTACTACCTCACCTTGTCTGCCATCCTTTGGATGGCTAGCATCAGCTCCCTATCTGTTTCTTCCTCCTGGGCTGGTGGTCTATAGACCACACCTGTGCGATGGCTGTCCCCATTTTCCTTTCCAGCTTAACCCACAGTATCTCTCCCCATTTTGTTCCTCCTGATCTCTGTGGCCCTTATGTCATTTTTCACATACAGTGCCACCTCCTCCCTTCCTGCCTGCTCTGTCTCTTCTGAATATGTTGTAGCCAGGTATGGCCATCTCCAAGTCATGGTTATCATTACACCAGGTTTCAGTGATGGCCACAATGTCCAGGTCTGACTGTACCATGACAGCCTCCAGATCTTCCATCTTGTTGCTAAGGCTCCTGGCATTTGCACACATGGCTTCCATGATTTGACCTCCTAGACTGCTTTACTGTTCTACTCCAGCCCCTTTCTTGGTTGTCATTTATCCCTGGTTCTCCTTGCTGTCTGCCCTTCTGCTGAATTTTGCCCCTTTCTGCTTATCCACCTCTTGGGCACTAATCTCCATCTTTTGCACACTGCTTTGCAGAGATAGCCACTCCTCTGGTTCACTGGTTCCACTGCTAGCTGTGGGGGTGAGCAAGTGGTACCCTCCTTGCTGGCCTGCCACCCCTTTGCTAGTTTAAATGCTTGTCAATGTAGCATTTAAACTATCATTGAGTGCTTGATTCCTCCAGGATGGATGCAGGCCGTCAGGCTTGAACAAACCTCCATCCCTCCAGGTAGGTCCCCAGTCACCAATGAATCCAAACCTTCCTCACAGCACCAGTTCTTCAACCATGAGTTAAAGTTCCTGGTGCATGCACTCTATGCTCTCCTTGCCTCTCACAGGTAGTACTTCTGAGAAAGTGACAGAAGTAGCTACTTGCTTGAGACCCTCCCCAGTTTCCTAAACTCTTCCTGAACTTCTTGGCTCCCCATTTGCCAGGTCATTAGTACCTAGGTGGATAATGACATCCAGCTCACCCTCCCGTCTTGCCATCCCAGTGATCCCCAGGATCTTCCTTCCATCCCTCCATTTTCATTTTTTCAAAACAAAAAAAAATAATCTAAAACCCATAAAAATGATGCCTGGACAAAAACAAGCACATGAATCTAGCTAAACAGAACCTGTTTAGCTCAATTCTGGATTTTGTTCTTTTTTGAGAAATTACCCTAAAATGTGGTTTTGGGACATTCCTAAAATCCTAGGTGAAAGGCTCAAAGAGGTCTCCTGATTCTTCTTTTGTGAGCCAGAATTCTTCCTTCATGAGTGTCATGAAAGAAGAATCTCAGCTCATGGAACAAGAATTGGATTCTAGGTAAAAATAAATATCTTGTTTTATGATATTCTTTTAGATCAAAAGAAGCTCATAAAAGAATAATTTCTTTCATGAGGTGAGATTCTTCTTTTGTGATCTTCTTTTGATCTGAAAGAAGAATTTATCAAGAAAGAGGAGTTTTCAAAAATGTTACCAGAGGTTTTGTACTTATGAAAGAAAATGATTCTTTGTGATACCATACAAAAGAAGAAAATCTACTTACAAAAGAACTCTTTCTATAGAAAAACTTTTATTTATAACAAGGCCCTTTTAAAAGATTTTAACCCCAGATTATCAGCATGGTCTTTTTTGACCACACCTCATTAATCAGTAAGGTGAAATTAGTCAAATCTGGTCCAGAAAGTGATTTCACAGTTGTTATGCAAAATCAACTTTCAGGCAGGATTTGAAAACTTCAGTTGACTGGTTCATGAGGTGGGATCATTAAAAGACTATATTGAACATTTGGGGTAAAAATATCAAAAAAAAAGTTATGAAGAAAGGATCCTGTGTATCTGTATTGTTTCCACAATTAGATGGAATGATCCTCACTTGGCAAAGGGTTCACCTGCATAGAAGTACAAAGACTGGAGGACCCTGCACTTCCAGTTTGATGCGCTCCACATTTGGTGCAGGGCCCAAAGTGCTCTGCTTGTTTGCATATTAAGCCCCATGGAAGTACTTCTGCAGTGGAATGGACTTCTCACTTTGTACGGGTTCCAGAGGGCCCTACAAGTTCACATCTGTAACCAGATAGAAATGCAGGCCCCAGAGGGCACTGCACTTCTGCAGCCATGAATGAGGATACCAGTCCACTATTTCTAAAAGAAAGTAAATTCATTGCAAAAAAAACTGTTAACACACCAGCTAAGGTTCAACCTAAAGCAACAAAAGTAGGGAAATATGGTATAAGTGTTTCTAACTATAACCCCCCCCAAGCAGCAAAAGGACAAGTACACACAAGCAACCACAGACAGCCATCATCAGGTAAGACAAACAAGATACTGTACAACTGTTTCCAGATGACATAATTACAGGACCACTTATTTAGTACCTTAAAACATATGCATACAACACAATGCACTATAAAAAACATACTGTATCAGTGCAAGGAAGCAAGCAAGCAGACTTAATTTGTAAAGCATTCATTCCCATGGGCTCTAAGCACTGTACAATACAAAAAACAGTAAAAATAATACAGCAGCATTTACATCCAACATAACAGCCACAGTCAGCATTTAAACACCAGCAAACTATGAAAGCTAATCTATCTATAGTAAATAAAAGAGAGAATAATTACAATACAAGTAAAAGAAAAGATCTAAAAACTCATATCAGGCTCACTAGAACAGGTCAAAAGCTGCTTTAAAGAGATGGAACTTCAGGCCCCTTTTGAAGGTGTTCAGTGAGGGGACTTCCCTCAGAGAACTGAGGAGTGAATTCCACAGGGATTGCCTTCAATATCAAAGGCTCTCTCACCTGAAGATTTTAACTGAACCCTCAGAACCACTAGGGGGCCCACTTCAGAAGAGCAGAGCAGTTAGGAGGTCTGATGAGGAAACAAAAGGTCTTGCAGGTAGCTAAGACCCAGTCCATTTAGAGCTTTATAGGTCAGCAAGCTGACCTTGAAAGAGATCCATCACCTCACTGGCAGCCAGTGCAGCTGACCCAGAACCAGAGTTATATGACAGGATCTTAGAAGACCCGTCAACAACCTGGCCGCAACATTCTGCACAAGCTGCCGGTCACATATGGTCTTTCCATTTATCCCTGGGTTAAGGGCATTCCAATAATTGAGTCTGAACATGACAAAAGCATGTACTGCATCTGTAAGGGCAGATTGTTGGGTGAGATAAAAGGTTTGATCTGGGTGATATTTCTAAGGTATTAGAAACCATTGCAGACCATAGACAACATCTGAGCCTCCAGCAAAAATGTGCTGCCCAAAATGCTGCCCAGATTCTTCACCCTTATGGAGCTGGTTAAAGAAGAAGAACCAAGCACTAGCCTGATCTCTCTCCAAACACAGCTTCTCACCAGCAACCAGGCAGAATCACTAATACATTTTTTTACACTTTATTTTATCTCTTTTTGGACCGGGGCATCTCTCGGAGGTGCCCTCTCGGTCTGCCCTCTACTCCTCACCAAGATCATCCTCTAAGTCCCTCCCACAGGACTTCCCAGCCCCCCAGATCACCCCCAGGGGAGAGGCCTGCCCCACCTACCTGGCAGCTCTTTCTGTAGATTAGATGGTCCATCCTGTGGCTGGTGCCTGGGACTGATCGAGGAGGAATCCAGTGTTGGGGATGTGGGGCCTAGACCATTGGGGCTCTTGTCACCTCCCCAGCCCTCTGGGGTATTTTGCTTTTTTTCTCCACTCAGAGCTTGGCCATGAAATGGTGTCCATGGTGCCGATGCACCAACACCCATCGTCACTCTGCCCCCAGATTCCGCTTGCGCTGCATGGTCTGGCTACTGCTCCCAGCCACTGCCAGGACCCACACAGGAGTGGCACTATGCCCAAATCCCTGGGAAGGAAGAGCAGTACTGTGGACACTCAATCCCTTCACTCCCCTGCTGACCCCCAGCAGCCAAGTCTGTTCCCAAACCTAGGTCGCTGGCATGGTGTGAGGTGTGGCATCCAGTGCCTCAACCCTCAGAGTCACCTGACCAGCCTCAGAATCACTAAAACTTTTGTCTTGCCTGGGTTGAGCCTCAGTCAGTTGGAGGACAACCAGTCCTGTATCTGTGCCAGGCAGGAATTCAGGACAGAAACTGTACTCTGTGTCCCTGGTGCAAATGACAAACAGTTGTGTATTATTTGCATAGCAGTGAAAACTCAACTTGTAACATCTAATGATATCACCCAGGGGTAGCATATACTCTACGAATAACACTGGTGAGAGAATTGAACCCTGGGGAACTCAACAGGACAGGGGCATGGGGCGGGAGGAATAATTTCCCATCACCACCCTTTGCATCCTGCCTGTAAGAATGGACTCAAATCTGTTGATAACAGTACCGGTGAGTCCACAAAGCTACCTCAGGTAATGCAACAACACTCTATGATCCACAGTGTCAAATGCTGAAAAAAGATCAAGGAGGATGAGAACTGATTGATTGCCTCTATCTCTCACCCTGAGGAGATCATTCTGCACCTTGACTATTGCAGTCTCCATACTGTGCCTTGACCAGAAGCCAACCTGGAGTAGCTCATAGATGTCAAAGACAGCGAGTTGTGCCTTAAGCCAAGTGGCCACTACTTTCTCGATAACCTTCCTTAAAAAGGGAAGGTTAGAGACCGGTCAATAATTTGCAGGACATTCCAGGTTCAGGAATGGTTTCATTAAAAGGGTTTCACCAATGCTTCTTTAAGAGCAGTCGGAAATGCCCCCCTTGAAAGGGAGCACTGGATTATCTGCAGGAGCACTGGGCCCAGAGACCCTACACATCTCATTAAGAGACATGTTGGGCCCAGGTCCAGTTAACAACATGTAGGTCGCAGCTTCGAGATTATCTCGCTCACCTCTTACACCCCCACTGAACTGAACCCACTCCAGATATGAGGATTGCTTCTATTTGCTCCACATCTGACCCTGCATGGCTAATGAAACATAGAAACTGACAGCATATAAGGGCCACTTGGCCCATCCCGCACTGAGTGCATACCCACTCTGATGGAAGACACCTTTTCAGAAAAGTACAGAGCAAACTTGTTGCATTTTGCAGCAGACTATGCTCTTACTGGCTGGAGACAGGAGGGACGAATAAGCCTGTCCATCATCTGAAAAAGCTGAGCTGGTCTGTTCTTTGCTGCAGCAATCTCCCTGGACAGGAACTCTGTCTACTTAGGAAAGATTGCCCTTTGATACTATGTACAATGAGCTTTCAAAGCCACTCTTTCCTCCTCAGTGCTGGATGTCTGCCAGCAGCATTCTAACCTCTGATCCATGGTCTTCAGCTCCCTGAGTTCCTCATCCAACCATGGGGGCCTCAGGCATGATGGCCTGGGTTGCACACAGACTGGTGCAACAGAATCAAGAGTTGCAGTGACAGCCTTATTATAGGCCATCACTGCTTCCTCGAGACCTGTTACACAAGCATCCAGCACACTCAATAGGTCCAGCTCCACCATCAGTCTTTCTGGGGTCACGCCCCTTAAAGGGCAGAAGTGGACCATCTCCACAGGGTAAGGACTCTCGGGGGGTGCCCTAGTAAGAACTGCACTGTGCAATAATCCGAGCAAATGACCAGATCAATCTTGAGATTATTCTTCTGGAGTCCCAGTGACAATACCAAGTCCAAGGTATGGCCATGAGTATGGGTCACAGAAGTAATGACTAGTGACAGATCCAATGATTTCAAAGTCTGGATGAAGTCATATCCAAAATGCGAGAGCTTTTCATCAACCCAGACATTGAAATCGCCCAACATCAACCATATGGATGACTCCAGCACTAGTTGGCAACAACATTTGCTACTTCCTGCAGGAAATCCATTTCATGGCCAGGAAGCTGACATATGAAAAGGATCCTGCAGACTGCACCTGGACCCCCTTGAATGGCCACACATTCAAATGGAGTACAGAGAAGTTCAAGCTAGATCTAAAACCGATAGGCACTCTCTCTCTCTCCCCCCTGCAATCCCTCCTTGGGCAGTGTACAACGCAAAACCTGGCCAGGACTGATGCCTCCAGTATTGGTCCAGTGTCATCACTCAGCCAGGTCTTCATAATGCAAGCCAGGTCAACTGATTAAGTCAAGTCCACCATAATTGCAGTCTTATTTCTCATTAACCAGGCATTGCAAAGTACTGTCAAGGTGGGATGAGTGGCGGCTGCCGGCCCACTCAATCTGGTGAAAACCCTGGGTATGGGAACCAGCCAGGGCAAGGCCCTCACTGTGCTGTTTAGAAATCTTACAGTGTAACTGCAGAAGTAGGTGTGCATTTTTTTTCAATGTGCATGTGTATTAATGGCTGCAGAACTGCAGACCTTGTAGGGGCCTGCACTTCTGCAGCCACAACTGGCTGTGTAAGTTTTACACTGTGCATGTTGATCTGTGGCTACCGAAGCAGACGCCCCATAGGGGCCTACGCTTCTGCTGACAGAAGTAGTGCTCTAATTTGAGTATCATTGGCTGTGCATGTCATCCACTGTGTACGTTGATCTGTGGCTGCAAAGTAGCTGTATGTTGTGTATCTTACTGATGATTGCTGCCTGCAGTTGCTTGTGTGTTCTTGTCATTTTGATGCTTGAGAGAGCAGGAGTTAGGGTTCGAAACCCTAACACCAGTCCCAATTCTCTATCTTTTGGGTACACTATCAGCCCCTCCCATCTGCAAGGTCCACAACCAACACCACTATCAGTGTTGGTGTCATTTCCAGGTTCATTTAGCACAAAGACTCCACCCCTCACAGTGTCAGCCATGTTGGCACCAGTGCTGCGTCCACAGTCAGTGGGTCCTGCTCCATGGTAGCCAGCCCCTCCTATGCTGCAGCTGCTGGGTCCTCCCTCTCTTCCTCTTAACCTGAAGAAGAAGCTGGTCTTTTTGATGGCACATGAGCAGAAGCAGCTAGAGACACCCTTGGAAAGCACAGGGCAGGGGGTAGGGCAGATAGTGGGTGAGGGAGTGGTGCAACAGCTGATGCACAGTTCTTACATGACCATCAGGGAGCCCATCAGGTTGCACCTTTCAAAGAAGGTGTGACAACAAATTTCTAGTGGTGAATTTGCTGATGTTTTTACATTGCTTAACAGATCAAGAAGTCTGAAGTGGATTAGGAGAAGGAGAAGGAAGATAGGGTAGAGCATCAAGGGAAGGTAGTCATTAGACACTCATGGGAAAATGTGGCAGTGTGCTTTGCCATTTATGCAGGCTTGTTAATAAAGCTGTGCCCACAAAAAGCTCTTGGGTTGTGGAGCTATTACAATCACATCATGGCAATGCACGTTATGAAAGGGGTATGGGGCTGGCTAGAATATCATGACAAATTCTGCAGGATGAAGTAGAATCACCCCAGTAGGGTCTGGAGGGTTTTGGACTTCGATCTGTTGTGGTCCATTGAAGCTGGCAGGGGGTCCAGCATTCGGAGTGTGGCTTCCCAATGCACTGGTCCCAGTTGCCCAGAAAAGGGTTGGTAGCAGGGAGCAGTGAGGTCAGGGGAAAGAGTTCAGTTGTATCATTATAACCACAGGATGTAGAGGACAGAAGCATGTCGATACAAGCAGAAGTGCATCACCTGTGGCCGGACCCACCCATTTGTTTAGTGCACTAAAGAGAGCAACACTCAGCCCTTTTGGAAGTGGCAAGGTAAGCCTCTGAACCCCCATAAGGGTGGAGCATCTTGAACATTGCTTGGTGTGTTACCCAGATGGACAGTCCACTCAGTCACTGGCACAGGGCTTTGCACAAGATAGGCCATTGACAAGATAGGCCATTGACAGAGCAAAGGCCGATGGCATATTCATAAGGTAGAAAAAGAAATGGGCAGACTGGATGGGCCTTGCAGTCCTTATCTGCCATCATCTTCTATGTTTATATGTTTCTATGACCCCATCAAGGGTCTACGCAAAGCTTTCAAGACAAAAAACCTAAAATCTACCAGGGACTGCCAGGACTTAATTAGGGCTAAGTTGGAAAAGAAAGCAGTGGCAGGTAGGAGTAGTGGCCCATTTTGGCATCCACTTTGTCCCAACCTCTGGGCATCACCAATTGGTCTGGTGCCAAAGAAGGCACTGCGTAAATTTAGGGTGATCAATCTTCTATGACACTCAGAGGGTGACTCTGTCAATCACCACATTGATCAAGCTGATATGCCTCTATCTTATGCACTCTTTCATACAGCCATTGAGATGGTAAAGGGGGGCCTTACTGGGCAAGAAAGGCATCAAATCAGCCTTCTACATGTTACTAGTGCACCCCCAGACAGAGATCTGCTGGATCTGAAGTTTGATGGCCAGTATTACATTGTCAACTGCCTGTACATGGGATGTGCCATGCAATGCATGGTCTTTGAGCAATTCAGCACCTTCCTGCACTTGGCTACTATGAGGCTAGCAGGCAGGTCTGAAGTCATCCGCTATCTGGATGACGCCCTGTTTGTGGATAGCACTAGGTTATAAATGCTAAAACAAAAACACAGCGGTTAAAAATGTGCATGAAAGATGGCGAAAGCAATGGTAGTGCTCATGAAAAACAGCGAGCACTACCATGCTGAAAAAACAGAAATAAAAGCTACGTTGTGTGTTTACAGATTACTACACCCCTGCACTCCCAGTTACAGTGGGCTTTGCCCCATACCCTCCCATCTATAAATGAGCAACTTTGGGAGGGGGATGCAAATCAGGAATGGGGAGGAATTTTGAAGGGAGGCAACTCAGGGATAGGGAGGAGTCACTGGGAGGAAACGCTGAGGAGGAGAAGGGGAACCCAGCAGGACAACCAGGGTGCGGCCAAAAAGTGCAGGGTGTGGGGCAGACATAGTGAAAATGCCAGTCAGTAAGGGGGAAAAACAAAGAACAAAAAGTAGTGAATGTCCAAGGACAGGGACTTAAACCACGGTCCACCAACGTTCCTGCCAACCTCCGCTGCCTCTGGCCCTACCCTCTGCACCATGCCAACTTCTTGGCAGTACACTGCCAAGCAGAGTTTTTATCCTTTTCCCCCCAATGGCCAACAGCTACAGGGATAGTGTTAACATTATCTGTGCAACTCTATCCTTGTAGCTGCATTGCTTGTTGCTATTTTTACAGTGAGGATTTTCCTGCGCTGTAATCACAGTGACATATTCACCTGGTACATTTGAGGACAAGGCAGAGACTGCTCACTGTGCCCAATTGATGGGATCTTTACACACTGTGTTTATGGACTTTGGGCTGCCCTTGGCCACTGATAAGATGGAGGGGCCATGCATGTGGCTCTCCTTTCTAGATATCAAAATTTATATTGTCACCACAGAGTTCTGACTGCCACATGAGAAGATCAGTGACCTGCTGATCCTGCAGCACAAGGTGGTGCAAGCATGGAAACTCACCCTGTGGGAGCTCCAGCAGGTTCACAGGCACCTGAATTTCACCTGCAAAGTAATCCCAAAGTTGCAAACATTCTTTCTATGGTTAGCCAAGTGTAGGTTGGGCTGTAGCAAGCCCCACCACAGACTTTGGGTTACTGAGTCCATGTGGGATGACCTCAAGGTAGTTGGCATTCTTGTCATGCTTCAGTGTGGTAGCCATTTGGCTGAAAAACATCATGAGCCAAGAGCTGAAGCTCCAGAGGCTTTGACTTTGGGGGCTGTTTCAGGGCAGCTTGGTGTGCAGGGCATTTGCCTCAGTCCTGGGAAGAAGAGGCCTTGCTCTGTCAGGTCATGCTCCTGATCTGTGGGGATCAGTTTTGTGACAAGCTGGTGACATTCATAATGGTTAAAACAAGGGTAGTATACAGAATAAATGGGCAGTTAAGGAGTATAGGCCCCATGGGAAATCTGCTGAGGTGTTTGGTTTTGAACATTCAACTTAGAGTATTGCATGTCATTGGTATTGAACAGTATTACTGACACTCTTTCTCATTTGCAATAGGAATGATCCTGACAGATAGTGCCCGAAGCAGAGATGTGTTCAGGGAAGTCATAGCCTACCTCTGGGATTGGTGGCCTAGAAAACTGGGAACTACTCAGGTGTTCTTTAGAACCTAGTATGAGGGCAGCCTATCAGAGAGGGTGGAGAACTTCCTGGAGGTGCTGGGCCAGTGCTTGGCTGATTCCTGAAGATTAACTGCATTCATACCTCCTGCACATGAGGTGGTAAGGGTCTATGCCAGCAATGGTGGGATGGCACTTGGCTGGCATTGCATGGTTCACTAAGGCCACAGGGGTAAAGGATACCATGTGGGCCTTTTGTGTGCATACAATGCTGGAAGAATGGGCCCTGTGGGATCCGAGACGGGTAGATCCACAATGCTCAATTGGCCCAGTTTTGTTAGTTAACATGATGAGTGCACTGTCCAAGGTTTGCTCATCCATTTCAGAGGCACATCTGTTTCAGAAAGCCCTCTTCGTAGCCTTTTGTGGGTCTCTCAACATGTCTGAGATAGCCCAGCTATGCAAATCACCCACATTCCCAGTGACACTGGGTGAAGATGATATGGCAGTGAGCCCTGAAGGGATTTTTATTTGCTTACAATGCAGTAAGGTGGATGGGGGGCCAGGGGCTGCTGGTGCTGTCTTCAGCCCACTCCCAGGGTTCAATGGTACATCCATGGATGGGTTTGCCTTACTTTCAGCAGTTAAATAACAGGGAGCAGACTTTTTTCGACCATGAGGACAAGTCTATGCTTAGAGTTCCAGTATCACCATCTGCTTGGTAAGGTCCTGCCAACACTGGGGGTTTATTCTCAGGAGTACAACACTTACTCCTTTCGCATAGAGGCTGCCTCATATGCCAGGGTAGAGGGCTGGACAAATGCACAGATTCAATCCCTGGGATGGTGGAAGTCCCAAGCTTTTGAAAGTTATTTGTGACCACAATTACTGTAACCTGTTCCTTTTTTTGGCAGGTCATGATTTTTGAGAAAAATTACTGTAGATCTGATGCCACTCTTTTAACCACTGGGCAGCAGTGAGAGCACAGTAGTTCTGAGACAGTGAAAATCTCTTCATGGATCCTCAGAGAGTGTGAGTTCATTGGATGGGCCACAGGGGTATGAAGTGAGGGTGATTTGCTCCTATGGATCACAGCCAAAGTTCGATGCCACAGCCCTCCAGATGCACTGGTCTTTCATCTGTGATAAAATGATCTGGAACTGATGAAGTCAGTGGAACTGCAGCAGATGATGAGCGAGGACTTGGTAATGTTGCATCATGAATGGCTGAGGATGCAGATCATTTGGTCACACATGATACAAAGGCATCATTGGTACCACATTCAGAATCCCTATGTAATTGAGAGAGCACATGGGTTGACTAACATGGCTGAGTGTCATGTTATGGATTCCATTGATGGACTTGTGTTGCAGCATGATGAGATCATGGTAAATGATCCATAGTTATATGCAAAAGATGGTGTGCACTTATCAGACATAGGAAACAATAGGCTTTTAGCAGACCTATGCTGTATTTTGGAGTAAGCTATGGTGTGATGTGATTTGTTGGGGATGAGCATCGTTGTTCATCCATCTACCAAGCAACAGCAGGATGCTCATCATGTGGCAGCATGGTGGTCTCACAGGATTATTCAGAGGGGTTAACAGGGTATCTTACACCTTATCTGACAGATTGCCCTGAGGCTGGAGAGAGGTGAGGCCTTGGTGACTGGTACCAGAGAGGTACCAGCCATAGGTGAAGGATAACTCTCAGGCTTCGGTCAACAATAAGTGGCACCCTCTGGGGGAGGGAAGATGTATTCAAGTAATAGTCTTAGTGCTTCTGGCAGCAGCAAATGCCATTTGAAGCAGGGATGAGGTTCTGTAAGGGATAGCACATGAAGTGGGCGCCTGAATTAAGGCTTCATATGGAACAGTGACGTGATGTGGACAAATGCCCGAATGACGATGGGGGGGCGGGTGACCGGTTGTGGTGGGGTGAGTGATTTCAGTGACAAGATGTCGCTATATGTACACGTGCATGGGGGGTGAGCACAGCAAGCGTGGGCTGGGAGGGGGCAGAGGGAATGTAGGTGGTGGCACTGTGGTTAGCTGCTGAGCTGCACTGTGGTGTCGGGGGTTGGCCTCCATCTGCTGTGTATGGGGTACCCAGTTTGGGTCTGGGTCCAGGCGCTACTGCATTTTTGTTGCACCCATCCCAAAACTTGTTTTTTTTTGCTTTTGCCCCCCCCACATGCATCCCCCTGGAGTTGAGAATCTTTAGTGGGGTGTGCGAAGGCAAAGCCCCTGCATGGGAGGGTTGGGAGCACAGTCCCTCCCACAGAAAGCAAAGATCTAAGTTCCGACACCCGTTCTTTTGTGTGCGAGGATGTCAGGGTGGCAAAATTGTTTTGGCACCTTAATGTCTAATAAGCTGGTTGCCGCTCGGCGCCGCCATTTTCACATAGAACTGCTGTAGGGAACTATCCCACTATGTGGGGGGGAATCACCTTAGGAGTCAGGAAGGAATTTTTTGAAAATAACCAAACTTTATTGAAGTTTATCAAACATAACATATATATCATGCAAGTACATAATACAGAGGCACCATAAAACAATAAATAGAGAAAAAGGAGAAGTAACAAAGCAGAACAAAACCCCTAAAACCCCCCCACCCCTGGCAGCTATCCCTACGGCTGACTCACTACTATAATGAGTTCAAACATAATGAAACCTCGGAAAACAAACAAAATAAGACCCAAATATAAGTAATATAACTAAGTCTTCAAATGGAGGTAACATGGAGGAGAGGATTCACCCAAATAATGTACCAAACTGGGGTCGATATCCTTCCAGTAATTAAAAGCGAGTGTTGTAAGTTTTAACGCTAATACCCGTACCTATCCTTCAAACATTGGAATAGCTTCCCCCAACATTGCAAGAATAATGGTGAAGCATTATACAAAGAAAGAGCCGATCTTTCTGCATTCAATGTGCTCATAAACTCCTCCCACCACTCCGTACCCGAAGGAGTCCAATCACCTCTCCAGTGGCGCAGAATTATCAGTTTAGTTACTGCTGCTACCATAGCTAATCGACATTTAGTTAATTTACTATGTATTTTATCAAACACACCAAATATACAAGCCTCTGGAGTGAAGAATCTGTCCAGATCGTAGAATTGACCAATCATTAGCTTCACCAAATGCCACAGTCCCACCACCCTAGGGCAGGTCCAAAACTTGTGGTAGCTGGTAGCCAGAGAATCATTACACTCAATACAATTAGCTGTAAAGCGACTGCTCATCCTTGAAAGCTTAGCTGGTGAGAAATATAGATTATGAAGTAACTTAAATTGAACTTCTCTTAATCTATCCTGCTTGACAAATTTATAGATATCGACCCAAGCCTTCTCCCAAATTTCTGCTGATTTACCTAAAGACAGATTTAATTCCCAGTATATCGGAACTGGTGACACTTTCAAAGAGTCTTTGACTATAATATACTTATACATTTTGGATATCACCTTACCACTTCGTGATACCTTTCAACTCCACAAACATAGGTTCCAAAATATTTTGCCCCAGCCTCTTACAAAATACGACTTGACGCAGCTTAAAATTTGACTTAATTTTAAGTAGGATTGACATTTACCTTCCGACCAGAGCCTGAAGTGAAAGAAGCCTATTGTTCTGAAAGAGATCTGAACCCGCCACTTCATTACCCCTTCAATTCCCGTCCTAGATATAGGTTGCTTCCGATGATCAAATTCGGATTTCTACTATAGGTTGAGATAAGTCATATCGTTGTGAGATTTGAAATTTCGTGTAGAACTGTTGCAAGGCTTTAATGTCCCATCCTAACGGGGTATCCCTCGCCCTCTTTGGAACTTTAACCCATGGAACATAAAGTAAAGACTCCAAATCCAGCTTAAGGCCACTAACAAATAAACGATCTAAGTGAAGGCCAGGGTATGTTAGGTCCTCGTCGCACGCCCAAGCACTCGACCTCACCAGGTGGATCGCAAGGTAATAAGCATAAAAGTCCGGTAGTTGGAGCCCTCCGAGTCGTCGCTGGCGAGTAAGTTTGAGGTAACTTCTTCTGGGGGATCTCCCATTCCATAGGAAAGCCGCACATTGTTGAAATAGCGGCTTAAAAAAGGACTTTGGCAAATACACATTTAAATTAGATAGAGTATAAAAAAGTTTGGGCATAACCATCATTTTTATCGTGTTGGCTCTTCCCGAAAAAGTCAGTGGGAGCTTTGACCCTCTAACCAAATCTTCCTTAATAGTTTTAACTAAAGGTTTAAGATTTAAATCAACTAAGTTCTCTAAATTCTTAGATATTTGAACTCCCAAATAGGTTATTGAATTGGTTTGCCAACGAAGTCCCAGGGAGAGGCACCAACTTATAGAAGAAAAGGGACAAAGCATAGACTGACGTTTTGGCCTTGTTTAAATTGTATCCTGAACACTTACTGAACTTATCAATTAAATCGAGAGCTTTAGAAAGGGAAGAAGTAGTGTCCGAGATGTGTAACAGTAAGTTGTCTGCAAATGCAGATAATTTAAACTCGGTGCCTCCAATCCATAGCCCCTTAACCTCTCTATTGGACTTAATGGAACGAATCAACGGTTCGATGTATAAATTAAAAAGGTATGGAGATAAAGGGCAACCCTGCCGAGTACCTCTAGAGAGGGGAAAGGCCTCGGAAATTAAGTTGTTACATTGGATTTTAGCTACAGGGCAAGAATATAAAACGCGAACCATGTGAATAAATCTATCTGGAAGGCCTAGCTTTGACAGGGTAGTGAACATGAAAGCCCATTCCACCCTGTCAAAGGCTTTCTCTGCATCTAAAGAAACTAATGACGCATCCAGCGCAGGGTCCATAGACTCAGAAACCAGGTAAAACAACTTGCGGAAGTGATCAGCTGAGGAGCAACCCTCCACAAAACCAGCTTGCTCTGGACTCAATAAAGTCCACCAAACTCATTTTAATCTGTTGGCCAAAATTTTAGCAAAGACTTTAATATCCAGGTTTAGCAATGAAATCGGCCTATAGCTACCCACTTCGTCAGTGGGCTTGCCTGGTTTTGGCAACAGAATAATCTTAGCCTCGAATGGTGTCTGGTCCTTGATCCCTTGATCACACCAAAAGGAAAATAGCTCCTGCAATAAAGGTGCAAGAATATTTTTAAATTGCTGATAAAAGAAAGCTGAAAATCCGTCCGGACCAGGCGCTTTGTCTGGGCAAAATGAATCAATAACACTTTCTATTTCTTCCACCGAAATGGGGGCTACCAATTGAGGACCAGCATCTCTTGAGAGTTCCGGTAACGAAATGGTTTCTAAAAACTCTTGTGACTCGTCTAATACCTGGGTGGAGGGCCGCTGGCTTGTATAGAGCTTTTGGTAAAAGGACTTAAAGATACCTAGTATTTCAGCCGGATCCGTAATCACTTGCCCTGATTCCGGGTGGTTGAGAGCAGTCAGCCACCTTGCCGAAGATTTCTGTTTTAACTGCCAAGCCAGCAGCCTTCCTGCCCTACTGCCTTGTCCCAGGTATAAAGCCTTGACTCTGGAGGCTAAACTAATGACTTTTCTCTCTGCATGTCCGATACCGATTTCTTAAAAGATTAATTTGTTTTCTTGTTCTACCATTGTTTGATTATCGTTTAGCTTTTCTAGTTCCTTTATTTCCTTTAAACATTTGTCTAATAGTGTCCTTGACTTGAACTTGCGGACAGTTGCTGTGCGTATTAACTCACCACGCCACACCGACTTAAGAGCCACCCATGTTTGGTCAATAGCATTAATGGAACCCCAATTGCTGGCAATAGAGCTTTCTAAGAACAATTTAAAGCTGGCTAATGTATTGGAATCTTTTAAAATATTGTTGTTTAAAGACCATGAGTATGACCTATTTAGTAAAGGTGGTAGAGAACATGTAATCCTTATAGGTGAATGGTCAGAGATTACACGGGGCAAAATTGCGGCATCCACCACCCAGGACAAGCTAAACTGACTGACCAGAAAAAAGTCCAATCTCGAGTGTGATTTATGCACTGCAGAAGAAAATGTAAACTCACGGAGGCTAGGGTTGAAAGTACGCCAGGGATCTATTAGACCTATTGAAGACATAAGCTCCCGCAGGGTCTTCTGAGCTGGAGAGAGGGAAGAGCCTTTACAATGTGATCTGTCTAGCTGGTTAACCTGAACTAAATTCCAGTCCCCACCTATGATTATTGGGACGTTCCCAAAAGAAGCCAAGGTCAATCCTAACTGTGTAAAAAAGTCTGGTGAATCTAGGTTAGGCCCATATACTGAACCCAGGACTAGATTAATCCCTCCAATACTACCTGAAACAAAAATAAATCGACCTTTCGGGTCGGATATTATTTGAGAATGTGTGAATGGAACCCCCCGAGCAACTAAAATAGCTACTCCCCGGCTATTAGAGGAGAATCCCGCTCCAAAAACCTGATTCACCCACTTCTTCTTGAAATGGGCCGGTCGGTCAGCAAGAATGTGGGTTTCTTGTAAAAATACTATTGCTGGTTTCAAGCGGGCAAGGTGATTCAGAATGACAAATTTTTTACAGTTATCCTTTCCTCCCTTGATATTCCAGGAAATTATATTCAACCTATCTACCATCCGTTATACAAACCATGAAACTCTTGGGATAGCTGAACCCTTCCCCCCATACAAATTCCTCAAAACAAAAGAATTTGCCTTTCGAAATGCCCACCAACCTCTAAACAAGATAATAACATACCCATAAATAACTTATAACTCACCCTCCTGGCCGAAGCCAACACCCCATTCTCAGGTACATGATGCTGCATAGAGGCGGGTATATCCGCCCTGCCACTACTATTGATATAATTAAATATATAATCGTGTCAGACTCTATCTATGGGCCAGAGCTACTAAAGAAAAAAAAAATTAACCTCCCTATAGGTCTATGATTAGGTCACATAGTAAAACACTAATTGACAAGACTTTCGCCAAAAAGAAAGAGAAATTAAAAATTAGAAATTAGAAATTAAGGGGTATAATGCAACCATTAAACTAATAAAGCATGTATTAGGCCATTAAGTACCTCCAACCATCCAAACCCTAGAAAATGAGATTATAGGCCAATCCATGGCACACCCAACCTTAGTCCCTGTAAGGGACTCTATCTAGGCCTGCTAAACTGAAGGCCAGCTGAACTATATCTAACAGAACTATTAAGTAAACAAGACAGGGCTGTCCGGCCTGCCTAAAAATCATAACTAGCATTATACCCCTTGGCAGTTCGAATCTAACTGGATCCTTATAGCTAGTTAGGTACCCCAGCCAAAAATTACCAATAAGAAAACTATTGTTATACGTCAAACACCATTAATACAAGTGTCACAAAAAAGGGAACAAAAGTATTCTTCCAGGCATACGTGCAAACAATGTAGCCTGCCACCTCATAAAAATGTTAACCATAACTTTATATCTTCAAGGACTGATGTAAAACCCACCCCGTACTCTAATTGTAATCTAAAGTACTATAATACTTCTAACCAAGGTATATCAATAATACAGCTGGTAAGGCTCCCTAGCCCATCCCAATAGTAGTTAAATGTCGCACACATCAGCAGACGTGATACTTACCCAACTAGTCGGTAATCTAAGGACAATCCCGAGTTACATATTGCTCTGATACCCCAATCAAAATCAGATTATAAATGTTGATAACAATCCAAAAATCTTAGTCACCAAACTTAGCAAGAACAAAAAGTTACTATGCACTGTCCATATAGTCAGACTTATCTCTCATCCCTTGGGAAACAAGTCAGGTAGCAAAGTTCTCAGGGAGTCGAGTGCTTCTTCCGCCGAGTTGAACCTCTTCGGGCCATCCTTGAAAGTAACCTCCAGCCTCGCAGGGTAAAGTAGACTGTGTCGGATCCCTGCCGCCCAGAGCTTCGACGTAATCGGCCTGAAGCTGGCACGAGCTTGTCTCATCTTCCAGGTTAAGTCAAGTACCAGGCGCAGTTTCTTTGCCTTCCCATTGAAAACTTCCAATTTCCTCACTCCATTTAAGATGTATTCCCTGTCCAAATAGTTCAAAGTTTGAAAATAACCGGCCTCGTGGCTCCGAAGGTGGAGGTTTGGCTCTAAGGGCTCTATGACCCCTCTCTATAATATATTCCGGCCCGTTGGGTGAGGGGCCCACCGATTTCTTAATAAGCTTCTGCAGAAACTGGATAGTATTCGGCCCTTCCTCACCTTCAGGGAGGCCCAGCAGGACCAGATTATTATGCCTATTGCGGCCCTCCAGGTCATCTAGACGATCTTCTAATTTAACAATATTTCTTTTACACTCCACTATATTAGGGCCTGATTTATCCATAGCTCTCTCCAGAGATGAGATTCTGGCCTCAGCGTCAGTCACCCTTCTCGCTAACTGTGTCAAGGCTGGTTTTATCTCTGCCACTTCCTCTATAAGTTTTAATAAAGCTTCTTTTATAGTAGAAAGGTCGTTGTAGATCTTCTCAGGTTTTAGCTCTTGTTCCTGGAGCAGAGGAGATGAGCCCCTACGTGGGCGCTTAGCTTCCAATTCAGAATCAGTTGACTGCATCTTCCAAAACGAAAGTTATCACTATTTACCCCAAAATCCACTCCTAGATGGACCCAAGGATTTCCCAGCATCAATACAGGTAACTTCACCGTGTAGAATATAGGATTTGGGGTGTAGAGTAAGTGCCTTGCTGATAAGGAGAGAGAGGCCCACAGGCTGTAAGTTTGCCGCCAGCCTACAGTGAAGAAATCCAGTGCTGGCTCCTTTAAAATTGCAAAAACCGAGCGTTGTCCCCAAAATGTACAAAACCAGTGCAGATAGACTTCTTGCAGTGCCCCAAAGTCTGCCCAGTATGTAATCATGAGCAAAATCAAAATTTGTGCTGGCAGGGCAGGGAAGAGCGTTGCTGTGTCAGCAGGCGGACTTTCACCCGACCGATTAACTCAGTTCTTTAAATAGCCGAAAATGAGGCGTTAGCGGAATGGTGCAGGACACGTTCCTACAGGGTCTGGCTGGCTTCCAAATACCTGTAAACTCAGTTAGCCCTTGCGAAAAATGAAATTAGAGTGGCAGGGAGCGGAGAACCCTCAAGCTGCTGCCATCTCTCTACGAGGGTCACGTGATCTCCGTCAGGAAGGAATTTTGCCAGTTTTTTCCCCATTGGATTTCTCAGTTTTTCACCTTCTCTGACGTGGGGCTAGTAGAATGTGATTAGATAGGCAGGTTATCAGAGTCATGCAAGCGTGATAGTGGCATGGTAGTCTTGCAAGATTGGTGGCATGGTAGTCTTACAGGATTGTAAAGAGAGGTTATGAGAGTTGCTCACACCTTATCATGTGGATTGCCCAGAGGCTAGGAAGATGTGAAGCCTTGACAGCTGCCCTGTGGCCTATTGGGATTTGGGCTCACTCATCCTAGCTAACAGCAGTAGCATGGGCCAAAGGTGTTAATTAAAGCAGATGATGACATTGCTTTCAGTACAATAGCTGAAGTTGTAGTTGAAACAGATAGAGTGTAAGCTCACAGGAATGTTGTTGACTACACTGTAAACCTCTTGGCTGGGCTTTTAAAGAACAGCTCTGCACTTCATCATGTACTTCCATAAATAAGATATTTCAGCTATTACAGTCTACTAGAGAATGCATTTTTTTTTTAATTTCAATGTTCCTTTCTAAGGTTTGCGGCACATCTTGGTAGTCTGTATAAAAAACAGTTGCTTTCCCCTGTTAACTGCACAGTGCCTTTGTTTAGTGCCCAACATGACAACAGACTATGATGTGACAAACAACAATTGTGTGATTAGCAGGGCAGAGTCAGATACATCTTGAGAGACTCAATGAAATAAGTGCTGTATTATCTATATTATTTAATAGAACAAAAGCAGGGGAAGTAACAAGAAATAAATAACTAGAAAACAATACAGCTAAAACATAATTGGTATACATCTGGTGTTTTTTAAGCTTTTTATGATAATACAGAGTTAATCAAGGGGAGACATCTTTCAATATAAGAGATGTTCAAGAACAAGAACAAGCGGGCACAATATGAAATTGGAAGGTGGCAGGCAGAGAGGAAATGTGAGGATGTTTTTCTTCACAGAGAGGGAAAGGGATACATGGAACAGATTGCCTCAGGAGGTGAGTAGGACCAGCGCTCCATAGACCAAAACAGCAACCATACACAACTTTGCTCCTTGAGATGGGAATTTTAATTCTTGCACCTGCATTTTTGAAGAACAGCACATGCCACACTGCCCCAGGGCTTCGGCACCTTGCCTTCCTCATGCACCCAGAGGAAGGCAAGGTGTCAAGTGCTGGGGTGTGGCATGTGCTGTTCTTCAAAGTGCAAGTGCAAGAATAGAAATTCCTATCTCAAGAAGCAAAATTGTGTATGGTTGCTTTTTTGGTCTACGGAGTGCTGGTCCTACTGAACTGATAATTGTGGCTTTCCTCTGAACTAGCACACCCGCTGGCTTGTCTGGCACAGGTAAAACATTTCATCTGAACTGCCACAGGAGGTGGTGGGGGTGAGCACAGTGGAGGGTTTTAAACATGCATGGGACAAGCATAAAGGAACCTTAGAGGTGGGAAGGAAGGGTGAAAAGCCATTGACCAGGTAGGGTTAGAGGCCACAAACTAGTGTAGGGCTTTCGGGCAGACTAGATGGGACTGGCGGGTCTTATCTTCTGACAATTTCTGTGTTTCTGCATTTCTATCTTTAAGGTATGAAGTACAGAATTTATTTTCTCAAGTTGCAGCAAAGCTATTGTGAAATGCCTTAAAAAAGTAAAATTTCAGTTTTCTAAATTTTGTATCCCCCACTCTTCTCCTTACCTTTTGTATTAATTTGATCATTTACCATTCTTCAGTGGCCCCTCATCCCATCTGCAACTGAGGGGTCTTTTTAGGTGAATAGGGTAATACTGATAATAAAAAAAATTCCTATCACTGGGGGTGCATTACTGTTTGACCCTCACCATCCTTTTTACCCCATAAGCTTGGAAACCTTGGAGGATCGACTCATATGCCATATTCAGCACTGTTGTTAGTGACTGAGAACCTCCTGGAGGCAGGATGGAGGCAGAGTTTCAATGGAGAGTTTCAACTGAGACTGTACACCCCCTTATGAAAACCCCCTCTCTGAATTGCAATTAAATAATAAGGCATGACAGGGCATTGGTTGCTGTAGGATTTACTCAGTCCTTATGTGGCATGATGCATAGATGAGGGCCTTAAACCACATTAGAAAGGGGCAAATAAAATGAAGACCCATGCCCTGGAGTTCCCTACAGTGATATAAAATGGACCCACTTGTAAAAAAATCCAGTATTAAATCTATAAATGTTAATTAAATATTTTTATTTAAAAGGCAATATAAAATTGGCAAGGAAATCCCTGTGTCCTGATTGGCTGAGACTTGGTTCTAGCCATGGCTGTAAGAGAGCACCACCAATGGTTAAAAACATGTCCCTGCTAACCAGGGCAATACACAGAATTCATACGCCACTTACTTCCTAATTTCCATCACAAACATGGCTGCAACCTTTACTCATATATAAAAAACTTCAACTAGGTCCTAAAAATAAAAGTCCATTTAATAAATAAAGGAAGTAAATAATTTAATGTTATTTTCACTCAAGAGCACCTTCCTACACTTAACCCCTGGTATTAACCCTTAACCTCAAATGTAGACTCAGAATGTGGAAAGACAACCCACACACCATTTGGTGGATGCTTATCCTGCCCAGGGCTGTATGCAACTAAGCATTGCAACTTACTTTGTAAAGGTCTGTTGTTAACTTGTAAAGCAACACTTTGTAACATTAAGCATTGATGCTTGTGCACTTGATTCTGTATACTGTTGTCTAGCATAACTGTTTGTTTGTCCTGACGTGGAGCCTTTGCAAAGGAGTCCTTGACTCAAAGGTTGTAATTCCGAAAGTTTAATAAATAAATAAATACACAAACTTAAAAAATCAAGTACTGTTCAGAGTTTCCATTGCTGTTGTTTCTTTGATGACCATGAAAAATCCCCCTCCTATCCAGAGGTTAAATTGGGCAGGAACCCACAGGAACTCAGTTCCACCACCTCTTGAAAAATTGCACAAGAGTTCCACCACCTCTGTTAGCTTTCTCCATTGACTACTACAGGAGAGTTCCACCACCTAGAAATGATAGTTCCACCACCTTGAAATCTAGATGTGAGAGTACCCCCACATAACCATTTCCAATTTAACCACTGCTTCTATCCCTACCAGTTTGCCAGAGAACTCCCTGCTCCTTACCTGGCAACAGATAACATTGAGGTTCTGGCTCCGCTTGAGGTGTGTGTGTGCGTGTGTGTGCGTGTGTGTGTGTCTGTGCTAGTGGAACTTTGAAGAATTTTGAATTCATGTATTTCTTGTTACCATTCTATGTGTGTGTGTGTGGCGGGGGGGGGGAGCATTCTACTACTGGAATAATGCAGAGCTTTGAATTCTTCTATTCTATGGTAAACAATCACACAATGTATTGAATGTGAAGACAGAAAGATGACTGACAGCTGAAAAACATCATTTTTAAACTTAAACTTAATGCTTTTTTACATCAATTTCTGACTGGATGTAGTGATTATTTTACTCTTTGGAGCAAGCCAGAACACATTGGCATTGTGATACTGCGAATCTTTTTCTACATATAATATTTTGCATTTTTACACCAAACTTCTGAGTCTGCGAACTAAAGAGTTTTTGGGGGGTTTAGGTTTTTTATTTGTATAAGTATTAATTTCGGTTAAATAACATTTTAAAAGTAACATTTCTGGGTTCTTTTCACACCATGTGATTAAGGGCAATAAAATGCATGCACCAGCGTTCTGAGTTCAGAAGTACCATTTTCACCAAGCTGGGATCCAGACAGCTACTACATGTGGTGTCTCTGGTCTTTTAGGCCATTAAGCCAATATTTATTTGTATATTTTTATGGTTTTTACCTTCTGTGATAGACCAAAGGCCAACAGTAGAAAAAGGGAAAGTGGCCTGACTAATTTTCTGCTTGCTGACTATCCAGTTTGGTCAGTACAGAGGAAACTTTAGCTACGGGCTTCAAGTCTTGCTTAATCACAGAAGGCTGTACCATGCGTTTTATGCCTTGGAGATGAATAGCATCAGTAACTGGTGAATTAGAGAAGCTATCACAACATGACTAGCTTCGTTGGGGGATTCACTTCCAACTATCCAGATGTACCAGACCTTGCTAAACATATGCAGTATGGTAAAAGACAGTTTTCAATGAGAGAGCAGAGTTCCAAAAGGCAGAGTGACTAGCCATAACAAGGTAGTGAAACTGGAAAGTTTCAGGAGCACTGGTATGTCTGTTGGCAATGCCAAGACCCCAAATCTGATACAATTCAATAGCTTAGACGGAAACAGTACATCACACTGGTATGAAGCCCACAAAGTAGGCTGTATAGACTAGAGCACAGGGTAATGAGCTGTGAATGAGCTTGGTACATCCAACAGACCTGGGTTTGAGTCCCACAACCTCCACTTGCGTACTGTATGGCCCTAAGCAAGTCACTTAACCTCCCCAGTGTTCCTGTGTCACCCCTGAAAACAGACCTTGTGCCTAGCAGGCCTTACCTGGTTACCACAGAATACAAAAAGTATACTTGTTGTGATTGGAAGTTGCTACTGAACAGAGGTACTGGAAATTAAGCAGATAGTATGTACAAAAACTAAATAAATAAAATAAAAATAAACAAAGATGTAACTATAGAGTGCATTCAGAGTAGTGGGCTGCCATGTGCATGTGCTGTCCGAGCCATTACATGCTGGATCAGGAGTGCGGTGATCAATACCCATACATTACATGTGAGTAGGGTCACTGTTGTGGTACACATAAAAATGTATACCAGGAAGGGTGTTTGAGATGGATTGTGTGACTGATCAAACATTTTTTTAACCCATCTTTTAAGGGGGTGAATTAAGCACCCAACATACATGGGACACACTTCTCTAAATCTAGCGCAAGCCACACCAAAGAGGCCTTGCTCCAACTGCGAATGCACCAGGGACCCTGAGCTAGATACTCTACCTGGTAGGGTCCCAGTGGAAAAGTCCCGCAGCTTGCGGCAATTGTGGCTGTACACCAAACAGATGGCACATATGGATGGTGTGCTGCAAGCTGTGGGGTGGCCGTGCACCACTCTAGCAGGTCCCTGGTGGCTAGCGGTCTCTCACCCTGATCCCCAGTGTATAATAATTAATCACTACCCAGGTGGCTAGTGGTCCCCAGTCCCAATCCCCTTTCTTAAACATTAAATACATCCCTGGTGGTCTAGCAGTGGTCTAGCATACCCCTCACCATGATCTGCCCATACTAAATTATACATCAGTGTCCCTGGTGATCTAGCTGACCCCCCGCCCTATCCCATATCTCTCCATATTAATATAATACTTCCATTCCCTGGTGGGCTAACAGACCACCCCTGCCTCAGTCTGTCCTTATTAATATAATTATCCCATTCCCTGGTGGTCTAGTGGAACCCCCCAGGCCAGTCTGTCTGTAGTAATATAATACTCCCATTCCCATGTAGGCTAGCAGACTCCCCCACCCTGATCTGTCTGTATTAATATAATAATACCATTCTCTGGTGGTCTAGTGGACTCCCACCCCAATCTGTCCATATTTTTTGTTATTCTGTTTTTTACACTTATTTTTCCCTCCGGTCATGGTCAGCAGGTGCCTCTCTCAGGCATCCTGCTGGTTCCTGCCCAGCCTCAAGTCCTCCTTGCCTGTACCTTCTCTCTCCTCCTCCTCAACACCACACTCAGCACCCCGAGCTTAACCCCTCCGGGGTGGGGCTGCCCCTTCTGTGGGTGCTTTTCTTAGTCAGTCTCTGTTGAGGGGGAGGACCCAGGTGGAGGAACCTGAGAGGTCAGGCAGGCCGGACCTGACTGTGGGCATGGGGGCAGGTGTTGTCATCTATCCCAGCAAACCAGGCTTTTCCTTGTTCTGGTGCTCACATTTCCTCCCTGCATGAGCACGCCTCTAAAACAATGGCACGGCAATCCTGCCTTGCATCAGGCTATGCTACTTGCATGCTGCCCAGCGTGTTGCAGTGCTCCTGGTCTCCACCAGGAGCCACTGGCACACTGGGACTCCCCGATCTTCCCCCCTGGGGAGGAGAGCAGCCTAGCAGGTGCTCAATCCTCACCCATCCACTGCCGACCCCTGGCGCCCGAGCTCACTCCTGAACTCATGTCGCCAGTGTAGTGCGAGGTGTGATGTCCAGCTCCTCAACCCTCAGCACCACTGGGCTGGCTAATCTAGCCATATTAATATAATATTCCCATTCCCTTGTGGTTTAGTGAACACCTGCCCCCCCACCCGGGCAGGCAGTGCCCCACCACCCTGCTTCCCCATCCCATCCCCAAACCAGTGACCAGCACAGCCCTCTGCTCACCACCATGGCTGTCCACTGACTGAGCTAACATTGACTGCATACTATATACAGTAAATGCTAATTAAATGACAACTTACACACTGAGCTGTCAGTCAATGTTAGCATACTGTATACAGTACACCTCAGTGATAGCTCAGTCAGCAACCAGCCATGGTGGTGAGGGGAGGGCTTTACTGGTTTCTAGCTTGAGGATGGGATGGCGGGGCTGGGTGTTGGGGCACTGCCTGCTGTGGTGGGGGGGCAGGGTGTCCACTAGACCAACAGGGAAAGAGACTATATAGTAATACAGACAAATCAGGGTGGGGGATCCGCTAGATCACCAAGGACATATGTAAATGTAACAAAAGAAGATTGGGGCTGGGGTGGTACACTAGCCCACCAGGGATGCATTTAATTTTACTACAAGAGAATCAGGGATGGGGGGACTGTGGCACATGTTCCCTCCCACCCAGGGAGGGCTCTGAGAGTGCCACAAGTGCTCTAACTCTCCCAGAGGGTGAAATTCTAAGTATCCTTATACCAGCCCTGGCTGATGTACGGGGATTTAGAATTTTGCTCTCTGGGAGGGTTTAGAAAATTCTGACTTAGGGGATATGGCAGCTTGCATCTGCCACATGTCCCCTAGCACCATGCCACAGCCCATTTTGTGCTGCAAGGACAGCAAAAGCCCCCTTTGGTACACACAGTCTACAGTTAACAAAGGCTGTGTTTGAGAACTGCTCCTGGCACATCTTTCAGTGCAAGGGACACTTTGTGCCATTCGTTGTTGTGCGAGCCCTTTGTCCCATTCTGGTAGCTTTGAGAAACGGGCCCATAGAGTTTAGGACAGGAACATTAAACAAGATATATCACATAGGATGTCAGCAGTTAATGAACTGCCTGACATCAACAATTAGCTTGTCATCAGGGTGATGGAATTACTTCCCTTGTAGGCAATATTAGTAGATACAGCACCTAACACAGCACAAACAAATGGTAGGACTTGCTGGCACACAATTGACACAGATGGGATAGGGAACCAACATTTACACTATGCATGACAAGGTTTACTGTATCATTGGCACAGTGATAAGTAATATGGGGTCTGGTGCCAATGGAGTTAAAGAGGAGAGGGGAGGATCTCCTTTTAAAACATGCCAGAACTTGAAGAAAGTGTTAGAAATCCAGGGGCTAGTCTGTTGTACTCTGTGATGAATGTTACACAACAAATGCTTCCATTTTGTCAGACTTAAGGGTGTAGCAGAGTGATACATTCCAAGCATCTGGCTCTTAAATAATCATTTTCATTCATGGATGCACAGCTGAATAGTGACATTGTATGAACCTACATCTTAGGTCTTGGGTAGTACTGAGCAAAAACTGCAAATTCCAAAGTCATGAAAATGTGAAATTTTTCTCGAAATTCTGACTTCGGCAAAATCCAAATGATCTGAATTTTTGGTGAACTTTTGCCCTATTCCATGAGTACTTTCTGGCTGAATTGTGAGATAATACACATGAACTGCAGGATGACAGTTCTGCGGAATTTCATTCCACAGTTCAATACACCATTCCTCAATACTTGCAATTATTCTTCAGTTCAGTGATCAGTTTTATGGAATTCCCTTTCTGCAGTTTAATACATTTAATCCACAATTCATACATTCATTCCACCGCTTTAAGTTGGAAATATGCGAAAGTTGTCAAAATGCATTCCGAAATGCCATAGAAACCAAATTCCAACTGTCACAGTAAATCCACTTGCAGAATTTTATATTCACACAGTACAATTCTTGAGCCTTTGAGTCAAAATCAGCAGTGGACAGGGAATTCCTCCTTGGCCTAATAAATTAGCTGTAGAGTATACCCTGTTAAATATGAATCAGATGGGTATTATCTGCTCTTGGTAGGATAGAATTGGAGGACAGTTTCCTAAAATATTCCACCTGAATGGGTTCACCATCTTGTGCTGAAAGTCTTTGATCTAAAAAAGTAATGTTCTACCTCAGGGGGTAAGCCATGAGGGATGCTGGCAGGGAGTAATGGTTCATAGATCTGGAAGGATGCAAGATATGAGCCAATTGGAGGGTTGCAATGGCAGTAGGCAGACAGACATCTTTATAATAAGTGAAAGCACTGGGTGACTAGTATAATTTTCATTGTAAAATACATAGAACACAATGTGGTTGAAACAACTTTAGTGCATTTGAAATGTGTTTTCTTGCTTTTCTTTTTCCTTCTCTAAGAGAAAAATAATAGCTGATGGGAGAAGAACAATATGATAATGTTTATGTTTCTTATCTGTCTTGCCGGAATAAAGTTAATTAAAAATCAAATAAAAAATAAATATGCTGAAATACATTGTGTACTGTTTAGTTTGTGAAACCACATGCTATGCTTTTAAATTCTACATTTCTTCATGGAAGTATATAGCATTTAATACATGGGTACATCTTCACCACTGAAAATGGAAAAAGAACAAAAAAAATAATTTCCTACAAAAGCAATTGTGGCATCTTCAGCAAATAACAGTAACCTGATGAATCAGTTGTGTCACTATGCACAGATATCATCAACATGATAAATCAATTGTGACATCCTCAATTAAAAACATTTTTTCAAGCTTCCCTAATGCACCTTGAAACATTTTGTTGTACCCTCCAACAAAGCTAAAAACACACACTGTTATACACAAACCATGTTAAACCAAAATACAGTGTGACCTATAGAATCACCCTTGAGCTCCCACTGCTGCATTACAGTGGCTGAAGAAATAGATCAAAACCAGGATCACAAAAGCAGCAAGAACTTATATCTCAGCTGGCACATTCAAGATAAAAGAAGATAATTTAGAAAGCAAAATACAGTATTAAACTTTCTAGAAATGTGATATTTCATCCCCCTTTCTCAAGCACAGAGACTGATGCAAATAACAGCACCTCGAAATGAAGCACTGAGACTAATTACAATCCTACTCACACTTTGAAAATGCTCCATGTAAATAGACCTCTCTGAAAACTACAAATAATTATTAAACAAATCTGTGAACTCAGACAAGTCATAACAAGGCTCCTTGTTGAGACTTAATGCTGAAGACAAATGATTGAATATAGCTACTTCCTAAATCTCAGACTACTCCTTAAAAACACAGACTTAAACAGATTAATACATGTCTATACTTACAGTAAATAACTGCTGATACTTTTACAGCTTTGAAAACCTAAAAATAAGGAATACAGTACTCCACATATATCCAAACTGAATAGTCCCACTGAAGACAACGTGCTGCTTAAGCTCCATGCTGAAAGCAGCCATACCAACACATTGAACTGAAGCTGGCCCACACCCACGTACATTATAGGCATGTTTACACTGCCATCTTTGCAGTACATCAAACTATGCACCCATGCACATTGATGTGCTGCAAAGCCAGCAGTGTGGACTCTTACTCGACCATGCTAGGTGTGCATCAGATACTCTTTCTGTACCAGATCAAAATGCTGTAGCAGAGCTTTGTGCAAGTACTGCCATGTTTGTTCCAGATGCAGGGGACTACATCCAGTCTTTGGACACAAGACGGCATCAAGATCCAAAGAAGTAAATTTGCTTTTTCATTCTGGAAAAGGTGGGAAGCTTTCTAGAGCTGTGTGCAAGGTGACATTCTGCAGGTGGAAGTCAGGCAGAATGGCAATTCTGCCTATGAAATGTTCAGAGGATCTCCAAAAGTCTTTTAATTTAATCTGTGGATTAGTTTTCAATGGTTTATATTAACTGTGGATTAGTTTACAGCAGTTGCAGAAACTTAATCCATAGATTATGTAAACCTTGGAACACTAATATGCAGTTTACATAAACCGTGAATTATTAATCTGAAAGTGGTTTATGCCTTTTTATGTAACCACAAAGTTTTAGAATTCCACGTCTGACAGAATTCTGTGGAACATGGCAGAATTTCCAAAATTCTGTAAAATTATATGAAAAGTGGAATTTAAAAATTCCGCACAACTCTAAAGCCTTCTGGAGAGGGATGTGCAGACAATGCAGGGGCTGTCCAACCTCACCCAACTGACATGCAAAGTACCCAGACGAAAAGGCAATTACTGACTTAAAATTATGATTCATACAAGGCTTTTGACTATAGTATCAGGGCCACTGTGGGGCCAGGGAGGCAAACAGTCTTAAAGTCCTCCAGCCAAACCCTGAGGTGACTAAGCAGAAGATTAAGAAGGAGGTGGGATCTGTCAGGGTGATCAGTATCTTTGCCTACTCCTTCCAAATGTGAAGGTTAGGCCTGGTCCTGAAACAATAAAATTGTGGACCTACAGAATGATCTGCCATTTCCCCTACCTTGAAGGGCATTCAGTGAACGATTTTATTCTCAGGGACAAGTGCTAGGTAGAGAATACAATGGTAGACTGGAAAATAAAGGGGATCATGCTGAGTTGCAGGGGGACTGGCTAGTAAAAAGTAAGACAGAGTCACTCTTCCTGCTGCTCCTAGTCCACACAGAAGACTGATGCAATCTGGGGTTCAAGTTTGATGGGTTTTACTACTTTGATAAGATCATGGCAATTGGATGCTCCATGGCTCCCTTAGTTTTTGAGCGGCTTAAAGCTTTTCTGAAATTTGTTTTCCTTCAGAAGTCAGGTTTTAGGCAAAGGTGCATCACCTATATTATTTTGTTTTAACTGGAGAGACAGTCTCAGACAAATGTGGGTCCATGATGAGAAATTTTCAAAGGTGTTTTATTGACTGAGGTATAGTCCTCATGGTGAACAATGAGATGCAGTCTAAGTTGCCCAGTGACAAGGTACAAAATTAAAAAGCTCATGTTAAGGCAGTTCAAGCAATCCCCTAGACAAAAACTGGTTGCAGTAAAAATGCTGTTAAGCCTCCTAGATATTCATTGTTGGCAAGTCACCCAAAGTAGGTCCTTCACTGGTATGATAGTCAGGGTAAGAGCAGGAGTATAGCAGCAACATCATTGGGAAAAGTATAGTGCAGGAGTGCATAGGGATCATGAGGTCTGGGAATGCTTTCTGGAAGGATAAACTGGAGTTCTGATGTGGAAGAAGATTGATCAATAAAATCCAGTTGTGCAAAGAAGCTGACTGCAATATACAGTAGGAATGAGGATCTATTTGTCATGGAAATGGATAATTGAGCCCTGGCACATGGGGTGGGAGAATAATCGTATGTGCAAGTATACTACCTTCTTCGAGTTCATTCCTATTGTGGTAGCAGTCTGTGTATGAGAGGGCTTTGCATAATAAGAAGGTACTGTTCTGATCAGGCAACAAGGGAGTGGTGGAGATCGTAACTTGGCAGTTAAAATCTATGAGGCTCATGTGGCTTCAGTCCTGAGGATCTGGATACTATGACGCCTGATACTGATCCTGTCCTTTAAAGCTATGCATACAACTAGATGCAGTAACAATGACATAAGAGATGTACTTTCTCATTTGTTCCTACAAATTTTCAGAGTTGAAACCCTGCAAATATCTGTATATTTAGAAATTGGTAACTAGTAGAGGCACACTAATCCAAAGCACATTTCCAGGTGCGACCTGTGGAAGGAGGTAGCAAAATGGGAGAAAAGGTGAAAAACAATCCAGAGATAGAGCATCAACAAAGTAAGCACAACTAACAATTGAAGCAGTCGAAAATTAAAATATGCTTGTACAATGCAATTAAAATTCAAGGTGGCAGTATCAGTAGAAGAAAATATGGCAGTACTGACACAGAAGATTAGATACCAGAAGCACAGAAAGACTGTAATGCTGATTAAACAAGTTTTTCACTACCAGACAACTTTAGGAATGTAGCATAAAGGGATTTAGGTGGCTCTGTAGCAACATGGGATAGACACAAGAGCAGACAGAGAAGAAGTGAGTTCTGAGGAATTATTTAAAGGTGACGGGAAATAGTTTTTAATACCTCTAGATGACTTCTTGTTGCCCATTTGGTATCTTTCTGATCTTTTTTACTAAATTAACAACTAGTTTTGTTGTCTTTCTAACTACCTTGACTCCTTCTATTCAACAGTTGCTGCTCTCTCTTTTCATACTGTCTGAACAGTCTGTGATATCAATAACACCATTCCAGGCCATTCAGATGAATACCAAGGAATGGTGCTATTATGTCATAGAATGTCTAATAAATATGAAATGAAATAACAGTTTCTTGTGAGGAGAGTGGAACTCTATGTATATCTGAGGGCACCACAAAGTTACACTATTTATTTAATTATCAAAAATTGGTCAGCACATCAGAATACATAACCAGTTTGGAAAGGAGCATAAACAGGCAGTTAATTATGTAAAAATAATCTCCTACCTCTTTAAAAGAGGGAAGGAGGAGGATGAGTGGTGAATGGCAGTGGAAGGGACTTACTGATAGAGGTCAACCATATAGAAAATGCAGATTGTTCATTGCAGGTGTTGCAGCAAGGAGCATTAAAGGAGTTCAAGTCGTGAAGGTGGTGGGAGAAGGCATCAAGGGCAAGAGAGGGATAATAAGATAGAATGGTGGGATTGGTAACTAGCATTTTGACAAGAAACCAACAAAGTGAGAGAGGTGCTGAGGTACAAGGGAGTTGACAGAAAGGGTCTGGTAGAGGGAACAGCAGTAAGTGCATAAGGGGGAGGCAGCAGCAAAGTGAGAGAAGGAATGGAAGTGTGAGTCTTGCTTGGCCGTGATGGTGCATGGTAATGGCACCATAGACCATATCTACATTATCAAATATTGGAGGGGGGGCATTCCTAGCAAGATCTCATGATGGACAGGCCGGACCAGTTTCTCCATACGGCACTAAGTTTTGGGCAGAGTTTTTAAGAATGGCATCAATGTGAGTAGAGATGTCCTGGTTTTTATCCAACCATACGCCAAGGTGATTAAAGTAAATGACCTCTTCAAGTAGAGCACTGTCAAACATTTTAGAAGACAGGGGAGTGGTGGGGCTTGTCAAAATTATGTCTGCAGGCACAAAACATGGAAAAAATAGCCAAAGATATTTCAGTACCACCCTGCCTGTGGGAGATGGGGGAGGGTGAAAGACAATTTTCTTTTTAGCAAGCATGGTCTGGAAACACTACAAAAGTAATAGAGGATTCCATTCAGGTATTTTACAAGTTTTTGGATAGGTGTATAGTTTGAGTAAGGTGTCTAATACCAGCTGACTTATTAATATGGTTTACAGTATTAATAAGCTGAGGAGGAAGTATGACCCAGTCTACTGGGGTGATTCACCTTGGTAATGGCATTTATGAGTGAATTAGAAGGAGTTCTATAACTGGGGCAGTTTCGGTGATCCAGAAGATAATGTAGGGTTAGATGTGGAATATGGGTGGATGCCCAGTATAAGCCTACCCATTTCAACTACAGAAGGCAATATAGTCCATAGCCTTCAGGGTATGTGGGCACAAAATTAGGCTATCTAAGGCAACATTTCTACTATTCTTCTTGTTTGCCTTTTGAGTGTGTGAGATAGTGGCAGGGTCTCAAAGCAGAGCACCAGATGACAACCTGCTGGTGAGTGGAGTGTGGGCAGAGGTTCAGCATGTTTAACCATCCACCTCAGTTGCTTACATGCAGACCAGGCAGATCATAGGCTCACAGTACAGATAGCCAGGAAGAAGACCAGCAATGCCTGGGGGGGGGTGAGGACTTTCTAGCAATCTGGCCTACCCAGTCTGATCCACTCCTCATCTACAGGGATGGCAGGCCAATAACTCTGTATCAGGTGGCAAGAAGGACTAGCAAGACCATATATTTTCTAGGCAGGGATCCAGCCCTATGCAACATGCACTTCCTCTGGATAGGATCAACTTCCAAGGTGTCAGCATCCAGGCTAAGCAATCAGAGTGTGATGGAAGCCTGCCACATTTAAGACTACATTAGGAAACCACTAATCATTTTGTTCTCCCAATTTCCAGACAAAAAAGGTGGCCTGGATATGCAGGCACTCAGTCATACACTAAACTGGGATCTGGGCAACAACTTATTGAGGTGGGAGACAGCTAGGCACCGGTGCCCTATGGAAGGCCAAGTTAAATAGTTGTGATCAAGTCACATGACGTGGACCAAGCTGCGGCCAGTCTAGGGACTTTGGGCCTGGATTCACAAAGAGAGCCAAAATTTCTGTAGCTGCAGAAAAATGGCTTGTAGCACTGCGGAAATATAGTTGCACCATATTCATAAAGAACATTTCCTCAGTTGCGGAAATCCGTAAAACAGGCAAGTTACAGAAGTCCACAAGTGCTGAAATCTCCCCTACATTCCTTTCTTAGCTAAGGAAAAAGCTTGTCAGGCACAACAGGTGATCCATATTAACTGGAGCAGCACACTTTGACAGTCTTACCATAGATGTAGCTGTAAGTACTCACAGGGAGACCAGCAGCCAGTACCTCACCTGAGACCACTCCAGCACCACTGATACCAGCGGGGCCATGCACCACAGTGGCTGTCTGCAACTGCTGGTGGAACTGATGATTGTGTCTCTTCCTGGAGTGTGTATGTTGTCTGCTTCAGTAGCACTCACTGCAGGCTGTTACCAGCTCTGCCTCTACTGCTTGTGCGGTGCCTTTATGGGCTGCACTGGGTCTAGTGGTTGTAGTTTGTTGTATTTCAATGAAAATGTGTGTTATTTTTGTTGTAACAACTGACACTACTATACACCCACTGGTTTGTTATTACTTGTGCCTGCATCTCCACTATATTTGTATCTTAATTGTTGGTATACTGCCGTTTGCTCAGGGAGAGTCACACCTCACTCTTTGTAGTGCAACACATTTTTTCCACAACTGCGGAAACACACTGGCTGTGAATAGCTTCTAAGGGGATATGCTATACTTTTAAATGGCATATTTTCTTCAGGAACTTCCACAGCTGCACTTTTTTCCACAGTCTTCAGTGTATTTTTTTCCGCAGCTGCGGAATTTTTGAGTATAGCACTCAGAGCAATGTCCCCTTTTTTTCTGAAGCTAGGCAACTTTTGGGGACTTAGGAAATGTTTTGCACCTTCAGAGTTTTTTGTGTATCCAGCCTGTAATCTCCAGTCTTATTTATCACTAGACTAATGGCCTGGAGGACTCACAGAACCATCATTTAAAATGTCCTTCATCCAGACAGAATATTGCTTCAGCACTCAATGCATTTTTTCTGAACAGAAAGAACCATCATAATGTTTGATGTGGTTTATTGCTTTCTAAAACCTAATTACTTTTCTTTTTATAATTACTAGGTATGTGATATTTCAACCTGATTATGGTAGCCTTCAAAATCCATAATAACCAGGTTTCAGGTTATTATGCTGTCAGAAACTGTAATAACCCAAAATCCAGTTACTACGACATTCCCCTTCAAAACAATTCAATCTTGAATGTCCTCGCGGGACCGACCATATGACCAACTTCAGGCGGCCACTCAGTTATCTTTCATGGCACCTCATCTAGTAGTGCACCAGGTCCAACTGGCAATCTCCTCTGTGGCTCCACAAATGCTATGGTCATCAGTCCTAGAAAAGAAAAAAACAAATTCTAAAAATAAAAAATGGAAAACTGTTTCAGCACAGCATCAATAAGCGAGCAGCAGGCATTCATACAGGACCAAGAGAATCAGAACACAGCCAGGAAAACTGAAAGTGACCTAAAATTACTACAGTCATTCCTTGACATAAAAAATGAAACCAGAAATTTGTTTGAAATTTCACCAAAAGAGTTAGATCTCCTCCTAGCAGAGTTTACCTACTGTGCCAAAAAAGCTGAAGGTAGTGAATATTGGCCAGCAACACTTCGAGGCATCCTAGCAAGCATAGACAGGTACTTAAGAGGGGAGAAATACCCAATTTCAATATGTCATAGGACAGACAATGTTACAGAAGCCAAAGAAATGCTGACAGTGAAACAAAAATATTTAAAGAAGTTAGGGAAAGGCAACCGTCCAAACAAAGCACAACCTGTCACAGATGAAGGTATTAATTTACTGTACACCTCTGGCACCATATCTATGCGGAATTCCACAGCTTTGTTAAACTTTATATTTTTCCATATAGGGCTTCACTTTACCCTTAGAACCAAGGAACAATATGATTTGAGTTGGGGGGACATACAAGAGGGCACAGACAGTCAGGGCCACTGCTGCCTATAGTATACAGAGTGACAAACCAAGACTCAAACTGGAGAAAACACTTGAGATGTCCGGCCTGTAGCCTGACAACTGTACCAAAACATGACTGACATGGAAAGAGACCCTCTCACAGCATACGACCTCTTCAAAAAAAATCCTCCTCCTACAACACTTACACCTGACTCCCCCTTCTACCTTCCCCCCAGTACAAATTATGTCCCTGGCAAACCTCTCTGGTGTAAAGATATGAACATTGGCATGTATAAACTTTGCAAAATGATGCTCAATATGACGCTATGTGCCAGGATGCCTGATAGCAAATGAATCCCTAAGCACAGCACTCACAAAACCTCTATCCAGCACCTTATTGATGCCAATGTAGCTCCCGCCAATGTCCAGCAAGTGTCATGCCATAAAAGCCTACAAATCATAAACAACTACTCGGCACCCAGTGATCACAAGCAATGCCAAATCTTGACTATTTTAAAGAAAGTGACAACCCCAGAACCTCTTCCAAGTACTTCGAATGACTGTGTTGCTGAAATCCCTAGCAGAGCCAAAAATCCACCTCCTCAAGCCATTTCAACATCTGCTCTCTCAATGGACAGCAACAGTAAGAGTCTCCAGACAATTTCTGGGCTGGGCTGTGTCTTCCACAAGAGAGTGTCGATCAGCGTAACCCAGCACGCTCCACCACTGAAGAAAGCCGGGCTATATGTACTGTATAACTCTGATTCTGACTAACCACAGAATTCAGGTAGGCACCCAAAGAAATATATAATAAACCACCTACCACTACCTAATTTTTTATCTCCTGCCTAAAAATTCAACATTTGTTTAATATGTTTCACCTGACAAAGCCAGCAGTTTGCAGACACACCATAACCGTATTGCTTCTCTCACAGATCTCCGTGACTGAAAAAATGGCCTTCAACCCAAAGACACCACTTCCTGATGTCCAATTCCAGTGTAAAACAAGAATTGTGCAAAGCAGCTTAAGTTTAAACATTTTACAATTTCTAAGTTAAAGAGCAGTATGTTAGCTAAAAACCTCATCCTCTTCGAGTGCAACAGCCAGAAATACCACAATCCAGAGCCACGATCCAGGACAATGAACAACAGTCTGGACTATGAACAATAATACGGTATTTAAAAAAAGACAGCCAATCTTAACAGTTTAAAGTTTGACAGTTACGAATTCTCAACTTTTAAGCTTTTCAAAATTCAAGTTGACGTTTTGTTATGTGTTAAAGAATAAACCAATGTTAACAAAAATCCTGTTTCCTGCTTATTTACAGTTGATAAATTACTTACCCAGCAATTATAAATAATAAAGAATAGGTGAGTGTGCATTTATGGATTTTTTTCACACACACTCTGTGTGTGATGACTACATAAACCTCTCAAGCTTCACTCTTGAGGTTTATGGGTCATCACACACCTCTGGAGTGTGAAGAAAATCCATAACGCATACTCACCTATCCATTATTCTCTATTTTGTATACTGTAAACTCATTTTACTGATTTTCAAACAGAAAAACACTCAACAAGGCTTACAAAACTAAATTATCCCATAAAGAGATATAATTCTGATCAAAGCCAAGACATACACATATACATACACCCAATCACTTTTCTAATAATCTTTTCTAAATTGGATTATCATTAATCTTTTAACAGTTTGTCCAGAGATTCATGTGTATTTGATAAAAAGCCTGCAAGAAATATGTTTCTTTGGATATTGTGGGATAGACACAGCCCTAGTTCATGTCACCTCTAATATTCTTACTACAATGGATCACAGTACGGCCACAGGGGTCATTTTTGTCGACCTCACAAAAGCATTTGACTTGGTAGATCATAGTCTGTTACTAACATAGCTTCAGGACCTAGGGTTAGATGATCTTGCTTGCCGGTGGTTTTATAGCTACCTGTCAGGTCAACAGCAGAGTGTCAAGTGGCAAGGTAGTGTCTCCCACCCTAGGCCAATCACTGATGTGGTGCTCCCAGGATCAATACTTGGGCCCCTGCTCTACTCCTCATTTATAAATGAAATGACACTTAATTGTGGAGGTATTTCAGTGCAACTGTATGACAATTATGCTATAATCTACAGGTCCTAGCCTGATTTAACCAGGGTCAACACCCTGCTGGCTAATGATTTCCAGACACAAGACTGATGGCTCCAGCAAAATAAATTGATCCTTAATATGAAGAAAACAAAAGCAGTGCTTTTTGGTCATAATAATCTGGGTAAGGACAGAAAGCACCTTATTAACCTATGCACTGCAACTGGTTGCAAACTGGAAGTAGTTCATTCTTTTAAATACCTCAGAGTGGCACTGGACCAAATTATCATTTGAATCACATGTGGATACCTTTTAAAACTCACTAAGCCCTGGAGCGTAAATGTGAGTAGAAATGTTCTATGCTTAACCTTATTCAAAATCAAATGGTATCCACATGTGATTCAAATGATAAGGTTTGGTCCAGTACTAAAAGAACAAATTCTGTCTATCCCTCACATGCCCTCCTTCTTCTCATCTTATGGTGCAATATACAATTTGGGGAATAGTCTCCAGTGACAAAGAATGGCAATTGTATTTATTGTACTTATATTTTTGCATAATGTCTCAATTTGTTTTAATTGTGTAACACTCATGCACAATATTTGTAAGGACCATGTGTTGAACAAAATAAATCCAGACTTCCGGTTCCGGTATTAACAGTTGAGCAGCGCAGTGAAAGGGCTCTCCATCATCATAACTTCAAATTGGACACCAAAATAATTTAAAATCTACAAAATTGAGTTCAGAACAAGCAGAACTGGTGATCCCCCTAGCAAGATGGCAACTACTCACCGAAACTGCTTTCAGACACTGGCAGATGAGGCAGAAACGGAGGATCCTGGCTTGGAGGAATTGGAGCACCAGACCAGACCCAACCAGGGAAACTCTTGGAAAAAATCATCTTCCTCTAATGCTGCTAAACACAAAAGAAAAACCACTAGAGGGTAATAATGACACTATATTGATGGCAATTGCTGAATTTTGTAGTGAAGTTCGAGAAATGATGCAGGATTTGAGATCAGAAATGGGCACATTATGAGCGCACATAACCGAGGCTGACCAACAAATCACTAAAAATACGGACAAGTTAGAAGAGCTCAAAACCTCCATAAAATTTTAGCATCTGAGCATCTGGCCATGGCATCTCGGCAAGAAGAAACAGAGAACCGGGGCAGTCGCCAGAACATAAGCATTTTTGGCATTCCAGAGAATGAGAAGTGGACTGATGCGCTTGCATATGCCGATTACCTCCTTCGACTAGTGTTGGAGCTCAACCCCAGCCTCCAGCTTGACATAGAATGGGCATATAGAGCCCTTGGCATCAAACCCATATGGCCCAGTGCAAGACCATGCTCCTTCATGGTGTGTATGCTCAGGTATCAGACCAAAGAACTCTCAGTAAGAAGGGCCTGGCAGAAAGGCCGTGTGATGCTGGGCCAGCGACATTTATTATTTGACAACGATTATGCGCCTTGCATGCAGCACCAATGAAGGGACTGTAATCCATTATTTCCAGCACTAAGATCCCAGAAAATATGATTTAGGACCCCATACCCTGCTAAGCTCACTGTTTTCTTACCCACGGGACAGCAGATATATGCTACAGCACTTGAGGCAGCGGAGGATCTGACAACACGGGGTATTATTAATAGTAAAACCCTGGATGAAGTGAAATCTCAGATGGGACAGAACATTCAGTCATCATCGGAGGTGCAACAGGTGGGAAACATGTCCCTGATGGAAATCCTGCAATGACTAAATCAGTATCGCAATCCCACCCTAAGCACCTGAGGTACTGTAGTGGAGAATAAACCTTGGATCTTTTCTGATTCTTCTCCCTTAACTGGTTGGTGTGTGTGGGTGGGGGGAAGACTGGAGTGTATAGGGGAGGCTATGGGGGAGCTGGAAGGGGGGGCACTTCTATGAGGTCCTGACAGCATTAAAAACCTAAAAGAAATCACTTGAATTTGACCGGGTTGTCATTAGGACCATGATGCTTCCAGATGGTGGGGGGTTTGTTCCCAAGCTGGGGGTATTAGTAATGGAGGGAAATTGCTCTCCTACCCTTGTAGCTCACCCTGCGGCCTTCAACCTTCCTCTGGGCTTCCTTCCTTCCTTTCTTCCTCCCTAACCCATTCCATTTCTGAGCGGGTGAGACCAGTGCGGGGGGGGGGGGGAGGCATGCAAATATGGGCATGCTCCTAGAGTTGGACCCTACAATATTGGAACTTGCTGGAGCAGAACACCTTTATGCCTGAATCTACCAGAAAGCATACAAATAGCTCTCATAACAAAAGAAAGTGGGTTTTCAGTGTATATAGGGGAATGGGAGATATTCAAAGAATCAGATTGATCTAACTGTACATTCAGGATATTAGAACTGTGGTAAATGGTAGAATATTTGGGGCTTTTCAAATACCTTAAAGATGTTTTTATCTTGCTTGACTCCCACCACCTTGCTATGGTTGTACGGATCATGTGGGAGGGGACCCCTGAAACTTAAACCACAGATGGTTCATTGATAATTTTCCTAGGAGCATTAAACTGAAGAAAAACTTCAAATACTAATATTGATTGTCATGCTGGCTCATTCTAGTAAACATACAACTATTACCCCCCCGCCAGTGGAAAATAGGGATAGACCCCTCTACTTGGAGTTAGACAGTAAAGCGACCAATAAATTAGATCCATCAGAGATGGCCCAATGATGACTATTACTTGGAATTGTTAGAACTATAAAAAAATGCTAAATATTATCTGGGCTGATACCTCCACTAGAGAAATCTTTCCTTTTATCCTAATGATTGGAGATGGGGACTCGAGTGGTTCTGTCTGGACCCCCCCCCCCCATGATCACACCAGCCTCTGCTGCTCCAAGTGACATAACCCCTTTTAATAACAAAAAAGAGAATCATTGAGAGAGTTAAGAATATTATATTATAATTATGCCTATCAGGAGAAGCGCCTCTATAATCTAATTTTGACGACAAGAGAATTGAACTACAGAACAAAGAGGACTGGAGAGGCTCACATCCTGGGGTGCTCAATTTGGGTTATGCCAGACCCAAAAGGGGTGAATTCAAGACACCTCTCACCCTACTTGGGGTGTTATCGCTGCTCCTGTGGATTCTTCCTCATGGCGGTAGTCAGATACCCACAAACTCCTCTCTCACCCCCCAGGGGCACCAGGACAGGAGTAAATCAAGTGTACTTATTATAAGCATTCCCTGTTGGGAGTCACTATGTATATAAGTTATGGTTGGATTCAATGGACATGTGGCTATTGGATGTTGTATAGCCACCAGTCCCAGAACCTTTTTAGGTTCTTATTTTTGGTAAACATATTGAGTATCAGTTCAGAGATTATGGGGAGGTGGGCTAGAAAAAATCTTTCTAAAATTAGGGAGGGGATTGAGTCTTGTTATGAATATCACTTGTTTTGGTTTATGATGTTTACTAGGTATAAGGAAAATGTTGGGGAAGGGTTAAAAAATTAAAATTCACACAATGCTGTTTCATTTATTTTTTTGAATCCAGAACAATATCAGTACAGGGGGAGCAATCCTCGTCTCAGCAACCTGCCCTCCACGGGGTGGAGAGTGATCAGGATGAATCCAAACTCCAAGCACCTAAGGACGAAACAGAAAAATAATATTAGTTATGCATTTTATCATGGCCACTAACCCAGTACAAATATACTCTCAGAACATAAATGGTCTTCATGACCCTATAAAGCAATATTGGGTCATGCAACATCTAAAACGACAAAAAGCATGTCTTTACTTTCTCCAGGAAACCCATCTTTCTGACTCTGAACACCAGAAATTAAACTGGGGAAAAAATATACTGTCTATGCCTCTGCTTATCCTAGAGGAAGAAAAAGAGGGGTAGCCATACTAGTTCCTTTCAAGACAGGCTTAGAAATCAATAACACCTAGATAGATACTCAGAGCAGATATGTACAGTAATATTTCAGGGCCTGTTATACAGTCAACAGGTTACAGTAGCTAATGCTTACTCCCCCCCCAAACCCAACTACAAGTAATCCGGAAGTTTATTTCCCCTTCTTCTCACTCACTTACAGGGGCAACTTATTCTGGGAGGAGACGTCAACCTGACCCTCTATCTCCTCACCTGGACTGTTCACACCCCCATCAACACCAATCTAACAAGACAGCTAAATATTTTAGGACCACCCTGGACCATCTAGGAATATGTGACATTTGGCGAAGGACCTTTCCAACCTCTCCTGGTTATACTTATTATTCCCCTAGGTTTCATTCCTACTCCCAATTAGATTATTTTTTTACAACTTGCAAGCACTTCTCCAAGGTGCAGGACATGTCCATTGGCCCCAAACCGCTCTCAGACCACCACCCATTAATCTTTCAACTAGACATAGGGAGAGCAGTAAAAAAAACGCTCTGGAGAATGAACCCATTATTACTACAAGATAAAGAATTTCAAGACACCGTAACAAAAAGAATTCCCCAATTTCTGACAGAAAATGCTCATACTACTAGCACAGAAGCAATCTTATGGAATGCACTAAAAGCTACTATTAGGGGAGAAATTATAGTTTATACGGCTAAGAAGAACAGAGAGAAAGAAGGAAAATATCAGCAACTCTCAGAGGAGTTGTTAGGTTACCGATGTTATACAGGAAGGGAGACCACAAATTACTTTACAAAATTAGGGACACAAAGGCGGCCCTACAAAAAATTCTGGACAACAAGACTCAACAGGCACTAATATACCTTCACCACACAATGCACGAGGGGGGTCCCCAGGGGGCCAAGAAATTGGCTTTTAAATTATGCTCTAGAAAACAAACCTCTACAATTCTAAAAATCAGAAATCCTACTTCTAGTCAAATAGGTCATACTGACTCCAATATAACTCAGACTTTCTCAGAATTTTATACAATACTATACGCAGAGGAAACAGGGCCTACTAATTTAGATAGAGAGAGAGACCTTTTTCTCTCGACTCAATCTCCCTAAATTAGAGGAATCCCAGAAGAGCCCCCTCAAGGCACAAATCACCTGATCCAAAATTATAGGGGCCATTCCAAAACCTAAACCTGGTCATTGCCCAGGCCCAAATGGATTTATATCTGAGTGGTACTGAAGATTCTCAAGTGTCCTGCTTCCGAGCTTACAATCACACTATAACGAGCTTGCTAAGGGTGACTGTCCCCTTCCCCTATGGAGTTTTGCTATACTAACCCCGATATTAAAACCAGATAAAAACTTGACCACTCCAACAACATACCACCCAATCTCCTCATTAAATACTGATTACAAGATCTTCACCAGTATATGGGCCGCCAGACTAGAAAAACTCATATCAAAAATTATAAACCCAGATCAATCTGGATTCGTACCAGGTAGGACTACCTCTGATAATATTCGCAAAACTCTAATTCTTCAAGAATATGCCAAAAACAAGGCACATCCCAACAGCCTTTATTAGTTCAGATGCTGAGAAGGCTTTCAATAGGGTGTCCTGGCCCTTCCTTTGGGAAACCTTTTGGGCGTTTCACTTTCCGGCCTCCTTTATCGCTTGCTTACAAAAACTATATGCTTCACCTGGGGCTTATTTGAAGGCCAACGGTGGCATTTCAATTCCAATACAAATAAATGGAGGTACCCGTTAGGGTTTCCCCCTCTCCCCTAGCCTGTTTGCTATCTATCTGCAACTTTTGGCCCAGGCACTGAGAGAAAGTCGGAAGGTTGAAGGTATAACAATAGCCCAACAAGAATATAAAATAAGTTTATTTGCCAACAAGGTACTTTTATCTCTAATTTCCTCAGACACATCAATACCCTCAGCCTGGCTGATCTTAAAACAATTTGAAGAACTAGCTGGCTTAAGCTAAATGATTCCAAAACAGAAATCCTTATATATAATTTTACTCCCTCTTCTACCTTGAAGAGAGCTTATCCCTTTAGATGGCTACCTAGGTATTAATATCCTCCTCAATCCAGAGGTCCTGGAATTAGTAAAGTATGAACCCCTGACCCTTAATATACAATCAGACTTAGCCAGATGGTCTCCGATACTTTTTACCTTCCACCAAAGAATAGCTACAATCAAAATGAATATACTCCCCAGACTTCTTTATCTTATCCAAAACATACCTAATTTTCCCTCAACCTTTTATTTTAAATCCTGGGACAAGTTAATTTCCACTTTTGTATGGGGTCACGGACACCCACGGATCAGATTATGAGCCTTAAAACTATCCTTAGCTCACGGGGGTTGGTCTTCTGGACTTTACTTTATATGCAAAAGCATAGTTTCTCAGCACAATCTTGATGTGGTTGGCGGAGCACTACCAAATCCCCTGGAAATCATTAGAATTTAATATAAATTATCAATTTGATATAAATAAGCTATTCTTCTCCTTGGAAGGGAGATTCCTACCCTCCCCCGGGCCCTTTCCAACATTACGGCCAACACATACCAAATATGGAAGAAGCTGAGGAAGACAACGGCCATTCGCCCCATCTATGAAAATTGTAAACTGATTTTGGAAGATGAAACCTTCCTCCCTATGAACCTCAGACCTCTCATTTAGAAGATGGTGCCAATTGGGCTTGTCTCATTTTTACCAATTGTTATCACCACAGGAAATAAGTCCCCTTGATACATTAATATCAAAATTTAAATTACGGTTGCTCCTTGCTAATAGATTTCATTACACCTGACAGACAATGGAGTTCCTCTCTGGAGATTTTACATACACTCATGATTCCTGTTACTAATATTTTCAAGGTATATCAATTAAGGCACTGTATGGTGAAGGCATTCGGGATTACTCCGACTTCGCCTGCACAGCTTAATTTCCAGGTTCCTCTTCTTGATTTGGCTGGAATGCCTCATGCAGTCTCGAAAATATACAATACCTTATTTGCTTGGAAATATCCCGATAACTTTGCTCCTATCTCGTATTGGTCTTCCCTTTTTCCAGACATGGAATTTGATTGGTCACTCATTTGGAATAATTGCCATAAATTCCTATCTCAGGACAGACTTAGATTAATGCAATTCAAAATTCTACACATTATATATTATACTTCACAAAAATTGGCCAGAATAGGTGTACTGTCTACTCCGCTCTGTACCAGATGTGGGTTGTCGCCGGGGAACTCCCTCCATATTTTATGGGAGTGTCCCAAGGTCGCCCCCCCTCTGGTCCACTATAAAACAAAAAGCTGACCCACTGTTAGGACTCTCAGAGCTTTTTACTCCTGAAATTTGTCTTCTAGGTGATTTTTCTGCCATCACAGTCAGATGTAGAAAATTCTATATGGCTTTAATCTCCATGTCTGTTAAAAAGGTGGTTCTAAGGCACTGGAAAGATTCTGATAATTTGTCTTATTTAGAATGGCTCCAAGAGCTCCTTGCAAATCTTAGAACTGAGAGAACCATTGCAAGTCTTTCCAATAAACTTATGAAATTTAACAAAATATGGGGTCCTCTACAAGCCCTGTATTCATTACAAATGTGATATATAGCTCAAGAAATATATGATGTTAATTTTATACTGCTACTTTCGTCAGAAGGGGAGGGTAGGCGGAAGGGGTGGGTTGGGAGAGAATTAATCTGTTCAACGTGTAGGCTAACCATATTTCATTACATTACATGTTTCTTGTGATTCATTCTCTGTATTGCAAACTTTAATAAAAACTGAATGGAAAAAAAAAATTTAAACTACGAAATTCTGACCAATTTCATTATTTTCAAGTATGTAACCATATTTTAAGAAACAAATATATTAATCCAATTCTACCAAACCAGCACCTGGCCTCTTACAACTCTTTATGACAGCAATACAGGGGAGGTTGGGTGGTCACCTTATTGGGAACTCATGTAGAGTTCTTAGGAAGGGATCCCCGGACAACACCAAGCCAACTCTGACTGAGTGGAATAGAGACCTTGAATTGGAAGTATCATGGGAGTCCTGGAATGAGGCAAACTTGCCAGCTGTTAAGATCACTTCCTGCCTCACATGGTGGGAGTTTGCTTGGAAGCGTCATATGAGATACTTCCGCTCCCCTGAGATCCTTAGTAATTACCTTCATGAGAGGTATGGGCACTGTTGGCGCAATTGCGGCTGTCAGTGCACCTCACTGGGCCATATCTTTTGGTTGTGCCCATATTTGTTACCCTTTTGGCTAACATTTCAGAGAGAACTTACAAAATGTCTAGCTGAAACAATTGAACTAACAGCAGAACAGGTCCTGTTAGCCATTTATCCCGATCGCTCTCCACCCTGGAAGGGCACTCTTCTTCCAGTGTTTCTTTTAGCAGCAGAGAAAACCCCAACCAGAAGATGGATGACAACATATGTACCTTCGATTGAAGACTGGAGATTAATCAGGAAACAAATGTATTAGACTGAACAGCTTAACTCCGGAATCCAACATAAAGGACCAAATTGTATGAGGAAATGGCAGACCTGGGCTTTATATCAAGCCTCAGTAGATCCAGACTTTTCTCCTTAAATAAGGGAAGCCATTGGTGGGGATAATAGCTAAGATGGAAGCAGTTAAATTTAACCGACAGAAGGGGGAGGGAAGGTTGGACATATATATATATATATATGTCATTAACTCCCTTTTCTCCCCTCAAACAGCAAGCTCCCCACCTCTCAACCTCACCCAAGGGACTCTCCTCTGTGACCCCCTGAAGGTAGTCTCTGACTTTAATTCCTATTTTACTACTTGTGCCCTGGCCCTCCTAGATTCCCTACCTCCTGAAACCATACCCGCTCCCCAGACATCTATCCCCCTACCGTCTGGTAGGAACCCCTTTTCCTTCAGACACATCTCCCCCACTGAAACCCTAGATGCCCTTCACTACCTGAACCCCTCCAAAGGCAAATATCCTGATGGTCTTGATAACAAACTCCTCTTCCTATCTGCCCCCGCCATCGCTACTCCCTTCGCGGCCCTACTAAATCTTCTTTCACCACCGAGTCACTCCCCTCCAACTGGAAGCATGCCACTGTCCTACCCCTTCATAAAGGTGGTGATCCTACCTCCACAACTAACTACCATCCCATCTCCCTCCTCCTCGCCCTCGCCAAACTCCAGGAACACCTAGTGCTATCCCAACTATCTCACTTTCTCTCAGAAACTAACTTCTTCACCCAATTTCAGTCCGGTTTCAGAAAACACCACTTTACCAACTCCTCCCTACTAAGACTCATGGACTCCATCCTCACTGGGATGGATAAAGGGCTAATCACTGCCGCTATTTTCATTGACCTAGCAAAAGCCTTTGACACAGTATCCTATTCTCTCCTACTATCCAGCCTATCAGGAGCTGGGTTAGCAGCGTCCGCCACAAACTGGTTCAGTGCTGACCTACTAAATAGAACCCAATCCACTAAAATAGCTGACCACACATCCCCCCTCTCCATATCACCACTGGCATTCCCCAAGGCTCAGTTCTTGGCCCCATCCTCTTCTCCATCCTTCTAAATGATCTGCCTAACTCTTGCTCCACTTCCTCAATCCATATGTATGCAGACGGCACGGTCCTCTTTACCTCCGGCCGGACCCATGAAGAAGTCTCCTCCAAACTTCAAACCAATTTCAGCAAAATCCAACACTGGTTCAATACCAACCAACTCTCCCTAAATGCCAAGAAAACTGTCTCTATGTCTTTTGGCACTAGACAGCATCTATCCAAACTCACCTCCCTTCTGATCTTCCATACCCTAAATAACACCATCCTTGATGAAGTGTCATCCTTCAGGTATCTAGGGGTTTGGCTTGGTTGCCACCTCTCCTTTTCCACACACCTGGATGCCATCATTTCAAAACTGCGCCCAAAACTTGGTGCCCTTTATAGAAACCGCACTAGTCTCCCGCTACCTGTCAGACCTGAATTATTCCAGAAAATGATTCTACCCTCCTTCGACTACTGTGATGTCATTTACAGCTCCGCCTCTAAGACCACCCTAGCCAGACTTGACCCCCTCTTTAATGCTTTCTGCCACTTTGCCCTCGATGCCCCCCCGCTCACATCACTGTGAGCTCTACCGTTCACTGGCCCTGCCATCCCTGAGTAACCAGCACCTACTTCATAGTGTTAAATTCGCTTCCAACTTCTGGCTCGGCTCCCTCCCTCCCTACCTTATATCATCCCTATCTTCCCCACCTACCCCCACCCATGCCCTCAGGTCTACTGATGCTAGGCTATTAGCCATCCCTCACCGAAGGACCACCACCGGCCAATTGGCCTTCTCTTACCTCTTCCCTAAACTCTGGAACGGCCTGCCAGCCCAGATCCACCATTCTTCATCCAAACACTCCCTATCCTCTGCCCTCACTAGCTTCCTTGCACCAAATTGCAACTGCCCCTGACCTCTCCCCTGATAGCTTCTCTTCCCCCATCCCCCCTTAGCGCCTGACCAGTAGCTCAGCCTTTGCCTAATTGTCTGGCTTATACACTGCCCTATGCACTTACACTCTCACTCTTACTCACTCTTATTCACTCCTAATGTCTCCCTTCCCTTCCCCCTCCTTCCTAAATAACCTACTCTCTTCAGCCTTACTCACAGCTACTAACTCCCCTCTCCTTCCCCCCACCTCACCTAAACCACCCCCCTACACACCTAGTGTTTATTAGTCCACTCCTCCTCTACCCTCTATCTTCGCTCTCCAACTCCTACTGTCAACTTGGTGCACCTCACTTCAGCTCAAGTTCTGTTACTGGCACTCAAGTTCTGTTACTGGCACTTATGTAATCATGTATTGCCCTTGAAGTGTACCCATGATATGTATACCCTGTCCTTGAAGACCATGTTCTGTACTGTTCTCCTTATATAACAAGTTCAAATGTAATCCCACCCAATTATGTACATTATCTGTATTGCTCTACTTCTAAATTCAACTTTTGTATGTATACCTGCCTCCACTGTAACCCCTCCCCCCAGGTTACACCATAAGACGAGCATCTTTTTGCTCAGTGTGCCTTTCCTGGTGAAACATTTTCAATAAATAAATAAATATACATATATATATATATATATATATATATATATATATATATATATATATATATATATATTATATTATAGATAGTGCTACCATAGTTAGGAGGAGAGCCATTTACATGTTAAACCCAAAATTTGCACCTTAATAACTTTGCAACCATTTGACGGATTTACCTGAAATTTGGAATACATGATCAAGAACCATAGGCCTTGGGATCTGCCAAGTTTTGTACTGGTTGGATATGGCTGTGAGTTATTAAACATGATCTGTGCATGCATTTACACTTTTTCTGGAATTCTACGGTCGCGCCTACAGGTCGCACGGTTTGCGTGACCAGCCCGAAATTGTCAGGGAACGTGCGGCCAGGGTCCCTAAGGTGCCTTTCAAAGATTTTGTGAAAAAATATTAAACGGTTCAAAAGTTATTCAAAAAACAATTTCCCATTATAAGTCAATGGGAAAAGTTAACAAAAAGTTCAACAGTGTCGCAAATGCACTTTTAACTGTCACAAATGGCCCTGTTACTGTCGCAAATCCGCCATTTTGTTTTCAGTTAGTGATCAGAAAAATGCTTAGCATTTAAAATTGAGACTCTTTAGCAACCTAATTCTTTTTGTATTCACCTAGTCGGGCCCTGAGGATGCTAGCCATGTCTTTATTTTGGGTTAAAACACCCCAGAAATATGTTTTTCAGATTTCTGGAAAAAGTACTTTCGCAAAGTAGTGTCGAACTCATGAAAGTGTTGCAAATTTTTTGCGAAAGCTTTCGCAAATCATGACACTACTTTGTGACACTATGCCCAAAATAACAGTGATTATTTAGCACTCCGCTGCAAAAGAACGGTTTGGAGTTTTGGGCTGAAATTTGGAGGGAACACAGCTGACATCTCATGGATGTGCCTTTCAGTGTTGTGTTGAAAAAATATTACATGGTGGCAAAGTTACGGCACTCCAAAGTTGACATTTTTTCCCATAGGATAACATTACGGCAGCCGACACATTACAGGAATCCTTTGGCACCCTGCTGCAAAATAACTGTTTGGTCTTTTTTCCTGAAATTTGGAGGGAAGACAGCCAACAGCCCACAGATGTGTCTTTCAGTGGTTTGGTGAAAAAATATTACAGGGAGGCAAAGTTATGGCACTCCAAACTTCTCTTTTTTTCCCATAGGATAACATTACGGCATTCGCCGCGCCTGTCAGGGCCCATATCTCGGAAACATAGAAACATAGAAACAGAATTTGTTGGCAGATAAGGACCGCTTGGCCCACTCAGTCTGCCCATTTCCCTGCCTAATGGATAAGCTGCAGATCCTAGTTAACCAGCAGCATACTTCTTCCTACCCCCACCCCCTAGAATTGCCTTATGACTGTCCCATGCATGCTTGAATTTCACCACTGTTTTTGACTCATTACCTCCTCCAGAAGGCCTGCCCATGCATCCACAACCTTCTCTGTGAAAAATACTTCCTTAAATTACCTCTGAGCGCCCCCTCTATTCTTCAAATTGTGCCCCTTGTTCTTGCACACCTTTTTTGAAAGATGCTACCCTCTTGGACTTTGTTGATTCCCTTGAGGTACTTGAAAGTTTCTATCATGTCCCCCCTCTCCCTCCTTTCCTCGAGGCTATTCATATTAAGCTCCTTAAGTCTCTCTTCATGTGTCTTCCAGTGCAGACCCTGCACCATTTTAGTTGCCCTCCTCTGGACAGCTTCCATCCTGTCTATGTCTTTGCGGAGACTGGGTCTCCAGAACTGCATGCAGTACTCCTGATGGGGTCTCACCAGCTGTCTGTACAGAGGGATAATAACTTCCTGTTTTCTACTGGTGATGCCTCTCCCTATGCATCCCAGTATCCCCCCAGCCCTCCTTGCTGCTGTCTCACATTGCTTGCCCACCTTTAGGTCATCTGATATGACTACCCCCAGGTCCCTTTCCATTTTTGTTGTTGTTAGTATCTCACCCCCCATTGTGTATTCTTCCCCTGGGTTTTTGTTTCCCAGGTGCATTACCTTGCACTTCTTAGCATTGAATCTAAGCTGCCATACATTTGACCATTCCTCTAACCTTGCCAAGTCCCTTCTCATCCTTTCCACCCTACCTGTGCATCAACTCTGTTGCAGATCTTTGTGTCATCTGCAAAGAGACATACTTTTCCTTCCAGTCCCTCTGCAATGTCATTTATAAAGACATTGAAGAGGACCGGTCCTAATACTGAACCCTGCGGTACCCCACTAGTAACCCCCCTTTCTTCAGAGTGGACTCCATTTACTATTACTTTCTGTGTCCTATTCTCCAGCCAATTCTTTACCCAGGCTTTCATCTTGGGACCCACTCCCAGGCTGGCTAACTTGTATATTAATCTTTTGTGTGGGACTGTGTCAAATGCCTTGCTAAAGTCTAGGTAGGACATGTCCACAGCCCCTCCCTGATCTACTACTTTGGTCACCCAGTCAAAGAAATCTATCAGATCTGTCTGGTGCGAGATAAGGACTTTTCGGAAAAATGCTTAGCCCCTATATGGGGGCTAAGTACAAAACTAGCCAGGAAAGTCATAAATCATATGACTTTTACATTTTTTTTCTACGTCGTACGGTTCCTGAGATATACACTATTTAGTATTCCAACTCCTCATTTTCTGCTCCGAGACCCATTATTATGCATACATTCTTTATACTTACTGTCTTTCTCTATGTAGCTTTTGGGAAAACCAGCCCGTGCACCCATTACTGTTGCCGTTGCCCTTTCACATTGCAGTTCACCATTTCACTTACCGTTCAATCCCTCGCCATGTGCATTATGCTTTGCGTTTTCATTTCCGCTATGCTTTCTGTTATTTTTGCCATTTCTGTCTACAGTACTGTTTGTCCTTCTGTTTTGCTTTACGTCACCATACCCATTGACATTTCCGTTTGTGGGCACCATGTCACTATGACATGACATCACGTGTGGACGGTTCCGTCTATGCCACCATGTGCGTTACCCCTTTCTGTTCTCATTCAAGCTTGCTTACCATGTCGCCACTGTTAGCACTTCTGTTTGCATTGCTGTTCCTGTTACTATGTCACAAGACATCGTGTGGCGGGAACAGCGGGGTCGAAGGGCCCTGCTTACCATGCATTATAAGCGGGAGCACCGCCCGCTGCATTAATTCACTATTTCTAGTTATCATTCTCAAAGAAGGAAATTAGAGGCAAAAACTCTGTTTAATGCATCAGTTGGGGTTGTTCTGACAGCGATAAAGTGAGGAAATTGGTGTTGAGGTTGAAAACCCCTTGGACCCCCAGCCCACCCCAACCGGCATTGGGGGTGCGTGTTGGGTCGTGGTCCTAACTCTCACCCATTTTCTATACTTCTGCTGCTTTACACTGTGATGGGGTGAGAGTTAGGGGCTGATGACCCCAATCGCACCCCAATGCCGGTTGGGGGTGGTCTGAGGGTCCAGGGGTTCAACCCTAACACCGAATTTCCTCACTTTTGTCGCTGTGGAACAACCCTAACTGATGCATTAAATGGAGTTTTTTGCCTCTATATTTATATATATACAAATAAAGAAATACAAAATCACACATGCCCCCACAATGCAAAGCATCATGGGCTGCATATGCAAATCACCACAGGATATTATGCTGGTTCAATTTTAGTAGAAATGCATGGTGCCGAAAGGCCTCTCACACAGTTTGTTAAGGGTGCCAACAGAAGACATAGACATGTGTTTCGTTCTACCAGGACTCATCAGTATGCCTCATCTCTTTGGCACCCCAGTGGAATGAACCAGCTACCCTAAGATGGTCTATCTGGGTTATGTTGTGGTGAACCCAATTAAAACAAAAAACAATTTAAAACATAGAAACATAGAACATAGACTTTGACGGCAGATAAGGACCGCTTGGCCCATCTAGTCTACCCATTTTCCTACCTACAGGATAGGCTGCAGATCCTAGTTAACCAACAGCCTATTTCTTCCTATCCCCCACAAGAATAGCCTTATGTCTGTCCCATGCATTCTTGAATTCTCCCACAGTTTTAGACCCCACAACCTCCTCAGGAAGGCTGTTCCATGCATCCACTACCCTCTCTGTGAAATAATATTTCCTCCACATTGCCCTAGACCACCCCACTCTATCTTTAAATTGTGTCCCTTGTTCTTGCACGTCTCTTTTTCTGAAAGATGCTACCCTCTTGGACTTTGTTGATTCCACTGAGGTACTTAAAAGTTTCTATCATGTCCCCCCTCTCCCTTCTTTCCTCAAGAGTACACATATTAAGCTCCTTTAGTCTCTCCTCATACGGCTTCTCTTGCAGACCCTGCACTATTTTAGTTGCCCTCCTCTGGACTGCCTCTATCCTGTCTATGTCCTTGTGGAGATGGGGTCTCCAGAACTGGATGCAGTACTCAGATGGGGTCTCACCAACTGTCTGTACAGAGGATAACAACTTCCTGTTTTCTGCTGGTGATGCCTCTCCTATGCATCCCAGTATACCCCAGCTCTCCTACTGCCTTCTCACATTGCTTGCTAACCTTAAGGCCATCTGATATGATTACCCCCAGGTCCCTTTTTTTTTGTTGTTACTACCTCCTCCCCATTGTGTATTCTTCCCTGGGTTCTTGTTTCCCAGGTGCATTATTTTGCATCTTTGCATTGAATCCTAGCTGCCATACTTCTGACCATTCCTCCAACCTTGCCAAGTCCCTTCTCATCCTTTCTACGCCTCCTTGTGTATCAACCCTGTTGCAGATCTTTGTGTCATCTGCAAAGAAGCATACTTTTCCTTCCAGTCCCTCTGCAATGTCATTTATGAAGACATTAAAAAGGACTGGACCCAGTACTGAACCCTGTGGTACCCCACTAGTAACTTCTCTTTCTTCAGAGTGGACTCCATTTACAATTACCTTCTGTGTCCTGTTGTCCAGCCAATGTTTTACCCAGGCTACCACCCTGGGATCTACTCCCAGGCTGGTTAGTTTGACTATTAATATTTTGTGTGGGACTGTGTCAAATGCCTTGCTAAAGTCTAGGTAGGCCATGTCCACAGCCCCTCCCTGGTCTACTACTTTGGTCACCCAGTCAAAGAAATCTATTAGATTCGTCTGACATGACCTTCCCACTGTGAACCCATGCTGCCTTGGGTCCTGTGCCCCACTGGCCTCTAGGTACTCAACAATTCTTTCCTTCAGAAGTGACTCCATCACTTTCCCTACCATAGAGGTCAAACTGACAGGTCTGTAGTTTCCTGCTTCTGTCTTGGTCCCACTTTTGTGAAGGAGAATCACATCCACCTTCCTCCAGTCCTCGGGTACCACACCATCCTCCCAAGACTTATTAAAAAGAGTAGCCAGTGGTTTCACTAGTTCCCCCCTTAATTCTTTTAGAATTCTGGGGTGAATTCCATCAGGCCCCATTGCTTTGTCCACCTTCAGTTTTAGGAGTTCTTGCAGAACCCTTTCTTCTGTGAAAGGACTGGGATCGACCCCCCTATCAAGAGTGCTTCTGTTAATTGGATTAGGCACTTCTCCCTCCTCTTTTGTGAATACTGAGCAGAAATATTCGTTCAGTATCCCTGCTTTTTCACTGTCCCCCTCTGCCCACCCACCGTTCATTCTATTCAGCCTCACTATCCCTTCCTTTGTCTTTCTACTCTCGCTGACGTACCTATAAAAGGTTTTATCCCCTTCTTAACCGAGTTGGCTATCTTTTCCTCGGTTTGGGCCTTTGCTATTCTGACTTCCCTGCCTGCTTCCTTCTGCCTTAACTGGTACAGCTCTCTGTCCTGCTCCTTCTATGTTTCCTTATACTTCCGGAATGCTATCTTTTTCTTCCTGACTTTCACAGCCACCTCTTTTGAGAACCATAGTGGCTTTTTCTTTCATTTTGATTTGTTTATTTGCTTCACACAAAGGCTTGATGCCTCTGTGATGGCAATTTTGATGATTCCCCATTGTTGCTCCACACTTCCGTCTAGCCTGTTTGCTAGTACTTTTCTGAGGCACTCTCCCATCTTGCCAAAGTCAGCCCTCCTGAAGTCCAGTACCCTCACTTTTGTATGGCTTGACTCTGTAGCTGAGTTTAACGTGAACCACACTGTTTGATGGTCACTTGTTCCCAGATGGCAACCCACTTCTAGATCTGAGATCCTCTCACTGTCCCCATTTGAGAGTACGAGGTCTAAGATTGCTCCCTAATGAGTGGGTTCCAAAACTAGCTGTCTGAGGCCTGCCACCTGTAGGGCATCAAGAATGGCCCTGCTCCTTGGATGTGGCTGTAGCAAATGTGCTCCAGTTAACATCTAGCATATTCAGGTCTCCCATCAACAGTATCTCCCCTTTCTCTGCCATCCTAAGAATACCTTCTATCATATCCTTGTCCATTCCTTCCCCCTGACATGGGCATCTGTACACAACCCCTGTGTGGATTGTGGTGCCCTTTCCAGTCTCCAAGGTGGCCCACAGTGCCTCCTCTCTTCCCTGTTTACTCTTTTGTTCAGTTGCTTTTATCCATTCCTTTACATAGAGAGCTACTCCTCCCCCCTCTTCTCCCCTGCCTGTCTCTCCTGTAGGTTATGTACCCTGGTATGTTAGCATCCTAGTCATGGTTCTTTGTGTACCATGTTTCTGTGACTGCTATGATATCCAGGCATCCCTCTTCCGTCAAGGCCACCAGCTCAGGGAGCTTATTGCCCAGACTACGGGCATTGGTACTCATTACCCTCCATTTCCTGATGGCCTTACTCCTTTTTGCCCCACCCCTGTCCTTCTTGCCTTCATCACTTTCTCCATTTACCCCTGCCCTTCTCCCTATCGACACCTCTATGTTGGTGTTTACCGCACTTACTACCGCGATTTTCTTTGGGGGGCTAGGATTTCCCTGCTCCTTTCCAGTGCCTCCCCCTTGGCTAGTTTAAATGCTTGCCAATGAAGCATTTCGGCCCATCACTAGGATCCTGGTTCCCTCCTGGACAGATGCAGCCCATCATGCCACTATAGGCTTGCATCACTCCAGGTGGACCCCCAGTCCCCAATGAAGCCAAATCCCGAGCTGCACACCAGTTTTTCAACCACTGATTGAATCCTATGGTGCGGAACACCCTAGCCTCTCCTATGCCATAGATGGGCAGCACCTCCAAGAAGGTTACCGTGTGTGCTACTTGTCTAAGGCCCCTCCTCAATTCCACAAACTCTTCCTGTACTTCTCTAATCCTTAGCCCTTGGGGTAACCATTGCCTCAGTGCTTGCGCACAGAGGTTCTTTGTCTTTTAAATTGTTTTTTGTTTTAATTGGGTTCACCACAACATAACCCAGATAGACCATCTTAGGGTAGCTGGTTCATTCCACTGGGGTGTCAAACAGACGAGGCATACTGATGAGTCCTGGTAGGATTAAACACGTGCCTATGTCTTCTGTTGGCACCCTTTGCAAACTGTGTGAGAGGCCTTTCGGCACCATGCATTTCTGCTTAAAGTTGAACCAGCATAATATTCGGTGATGATTTGCATATGCAGACCATGATGTTTTGCATTGTGGGGGCATGTGTGATTTTGTATTTCTTTGAAACTTGGCTTCCTGGCCAAATGCCCTTTGGGGTAACCATTGCCTCAGTGCTTGCGCACAGAGGTTCTTTGTCTCATATACTGTATACATATATATATATATATATTTATATGGATTTATAATAAATCAGTCCTCTTGTGGATAGATTCCTGGACTTGAGATTGTATTAACCTTGAAGATAAATGCTGTAAACTTAGTGACTATAACTTCTGATAATTAATAATACCTTGGGTAAAGGAAATGGATTATTGACAAAGGCACCTCTGTAAGTGCTAATCTTGCATGAACAGTTGAACAATGCACTGATCTGTGATAAATGTAAAACTGTGTGTTTTAAAAAGTTTTAATAAAAACAAAATAAAAAATAAATTAATTAATTAATCCAGTGTAGCTGGTGCTCCTCACCCACCACCACTTGTTGTCCAAGACATTTTTCAAATCTAATCAATTCCAGAGTTGAAAGTAAGCATTTATTTCATTAAAGCATTTGTGGAGTTCAAAGCACCACCACACACTGCCCCAGTGCTTCAGCAATTAGCCTTCCTGAGGGTGTGTGTCCATAGGGTTCAGGCACTTGCATTTTATAGGGCAAAAGGTGCCCTGACATCACATTCATTCTTTTTCAAATATTCAGCTTAGGCATTGCTCACTTAAAGACACAGTGAGTAAATAATGCATTATTATATATAAATCTATTTCTATATAAACCTATAATTCATTAAAAGAAAGGATACTTGTAATACAAAAAGAAAATATTTTAACATGTCTTAAGCTCATTTTGCTCCTGCAACATAAACAACAGCTGTTCAGGATAAACAGATTTCCAAAGCCCCTTTAAGTAAACTCATAAGTACTTTACTAATTACATAGAGTTATGTTAATAAATTCCTTTAAATGAATTTCAAATGGGAAAAGCACAAGAAGGTAAAGGGGGGAATATATTGCAATAGATATGCCATACTAATATCATCATGGGAGAAATCTTTTCTCTGACAATAGTCTGTTTATCCTGAACAGCTGTTGTTTATGTACCAGAAGGAAAATGAGCTTAAGAAATGGGTGTTTACTCACCTGGTAAAGGTGATTGTGTTGGTTGACATCCATGGCACTCCAGACATTACCTCATGGGTTTTAACCCACCTGATAGGCTAGTGATGCACATGACTCTAGGATCAAATTTCTAGTATATCCAGGTCCCAGAAACCCCTGTTCTCCAGTTCAAATTGTGCATCTGATAAGGCAACTAGCACACCAGGATCCCTGTTGTTCCACTCAGAAAGGTAGGCCTTGGTTCTAATTGTTATGATGAGAGAGAGAGAGAGAGAGAGGAATATATGTTTTAGAAAAAGCAAATCTAGGTGCTGCAAGGGTACAGGCCAGTATAGACAAAGCCAGTTGTGTGGCTTTAGCTTAATTTAACATGTTTTTTTTAATTCACTGTGTATTTAAGTGAGCATGCCTAAGTTGAATATTTGAAAAAGAATGACTGTAATGTCAGGACACCTTTTGCCCTATAAAATACAAGTGTCTGAACCCTATGGCCACATCCCCTGAGAAAAGCTAATTGCCTAAGCATTGGGTAATATTTGGCGGTGATTTTGAACTCCACAAATGCTTTAATGAAATAAATGCTTACTTTCAACTCTGGAATTGAGTGGATTTGAAAATGTTCTTGGACAACAAGTGGTGGTGGGTGAGGAGCGCCAGCTACGCTGGATTTACTGTATGTGGGAAAGCTACCCTTTTTCTGAGCAGCACCACTCCCTTTTCTGGTGCAGGACACTTTTCTTGTTGTCGAACAAAATAAACCGGAAATTTAAGATGGAGACTACAATGGCCACTTTCCAGTCCTCAGCCATAATACCTGTCTGGACAGATTCCATAAATGATTACAGCAAATGTCCCTGTCTTAGTTTTACAATGATCCTGGAGTGTATTCTGTCTACCCATTAGGACATACCTAGCTTGTTCCTTGCCAGGTAGTCAGCTGCCAGGGCAGGCATGATGTCTGCTGGCTGCATTGTGGCTGCAACTGATACCACAGGCCCTCCTTATAAGAACCCACCCCCACTCAGTTCCCCTTGTGAACACTGAAATGCAGTATTCTTTCAGCATCTCAGTCATCACCCTTGGCTCTAGTCCAGATTACCCCCCACCCATCATTTCAGGAGCCCAATCCCACCTTCACCTTCCTTCTTCTACTTTATTTATATACTGGAAGAAAGTGTTGGTGTTGCCGGCAGCTCCTGTTGCTACCCTGGCTTACAGCCCCCCTTTAAGGCAGCAGTACTAGTTAACAATAATTTAAATAACTTGGTGGACAGTTAGGACAAACCAAAACATCGATATATCTGATTTTTGTTTTGCTTTATTTAATTCCCATGGCAATAAAAAGGATTTTGAAATTCTTAAAAGTTGCTGTTTTTTTGCCATGTCAACAAATCCCTTCTCTGGTCTAAGCCCTATTGTTCATGCTAGTACTATACTGTGACCTCAGAGTAAATGGCACCTTGTATAACCTGCTCTCACTTCTTCCTTAGCTTTGTGTTTCCTCCCTACCCTTCCTCCTTATCTATGCTCTGCGGCAGCTTGCATTATGGATTTTTTAGATGTACTCTTGTTGTTTGTGAAATGTGCTCCACAACTTGGCGTAACTAATTAAGTATTAGTTTGGTTTCTCTCTTTGCATGGATCTTGCATTGGTTGTGTATCCTGTTCTTATTTTATCCAGTTTCAATATGTACACATTGCCTGTGTCTGTACTCCTTGTTATTCACTCCACACAATGTATGCTCTTACTGTATGGAATATTCCATGTTTAACTAATCCCAGGTCACCCCTGTAAAAGGGACCTGTGGTCTCAGTGTGTTTTCCCAGTCATCAAAATCCAAATAAATAAATAAAATTATGTTTGGGAAATATTAACAGCACATTTCAGGTTTTCCTTCACCATCATTCTGCAGTCACAGTCCAACGTTAGGGATGTATCATTTGAGCATCCTGCTTTTAAGAAATTACTTTTAAATAATTCATAATGATACTCTATGAATAATTTTCTAGCTTTGGGTAAAAGTGGAAGCGTCAGAGCCAAGTGTTAAAAGGAGCCATAGTGAAGGTGACAAACCAGTGCATTAGGCTGAAAAACAAGGACAAGAGAAGGATAAAAAAACCCACTACGGTTCTCAAAGGATGTGGCAGAGAAAGTTAGGGTTAAAAAGCTGGCTTTCAGAAAATTCAAGGAGACACAGAAGGAAGAAGATAGGGTGGTGTACCTAAATAGGCAGAGGGAAGCAGGGAAAGCAGTTAGGATTGCAAATGTGCAAACAGAGGAAAGATTAGCACAGATGGTAAAGTAAGAGGACAAGACATTCTATAGGTACATTAGTGAAAGAAGAAAGGCCAGGGCCAGGATTGTAAGGGTCAGAGGGGAAGAAGGGGAGTGTGTGGAGGGAGACCTAGAAAAAGTGTCAGTACTGAATAAATACTTCTGTTCAGTATTCACTGAAGAAGGGGAGGGGCAGGCACCACAACTAGGCATCAGCAACAAAGGGGAAACTGGCTGAGGGACAGAAAGCAGAGGGTGATTGTGAATGGGGTCCAATCCAAGGAAAGAGGGGTGACCAATGGGGTACCTCAATGATCAGTCCTGGGGCCAGTCCTTTTAATGTCTTTATTAGTGACATTGTTGAAGGGCTAGGAGGGAAGGTTTGCTTATTTGTGGATGACACCAAGATCTGCAACAGGGTAAACACTTCAGATGGAATGGAGAAAATGAGGAGGGACTTAGGAAAGCTGGAAAAATGGACTGAAGTGTGACAACTAAGATTCAACACAAAGAAGTGAAAAATCATGCACCTAGGGCACAGAAACCCTGTGGAGAGTTATACGATGTGGGGGAGGGGGGAGTTGCTCACAGTCACCAAGGAAGATAGGGATTTGGGAATAATCATCTCATATGGCCTAAAAGTGGCCAAACTGTGTACAAAGGCTGTAGGGAGTACCAGTGTCATGTTAGGGTGCATAGAAAGGGGTATCACTAGTAGAAGAAGGGAGGTAGTGATGTGATACCACTCTACAAAACACTGCATCTTCATAAGGACATAGACGGGGTGGAGGCGGTTCAGAGAAGGGTGACTAAGATGGTGCAGGGCTTGCACCAGTTGACGTATGAAGAGACAGTAAAAGACCTTAATATGTATACACTGGAAGAAAGGTGGGAAATGAGGGCTATTACAGAAACCTTCAAGTATCTTAAAGGCATAAACAAGGTGCATGTGGGTGACATCTTTCAGTATAAGAGATGTAGAAGAACAAGTGGGCATGATAAGATTGGAGAGGGGCAGGATAAGGGGCAATGTGAGGAAGTCTTTCTTCACAGAAATAATGGTGGATGCATGGAATAGCCCACCCCAGGAGGTGGTGGGAGCAAACACAGTGGAGGGATTCAAACATGCATGGGATAGGCATAAGGGAACCCTAGATGTGGGAAAGAGAGGTTAAAGCTGATGACCAAGTAGCGTCAGTGGCCACTGATACAGGTAGGGAATATAGGCAGACTGGATGGGCCTAGGGGCCTTATCTGCCATCAGTTTCTGTTTCTATGGTTCTATGTTAGAATTCTAATAGATGGATTTTTTTATTTAAAGAAATCCATTCCAAAGACTTTGTTTCTTAACCAATTCCATATCCTTTTGCTTTGCTCAGTCTTGTAGATGCAATTTTAATTTACCAAGAGATAATCTCATGGGCTTTATTGATGGAAAGCTTGTTTAGTGACTGTGACTATGCCCAGAACTGAAACAGATCTAAAAATACAGTACTTATTTAACTACTTTGATGAGAATGCATTATCTAAGCATTTTTTTTTACCTTTGAGCATCATGACTACATAGTTGCTAGAGGAATTTGTTATTTTGGCTATCCAGTACTTTGAAATGCTTATATCAATGAGTGTTTTAATGTCAGCTGGCCTTGTTCTATTCTTACTACAGTATTAGGGGCCTATTTTGGTACTTAAAGAATTCTTGAATATGCATGAATCACTATTTTTTTCAAGATTATCAACCTTTAAGATACCCAAGAGTTCTGTCCCATAAAGAATTAATGCTTTTAATTTTACATTAAGGATCTGTATCCCCATCTTCAAGAACAGAGCAAAGCTGAACACTGAAAACTACAGGTGAGTCATCCTGACATACTTTAAGTGCTGGTCCAGGTTCTGGAAGCCATTATCAAGACTAGATTAATGGAGTGCTTGGTTTAGGTCAAGATTCTTGCCACCCTCTCAGCATGGCTTTATGGGTGTACGATCCTGCTAAACCAACCTAATCATCTTCTTCAAGTGGCTGAAAAGGGAGGTGGATTTGGACAGGGCTTGGTTGTAGTCTACTTGGACATCAGCAAGGCCTTTAATACTGTTGCACATGACAAGATTCTGAGCAAAGTATGCCTGTGCAGTATTCATGAGTTATACTACATAGAAACATAGAAACATAGAAGTTGACGGCAGATAAGGACCGCAAGGCCCATCCAGTCTGCCCATTTCTTTTTCTACCTTATAAATGTGCCATTGGCCTTTGTCAGTGACCTATCTATTCATAGTCATTTGTATTGCTCCCTTATGCCTATCCCATGCATGTTTGAAGCCCTGCACTGTATTCATAGCCACCACTTCTTGTGGTAAGCTATTCCATGCATCTACCACTCTTTCTGTGAAAAGAATTTCCTCACATTCCTCTTAATCGGCCTCCTCTAATCTCATGCTGTGTCCTCTTGTCCTGCTATTTTTCTTATATTTAAACATGTTAGACTCTTTCACCTTGTTTATGCCCTTAAGGTGTTTGAATGCCTCGATCATATCTCCTCTCCTCCTTTGCTCAAGGGTATACATATTGAGCTCCTTTAATCTGTCCTCATATGTCTTCTGATGCAGTCCCTGCACCATTTTGGTTGCCCTTCTCTGGACTGCCTCAATTTGGTTAATGTCCTTTTGAAGGTGTGGCCTCCAATACTGCATGCAGTACTCCAGATGGGGCCTAACCAATGTCTTGTACAGAGGGATTATTACCTCCCTCTTACGACTTGTGATACCCCTACTAATACACTCTAACACCCCCTAGCCTTACCTACTGCTTTAGAGGTCTGCTTGGATGATTTCAGGTCATCAGTGATGATGATGCCCAAGTCTCTTTCTTCCTTTGTGACTGCTAGCAACTCCCCTCCCAGCCTATAAGTGGCTTCAGGGTTTCTTCCCTATGTGCATGATTTTGCACTTCTTTGCATTAAATCCCAGTTGCCACTCTTCTGACCATTCTGCTAGTTTATCCAGATCTCTTCCCATTCTGCCCACCCCATCTGGATCATCTACTCTGTTGCAGATCTTGGTGTCATCTGCAAACAGACAAGCCTTACCCTCTAGTCCATCTGCGAGGTCACTAATGAAGATGTTGAATAGGACTGGCCCCAGGACTGATCCCTGAGGTACCCCACTTGTGACTTGCATCTCTTCTGACTGTATACCATTTACCACCACTCTCTGTTTTCTGCCAGTCAACCAGTTTGCCACCCAGTTGACCAACTTCTGACCCACCCCGAGCCTACCTAGCTTATTTATCAATCTTCTATGTGGAACAGTGTCAAAAGCTTTGCTGAAGTCAAGGTAGGCGGACATCAACTGCTCCCCTTGGTCCACCACTCTGGTTACCCAGTCAAAGAAATCTATGAGATTAGTTTGACAGGACCTTCCTTTGTAAACCCATGCTGTCTTGGATCCTGTGCCCCTATGGATTCCAGGTGTTGCACTATCCTTTCCTTAAGGAGTGCCTCCATAATTTGCCCACTACTGAGGTAAGACTGACGGTCTGTAGTTCCCCGCCTCCTCCCTGCTACCACTCTTGTGGAGTGGGATCACATGAGCCCTTCTCCAGTCTTCTGGGACCTCTCCTGTGCTCAGAGACTCACTAAACAATTCTGCTAATGGCTCTGCTAGTTCCTCCTTTAGCTCCTAGTACCCTGGGATGTATGCCATCAGGTCCCATTGCCTTATCCACCCTGAGCTTAGCAAAGCTCTTGTAGGACCCTTTCTTTTGTGAAGGGAGTAGTGCTCACCTCCCTCCCCTGTGTCCATGATGCTGAGCTGTGGGCCCTGCCCTACCTTCTCTTCAGTAAATACTGAGCAAAGTATCTATTTAGGATAGATGCCTTTACAGGGTCCTCCTCCTCACTTGCTCCCTTTTCTCCATTGCTTAGCAATCCCCTCTGGACTTTCTCCTTTCACTAATGTATCTATAGAAAGTCTTGTCACCTTCTTTTACTGTTCGTGCTAGTGTTTCCTCAGTTTGGGACTTTGCCTGCCTTACTGCCTTGCCTGCTTCCCTTAGGGCAGTTTGGTATGCCTCCCTATCTTCATCCTGCTGTGTTCCCTTATATTTCCTGAAGGCCAGCCTTTTTTGGCTCTGACCTTTTCTGCTACTGTATTTGAGAACCAAAGTGGTTTCCTTCTTCTTTTGCACTTCCTTTTCTGTCTAACACAATGGGATGTTGCTTCAAGTATTGCATCCTTAATGCTTGCCCACTTTGCCTGTACCTCCTCACCTGTGTTTCTTTTTGCCAGGGCTAGCTTAACTCTGTTGGCCATCTTATCAAAGTCAGCTCCTCTGAAGTCCCATATTTTTGCCTTGGAATGGGATGATTTAGATGTAGTAGCCAAATTGAACCATACCATGTGATGGTCACTGGCCCCCAGGTGACCTTCTACCTGGAGATCTGTGATCCCTTCTTTGTTAGTCAGTACTAGATCTAGGATAGCCCTGTCTCTTGTGGGTTGTTGTACCAGTTGTTTGAGGCCCTCTCCCTGCAGGGAATCCACCATGTGTCTAGTTCTGGCAGATGTTCCTGCTGGTATTGACCAATCTGTATCTGGCATGTTGAAGTCTCCCATTATCAGAACCTCCCCTTTAGCTGTCATGTTTTGTATATCTTCTAACAGTAATGTGTCTATGTCCTCCCCCTGGTCTGGGGGTCTGTAGACAACCCCAGTTCTTATGGCTGTCCCATTTCCTGTTTCCAGGGTGACCCACAGTTCTTCTTGGCTCCTTATGTGTATTCTGAATTTCTGTAGCTTTGATATTTTCATTAACATACAGGGCCACTCCTCCTTGCACCTCGGTCTCTTCTGAACAATACATAGCCAGGTACTGAAGTCTCCAAGTGTGTTACTGGTAAACCACGTCTCACTAATTGCTACTATGTCCAGTTTAGCCTCTGACATTATTGCCTGCAGGTCTGGGATCTTATTTCCAGGCTGTGAGCATTTGTGTACATGATTTTCCATTGGCCAGATTTTGGTGTGTGTAGTTGTTGGGTGAAGTTTGGCATTACCCCTGTGCATCGTGTGGGAGACAAACCTTTTTCTTACCTGGTGATGCAAATGAACGGCAAACACGCTGAATTCCTGTTTGACCACTAGCTGAGGGGAGGGGTGTTCTTCCCATTCGACGTATGGGGTGCTGCACCCTCTCCCATTTGCTAGTTTAAATATTCTGAAAAGACGCCAAACTTCTGCCCCAATGCACTGACTCCTCTTTAGTCAGATGCAGTCCATCAAATTTAAAGAACTTTCGCTCCCAGAACTGTTGCCAATTCCTACAAATCTGTGTCCTTTTCCTGGCACCAGTCCTTGAGCCACGTGTTTATCTCCCTATCTCCCTTCTTCTGACCTTCCGTCCATCTGCTCCCTTCTCCCAGACTGGCAGGATCTCAGAGAAGGAGATGCCGGACGAAATAGATGATAGTTTGTCACCCAGCCTAGTCAGGTGTTCCTTGGTCTCCACAACTGACCCTGGCGAGATCATTAGTCCCTATGTGTACTAGGACATCAATGTTTTCTCCTGCTTTGTGAACAATTTTAGCAATGCGGTCAGTGTCTCTCCATGCTGATGTACCTGGAGACATCCTGACCATCACCCTGGCTGGAGATGGGTATCAACTCCCGAATCAGTGGAGTCTCCTATGATCAGAAGTTTTGGATTTCCTTTGTGCTTGTTTAGTTTTGGTTCCTGATTTGGGTGAGTATTGTTGTGCTAGCTCTGTGCTGCAGTGTCCTGTTTGCAGTGTCTTCTGCCTCTTTATTTGATTTCAGAGATAGAGGCAGATACCTGTTTGTAGTGTTTATATGGTTTTTGGAGGTAATGTGTTGAGAGCAGAGAGTGATGGGGCACCTGATTTGCTCCTCCTAACCACCTGCCAACCTCCTGGACCAACTACCCTCTGTGGTCGAGGTTTTCTGTTGGATGCTGGAGAAATGGCAGGTGGTTCTTATAATGTATTTCCTCTTCAATATGAAATTTGAGGCGTGCAATCTCTGCCCATGCTGCCTGGAGCTGAGACCTAAGATCTCCAAAGGCCCAGCATGTAGGACAGTGTCCAAATCCTGTAAGACTATCCTTCTGAAAATTGTTCCACAGTACCTGCAGTTAATGAAATCCATTCCAAATAAGTTGCTGTGTTTGTAACCTAGTCAGAGTAATTTAGAAGGAAAAAAAAGGGGAAAAAAAAAAATGCAAGTAATGGTTTAATTGTGCTTTGTTTAACTTGTTATAACAAGTTAAATTACTAGTGCCCCTGTAAATGAGATCACCTTGTGGAGGCCCCACTGATCCGCCCCTTCCTGCTGTGCCACAGGAAATGTCACAACTGTGGTACCCTATAAAAGGAGTGTAGCGTGGGGTGGTTGGGGATGGGGGTAGGTGGCTGGGCTCTTCCCCTGCCTAAAAGAATCAGTCAACAACAAATGCAGTAACCCTGAAAGCTTATCCTAATGTTACATAAACTGTAAAACCTGTAAAGCACCACCTGTAATAATTTCAGAGAAGATATACCCTGTAAGAAACACTTTGCTCCAGAGAAAATAAAGCAGTAACAGAAGATATACCTTGCAAAAGACAATTTGAATCAGAAGATTACAGCAGTAATCTGTTAGCACACACCTGTAGGCACACCTTGTAATAATGCAGAAGAAGGTATACCAGCAACAACAATTTGAATCAGAGAAAAAATAAAGCAATGAAATGTTAGCAACAAACAGTAGCAATCCCTGTGAGTAAAAATATAAAAACACCACCACACAGTAAATCTGTTTAGCCAAATTAAGTCTTAATCCTTCTCCCTTGCTCTGGTAAGTTTCTCTACTCTGCCTTTCAAGCAGTCTTAGAAGGAAAGAGCTCAGGTGAAGCTAGGTGCCTTGGCCAGCAAACCAAGTCTTCTACCTCATGGTGGACTGCTATCTGGCCTGGGGCAGAAACTAAAGGGTGGTGGTGGATGTGCATGACTCTGAGTGGAGAAGTATACTCAGTGGCATCCCACATGGATCAGTGCTGCAGCCACTGCTATTTAACATTTTCATTAGCAACCTGGAAGATGGGCTCTCCCTCAAGTTGTTTACGTTTGATGGTGACACTGGGCTAGCTAGGATGATCGACTCCTATGAGAATAGATAAAAACTTCAGAAGGACCTGAACAAACTGGGTGATTGGCAAGAAATATTTGATTAAAGACCTACTCACCACTCTTGTAATATAAAATTTAAAAATAGTTTATTTAGTAAAACTGTGAATCAAATATTTCACTGAAAGCACCAACATTTCACCCAGCCAGGGCATCATCATGGTGGAAATATTATTGTTTGACTCATTTTATTCCCAACTAAATCATACAATGTGAAAGACTGGAACAATAATTTCTTTGCTTAAAATGTGACTGTTCTATCAAAAAGCTCCATAATCATTTGATCTTAAAAGAAGGTTATTTCTGTTACACTGGGGGCATAAGTAAGATATCCCTTTAAAGTTGTGGCTCTGTGTGTGTCAGAGTTTCTGGTTGCAGCCAGGATGTTGCACAGCTACAAAAAGGACTCAGAAATCATAATAGGCAAGGGGCTGAACATTAAAAACATAGTATATTATTGATGTCATGATAGCTGGGAGAATTCTGGGTTACATCAAAGGTGGATGACAAGCAACAAGGCCAATAATCCTACCACTTTACAAGGCCCTTGTCAGGCACCTCCTGGAGTATGCAGGCACGTTTGTCTCAATACTAAAAGGGGATACTAAAGCTGTCATGATAGTGTCACAAGGGCCACCAAAAAGACCAAGGAACTGGGTGACAAAAGCTACGATTAGATGCTAGCATCCCTTAAAATATTCACCTTGAAGAAAGGAAGGATCACAGTTTTCAGCATACTCAGTGTTATCGACAAGACTGAGCATACAGGGAAGGTTCAACAGGTGTCTTCTAGCAGGACATTGGGACACACCCTGAAGCTCAGAAATAGTACATTCAGAGACAACCTAAGGAGGCATTTACAATCCCAAAGGGTGATGAACCTGTGCAAAAGCCTACCAGCAAAAACAGTAGATGCAAAGACAATACAGGCCTTCAGTGTAAGGCTGGACAAATTTGTGATTACCAAGGAAATGAAATAGTACCCCACAGTAGAGAAGGTAGGGAGTCCCTATGAATTACTGTAGTATATATTTGCTCAAAATACTTTTTTTTTTCATTTTGCTAATAAAGCAGCAGGAACAGACCTAATAAACTTAGTGCCCCTTCTGACCTTAAATGACTATGCTACTATGTTATTATGTGGAGTGTATGTATCACATGAAAGTGGTTAGAAACAATTTTAAAGGAAGGAATAGTGGGGCACGATGAACCAGATTTATTAATTTTAATAGGGGCTATTTTGTGTGATTACAGAAGAATGCTTTTGACAATAAATGAATATGGGAGGCCATAACAGGCTTAGAGTCATTTGAATGTTGTACTTGCACACTTACCTACATAACAATTGATATAATATATATATATATATATATATATATATATATATATATATGTAGAACTGGATAACAAATAAGTATAGAAAAATGTTTCAAATGAAACCTAATGAAAAGTAGTAGTGCCACATTCAAACACAAAAAGGCGTGTTTTGGCTTAGCCATTAAAAATGACTCATTTTGACCTAAAGCACTGCACTGGGCTTGCATCCATAACACTCTTTAGTAATTAGCTGCTCAAATTTGAAACAATTTAGCACTGAACTGTAGGCTTTGTTCGACATTTAGCATTTTCCAAGATACGAAAGTCAAACGAGTCTTGTATGCCTCAGACCCCCCAAAAGACCGAATACTTTGTTGAATGTTTTTAAGAGAGGAACAATCACATAAATTATGCCACAAGTAACTATTACAAAGACACTGGCTAAAATCTCCAAGGCAACTGCTGTAGCAGGGGCAGAATGCAGTTTTGGCAGTTTGCTACTGAGAGAGGACAACAACCTAAAAATGAGACATTTGTTTCTTCTAAGAAAATTCTGCATGAATGCATACACATCCTGGAGTAAATAGAGTGATTGTACGTTTTACTAAGACAAAGTACCTTAAAAAAACAATGTTTTTTCTACAGTACTTCACGTATCCCAGTACAATATAAATGCAGAGTTGGTGGATGATAAAAGATTTTATGTCATGATACATGATATTAACATACTGTGCAGTGTCAGTGAATGCTTCATCTCTGAAAGCTACAATTTTTGATTAAATGCAAATCTAAAACCTTTGATTACAATGTGTTTTCAATTAATTTGTGACAAAATACCTTTCACAACTGAGGAAAAACAGAAAAAATAGTATTAAATAAGCTACATAAGAAAATCTGCAGTAGCCTTTCATGCTTCACATATGATTAAGATAGGATTGTACCAGCTTAGTTTCAATAGTATAATCCTGACAAAGACCTTTCCTAGATACTGCTCTGTAACCTAGATGTAAAAGCCTGTCTAGAAAGTGATTTCTGTTCTGATGAAGCCTTGTCAGCCTAACCTAGCAAGGATTGTATACCCATGATGCTTGCACTGGTTTAAAGGCTTGTGCTGTGCATGTGGTTTCAAGCGATGCACAGAAACCAAACAAATTACATATTTCCTCTCTCCTATCATCCAAAACACTGAATTTACTTTAGGGAGACCTTGCCTCTGTCATGCACAAGATCTGTTCAGTAGGGCAGACCTTGTACTGTACGTGACTGACACAACAACTTTACTCCACTAAGGAGTCCCCACAGGATAAAACGTGTCTGTAGTTTGTGTTCTCAGCCTATACTGATTCAGATGTGAAAGCGTGTCTAGGTCATGTCTTTTCTGTTGAATCCTTATCTGACCTCCCCACACAATGATGTGCATACCAAATATGCCATGCACTGGATTTAAGGCTTTAGAGGGTAGACATGTGGTCTGCACAGAAACTAAACAAACTGGATATTTCTTCTCACCTAGCATCTTGTTTGGATCCTACACACTGCTCTGCTTGCAATCTGTCTCTTTGAAATTCTACCTCCATATGTGCTTAATGCCTGATGGATAACATACCTCAGTTTTTTCACCTTGATCTTACTATTGGTTCATTTTAATTAAATATGAATAGCAAAAAACCAAAAAAGCCCCCCCCCCAAAAAAAAAGTCTTTTGCATGTGATCAAGCAAGAACATTTTTAATGCAAAGGTATGTGAATTATAATGAAAAAGAAATAATGTGACCAAACTGGGAATTGAATCCAGGCCCACAGAACTGAGCTATCAAGCCCACATGGCTCAGCCTGGGGTTCCCATCACTTCCTTTCTCTGATTGCATATTCAGCAACTGTGAACAATTGTGATGGTAATTAAATATTGGTGCAGTATAAGCCACTGCTTAGCAAATGAAATACAAATTGTAAGGAAAAAGTGTCACCTACTCTAACGGTAATTTAAGTGAGTCATCAGTAATACAGTACTGTCCTGGTACTCTACCACTGGGCTGTCCGGCTCAGATGGCTGATTCTGGTGTTCTCATCCCTGTCTTTTTCCTCATATCCTGCAACTAGGAATAATCAAGATGGTGATTAGATATTGGTTCAGTGTTAGTCATTACTTAGCAACTGAAACACAAATTGTGATAAGAAATAAACAATGGGACCTAATTGAAAGGTACTTTGCAAGCTCAACTCACTAAAACATTTTTAATGAGATATGAAGAAAACTTTGCTAATTAAAGGCATTTAGGTTCTGTGTTGGAATAGGGCAGCAAATAGAGACCTGCTATAATTCCATGTGATGGATTAAAAATATTAAAACCAATTCCTTTTTTAAACATTTCTTTACAGTGTGATCAATGCATTAATGTCAAAAAGACAAAGTGTGGGATTTGATACATTCAATTGAACAAAGTAAGCTTTAGTACCTAACTTTTCAGGCTTACCTAATGCCCTTCATCAGGAAAAGTAAGATGTGACCTATACAGGCATGAAGGCATTTATACAGAACTTGTATACAGAAACATACTTGCTGGCCCCATGAAAGGTATCAGATCACTTACTCTGTCTGTTTGTATAAGGACCAGTAGGGGTAAAAACCTTCCTGTGAAACATTAATGCTAGAAAGACAGGGGCAGACAAGGTCAGTGGTATGTTCTTCCCAGTTACTTCACTCAGAGTAAGAGCAGTGTCTGCATGTGCATAAAAATATTGTATTACTTTGAGCTTAGTAACAATATTCCTGTAGTATATGGTTAGCCCTTATTGTGTATGGATTTCAATACACATAAATTTCTTGTTGTAGGGCACCTCAAAGGTCATTAAAAGTTGTTGTTGTAGTATAGCAGTGACATCACTACAATACTACAAGTTTTCTCTTTAATGTTTATCCCAAAAATGTCAACTCATGATGCTCTGCTGACCCCCACTTTCACCGAAAACACAAATCTGCCATTGAAATGTTACATTTTAGGTTTGACAGTAGTTTGTCTCCTTGTTTTTAATGAGAACAGAAGTAGTACAGCCTGATCTGTTTTATTTAATCATATACTATAAAAATAATAAAGCCCATTTATAATAAAAATTATGTATGGGCAACCAAAACACCATTCAGCATGTGTTTCCATCTCGGGGTTGAGATGACATCACAGACCTCTCAACCTTTGCTCTTTAAGTCCCTATGATGTAATCTCAACCCCTCTTTAAAAACAGCCTTGTTGTATATGGTTGCCCATACATTATTCCATATGTGTATGTATGTTCATGGTATGCTTTCAGGCTATACAATATAGCAGTCCTAAGAACAGTGCAAGATTTGCATATGGTAATATCAGAAGATTGAGATGAATCTAAAGTCAGCAGTGATATGGGACCACAGAATACAAATACTGATGAAATAAATGACAATAATAGATCAATCAGTTCTGTAAATCAGAACACAAATTCAAACTAACAAATCTAAGCAAGTTATTAAACAAAAAATGGAAAATGAGGCGGGGTAGATGAAAAATAAACAGAAATGATAGGAACTTGAGAAATACCAACAAACAGAAGCTAAAAAACAGAAAGTACTGTAATTTTTTTTTTTTACATTTCTCTTTTTTATCTCCCATCCTCACTATTTCACTGACCCCCCCCCAGCATCATACTCCCCACTCACAGCACACCTCCTGTCTTCCCCCATGGTGTACCTCCTGTGGCAGGGTTGTGAGGACCCCTCAACCGGCTGACACGGATCCGGCTCTGGAGGTGCCTGTAATTCACGGGAGAAGCACCTACGGGGGTCAGCAGTCATCCAGTTGCCCAGAACATTTTTTTCTCCTCCCGCTTTTCTCCTAGAGGCAGAACAATAGATGTCATCAATGGCTGCGCTGTGCGTGCTTCCGCCCACAGCACACTGGCCAACTGTTCTGCCCCTATCCATCAGATATGAGACCACTAGGTGTCAGAGGTGCGCCAGTCTCTGTCTTCCTCCCTGGGAGAGGAGAGCTGTCCTCCAGATGCTCAATCCTCTCCCACCCCTGCTGACCCCCAGCAACATGTTCGCACTGCAAACACAGGTCGCCAGTGTGGCAGGAGGTAAGGCATGATGCCTCAGCCCTCCATGCCTCTGGGTAAGCCAGAAAGTACTGTAATTAATTTAACCATTAAAGTTTTGACTCTTTTGCAATTGCAACTGCTTGTCCAGGATCAAAATTTCATTTCAACTCTTTCTGTTAAAAGTTTCAAATTGGAAATGGAACTGTATAAACGTTTTTGGAAAATAAAGTTAAAACTACATTTTGCTCAAATGCTGTCAGTAAACAATAACAATCAAGGTATTGGCTTTAATGTTTTACCTGCTAATGAGAGTAACATCATGACATCAGGTGATACTGCCCCCAAATACACTAACTGAAAGTACAATTAGACATGAATCCACAGCTAGAGCTGCAGATATGTTAATGGATGTGACTTTAGATTTAATTGAAAATAAAACAGCGGATAATAAACTGTGACTTAATGAGAACTTAAGAGTCAGTTTTAAACTGCAATTGATATTTGAGTCAGACACACATAAACGGATGTTGGAGGAATTGCAAAAGAACTATATGGGCTGAATTAGACAAATGTTATAAGCAGAAGTGGCCCCCTTACTATCTTAACATCACAGTGAAAGACATGGAAGCAACTGAAGAACTAAAGAAGTTCCAGTCAGAGCTGAAATGGCTGCTGATGCATTAATCTGATAAGGGATATAGAATTAATGTGTGTATTGGACTGAAGTGAATAGTCATATATATATATATATATATTATGGTAGTATGGTAGTCCTACCATAGTTAGGGTTGAGGAGCCATTTACATTTTAAACCCAGTTTGACGGATTTGCCTGAAATTTGGAATACATGATCAAGACCTATATGCCTTGGGATCTGCCAAGTTTTGTACTGGTCAGATACACAGCTGCGGAGTTATTAAGAATGATCTGCGTGTACGTTTACGCTTTTTCTGGAATTCTACGGTCGCGCCTACAGGTCGCACGGTTTGCGCGACCAGCCCAAAATCTTCAGGGAACATGTGGCTGAGGCCCCCAATGTGCCTTTTGAAGATTTCATGGAAAAATATTAAACTGTTCAAAAGTTATGGCAGTCCAAACTTCTGTTTTTTTCCCATAGGATAACATTATGGCGTTCGCCGCACCTTTGAGGGCCCGTATCTCAAAAACGGTGCGAGATACAGAGTTTGTGTTGAAAAATTATAGACCCCATATAAAACTAGCCAGGAAAGTGATAATACATATGACTTTTAAATTTTTTTTCTATGTCGTACAGTTACTGAGATATAAGCAATTTACTATTACAACTACTGATTTTTGTGTTCCGAGAGTCATTATTTTGCATACATTCTTTCTACTCAATTGTCTTTATCTATACAGCTTTTGGGGAAAACCAGCCTGTGCACTTACATTACTATTACCATTACCATTTCTGCTTGCGGTTCCGTACCCGTTTCACTTACCGTTCGTTACGCCACCATGTGCGTTACCCTTTGCGTTTTCATTTGTGGTTGCGTTTCAGTTGTTTTTAACATTTCTGTCTACAGTACTGTTCCTCTTTCTGTTTCACTTTGTGTCACCATGCGCATTACGATTTTCTTTTGCGGGCACAATGTTACAATGCGACAAGACATCACCCCAGCACTCTCGCCGCTGCATTACATTCACTATTTCTCATTATCATTCTCAAAAAGAAGGGAAATTAGAGGCAAAAATACTCTGTTTAATGCATCAGTTAGGGTGGTTCCACAGCGACAAAATTGAGGAAATTCGATGTTAGGGTTGAAACCCCCTTTGCACCCCTCCAGCCCACCCCCCCAACTGAAATCGGGGTGTGCATTGGGGTCATCAGTTCTAACTGTCACCCCATTCTCCTATTCCTCAGCTTCTTTCCACATGTCATGGGGTGACACTTAGGCCAATAATCCCAATGCGCAGCCCGATTCCAGTTGGGGCGGTGGGCTGGGGTGCAAAGGGGTTTCAACCCTAACATCAAATTTCCTCACTTTTGTCACTGTGGAACAACCCTAACTGATGCATTAAATGGAGTTTTTTGCCTCATATATATATATATATATATATGTATGTACGCACACACACACACACACACACACACACACACACACTATTCTTTTTATTTCTCCACCTTATGATGATGAGAAGAGGAATTTGCTTTTTAAATCCCATTTGAAAGGTGATGTCACGGAGGGACTGCAGAAACAAGTTTCAGAGGGGATTTGAAGAATTATACCTGCCTTGTTCAGGAAGTGGGTTAAAAAAAGGCTGTGTTAGCCATCCAGCACAGAGAAGCTCAGAGAAAAAATTAAAAAGGCTGTACACGTACCACATTAGGTGATGCAAAAGGTTTTATTGTACTCAAGCTGCCATTAGGAAACAATGCCAACCACCCATACGTGTCCGATTGTGGCAGTGATTACTTGCTTAATAACATTGTGATGCTGCTGTCAGTATGTGAGCACTATGGGACAGGGAAGGGAATTAAAATTAACTTCTTTGCTTCTGTCTTTAATGGAATCACACACTGACAGTGGGATTCTGGTATACATAGGGAGGGGTATCACCAACAGAAAGAGGGAGGTGGTATTGCCTCTGCATAGATTACTGGTAAGACCCTACCTAGAGGCATGTGTCCAGTTCTGGAGAGCACATCTCCAGAAGGATATAGACAGAATGGAAGCAGTCCAAAGGAGGGCAACTAAAATGCTGCAGAATCTGCATCAAAAGCCATACAAGGAGAGACTAAAGGACCTCAATATACCCTGGAAGAGAGGAGAGGGGATATGATAGAAACTTTTAAATACCTCACAGGGCTAAATAAGGTACAGGAGGGGAGTATTGTTCCGAAGAAAAGGTTCTCAAGAATAAGAGTACATGCTATGGAGTGGGAGGGGGGCTAGATTCAGGAGAGATGTGTGGAAGTACTTCTTCACAGAAAGAGTGCTGGATTCCTGAAACAACCTTCCAGCAGAGGTGGTCAGGCCAGAAACAGTGGTGGGGTTCAAGAATTCATGGGATAAGCACAAGGAAATCATAGTGGAAAGGAAGGGGGAGGGAGAAAGAGCTGTAGATAGGCCATGGTCTGTGGGAATAGTGTAGGTAGATAAGGAGAAATGGACAGACTGGACAGGCCAAGTGGTCCTTATCTGCCATCAAATTAATTATTTCTATGTTTGTCTGTTTCTACAAAACACCTAGGTCCAGATATTCAAACTGCGCCAGACTGTGGCGCAAGCTTGGGCGCAGCTCAACTTGGCTGCCCAGGGGTGTGGACTAAGCAACATTCAAAGGAGCTGCACCATGGCTCAGCAGCTTTGAATATCCTCCCTGTCCACCCCCAGTGTACATGGTGCAGTGGCACTGCACCAGCGCAAGTGGCCAGAGTGGAGCATGGACATGCGCTAGCTCAAGTATCATTGCGCCATGCACAGCAACTGCGATATTCAAAACTGATCATGCAAATGGGGCCATAATGTATGCAAGGCACACATGGGGCCATTTACATGTCATTATGGCCCCATTTGCAAGCAGGTGCGCCGATCCCCGATGACTTGTGCCTGGTGTCCTGCCAGGCAGCAGCCGTTGGGGGCCGACGCCCCCTGCAGCCCGATCGCGGGCATCTGTGTAAAAATAGAGAAAACATTCCAAATCCCTGGTGGTCCAGTGGACTGCTATATGCCTGATCGTGGGCATCTGTGTAAAAATAGAGAAAACCTGCCTATATCCCTGGTGGCCCAGTGGACCACTTTCTGCCCAATCATGGGCATCTGTATTACTAAAATACCCCGTCCAATATCCCTGGTGGTCCAGTAGACCACTTTCTGCCCGATCACGGGCATCTGTATTACTAAAATACCCCATCCAATATCCCTGGTGGTCTAGTGGACCTCTTTCTGCCCAATCATGGGCATCTGTATTAATAAAATACCCTGTCCAATATCCCTGGTGATCTAATGGTACCCTTCCCCACCGCCCACTGGAGCCCCACCACCCGCCTCCCACCAGTCAGCCGGCGGGCAGCAGCACCCACCCTCCTGCCGCCCCACCGCCTGCTGACTGACACCTCAGTAGGGGATGCACGCCCATTGGTTCATGGCGTGAGCCAGTGGGTGTGCAGCCCCTACTGTACTGTACATTCCAGATATGTGAATGAATCATATCTCCTAGTACAGCAACCAAGGAGGGTTCTCACCTGATTAAAGACTTGAGACTATATTTTACCCTTAACCAGAGTAGAGAGGAAGCCCTGGGACCTTGTGATGAGTGTTCAGTTGTAAATGCAGTGAACACTCTAGGAGAACACGAGGAGGATATTCCTGTCCCCCCCCATGGATTGCACTTAGGGGTGGGCACTGTAAGCTCAGTGGAACCAGCCCCCAGGAGTGGGTATGTGACTGATCTGGTGGCATAGCGGAGGGATCTGGAGAATATTGGTGGCACAGGCATAGCAGTCAGATATGAGGCCAGTGTATCTGATCAATAAACTGTAAATAGTCAACACACAAACAGGGCAGAGATCTGAAAAAAAAAATGGTTGCAATATAAAGTTCCCTATCTTGTTTTTTAATTTTTTATGGTGTAAGATAGTGTACCAGTAGTTAGAGAAGAAGATGGCTTCCAACAACAGCAAATGCATGGCAGACCAGTTAAAGCAGTTGTATCAATAAAGACGGGTCCATTACAAGGGATGAGCCAAAAAGAACCTCTTGGAGGGTCTCGTGGCAGCCGATGAGCAAGCAGTTGCCCAGAACTTCGAGTCATGGCCAGCAATCGAAAGGGACCAGACCTTGGGCATGGTTGGGCCAAGGCACATTGCAGTGTCCAGTCCCAGGGAGGAGGATAGTAAGATCAGAGTTGGCAAAGTGTCCCTCCAAAGGAGGTGGGTGCACTGTATATCTCTGAAAGCATGCCTGTAAACATGAGAGAGCACATACACCTGGTTATCGCAAATGGGGTGCAGACCCATGGCTTAAGGGACATGGGGACATCTCTTACCCTGGTAAAGGAGGATTTGGTTGGGCCTGATCAGCTTACACCTGATCAGTTTGTAACAGTAAGGGGATTTACTGGGGAGGAGAAAACCTTGCCATTAGCTAGTGTTCTCCTGGATTGGGGTGAGACAGGAGATAGGGTGCAAAAAGTGGCAGTGGCAGACAACCTCACCCTGGATGTGATTATAGGGAATAATCTACACCCAGGGTGGTGTGTGTGGTGATCCACAGTCAGATGGAAAAGGCTGCTTGTAAGTCCCTGAACCCCACAGGACCCCCTACAGAAAAGAATAGGAGGCTGGTTCCCCAGCCTGTATCTCCTGACATGAAGAGTAGTGAAAGGGAGGTAGGACTTCCCCAAGTAGCCATTCACCAGACAGCTACAGAAGGTTACTCTGAGGAGGGAGGGGTAACAAATGGTCAGAAGGTTAGGGATGACAGTGAGTCTGAATGCCCTGACGCCAGAGCTATGAACCCCAGTTTATGAACTGAGGGGGGACATGTCCCATGCTTTGGGAAAATGTGAAGATTTTGCAGCTGCTCAGAGGACTGACCCTTGTTTGGAGAGGCTGAGGGCTTGTGCAGAATCTGATGGGACACAGGTAGGTGACATGAAACATAGGGTATTTTGGGACAACAGACTGTTGTATACACAGGACGTGAGGACAGAGGGAGGGATGATGGGCAGGCAGCATGTCACTCCCCAGGGGTATTGTGAGTGGTTGCTCAAGATTGCTCATGATATCCCCATGTCCAGATATCTGGGCATTGCTCGCACCATGCAGTGATTGGACCAAAATTTCTATTGGCCCAAATTCACCCAGCAGGTCAAAGAATATTGCAGGTCTTGTCACCAGTGCCAACAGATAGGGAAGGCAGGTAGTAAAACCAAAGCTGCCCTCATTCCCTTGCCCATTATGGAGAAGCCATTCCAGAGGGTAGGAATGAATATTGTGGGACCCTTGAATACCCCAAGCTCCTCTGGGAAAAAGTTTATCCTGATGGTGGTTGATTATGCCACCCGATACTCAGAGGTTATCGCACTCTCCTCACTTAAGGCAGACAAAGTGGCAATTAACTTGCTAGGGATTTTCTCCCATGTCAGGTTTCCACAGGAGGTTATCTATGATCTAGGGGGTAGTTTCATGTCAACCTAATGAAGTGTTTATGGGAGAAGTCTGGGGTGGTGCAGAGATGCATGACACCTTATCACCCACATGCCAAAGGGCTCATGGAAAGATTTAATGATACCCTAAAAATGATGCTTCAAGTGTTTGTTAAACAGCATGGGAGGGACTGGGAGAACTATCTTCCCCACCTGTTGTTCGCATACAGGGAGGTGCAGCAAGAGTCAACAGGGTTCTTCCCCTTTGAACTCCTATATGGATGAAGGATGCATGGGCACCTAGACTTGATCTAGGAAGACTGGGAAGGCAAGCATGCCACCCAGGGAACTCCAATAGTGGAATATGTCTTTAAGTTCAGGGAGAAGATGAAGGCGCTCTTGGGGTGGCCCAAAGCAACCTCTCAGTTGCCAAACAGAAGCAAACAATCTGGTAAGACTGCAAAGCCAGACCTTGCTCATACAGCACAGGTCAGAAAGTAATGGTCCTAATTCCTGTCTGGAAGGACAAGCTGGAGGCCGAGTGGGTGGGACCATACAAGGTAGTCCAACAGGTCAATGATGTAGACTATATTGTGGAACTGCCTGACAGGAGACATACACATGGGATGTACCATGTCAATATGATGAAACCGTATGCAAATAGGGCTGACATGGTATTTACAGTTTGTAGGCCTAGGGAGGTGACAGATGAAGAAGACCCTCTCCTGGACAGGCTAGAGGAAAGCAAGTGGGAGTCATCAGTGGAAGAAATCAAGCTATCACCCCAGCTGATGCTCGAACAGTCCCAGAAAGTGAGGGAGGTTTTAGAGGACTTTGCCCCTTTGTTTATAGCCAAGCCTGGATGAACCCCCTTAAAGACACATGACATAGACATTTGGATGCAAGCACCCATATAGTGGACAGCCTATCGGGTGTCTGAGGCCTTCCTAAAGGACATTAGGAGGGAGGTGGAGGAAATGCTGACTTTAGGGGTAATCCAGAAATCCCACAGTCCCTGGGCCTCACTCGTAGTCCTCATTCCAAAGTCGGATGGGTCTACTTGCTTTTGAGTGGTCTATCATGGACTCAACGCAGTCATAAAGTCTGACGCCCATCCAATGCCATGGATGGACAAACTACTGGACAAGTTGGAAGGGGCAACATACCTTACTACTGTTGACTTGACAAAAGGGTACTGGCATGTGGAGTTAACTGCCAGAGCTAGTGAACAGCCAGCCTTCATCACCTCAATAGGATTATTCGAATTTTGGGTAATGCCTTTTGGAATGAAGAACACCCCTGCCTCCTCCCAAAGGTTGGTCAACCAGGTGTTATATGGTATTGAAGAGTACACAGTGGCTTGTCTGGATGATATTGCCATCTTCAGTACCAGCTGGAAAGAACACCTGTCCCATCTGAAGGAAGTCCTGGGTAGGATACAGGCGGCAGGGCTCACTGTCAAGGCTGAAAAGTGCCAGGTGGCTATGGTGGAAGTCTAAGTCTTGTATGATAATTATTTAGTCATTCGTAAAAACATTTGCTTTTAAAACTGGCTGTGAGTGATTTGTGTGTGTGAAAAGGTGGGACAGTTTATTCAAATCTGAGACCAGCCTGTTTAATACAAGATGTCACCATCATTACCAAAGACTAGGATCCTGGAAGGGAAATCTGAGTGCCTTATGTAGGAGAAATGCATAGGTCTCAGGAGGGCTCTTTAAAGGGGAAGTAGGTCACTGCACCACCTGTGGGAGAAGACATAATCGGGGTTATGAGAGACTGTCCCAAAGAGCTCGTAACACCTGGGTCTTCTCCCCAGTACAGCAACTAAGGAGGTTTCTCACTTGGATACAGACTTGAGACTGTATTTTATCCTTACTCAGAGTAGAGAGGAAGCCCTGGGACCTCATGGCGAGTGTTCAGTTGCAAACTTAGTGAGCACTCTAGGAGGACATGATGAGGGTATTCCTGTTCCCCCCCATCATGGATTGCATTTAGGGGTGGGCACTGTGAACTCAGTGGACCCAGCCCCCAGGAATTGGTTTGTGAAACCTCCATCTCTGAGCTATGAAAAGGGTCACTGTTCAAGAATGCCCTCAGAAAGGAACTCGCCCATGAATTCTTGTGTAGATGCCTCTCCTAACCCCTAACACTCAAGCTCTGGCCCACCCTGTCTACCCTTCCCCTCTCCTACTTTCCCACCCAGCCCACCCAAGCCCTCTTATGACCTTGTCTTCTGCCCTTCCCGATCTTTGCCCTTCCTCTTCAACTAGTTTTAGGTGTTCTGACAGTTATTTTATCAACTAATTTATTCAAACATAACATGCACTGGACATTGATCACCTGAGCAGCCTGTATCCAAGTTTCTGGTTGTATTGACAAATGCCCACCTTAGCTGCCTGTTTCCAAATCTATATGTTACAATAATTAATGTGGAACCTTTGCAAATGTTCACTTCGCTCAAAGGTTTACTGATGTACAAATAAATAAAAAAAAAATGTAATGTACTATTGTATATCCTTGAATCCATGTAATGCACTGTAGGATATCATTAAATAGATGTTATGTACTGTAATATATCATGAAACACATGTAATATACTGTAGTATATTATTGAATACCAGTGGGGCCAGATTCACAAACAAATGCAGCTGAGCTAAGTTTGCATTGCGCCATGGAGTGCGATTGCACAACAGCATGACAGCCCTATTCACAAAGGTGTAGTGCTGCACTCAAGGTGAGCAATGGAAATGTATCGCGCACCACAAACAGTTGTGCAGGTATGTGAATAGCATTATGCAGTTGCACAATGCTGCACAACAGAGGAGCACAACAGGGGGCAATAGCAATGGGCGTTACCACATGGCTGGACAAGGTGCACACAGCCACATGACTGCCCAGATGAGGAATGGCTGGCAGGCCCACCAAGACACAACTACAGGAGAAGGCAGCACATAGCACACCCAGCTGGGCACCATAGTGTTGCGGCACAGTTGGTGGCAGTTGTGGATCTGCCAAAAAGGGGCAGGGTGGAGAGCGTTCTGAATGTCGCAATGCAGAGACTGTAAGGTTCAGGCCTATGCCATCCAAGGGAGCAGCCAGGATGACAGTCCCACAGGCACATATGGCAACCTGTTCTGGCTGATGCAGTGACACAGAGTTGTCCGACCATGGAGGGATACATGTGGCATGGTGAGCTGCACTGTGTCCTCCACCCCCTGCTGGACCCACACCGGTGGAGGGTGAAACAATAGACAACCACAAGGGAAGCACAGCAAGAAGAAATAATACACGCAAGATACAGGAGAAGGTAAATGTATGAAACATGTATAGTACTGCAAAACCATAAAAAACACAACCAGATATCAAAAATAGCACACAAATCATAAACTATATACAAAATGGGATGGGTTGGGCAAACAATGGTGCAACACGATGTACAGGGGGTGAAGGGGTAACTATATGCAAAAAGGGTAAAGACTTGGGATTGAGGTTGGACAGGTGGAGGACAAAGGTAGAAGGGCCAAAGGGGAGTGATGGGGGCTCTAGGGTGCTTGCAGTGGGGGGGGGCTCTGCATTATCCCCTGCAGTGTGGCAGCCATGTTCTTTAGGATAGCCAGTATTCTTCTTTCCAAGCCAAGCACCTCTGGAACACCATCTGCCACCACCCAGAGGTGCCGGACCTGCCACAGCAGAATGATCTCAGTCCGGGCCTGCCGCTCTTGGCTGCATCCTGATTCCACCTCTTGAGGGGGACCTAGGTGGAGACAAAGGATGAAATCAGTACCAAAGAACGGACTGTGTAGAGAGGTGCAAGGAAAACACTCCCAACCCCCCCAAAGACCCATGTGAAGTGTGGCAGAGATGCTGCATGTTTGCTGGCCATAGTCAGTGGCACTGTTCTCCCTGGCATAGAGGTCCTGTGCCCATGGACGACATGCATGACAATAAGTAAAAGACAAACACCACTGCTGGGATTGTAAGCAAGCTACCTGGAGGCAGGGCAGTGCGCCCTGACCCCACAGAACAGAGGCAGAGGTGCATGGGCAGGTGGCCCTCCTTTAATGGCACCAGCAAGTGTGCACCTTTGGCCAGGTTTACATAGGTGCAGGACAGGCATGGTACACTGAAAATGGCAGACAGGAGTCACAGTGTGGTGGGATGACTGGCACAGCTCACACAGGGCACAGCAACACCACCAGTGAGAGGATACAGGGGTGTGACCCACCACCATCATTGCCAAGGGGTGGCTAATGGAAGGCAATGGGCCATATATCTGCATCAGAATATAGGGACTGGTACCCCAGATGCAGCACATGTCAGGGGATGCAGTACACCACTCTGGTGAGGAAAAGCAAAACCCAATGCAGATGCAGAAGTTCCTGTGCGAAGAATTGTGTGAGGAAGTAAAGCGGCATGTGAGTGGCAGCACATAGTTGACATGCAGCAGGGGTTTACAGGGCTCACTGCATGTGAAGCACTGTGTACAAGATGGCAAGGTACTGCATGTCACCCCACAGAGCTATGAGCAGCAGGGCGGAGACAACCCATGGTATAATGGAAAGGGTGGGCATGGCCAATGCCCTAAGGGGCCTGTGTTGGTCTCTTGGTTACACAGCCTGTACAAATGTCAGCTGCACCAGCACCAAGGCCATGGCAAGCTACATATGACATGCTAGGTGTGGATTTCACACATACAACACTCAACCACTGATTCACAAACAACAGCCAGCACTGTGGCTACCATAATCCATAAACAGCAATGGAAGCAACAGCACATTATATAGACAAGCCAAAACACAACCAGCACATATACTGACAGATTAGTAGGGCATGTCACTTACTCAGTGAGCACCACAGCACTAAAGGAAGGGTAACCAGAGGAGGAAGATGGCCACTGCCAAGATGCCAAGGGCTACAAAAAGTCCGCACTAGGTGACTGCGACAGGAGCAGAAATAGGGGCCCAATGCCACAAAAATGGGTGGGAAGTAAATACAAGGGGAGATGTTCACCAGGTGGGCACAGGCCCATGAGTATATGGGAATATCAGACAGGCACCAGCTGCACACACTGCCTCCCTTGGCTTGGAGAACTACCAAGACACACATGATGGTGCATTGTCTGCAGCAAACCAAGTGTGGCACAACCAGGGGCCACTACACAGTAGTAGTGCACCAAGGAGTGGCACAGAGGGACATGCCCATGCCACCGAGCTGTAGCCCTCATGCAGGGTAAGGGATACACAGGGGCCCTGCACTCATACCCACAGACAAGGGGCAGATGGGCATCACAGCCGACAAAACATAATGTGCACAGTACACACATTGGCCGACAGACCATGGTCTGGTTTATGGCAACTACCTGTGCATGGGCTGCTGGCAGGGCATGCGTGCATCCCACAAGGTCCCATATGCTACAGGTGCATTGCTCATGCACAATGTCCAGAAGGCAGTACAGTGCTGTGCACAGGTAGCCTTGGGCTGGATGGGCACTGCATGTCCTAGCCATGAGGGCCACTGCAGTGTTGCAGGCCAGCCATGCCAGGGCCATGTCCAACATGTGTGTATGCAATATGCACACACACAAGTGGAGAGTCCCTGGACATGGTGGACAACACATGGTGCAAGGGTGCCTCAGGTGAGGGATAGTAATGTGTGCAATAAAGGCATAATCATGTGACTGGATTGACTGGCTGGGCTCCTCTGCATGGCCCGTGCTGCCATCCCTCTGGCTGCTGGAACCCACAGTATCAGCCAGTCTAGGCCCCATGGTTACTCCGTCCTCTTGTGCCTTTGTCTGCAAAATAAACACAAAATATACCATCAGTGGCATGCAGCACCATATTTGTCCCCCAAAGCCCACCCAAGAATTTGGCGACAAGGGTGATGGCAGACATCCACCCACGATCTGGACAATTCCTCCACCCAGCACAGGAATGACAGTGTGACACAAATACCCAGCCCTAGTACAGGTATGGCCATACCTCCCCCCAAAAAACCTTGAACAGGCCAAGGATGGCAATGTGTGGATGTTGGGGGCAGGGGGAGGGGCTATTAGTGTACTTGGCATTCTACTAGTGGTACAAGATAGTCGGTTGTTCCAGTATAATGCAGTGACACTGTCCCACACACCTTGACCAATCTGCATCATGACATCACATAATGCCAGACAGGTGATGCACCAGTGGCCAGCAACACAGGTGTTTAGCACACAGGACAACCAACAGTTAATGTGGCACCAAGCACGTGAGATACGGTGCACACACTAGGTAGAAAAGGAACAACCCCAGCCTGGTGCACACGAGAAAGTCCATGTGAGCAGTACAGCTGTTGTTGGCAAGACACAGCACGTGTGTAGCAAATGTCTGGGCCCACCTCCAGATAGCAGTCACCGCCATGGTGGTGTGTGAAGCCAAGCATAGTACAAAACAACCAACAGTGAGACATGGGCAAACCTATGGCTGCACATGTCATGTAGGGGGTGTGTCTATATGCACAGATACACAGCATTGACACCATGGCATTAGCATGTGCACACATAGAAGGAGGTATGCATGTCCTCTCTTATGCCTCACAGTGTACCTGGTGAAATAAGTGTGAGGCTTTTAGCACTGTATCAAGTGACCATTCCATGGCCTCCCAGCAGGAGCACATGGCATCAGTGGTAGCAACGCAGGCAAGTCTATAAGATGAACAACATGTACAGCAGTGTACGCATGTATTATTCTGGCTTGTCCACAGGATGTCTGCATACACCATCATGGTGACCTGACACAAACACTGTACCAGTGCTTGGCTGAATGGTTACGTCGAACCACACACTGGCTGTGTGCCACTGCCTATGGACACACGCAGCTTGACATGCCAGGCCAGTGATGAGGCATCCACTGTGCAGGACCAGTGGGATCCATTGCAGGGGAATATGGGTTGCAGTAGCTGGTACCATGACAGGGCTAATCAATGGGCATGGTTGAAGACCATGACAAATGGCACCTGAGGGTCGCTATGCCAGGTAATGGTAGGCATGCATAAACATGAGAAGATGGTGGCATGCTGCCCTTGCGCACAGCACCCATGCACTATAGCAGTTTGAGTATGCATTGTGATCCACAATACCACAGCTACCAGCTTGCAACAGGAGGCAGGCAACATAGGCCATATGTTTGCCGACCACAGGGAGAGTGCCATAATACGGTGCTCTGTCAGTGTCCCACAGTACACGCCAGTGTCCAGTGTATACCATCAGGATGGCATAGGTACATGCTACACCCGCTGTACTGGACATGTGTCACTACCAGCATAGTGGAGACATGTACTGTAGGTGTACACCCACAGCCCAAGACCACATGACAGATTAGGGTGTGGGGTGTGTGTCAACTGCCATCGGTGCAGGGCTGACATAGCATACGAGTAGTGTGGGCCAATATGTCCAGATATGAGTGATGACGTGTGGTAACACCGGAAACAGAGGGACATGAACCAGTGGACCCCCCCCCAGGAAGGGGCCTGAACCCGTGATCCACCCCTGCTATCAGATAATTGGGGGTGGAAATGTGTTGTGCAGGTTCAAAAGCCCTGCCGCACCCATGTTGGGACAGTGTGGCATCAGTAGCTCATGTATATACACCACAGTGTGATGGACGGATGATACTAAACAGTGGAAGCATACACCAATAACAAAGGAGATATGGGTAACAGGTGTGAACTGCGACATGTACTAGGGATAACATCTCAGTCTGGCGGCAATCATATACACACCTGGAGGTAACAAGCCAGACATGCAGTGACTCATGCAATACCATGCAGCTAGTGTACCAGTAATACAGTGTAGAATAAACTAAACAGTCTGAGACTGTAAAACTATAGTATGGACAGGATGGGGTGCCACAATACTTTTGACAATACCCAAACTCGTGGCCAGTGGCGTTTTCCACCAGCCACATAATACCCTACACCAACACATCCACCCCGTGACTGGTTCAACACTGTGAAGCATGGCTGTCCAAAGTAGTAATGTAAAGTAAGCAGTGGGGGCATGACACTACTAAACATCATGGCCTGTGAGGGTAAAAACCCTATGTGCCAGGTGGCATGCGGAAGACAGTGCCAAAAACCCTTATACCACCCACATAAAGTCCACCTACAAGGAACACATGATAGAAGTCCACATACCTGTTTGTGGCATGGTGCCATCCTGCACCATGTCATGATAGCACTGCAGCCTGTCCCAGTCCCACTTCAACACATCACTGCATCGATGGTGGCACTGTTCCCCAGTGTGATCCATCCCTGTGTGACCTGCCAGTTGCTGCCCAACAGAGGCCCACACAGTACCCCTGGGGGAATTCAGGTCCTTTGTTCTGAAGAGCTGGCCCTCCATGCTGATCACAAGGTCCACCATGTTGGCCAGTTCAATATCTGACCACCTTTGGTCCCTCTGCAGTGTGGCTCTGATCTTGCTTGGCCTAGACATGTTTGCAGCTCTCCAGCCTCCACAGTTCTGCTGTCACGTTGTTGCATTAGAGCAAACCACGTAGTTCACACGATGGAGTTACATTGGTTAGCTCCATGCAATGGCTGTAGCAGTGTGCCATTTATGTGATAGCCCTTCATTTGTATCTCATTATGGTGCTTTCTGCATGCATTTGCATACTGCTTTGCTCCAGAACTATTTAAGGGAATGAGTGCACCACCTTTAGAATGCTATGGAATTGCAGGAAATAGTGCCAGCAAGGACTGCAACTGGAGACTGCCAAGCAGACCATTCTGGACAGCAAGGTAGGGAAAGTACAGATTTATGGGTTTTAATAGCTGCATTCCATCACATTGCAAACAAGAGGCTGCACAGCTTACCTTGCTGCACAACAGTTATTGCTTATGTTTGCCGCCACTTTGCAAACTCTGTCAGGCAATGCCTCCCTCTCACTGTCTGGCTGTATGTCCAAGCTGTACCACAACCTATGGTGGTGGGACAGCTGCAGGTCCCCTATTGCAAAAGGTTGTTCTTTATTGAACAGGGGCTTAGAAACATCCACAGGAACAGTGTGCCCTGTGACCTGCATAGCCTATGTGGGATGGGGGACATAACGCCCACCATGGCACATATAGATCTATACAAGGACACACTGGACTGATGTCAGGCACTGACATAGGGGGACAGCCGCCACTCTGGTAGTCCCACCCCTGTGCTGGGCACAGTGGACACAGGGCACAATGGCTTGGTGCACACATAGTGGTGACCCCCCCACCTGCTTCCACAGTGTCACATGTCTATAGGGGTATACATGCCTGTCCTGTGGACACCACTCATATGACACTGCTTGCATCAGGCATTGTAACCCCCAGTAAAGCTTGGTGAACTGACAGTCCCTTTCCACAATGCTAACTGGCTGCCAAACACACAACAGTGCATTCTCATGCCAATGTGTTGTACACACACCTTAACACTGCGCAATATGTCAGTCACATAGCAGTACAGATATCTGTCACCATGACACTGGAGTCTCTGCAACACATCAGTGTTCTCCCCAGCAATGGTGGGCCACCTGCATGCCTCACATACAGAATCCTACATATGACTCTGGAGTCCGGCTGTCCCCCAACAGTCCTTGGATAGTGTGTGCTGCATCATACACCAGCAGCCTGGATGGTCGTTCTGCCCATGTGTGTGCCGCCCCTACACCATGCACACCACTGATGGAGGGGGGTGGGATATTGTGGCAGTGGCCACTACTGCCACCTCTATGATGGCCAGCATCTGTCATGAGTGTAATTGGTTGCCAGTCATTACTGTAGCAGTGCATTGGCACAATAGGTCATGGTTGTGGCCCAGTACATTCAGCTACATGTCGTAGGACACTGGGGAATTTCCATCACCCATGTGGGGGTTGTTGGGGGCCCACATAGTTCTGCAGTACCATTCTTTTGCCACGTGTACACTGTGGCTATGGTCCAGTGCTCTGCAATGGTGCAGAACTGGCAAACTACACACACAGGTGAATCACGTGGCACTGACCTGTGCCATCACATCTCCCCAGCTGGTGCTGCCCTACACAGGGAATGGATCAGGGCACATAGATTTAGCACCGAGGAACTGCATCCCTCATCCAGGCATACATAGCACAGGAGGCTATCCTCTTATGGTACTGCAGCACTGATGCTACTGTATGGCAGGACTGGAATGAGAACACTGAGGTGGCCAATGTAGTAGGTGGTAGGGGCAGATCAGTTGAGGCACTGCAAAAGCGATTCAGTGATCTCCTTCATCATGCCAAGAAAACCTTGACTGCACAGCAGAGGAAACTGCATGCCACTGGTGGCAGGTGTCTTGCCACTGCACTGACTAAGCCCCTGGATCTGGCCGAGGAGGCCGTAGTGTCGGTGCTGCAGGCTGTTGAGGTGCCCAGAGTGTCTGGCAGGGGCTGCAGGACCCCAGTACCTTCTACACTTCCACGTAAGTACTAAGATGACACCAACGTTATATTGCCTTGTGACACATTTCTAGGTGTACTTCTAGGGGTACCACAGGGCACAGAAACAGGACAGTTGCCAGTCTGGTGGTGCTGAGGGTTGAGGTACTGGATGCCTTACCTCACGCTACACTTGCGACCCAGATTCAGAAATGAGCCCGGGCCATTGGGGGTTGGCAGGGGTGAGAGAGGATTGAGCATTTGAAAGACTGCTCTCCTCTCTTGGGGAGGGAGGGATTGTCGTCCGGCCTGTCGATCGCCATCTAGTGGGGATGGGGGTAATGCAGGCAGTGAGACCGGCAGCTGGTGGGCATGGCATGCATGTGCCCCCACATGTGTGTGCTATGCCTTGTGCTGGGGGGGCACAGAAAAGTGGAAAATGGTGGCTGGGGGATCCATGAGGTCCTGCCCCCATTCTGCCGGTCCGCCATCATGGCCTCCCCGGATTTGGATTGTGCTCCAGGGAGGGAGGTGGCTTCCTTCCTGGTCCCGCCATGGGGGGTGATCTGTGTGGGATCTCGGGGATGGTCAGGGCTTTTGAGCTGGTGGATGGGTTGTGTAGGATGGAGTTTCTGCCCCCATCACACACAGGAAGCATAAATATATAATTGAAAAAAAAAAAAAGAAACAGAACACTCATAGTAACACAGTCAGGTCATGTACACTAGCTCCCATGGGTGAACCAGTACTGCCACAATCTTGTTACCCATGGGCAGCCATGGGTGCAGCTGCCCATGTTTGAGGGTCTCACAGTGCATGGACATGCAGCCTGTCTCAGGTGTACATTGCGTCATGTGACACACTTTGTTCCTGTGCCTCACTGCTGTGACCTCCACTATTGTCAGCCATTTCTCTACCTTCTTTGCTACACGGTGTGCTGTGGGCGTGTTTTTTGGTCGTTTGTCATGCCCTATTGTTGTGGGTGGTATGCATGTGCATGTCTATGGTGCACATATCTCACGCTGTGTGACATGGTGATGGTTTACATTTTCACCTGTAACTGTTGCATTCTCCCACTGTGCACCTGTACACATCATTGTCACGCTCCTGGTTTATCACCATTCTGATGTTAGACCCTCCATGCATCATGCATGGCCTCAACGACATATTTATGTCCCTGCAGCTCAAAATACAGTCCACCCACCAACATTGGCTGTCTAGCCAGGCCCAGAAGGTGGTATCTGGGATCCACTCCTTGTGCATCCAGACCTCCTGGAAAAAAACATTGTGGAGTCAATGGTGGGCAGTGACTCTGAAACATACGTGACCAGTCAGAAACTGTTTTTGGCATTGTCACACATATGGAGCTGGATGTGGTGACCACCACCACTGATTGTGATATTGCCATACGCCCTGGTACGCCACCCAGTACCACTACCTCCACCTTGTGGGCCCTCACACAAGACCTGGCCCTGCCATCCCATACTTCCACCCCCATTACCATCTCCTCTGCAATACAGCCTTCTCTACCCACTGTCCTCCCCAGTTATGGCCCACCACACCAGACAGGGGTTGGGGTGTCTTCTCTGCCAGGAGACTCCATGGTCCCAGGTACACAGAGTGGTGCACATCCACAATCTCTACCTAGGCCACCATTGCCTGTTATCAGTGTCCATGGCACTCATGGGGCTCCCCTGCCAGTTTGACCATGTACAGCTCCTCCGGAACCTATGCCTCCTGTGGTGCAGGACACACAGCAAAAAGCCAGCACTACCAAGCTGCAAAGTTTATTTAGAACACTACAACAATTACAACACCACCAAACTGACCAGAGCACACTGCTCCTTGACCGGTTTCGAACTATGAGTTCATCATCAGAGACATCTCTCTCATGATGAACTCATAGTTCGAAAACTGTAAGGGAGCAGTGTGCTCTGGTCTGTTTGGTGGTGTGGTAATTGTTGTAGTATTCTAAATAAACTTTGCCGCTTGGAAGTGTCTGCTATTTGATGTTTTTCTTGTGGATTTCTTGAGCCAGGCACGCCTGCGCAGCTGCAGTGGTTACTTGTTGCCTGCTCTCCTGTGGTGCAGCAGGCTGAGCATGGCACCCATGACATGATGTGCGCGCTGCCATGGACACTCAGGTTGCCTTCCTCAGGGTCCTTGAGAAGATATGGGACATGCTGCAGCAGGACATCAACCTCTGCCAGAAACAACACTGTCTGGACATGCAACATGCCCAGGAGCATGAAGACCAGCTAGTAGCTACCATTGGCGTATGCTTGGGGACCTTATGAGGGTGGTGGAGAGCCTGGGCAATGTGCTTTGTGTCAGTTGGCACCATGCTTGCAGCTCATCTGTGCACAGTGGGCAGTCTCCTGTGTCCCAGAGGGGGCAGTGGCATGTGTCCACACCACGAGGTGTTACATCTGACAGTGGCAGCATGCCTGCATCACCTCTGTCCATTGGAAAACCTCACACCCCTGGCAAGGGCACGTCTGTGTGGGTGTCCAGTACCATGCATGGCTGTGGCAGCTCTTGGGTGACACCCCAGGCCCTTGTGTCCCCTCACTGGGCAACACCTTGCTTTGGGTCCAATACACCATCTGGCCATATTGTGCTCAGCCACACCTTCCGGACATGTGGTAGATGCAGAAGGACATAGTTTGGCAAACCCCACCCTCTGGGTCCTGTGTTTGGGTGCCACCCCACCGTACATGGCTTCTGTTGCTGTATATACCCCTCTAACATGGGATGTTAATGATCTGGGCATTGCACCTGGGCATTTTCTACATTTTGCTTACTGTATCATGTTACACTGTCACATGTGCTGTGTTGTTTGTTCCTGTTTTCATTTTTGTATGTTTTTTGATATAGTTCAATGGTTTCTCTGTTTTTCATTTCACCTGTGGCTGTTTTTTTTTTTCTTTTTCCAGACAGACACCTGGGTTGGTTGCGACTGCTTGTGCCTTTGTTTTCCTGTATTGCTCATTTGTTCTTTACATGACTGTACTGTTTTTTCATTCCCTGTTTGTTGTCCAGTATATTCAATAAACATTTCATGTATGCTGCCATATTTTGTGTGCTTGCTACTCACTGTCTGCTGGCTTCTAGCTGTTGTATGATGTTATTTCTGGGCTCATGGGCCCTCTGTGCTATGCACAGATCTTTACTCTGTGTCTTCTGTGGAATCTTCTGCTCCTCTGGCTCCATGTCTGGTGATATCTGTTCCGCTTGGACCGGCAGCCATATTCCATGGGAGTGTGCCATGCTGTGTAGCATACAACAGGCTATGAATATGTCACAGGCCTTCTGAGATGTGTACTGTAGGACACCACCAGATCGGTTCAGGCAATGGAAATGCATTTTAAGAATGCCAAAGACCCGCTCAGTGATGTTCCATGTGGTGGTATGTGCTGCACTGCATTTCTCCTCTGCCTCAGTCATGGGATGGAGGATGGGGGTCAGGATCCAGGAATGCAGGGGATATGCACTGTCACCTGTAACAGATACATATATATTTGAGATGTGACATGTTTTTGGTACTGTACTTTGGCCCACGTTCTAGAACCTTCTTGCATGTTCCATCACCTCCACTCTCCCTGGGATGCATACCCATGTACCCCACTTGGGTTTGGTGTCCTGTCCTGCAGTGTATTCTCACATCCTCAGTGGCACATGTGCCAGCCACTTCCATATGCAGCCTTTGTCATGTTGTTTTATATATTGCTGTCTGCCCACATTCCAGAACCTTCCTGGGGTTTCCATGCCCTCCCCCAATCCTGGGACACAGCCCTGTGTACATAAAGCTACCTACTTTCTGAGGCCTAAAACTGGGACGGTCCATCCTGACCATGATACCACCCTCCCACCGTGTCACTCCCACAGGCTCCACAGCAGACAATGCTGCACACAATCAATAACATGTTGCTGCTTGCTCTGGCCATGCCACCCCACAGTAACATCAGTAGCAAACATCCAGGTTAAAGCAATACATCATTCTGCTGCAGCAAGTTCCAAATCATGATGAACAGAAAGTGCATTAGAAGAAAATCTGCATTAAATTGTAAGCATGTATTGCTCCTCCTGACAGTCCCATCCAACCCATTTACACTCATCTCATTAGCTGAACAGACTTCACTTCAGTGACTCCCACCACCACACCAGATTGTTTTCACACACTTCTCTACAGCTGATCAGGTCTGGGTATCTTAGTTCACTGCTGCCGGGCTCTTTTCTGTCTGGAGTCCCATTCAGCTGCTGGCAGGTAGACATCCACATGCACTTGTTTGCACTACCACCCTGTCTAATCTAACAGAAAGGAACATGCTTTACTGTGCTCCCACTGACATGCTTGTGATGCAACACAGGCACAGGGGCTGAAGTTGCAAACTGCTGTCCAGTCTGAGCAGCGCCACAGTGGTGCTGAAATAACTGTCACTCATGGATTAACAGTCAGCAAAAAAAAAAAGGAGAAAACTGGGACAAGTAAGCAAAAAGCAGGACAAAAGTGACATTTTGCAAAACCTGTGGGGACACTGGGACATGCTGCCTAAAATAGGGACTGTCCTGGGAAAATAGGGACTGTTGGCAGCTGTATGTGTACCCCACAGGGTATTTCTGTCCTGTCCCACAGAGCTTACTCACCCACTAGGTGTCCACTGGGTATATCGCCACCTTCAAATCTCTGGCACAGGATGGAGTTGAGCCAGATGACACAGTCATGGGAGCTCCCAGGGTAACATGCCATCATGTTGGTGATGCGCCCTGTGGCATCGCACTCCACCTGGCAGTTTATGGAGTGGTAGCATTTCCTGTTCAGATAGGCATCTGACTCTGGGCCAGATGGTGCATAGATAGCCACATGGGTGCAGTCAGTTGTACCAAGTATTCATGGCAGGCATGCTACCTGGTAAAACTGCTGCACTGTTGCTGTTCACTCCTATGTAGTGCTAGGCAATACTATGAATTCACTAGCATGTGGCAGCAGGGTGTCTATGAATTGGGCCAGCAAGCATGAGGTGGATGGCTGCAACCCTCCAGTGGTATATTCTATTGGTGTCTGGAAGGTGCCTGTTGCCAGAAGGCACATGTCAGCAGTCACCTTCACCTCCACCATCAGGGCTTGGCTGCATTGTGGTACTGCACAGGTCTTCCTCCAGGAGTTCATACAGCTGTCTGAGCATGGCCCAGATGAAGTGTCCGACCAGCTGTTCATCGGTCAATCTCTCAAAGAAGACTCATGGCTGGAACCATCTGTGTGCAGCATGGCACCTCTGCCAGTGATGGACTAGCCCAAGATGTCCCTGTTGCTGCTCTTCCTGGAGAGCTCCCCCCAATCATGTATAACAGCTCTGCTGTTATGTCTGCCATTGTGCTCCTTCCTGCAGTTCCTCCTTCTGCCTTTGGGCTTTCAAGGCATTTTGCATGGTGCTATTGCTCTGTGAATAGCATTGCGCATGTATGCATGGCCACTACCCTCCCTTTGTGCAGCACATGCATTATGTTTTTGCGATTGTGCTAATTGTTTTTGCTTATGCTAACTGGTGTTTTGTGAATAATGGTTTGGCACAAATTCGGCACAACTGGAACACAAACACTTTGCACAATTAACAATGTTTTGTGATTCTGGCCCATGATGTATGATAATATAGCATTAAATACATGTAATGGGAGAAGTGACTGACAACTGAGTCTGGAAAGGTAGACAGTGAGTCAGAGGGGATAACTGAACTGCTCCAGTCTACAAATCCTGCCCCCGGTATGTAGTATGCATGAGATGTGATATCTATCAGGTTGCTAAAACACGCAACTGGTTTTGAATTACAAACACGTTTTTTTAATCCCTGAGATTATACTACAAATGTAGACTTTATTCAAGTGTTCATGGGTTGCTTGAAAGTTAATTTACCATGTGGCTTGTTCTACACCCTGCTGTAGTATTATGTTGGGTACTAGGGCTATTTATACATTTTTACCAATTTATGCAGTAGTTATGTTTTTGTGTCAGCTATCATTTACAAGTGAGTCTGGGTTTTGATGAAGGGGCACCTCTTCTAAGAAGTGCTGGGAAACTGGATCAATGAAGGGAGGGATACTTGGTTTTGCTGCTGCAATTTTAACTTTATAGTGTAAAAAGCTACCGTGACTTTGTGAAGCCTTTCCATGTCACACCACTACAATATATTGCATGCTGATCTGGTTTGTATAATTGAGGTACCAGCATTTTTCTCCCACTGGTTCTTTAGACATTCATATTACATACTGATAAATATTGTTTTTTAGTGAGACTGTGTATTTCTACACATGTTTTATGGTTAGAACAAAGGCTGGGTGGACTGTTCCACAGGAGATCTGGACCCTGTATCAAACTTGCAACCCACAGACCCAGATAAATATGGACTTCACCACAGAAGTCCAGTTCCGGGTCCATGGAAATGTCATTTCTGCCATTTTGTTTACTGTTGTCATGGAGATACCATTGGAATGCTTGCTCCATGTACAGGTGGCCGGCAGCATCCAATCAGGCAACAGATGGTAACGTGATGCACTCATGGTATATAACCATGCTGAGTGTGCAAAGCATACCAGACGAGAGAGGAGGATGGTCAGAGGAGCAGGAGCACCTTGGCAGAGATACCACCAGAAAAAGTTGCCAAACGAAGCCAAAAAAACCCCCACAAATATAAAAAAAATACATGAAGGGAAGGAAGAGAAACTAGGGATAGTCAGAGAAAGGAGACTTACCAGGGCAAGGGGGGAACTGATCATTGTGGGAGGGTGTCAGTGGGTTGGGAGTTGGGTCTTGGCGGGACTGGAGAAAGGAGGAATCTGGAGTGACTGGGGAGATAGTGGTGGCCTGGGTGGCTGCAGGTGGGGGATGAAAAGGCAGGCAGTATGGCAGTGTGACTGTATGTACACAAGCAAGGGCAGGTTGGCAAAATCTTTAACTTGTGCCTTTCTAGATCCAGAGGAGAGAGGGAGAGACTACTGTGGGCCCAAGAGAGATGTTACAGTTACAGAAAATCCCAAATGAACTTTTTTTTTCTTGGTCTCAGTCAGTGTAGCTGTGTACACAAGAAAGGGCAGGCAGGCGAAATCTTTGACTTGTGTCATTCTAGATCCAGAGGAGAGAGGGAGAGACTACTGGGGGCCAAAGAGAGATTTTACAGTTACAGAAAATCCCAAATGAAAGTTTTTTTTCTTTTCTTGGCCTCAAACAGTGTAGCTGACAGTGTATATGAGAAAAGGCAGGCTGGCAAAATCTTTGACTTGTGCCATTCCAGATCCAGAGGAGAGAGGGGACAGAGAGAGAGAGAGAGAGAGAGAGAGAGAAACTACTGCGGGTCCAAGAGAAATTTTACAGTTACACAAAATCTGTATTTTTTTCCTGGCTTCAATGTGGCTGTGTGTACAGGGCAAGGACAGCAAGGTGTCAAAATAAATCTTTGACTTGTGACATCCAGAGAGGAGAGATAGACTGCAGGGGGGCCCATGATAAATGTAACAATCCCAGAAATCCCAAAAAATTTTTTCCCTGGCTTCAGTGTGGCTGTATGTACAGGGCATGGGCAGCAAGATGGCAAAATAGGTATATGACTTGTGACATCCAGAGGGGAGAGATAGACTGCAGGGGGGCCCATGATAAATGTAACAGTCCCAGAAATCCCCCCCCAAAAAATTTTTTCCTGGCTTCAATGTGGCTGTGTGTACAGGGTAAGGGCACCAGACTGGCAAAATAAATCTTTGACTTGTGCCATGCAGTCATTCACCTGTTAATGTTTATTCACAGTTTCATGTAATACAAAAAATACTGTTTGGACAAACAACATACAAGTTGATGTGCTGTGCTGCTGGTTGTGGGTGGCCCAGAAGATAAAATTTGACTTTGTGACTCATAGCAGGCTGTTCACACTACAACACAAGTAATGTACGACTACACACAAGTGTCATCATCACCATTCATTCCCCATTATTCTTCTGGATTATCATTGGTTTAATGGTCTATCGCATTACATTATGTAGATGCATTAACCAACCCCAGTGTGGAATGGTGCTGTGTGCGGCAATGAACCAAATGCATCTGCATCTCCAATTCAAATTCTGAGGCACACTTAACAGTTGCTGAATTTGGTCACTCAACAGTAACTTTACTGTAGGAGTCAGTCAGGTAATCTTGGAAGAAAGTGGTGGTGGACTGCTGTACTGTTGGTGTGCTGTGTACAGTCATGAGACACAACAGTGAATTATCTGTGGCTTGTGGGTGTGGGTGGGAGTCATCTGAAGGACATCACATTAGTTAGTAGAGGGATCTTAGTTTTTTTTTAAAGGTTAGAATTAGGGTTGTCATTTGTCAGGTTTTTTACCTGGTGATCCAGTTTTCAGGGTCCCTGTCAGGTAATCAGGTTTTGCTCTGTGCTGGTCAGGTTTTGAGCCATTTTGAGTGCTCACATACTTTTGAAACATATTTTGTCATCTCATTCATTGTTTCAGCTACATATACCTTGAAAGAAACAAGTTCTGTTGTCAATATAGCCTTTTATTTGTGAAAGCAGTCAACCTGGTAGGTGTAAAGTATGTCCATTAACACCATTAACACTTACTTAACCTAATCTTTACCACTGCATTTTAAAGTGTCAAAGCAGAAAAGCTGCTTACGCCTTTTCAATAGCAGAGCCAGTTGTCTTCCACTTTTCATTTGCTGATAAACAATTTAATTTGTAACAGAATTTAGGCATTTTTAAATGTTTTATTTCTTTTTCCTCAAGAAAAAAGTATGGTCACCTCTTTGGCTTTGAAATAGTACTGTGGACATGAAAAGGAAATGGAACCGGAAAAATATAATAGAGTACACATTATAGGAAACAATGAATTTGTTATTTATTATTACATACCACGTATACTGTTGTATGCTATTTACGGTATTTTCCTTGTCTCCCCCAGATCATATCTGTAAATAAGATTTATTTTGTCTCTGTATGTTTATCTGGTAAACCAATGTCAATAAATAAATTAAATACACAAGTAAATAAATAACTAGGAAGACGCGAGGAAAGTAACTTTAACAGGTGCAGTACAGTATTTTAACATTTTTGTTGAACTGCTGCTTTAAACATTGTCTTTTATTGACATAACAAATGGCTTTCTAGGAGGAGCAATGCATGATGAGTCAAGAAAAGGGTTGGGGCTAGGGGCGGAGCTTAGGATCCGGTTTTTGCTTCATCCAAAGGTGGCAACCCTAATTAGAATACTAATGATCTCTGTCTCTCTCTCTCTCTCTCTCTCTCTCTCTCTCTCTCTCTCCTTCCTCTCCCTCTCTCCATCTCTCTCTCTCTGTCTCTCCCAGCACACTCATGTCATGGACCCGAGCAGGATATGCTACCATTACAGGGCAGCCATGAAGGGGCTAGTAATGAGTGATTGTTTTTTTTATTTAGCAGTTTTACATAAATTTTTATAAAAATAATCCATTAAATTATTTCCTTTGGGTCTCTGTGTCAAATGTGACCAATTTGGGCCACTTTTATGTATTTTTTTGTATTTTTTCAAATATTTGTCAATAGATCAGAACTAATCAGAACTAAACGGAACAAATCAGAACTTCATCGTGTTCCGGTTCATATTTAATGAGGATCAGAACTTCAATGAGTCTCCCAGCCCTAGTTAGAACTATTTGGAAAGCATAAGAATTATTTGTTATAACTATTTAGAACTGGCTATCAATTGCCAGATGGTATGTTACATGTATTTATGTGTTTTAGTTACCTCAGCTGTTTAACATTACATGCCTTTAATGGTACTGTACAAGAATTAATGTGTTTATTTAACACATTATCATTCCATATCAGTTATATTGCCCCTTGGCAAAATGTTACAAAATGTATCCTCCCAATTCACTGATTACCCGGAAGTCTACAGGTTAGTGTCCAGTGACTGGAAGTTCAAAGCAACAGTATTTGTTAGTCACCACATTGCTTTTTTTCCCCAGCAATAATGTTTTTCTGGCCAAAAAAAAAAAAATAAACATCAGTTTACACATTTTCTTTCTGCCTTCATTAGTTCCTGAACTCATATATGGGATTCTGAAGTTTTTAAAAGTTCCCATTTATGTGCCATGCTTGCCACGAAGCAATTAGCTATCTTGGTGTGGTACTGTGGTCTTTAGAACAGAAACATGTATGTGACAACAGGTATCCAGTGAGGACAGTGACTGAATATGGGTGACCATCAAAATGGTGACTCATATTCGATGCTTTCCCCATGGGCTACCCTGCAATGGTAGCGACCCTATGCGAAAGTGAGCATAGGGAAAGATGACCGGAAGGGGAGGATAGCGAGGGGAAGGGGAGGGACAGGGAAGAGGGTTTAGGGGAGTGGTGTGCCTGCTGCCACCAAGCTAGCCATGTGGTGAGGTGGTGTGGGTGGCTAGCTCTGATGCAGCAGGCACCGGATTCAGGGCTGGGAGCAGGAATGTGGAAATTTTGCCACTGCTTGCAGCTGTGGGACTTCATTTTTTGCTGAATCTGGATTTTCCTCTCTCCCTGACATGCACCCCACTGAAGTTGAGAATCTAAACTCAGGAGGATGTGGGGGGGGGGTGCAGCCCCCTTGCAAAAACATTTTTTAGTGTTCTAGATGTTGGGTTGCCTGAAAGTGTATATCGCCGATTTGCTTTTTGGCGATTTGCACTTGCCATAATAGTGATCGCTGTTTTGCAGTTGCTATTATTATATGGAACCATGACAACACCATCTTAATACAGCCACAGTATGAATCTGGTTATGTACATTCAACAGGTGATGTACGTTCAACTTTGCACGTACTGCCTATATTTTCCAGATGCTCTGTATAGAGTGTTTTTTGGTGCACTGTCTCTATTATGTAGAATTGCATTTGAATTAATTTTCTATGTACGTTTCATGAAAGGGAACAATTGTATTTTTTGTATAATGTATGATCTGAGAAAGTTTGTAATATTGTGATGTTTTATGTGATTGTCTTTTGTAATGGTTTGGTCAGAACAATAACATTTACAACAACAACATTCAACAGGTAAACTCAATGGAAAAGATTTTTAAAGTGAGATAGACTGAAACATTACTCATGATTTTTTTGTTTGAGTTCTCATTAGATGTTTATAAAAACAGAAGCCTTACATCTGTAAATCATATAAATAAAGTTGGTTTAATTGTTTCTTTGGAGTTTTAATCATTTTTTAAGAGAAAACATTGCCCGAGGCTGGTCACCTGAAACTCAGGGTCAAGAATTAATAATGCGGTCATAGGAATAAAGAAAGTAGTTTTATTTTACCCCCAAACCACCAGTTTTGCATTTTATGACCATGCTGGATAAAAACATAAAAAAGGGAAAATGTCTGCATGAATGGAAACAGTGTGTGTGTGTGTGTGTGTGTGTGTGTGTGTGTAGACTTGGGTGGGGGGGGAGTTGGTTCAAAATGTCACTTCATAAGAAAAAAAATAATATAGAAATCAACATAGTAGGAGTAGCACAGTGATTTTGAATAAAATATAGTAGTTTTTTCCCCTTTTTGTAGCCAAAAGGCTACCAGTCTTCTAACTTGAAGATAAAGGGCCCGATTCTAGAAAAATAAATATGCCAGATGCAAGAAACGCAGTTGCGTAAAGATACGCAGCAGCAACTGTGACATGCGAGATGCGCGTGATTCTAGAACACATGAGAATATGCCAAATGCAACTGTGTAAGTTACGACATGCAAGGTACACCATATAAAAGTGCACAACACGCAGTTGTGGCCCAACATATACACCAGCAGATACGCCACAGCAATGGCACAAGCTGCAGCAGAATGGCAAAGACGGAAGAGGAACTTTGGCCATGAGGAGGTGAACACCTTGGTGGAGCAGATAGACCACCACCATGCACTCCTCATGGGCCATAGAGGGGATGCAAAAAAGAGGGAGAAAAGGAAGAGAGCCTGGGACAGGGTAGCTCACAGGGTCAATGCCATCGCTGCACAGCACAGGACAGTGAGAGATGTGCAGAAAAAAATGGAATGACCTCAAGCGCCTGGTCAAGTGCAAGCTGGCCCAGAATAGGTGCAGTGCACAGGGCACAGGGGGAAGACCCACCCAACAGGAGCCACTCAGCACCATCGTGAGAAGGATAGCAGCACATCGCAGCCAGCAAAGCATTGCCGGTGTCATACAGCTGGACACATTCAGACAGTGGATGGCCACAGGTAGGAACAAACAACCAGCAATGAATGGGACAAGCCAGACAGATCAACAACAGTGCACAAGCTAACAGCATAGATGGGGGATGTGGGGAGGCACTGTGTAGGCAGAAGCAATGGTGGGAGACATCCACAGGACTGCCACATGGCCACAGCTGGCCATAGGGTGGATCAGAGGAACCAGAAAATGGTCAGGAGCATGCTAGGGACAGGCATGTGTGCAGTCAATATGTGCAGGAACGACCCATGGTGAACTGTGGAGGGGATGGCACAGGGTCACGCATCCAGAAGGGGGGGCATTCTGAGGGATGGGTTGGGCTGCACTGGGTGTTGTTCTGAGCTGCACAGTGAACTGTTGTTGGGGGGCATGCTGAGGGATGGGATGGGCTGGGCTGCACTGGGTGTTGTTCTGACCTGCACTGTGAACTGTTGGTGGGGGGGGCATGCTGAGGGAAGGGCTGGGCTGCACTGGGTGTTGTTCTGACCTGCACTGTGAACTGTTGGGGGGGCATACTGAGGGATGGACTGGGCAGCACCAGGGAAAGGTGTGACCCACACTGTGTGCATGGGAGGGGGTGGCCATGCACATGCCTGTACTGGGCAGTAGGGATGGGGCATGGGTCACTGTCCCAGTGCCTGCTAAATGCAGGGAATGGCTACAGGGCCAGTGCAAGGCTGGCATGGCACCCAGGGGTGCAGGGCCCTGTAGCTCAGTGAGGCACCATGGCCATGCCCGTGCATGGTGCCACTGTGTAGTGGGGAGCAGTACTGGGTGACCGTGGGACAGCCAGAGTCACCGTACCAGGCTGAACAACACAGCAAGGGCAGCAATGGTGAACGTCAATGCCAGTGGTGCAGGATGTATGTACAGTGGAGGCTTACAGTAGGTAGGACAGCACAGGGGTGGGGTGGGTGCAGTGCCAGAGTGCCACGCTTACGCGGACCAGAGAGGGTAATACTGCTCAGGCAGATGAGGGTACGCTGTGTTGCAGGGACACACTTACATGTTCCCCATCCAACAGGTGCACTGGCAGCTGGTGCAGGTGGCCCCAGCAGAGCTGGAGGGCGGGAGCAGCAGCGGCAGGGCCTGGAAGGAGCCGGCATGACCCAGGTCACCAGCATGGTGTTGGCTGATGACAGCAGCCCAATGGATATTGGAGGCAGCCCTACCACCAGCGCACACCTGTAGCAGGAACACTGGAGCTGATGTCTGAGCCTGAGGGCAGTGGGGGTGGTGACAGCCCCATGTCTGAAGAGGTGGTGGACAACAGTGAGGGGGATGCAGCTGAAACACTGCGGGAACAGCAGGGGACCACTGAGGACACCACCAGCAGTGCTGCCACATCTGTGGTGGTGGTACAGACACCCATGGTCGAGCGAGAGGCATCGGACCAAGAATGGCAGATGGATGAGGCCACTGGCATAGGGCTGCTCAGCCCGCTGAGTGCCTATGGGCTTGAGGATGAGTTGGATGAGGTCGTCCAGGCCCAGCAGACCCCACCAGCCTACATTGGGGAGTACTGCCAGCCGGTGCTGGCCAGCCAGGGGGACTGCAGGCAGAAGCTTGCAAACATATGGCAGGACATGCAGGAGCACCGCTCCTGCATGGAGCTGCAGCTCACCAGCATTGCTGCCACCTTGCAGACATTCACAAAGGACACAGCGGAAAGCATGTCTGGCCTGGGGGATGCTATACTGGGCATCCGGCACTGTGCTGAATGCCAGACGGTCATCATGGACCATCTCAGCACAGGCCTGGAGAACATGCTGGCACAACAGCAGTGCCAGAATACAGCCATGGCCGTGCCATGCAGGCCATAGTGTGCGCATTGCTGCCACTGCAGCACCTTCAAGGCATGGCCCAGCAGGCGGCACCCCCGGCCACTGCTCAGTCCAGCACCCAGACACAGCCACCGGAGCCAGTGGAACCCCATACCTCACCCCCGGCCCAGGTGTCCGTACCCACCCACCCCCCAGTCATGCTGCCTGTGTCGTACACACAGCCTGGCACTGCCCACACTGACCTGGGCACAGAACAGCACCAGGGTGTGACATTGCTTGCTCACTCAGGCATGCCAACAACACAGGCACAGGCTAGGATGAGCACCACACACAGTCCCACAGGTACAGGCTCAGTCACGGGGCACACACAGAGGGGTTGTCACACTGAGGAGGGTGCCCTGCAGGCTGCACAGGGCCTGAGACACTCAACATGGGATGGGAGAACACACCGTGCAGCCCCGGCACAGCCGCCACCACACATGGCTCACAGGCATGTAGGCTTGAGTGGGAGAAGGCATAGTAGCCCACCTGTGGGTGCACACAGAGGCCCACAGGGTTTGATGCCTGGTGTCATCCGCCAGGGTACCACCCAGCCCGCCAGACCGGCAGGGTCCCCCACAGCCCAGCACCCGGCACTGGAGGGGTCGGTGCGAGGACAGAGTGCATGTGGAAAATGGCTGTGAGTTGCCCAGGTAACCTGTGCAATAGGGGAACAGGTGGGTGGGGATGCAATGGGTGTGTGGGGCCATATGCATGGCAGGGGGCACATGTCCATGGGGGGGCACTGTGTGGGCACAAGGGTGTGTGCCAGTGTATGTATATGCATGACTGTGTGCATGGGTGAGTGTGGGGCACACGTGTTGGGTGAAATCAGGGTACACTGGGCAATGTGCACATGTGTGTAATGAGCACTGTCACCAAATAAACATGATGGCACCCTGAACCTATGCTGTGTCATCATTGTGTCAATGCAGTTCTAGGGCCTTACTGGGACCATGGTGGGTAGGGTGTGCTCCCAGGTAATGCGTGCTACAGCCAGTGGGCAACAGCCTGCCATGCCCCCCCCAAGGACACACACACACACACACACACACACATATGCAGCCCTGCTGGCACAAAACCCACAGAGGCAGGGCCACCCACACTGAATCTGCAACCGCGTTGCGGCAGCAAATAGCACACGCATCTGCGTGACAACATGCTAATGCAGCCAAACATTGCAATTGCCATGCCACACAACAGACATGCGCTTCGCGATTGCTGTCCCACATGCTGCAAATGTGTCTCCGCGATATGTGATCTGTGATCTGCGATCTGCGATCCACGAGCAAAAAGCATGTTGTGCACATGCGGTTGTGAGTTGAGAGGCCCAGGCACTTTGTAGCGGTACAAGGAGTGCACTTTTGGGGTTTGAGTTAGCTGCACGTCTACAGAGCCATCCAGACCAAGACAGGGACTGATACTCAGCAGACTGGTGAGTACTGGGCCACTGAAGTCTCCCCCCAACATACTCCTACAACCTATGTTACTGGCAGGAGGGGTTGGGACAGGAATGCATACCACTGTGCCATTTGTATCCCAAGAGTTGTACAGTGACTGTCACACTGTGGATCCCATGGCCTGCTTGTGGGGTACTGCAAACTACAACACTATGGCAGAGTAAGTTCTATGTGGTTAGCAGGTGCTACCTTGGGACACTACTAACTGTACAGGGTGCAATGCTATAGGCATTGTAGAGGTGTTATATTTGCCTATCACAGTGAGGCAGGTGCTAAGTAGTGTTCACAGCGTATGTGGACCAGGATGGGCACAACGCTACTCACCTATTACAGGCATGTAACACACTGTCATGGGGCACAGGCCACTGTTGTACTGTAGCAGACATGAACAGGGGTGTAGGCAGGTGTCCGCAATGTAGACAATTGTGTATAGCCATGTGGTGTGCCAGTCATGTCCCATAAGCTGTTCACATTGCATCAGCACTCTGTGCATAGTATGTGTTTCTGCAGGCCACAGCTGTGTGTCGCTGTACAGCTGTCTGTTGTGTATGGGGGTCACATGTCTGCCCACTGTAGGCTGTTTAGGGGACATCTGACAGCGGTCGTACATGAGTGGTGAGGGGGTGCAATTAGGAGGATGGGTACTATCATGGTGGGGGGGACATGGTGCTGGCATTGCCTATATGGCACTGTCTAGCTGCACCCCTGTACATGTTCCACATGCCTGTCTCCGGGTGACAGTCATAGTTACAGGTGGCCCACCCACTGGTGTGATGCACCTGTAGGCCAGCAATGTGTGTGGCACGGGTGTCTGCAGTGTGGCACAGGGAGCCCCTGTGCGGTGCAATGGGGTACAGTTCCCATACCATGGCTTGGGTGGGTGGCGTGCAGGCATGGCCCACCCAATGGTGGTCAGCCAGGGGAACCGATATGTATGTGCCATGTCTGTGGACAGTACCAGGGGATGTGTTGTGGGGTTGGGTAGGGTTATGGGGGCATGGAACAGCCACACACCACAGTGCAGCAGGCAGCGTACCAGCTCTGCCACATGTGGGTGGTGACATGTTGCCTGTGTGGTTTTACACCCACCCATGTGGTTAGGCCAGGCAGGCTCTCCCCCTTGCCTGCAGTGGGGCCAGGCATCCTATGGCTCAGCCCCCGACCGGATGGGTCACACAGCCCCCATCCCACCCCTGGGGCTGTTGCGGGACAGTGACCCTCGGGGTGGAGTGCACCACCCCAGGCAGTGTGCCACATGGCCAGTCCACTGTTGCACCCATGTTGGTGGGATGCACACCGTGCACAGTGGTGATGGGTGTTTAGTGGATGTGGCACCTGGCCGGTGACATGCATGCACAGCACAGTGGCTGTGTGAGTGGCACCATGCCCATGTGGGGTGGCAGGCTAGGGCCATGGGGCAGGATATGCCCCCATTCCCCTGGGCCTCGCAGCAGTACTGAACATGGCACATGCCGGCATGCCTGCACTACACAGGCCATGGCCATTCCTTTCATCGGCCCCTGTGGTACAGGGCTCTGCGTGTTGCATTCAGGCCCACACAGGCAGCCCGCATGTGGTACATAGTGCTGCCATGGCTGGGTGGGGTTGGGACACACACAGTCATGCATGCATTGTGTGGGCTGCGTAGACCACTACAGGGTACTGCAGTGCACACCTGGTGGCATGGTGTACCACAGGGTCACACTGGTGTGTCTCTGACTGTGCGGTATGCGAGGTTCAGTAATCCAGTGTTGTAGGCATAGATGCCTAGACAGTGTGTCTGCACCCACACCATGGATGCACAGCGCATCTGGTAATGGGCACTGGTGTCACGGCTGTGTTGCCAGCCTGTCGCCCATACCAGCACACACAGGTGATGCCATGGACCAGACACACTGTCACTGAGCTGGTGCATCAGGAAGGCATATCTGTTTGGTGGGGGGGTCACTGCAGTGGTTAGCTGGCCCACCCACAGGCCAGTGCACAGTGCCCAGACATGTGGCATCGTCCACCCTTGTAGTGCCATACATGCCTGTGCACTGCACATGGTGGACCATGCCTGGTCATCCCGCATGGCGGGGGCCGTGTGCCGCCGGATGTGGCCAAGGCTGTGCGGGGTGTGGCCTCTGCAGGGCATTGCCTGTGCCATTCACACAGGTGCACTGCCACCTGGTCGGATTGCTGTGTGGCACTGTCCCTGTGCCATGCCCTCCTTGTTACACCCATCGGGAAGTCACCCAACCACCATACACTCTACATAGGCAGACATGGCAGTGTATCATGGGGTCTTTCCTGGGCCTTGTGTGGTTACATGCCCGTGGGATGGTGATGGCAGGGGGGGGGGTTGTGGCACCCAGAGGCTGCTGGCCATGGGGGCACATCTGGCTGTGTACTAACCCATGTCCTTTCCCTCCATAGCTCCACAGCAGACATCCACAGGACTCTGGTGAGTATTCAACATTGTTTAATGCACATATTCCCACTGCCTGTCCAGTACTATGTACCTGACAATGTTGCTCTCTGTCCCCTGTGTAGGTTCCAGCGCAACTGCACAGGTTCAGGTAGGTACACACTGCCACATCGCAGCTGCTCCAGGGTCTCTGACTGTGCCACAGGCTTATGTTGTCCTGCTCTTTCCCCATCCAGGAGTGATCCAGGCCAGTCAGTGACACCCACTTCAGACCCCATGGTGCACAGCACAGGTAGGCAACTTTCCATCCCCAGGCCGGCACCCATGGGTGTCATTGTGTCAGCCCCTTGTCCACCTGGTGGGTGTGGCCGCATGGACCCTGTCCTGAGGGTGCTGGTGTGGATGTGTGGCAGGGCTGCATGTGGCACCTCACACCCACACTGTGCAGGGCCATACCGCAGCATGCCTCTGCCAGAAACAGGTGCCGTGGTGGTGCAGTGTGGTCACTGTATGTAGCACTGTGTGCCCGGCCCCTTCATGGTGCAGCTCATCACACACACACATATCACGCTGTGTGTGTCATTGTTGCGGGGGTGCCGTGTGGGGGTAGGGCTGCTGCAGGCCTGTGCCCGGCAACAACCCATGTCCCACAGCCGGTGTCCGATGTTGCGCATGGTGGGTGGGGGTGGTGTGCACGGCCACGGTGGACATCTGTAGTGATGCTTGTGCCATTCATTCCCCAGTTACAGGTGCAACACAGTAGATGGTCCAAGATGTCATCAGGCTGTACCCTCAGCCTCAGCGGACGAGCACCAAACTTCACACCTCATGAGATGGCAATGCTTGTCAACTATGTGCAGCAGTGGGGCTGGATGCTGCTCCCACCTATGTGCCGCAGGAGCAGTGCTGCTGCCAGTGATCAGGCCTGTACGGCCATCTCTGCCCGCATGGCCACAGCTACAGGTATTTGGTGCACCATTCGCCAGCTGACACACCACTGGCAGAACCTTACGCTCAGGGAGGCCAGTGTACTGCAGCATATGATTAGCATGGCCCGCTGCAGGGACATGGAGATGTGGTCTGGCCAGGACACCAGTGTTGGTATGTATCCCTACAACTCTACATCTGTTGTTGCAGTGCCAGCATGGTGGCCATGGCACGTAGTGCCTCCCACACACTCACCTGTCCCTTCACCCCACAGGTTCCGCTGGCACATTGCACACCGTGCAGCAGGGATGTCTCACCAGCCTCAGACAGGAGGCTCGTCAGTGGAGGTCAGATACGTATATTCCATGTAACCGGTTGGGCCGTGGCCTTGGCCGGCGGACACTGTGTGGCCTGTGCTGTGCCCTCACATTGCTTGCCTATTTGTGTGTGCACCCCTGTCCGGTCCAGGCACTGACTGCATCCTTTACATCCCTACAGGTGTCCAAAGCAGGCTGCCACAGGGCTCTGCTGCAGGCGAGAGCAGACGTCAAGGCCACCGATGCAGAGGAGTACAGGTTGCAAACACAGTGCAGGCAATGGAGGGCCAGGGTGCTGACAACAACCCCATCCTCCTCCTCCACCACCTCTTCCTCCTCCGCAGTTGCAGCCAACACCAGGATCCAGGCACCATTGGAGGCACGGCCAGTTCTGGGGGACACCACTGCTGGTGGGCATCAGGGAGCCAGTTGGCCCACTTTCATTCAGCCAGGTGACTGTGTACAGTGATGCAGCCAAGGCCCCATCCCCATCTGCTGTACCACCGACTGGGGACACAGGTGACATTGCAGCAGGGTCAGCCATGGATGACCCACCTACAGACACAGTGCCTTACCCCCACTGTCTCTACTGCTGGGGATGCTGGAATGCAGCAGGAGGTGGACATGCTCGTTTTGCAGTGGGAGGAGCCAATGCCCATGGCATATGTAGGACCCACCAAAAGACATGTGCAGGGTGGGGGCCCAGATCGCGAATGCCTGGTGGAACTTGTGACAGCCATCCTCCAGGACATTGACCACCTTCAGGGTTCTGTGGCCGCCCTTCTGGAAGAACTCCGGTGCACATAGTGGCCATGTCTACCACAGCCAGTCATGGGTTGAGTCTACTGCGTGGGTGGGAATGTATATAGGGGTGATTGTTTCTGCTGTGTCTGTTTGGCTGTTGTGGGTGTACATTGGGATGGTGAATAGTCCAGTGATCTGAATTTCAGGCGACCTGCCTCGAGCAGTGTTTTCTCTTAAACAAGCATTTGTCAATGCCCGAATGTTGGCTTGCTGGCATTGGCATTGGTAGTGCAGGAGTTAGACAGATGCATCATAGGAATGGCAGTGAAGTATTGAACTGATGCCAACCCACCCCCACCTTGCAGAGAGTGACAAGCATTAGGGTGTCCCTTTGGGTGTCTGGTAGTGTAGTGCAGTGCGGGAAAACATGTCAGGCAGGATGTGAAAAATGAGAGCTGTACAGTTAATAAGGAGATGTAAAAAAATGCCAGTGTTGAAAATGTGGCATGTAAATATACCAATTTTGTGAAGCTACTAGGGTGCATGGGAAATATGCAATGCACACTTGCAACACTGCCATTTTATGGGCGTTCGGCACCAAATTTTCAACATAGGCATTTTAGCACCTATGCTGATGTACAGTGTCACTGTTATTTCCTCAAAGTGTCCCAAGAAGTGATTTCGCACAGCAACCATGCTATTCTGCCCCGGAAGTGCGAAAACACATTTTGGGCAGGATATGTGAAATGACGGCTGTACTGTTCATCAAGAGGTGTGGAAAAATGGCAATGGTGAAAATCCAGACTGAAAATATCACAAATGCACGATGGTACGAGCATGCGTGCAATCTGCCAATGCACACTCGTAACACAGTTATTTTATGGAGTATCATCACCAAATTTTCAATATAGGCATTTTACGTCCTCTGCTCATGAACTGTGTCACTGTCATTTTCATAATCTGGCCCAAACACTGATTTCCCACAGCGACTACGCTACGGTGCGCCAGAAGTGCGGAAACACATTTCGGGCAGGATGTGGAAAATGACAGCTGTATTGTTCACAAGGAGATGTACAAAAATGACAATGCTGAAAATCCGGCAGTAAAATATTGTGAATGCGCCAAGTTCACAAGCCTGCGTAGTAACTCATGTTAACGCACGTCAGAGAACAGGCATTTGTTGGATTTTTCCACCAAATTTGGAACTTAGGATTTTTAGGAGGGCATCTCGATGAACACTGCCACTCGTCATTTGAAAGTATCGGTTCCCGAACGGTGATTTGTGCGCGCAGTGACTGCGAAATCACCTTTCGAGGCCGATTAATGCCATAACAGTGACAGAATTCATGAGGAGGGGCCCCAAAAACCCCATGTTGAAAATTTGGTGCCAAAATTCCAAGAAATGCCTGAGATATGTAGCAAAGTTGAAAAAACCCTGTTCACTCCATTATACAGCTTACCGGCATTTCCTCAGTTCGCGGTCGGCTTTGAAGAGTACAGACGTGTTCCCAGTCCACTGAAGATCGACGGGCCAGACTCTGGAGGTAAGTATGGGGGTGAGGGAGGCAGGGTGTGCAGCGGGTGGTGCGGGTGGGGAGGGGGTATCGACACTGCGAGGGACGTTTTTAGTTTTACAGGCAAAAAAAGAAACCATCGAGGGACAGTTTTCCTGTTGCAGGGCATTTGGCATGCTGGGGTGGGCTCTCAGCGCCACCCTGCCTATTTTTGGGGGCAGTAGCCGATGGGGATTGGGCACCTGATACGGCTCACAGCAGGGGAATAATGCAGATGGGGATTGGGCACCTGGTCGGCAAACAAAGACAGCGGTGGGGGCATGCGAACCCGAGTTCATTTCCCCTAGGCATTCAACAATTGGGGGAGAGGGCGTGCCGATGGGGGTGGGCTTCCCCGTTGGTGTAAAACACAGCGGGCGCCAGCCGAGGGGGATTGGGCATTCCCTCGGCATTCCAGATTGGGTATGCCGACAGGGAGTGGGCTCCTCTGTCAGCACAGTAAAACGGGGGGGGGTTAAGCCACTCGCCGACCATGCTGATAATGGCGGTGAGCACGCAAGCAAAAGGTCTGCTGCGTATGATGAGCTTTGCTTGGATTGCAGCGGACCTTTGCTTAGATGTGCTCACACTATTATATATGCATGGTGTGGTGCTGGCATGCAGGCTGATTGGGGAATGAGGGATGCACCTACTGATGCGGGCCCTGCATTTGCCCAACAGCGGCCGGGCCCCCAAATCTACACTCTCCCAATATGTTGGCAAGCCTGCGGCAAGCCAACATAAAAATGACAAAGACTTTAAAACACAATTAAACCAACTTTATTGATATGATTTACAGGTGTAAGGCTTTTCTTTTTTTATAAACATTTAATGGGAATTCAGAGGAAAAAAATTACAAGAACAATGCTGGATAAAAACAAAAAAGGGAAAACATCTGCATGAATGGAAACAGCGTGTGAGTGTGTGTGTGTGCGTGTGCATGTGTGTGTGTGAGTCTGCATGTGACAGACTTTGTGGGGGGGGGAGTTGCTTCAAAATGGCACTTCATAAGAAGAAATTGAAATAGAAATCAACATAGTAGGACTAGCACAGTAATTTTGAATAAAATATAGTAGTTATCTTTTTTTCCCTTTTTGTAGTCAAAAGGCTACCAGTCTTCTAACTTGAAGATAAAGACAGTGGCTTATGGTACATGGTCATCTAAATACTATTGTTAGATGTTTTGCTACTAGAATTCTGATATGATTACTAAAAGATGTTCAGTGTAATAGACTGGTGTGTGCACATCAAGAGTCCAGCGATCTGAGTCTCAGGCTACCAGCCTAGGGCAGTGTGTGTGTCTGCGTGTGACAGACTTTGGGGGTTGGAGTTGATCAGAAATGTAACTTCATAAGAAACAAGAGAGCAGACAACCAAGGAAAAAAGGCAATGAAAACATAAGAACATGAAGAAATAAGGCTGCTCTGCCTTCCAGAAACTCCTGTGTAGTGTTACATAATGTTTTGCTGATTGCTTCAAACATCTCTAAAATAAGGGGGAAGAGCACAATGAACTTAATACAGCACTTGTTTGGAAGAACAAAATATGAGCCCACACTGATATATAACAGAGTTGGGGTCACAATAAAAGCCCAAGTGTATTCATATTCCTGAATGAAAATGATGAATAAGTTTATTGGTAGCCTAGTTTATTTAAAGCAATACTACAGATCCTTTATAATTTCCTAAATACTGCAGAATTATAAGTCACATTGATTCCAAATAAAATTTTACATGTTACAAAGTATAAAACATTCTCCAACTCTATTTCATGTTCGTGTTCAATACAGCATAATAACTGACAATTGCTATGAATCTTAACGATTATCAAGTAAAATTTCACAAATACAGTAGCATGTTCTAACTGGAAAATTCTGCAAAATGATACAGCTTTTAAAGAAGAAATAGAAAGTAAACTATTAATAGTTTTTAGTAAATCATATAGCGTAGCAGATATTGTAATGGAAGTAAGGCTGTGTGAGTCGACGAATTTGGCCTGAGAGGCTGACTTTTAGCTGGCCAGGCAAAACCTGAATTGTTCTGATTTGGCTCAAAATTTAACAAAGGGTTTTGAGGGTTAGAGCACATTTGATTTTAAATGACTTCCCATGTGTTATTAAAATATGTTGTTGAAGTGCATGAAAAGCAATTAACAATTCTCCATCAGTGCCACCACCTGTCCTTGTACACTGTATTTTTTTTTTTTCCGGGGAGGCATATTCAATCAACAAGCGTCTGTACAAAAAAAAGTTGTTGTTTTAATATAGTGTGTCTGGGAATGTAGTTCTTGCTAGCCCCCTCCCTCCCTTATCCCCTCCAACAACTGTTTTTACTGCTGCTGACTGGTGTTTTTTTCCTCTGTACGCATGTTCAAGAAATATATTTGGGGTTCACCACAACATAACCCAAATAGACCATCTTAGGGTAGCTGGTTCATTCCACTGGGGTGTCAAACATATGAGGTACACTGATGTGTCTTGGTAGGATGAAACATATGTATGTGTTTTCTGTTAGCACCCTTTGCAGACTGTGTGAGAGACCTTTTGGTACCATGCATTTCTGCTTAAAGTTGAACCAGCATAATATACTGTGGTGATTTGCATATATAGCCCATGGTGCTTTGCTTTGTGGGGCTATGTGTGATTTTATATTTCATATATATATATGTATATATATATATATATATATACAGAATATATATATATATATATGTGTGTGTTCATGGCAAAATACTCCGTTTAATGCATCAGTTAGGGTTGTTCCACAGTGACAAAAGCGAGGAAATTCAGTGTTAGGGTTGAAAACCTTAACTGCGCATCCCCCACCATCACCACCACACACACACATACATGCAAGTATGGGAAAGACCAAGGCAACACAACCAATCACACACATCCAGCAGGTGTATACCTGTGTTACTGTAGGAAGTGGAGAAATCCAACTTGAGATATCATAGATTATTGACAAAGTTGTTCTTCGAGATTAGTTCACATAAAGGTGAACCAAGCTGGCAGTAACGAAAATGGTGTACCTCTCTTTGTTTTCAACATATGGCTGGTGAAAGGCATCATGGGCCCTGCAATGTTAGTCTATGGCAAATTGTTCCATTTTGGAACAGTGTAACTTTGTAATCCTTAAGTATTTTAGCACAATAGCCAGAAAAAGCACATCTGTGGGACCAGGTGTTGCCACCCTGCAAATCTGAGGCCAAAGGACCCAACTGTTTGCTTGCAGGATGATGGCAAAGATGTGCAGTATTAGGAGCATACTTTCACAAAATACTTTCGCAAACATGAAAGTGTCAAAGCACAACACTTTCACATTTGAGAAAGTGATTTTCAAAAGTATTTCAGGGATTGTGCAAAATCCTGTTTTGGATCTTGCGAACCCCAAAATACCATATGTGTTTAGCAGTGCCTGGAATGTCCGGGATCAGAGTTAGCAGTAATGACCCCATGCAACAGCCCGATGGGAGCATGGGTGTGTGGTTTTGTGGTTTACACAGTTGTATGTTATTCCTGTTACCTGCTGTTGGTTGTGTGTGATTGGTTGTGTTGCCTTGGTCCTTCCCCACTTGCAAGTATATGTGTGTGTGTGTGTGTGTGTGTGTGTGTGTGTGTGTGGTGGGGTGGGTGGAATGTGCAGTTAGGGTTTTCAACCCTAACACCGAATGTCCTCGCTTTTGTCGCTGTGCAACAATCCTAATTGATGCATTAAATGGATTTTTTTGCCATGAATTTCCCTTCTTTTTGAGAATGTGCACTATAAATAGTGAATGGAATGTGGTGGTGGGAGCACAGGTCCCGCCATGTGATTTTTTTGTCACTTCGCTGCGCAAAAACTGTATGACTGAGTGAAATGAAAATTGGGTACGCAAACAGAAATGCAAACCGTTACAGCAATGGCAATGCAGAAGGAAACAGTAATGCAATCGACAATGGAAACACTACCAAAAACACAAATGCTAAGGCTAAGAGAAACGCAAATGGTAACAAACACTCAAACAGTAATGGTAATGCAACTGGAAATGGAAACGGTTATGGTAACAGCAATGATGACGCCAACGATGATGGGTTGGCAGAATAATCTAGAGGTTAGAGGAACGAGGTGTGAGCAAGCTTGATACATCCAGCAGACCAGACCTGAGTTTGATTCTTACAACCTCCTCTTGCATACTGTGTGACTCTGAGCAAGTCACTTAACTGTCCAGTGCTCCCAGGTTGCCCCTGAAAACAAGCAATTGTGCCTAGTGGGCCTTACCCGGTTACCAATGACTAAAATAAATATAATAAAATGAACAGTAACAGAAACGGAAGTGCAAATGCAAGCGCATATGCAAATGCAAATCGTAACGAATGGTAATGGTAATGCAATTGGAAACGCTAATGCTTACAGTAACACCAATGATGACGCCAAAGGAAACAGAAATGGAAAAGCAAACGGAAGCGCATACGCAAACGCAAATGGTAATGCACACGATGATGCAAAATGAAATGCAAATAAAAACAGTGATGGAAACGCAGATGGTAACTAATGAAAATGCATGCACAAATGTAAACACAAAGGGTAATGCACATGGTGATGTAAATGGAAACGCTAACGCAAACGGTAATGGAAATGCAAGCGGAAACGCTGACTGTAACAGTAAGGGAAACGCACACCCTGTTTTTCCCCAAAAGGTGCATCCAGAAGCACAGTGAATACAAAGAATGTATGCATAATAATGGGCCTCGGAGCAGAAAATGAACTCTTGGAATACTAAATTGCTTATATCTCAGGAACCGTACGACGTAGAAAAAAAATGTAAATGTTATATTATTTATGACTTTCCTGGCTAGTTTTGCACTTAGCTCCCAAGCAGTATATATACTTAGCATGCTGCAGTGCTTAATCCTGTCCTAACCCCCTGCCTGCCCTGAAAAGATGCCTAATTTTATTTTAGCTCCCTGCCAAGTGATGAAAATCTCTGCTTCATCGCTGCTTCTCAGCTCTCACACATTGCCTGCAACAAGCTCCACTTGCCTCTGACCTTGCTGTGCTGATTGTGAGGGGTTTATAAACCCACAGAAGGTCATCCTGCCTGCTCCAGTCAGAGCAGACCTAGCAGCAGCAGGGTCAGAAGGAGTATTTAGACAGCATGGCTGATTGGACTACCACTCATGCAGTCACATGACTACCCTGACAATCAGGCTCAATCTTCATGCAAGAGGAGGAGCCTGAAGACAAAGCAGTGGTCAAAGGAGGGAGCCCAGACACACACTTACAATAGGAATGGAGAATGGAACCACTGTCAAGTATATACTCACACTCACTGCTGCCTGCCTTTGTGCTGGCAGTTGCATTGACTGGCATTCCATTGCTCCACCTGCTGGCTGGCCACAGTGATCAGTTCTCCTGCCCCCTCACCCACAATAATATTACTACTGCTGCTGCAGCATGTCTCTATCTCTCGCATTCCCTCTCACACTGTTCAATATCAGCTGCTGCCTGGACTAAGTTCAGGTCATGTGACTTTTTGGGTTTTGGCACATTGAAACCCGATTTGGAGGTTTAATTCTGATCATTGCTAAACCAGATTGACCCAAATGTTTGGCTCGACCTGATGTCTGGCCCTAACACATAGTAATTTTTCAGAAAAGTCAGAGAAACACAATGAATCCAATGGGTTTGACAGCTTTGGAAACAGTGGGGCATGTAAATACAGTGTAAGGAGGAAGCAAATCACTCATCCAAAGTCAGGATAAACACTAACAGTAGCAATAACATATTTTACAACTGTATGACCACATGCATTTTGTGTACTATTTGGTGCAGCTGCCAGACTGTGTATATTGGCAATCAGTAGGAGAGGCATGAACTGACATTTCTGAACATCTCCGAGCAGTACACCAAGAGAAATGTGACAGTGCGGTGGGGCACCACTTCAGTGTAGTGCATATGAGGGATACTACCTCCTTCAGATTTATGGTGTTTTTTGGAGCCCCTGCTATGTCTTGAGATGGTGATAGAGGCAAAAAGCTAGAACAGCTAGAATCTCAATGGATCTATGTTTTGAATACTTTAAGTCCAGTGGGTTTAAATAGTGATATCTACTTTGTTCCATTTTTATAAAATTTGCTTGCTTTAATCATTTACTGAAATTAACACCCATTTAATATCTCCTTTATACCAGCTGTTTTTTTCTGAATGTGAAAACATTTTTCTGAATGTGAAATTTTTTTTTTCAAACGTTAGTAAGAATTGATAAAATATCTTATGTTAGTACAGGTTGATAAATTAATCTTTAGAAACAGTTTAAGCAACATTAGACTATTGCTGAACCTAGTACTACTGTAACAGTGGTAACAGTGGTGTTGTTTTGATTACATGAGGGATCAATGTAATAAATCAATAGAAGATGTGGCCATTTCTCTATGGCATGGGGTCATAATGTTGCGGTCAAAACCGAGCACATCAACAATGCCGCACACAAAGCAGCGTGTGGCAAAATAACATCGGCATAACACACCGACCACCACAAACAAAGCGCACACCAGCTGTGCCTCCTATACCCCCAGACTAATTATAATCAACTCCAGGGGTTGTGGACTTTTCAGGAAAAAAAACTGGACTGGGGAAATTTTTGTTTAAAAAGCCACAGCAGAGTGGGACTTGGGGAGAACCAAACCACAGCCCCATGTTTCCAACACTGTCAGAGGTAGGTGCTTTAGCCACTCCACCACAGGAACAGCTCAATTAGGCTCTACCCTTGTAGCACCCTTCACCTTCACTACTGGCAGCCTTCAGCGACAGGGGTAGCGGTTCTTACTGTATGCTGAAAAAAACCCTGTCGCCGTAGAACCATTAGCACTTCTTACAGAGCAGTATTTAATGCGCTGTTCTCTCTGCACTATAATAACCTGGTACCTTTCTCTACCCCATCCTTAATTTATACTATTGAATAATATTTACAAAGCATTACAAAGGTGTTGAATATTGAAAACTAATAGCTGTGATTAACTAACTGGAAACTGTACATGGTGGGGGGCTGTACAATGAATATTACCTGTCTGACCCCTATTTTATGATCCCCTCAGCAGTGTGCTTAAGAGCAACTAATGTGGATCTAATTAAATTGAAGTATAAATAAATATGTACAAAATCTTTTTCCCACTTTTGGATTTTGATATGAAGGTTAGTTACCAGTGAATTTTACAGCTAAGGGGTGCCTGGACAATGGGAACACAACATTTAATATTGTAAGTATTTGATATTATTTGTCCAGATCACATTTCCCATGAGCACTAGCTTTTTACACAGACTTATTGCTAATTTTCCTCTTTCTTTCCTCCACATTCAGAAGGTTTGTGCTGAGTGCATTCTGTATGCACCAGCACAAATGGCTGATTGTGACGGAATGCAATATTCAGCCAGTTGCGCCGCACCAGTCAGTTAGCGAGACTTAGCACTGTGCAAATTAAAACCGATAAATATCAGATCTTAAACTGGGGCAAACCCCAGAGGTGGGGAGCAGCACTGAACAGCATAAAATATGACTCACATTGTGTACCTCATGCAGGCTATCATGGAGGGTTAGGATCAGGCAAATGCCCTCCATGGGCACCTGTGCAGGCCCTGGAGGCACCATGCTGCAAACAGACAAATACTGTCCATGATTCACATTCAAAGTTTTCAGTGATGAACAAATTGTGAATTGGTACAGGCTCAACAGGCCCATGCCCATGCAGCTGTGAGCTGCTGCATGACCAGCTCCAGACAAATATTCACTGCAGCCATGCAATGTCCATAGAGCAATAGTTCTCAGACTTTGTCACAGTGAGCCTCCCCAAGTCCATGGAAAGGATTTTGAGCCTCCCCCCAAAATTTAAATAATCATGGGCCTCCCCAAAGAAAAATAACACACTATACTTGACACAGTACACCATGAATAAATTGAAACCCCTGTGTGTACTTTGCTAACATTCAGTTCTTTGTCTTATACTGACTTTGAACTTTGGAAAAAGAGCTCCTGTGCTCAGCAGTGTTATCTGAATAACAAATAAATAAAATAAACAATTATTATTCAGCATATTGAACCCCCCTCCCCCAAACAGACCAGCGTACTTGCTCTGCTATTTTCATTCTTGAGCCATTGCTCCCCCTTGTTGCAGTACCTTTATGGGTCAGACTACTTTCTCTGTTTTCTCTCTATATGAAATAACCTTTCTAAATACTTTGCCTCTCCCCCTCCATCCCTGCTCCTAAGCAACTTCTCAGGGATTATGTTGCTCCTTCCTGCTATTGCTCTTAGCACTTCTATGCTCAAACTTGTATTTGGGCTGTTCTGCCATCAGTTTACAAACTGATCAATTACCACCACTCATTATTAATTTATTGTTCATATTTATTTGCACTATTGCTCATTGAATATTTCTTGATTTTTTTGCAGTTACCTTTTGAAATGTATTCACTCCCTACCTCTTCCCCAGGTACACCTGAAATGAGCCTTGGCTCATTCACCTTCCCTTGTCACCTATTAGTAAATAAATACATAAAATTCACCTACTGTTGTTATCCTCTTTCAGTGTGCTTCACCTCTTCACACAAAATATATAAAACCCAAAATTTAAATACAGTAATTTTTCAGACTTGCTTGAGCCTCCCTTGGAACAGGTTGGGGCCTCCCCAGGGAGGCTGGCCTCACCATTTGAGAACCCATTCCATAGAGCACAAGGTGACAGCAGCAGTGTGTTTCCTGCCACCATGACATTCCAGATGCCAGTCAGGGACACCAGTGGTTTTACTGTCTGTCATCTCGCGCCTGTGGAGCCAATTCCTAGATGTCCTGTTTGCCCATCCTGGGAGCTCATTGTATTCCCCACCACACCAGTAGAGCAAATAGCAACCATGCATCAGTTCTATCGAACTGTGTACCTACCAGCTATGGGTGCCATTGAATACACCCATGTTATCATCTGTGCATCCCAAGGGGATGGGGTGGAGGCCTATGTGAATAAAAAGGGCTATCACTTCATTAACTGTCAGCTGGTATGTGATGCAACAGGGTGCATCATCAATGTCCTGGAATTGTAGCCCAGCTGTATTTGCAATGCCTTCATCTGGCATAAGTCCATTCTGTGCCAGAAGTTTAAAGCAGGGCTATCACTAGTGAGCACCTCATTGTTGAGTATATACCCAAGGCTGCCCTGATAGCTGCCATTAATGTCATTAACCAATGCCCTTTCCCTACACAAGGGACTGTAAATATCACCTTCATCCTTGGCTGCTAACACCTGTCCTATGAACTGTATCCATTGAGGAGGAGAGGTACAATGCAGCACACATCACTACATGTAGTGTCATTGAGTGGGTCTTTGGCATGCACAAGATGCAGTTTAGATGCCTTGACCGTTCTGGTGGTGCCCTACAATATAGCCATCAGAAGGTCTGCACCAAATTCTTTTTCTGTTGTATATTAACATGGAATTCAACAGTTGAATATTCTTGCCAGCCCTAGAGGGAAATACTGCAGCAGGTGCTGAGCCAGCAGACCAAGGGAGGCAGAAGAAGCTTAAAAGGTGTGACCAAAGGATGGCCAGAAGGTCCAGAAAGTAGAGACTGCCTCACTGCAGACCCCATGGACCCTGACGGTGAGTTCAGATCACACAGGAGACAATAATAGCATAACAAAAAGTATTATAAAGATAACAGAAACATGTTTATAAAAGAAAAAGGTTTGGAAAACAAAGTAGTTATCCAGGCAGGGGGGAAGGAGGGCAAATAAATTAAGAGCTATCCGAGCAGGGGGAAAGGGGGAGCTAAACAAAATGGTAGCCATCCCTGAAGTGTTTGTGTGAGGTAGAGATCCAAACTAAATTAGAGGCATTCCAGTGCTGGGGGAGACCAAACAAAATTAGAGCCATCCCAGCCGGATGGAGTGGGAGTTAAAACAAAATGACAGTTATCCCAGTTGGGGCAGAGGGTAGCCAAACAAAATCAGTTATCCCAATTGGTGGGATAGGGTTGCCAAACAAGATCTCAGTCATCCCAGTTGGGGGTAGAGTGTAGCTAAACAAAATGAGAGCCATCCTGGCAAGGGTGTGGAAAGGGGGCTGCAGTGCAAAATAAACTATCTGGGGGGACATGGGTTGTGAGCAGGAAGCATGAGGTGGCAATCTGGGGTAGGACACATGTATCACAAGCACCCAATGTGCACGCAAACATATGAATTTGCCAGCAGATAAAGGCCTCATGGTCTATCAAGTCTGCTCGAGTGTGCAGTTAGCAACCCTTATACTGCAGCTATCTCTCCTTCCCCTTCCCTGACCCTCCCTCTTACCCTATCCCATCTCCATTTGAAGCAGTCCACTGTTCTACAGGATACCACTTCGGCAGGCAATGTGTTCCACCCAGATACCACTCTCTCGGTAAAAAAGTGTTGTCTCATTTCCCTTCTGAACTCCCCCCTCCAATCTGAGATCATGACCACAAGTGTCCCTACCCCCCTTAACTTGAATAGTCTATCTGTGTCTGTCTTGTTTATTCCCTTCATGTACTTGAAGGTTTCAGTCATATTCCCCCATCTCTCCTCTTCGCCAGTGAGTACATATTCAGCTCCCTCAGTCTGCTCATGTAGGGTATGTCCCCTAGTCCCTGGATCATCATTGTTGCCCTGCACTGCACCCCCTCCAGTAACTTAATGTCCCTCTTCAGGTATGGGCGTCAGTACTGCATGCAGTTCTCCAGGTGCAACCTGAGACCAACCATGAACATGGGACTGGCACATGCAAGGTAAAAAAAAATGTGTCTTGGTGGGCAGCAGGGGGGATGTCGTCCATGGGAAACAAGAAAAGGGTTTGCACACAGGTGGTGCTGAGGATGGGGTGTGATAGCGGGTCAGTCAAACCCAAATCCAAGTCACAGGAGCAAGCTGCCACTGCACTCATAGTTTCTCAAGTTCAATCCACGTTAATTCATAATGAATGAAGCTCTCATTCTTTATTCATCCAAAATCCAACGTGCAGAACAGTGAAGTACAAACAATAGTGAGGTGTTGCAGTACAAATGGCTTGATACACCAGTTGCCCTATTACTTTGACCATAGTCTTCATCAGAGGGTGAGCTACTGGTGGCTACACGGGCCTGGAGCAGCACAGTGATGGTTGGCCAGAGCGGGGGTGGCTGGGCCATGTTGGCAGGAGTCCAGCAGAAATGGCCAACTCTTAGTGTCAAAGCTAGATCAACAGATCACCCTCTCTCTGCCATGCCTCCACAAAGGTCTCTGCATTGCTGTCTGACTCCAGGTAGGACCAAGCAGGGATTGCCCTCAAGAGCAGCAGCTGTTTGGATATTCATAGCTGTTCCTCCTCCACTGAGTCCACCACCATGGACTGGGCTGCTGAGAGAAGACAGTAACATTGCTGAGTAATGCACGTACCTATGGCCTGCCCATTGCTGCTTGCAGGCCCAGAGTACTGTGTATCATCGCACTCATGCCGCCCATGCAGTGCTGTGCCTGCACATCACCAGTACTGTACACATCACATACCGCCTATCACTGGTGCTCACACAGTAGACAAAATCCATGTGGCACAGTAGGGGGATTGCCTTGCAGACATCCAAGCTACCAGGATAAAGGGATACACCATGTGGCCTACACCCATTGTGTAACCCATCCAACAGGCATACCATTACTGACAACACATGCAGCAGTGATGGCTCACATGTGTTGTGTACTGAAAGCATATACAGAATGAATGCACAGGGCTGTGGTAGGATGTGTACGTAGAACACAGTTTGGTTCAATACATCCTGTGCTTTCCCTTTGTGCTTGGCCAGTTGTGGGTCATGTCACCATGTCATGTCCCCCCTCAACACCACTGGTGAATGTTCACACACAAATGTAATGTGATGAGGCTTCTGCAGTCTCTCACATGGCTGTGTTAGTCCAACCTGCTTTTCATAGCTCCCTCTGTGATGCTCATTATTGCCATGGGCTGCATGAATCAGCCATTACTTGTTCTGCAGGGGTTAGGGGCTCTGCAGTCTTGGGGCCATGGTCTGTGACCTGAGGATCTGACTGGGCCCTGTCTAGGACCTGCTTCATACTCCTCTTGAGGTTAGTAGCCCTTTTCTTGACCTCCTCCCAATCCTGGCCCTTTTCTCTTATGACATTCACTGCCTCCATGAAGGTTTCCCATGCCTGTCATATCTCAGCTCTAGTCCCCCTTCGTCTTCAAATCAAGTCCTCCCTGGCCACATACAGTATGTGTGGGTCAGGGCCAACACCTCCTCTGAGAACCTCCTCTTCCTTTTTCTTTCCTCCTCCATCATTCTATTTGTTTGAAACGGGGAAGATGGACAGTACTGAGCATTGCACAGTATACACATAGCAGAGCACAGAGCATAGGTACCGTAGTGTATTGGCCCCAGTGTCCTGGCTGGGACACATACATGTCCCTGCATGGCAGGGTCAAACTTACAGTGAGCTGCCTGCTTATCACTGTTCTTGGTCATGTGCAGATACAGCAAAAGCACAGTCCTGATATAGCATAAACACATGGCAATGATCAACCTTGCCCCTACTGCTGGCCATTTCACAATACACTTACCTCTAGCCACCTGCAGTACCTTCAAGGAATCTGTGTGATGCACTTGCTCAATTTATATGCTCTAGATGCAAGTAGACATGCAAATGACTGAAAACATTCTAGTAATGACATGCAAGTGTGAAGTGAGGGCACATACGGAGGTATTAGCTCATTTGCATAAATTGAACATTACAGGTTTGCTCCAAATGCTATTACCTTTGTGCTAGTGATAGTGCTATGTTCAGTGGGGCACAGATGTGACATCCCATGTCATCCATGATGTCATAATGCTGCATGGGTATGTGTGCTATGATGTTATGCTACTGTTTTGTGCAGTGCAGCAAGGTTCTGTGTGTGAGCACCATGTGCACGCACATCTCAATGCCTTCCACGTTCTGCCATCCACTGGCAGCCTGGAAATGTGCATAGCACTGTGCTATTTGATATTAGCACAACACCAATGCTGAAACAAGCGGTGGTAATGTTCATTTCACTCAATAGAGCCCATGCATTCCTGACAACATCTGGAGGGGTGTGAGGGACTAGAGATAATACAGTCTATAATGATGGCAGATATATGCTTCAGGGTCAAAGGGGTATGGCGTAGAGACACCAGGTTGTTAGCCACTGAACTAGCCAACCTAGTTGGCCTGGTGATAAACAGGGAGGAGCTGCTTACCGGCTGAGGGGGATGAAGCTGCAGACAGGCCCAGGTGTGAGGTGTGTCCGTCAGTGGGAAGCACCTGGCTGCAGAATAGGCATTGACCATACAGGTGATCAATGCCACCACAGATTCAATGCACTGTTGAGGAGGGAGTCACGTTGCTTGCAGCAGCTGAGAGTGATGGTGAACAGTGGTACTGTGCCACAACCAGCTGCGTACATCCAGGTATATGTACGGTTGCTGTGGTGTGTAGTACTGTTGCAATGCTCAAAGACTGCTTTGTTACTTTCTTTAAGACTCCAGGGCAATATACCTGTGTTTACCTGTTGGGTACAGTATTCCATATGGAAATTGTGTTACTGTTGTCATATATAGCCAACGCAGGTCCATGGACCACTGTTTCTGAAGATGCCCACATTTTCCTGTAGAATAGCTGCACTTGTAACGGATCAGGGAGCCCTGCTGGTTGCCATGACATCAAGGGCGGGTGATAATACATTGACGCGTGATTCCTGGCGTGTTCCTAGGTGCTGTGTCTGGCAATATGAATATGTCATGTGCTGGGGGGTTTATGTGATAGAGGTGATTCGCTTATCTTGTGGAACACAAACCACAAAGGAAAAATTGCCCAACATCAAAAGGGCGTCCGAAATAACATCAACTGCCGCAAACAGCGACGGTCACTACCCTTCTCACGGCACAACAATACTAAATTATTTTTCATGCGGGGGGGCTATGCCCCCTGCTCCTCCTGACTAATGCATTATCAACTCCAGGGGCCTGATTCCAAAACACATGGCACAACTTGTGGTCATATGTGAGTTGCGCCATGCGGTGCTACACTGGGGACCCTGTACCATATTCCAGGACAAATAGGGTCCCCATCACCTATGCCTGTGACTTGCTGCAGTCTCAGGCTAGCGCAAAGCAACGGCGCGATTGGACCCGGTGCCAGGCAGGCACGCATTCTATTGCTCCCGAGCTTCCCACCCTGAAAAGCAATGGCAAGCACCTGGGGGCATTGGTGGGCAGGCAGGTTGGCACATGTGCTGGGGAGGCATCACCAAAAATGGACCCCAGGAGTCCCAGAAGTTCAGGGGTTGGGGGGCATGTCAGAGTGGGGGGCATGGAGAGCACATCCGTGTCATTTCCATGGTGCTGTGGGGGGCATCCATCACTGTGCCAGGACAGATGCCCCTTAGACCACCTCCTAGCTGGTCTAACCCCCACTATGCCAATAACATAGAAACATAGAATTTGATGGCAGATAAGGACCGCTTGGCCAACCCAGTCTGCCCATTTCCCTACCTAATGGATAAGCTGCAGATTCTAGTTAACCAGCAACCTACTTCTTTCTACCCCCACCCCCTAGAATTGCCTTATGACTGTCCCATGTATGCTTGAATTCCACCACTGTTTTTGACTCCACAACCTCCTCTGGAAGGCTGTTCCATGCATCCACAACACTATCTGTGAAAAAATATTTCCTTACATTACCTCTGAGCCACCCCCCCTCTATCTTCAAATTGTGCCCCCTTGTTCTTGCACACCTCTTTTTTTGAAAGATGCTACCTTCTTGGACTTTGTTGATTCCCTTCGAGATACTTGAAAGTTTCTATCATATCCCCTTCTCCCTTCTTTCCTTGAGGCTATACATATTAAGCTCCTTTAGTCTCTCTTCATATGTCTCCCAGTGCAGATCCTGCACCATTTTAGTTGCCCTCCTCTGGACAGCTTCCATCCTGTATATGTCCTTGCGGAGATTGGGTCTCCAGAACTGCACGCAGTACTCCACATGGGGTCTCACCAGTTGTCTGTACGGAGGGATGACAACTTCCTGTTTTGCACTGTGATGCCTCTCCCTATGCATCCCAGTATCTCCCCAGCCCTCCTTGCTGCCCTTTCACATTGCTTGCCCACCTTTAGGTCATCTGATATGACGACCCCCAGGTCCCTTTCCATTTTTGTTGTTGTTAGTATCTCACCCCCCATTGTGTACTCTTCCCCTGGGTTTTTGTTTCCCAGGTGCATTACCTTGCACTTCTTAGCATTGAATCTAAGCTGCCATACATTTGACCATTCCTCTAACCTCAAGTCCCTTCTCATCCTTTCCACCCCACGTTGTGCATCAACTCTGTTGCAGATCTTTGTGTCATCTGCAAAGAGACAAACTTTTCCTTCCAGTCTCTCTGCAATGTCGCTTATAAAGACATTGAAGAGGACCGGTCCTAATACTGGACCCTGTGGTACCCCACTAGTAACTCCCCTTTCTTCAGCGTGGACTCCATTTATTATTACCCTCTGTGTCCTATTCTCCAGCCAATTCTTTACCCAGGCTATCATCTTGGGACCTACTCCCAGGCTGGCTAAGTTGTATATTAATCTTTTGTGTGGGACTGTGTCAAATGCCTTACTAAAGTCTAGGTAGGCCATGTCCACAGCCCCTCCCTGATCTACTACTTTGGTCACCCAGTCAAAGAAATCTATTAGATTCATCTGGCATGACCTTCCCGCTGTGAATCAATGCTGCCTTGGGTCCTGTGCACCTCTGGCCTCTAGGTACTCGACAATTCTTTCCTTCAGAAGTGATTCCATCATTTTCCCTATCACTGAGGTTAAACTAACAGGTCTGTAGTTTCCTGCTTCTGCCCTGCTCCTACTTTTGTGAAGGGGAATCACATCTGCCCTCCTCCAGTCCTCAGGTACCACCCCATCCTCCCATGATTTACTAAAGAGGATAGTCGCTGGTGTCACTAGTTCTACCCCTAGTTCTTTTAGAATTCTGGGATGAATCCCATCAGGCCCCATTGCTTTGTCTACCTTCAGTTTTAAAAGTTCTTTCAGAACCCTTTCTTCTGTAAATGGGCTGGTATCAACTTCTGTATCCAGAGTGTTTCTATTGTTTGTTTTAGGTACCTCCCCCATTCATTTGTAAATACTGAGCAAAAATATTTGTTTAGTATCTCTGTCTTTTCACAGTCACTCTCTGCCCACCCCTTCCCCTTTATTAAGCCTCACTATCCCTCCCTTAGTCTTTCTTCGCTCCCTGATGTACCTATAAAAGGTTTTATCCCCTTTCTTAACTGAGTTAGCTATCTTTTCCTCAGTTCGGGCCTGTTCTGGAATGGCATATGTGGGTTATGGCAGCTGTCCTTCTGGAATAGGGAGCAGATGCTGCCGTAACCCACCCTTGTGCAATGCCGCAGTGGGTTGCAGGTGTAGTGGGTGGCATAACCCACATTTGGCGCAACCCGTGTACAGCATGGTGCAAGGCACCTTCTGGAATTGCAACTTGAGTTATGCCTGGTGTAAGGTGCGATTTGCGCCATGGGGTTTGATGTAAATTGCCCTGCGCCAGGCGTAACTTGTCTTGGAATCGGGCGCCAGGGATGTGGACTTAGAAGCAATAAAAAAAAACGGCAGTAAAATAATTTATCCTGCACCAGGACCTGAACTTGGGTCCTCTGGTTTCATAGGTGGTGGTTCTAGCCACTACTCCAAATGGCCAGCTTAACAGGGTAGAAGCAGGGAGCTTTGTTTTCAATAGCAGAGGTGATGATGGTGATGACCTCAGTCTGATAGTCAGCAATGGGGTCCTGTGGAAGAGAAGAGTAAAACCTGGTGTCTCCATTTCTTTTCCACATGACCCCACTGCTGACTATCAGACTGAGATCACCACCACCATCACTTCTGCTACTGAAAACAAAGAGCTCCCTGCTTCTGCTAAGAGACTCATAGTTCAGCATCCCTGGACATCCAGGTTTTATCTCCTTCTCTAAATCCACAAAACAGGTAACCCTGGTCATCCTATTGTGTTTGCCTGCTCCTGCCTCACATCCTACATCTCTGCATTTTTGGACAACCTCATGAGACTACTTGTTGAGTCCCTGCCCCCTATGTTAAAGACACTAACCATGCTCTCCAGTTATTCGACAGGTTCAGATTCAGTGGCTCTCATCAGCTCATCCTCACCATGGACATCAAATCTCTTTACACAGTGATCCTCCACGATGATGGCCTGACAGCTTTGCAGCATTTCCTGAATAAACAGGAAGACCAGCAGCCACCCACACACACCAACTCATCTGGCAGAACTTGCTCTTAAACGCAATGCTTTTTCTTTTAATATCAGTTTTTTTCAGCATGTCAGTGGAGTTGCCATGGGTACCAAGGTGGGTCCCAGCTTTGCTAATCTGTTTGTGGGTTGGGTGGAGGAACATTTTTTCTCTCATTCACAGGGACTGTGCTGAACTCTACAAACGCTACATAGATGACTGTGTGGGAGCCACCACCTGCTCCAGGGAGACCCTTCAAGTCTTCCTCGACAAGTTTACCATGGCCCATCCTTCCCTTCAATGCACTGTTTAAGTATCCTCCTCTACACTGCCTTTTCTGTATATCCAACTGTCAGTACAGAACACTGGTCTGAAGACATCAATGTATTACAAACCCACTGACTCTTACAGTTTCCTCCTCCACAGCTCCTTCCATCCTAAACATGTCAAGAATGGCCTGCCTCATACACAGTTTCTTAGACTTCACATATTATGCAGTGAAGAGGATGATTTTGCTGAGCAGGCCCAAATAATGCATAGTTTTTTTTTTTTTTATCAACAGGGGATACCTTAAAAGCACAGTAGACTGAGCACTCTCCCGGGTCAGTAACATGCCCCGTAACCTTGACCCCCGCAGGAAGGATACTATCACACAAGAACAACTGCAAATTCCACTAGTGCTTCCTTTCCATCAGAGTACACCTTCTCTTCACAGGATCATCACCAGTAACTTTCCTATTTTGCAAACTGACCCCAACATTGGTGCTTCCTTTACAGAACCACCAGTTGCTTCCTACTGCCAGGCACTCAACCTGTGGAATCTCCTGGTAAAAAGCAGCCTACCTACTCCTAACAGTTCCTCCCTACCAGGTACCAAACTTTGCAACAGAACTCGCTGCTACACCTGCAAATTTGTTTCTAGTGTGACTGAAATTCAGGTCTTACAGGTGTTTTTCACATCACCAAGGAGTTCTCATGCACCTCCACTAATGTGGTACGTTGTATTCTTTGCAGGAAGTGTGCAGCTCTTTACATCGGAGAGACTGGTAGATGCCTTGCTGACCATTTCAGAGAACATTACAGGGCAGTCAGGAATGGAGACACTGATAAACCCATTGTATCCCACTTTATCTCCATTGACCACAGTGTCAATGACCTTTCTGTTTGTGTCCTTCAGCAGGGCTTCTGGGATTCTGACCATAGAAAAAAGATGGAAACCAAGCTGATCATCCGCCTTGGCTCCCAGCAGCCCTCTGGTTTAAATGGCAGACTTATTTTCTACTGATATCTTTCAGCAACCCCTTGTTTTCCCTAAAGTCTGTTTGTAGCTGTACACATTTAATTTCTTTTTCATTTTCACCATACAGTATGTCTCCAGCTCTGTCTTCTTCCCCTACATTTGTCACCTTTCAGCCTTCTTACTAGGCCCTGTTAATTAGTCCCCACCTGGGGACTTCTCTAGCTCATTCACTCCTATTATGCTTTGTCTTTCCCATCATCACCTTTTTGTTTCACAGATTCTCTCTTAATCTTGCCACTTACCACTTCTTCTGCCTGAGCCTTTCCCTTTTTTCTTTCCCCACATATATATCCCTTGTTTTGCCTCCCCCCTACACTAACTTTGTTTTTTTCTAATTAAGATAATTCCTGAAGAAGACCTAAGGTAGAAACATAGAATTTTACCTCTGTTTTCTATTTTCAGCATGCATTTAATATAACCATTTTGTTTTGCCTGTGTTAGTCCCAGTGATGATACCAAATGGGGGAGTTGCTGTCAAAAGTGTGAGGATTCGTCATTGACCCATGCATTGAAATCCCCCCGCACTAACAGTCTGGGGGAATTCAACACCTGTTGGGCCATTAAATTAGCCAATGCCTGCAAGAAATCACTCCCATAGCCAGGGGCTGGCATATGAAAATGATCCTGCCACTAACACCGAGATCACATCAAACTACCACATATTCAAAGAACCTAAAAGTTCCCATGGGGAGGGCAGTGAGTCTCAAGGTGGATTTAAAACAGATGGTCACCCTGTTCCCTCTGTGATTCTTCCTCAGGCAATGTACCACGGATAACCAGGCAGGACAGATGCCTCCTAAACAGGTCTAGAGTCTTCACCCATCCAGGTTTCCATAATACAAACAAGGTCAGCTGAGACATCTGTGACAAAGTCATCCATCATTGCTGCTTATACCTCAGTGACCTTGCATTACATAGAACGGCCTGAAGGGGAGGAGAAGTGCTGGCCGGACAGATTACTACATGCTCATTGACATTTGGTAGGGCCCTGAGGAGGGGAACAAGAGAGGGTGGATCCTAGTCCTGATTCCTAACCCTCCCTGGACATCTCCTGATTTTCACCACTTCAATCCCCCCCCGAACATCATGCTCAGGACCTACACTGCTGGTATTGTCCCTTCTTTGGAAGATCTCCAGTCCCCTGCAGCGGCTGGGAACTTCAGCATGGAGGACTAATGAGGCTCTACCAAAAGAGCTGAGCTGCCACAGGAGTTCACCAGTGTAGATGTGCCTAACCTCTCCTGTACCTCTGCATATATTAAGCCAGTGCTAAACTAAAACATAAAACAACCAACCCCAATCCCACCAATCAATAAACAAAAACCCCAAATAAAAAAAATGCAGCTACTGAGATAACACACACAACCATTTATTTAATAAATACAAGTTAAACTCCCAAATCAGTCAAACTCCTGACAAACACAACAAACTAAACACAATGAAAGTAAAAAGGTAACGGGAGAATAAATTTATTTACCTATTTAATTTTGGTAACCGGGTAGGTCCACTGAGACCACAATGGTCCCTTTTCCAGGGGCGACCAGGAATTAATTACAGATAAGTACAGAATTTTAAAAAGTAACAGAGACAGTAGTCCACAGTATACCATACTTCATATGGTGTTCATAACATTACAACATACAACTGGTTACAACAATCGTTAATACACTTTATGCATACGTGGATATAGACACTTGCAATATAGACTAATCTAGATCAGGAAAACAAAGCTGAGATATCAGTGGTGACAAGTCCGTTATAAGCTCCAGCAGGTGAGCCTTGAGTCCCCTTTTAAATTCCTCTAATGAGTTACATTCCTGGAGAGTTAATGGAAGCGCATTCCAGAGGGGTGGGATATAGGCAGAAAACACCCTTGACCCTTGGGAGGACTTAACTTTTAGTATAATTAGGAGCTGCCTGTTTGAGGCCCTTAGTGTCCTGCTGTTATATTTCACTATTAACATCCTGGCCAGATGCAGAGGGGCACTTTCCAGTCTGAGCTTCTATGCAAGGCATAGACATGGGCTCCTGCCGTGAATCTGCTGATTCTATGGTACAGTGTTCTGACTGAGCCTGAGCATCTCTGCACTTCTAACAGAGAACAGTACATGGGAACCATCTAGAAGGGTGGGTAGTAGGGTACCTTGTGCAACCTTACACCGGGTGTCCTGTGTAAGGTAGAAACATAGACTATGACAGCAGATAAAGACCAACCAGTCCACCTAGTCTGCCCATTTCCCCTACTTGGTTTGGCAATCCCTACCCTTATCTGGACTGCCGTTCCCCTGCTCTGCTGCACAGCAGGTTGTCTTTATGCTTATCCCATGCACGTTTGAATCCCTGTACTCTTTTCACTTCCACCACCTCCACTGGTAGGCTGTTCTATGGATCCATCACTCTCTCTCTGAAAAAATACTTCCCAGCATTCTCCCTAAGCCTCCCTCCCTCCAGACTCATGTTATCTCCCCTTGTCTTTGTACACTTTCTTCTCTGAAGTATGCTCCCCTCCTGTACCCTGTTTATTCCTCTAAAGTATTTGAAAGTCTCCATCATATCTCCTCTCTCCCTTCTCTCTTCTAGTGAATAGATGTTAAGTTCCCTGAGTCTTTCCTCATAAGGCTTGTAATGCAGTGCATGTATCAATTTTGTTGCTCTTCCCTGGACTGCTTCCATTCTGTCTATGTCCTTCCTGAGGTGCGGTCTCCAGAACTGGACACAGTATTCCAGATGAGGCCACACCAGTGATCTATACAGTGGCAAGTTAAGGACTAAGGTGATATAGAAGTCTAAGCTTTTGGTTCAAGGACTTAGACAGCAGGTCAATGTGTGTATTGGAGGTAAGATCTTGATCAAGCGTGACTCCTAGGTACTTCAGTGACTCAACTACCTCAGTCCTTGACCCATTTGATAGGGTGAGTGTCAGTATGTTTGACCTGTCCTGTCCCAAATTTTGTGGGCCAAAAAGTATGGCCTTTGTTTTTCTGCATTTAGTACCAGTTTATTATTTTGTAACCATCACTCTAGCAACAGAAGGTCTCTTGTCATCAAGTCTTTCAGTAAGTCGTCAAAATCTGAGGACCTATATAGCACTGCATCATCAGCGTACAGGGTGAGCTTTGCCTCACCAAAGAACTTAGGAATGTCATTAATGAATAATGAGAATAACAGAGGCCCCAGGATTGATCCCTGGGGGACATCATCCAATATTGGAAATTTGTCAGCAATGGCACTCTGCTATCTGACTAGTTGAGACATTCCCTGGAGATAGTTGGTGAACCATTGTACTGCCAGGCTGTTGAGGTGAGTTTGTTTTAATTTCAGGAGGAGCATTTGATGATCTACCAAGTCAAATGCCTTTGTGAGGTTGATAAAGACTGCACCAGTGAGCAGACCCTTATCCAAGGTAAAATATTTGTCTGTGGTGAGGTTAACTAGGGCAGTATTTGTTCATTGGTGCCTTCTGAAATCATGCTCTTGGTCTGTGAATATATTATGTTGCTCAATGTAGTCCACTACCTGTTTGTACACAACCCTCTCTAGCACTTTGCTCAGGATGGATAGGAGCAATATTGGGTAATAATTCTTCACCTGGTCACGCAATCCTTCTTTATGGATGGGTGAGATTAGGGCCACTTTCCAGAGAGCAGGAACTGCCCCTTCGAAGTGGGATCTGTTGAATAACCATGTGACTGAGGAGGCAAAAACCGGGGCAGTAATATTTAATAGCTTGGGTTCTAATTTAAGCAATACAGTTGCCACTAGAGTGTACTTCAACATGAGGCTTATGGATTGTCACAGATGTTTGGTTCCCCACACACTGCCACTAATAGGAAGAAGATTTGTTTGTATAGTCACCAGCTAACAACAAGAGACACATCAAGATAAGATGAATGCAGAAAGTTAGTGTGATTGCTCTGCTCCACATTCACTGAACCTGAGCACTAGAAACATAGACTTTGATGGCAGATAAGGACCGCTTGGCCCACCCAGTCTGCCCATTTCCCTACCTATTGGATAAACTGCAAATCCTAGTTAGCCAACAGCCTACTTCTTCCTATCCCCACCAGAACTGCCTTATGTCTATCCCATGCATTCTTGAATTCCCCCACTGTTTTACATAGAAAACATAGAAACATAGACTTTGACAGCAGATAAGGACCACTTGGTCCACCTAGTCTGCCCATTTCCCTACCTAGAAGATAAGCTGCTGATCCTATTTAACCAACAGCCTATTTCTTCCTACCCCTCACAAAAAAATGCCTTATGTCTTTCCCATACATTCATGAATTCTCCCACAGTTTTAGACCCCACAACCTCCTCAGGGAGGCTGTTCCATGCGTCCACCACCCTCTCTGTGAAAAAATACTTCCTCACATTGCCCCTGAGCTGTCCCTCCTCTATCTTCCAATTGTGTCCCCTTGTTCTTGCGCATCTCCAGTGCCTCTCCTATTGGCTAGTTTAAATACTTGCCAATGAAGCATTTAAACCTATCACATATGATCCTGGTTCCCCTCCTGGACAGATGCAGACCATCACACCAGTATAGGCCTGCATCCCTCCAGGTGGACCCCCCAGTCCCCAATGAAGCTGAATCCCTGAGCTCTGCACCAGTTTTTTAACCACTGATTGAATCCCATGGTGTGGAGCACCCTAGCCTCACCCATGCCATAGACAGGCAGCACCTCTGAGAAGGTTACCATGTGTGCTATTTGTCTAAGGCCCCTCCCCATCTCCACAAATGCTTCTTGCACTGCTCTGATCCCTTTCTTAGCCAGGTCATGTGTCCCTAGGTGGACAATGACATCCAGCTCCCTCCTCTGTGCAGCTGCTCCTGCGATCCTAAGGATTCACTCCCTGTTCCTCCAAGCCATGGTGCCAGGCAGGCACCTTACCTCCCTCTCCCCTTCCTCCCCAGTTCTAACAATGGAGTCCCCCACCAGGAGTTGTTTTCTTCCCCTGCGGGGTCCCCTGCCACCCTCCTGTGGGTCTCCTTTGTGGAGGTTCCCAGCATCCTCCTTGGTCTCCACTGTGGGTGCCTCCATAGAGGAACCACACTTTTCCAGAATGGCATAGAAATTGTAGAGAGGTACAGCTGGAGGGATCTGCCTCTGTTCCACCACCCTCACCTTCCCTGAGCCCACTGTGGTCCAACCGCTCCTCTTTCTTGGCAACCTCTGAGGCAACAGCAGTGACCCTGGTGGTCCCTGGATGGGAGAGGAGGTCCCACATATCCTGGCCAACTCAGCCTGGAGATGACCAACCTCCTCCCTCAGCCCAGAGAGGTGCCTGCAGATGGGACAACACCACATCCTCCATAATGTCTCCCAGAAGACTGCTGCTCCACAGCCACTGCACTGCACCACTCCCATCATGTCTTATTTCTGGCCCCCTAACTGTTGTTTGGAATACTTACTCTTTCCTCTGTTTGTTTATTTTTTTTTCTCTCCCTACTTACTTACTGCCTCTGTGCCCTTTTAGCTCCTGATCTTCCTGTTTTGAGATGAGAAGTTCCTATATTTCTCAGTAGTCTCCTTACTTGCTCAGAGTCAGACCTCCAGCTGCTAGGGAGGGACGGAGAGCTACTCTTGCCCTTCTAGGATGGTCAGTCTTTGATGGCTCTGTGATCACTCACTTCCTGCTCCCAAACAGGAAGTTCCTGTTGTCAGTCAAATCCTGTGCCTATAAAAGTAGAACTGCCTTTGGGTGGAGGGGTGGAGGGAAGAGAAGGAGGGCAATATAGTCCCAGTCCCAATATAGTCCCAGTAGAGAAGTTTAGTTATACCAGCAGCTCCTTCCTCCTGGTACTCTGCCTGTTCTCTGCTGTTCACTAAATTGGAAGTGCAGTAAAAGCAGAAATGAAGGGGCATTGTACACCCTGAGGTGCGTGTCAGAGCATAGACATGCTCCCACAGTGAAAAGGCAACGGATCAAATAACTGGCTCTGACCCAATAATGGGTACATTGTGACCTGTAGGAAAACAATCAGGACTCTCACCAACCTGAACGCAAACCATGTAGTCTCAGGCCAAGAAAGATAACAGCCAGAAGGATCACAGGCACCACACAGAGCAAAGGCAGCAAGTTCAGGCATTACAAAATCCAACAAATGAAACAGCATTTGGAACAAGAAGTACTTCCCTGAGTCACAGTCCAGGACCCTCAGGAACTCCACTCAGGGCTGAATATCACTCCTGCCTCCAGGCTGAAAATGTGGCCCTTCCTCTGGGTCAACCACAACATGCAGCCACCATAGATAGAGCAGGTAGACTGGGGGGAGTCTTTTAAATGAAGCTGTGCCTGTTAGTAGCCACATTTTCTTTCCCTATAATACAAAGAATTTAAAGTTCCTTTAATAGAGCCCTATTTGGCAGCCAATCCCTTTACCACTTGCTAATTTTGGCTCCAACACAAGGAAGTGAAACACTAGCCAGAAGTACAGTCAAAGACCAGTTGGAGCAAAGATGCAAATTTAAACCTGCCAGCACAAAATATACCCTTTACATCAGCTGGCAGGGAAAGCAAGATTACCAGTTCCAAGCAAGCTGTAAGATCAATGACATTGGCACACGTCTGCACATTGAGGAAGCTGGAAGTTGGAGTACCAAAATCATGAAGGTACACTTGCTCTAGGTGGCAACTGAAGTAAACTAAGCTACAAATTGAAATCTATTTTGACACACTGCCTGTCTCATTGAGAAGCCCTACACTACCTATGAATATCTAAACACTTGCCTAAACTAATCCTTTAATGAAATCCTCAGAAAAAGGTCTTCCATGTGCTAAAAGCACACTATAAAAATGAAAACTTCAGGAGCTCACATTGAGCTACCCAATAGCATGACCAGGCTGGCGACCATCACTGTAAAAGACCCCTTCACTTAGATCTTGTCACCCTATCTAAGAGGCATAGGCCAGGAAACATAAGCAAACTAGGATAAGTTGTAAAATCTGCAAGTAGTGTTTTATTAGTATTAGTAACAAAATAAAAAATAAAATTGTGCAGGATAGCTCTTCATACAGGCAGTTCGGACAAATAGAAATCCTTCATCTGAGAGTTTCTTTAAAATCTCCAGTTCTCTCTCTTTAAACAAAACATTGATCTCCATTTTATAAGATATTTTTTCTCTTGCAATTAAATTCTGCATCCTGTTCTTGTAAATTTTAACACCTGTGTACCACAAAGTGTAATATGTCTTTGTCAGTTTCTTTCATGTAAGTAGCCTGAAGAGTACAGTAGTCTTCTTAACATGTGCAACCATTAAAGGAAAACACTCATTATTGAAGATAGTCTATCCTCCTCCCTTATCCCCGATTAGTCTTTTAAAGGATAAATGACATTTTATTATGAACTGGGAATTTACTTTTGTTAACTTTGTACTCCTGGTGATCTCCCAATATGGTGCGACCTGGGCACTGGCATTTGCTATCACAATGTGGCGCCACACTACTCACTCACATTGAAAGGCATGCATATGAGCAGTGCAGTGCGGCACTGTGATAGGAAATTCTGGCGCCTGGGTCATGCCAGTGTAACCCCACTACAAACAACAGTTCCTATAATGTCTTCCTGGGCTTGCCTAATGCCCTCTGTCAGAATGGTGTTCTGTGTCTAGCCATTTAAAATTGCCTACATGAGAGTGCTATAGTAAGCCTCCATGCCTGTTTCTTTAAGAGAACCATTGTGCTCTGTGTGAAAATTAGTCTGGGCTGGGTCCGAGTAATTAAGGCTCATGACCAGCCAGACAGTCTGTAATTCTGTTCCATTCTGCAGTCACTATTAGCGAAGAGGGAGCTCTGTTAGGAGAAGCACTTATTTGCTGTTTACCTGTTATAATAATAATACTGTAGGAGTCTGTCTAAGCTGCTTCCATTTGCAGCATGGACACTTGGATTAGAGTCACCATCTTGGTTCTGGACTGCCAGTGTTGGACCAATCAGAACCTCAGGGGACCTAAAATGGAGACTGTCCCCAAGGGTCTTATGGGATTGAAATTCTGTTGGAATTGTAGTTTTTATGGTTTGGTGCCTAAATGAACCTGGAGGGGGAGCCCTTTCTGTGACAGACAGTTCCATCAGCCAACTGAACCTTTTGGATCACTGGGAAAGCCTAGAGCTGCCTGCAGCAGTGTCAGTCAAGAGCTAGAGTTTGGAGAGTGAACAGCTCGAGTTATTGAGCAGCTGCTCCTGTGTAGAAATGCAGGAGAACTGGCGAGAAGGCTCTGCTGCCCTGTCTGCCACATCTTCCAGTGTGAAGAACTTCTGTGTGTATGAAAGTTGGACTTTATCCAATTTCCTGTTTGAGACCAGAAACCTGAAGAGGAAAGTGTATTACAGCTACCTGTAAGTGAACCGAAGACTTGCTCCAGAAGCGATTGGCCTGTCAGGTACTGAAGTGAGCCTCAGATCGAAAGGTTTGCGCAGAGATCCTGTCTTACTGCCAACAGACTTTCATTTGAACTGTGGCCAAATATTCAGAGTGCATATAAGTGTGCTGAAAGTGTTGTGTGAGTCGAGATTTGGTTCCCCACACTGAGTTCTGCTACGCCAGCTGGAAGCTATTCCAGCATGTTTCACGGACTTCAACCAAACAGCTTGCTCTGCCTGGGCCCTGCCATATCGGCCTAGGCTGCCATTCCGGAATCGGAGACATTTCTGGTGAAAGACCCGCTCGGGGATTTGGCCCCCTGCTCAACACCACCGAACAGGTAGCGAACACCATAGTGAGTCGTGTAGGTCCTGCTTCCCTTGGCAATCCAGTACAACATCCATAGATCTTCATTTCATCAGTTCTGCATCCTGGTCTGGGTAGCGTGAGTACAAAACAGGGTAGCTCCCTGCAACAAAGCTGCAATAATTTGTGTGTTCATCTGATTTTCTTGTTCTGGGTTTATTTGCAACGGACAGAGCCATCTGGCTCCGGATTACAAATATTTGGACTGAGTGAATGTTAACTGTGTTTTTCCTTCCAAAGGGCCCCAACAACAGCTGCAATACCAGCCTACCCCGGGCAACACTTCAGACTAGCCTGTTTTCCAACTGGGTACCCAGGGTTGCGGGACTTGGTCAGAGTGACTTATTGTGCGTGCTTTACCAACCTGAATATAATCAGATTTGCCAATCAGTGCTACATTTATGCCCCACCCTCATTCACATCCCCCTGAATAAATCAGATTGTGGTTGTTCACGTTAACCTGGCTAGTGTGTACCTTCTTAGTGGGGATATTGTACTGCCTTTGAATTGTTGCATCACTGGTCTTGTTTTCCAGGGGGTCTCCAGGGCAATTGCAGCTGATCCAGCCCTGGTGGTAAGTGTAAGAGGTATGAGCATATCATTACTGTCATATGGTGTATGTGATTGTCTTATTGCTGAACTGTCTAGGCCACTAGAAAGGTTGGTGGGTGGTTATAGCATCCCAGAGGGCTATACCAGCAGCAGTTATGCTACCCCAAAACCATTCCTCCAGGTGGAGGCACCTGTTCACTGAGCTCAGGCCCCTCAACCTGTGCATAGTCATGCGGGCAGGGGTAGTAGCCCATAAGATAGTGCTACTTAGGGGTTACGCCATATTGGAGATTGAGAAGAGTACAAAGTTAACAAAAGCTCTCAATGAATAAAACATTTCATTTATCCTTGAAAAGCCTAAATGAGGGGTAAGGGTGTTGGGTGGAATTTCTATGATAATGAGTGTTTTCCTTTAAGACATCCTGTCCCAGGGCTGATTTTCTGCTGCTAATTCTACAAACAAGCTTGTGGAGGTCAAAATGCAACTCAAGGTAACCCTCTGTTTTCCAGATAAATCCAAATAGCTGTCTGTAATAATTTTAACAATATAACTGTATACATTTGCAAACCAAGGGATATCAGTGTCACATAAAGATTCAGGTATATATTTTTAACCACAGAGAAGCAAGGGAAGAAAGAATAAAAACAGCAAGTGAAGGAAGAGAGAAAACAGGAAGGACAATGCAAGACTGTTGAAATAATAAAGTGTTGCTGGACACCAGTTCAAATATTCAAATGTTCAAATGTACTGCATCACAACAAATTCTGGTGATGTTGCTGTTCAATGAGGAGGTGAATGAGTGGAGCTGCCCTGATCCCCAAGTTAAAAGTTTTTAAGTTTACCTAACATCACGGCAAATTGTCTCTCTCAAGCCATTCTCGATAATATAACAATGGCTATCAGGCAAAACTTAATAAATTTTCTGATGGAGAATGCTAAATTGAAGCAAACTGCTCAAGTGAAATGGGCCCAAAGCTGTAGCCAATCCTCCTCCTCCTCCTCCCACAAAGCAGACTCTCTGGACTGGTATACAGGGAGTGAAGAAAGAGGATGACAAGAGGCCTTCACTATTACCTCTTGCAAATTATATCATGAGTTACATTGGCATACTTTAGACAGGATTCAGAGGGAGGTAGCTGACAGTAAGAAAAGTATTCGGTAGCAAGAGAAAAGAACCACAGAGCCTGAAAAACAAGTAATAGGGCTCATAAGGACCGTTAGCCTCCATAATGGTGCTATTCTCCAGTTACATGATCAGGAACTCTGGTTGCAGCAAAAAACTGAAGACTTGGAAAATAGTTCATAGAGGATTAACTTTTTTGAAATTCAACATCTTTATTGATTTTATATCATACACGAACACAAACAACATACTCACGCCTATAATATCTAAATATTACATGAACCCAATCTATCTTCGGATAAATTATAACATTTGTAATAAATCCTTTAAGCCATTCCCACCACTCCACCCACTCCCTCCCCACCCTCATCCCACCCTCCCTGGAGTGTGCCAGCTAAACCCGACATTACAGGAAGGTAATAGGAAACAATAAACCAATTAATTGTAGAATGCCAATAAAATAAAAACCAACAAAAAACATACAGAGACATATAGGAGATGATTGTTAATGCAAGTATAAAGCATATAGTTTACCCCATTTTTTATTGAATGTGTCCATGTTGTTACGGGAGCTAGTTACCAGTCTTTCAGTATTGAAACAAGCTGCTAAATCTTTCAACCATTCAGCGTATGTTATGGCCAGTTGATCCATCCAGTGCTTAAGTACCAATTTCTTAACTACTATTGAGATTAATGCCATATGGAATCTGCACTCCTGGATCCCAATACTGGAAAACATTCCTAAGATACATATCTCTATGGTAAACAATTCCTCCAATCCTAATAATGGATCTAGTTTGGATTGAATTGTGTGCCATAAAGGGGCCACCTTTTCACAGTGCCAAAATATATGTATCAGGTTCCCTTCAAATTTACCACACCTAGTACACGTGGAAATTTAGCTAATTTAACTGGCATATAATACAGGTTATTTAAGATGTGATACTGAGTGAGTCTGAGCCTGTCTTGAGTATGGTATCTATGCATATCTTTCCAAATTTGGCTCTATACAGGGGTAGTGTCCGGCAGAAGAGCAGCCCATATTTTGGATCCTGGAAGGAGTTTGGAAATTTAAGGCTCAATAGGTAGGAATACATTGTAGAAATTCCGTGGGGTTTGTTTGCATAATCCTGCATTTGATCTAGAAAACGTCTGACCTGAGACTCCCTAAAAGTAGTACCAAAGATAGAGACAATGAGATGCTTCAACTGGAATATTTTGAAAATATACTTCTGAGGTATCTTAAATCTAGCTATTATTTCAACGGAAGAAAGAAGAACATCTTGAGAAAACAGGTTTTCTACTAGGACGCCTTGTAAATGAGGAAGCCATTCTGAAGAAATCAGTGATCCCCCTATTTTAATGTTAGGATTTAAAATAAGGTATTGCGTGGTATCTCTCTTAGGGGACATTTTGAAGAAATTCCAGCATTGGGTTAGGACTTTAAGCGAGGTACCAATAACCAAGTTTTGTATTGGGATCGGTAGTGCCGAGTTAGTAAGGAAGAAGATCATAGGTGAGTTGAGGTTATGCGAGTCCAGTAACCGTCTTTCAAGCTGGAGCCAAATAGGAGGGTGGTCATTGTCTCTGACCAAAAACCATCTCCCCAATTTGGACAGGTGACTAGCCCAGTAATACAAAATAAAATTGGGGAGACGGAGTCCTCCCAACTCTTTGGGAAGACTGAGCTTAATGAAGGAGCTTCTAGGATGTCTGCCTTGCCAAATAAATTTGGAAAGGACGGAGTGGAATTGCTGGAAGTAGGATAGTGGGAGCCAAAGATTCAATAAGTTTAAAGGATAGAAGAAGTGGGGTAGGACATTCATTTTGATAATACTAATCTGACCCCATAAAGAAAGGGGAAGTTTTGCCCATCTTTGGAGATCCTGTTGGATATTCACCACTAAGACATCAAGATTAAGTTTCTTGAAAGACTCAGGATCTTTAGTAAGATTTATTCCTAGATATTTAATTGAATGTGAGGACCATTTCATCCCTAATTGAGTGAAATTAGCTTTGTGGGTGAGAACATTTAAGGGAAATATTACTGTTTTTGATAGGTTCAACTTGTAATTGGACAGAAGTCCATACTGTGTAATAATTTGTAAGGCGTATGCTAAAGAAGTATCAGGATGTGCCAGATGAAGAAGAATGTCATCAGCATACACTGAGAGAGTCAGGGACTGCTGAAGCACTGAGTAACCTTGAACATGAGGAGAGCATTTGATACTGAGAAGGAGAGGTTCCAGGTATAAGTTAAATAGAAAGGGAGATAAGGGGAAGCCTTGCCTGGTGCCTGTAAACAGAGAGAAATGAGAAGAGAAAACCCCATTGCAATAAATTTTTGCTGAAGGAGCCTTGTACACCATCTGGATCCACCGGATAAAGGATGTGGGGAAACCCATTTTCGTAAGTGTTGCCCAAAGAAAATCCCAGTTGACTCTGTCAAAGGCCTTTTCGGCGTCTAACGAGATTAGGGCCATGGGAATCTGAGAGGTTTGGGCTGTGCTGAAAATATGTGAGAAAGTTCTGAGATGGTCAGCTGAAGAGCGGCCTTGCACAAAACCGACTTGTTCGGGGCTCAGCAAGTGGGACCATATCCTTTTAATCCTAAGACATAGGATTTTTGTTAATATTTTGATACTGCAATTTAAAAGGAAAATTGGTCGGTAACTGGCAGGTTCCCTATGTGGTTTATCGGGTTTAAGAAGTAGAACTATCGTGGCTTCTAGCAATGTGGGATCCAAAGTATCAGCTGTGAACATATACTCATATAGATTTAGAAGAAGGGGGGCTAATTCTTTACAAAAGATTTTATAAAAATTGGAGGGAAAGCCGTCAGGACAAGGTGACTTATCCAGTGCTAACCCCTTAATTGCCTCTTCTACTTCCTTTAATGTGATTGGGGAAGACAGAGCAGAACAGTGATGGGCTTGTAGGCAGGGAAGATTGAGGCCTTCCAAGTAACTTTCAATACTTGAGAGGAACATTTGCTATAAAGTGTACTATAAAAGGTTTCAAAAACCTGGGTGATATCCCGTGGTGAGATTTTAATGGTGCCATCTAACGCTTGCAAGGAAGGGATTAGCCTCGAGCTTTCCATTTTCCGTAAGTGAAGGGCCAGCATTCTACCAGCTTTCTCCCCTTGGTCAATGTATTTAGCTTTAGTTTTTAAGATGGCATACTCTGCTTTTTCCTTTAATAAGTCTGCATATTCATTACTTAGTGTTAACAGGGTTTCAAGGGAATTTGGAGGAGAGGATGAAGATAGAGAACTTTCGGCTTCTCTTATTTGGGTTAACAGGGAAATTGCTCTTGCTTCTCTTTGTTTTTCCTCTTGGAACCTAATTTAATAAATTCCCCCTGAAGATAACATTTGAGGGAGCACCATATTAAGTCCTCCCTTGGTGTAGAACCTTTATTAATATCCATGAAGGTGGAAATTAGCGTTTTAATATGGGAAACTGTTTGTTCTTCTTTGAGAAGTTGTGTATTTAGTCTCCAAGTAGTGTCCCTTTGGAGGTCCGGATCAGGGGAGGTCATCAGCCATGCGACCGAATGGTCTGATAAAACAATTGGTTCAATTCCTGTCTGGCAAAGACCAGATAGAAGGGAGGTACTGATTAAAATATAATCTAATCTAGACTAAGACTGGTGGACATGAGAATAGAAAGAAAAGACCTGATGAGAAGGATTGAGAAGGCGCCAGGGATTACACAAACCCAGAAGCTCCATGAAGTCTGCTAAGGCCTTTTGTTGGGGGGTGGGATAGAGGTTTTAATGGCAGGTATGTTCTGTCCAGATCTTGAGATGGTGGAATGTTCCAATCGCCTCTCAGAATTAACGAAGAGGGCAAAAATCCACCTATCCTATCAGCTAAGCCCATGAGGAACTCTGCGTCTCCCCCTACTGGTCCGTAAATGGAACCTAGCACTACTGTGGTATTATTAAAAGAACCTTTAACTAATACAAACCTACCTTCTGGGTCTATTAGACTCTCTTCTGCCAGGAACGATATGTGACTTTTTATCAAAATTGCCACCCCCCTGCTCGATGCTGACTCGCTTGCAGCAAACACTTGGGAAAAGCCTTATCGGCGTAACCCATTTATTTCAGTGACCAGTAGGTGGGTTTCTTGCAGCAAAAGGATATCTATATTTAATAAAGCACAATTTTTAAAAACCTGATATCTCTTCGTTATGTCTCTGACACCTCTGACATTCCATGTGGCAATTTTAAGTGGTGTGGTAGCCATTGTCAACATTTAAAAAGCAAAGGCATTCATAGGTAGCTAACTGAAAGATACATTCTGAAAGGCACACTCCAATCCCACCACCCTCCCATCTCGTCCCCTGAAAACGTAATCTAGTAATACAACACCGTCTTCCCCAAATAACACCATCAGACTTATCCATTACTGAAAACGTGACTGACATCAGCAGTCTATCTTTAACTTCAGTAGCCTTTGTCAGCAGGAAAGACTTCTGAACAGTAAAGTCCCCCTCCCCCAAACCCCCCCCCCAACTATGTACAAAAGGTCCCCAAGTAACTATGAAGACTAACCATAACCCCCTTATAAGGGATTCTGAGGACTGATCCTTATTGGCACATAGAGAATTAACTTAACAATGCATGGCATGACTGAATGGGGGAATATGGTGCATTTTATAAAAAACTAAAGGAAACTGTGTGCACTGTCAGGTAACAGGGTGCAGAGTGGGGTAACAAGCCTCAAATTTTCAGTACAAACCAAGAAAAAACTGCACTCCACTGCAAAAAATTACCACAAGAATGCTGGATATACAATTTACAAAATATTTAATTAAATTTCAGCACTAGTACATCACCATAGTGAGTATTAACAGTGTTTCTATAGTCACAGTGAATGACAGGGGGTCTAATGAAGACCGATTAGTTGGTTGAAGCGCAGGGGAGTGTTTTTTCAGACACAGGAGAGCGGTTATCATTCACTGTGACTAAAGAAATGCTGTTAATACTCGCTATGGTGATGTACTAGCACTGAAATTTAATTAAATAAGTTTTTAATTGTATATCCAGCATTCTTGTGGTCATTTTTTGCAGTGGAGTGCAGAGTTTTTTTCTTGGTTTGTGGTGCATTTTATAGACAGCTTTATTCGGGAAATTTTAAACTTAGAAGCAGACTTCCCTCTCAATATTATAAGGGCTCATAGATCAATGATCTCCCCTTTCTCCTATCTGTAAGTAAGGCTTAGTTTAGTGATTGTGGCATTCCTGGATTATCGGAGAAAGGAGACAGTTTTAAGTAAGGCTTGGGAGAAAAAGAAGCTCTGTTTGGGGACCAGAAACTTTTTTAGCAAGATTATGCTTCTTCTACAATGGAACTGAGGAAACACTTATTCCCAGTAGTCTGGACACTGTGAGCTAAAGGTCTCAAGGCTGGAGTCAATTATCCCTCTAAATTGCAGATAACCTTGGATGCCAGCACAAAAGTTTTTGAGACCCTGTTACAGGCCAGATCCTACATCACTAAGCTGGGGATATTTCTAGGAGGCCTTCTCAACACCCAAAGCAATGATGGTGGAACCCATCAGGCGGGAAGGCAAAATGTGGTGGAATGATGAGCATGTCCCCAGGGCACAGTCCTTGGACAAAGATGGTGACTGCCCATAAGCAGAAATGGGCCTCAGCTTTTTTCCCAGCCACATCTGACTCAGAGCACCACGACTATGGGCAGTCAGCTCTGACTGACAGTTCAGGTACTTCAGGGTAACAACCTAAATAGAACCGCTGATGGGACAGTCTGTTTTTTGGAGAGGCTTTCATGTTTGGTGTTTGTTTATCCCAAGTAAGGTGACAACAAACATAGATAGTGACTCTGGCTTGGGTATTTGATTCTTCTACCTGAGAACCTTTGGGGGAGGAAGATTTCTTCTTCCTATTTAAAGGGATAAGGCTAAAAACTGCGCTGGTTGGAACTTGTTTACAATTGGACTGTGTTATGTCCTTGGTTTCAGCCTATACACTTTGTGAGGGGACAGTTTCTTGAGTTCCAAATCTGTATTTTCTTTGCTAATGGGTAGGGCACTTATGGCTGTATGGATCTTGGAAGGTTGAGTGTCACTACATACTGTACACAGTAATCTGGGATTTAGCCCTATACATGACTTGGGGGGAGGGGTGTTATTTCTTTCCCTACGTGATTGGCTAGCACTCAATGCTGTTCAAGGCACAACCAAATGGTGGGAGAGTACAGACTATTTTGGATTTTGGTTGTACAGCTTGTTGTCAAGTTTAAAACACCAGGCAACAAGACTAAGTGTCACTGATGCAAGGCACAATGGGGAGGTGCCAGATTGACCAATATATAGTTCAGAATATTTCAGGCTTTGCCAATATGGAACACGGTTTATTGTTTCAAATTGTTGTTATAAGGGTTGCCATATACATGCTTTCAACACCTTGATTTAGGGCTCCAAATAGGATTGTAGGATTAAGTATCCCAAGGGGTGATATGGGATGGAACAGAGTCCTGGGGGGGGGGCTGTACAGATTATTACACCCTATGCACCAGATGGCCGATTTAAATATTATTACCTATGATGTCAGGGACCAACATAGCCCCATAAAACAGGATCAGGTTTTACAAGAAATAGGGAAAACAGGTGCCTTAGTGAGTATGTACAGGACACCGATCTTACTCGTGGAGAACATGGAAAACTGAAACATAAATGGGTAGGGAAGGTTTATGCAGCTTCCTGGGATGCCCACCCCTACAGGTGGGGTACTGCAATACTCCTCAGAAAAAAAACAGCCCTATCTAGATTGACATCATATATTTGGGCTCCCAGGGCCATTTTGTCTGGCTACAAGTGACATATAGGGAGACTAGGTGTGTTTTCTTGAACCTTTATGTCTCCAATAAGGATTCTGATAATATGATGTTCCTGAAAAAACTCTTCCGAGATATGGTTCTTGACCCAAATTTATTATATATAATCAGCCATGATTTTAATATGATTATTTCAGGCAGAAGGGATAAAAGAGGAGGGACCATGCAGGGGGCTCCAATGTCAGGAAAATTATTGGCCAGACTGGAAGTGGAATTGGGCTTGATGGAAATATGGCATTTTTTGGATGGGACATCACAGGATTTTACCCATTTTTCTGACTGGCATTAATGTTATTCCTCTGTAGATATGTTTTGTGTGGTAACGGAGTGAGTTCATGCAGTAGATAATGTATAATACTGCCCTGGATAGGCTCCAATCATGCCCCGGCCAAGCCAACCTTGCAGCTTTCACCCTCCGTGCATAAATCTAATTGCTACCTGAATATAGGATGCCTGAGTTCCCCTGCATTTCATGACCTTATGGAGTATACTATCTGGGATTACTTACAGCATAATCCTGTAGGGGCAGCCTCAAATTTGGTGCTAAGGGATGTGCTAAAAGTGGTTCTCAGGGGGGCAATTATATTTTACTCATCCCAACAAAAGAAACAGAGGATGGTGAAACAATGGGAACTAAAGTTGCAATTATGGGAGCTAGAATCTCAGTACAAAATAACACTGAATGTTCAATTAAAAGAACAGCTAGAAAGGAAGCACTGGGAGCTTACTGTCATGCTTACTACTCAAATAGAGGTTAGCTTCCATAGAATTTAACAGATATATTATGAAGGGGGCAATAGGGCAGGAACACTTTTAGCATATACCCTTAGAAAACAGCACAGTAATATGGCAGCATTGCAGCTGCATACCCCAAAGGTAATGGGCCAGGCGACAGGTAGCTCCAGGGATATAGTAGAAATGTTTGCATGATATTACAGTTATATCACCAGGAGCATATAGAATCCTTTGACACTTAGGTGGCAGAATTTGTTGAGAGTTTGGCTCTCCCACAGCTGATGGAATTATCAGCCTCCTCGTTGGTGAGTGAGATGGGGAACATGAGAGTCTACGTAAGATACAACAACTCAAAATGGGTAAAGCACCAGGCCTGGATTGCCTGCCAGCTGAATTTTATAAAACATTTGCATCACAGCTAGTCCCCCTACTGCATCAGGTATGCAAGGAGATCCAAGTAGAGGGAACATTACAGACTCTTGTCACGAGGCATAAACATCGGTTTTGCCAAAACCGGGGAAGGATACCACTGACTCTAGTTCCTACAGGCCAGTGCCCCTGCTTAATACAGATAAAAAAATGTTCACAGGGATTCTGGAAGTCAATTCAAAAAGGTTATTCCATCAGTTATACATCACGACCAGACAGGTTTTATTAATGGTAGATATTTCCAGGACAATTAGTAGACTGTTAACTATTTTGAAGACCCAGAGGGGACAGGGGAAATTCAAAATAGCTATCTCCATGGATGCTGAAAAAGCTTTTGATATGGTGAATGTGACTTTTTTTACAAAAAACATGGAGTTAATGAAATTTGGCCCTAAATTGTTAGCAATCGTAAAAGACTTACATTCCAACCCATAAGCTTTGGTGCAGGTTAATGGGATTATTCTGCATTTTTTCCTCTTACCAGAGGGACTTGACAGGAATGCCCCCTGTCCCCTTTCCAATTTGCCCTCGGTTTAGAGTCATTGGCGGTGGCCATCCATCAAGATATTGGGGTTGCTGGTATTACAGTGGGGGGCATAGAACAAAAAAATTCATTGTATGCAGACGATTCTGTTTTTTCCTGAGCAAGCTGAAATGGTAATTTCCTCAGCTGGTATCCCACTTATGAAAATTTGGCCTTGTTTCAGGCTACAAAATTAATTTCTCAAAATCAGAGACTCTTATAGTGGCTAGTAGTGGCTCCAGGGAGTTTAGGGCATAATTTCCATTCAGCTAGGTGACACAGAACCACATTAGGTATTTGGGAATGCAGGTCACACCACAATTAAATAAATTGTTCTTTCTTAATTATGAGGAATTGTGGAAGGGGGTGAGTGCCAGTCTGAACAGATGGACATTGTTACCCCTATTCCTGCTAGGCAGATTATTTATATGGTAAAAATTAATATTTTACCTTGGTTTTTATTAACCTTATTGATTACAATGGTAGCACTCATGTAGAGTGCATATTATTGAACCCTACAATGAGAGCGACTCAATAATATAGCTCTCACTGACAGCGAGTGGTGAATTATAATTATATCCTGTACAGCAAGGCTAGCAAGGTACTATCCTCACTAGTACAGGATATAGGACCCTGTGTGCCAAGTTGTTGCCAAGCTGGCCACATAGCATTGTGGTATACACTACCGCTTGTGATACCAGCAGACCCGGGTTTAGGTCTTGCTTCAGATGGAATAATTAAAAAAACAATAATTTGCCCTTTGGTCCACACCCTTGGAGTTGATTATTTTAGTTTGGGGGTATGGGGCACCCCACTGAAAGGCACAGGGGTGCAGCCGCCCCAAAGCTTTTCATATGTGAATAGTGTAAGTATTGTAGCGACCATCACTGTTTGCGACAGTCACTACAATATCAGGCGTTCTTGTGAACACGGGCTGTTTTGTGGTTGCTTTATGTGATGGGTGGTCTTTCAGACTCATCTTTATCATATAAAACCGATCACAATTTCAAACAGTTCTGGAATGAGGTTCACTGCCAGCTACAGAAGTTTGTTTAGGACAATAAGCATCCCAGAGTCACTCAAACAATTTTGCAATTACCCTGAGATGGGGTTGGGGGCTTGCTGTCCCAGATCTAAGGAAATATTATTTAGCAGCCTAGATGTCAATGGTTTACACCTGGGCTAAGCAGAGAAAAACTTCTCACTGGTATGAAATGGAAACTTTTGCAGTGAAACAACAGTCCCTGTTTATGTTAGCCTTAATGTCTGGAACCTCTGACCTGAAAATAGTCATTAGAAATAGGAGGGTCAAACATAGTCTGGGCAGTGTTGCAGATAATCCACAAATTTACACACTCTCCCAGGCCCCGGCTCATTATCATTAATTTGATATGAGGATGACTTTTTACCACCCAGGCTGGATGGAGCATATGCCAGGTGTGAGAGGCAGGGGATTACCAGGTTTACACGGTTCTAGAACAGGACATCTGTATTCCATTCATTAGGACAAAGAATACATTTGACTTGCATAATACTGAATTCCTGCAGTACATACAAATCAGGCAATTTATTAACACCCCGGGAAATAAAGAAAAACTAGGCTGGCCCTTGACAGGGTGGAAGGAATTACTTTATGGGGTAGTTACAATAGCAGGACCTCAAAAGTTCATTTCAGGTATCTATAAATTATTACAGAAAGAATAAGGGACGATCATAACTTCTGTAAAAGCAGCATGGGAAAAGGAAACAGGAGAGGCCTTTAGTGACTCCGACTGGGACAAGAGATTGCAGAATGAGTGGAGAGTCACTTCAGCCCCCTCATGGAGGGAATTTTATTGCAAAGTATTAGATTCTTTTGGACCTCAACAGTAACCAAACATTACCAGGCTGCAGACTCAGCACAGTGTTGGTGGCTATGTGGAGGCATAGGCAGTCAGTAGTATATTTTTTGGCTGTGCTGAAAACTTCAAACATTCTGGGCAATGGTCCAGGCTGTGACTCACCAAATCATGGTGATGCTGGTTCCATTACATATTTCTGACTGGATACTGGGATTCCCCATGGTCATAAATTTAAAGGTTAACCAGAGAAAAGCGCTATTAATTTGCATAGTAACAACATTAAAATGCATTACCATTCACTGTCTTACGGATATGATTCCCACCTGAGAGGAATCATTAGGTAGATTAACCAATGTTCATGATATGGAACTGTTGACAGCAAAACTACATTTGAATGAAGAAAAACATTTAAAGAGGTGGTGTGGATAAGCACAGTTGTTAATGGTAGAAAAAAATAGAATTTGCCAAAGGGGAAGATGATGTTGATGGGGGAAGTAGGTAGGACCACTTCATTCTCATATAGCACACTTACCTCTGGAAGAATTTTATAATGAATAAGATAACTGGCTTGAACTGAGTCTTTATTTTTATTTATTTATTTAAAATTGGTGACCGGGAAAGGCACACTGAGCCGAGGCTCATTTCCAGGTGCGACCCGGGTACAAGTAGTACAAGGTGGGAGACAGAGAAATGCAAACAAATATCAAGTAACAGATGTATAATACAGTGTATTGCATTACATAGAGTTAGGCTGTGAGGTTACACTTTTTGTTTGAACAGCCGAGTGGAAAAAAGTCATCTCATTACATTTCTAGACTGTTTTACCGTGAATTACAAGTGCGTGTCTTGACATATTTACAGTAGTGGTTTATCATATTAGAACCATTATATTGGAAGGTGCTGAATAAAAGAAACATGAGACATTGTAAAGGCAGCCACAAACTTTATTGTTTGTTGTTATTAAGTTCCTAATGTGTTCGGAATCCACGATTTTGAATCATGAGTCACTGCAGAACTTCAAACATACATACTTGTATGAAAGGGTGGATAATGTCCTGAACAAGGATAGTGCCTCACTTGTCTTGTTTTGTATGCAACATGATATCTGAATAAAGATGAGTTTCAAATTGTCACAGAGGGTGGGAAACAAAAAGATTTAAAATACAATGCTGTGTGATATTTATTAATAAAGAACTTATTTATAGAAAGGAAGAAAATAAACCAGAAAATAAGAAAACCAAAATAATAACCTTAAAGTCAGGTAAAAATATTCTGCAATATAATCGACCACTTGTCCCTTCAGTGGTTTCTTGCTTTTTAACTTATTCAATACAGTCTTGGATTTGTAGAAATGCTATGAACTCTCGATACCTCTGTATCTACTCACTCTCAGTTGACCTCTCCTTGTCACTTCCCAGGCTCAACTGCCTGATGTCCAGGAGAGGGGGATATTTATATCCCTGGATCATGGTCACATGACCCAGACCCTTAACATGAAAAGTATGTTTCTTACTCCAAGGTAATGATTTAGGACATTTAAAAGTGTCCTCAGTACAATAATTCCTTCTACCTTCTCCAGTATACCACCAACATCCCACTATATCACAGTGTTGCTGGACATATTAAAGAAAACACAGTAATGAGGCCATTAATTGCCTAGTAACCCTGAGGTAGCTACCTCGGTTATAGGAAGAGTGACAGTTCATAATCAGACTGTCCTATAAAACAGGGACATTAGAAGGTGCACTGTCCTTAAGAAATCCAACATGAGTGGTAGCCCTGCTGAGGATAGTACTGAAACAGATTGTTTGCTCCAGTAAGTCTGTTTGTTTGTACAATATTACTGTTATTTCTATACTATAACAACACAGTATTATTTAATAATGTTAACAGTTCCCTACAGGTTTCAGACAGTAAGTCTAAAGCATGTTTTGACAACTAATACATTTTAGTTCAATTATAGCCTGGAATTGCTTTATGCACGCTTTCCTGAGTCATTACAGCTCTTTTCAGGGTCTGGAGTCAGTAGAGCTTATAGTGCTCTCAGTTCTGTAGGAGTGATGGCTTAAAATAGCAGAATAGCAAAACTCTTATTTTGCAGATTGCTGTCATTTCTATCTGGCCGTTTTTCACATTCTGGCCCCAGACTGCATGCATGCATGCTTACCAGAGCATGATTTTCCCCGGGAGTAGTCTACTATGGCTTTCAGAGGAGGCTAAGGGTAGAAGGCTCCTTTCTGGCATGAGTTGCCTGCAGCGCGACTTGCAAAAGGTTAAGCGCTTCACTTTTACTTTCTGGTGGGCGGCTGACATTTCCGTATGCTGCACCACCTCCCCTTACACTGTCCCCTTTACATTTACAGCTCCTCATCTCTTGGTGCAATAGGAGCTGATACCAACAGACTAAAAGTTTTTCTTTCCCTGCATTTAGACCTAAACACCATTTTTTTAAACATTTAATCATTCTCTCTAACTCGAGCAGCTGCAAAATCAGATTGCGGCTGCCCCGAGTTAATACAATGACTCCAATCAAGGTCTGTGATCAACAAATCATAATTAAACCAACAAGATACATAACTCCTACTGGCTCCAACACAAAACAGAAAGATTACATTACGACCAAAATTTTCTTTATTACCACAAACCTTTTATTCTACCTGTACAGTTTTGTTTAACGGGGACTGATGAACCAAGAGGAAGAGAAAACAGAAAAAGATACCAAAAAGAGTTTTGTGGATATAAGGCAGATAGTGCAGCCTTATCCTAGCTGGCCTACCTAGGATAAAGGAAATAAGACACATAAGAATATAAAGGGGTATTATTGCACAACAGAAGTTTTTAGAGGGGGAAGAGAAAAGAAGACAGAAAAGGGTTCATCAGTTAGAGTTATTCTTGTCTATACATAGGACACTTTCTTACACACCTCCCTCTTCAGAAACAAACCAGTATTCATTTTAGACTGGTTTATCAACCTTCCAATCCTATCGTGACGATAAGGGGGGGGTTGGTTGGAGCTTCCTCCCACCCGCTATGGAAGTTTCACCCCAGGGTCTCTTAATAAAACATAAGAAAGAATGCTTTCTTCATAATATTCAAACAATATCTCATTCTTTCATAAGACGTACTCTGGGGCTTCATCTCACAATGTTCATTACAATCATCATACTTTTAATCGACATTTCTCATAGAGTATCTATCATGGCTCCATGTCGAGACAGGAAGTCTGCGTTCTTATGTGCTGTACCTGATCCATGCTGTATCTCAAAACTGTATGACTGTAAGGCCAGGTACCACCTCATTATGCAGGTATTCTTGTCCTTCATGGAATGTATCCAACATAAAGGGTTATGATCAGTGAACAGTCTGAATTTGGCATGCCATAAATAGAACTTTAAGGATTCTATGGCCCATTTTGCTGCAAACACCTCTTTTTCTATACTGGAATATTTCTGCTCTCTTCCATGCAATTTCCTTGATATATATAAAATAGAGTATTCCTCTCCATCTATAGTCTGTCTTAAAACAGCCCCAATCCCTGTCTCTGAGGCATCTGTGTGTACCTCAAACATTTTGACAAAATCTGGACTTCTTAGAACTGAGGATGAACATAAGGCACTTTTGATGGCCTGGAAGGCTTCTTGACATTCAGCAGTCCATTCAACCTTATTTTTATACCTTTTCTTGGTGAGATCAGTTAGTGGGGTAGCTATAGAGGAGAAGTTCAGGAAAAAACGCCAATAGTAGCCTACCAACTCAAGAAATGACCTGACATGCTTTTTTTCTGTAGAATGGGACATTTGGCCACGGCCTCCAATTTATCAACTTCGAGTTTTACTTGCCCATTTCCCAGTACAAAACCAAAATAGCGTGTCTCTGTCATGGCAATAGCACACTTTTGGGGGTTGATGGTTAATCCTGCCCCTCTGATGGAGTCTATCACTTTTGTTAAGTGAGATAGATGCATTTTCCAATCAGGACTGTAGATGACCACATCATTTAAATCTGCAGAGCAGTACCCAGTGTGTGTGGCTAGAATGCAATCCATGAATCTCTGAAAAGTAGACGGGGCCTCACATAAGCCAAATGGCATTGTGTTAAACTCAATCCTATAGGGGTGCTAAAAGCGGTTTTCTCCCTAGCTTGTCTTTCCAAGGGTATCTGCCACTATCCCTTGGTCAGATCTAATGTTGTGATATACTTGGCATGTCCTATTTGATCAATAATATCATCAGTTCTTGGCATAGGATAGGCGTCAAATTGTGATACTGCATTCAGTTTCCTGAAATCAAGGCAAAGACGTATTCCTCCCTCCTTTTTTGGGACTATTACTATTGGTGACCCCCATGCACACGTGGATGTCCTGATAATTCCCAATTGTTTAAGGTTTTCAGCCACTTGAATCTGCATCCTGCAATCTGATAACATTCTCCAGCAGTGTGCTTACAGAATCGGAAAACACTGCATTTACTGGTGGCTTGTGGAGTACTGCTGTTTTTCGAGGACACTCGGTATTGGGGATGTGGAGTTGCAGTCTAAAAACAAGAAAGAAAATGTAAACTGAAGGAGCTTTTTTATATAGGAGGTAGTGCTTTCTATTGTCATATATTTATAACACTATTAATGTTAACAGGGGGCAGGGGCAGGACGCGATGCAAGATGAGCAGTCTAACTGATGGGCGCTGGGAAATAGTCTGAAACATAGAAACATAGAATTTGACGGCAGATAAGGACCGCTTGGCCCACCTAGTCTGCCTATTTTCCTACCTAACAGATAAGCTGCAGACAGTCTGTTTTGTGGGTTTTTTTTTTGTTTTTTTTTTTTACTTTTCACTTGTGACACAAATAAAAATGATAACTGTGTATGCTTTGTCCGAAGATGCGGCTGTTAGCTGCTCAAACCTGTGTCCTGTGATCTGATAACGTTCACCAGCAGCGTGCTTATTTGTCGGTGGTGTGTGGAGTACTACTGTTTTTCGAGGATGCTCAGCATCAGGGATGTGGAGTTGCAGTCTAAAAAAGAAAACGAAAATGTAAATGTAAACACTATTAATGTTAGCTGGGGCAGGACAAGCAGTCTAACTGATGGGTGCTGGGAAATAGCCTGCTTTGTTTTTTTTTTACTTTTCACTTGTGGCACAAAAAACAAACAAATGATAACTGTATGGCAGTAGTTAAGATACTGTACCTACAGTACTATGGTAGAGGTCAGATCATTTAGAAATGTCCAGTTCATTGTTTCTTGAGGACCTGCTGTACGGCACCCTACGGGACTCTGCCAGGTTGTTTTTCCCATTTATGAATGCGTGCTGATGGCCTGCAGTTTGTGAGTTAGTGGCCATTTTTTTGGGAGAGAAACCTGCCTGCATCAGAAGTTTGTACAGGTGGTGTCACTTCATGGCATGTATTTACTTTATTCTGGATTGAGACTTAAACCTACAAAAAAAAACCAAAAAAAAAAACTTGATTTATATGAGGCTTTCCCTCTCTACTCTTTAACATGGCAACTGCCTGGGGGAGGGCTCTTGCTCACTAAGAGAGAAAACAACATGGTGGTGCTTGCCTTTCTGAATGTTCTACTCACCCAGGGCTACCCAGAATGATATGAGGCAAGAGAGACTGGGACTAGTTATTTCCTGGTCTCTGTTGTCTCATACCGGACCAGCAGTTTGATGCTTGCAGCCAATCAACATCTAGAACAGACTTTGCTCATTTTCTAAAAGTAGGGAATTTAGGGCAAACTAGGTGGGCCAAGTGGTCCTTATCTGCTGACAACTTCTATGTTTCTGTGGTTCATTGATTTATTTTCTCACAACCCCCCTTAGCCCTTCCATGATATTGACTTGACTGATTGAGCTCCATCCCTCCTTCTAACCCCAACACCACCTTCAGATATTGGACCCTCATTCTTGGTAAATACTGAACAAAACTAATAGTTCAGTATCACCACTTGTGGGGCCACTATTCATAAGCCCTGTATCATTGCATTGTTAGAAACATGGCTTAACTTATAAAAATCCCCCAATTCATACATTCGTATACAGTACAAGGATACTTAGTGCACAGATACCATACAAACAAGTGCTGAGGGGGTGTTGCTTTCTATATCATGGAAAAACATATAGTGTCTGAGGCAGTGGGTGACATGCCTGATAATATGGAGGTCCTCTACAAGAAAGTACATCTTAAAGGAGAACTGCACTGAATTTACAAGTCTTTTTATTTTAATTTTATTTATTTATTCGATACAAATCGGGTTTACAACCTTTGAGTCAGAGACTCTTTTACAAAAGCACCTCATTGCGGGGGGGGGGCAGACATCAAGACAGTTATTACACAGTGCAGATTAAAACAGAGGATAACATTACAGGTGCAGTAAAAGTAACATTTAACATAGATACACTTAGGTTACATAATGTAGTAGTTTGTATGTTACTTAGGTTACATAGTGTTACAAAACTGTGAGTTACACTCATGGATATAGTAGGTCCTCAGAGAAGACAGCGGGTTATATCCCTGTTTGGACCTAGTAGGGAAGGAGTGGGTCTGGGGGAGGGCGAGGCTGTCCAGTGGATGTTGTCAAGCCAGGGAGCAAGGCGGGTGGGTACCACAGGTTACAACAGGGGGTTAGTTGCACCTACAACAGCGGGTTTTAAAGATATGGTTCTGAAGGGCTGTTTTGAAGAAGCCAGTTTTTGGCAAGTTGGAGATGCAGCTAGGGAGGGAGTTGAACAAGGTGGGGGCTTGGTAGAGGAAGGATCTCTGGGCAAGAGAGGTCTTTGTTCTGGACACCTTGACAGTGACCTTAACAGAGCTACGGGTGGTGACAGATGATGATGACTGCTGTAGGGAGGTGGAGACCCTCGGGGGGGGAGAGTTCTAGCAGTGATTTCTTAGTGAGAAGGCAGGTCTAGTAGAGCAGTCGCTCATCAAAGTTGAGCAGATTGGTGGTAGTATAGAGAAGGCAGGTGTGAGTGTGGCTGGGGTCACTGGTCAGTAGCCTACAGGCCTTATTGATGGAGAGTTGGATTTTGGAGAGGGCAGTATTGTCAGCTGCAGCGTAGATGGGTAAGCCATAGTCCATGAGGGACAAGATGGAGGAGGTGATGGCCAACCTAAGGGTGACCTGAGGCAGGCGGTCCCTGTGCCGGTATAGCAGGCCAATCCGAGAGTTAATGGTGGCTGACAGGACATTAATGTGGGTGTGGAAGGAGAGGTCAGTATCAAACGTAATGCCTAGGTACTTGTATGTGGTCACTTATTCTAGCAGGTGCAGAGTGCTGGGGATAATCAAGAGGGGAGTATTTTTAGCTTTATTTTGGTGGTGGGAGAAGAGAATTGATTTGGTTTTCTTTAGGTTAATTACCAGTCTGCGGTCACTGAACCACCTTTCGGCTTGGTTGTAAGCTTGCTGGAGGGATAATTGGAGGGAGGTGGGATTGGGATGTGAAGCAATGAGGACTGCATCATCAGCGTAGAGGAGCATTTTACTGGTACATGAGCTGGGGAAGGTGTTGAGCTAGAGACTAAAAAGTATTGGACCCAGGATGTAGCCTGAGGGACCCCGGAGCAAACGGGAAGCGTGCTGGAGAGGGAGCCACTGATCTTGACATGCTGGGATCTAGCAGAAAGGTAGCTAGAGAACCAGGAAATGGGACCACCAGAGAAGCCAAGTTGGTGGAGAGAGTTGAGTAGAAGGGGATAACAGACAGTGTCAAAGGCCTTGGAAAGGTCAATGAACACTGCTCCTTCAAGGCTGCCAGAGTTGAGAACAGCATGCAGTGTTGGAAGAATTCCCAGGACAGCCATGGTTGTACTGTGTCCTGGGAGGAAACCGTCTCCAGTAGAAGTTGTTTTTTTAATACTGGTTCAATTTTTCTTATTGTTCTAGCTAGCTTGGCTTCTTAGTTATCTGTGTGGGTGTTTCTGAGTTACATGCTGCTGGTAAGAACCATTTTAGAACTGAATGATCAAGTTTATGTCTCTGTTCTACTCTTCTATTGTTGGCACAATGTATCCATGTGCTACTAAAGAACTCTGTGGCTAAGAGAGACATAAACTATATCACACAGTTCTAAAATGGTATTTACCATTACACTGTAAAGTAGAAAACACTCACTGATGTTACTAAAAGGCATGTATACATTGAACAATAACAGAAGGGAGACAGTGTAGCGCAGTGGTTTAAGGCTCTGAGCTGCAAATCTGGTGACATCCAGCAGACTAGACCTGGGTTTGAATCCCACAGCTTCCCCTTACATACTGTGTGACCCTGAGCAAGTCACTTAACTTCCCTGTGCTCTCAGGTCGCGCCTGTAAAAAAGCTTTCAGCTTAGTGTGCTAATCCTGGTTAAACACAACTAAAAAAAAAAAAAGAACCAATACTCAAAAATAGCTTCTACTAGGGGAAAAAAATGAATTTCAGATTCAGCACAGTTCTCCTTTAACACTGCCAAGGCTATACTTGTGGGCTGTATTTATAGACCCCAAAGGGGTCTTAGAACTTAATTCCTTTATAGGTGCATGAGACTCTACTGTTGGTAGGTACAGCCTTGAAACTTTACTGCTTTGTAATCTTAACCTCAGTTGGTTAAGGAAGGACTCATCTAAATGCAAACATGTTCCTTCCAATTTAAATCATTCCCTAATTATCACACTACCCACAAGATTAAATCATGACACAAACAATCATAACCTTTTAAATTGAATTCTTGTTAACCACCCTGATAGAATCTCAACTACTGGTGTACTTTTAGACTGCTTCAATAATTGTTCCATCACTTTCTTTGTCTGGAATTGTTGTAGCAAAAAATTACCACAGCAAATGAACATATCTTGCTTGTATAGGTATTTGATGCTGGAGAACTTCTACAAAAACATGTATGCCATAAGATTGGAATGAATCAAACTTACTCCCTTAGTAGCTGATACCTAGAAATTATTTTTTTATAACCAAAAGTTTATTACTTCTTCAAAACAAAGAACAATATACACATTGGTAAGAGTACAAGATAACAAGGATACCTGACTGAGTCTGGAGTGACAGATTCCATAGAAATACAATTCTAGTCATGTTGATGTTTGCATAACGTATACAGTAAGCTCCAGGAGGAGTTAATCAACATAATTAAATATTACAGACATAGCAGAGGTGTGATGTAGTATAGCACAACACAGATGATCAGAGAAGTAGTGGAGAGTCTGGCCTAGCCCAGACTGCTGATGTAGCTGATATAGTGTCTAGTGCAGCCATTCTATGGAAGGGTGTGTGGGTGGCATAGACTGGGGGGGAAAGACTTGCACCATGGTGGTTGGTATCCATGGTGGGGGAGGGCATATACATGGTCCATACCGTGTCATGGACACTTTATTGCTACCCTGGCTTTGGTAGAGAATGGGGCCAGGGCAGCCCATGGGAGAGGTAGGGGAGCTAGAAATTCATTGCCAGTGAATTTCTCAATGCCTGCAACAAACATTCACCACTCAGAATATACATGGTTTTATGAACACCTAACCCCTGGATCTCTTAAGAAATTATTGAATTGTTCTCACAAAGGGCTGCTGCTTGGCTAGATTTAGAAAGAACAGATCCCTCAGTGATAGGTAGTATTACTAAAGACATCAGAATTTATGTTCATCAGCAGTAGCTAAAGCAAAAGTGGATTACTGCCCCAACTACTGGGGGTGGGTGAACAAACATCATTCAAGAAAATTCTGATCAGGGACTAAAAATCTATCTGAAATGTATAATCAAGAGAAAACTGATCAAATTCAGAAACCCTCTGGAGACCTTGTCACCTCTCTTTCAAACACTGTAAATGTCTTTCAAAATCCATGTCACTAACTTCAGTATCTCCACCAAGTTCCAGAACTACTTGGGGGCAATCAAAGGTTGGCCTCTTATCAAGGAGTTCAGAGTATGACCACGATGATTTGTTAAACTTTAACTTGTGACAAATCACTAAAGCAGAGGTCCTCAAATCATAAAAAGGCCTCAGCCCAGACAAGAGTTCTGGTGCTGACTCACTTGATCCAAAGCTTATCTGCCTTTGTGGTGCATCATCTATGCACCCCACTTAACATGATGTTACATTTCTCCCTAACCTCTGGTGAGATACCTACTGTTTGGAAAGGTGCAGCTGTTGGACCCCTCCATGAAGGAGGGGCTAAACAGAATCTGAATCAAAACAAACCCATTTCAGTCCTCCCTGCCCTTGCTAAGGTTCTCAAAAAGTGCTTTCATTCACAGCTATTTATCTCAATGGGCACAATCTACTGTCTCACAACCAAGCTTATCCCAGACATGGGACTCGATGAGGGGCAGGGCAGGGGATAGGAGGATTCAGCACAACAGCCTGGAATCCCCTGTGCTGATTTCACACAAGTGCTGACAGAAGAGACACTGTTCCATAGCAAGGAGCAAACATAGGAGCTCCATGAAGGGCTTCCTAAATCAGTCAATCAGGTGTGAGGCCGCATCCCCAGCTCTCGCAAAAGGGCCAATTGGAAGGCATCTCTGAAAGATCTTTGTTCGCGTGGGGCTTTTAATTCCAGCACCCGGCAACTCGACTCAGATATGGGACTCAGTAAGGGACAGGGCAGGTGATGGGAAGATTCAGCACAACAGCCTAGAATCCCCACCGCCCGTGCTGGTTTCACACAAGAGCTGACAGAGAAGACACTGCTCTGTAGCAAGGAGCCAAGCTTGGGAGATCTGTTAAAGGCTTGAAAAACCAACCAATCAGGTGGTAGGCTGCGCCCCCAGCCATCACAAAAGGGCCAATTGGAAGGTGCCCCTGAAAGCCCTTTTCCTGTTGTTCTCCTATTTAACTACATATCCACAAAGCAGCACCCTGCCTGAAGGACCCACATGATAAGGACAGTAGAGTCTACCCACTGAAGTCAGTCCAACATGCCAGCCGGCAGCCAGACACTCTGCCATCTCAGCACAGAGTAAGCAGACCAGGAAAGGAGAGGAATAGGTGTCCAACATCAGCAGGCAGCTAAGGAGGAATCAGGGGGCAGGAAGTCTATCTGACAATGGAGGTAAGAGGCCTGTTCAACTGCATGGCAGTGTGGTAAGTCAGGGAAGTCTAAAATTTGGGAATAGGGGAAATGCCCTATCTAGGGTAGGGGTACAAAAGGGTTTAAAAAAAAACAGGGTGAAGGGAGACACAAGCTAGAAGTAAAGCTAGGGGAGGCATAAGTACTGATAAAGCAGAAGGGGATAAAGGAAGGAACACTAATACTACAGGGTACAACTAGCTGAGAAGGGTAATAGAGCAAACCCGAAGCAAGGGAAAAGGGACCAAATATTTCCAGGGGAGACAAAGTAAGAAATTATGCCGTGAGTGGTGCAGTGCAGTGGCTGTGGGGTGGCAGACTTCAGGGAGAACTTCTGGAGACTTCGGTGCTGCCCCATCTGCAGAAACCTCTCTGTGATGAGGGAGGAGGTTGCTAGCCTTCAGGCTGGGTTGGTCAGGAATCGGGGGGCTTCCTCCCACACCAAGGGACCACCACATCTGCCACTGCTACCTCAAAGAATGCCAAGGAGGTGGGGCAGCTGGATTATGATGGGCTTGGGGAGGGTAAGGGTGGTGGATCAGAGGCACATTCCCCATATGGTACCACTACATAACTCCTACATTGCTCTGGCACAGTGGGACTTTCCAATAGAGGAACCTGCAGTATTGACCAGGGAGGATGTGGGGGTCCTTTGTAGTGGAGATGCCAAGGGGGGGGAGGAAGAGGACCCCAGAGGAGGAGGAGGCATCATCTCCTGGTGGGGGACTACATTTTGAGAGGGATAGATTTGGGGACAGAAAGGGAGGGGGAGAGGGAGAGGGAAGAGGAAGGCTAGTTGCCTACCTGGCGCCACTGCTCAGAGGGATGGATAATGGATCCTGAGGATCGCTATGGCAACAGGACAGGGGGGACAGCTGGATGTCATTATTCATCTAGGGACTAACGACCTGGCTAGGGATGAGGCTAGCGCAGTGCAGGAGGAGTTCAGGGAGTTAGGGACGGATTTTAGGCAGGTAGCATGCTCAGTAGCCTATTCTGAGGTGCTGCCTGTCTATGACAAGGGGGAGGATAGGGTACTGTGTGCCAGGAGCTTCAACACATGGTTGAAGGAGTGTTGCAGAGAGGAAGGGTGCAGCTACATTGGAGACTGGGGTCCCACCTGGAGGAATAAGTGCCTATACAAGGGAGATGGCCTGCATCCATCCAGGAGGGGCACCACAGTCTTCAGTCAATGGTTTAAATGTTACACTGACAAGCATTTAAACTGGCTGAGGGTGGTGACGGAAGGAAGCATGGAGACATAAACTGCCCCCCCCCCACAAGCTGATGTAGTCAGTAGGGAGAACCCTAAGGGAGAGAAATCCCCAAGGGTACAAAACAACAAGAAAAAAAACAAAACAAAATGGTAGACATGAAAAGAGATGGGAATGAAGAAGGGTGAAGGAGAGAAGGCAAAAGGGAAAATGATGGTTGACAAGCAAGGTGGTAGCAGATTCTGGAAGGCCATGTGTGCAAATGCTCATAGTCTGGAAGTAAAATTCCAGACCTAGAGGCCATCATGGCAGAGGCTGACCTGGACATTGTTACTATTGCTGAGTCATGGTGCAATGAGAACCATTACTGGGATATAACCATACCAAGGTATAGTCTATTCAGGAAGGACAGGGTGGGAATGAAAGGGGAGGAGTGACTCTCCATGTGTGGGGGGCTGAGGTGCTGTGGGTCACCTTAGAAACAGGGAAGGAGCCGCTATTTGCACTGGTGTGATTTACACACCTCCAGCACATTGGTAGAGAGTTGGATAAGGACCTGGTGGAAGCCATCCAAAAGATGGCAAATAAAGGAGAGGTGCTGCTGGTGGGGAACTTCAACTTGCCAGATGTAGACCAGAGAACCCCATCTGCAGCTTCAGCTAGGAGCAGAGACATCATGTACTCCCTGCAGGGGGCGTTCTTCAGGCAACTAGTAAAATAGCCCACTCGTGAGGGGGCAGTACTGGACCTTGTACTCACCAACAGGACAATGTTGAATGTCACAGTAGGGGACCATTGATCACTGTATTGTATGGTTCAATATAAGTATTATTGCAGAATCGAACTACACAAAGGTGAGGGTCCTGGACTTCAGGAGTGCCAATTTTAAAAAGATGGAGGAATGCCTCAGGGATGCCTTGTCTGGGGGGGGAGGACTTGGGTGGAGTGGAGGAACAGTGGGTGAAACTAAAAGAGGGGATAGTGAAGGCAACAAACCTCTGCACCAGGCAAATAAACAAAAGTAAGAGGAAAAAGACACCACTATGGTTCTCAAAACAGGTGGCCAGGAAGGTAAGGGCAAAAAAGTCAGCATTCAGGAGGTACTGTATAAGGAAACACAAATGGAGGAGTATAGGGAGGTGTATCAGGAGAAACAGAGGGAGGCAGAGAGTGCTATTAGGGGCACAAAGGCACAAACGGAGGGAAAAATAGCTCAGGAGGTAAAGTAAGGGGACAAGATGTTTTTCAGTTATATGAACAAAAAAAGAAAGACCATGGGAAGGACAGTAAGGCTTAGGAGTGAAGGTGTGTGTGTGTGAAGGGAGACCAGGAAAACCAGATTTCCTGAATAATTACTTTTGTCCAGTGTTCGCAGAGGAAGGGGAAGGTGAGGGACCACAGAAAAGTGCTAGGAACATTAAAGGAAAGGAGGTGTATATTAGTTTAGAGGACAGAGTCCTGAATGAACTTGCAGATCTGAAAGTGGACAATGAATATGGCATCCAAGAATACTAAGGGTGCTCAGAGATGTGCTGGCTGCACCTCTGACAGCCTTGTTCAACCACTCACAGGAGACGTGAGTGGTTCTGGAGTAATGGAGGAGGGTAGATGTAATCTCACTTCACAGGGAGGAGGCTGGCAATTTCAGCCCTGTCAGCCTGACTTAAGTGGTGGGGAAATTAATGGAATCACTGCTGAAGGAAAGGACTGTGGAATATCTCGAATCCAGTGGTATACTAGACCTGAGGCAGCATGGATTCACTGTGGGGAGGTTGTGTCAAGCAAATCTGATAGATTTCATTGACTGGGTGACCAGGGAATTAGATCAGGGTGGAGCAGTGGATGTGGCCGACCTAGATTTCAGTAAAGCCTTCAACACTATTCCAAATAGAAGACTTGTAAACAAGCTGGGCTGCCTAGAAATGGGTCCAAAGGTGGTAAACTGGGTGTGAAATTTGTTAGGGGACAGAAAATAGAGGGTGGTGGTAAATGGAGTTCACTCTGTGGAAGGAAGGGTGTCTTTATTAGCGACATTGCAGAGGGGCAAGAAGGGAAGATATGCCTTTTTGCAGATGACACTAAAATCTGCAGTAGGATAGCCACTCCAGGGAGGAGTGGAAAAATTAATACAGATATAAAAAAGCTAGAGGACAGGTCAAGGATGTGGCAGCTAAGTTTCAATGCAAAGAAGTGCAAAATCATACACTTGGGGCACAAAAACCTAGGGGCAGAGTACAAAATGGGAGTGGGGGGAGTGGTATTAATTGTTTATTTATTTAGTTTTTGTTGACCAGAAAGGAGGCTAGTAATTCTGCCAATTTTCAGCCTTGTCCTGGGGGATACAGATGGTAACCAGCTGAAATTGAACCATATTCAGCTGTTGATGGTATTTACTTTAGTGAGTGGGGAATTGCCAGAATACTGGGGAAATTCCCCTACCCTTTTTGAAAAGTGCCATGAGATCTTTAATGTCCACCTGAACAATCACAAGAACAGGCAGTCGGGACCTTGGTTTAACATCTCATCTGAAAGACGGCACCTCAGGATTGCAGCATCCCCCCCATTTTGCACTACAGTGTCAGTATTGGGATTTTGCCCCAAGCGCCTTATGTGGCAAGAACACACAACCTGCCAATCTTCTGGCCTCAGTGGTGAGTGTGCAGCCTGTTGAATCACTGACACTGCAACCGCAAAACAGAAAAGAGACCTGGGGTAATCATATCAAATGACCTAAAGGTGGCCAGACAATGTGACAAGGCACTGGGGAGAGTTAGTGGGATGCTAGCGTGCATAGGGAGGGGTATCACCAGCAGAAAGAGAGAGGTGGTATTACCACTATCACTGGTGAGACCTCACCTAGAGTACTATGTCCACTTCTGGAGACCACTTCTCTGGAAGGACATTGACAGGGTAGAGGCAGTCCAGAGGAGGGCAACTACAATGGTGTGGGGTCTACATCAAAAGCCATAAGAGAAGAGACTAAAAGACCTCAGTATGTATACCCTGGAGGAAAGTAGGGAGAGGTGGGGTATGATAAGAGACCTTCAAATACCTCACGGGTATAAATAAGGTTCAACAGGGAAGTATTTTCCTTTTTTTTTTTTAAATTCAACTTTATTGATTTTCTTATTAACAAAGCGAAAAAAAAAGACATATCAGCAAAGACTTAATTAAACTAAAACAAAGAAAAACAAAGAAAAACTAACACTTATTACATTATAAAATAAAATTAGACATTTTCTTGTAAACCTCCCTCCCCCTCCTATATAATCATCCAATCTACCCTCCCAATCCCCTACCCTCCCACCCTACTGCTAAAATGCATTGGGAAGATCCATTCATCAGTGTGCTTACCAGAATTATGTTACCTTCCGTTACTCGGCCTGGGCTGAAGCAAATAAAGCGTTTGAAAGGAGCTCCATATCGATTTGTATTTTGCCAGATTATCCCTTCTCCTAGCCCCAAGTTTTTCCATATTCAGGTTGAATAATAATTCTTGTAACCACTCCGTGTAAATAAGTGGGGTGTCATCCAACCAATGCTTTAGCACCACCTTCTTAAGCGAAACTGAAATCAAGGCCATATAGTATCTTCTAACTTTGACTGCAATACCAGTATAATCACCTATCGTACAGACTTCTGGGGTAAAATATTGGCTAATGCCCAATAATGGATCTGCCTTATATTTAATTTGATCCCACAGCATTTTGATCGGTGGGCATTCCCAGAAGATATGATATTGGTCCCCAACTGCCTGGTGACATCGAAAGCATGTCTGATCAGGCCTATGTCCAATTTTATATAATTTAGAAGGGGTCCAAAACAAGTTGTTTAAAAAGTGAAACTGCATAACCCTTAACCTATCCTGGGTTATATATTGGTAAGTGTGGCGCCAAATTCCATCCCAATTCCTATCTTGGCCCCCCAGTTGACCTAACCAGAATCTAGGTTTATTATTACTATCTGCGTATGCTTGGTCAAACAGTGTCTTGTATACTTTGGAGACCGCATGTGGTTCCCAGACCATCTGAACCAGAGAAGGGAAGTATTTTTCAAAAGAAGAGATGTTCAAGAACAAGGGGCCATGCTATGATGCTTGAGGGGGGTAGACTCAAGGGAGATGTAAGGAAGTACTTTCTCACAGAAAGAGTGGTGGATGCATGGAACAGCCTCCCAGTGGAGGTGATGGGGACAAAAACAATAACAGAATTCAAGAATGCATGGGATATACATAAAGGAACCTTACTGGTAAGAAGGGGGGGGGCAAGAGATTAAGTAGGGTCTGTGGTGTTGCAGCAGGTAGGAAACATGGGAAAAGTAGGTGGGCCAAGCAGTCCTTATCTGCCACTATCTTCTGTGTTCCTATGTTAAATTTGTATCAGGAAGATGTAGTCCACCATGTCTGGATTGCTCAAAGTCACCAATGATCTCCACATAGCCATGGATAATGTCTCCTCACTGGGGTCATCTTTGTGGACCTCTTCAAGGCTACTGACTTGGTGGGTCATACAACATGCCTGCTTAAGATCAAGACCATGGGTCTCAGCCAACCAGCCTATCAACTGATTCAGAAACTACCTGAATAATCAAACCCAGCAGGTGTACATACAAGGCATTGCATTTTTATTTTGTATTTGTATTTATTGATTTTACCAGGAAGGAGCTGCATTGACCAATGCTCATTTTACAAGGAGGTCCTGGTTAGGAAGATGATGATAATACAGTAGAGATGAAGGTAAACAGCACAATACAGGCATCAAATATTAGAATATACATCAAACTGGAAACTATACAACATGCATGTTCTGGTTCTAAGGCATAATAAAACAGGAAAAAGAAGGGGATGAGAGAATACAAAAGGACTGGACAAGTGCACAATTGCTTGGGCTGTTTAAAGAGAAATTTCAGGATAAATTTAATAACAAAATTAACAGATTGGTAAGGATCGAGTCCATCATTAAGGAAGGAATACTGGTTGCCACAGATGAGTGTGTTAGACTTAGGAGTAAGAACACAAGGGCCAAAGAGCCTAACTGGTTCAATTCTGGCCTTGCCCAGGCAGTAAGGGAAAAGAGATTGGCCTATAGAAAATTCAGGAAGACCAAGAGAGAGGTGGACAAGGAAAATTACCCAAGGTTGGCTAGTGAGGCAAGTAAGAAAGTAAGGAACGCAAAGGCACAGAAGGAGCTGCAGATAGCTGAAGGAATTAAGAAGGGGAGGAAGGCTTTCTTTCACTATGTAAGTGAGAAAAAGAAGGAAGGGATTGTTAGGCTTAAGAATGGGGTAGAGTCGGTGGAGGATAATGGAGGAAAAGCAGAGATACTAAATGAATACTTCTGTTCCATCTTCACCAGGGATAAGGACGGACCAGGAGGGAAAAGAAGAGCGGGGGGGAAGAGGGGAACACAGATGTAGTGCTAGAGGAGGATAGAGTGAGGGAGGGGCTGCTGACACTGAAGGTGGACAAATCACCAGGCCTGGATGAAGTACATCCAAGGGTACTAAACGAACTGGCTGAGGAGATGGCAGGGCCACTGGCAGACCTATTTAACAGTTCACTAGAGACAGGTGTAGTACCGCAGAACTGGAGAACAGCCCAAGTACTGCCGCTCCATAAAAGCAGTCCCATGGATGACTCAGAGAATTACAGACCAGTCAGTCTGACCTAAATTGTGGGCAAGCTCATGGAGATCATACTAAAGGAAAGGTTGGTGGAATATCTAGAGGAGCATGGTCTCCAGGATGCGAGGCAGCATGGGTTCATGAGGGGAGATTGTGTCAAACAAATCTGATTGACTTCTTTGACTGTGTCACTAAGACAGTAGAGAGGGGCCAAGCGGTAGACATCCTCTATCTTGATTTCAGCAAGGCCTTTGACTCTGTGCTCCACATAAAGTTGATCAGGAAGTTGATGGATCTTGGGGTTGGGGAAAAGATGGCCAGATGGGTGGAAACCTGGATGGAGGACAGAATCCAGAGGGTGGTTGTGGGGAGAAGAGTTATCTGGCACAAGACAGGTAACCAGTGGGGTCCCACAGGGCTCAGTGCTGCAGCCGATGTTGTTCAAAGTCTTTATCAATGACATTGGAGATGGCATTAAGGGCATAAATGTGCCTATCTGTGGATGACACCAAACTCTGTGGGAGATTGGACACAGCTGAAGGGATACAGGACCTACAGAAAGATCTGGAAAAGCTAGAGAGGTGGTCCAGGATGCTGGCAACGTGGCTTCAATGCCAAGTAATGCAAAGTTATGCATATTGGAGCCAGGAATCCTAGGACAGAATACTACCTGGGTAGAGTCCAAGTATCTGCATCAGAGGAGGAGGAGAAGGACCTGGGAGTGATCACTAGTGCCCTGAAGCACTCCATGTAGTTCAAGAAAGCAGCAGCAAAGGCAAACAAGATGCTGGGATGCATATCTAGGGGGATCAGTAGTAGGAGAGAGGAGGTTATACTGCCCTTGTACAGGTCACTGATACGGCTACATCTAGAGTATGGCGTTCAGTACTTGTGCCCACACCTGAAAAAGGACATTAACCTGCTGGAGAAGGTCCAGAGGAGGGCACAAAGATCATAGCTGGTCAGCAGGGTAAGATGTATGAGGAGAGGCTGAGGACACTGAACATGAACTCCATGGAAGACAGGAGAGAGAGAGAGAGAGAGAGAGAGGATATGTTTGGGACCTTCAGGTACCTGAAAGGGATAAATTAGGTTGATAAAGAGAGTCTCTTCAAGCTGAGTGGCAATCATAACACAAGGGGGCATAGTCTTAAGCTGGAGGATGGGAGGTTTAGGAGGGAGATCAAGAAGCACTTCTTCACAGAGATGGTGGTGAACACTTGGAATGCACTTCCAGAAGAGGTAAACTCATTGAAGACAGTGGGCAGCTTTAAGAGAGGCTGAGACAGTTATAGGGAGAGGGTGAGGGTCATGGGTAGGGAGAATGGGAGGCATGGGGAAAGGGGGCAGAGACAGTAGCTCAAGCTGTGTACCCTGCAACATGAGCAGACTTGATAGACCAAATGGCCTTCTTCTGCTGGCTTCTTCATATGTTTGTATGTTTGTACGTCAAGATTATAGAACAAAAAGAAGAGTAGGATTTTTCACTCAGAGAGGGGTGGACACATGGAATAGGCTGCCATTGGGAGTGGTGGGTAGTACTAATATGACAGCATTTAAAAAGGGTCTAGACACTTCCTGTGCCTCGCAGTTTATAGGTGGTTATTCCATTTGAGTTAAGGGTGAGCTGTTCATGGGCTATTGCCTGCTTTGACTCATATACTACTGTGAATACTATGAATTGTAAAAAGATTTAAGACAGCAAGGTCTGAATTCTTCACTTGCCTACCTTCTGTGAGACATCAATGTCACTTTATGTGTCAGTCAACTGGTCTTCATTGGCTGCCATGAGTAAGAAAATTGTACACTTGGTCCTACAAGGCTTTTCAAAACTTACTACCACCATATATCTCAACTCTCATCATTAGATCTAATAGAAAATACAATCCAAGAGAAGCATTTTTCCTTCATATTCCCAGGCATTCTATGAGATCTGGAAAAATGACTTCTAGCTGACTTATACCTACACTATAGAATAAATTGCAAGATACACATAAAATTAGTTCTTAAATGAGTCTATATTTTTTAAGGCTTTACCTGGCCAATTCTGTGTAAACAAATGTGAATGTCATTAAATTTATGGAGTGTGTCTAGCTCAACCAACCTCGGTAGAAACAAAGAGGTAATTCAATGGGAGTAGCCCAATACCAATCAGGGCAAAATACTTTCAAAATTAACAGATTGGTAAAGATCGAGCCCACTCACCAAATACATATAAACAGAGAAATAATTTATTCTGTAATTTACATATGTGCAAAGAGCACAGTGTCAGTACATCAGATGTTTTGGATAATTAAATCCTTCATCAGTGGGGTAACACTGATTCTGTTTCTAAAAATAAAATGCAAAAGAAGAATTTTTACAATAGATGTAGTACTTTTCTTTAATAAAATAAATTTTAAACAAATCCAAAATCCTGTACAAGGGCAGTATGACCTCCTCTCTCCTACTACTGATCCACCTAGATATGTATCCCAGCATCTTGTTTGCCTTTGCTGCTGCTTTCTTGCACTACATGAAGTGCTTCAGGTCACTAGTGATCATCATTCCCAGGACCTTCTCCTTCTCTGATGCAGATACTCAGACTCCACCCAGGTAGTACTGTGTCCTAGGATTTCTGGCTCCAATATGCATAACTTTGCATTACTTGGCATTGAAGCCAAGTTGTCAGCATCCTGGACCACCTCCCTAGCTTTTCCAGATCTTCTTGTAGGTCCTGTATCCCTTCAGCTGTGTTCACTCTCCCGCAGAGCTTGGTGTCATCCACAGATAGACACATTTTTGCTCTTCATGCCATCTCCAATGTCATTGATGAAGACTTTGAACAACACCGTCCCCAGCACTGAGCCCTGTGGGACCCCACTGGTTACCAGTCTTGTGCCAGATATCTCTTCCCCCCACAACCACCCTCTGGGTTCTGTCCTCCATCCAGTTTTCCACCCATCTGGCCATCTTTTCCCCAACCCTGAGATCCACCAACTTCCTGATCAACTCTATGTGGAGCACAGAGTCAAAGGCCTTGCTGAAATCAAGTTAGAGGATGTCTACTGCTTGGCCCCTCTCTACTGTCTTAGTGACACAGTCAAAGAAGTCAATCAGATTTGTTTGACACGAGCTCCCCCTCATGAACCCATGCTGCCTCGCATCCTGGAGACCATGCTCCTCTAGATATTCCACCAACCTTTCCTTTAGTATGGTCTCCATGAGTTTGCCCACAATGGAGGTCAGACAGACTGGTCTGTAATTCTCTGGGTCATCCTTGGGACCGCTTTTATGGAGCGGCAGTACCTGGGCTGTTCTCCAGTTCTGCGGTACTACACCTGCCTCTAGTGAACTGTTAAACAGGTCTGCCAGTGACCCTGCCAGCTCCTCAGCCAGTTCCTTTAGTACCCTTGGATGTACTCCATCCAGGCCTGGTGATTTGTCCACCTTCAGTGTCAGCAGCCCCTCCCTCACTCTATCCTCCTCTAGCACTACATCTGTGTTCCCCTCTTCCCCCGCTCTTCTTTTCCCTCCTGGTCCATCCTTCTCCCTGGTGAAGATGGAACAGAAGTATTCATTTAGTATCTCTGCTTTTCCTCCATTATCCTCCACCGGCTCCACCCCTTTCTTAAGCCTAACAATCCCTTCCTTCTTGTTCCTTTTCTCATTTATATAGTGAAAGAAAGCCTTCTCCCTCTTCTTAATTCCTTCAGCTATTTGCAGCTCCTTCTGTGCCTTTGCTCTCCTTACTTTCTTACCTGCCTCACTAGCCAACCTTGGGTAATTTTCCCTGTCCACCTCTCTCTTGGTCTTCCTGAATTTTCTATAGGCCAACCTCTTTTCCCTTACTGCCTGGGCAAGCCCAGAACTGAACCAACTGGGCGCTTTGGCCCTTATGTTCTTACCCCTATGCCTAACGCACTCATCTGTGGCAATCAGTATTCCTTCCTTAATGATGGACCACCTTTGGTCCACCTCCATATCTGTTCTGATGCCTGCCAGATGGCTCCTTAGCACTTTGCCCATTTTCCTGAAGTCTGGCCTCCTGACATCCAATATTTTGGTCTTAGTCAGGATGTGTTCCCTGTCCATATTCAACTGGAACCACACTGTGCAATGATCACTTCCTCCCAGTGGTTCCTTGACCATTATTTCCTGTACATGCTCCCCATTTATAACCTTTTGACCTTTAAGCTGGAGCTCTTGTGATCTCATGTTATGACTACTGGACTTATGTTCCAGACCCAGGCACTCCAACAAGCTATTGTTAGTGAAGGCCTGATAGATTAGACACATGTCTCCCCTCAAACACCTATACTCCAATGTGTGCAAATCCAGAGCCTCCAGCCTGTCATCATATTGCAAGTATTTAACTGACTTGATCATTCTAGTAGCTTGTCTCTGCACCCACTTCAACAGAGTTGTCAGTTTTTGCTGAAGGAGATGTGAACTGTGCACAATTCTCCAAGTGGGGCCTTACCAAAGTGGTGTACAAGGGCATCCATACCCTCCGATCTCTGCTAGCTATGTTTCTTGATATACAACTTAATCTGCCATTAGCCCTTTTTGTCATTGCTAGGCAATTTATATTCATCTTAGAAACATAGAAATTGATGGCAGATGAGAACCAAAGATCCATCTAGTTAGTCCTGAGCCCTATCCCCCTCTTTAGGATTTCTGTGAGACAATCCCCTTGTGTCTGTCCCAAGCTGCTTTGAATTCTCCTACTGTTTTGGAGTCAATGACTCCAGCCAGTAGATGATTCCATAGGTCAACCACCCTCTCTGTGAAGAAAAACCTTTGTATGTTACCCTTGAATCTTCCTCCCCTCAATTTCATCTCATGTCCTCTTGTCGTACTGGTGCTATTGACCAAAAAGAGCTCCTGGGTGGAGACTATTTTTATACCCTTCAGAAACTTGAATGTCTAAATCATGTCCCCTCTATCCCTGTGTTGTTCCAGGTAGTACAAGTTGAGTTCCTGTAACCTGCTTTCGTATGGCAATTTATGGAGATTGTGTATCATTTTTGTTGCCCTCCTCTGTACTGTCTCCAATCCATCTATGTCCTTCCTGAGATAAGGTCTCCAGAACTGGATGCAGTACTCAAGGTGAGGTCTCAACAGTGACCTGTACAGTGGCAGGATCACCGCCTTTCTTTTACTTGTGATGCCCCTTCCCCTATGCATTCCAGCATCCCCTCTGGCCTTCTTTGCTGCCTTTTTGTATTGTCTGCCTACCTTCAAATTGTCTGATATGATAACCCCTAGATCCCTCTCCTGATGGGTCATTACTAGTTTCTCCCCTCCCAGGTAATAGTATGTCTCTGGGTTGTTTCTGCCCAGATGCATAACTTTGCACTTTTCCTGTTGAATTTTAACTGCCACAAATTGGACCAATGTTCCAGCCTGAGTAGGTCACTTTTCATTTGCTCTATCACCTGTGCAGAGTCCACCCTGTTGCAGAGCTTTGTGTCTTCTACAAATAGGCACACCATCCCGCTCAACTCTTCTGTGATATCTTTGATGAAAATATTAAAGAGTAATGGTCTGAGGATGGATTCCTGTGTCACCCCGCTTGTTACCTCCCAATTTCCCTGATGCTGCCCCATTTACTGTTATGGATTGAGTTCTCTGTTCAAGCCAGCTACTCACCCATGCTACCATTTCCTGCTCCACTCTTGTATGGTCGAGTTTGTTTAGCAGCCTTCTGTATGGTACAGAGTTGAAGACCTTGCTAAAGTCAAGGTAGGTAACATCAACGGTTCCCCTCTGGTCCACAGGCCTAGTAACTGAGTCAAAGAACTCGATTAGTCTAGCAGGACCTTCCCATCATGAAGCCATGCTGCTTGGCATCCAGTTGTCCAGATTCCTCCAGGAATGCTAGTATCCTTTCTTTGAGCAGTGACTGCATCATCTTACCCACGACAAAGGTGATGCTAACCGGGCAGTAGTTTCCTGTCTCCTCGCTGCTACCACTCTTGTGTATGGGGACCACTATTACTCTTTTCCAGTCCTGGGGAACTGTCCCTTCTCTCAAGGATCTGCTAAAAAGATCCACTAGTGGTGCTGCCAATTCATCACTAAGTTCCCTCAATATGCGTGAGTGGACTCCAGCCCCATGGCTTTATCTACCTTTAATTCTTTTAATTCCATCCTTACCCTCTCTGTTGTGAATGGGCTTGTGTCTGTTACCCCTAGGTGACTTCTGTCCCTCTTTGGGGTGGGTCCATTATCAGTGCCTCCTTGGTAAAGGCTGAGAAGACATACTCATTTAAGACTTGTGCCTTTTCACTATCTTCTTCTACCCCCCCTCCCATCCCTGCTTATGAGCCTGACAATGCCTCCTTTGTTTTTCCTTTTGTCACTTATGTAACTAAAGAAATTCTTATTGCCTTCTTTCAGTTCTTTGGTGATAATTACCCCCAGGTCTTTCTCTCAGTGATCTCCCATAATGTCCTACCCCCAATAGAATATTTTGCCAGAATATTAGTGCTATCCAGGTGCATAACAGCACATTTTTCTAGGTTGAATACCAGCTTATGCTCCAAGGCCCAAATCTCTAAGCTTGTCAGTTCTGACTGCAACTTATTTATGTCACTGGTGCTCTGTACCACGCAGCCTAGTTTGGCATCGCTGGCAGATTTCAACAGCCAAATCCCCTCTCCACACCTGATAGATGTAATATATAGTAATATATATATATATATATATATATATATATATATATATATATAGATATAGGGATATGACATGGCCGACTGAAGATATCATATTTATCTTCACGAGGCCAATGATATCATGATTTCATTGGCCTCGGTGAAGATAAATATGATATCAATAGAACCATATTATATTAGTTTATACTCTGTGGCCTGGATATTCCAAAGGGTTTGCTTCTCTCTTGCCAACGGGGTTCTTGCGCCAACTCCAAAAATCATCATTCTGCGATATTGAGAAGGGCCAGTTGCACCAAAACAGCTGAGCCACAGCGCCAATGGAAATGAAGGCATGCACAACCGAAGGGCGGGTCCATGCATAAAGTGCGCAATGTGATATTTGAACACTTGCACTTGTCATAAGAGTAGCTCAGCGGAGGATGCGCTATGCGGATGTGAGCCAAAATAAAGCGGCTCAAGGGAGGCGGCGCAAGAACTTGAGCAGGCTGCAAACTGGGGAGAGAGACAGAGAGAGAGAGAGAGACAGGAGCAGGAAGGACGAGAGGGACAGTGGGTCCTGGAGGACAGAGAGGCCAGTGGGGGTGCCTGGTGCAGTGGAAGCAGCAGTGGGGGTAACACAGGAACAGCAGCTGGGGAAGGGCAGAAGCCAGGGAGATGGACAGTGTCAGCTTCCACATGGAAGCTGTAATGAGGGGGGTGAGACAGCATGCTGCAGGGGGACGTGGCCGTGGAGGGGCCCGTCGGCGGTACGCCCCCGACAGGCGGTATCGTGCCCGCATCAGCTACGAGCTGTACAGCGATGTCGAGATCATGGCCCGGTACCGCCTGAACAGGGCAATACTGAGACAGCTCAGTGAGCTGTGCAGTGATGTGATGCAGGCACCCTCACGCCGGAGTCATGCTCTGTCCGTGGAGACCAAGGTGACAGCCTGCATGTGCCTGCCACGCCACGGGCACCTTCCAGAGGCCGACAGGGGACACCACAGGCATTAGCGGTCGGCCACATCACATCCTCACCCAATTCCTCAGCGCACTGCTGCCTCGTACTGCGGGTACATCCATTTCCCCAGCACCGCGAGGCGTACAACAAACATGCAGGAGTTCCACAGGGTAGCACAAATGCCTGGCGTGCTGGGTGCCTGACTGCACCCATGTGGCCATTTGCATGCCACCTGGCCCAGCCAGACAAGCATGCTCCGGAACCGAAAGGGCTTCGGTGTCAACTGCCAGGTGGTGTGTGATGCCACTGGGCGCATCATCAATGTCTGTGCCACACCCTGGCGGAGCACATGATGCCTTCATATGGCACCAATCTGCACTGTGCCATCGATTCGAGAGTGGGAACATCCCACGGGTCATCTAGTGGGTGAGTACACATGTATGGAATGCAAACTCTGTGCAAGGGTGGGAATGACACAGGTGCCATGGTAGTGGCACACAAGGATATGGGCAACATGGACCTGACCTAACACTGATCTCCACTATCTCCACACAGGTGACTGTGGATACCCCTCCGTCCCTGGCTGCTCACACCATACCGCCCCGTCCCAAGCGCAGCACTGTTTCAATGAGGCAAATGCGCAACACGGAACATCATAGGCGGGTGTTGGGATACTCAGGCACGCTCCGATGCCTGGACACCTCGCGGAGCCCTACAGTACAACCCCAAAAGGCCTGTGGGATATTCCTGGCCTGTTGCATCCTGCACAACATGGCCAAAGACCATGGGATAGCCGTACAGGTCCAAGAGAGGACAGCGATGGGGACACCAGTGGCGCCGGTGATATGGGTGATGAGCCGCCCCGCTAGGACAGAGGCCCCCGACTGACACGGCAGGCCCAGCTGCACGGGACACCATTGCAGAAGAGCACTCACCAACAAGGTAAGTCAAGGGACATGTGCAGGCAACACTGTCTGTCGCGCAAACCACAGGCACACAGAGAACACACGTGCATGAAGGTCGAGGAGTTGAAGGGTCTGGGCATACCAACACATCATCAGAGGGTGAGCACTCAAATGAACACACACACACACACCAGGCAGCATACAGGGGCAGCAGCACAGCACTGCGAAATACATGCTATCACACAGAACCACCAACCACCCTCACCACCTGGACTATCACGTCGTGTGTCAGGACCTGGGCAACCTTGCACCTTGGTGTACAGTGCAATGCAGGCATCATCATCCACGCACCTGTGGACAGCAGTTGGGAGAGTGTGCAGGTGGTCCGTGTGTCAGTTTAGTGAGCAGGCACCCAGCGGTGCACTGCCCACCATGACCACATTGCACACAGGGCAGCACCAGACAGGGCCTGCATTGGGAGACAGCTCAGTCAGGGAGCACTGTCCCACGGCCACCATGGATGCGTGGGCGGCCCTGCGTGGCCTAGCAGCACTGGCAGGCTGTGCAGGGGCCACACGGTTGGTGCTAGTGCACCACCAGGGGTCCAATCTTGCGACCAGCGACCTTGCCCGCACAGGGGTCTGCATCCCGCCAAACAAACTTGCACCAGGGGTGCTCGGGATGCCCACAGCAGAACCCAGCGTCGGCCGGGCCTGGTGTCGCTACGACGCCGGGAATGGGGGAGGAGTGCGCACTGTGTGGGGTGCGTGGTACAGGGTCACCAGACAGTGTGGTCAATCGCGGTCGCCACAGAGACCACTGCCTGGGTCAGCCTGTCGATGGCAGTGGTCACATCCGTCGCATATGGACCATCTCGGCGGTCCGAGCACACTCCTGCTATGCCGCTCCACGGACACAGTCAGTGCCTCCACGGACCTTGCAACCCGCCCCTGCAGCTGTCCGACTCCTGCAGCAGGCAGGTGTCTCGGCGTCAAAGGTACTGTGCCCCAATGGCATCGTGACCCCCAGGGTGTGGATGGTCCTGGTGCACAGCACCCTTGAGGTGGCCGTTGTTCACCAGGACCAGGTATGGGCTGATCTAGGGCGATGGACAAGTGCCACTGCCTGGCGCTGTCCCCCAGGCCTGGTGTGCAACTGCTGCTGCCGCCCTCCAACTGCTGAGGCCCCAGGTCCACCTGTTCCACCCTGTGCTGTCAACAGTGCCAGACACCTGCTCAGCCACCGATGCTGCCCACGGTGCTGACAGGCCCAGCCTGTGACTGTGCCAGCATGCTGGTACACAGGTGTGGAGCTGGGCGGCCAGGGGCATGCTGGCCTGCCATGTGTCCCTAGTGGGACACACACCTCTCACTGGCCATTGCAGGCCTGCCATCATCAATAGTGCGGTGTGTGCCACTGCCATAGGCACAGCATGCTGGCACACCTGCATGCCAGACTGCTGTGCACAGGCTGTGCACCCCTGCACCGTGTATCACTGCCGGCGGAGTTGTCGGCCCAGCCGGCCTGCTGCTGCAGTGCGTGCAGGCTGCTGGCGGAGTGGAAGGTCCCTCCTCCTGGTCCAGCAGGTCTGCCGCACTGTCAGCACCCACCACCGTCTCCTGCAGACGAACAGGATCTGAAACAGAAAGAGAGTATGAGTGCATGTGAACAACAGCCGCCCCCACAACATCACCATGACATACCGTGCAGTGATGGGCTTCCACCTGTCTGGAATCCTCCGCCAGGAACACCCGCAATGGCACTCGGCTGCATGGCCGTGACCAGTGTCTCCTCGGTCGGGGTCAGCTGCAACACCACTGGTGGTCCCCCACCAGTGGCAGCACGTGCCACCCTGAAGGCTGCCACCTTCTCCTTCAGCCTCCTGCGGTCAGTCCCCATCTTCTTGTGGCACTCCTGCATGGAGCGCTGGTGGCTTCCATGCAGGTTGACAGCCAGAGCTACCCCCTCCCATGCAGCTGCACGCTGCTGAGGGGTGCCCGTCCGCCCACTCAAAAGCGGCTCATCCTCCAGGTAGGCCTGGAAGAGGGCCTCGGTCTCTGCTGTGGTGAAGTTCGGCCTCCTCCTACGCCCGCCGTCCACACCCTCAGCCTGGTTCTCGTCAGTCATGCTGATCTGTATGGGTGGAAGTGGACACCTGTCACTGTGCAGTCCACAGCATTTCCCCATGAGCATAGCTGCAGGCGGGGGGAGAAGCCCCACTTTCCTCGCCGCATGGCAGATACTGATGGAAAGGGTGCCCTCTGCCCCTTTCTAAGTGCCCTCATCATGCTCAGCCCCCTCAACCTGTGACATCCTCCAGCACCCCTGCCCATGAGCATTGTCCTGAGCATCACACAGCATGTAACTCACCTCTCAGCTGCAACAACCAAATCTGGCCACCACAACCCAGTGTCGCATATTTATAGTGAAACACATGCAAATGAGGTGTGGCGCAACTTTAATGACATGCTAATCGCGCCACTGCGCCTTTGCATGGCTGATCGACTGATTTGCATATGTCGGCTGAATATCGCGTATTTGCGCTTAGCGCAATATGGAAGGTCCGGCTGAGCCGATGGCACATGTTTGTGGCTGTGTGCTACACTGCATTGCGCATGCCCAGACAGGTTACGCAGGCGTCGATCGCGCTGCAGACCTGCTGAGCGCGATAGGCGATTCTGGCCATAGCCACCATTGTGCCAGTGGCGCTACAGCACTGGGTACTATATGGCGCTGTGGCACTTCTGCGCGATAGTCCACTGTGGCACTGGTGCTCTGCTTAGCAGTCGTGCAGGATGCCTATACATCCTGTAGGCGCAGTGCGTAGCCTTGCGTCATTGCCGTGACCTTGTGTATGCCCTCTGACCCCTGGCGCTGTGGGCATGCCATGTGTACGTCCCTATTGCACTGTCTGGTTACAGAGCCATGTAGAGTGATGGCGCTGTGCGAACAGCGTGATTGGAGCCTGTGCTGGTCTATTGCTCAACAACTCCACGTGGGGTCACAGCGCAGCAGGGCGCCATATTGCCTGCTGTAAAGTTGGGGCCATGGCTCGGAGGAGGGCAGTGTCCTGGAGTGCAGTTGAAGTGGCCAACCTGGTGGCCCGAGTGGACCCACTATGAGGGCCTATATGGTGAGCCCCCTCACGGAACTAGGACCCATGTGTGGCAGCAAGTGGCCACTGACCTGGTGGGGTCACTGGCCGGGGCGGTCTGCAGAGCAGTGCGGCACGGTTCAGTGATCTCCGCTGGAGGAACGGAACTATTAGCAGCGGCTGCGTTCCCATGCCAAGCGGGGCCTGGTGCCTGAAACCGCGTGGAGTGTACCATCTATTCACCTATATCCTCTGTAGGGGGTGTGTGTGTGCTTGGGTGGCTGTGCATCGGTGTCAGTGTGTGCAGCTGTGCGATGGATGGTTATGGCTGTGTGGGCAGGCAGTCTTACTGGGGCAGGGGCACTCTGCTTTGCGTCACACTGATGTTTGTCTCACCATATGTCTCCCACAGGCCGGATGGTGAGGGCGCGGACGAGGCTGATGTGGGCCATGCCAGGGCCCCAGTGCCACAGGCCATCAGGCCAGAGCAGCAGCAGCATCAGCAGCAGCAACAGCAGCAGCAGCAGCGGCAGACACAGCTGCTGGAGCAGTGTGAGTATCATTACGTCATGGATGCTATTGCATGCTGGGGAGGCAGGACCACCAACCATGATGGACACAACCAAATGGGAGGTCGTAGTTCCACTAGATGAAACACTAGTGACTCCCCACACTGGAGTACAGTGTACAGTTCCGGAAAACATACCTGCGTATGGACAGGGACTGGGTGGAGGCGTTCACAGGAGGGTGACATGGATGGTGCATGGATTGCATCACAAGTCCTATGCAGACAGGTTGACAGAACTGAACATGTACTCCCTGGAGGGGAGGAGGCTGTGGGGATATGATGGGGACATACAAGTATTGTACAGGGGGGAACAGAGTGCAGGAAACAATATTTGTCAGCGTAAAGAATGTTCCAGGACTAGAGGGCATGGGATGCAGTTGGAGGGGCTCGTTAAGAGGAACATGCGAAAGTGTTTCTTCACATGATGGGTGGTGGGCAATGGAACACCCTGCAAAGAGGATGTGGTGGGGGCTGACTTGGTCACGGGATATCTGTATGTTGGGTTCACCATGAGGACTTCTGGAGGTCAGGGTGAGGCGAGCGGACTTATAGGACAAGAGAGTGATCGTACAAGGCCAAATAGCCAGACTGGGTGTCCCATAGGCCCTTATCTGCCAACACTGTCTATGTATCCATGTATGTAGGCGTGACACAGGTGACCTGCATCACAGTGCAGCATCACGACACGTCTGTGTATGCATCACATGTGGTCCAGGCATGCACTGGGCACATAGCTGTGTAACTGGCATCGCACCACGTTGCAACATCACATGACAGCCTAGTTTGTACTGTGATTGACGTGGGCAGTGTGTGTGGGCAGTGGTGCGCATAGCTGGTGCCGCCTGTTTGTGATGGCCATGTGCATGTTCACTGTGGGTAGGTGCATGCCATCAAGGTGTGGGACATTGGGCTATGTGGCTTGCAGGTTGGGTGGTGTTCAGGGTTGTGGTCAGTCACAGCCATTGACTGTGTTCCCATTTTCCTAGGTCTCGAGGTTCTCTCCGGAGCATTGGGAGGATGTCCGAGCATGAGACAGCTGCTGCAGGACGACCAAGCCATCCTGCAGTCCATCCACAGGCATGGCCTTGGAGGAGGCGGCATGGGACGGGCCAACAGCAGCCAGGAGATGGGCGGCGGCAGGACCATAAAGTGTTGTTACCCTTCCCACTTCTCCCATCTCTACCACCCTGCCTTCCTCTCCAAGTTTGTAATCCCTACCCTTGAACAACCCGACCTTGTACCCATCCCCTTGTAAATAGTTCTGGTTGATTGTTTTGTACTTTACTCTTTGAGAATACATTTATATTTTGATATGAATGCTGTGTTGATCTCTGATTTGCAGCTGGCTATGGTTGTTCAGTTGCAGTGGTGTACAAGCCATCTGGGGTGGTATGGTCCTGGTACATATGTGTGTGTGTGTGTGTGTGTGCGTGTGTGTGCATGGGAGGTATCACCAGCATGGCATTGACTTTCTGTTGGTCTTGCTGTCTGCCACCCACTGCTGGGTGCACAGGGTGGGTCTGGCTTGTATGCTTCTCTGCAGCACGGGGTTGACGTGTGCCAGGGGGATGCATGGTGTTTCCTGCAGTGCCAGTCACTGCACATGGGTGGTGTCTTGGGGTCACGGTGCAGGGTGTGCTGTGCGTATGGGGGCTGATGTGCACTGTGGTTGTCAACCCCTGTGTGGCACTCCACCTGCCAGTGGTTGTGCTGGAGTGTCATGGCTCTGCTATGCTTTGTTGGCTTGTCCCCATGGGCACGTGGATCATCCGTCCCACCCCAGTGATGCTGTGCTAGGGGTGTGCAGGTGTGGTGTGGGTTCTGCAGTGTGTTCCTGTGCCCATGTGGCATGGCTGGCGGTGGGCCCCAGCCTGCCTCCTGGATGTGCAGTTCCATTGCTCTGGGGGGCTGTGCTTAGCTATGGCAGCTCTGGAATGCTCAGCTGAGCTTCCCTGGTTGCTCCATAGCGCAGCATTTTGACTCAGCCTCTCCTACCTGGTTGCGCCATGGCGCAGTATGTGCTATATTGAGACGTTGGTTGCTTGTGCAATTTGCTGTGCTCCATGTTTGAATAGCGCACCTGTTGCGCATTTGCGCAATGGGTTTGTGCTTGCTCCTGCTGTTGCGCTACTTTTGAGCGCAGTTTGAATATCTGGGCCTGTATGTTTTGGGATTATTAATAGTTTAGTAATTAAAGCATAACAGCAATAGTAGTCAGTATAATGTAAAGAAAAGTAGAAGACCATATTTTTGTTTTGCAAAAAAGTGTTATTTATTGCATAAAGTTGATACATACATGAAAGAGTATGTTAATAATAATTATAATATTTTAACCGTTTCATGACCAAGAGCATGTAAACTGCATAAAGCTAGTATTTTAAAAAGAAATGTTTTATTTTGAAAGTGTTTTTTATGGAAACATTGAATATTGCATAACTTTTTGTAACCCTGAAAAATGTCATGAATAGAACTGTGAAACAAGAAATACTGTAGTGTTTGTTAACCAGTGAAATTTTACATTTGTAAGTACAGTATTTAAGTATTGTCTTTCATGTTAGTCCTTTTCAGTTAGAGTAGTGTTCCATTGCTGATTATCCAAGGGCTGTAAGTCTGTTTAGCATATATTGAATATATAATAGGTAGGCGTCTGTGTTGTCTTCTTCTAGTTGTTATTTGAGTCCATTGTGCATTTAGTTGTACTTGTTTGTTCTTTGTTTGCTGCTGTATGTTTCTGCTTCTTGTGGTCTTCTGGTGTTTCACATCTTCTGGAGTGTGGGCCTTCATTCCTGAGAAAGAAACAAGAAAATAAATTATTACTGTTGTCATATTGATAGTATTGTATTTGATGCAGTGTTTATTTGTTGTGCAACATTGTACTTTATCTATGGTTGTTATTGTGAAAACTCTTTGTATAATTTTGTTATATTTGCATTTGTATGATTACATGTGGTGTTTTAGGAATGCATATTTTAATAATTTGTATTTTACATGCTTGCATGTTTGCAGATAAGTACATTGCTGGACAATATGCCTTATGAACATTATTTTGTGTTTATCAGCTTTTCTATATAAAGTATACAATTTGTGAAGTTAGGTGAATATCGAGTATGATATTTATATACCGACCTAGTCTGAGTCTGAGTCGCTTGATAGGACTTGTAGGCATCTTTTGATGGTGTGCTTGTTGATTGTCTCTGTTGGGGGGTGTAGGAGAGAAAGGCAGTTAAATTGTTGTTTGTATATTGTTATAGTGTTTGAGTGTTCTTGTGAGGTGTGTGATATGTGAGTTTATGATTGGTAGTATGGCATGCTGTTTGTGGTAGTTGTTTTTGGCTGTGTGTATTAAGTTTGTGTTAAATGCTTTGTGGGTGTATATGTGTGTGTGTTACGAGTAGATTAGAGTATATAAAGGAAATTGTACCATTATGAAAGTGAAAGTTGATATTTGTTGCATGAAAAGCTGGTTGAAAGAAGTATCCGTCCCATGCATTTCGTACATTGGATGAGTGTTGCGTCATTTGTAGATGTTCATGCTGGTCTTGTTTTTGAGCAGTGTCTGTATTAGCTCCACTTAATAGATCTGAAATTTGTTTTTGTTGGTTTTCATTAATATGAGAGTAGTCATTATTAACCTATACACATTTGTGTCCTGTAACTTGCATTATTTCAGTGGGTTGGATTCACTGTCATTTAGCTTTATGCACGAGATGCTTGCGGCACTATGATTTGTTAGTTTTGGTCTGTAGTTATGCTTGCATTTGCTATAATTGTTTTAAGTATGGTACCTATTTTATTAATTCCAATCGGTTGGTTTTAAACCACTTGACTGCTCTAATCCAGTGTACAGTTCAGTGTTACTGTTCACTGCTAAGAAAAATGGGTCTTCAGGTTTCATGCAGCAGTCTGGACGTTGGCTGGCATATATGGTATATGTAGTGACAGGGCATCTGGTGGGATTGTCTTTGTTTTCGTATGCCCTAGGTTTTATTTTTCTGGTGTCTCTTATGTTGAGTTCTGAGCGGGTTTTTGTTTGACGTTCAGTGGAGTACTGTATATAATGTATTCCATTGTCATCTACATTTTTGGTTACATCTCCCCATTTTAATTGTCTAATTTCAGTGGATCCTCTTATGCCAAAAAATGTGCAGCATATGAGCCATAGTGTGTTAATTAATGATGCTGCAGAATGAGGACCTAGCTGTTTCTGTGAATACAGTTTGTCAATCATGGCATCTGTCAGTTCATCGGATGCATTTGGTTTACTTCCTTTACCTTGAGATTTTAAATGCTTTTGTTTTGCTGCCAATGTTTGTCTAGTTATCTCAAATTCTTTGTCATTTGATATGGAGTGACTGTAATTTTTGCTTTTAAGGTACCTTTCTATGCTCTGATATATTGCTCGGAGGCTTATTGGCTCATATGGCTCTCCATTTTTTTTCTTGGCATTCATGAAAAACTGTGATGAATAGTTATTTAATGTGACTGGGTCCATGTTTTCTAAGTTTCTGCTGTCTGAATAAGTTTCAACAAAATGCTTTTGTATGGATAAAACATCATAGTGTGTTTTTCGAGAGGTGTTTTTATTTTCTTGGTCTTCAATAAAATGCAGTACTGAGTCATCTATGGTTAGGCAATGGTGTGACTTATCTGTTGTGGCTGAGGTTGATGGCTTGCTTTCATGGTCTTCAAGTTCTGTGAACATTTTGCTGCAGTCAGTTTTCTCTGAAGAAGTTGTTTCTTCTGTTTGACTCTGTATAAAAGGTATGGTGTTGGGCTGGATTTCAAATGAAACGTTCATGGTTCTTTTTTTTTATATCGTTTATATGTTCGTTTCTATGTTCGGTTTGTCTTACAGTTTTAATTAATTGGCCGTCGCAAACTGCTGATAGTATTATTTGTAGTGAAGCAGTTTTGTAGAAGAGACAGTGTTTGTGAAGGAATGGGTGTCAGGCTGCTCTGTTTGCCTCGTGCGTTTGTGGTGAGTGGCACAGGTGTGAAGGTTTTGGTTGCCATGGTGTTGCAGGCTCGCGCTGTGATGGCATGTAGCATTAAGTGGTGTAATTGAGTGTAGTTTGTGTGTAGTGCAGTTACTGCAAGCATTGTCCAGTATTAATGCGTGCTCAAGTGGTTTGCGTGGCATGCTGGTAGTGACTGAAGAACATAACTGTATGAAAAGGAGAAAGGTTTTATAAAGGAATAAAAAAGGAGGTGAGTAGGGAGCTGCTATTTACGTTTCCAGCTGCTGAAACAGTCCGAAATGGAATAGAACTTGCACAGAAGGAGTGAGCAGTAGGAGCCATCCTTGCAAATGAAGTATGGTAATGTGCACACGTAAGCAGGCAATTATCTGCAATGGAAAAGCAGCATGACATTTTTGAAAAAGGGTGTTGCAAATGGAAATGATGTAAATAGGAAGCAGAGGAATAAATGATTCATGTTGTCGGAAGTGGAAGCTGCGGTGCAGAATGATGAATGCATTATATTTTAGTAGCATGCACTTGCTGCAGAGAAGTGATTTTATTGTCTTAGTGAATAAAGAGACCGATAAAATACAGAGAATATGTGGCAGCATCATGTATCTATGTCTGACAGAAGTGCCGTGAATAAAATTAGTGCAAGTGGCAGCCATACAGACCAGTCAGTGGTGCGAGAGTGGCTTGGAAACGAAGAAATTCAGTACCAGTATGAAACCATAAAATAGTGAGGACATAATGCCAGATGACAGCCTTAGTAATGAGAATGTGTTAGTGTTAAGATGTTAGCATGGAAATGCGAGACTGGATCATAGAGGAATGTTGCATGTAATTTGATTACAGTGTGGGGACGTAGTTGCAGAATAGATGCTGCTTGTGAGAGTCATAATTGTACCTGGAAGCGCAAAGTACGTGTGTGTATGAAAAGTGATGTAGTTGTTATTGGTGGATAGTTTAGTGGTTATTTACTGAATTTTGTGAAAGCTGGCAACAAGAAATGAGGAATTCAGCGGTAATGTTTAGTTCTGTAATTTGGAGAAGCAGAGTTCTGCGACATGTTCGGTTTTCTGGTAACATTAGCTGAGATGAGTTCTGCATCGTTATGGAGCTGTTAAATAAAATTGTTTTCTAGTGTGGGATTACAATTATTGAAGAATTGGTTTAATGTTTGTATTTTGATCAAAAAATCATTTTTTTGTGTCGGGAGAATGTACTTTGGTGGGACTCTAGCCAGAAGATGAGCGGGATCTGAAAGTGAAAGTGTTCAGAGTGTGTACTGAGGAGCGTGCAGGTGCTACCATTGTTTTGATGGGCTTATGTATGACGTATAGGAGTGTGAAGATATTTGTATAGGAATGTGGAGATATCAGTGTTATCTTCACTGCCTAGCTGAGATATCATTTTTTATACAAACATTTATCCCAAAACATACATTGTATAAATGGATATATATACTGTATATATTAAAGAATCATGGCCCCAGCACAGATCCCTGCAGCATGCCACTCATTACTTCCACGTATTCTGAAATATAACCTCTCAGACAGACCTGCTGCCTTCTATTGGTGAGGGTATCCAGTGATATGGGTGATGCAAATTGAGCGACTGCAAAATGGGTGACCCAATTTGCATGCCTTCATAATTGGCGACTGTGGAGAAATAGTGAGGAGTTGGAACAGCAAGTGTGCAGGGACATGCTCGTGACTAGTGACTCTAGAGTTGCTGACTATGCAGGTTAAATGGAGTAAGTGAGTGAACCACTGCCGAGCTGGCCATCTAGTATGGTGGTTATGGCCACTGCCCGCATAGCAAATGATCCCGGGTTTGGGACTACATGTCAGCAAAGTATTTTTGCTAGTGTGGGATTGTTGCACTTTGCTTTTTTTTTGTCCTCCCATTTTGTCACCTCCCGTTCCCCTGAGTTTTGTCTCTCCCACCCATGGGGTGTCCCTCCATCAACTGGTGTCCCTGGGGAGTAACCCACTCAGGTGTTGTCCTCTTTCCCCCAGTGTCCACCCCTCCTGGAGTTGATTATATTTATTTTCGGGGTAAATAATGTTTTTTTTTGCTCCCCATTAAGTTTGTATGGTGTGGTCATGGTGATGTTGATTGGCGTAGTGCTAATTGCCGATTTTTATTTTCTGTGATAAGCACTCACCATATAGGTAGTCGCCGTTATGTTTTTGCCCTTCTGACATAGAACCATCAGTGAGCCATGATAATATCCAAACTAACAATATTCCCATGCAATCCCAGGTTATGCAAGGCCTTGATAAGTTCCCTGTGCGGAACCTTATCGAATGCCTTGCTAAAGTCCAGAAAGACCACATTGACAGGCAATCCTCTGTCCATTTCCTTGCTCACACCCTCATAGAACTGCAGAAAATTAGTTTGGCAAGACCTGCCAGAGGTGAATACATGTTGTAACCCATACCAAGCATTCATGTCACTGAAGTGTTTCTCGATTACTTCCTTTATAATTCCCTCAAGTACCTTATACAAAACTGTGTTAAACTTACAGGTCTATAGTTACTGCTCTCTTCCTTGCATCCTTTCTTAAGTATAGGTACCACCATTGCCTCCCTCCATTAACTGACTACTATGCCTGTATTCAATGACTCCTGAAATACATTACAATATACAATGTCTAAGGTTAATGCAGTACTCCAATCTCATTTCAACACTATCTCCTCCTGGTTTGAAATTAATCTTCGGGGTAAGTAGATTACCAAAGCCATGTGAATGAAATGTGTAATTGAGGGAAGGAGCTGCCAGAGGTTTAGTGCCGTCTAACAATAGACAGCAGATTTAAGGGTCATTTAGTTGGTGTCCTGTGTTGGAATTGCTGAAAGAGATTAGAGTAAGCAGCCAGCTTAAACCTAGAGGTACATATTTATATTTTATCTCCATGCTTAAAGTAGCAGTGAGAGTGGATTGGTGAAGGAACAAGATTTTTATTCAGAGTTTTGAAGCACTTTGAGGTTTCTCTTCAAATTTAGAACAGATTTTGTGGGGAACCTAGCTCAGGAAATTAATCTTGAGGCAAGTAGACTTGAAAAGCCCCGTGAATTAGGTGTGATTGGGGAGAGGCGTTGCCAGAGGCTTAGTGGGGACAAGCAATCAGTGGACACTGGGAAGTAGGAAAGGGAGATAAAAGGAGTACCACCCAGTGTTTCCCATCATGCTCAGTCATAACCCATTGCATGAGTGGGACAGAGCAGGAGTGGAGTATCTGCCTTGAAGCCATCTGCAGTACTTCTGCAGGATGACCACAGTCCACATGACACTCTGCAGAGGGGACACCAAATCAAGGTAAGAAGGTAACACAATACTGGCTACTGTCTACAGCAGCTAGAGGAAGGTATCTACAGACTGTAAGTGGGAAAGGTGTAGTACACACATAGGATATAGTAGGCACAGGTAGGAAGGTTTGAAAAGGGAAAACAAGAGACACCCTATCTAGGGTAGGTTAACAAATGAGTTTCAGGGAAGCAAAGGGAGGGAAGGAGGCAAAAGGGTACAGAAACATTTCAACAGACACCATATCCAGTTAATGTGCCAAATGATTTGTGGTGCAGTGATTATGTTACTGCGATGTAGCGGCAGGCTTCTGGGGCTACCATTATGTAACCACCCAGTCCCCTGGGGTTATTAGAATCCCATTAGTGTTGGATCAGATAGTTTTTTTGGGCAGTTGGCAGGGGGTTTATTAGAAGCTCTCTACACACACCTCATTGTTTACTTAGCTAGGCTAGGTAGAAAAATAATTATGTCATTTAAAACTCTTGCAGCAGCATATGTAATTTAGCTCAGTTGCAGGGGGAGCAGTTTAGAATCCTTGGGAGTCAGTGTGTAGTTCCAGTTTGGAGAGTGAAGAGGAAGAGAAAGAGGAGCTCTCTGTCCAACAGAGGGCAAGAGGTGCCTGCAAGCCTACCTTGGGCTGGGTGAAGGAACTCTGGTCATCATTTTTCTCACCCTAGTGTGGAATAGCTGTGTATCTAGAAGAAGTGGTGGAGATCTGTGCCAGTGGGACCACTGTGGGTTCATTTCTGTGGAAATTGTAAAAGGGACTGAGAAATCATTGGTCCCAAGGGGCAATCCCCTGATGGACTGAAGATTGTCACAGCTGTCCAGAGTGAGAGACTGAAATAGTTTCTGTGTAAAAGCTATGGAGTTTTAAAGGAAAAAGTGTTTCTTCATGAACTGTCAGATGCCTATAACAGAAGGGGATACCAAACTGTGAGTACAGTAGTATTTGCAAGATTTTGGGAGTCGTCTGGTGATGTATGTGCCCTTACTAAGGCTAGATCACATTCACTCAGGAACCTGTTCATCACAGATATGTGCTGATTTTAAATGTGTTAAAATTTGTGGATGCCTTTAACAATCCAGGAGGGGTTGAAGGATCCAGTTGTGTGTCCTGGATGGAATGGCAGAGGCTGGTTGGGGCCAGGGTGAACAGAACCTCACTTTGAACTTTGGCCTGGGCTAACTGGTTACCTGAGAGGCACAGTTTACCCTGCAGATGTTAACTTAGCCCATCTTGTCAGGAGGATATTTTAAATTAAAGTGTGTGGCAATCCCCACAATATAGATACTTCATCAGAAAGTCCAGAGATCCCTAGAGAAAGGGATGGACAGTTTGTTCTCTACAGAGGTTCATGTGTGGAATGTAAATACTGTCTGTTCTGTGAGAAACCCATTGTTCTTTGCCGCAAGTACTGTCATTTCTGGAAACAGTTTTTGAACTTGGGGGACCACCCAATTCTGCTAACATCTGTCAGAAAATAAAGCCATACAATACAATCCCAATTTATGGTTGTGGACAATAGATATGTATCTCTGAGTGAAATGTTATGGGGCCACCTCAGATAGGAGACACAGTATAGCCCTGGCACCTCTCTCCCAGACTCAGAATAAATAAAAATGTTATTTTGTGCCCTCACCCCAACCTCTTAGATGCCTGATCTAGTTATTTATCCTAATGCCAGGAGTGATACTTATTTTCTGCCAACTTGTGGTTTGTTGCCTTGTCTGTGTAACAAGTGTGGAGAAGGTCCTTGCTGCAAGATGTCACTCTTGACCAGGGTAAAGGTTGTATTAATTTATTGTTGCTCAGTATGCCTAGCATGAGTGATTTCATAGTGCCATGTTTTTAAGGTATCTCTGGTGACCCTACACTTCCTTGCCTGCCTCCTTGTATTCCTAGGCCCAGATATTCAAACTGCACCCAAAATATGCGCAACAGCAGGAGCAAGCACAAGTCAATTGTGCATAGGCGCAACAGACGCGCTATTCAAACATGGAGCAAAACAAATTGCGCAAGCAGCCAATGTCTGAATATCGCTCAAACTGTGCCATAGTGCAACCAGGAAGGGGAAGCTGAGCAGAAAGGTTGCGCCATAGCGCAACAAGGCTAGCCCAGCTGAGCAGTCCAGAGGTCCCATAGCACAAGCAGAGCCCCCCCACCCCCAGCAGAGCAATAGAACTGCACAACCAGGGAGGCAGGCTGGGGCCCACTGCCAGCCATGCCACACATGGGCACAGGAACACACTGCAGAACCAACAAGACACGCGCACACCCCAAGTACAGCATCACTGGGGGAGGGAAGGATGATCCACTGGCCCATGGGGACAAGCCAACAAAGCACAGCAGGACCATGACGCCCCAGCACAACCACTGTCAGGCTGAGACTGCCACACACCGGGGGTTGACAACCACAATGCACATCAGCCCCCCGTCTGCACAGCACACCCTGCACCGTGACCCCAAGACACCACCCATGTGCAGTGACTGTCACTGCAGTAAACACCATGCATCCCCACCGGCACACGTCAACCTCGTGTAGCATAAAACCATACAAGCCAGACCCACCCTGGGCACCCAGCAGTGGGCGGCAGCAGATGGCAAGACCGACTGAAAGTCACTGCCACACCAGAGACACCTCCCCATGCACACACACACACGCACACACACACACACACACACACACACACCAGGACCATACCACCCCAGATGGCATGCACACCACTGCAACTGAGCAACCATAGCCAGCTGCAAATCAGAGACCACCACAGTATTCATAACAAAATATATATATATTGCAAAAAGAGAAAGTAGAACAACAAGAACAAGAACAAAACTATTTACGGATATTTACAAGACCGGGGGGTAGGGGTACAAGGTAGGGGTGGGCAAGGAGTAGGGGTGAACAACTGGGAGAGGGAAGGCAAGGTGGGAGGGATGGGTGAAGTGGGAAGGGGAAGCCCGTTTAATGCCCAGCAGGCTGGTCTGCTGCTGCCTGGTGCTGTCCTTGTCAGCTGTGCCGTCGCCGGAGCCCACGGTGCTGAATGTCCTTGAGGATGTGATGATTCTCAATTGACATCCTGGTCAGCTGGTAGAGGGCACGCTCAATTCTGCATAGGACGCTGAGGCCTAGGAAAAGGGAACACAGTCAATGGCTGTGACTGTCCACAACCCTGAACACCACCCATCCTGCAAGGCATATAGCCCAGTGCCCCGCACCTGTGATGGTATGCACCCACCCACAGTGACCATGCACATGACATGCCCAACCAGACAGCACCAGCTATGTGCACCACTGCACACACACCCATGTCCATCACAGCACAAACAAGGCTGTCAAGTGATGTGGCAATGTGGTGGGATGCCAGTTCCACAGCCATGTGCCCAATGCATGCATGGACCACCAGTGACGCACACACAGACGTGCAGTGACACTGGACAGTGATGACTGTCACCTCTGTCGTGCATGGTTGTGTTGTCCATGGCTGGTGGTCATGCCCACCCCCTCCAGCATGCAATAGCATCCATGATGTAATGATACTCACACTCATCAAGCAGCTGTGGCTGCTGCTGCTGCTGTGGCCCACCCCTCACATCACCTCCGTCCACCACCTGGGCCCTGCCACGGCCCTCCTCAGCCCATGCCTGCATCCTCTCTGCCAGGCCTGTGGGTGACAAATGTTGAGAAAAACATCAGTGTGACTCCAAAGCAGACTGCCCCTTCCCCAGTGAGTGTGCCTGCCCACACAGCCAGACCCATGCATCTCACACCTGCACACACTGACACAGCCAACCATGGCAGAGCCATCCCATGCACAGCCACCAAAACACAGTCACACCCACGGAGAATACAGGTGCATAGATGGTACACCCACCTGGCCTAGGCACAACGCCCCTCCTGGCACGTGACCTTAGGCATTGCAGCACATCTGGCTCCCTCCTGCGGAGGTCACTGAATCTGTGCCTGCACTGCTCTGCAGACCGGCACTGCCCTGTGACCCTCACCATGTCAGTGGCCACCTGCAGCCAGACCTGGGTGCAAGCCATGGTGAGTGGCTCATCCCCATACAGTGCCCCATAGTGGGGCTCAACCAGGGCCACCAGGTTGGCCACCTCCACTGGGCTCCATTGGGACACTCTCCCGTGCCATAGTTAGTGTTGTACAGCAGGCAATATGGCACCCACCGCAGCAACCGCGTGAAATGTGCAATGAGCCACCATAGGTTCCAATCCGCGCTGTTAAGTACATGCCGTCAGTTCATAGTGCTGTCACCAAACAGCGCAATAGGGCCGTACACATGGCAGCGGAACAGCGCCGGGGGCAAGAGTCGGACACCAGGTCAGGGGTCTATGGCGCAGACCACGCACAGCGCCATCTGACGTCTACGCATCCTGCGCGACCGACCACCTGCGTGCCAGTGCCACAGTGGACTATTGCGCAGTAGTGCCACAGTGCCATATGGTGCCCAGTGCTGTAGCGCCACTGGCACAATGGTGGCCATGACCTGAATTGCCGATCGCGCACAGCACGTCATCAGCACGGCAGATGCCTGCGTAAGCTACCTGGGCATGCGCAATGCAGTGTACCACACAGTCACAGATCTGCGCCATTGGCTCAGCCGGCTCAACCATATTGCGCAAAGTTCAACGGCGCGATATTCAGCCGACACATGCAAATCATCTGATCAGCCATTCAAAGGTGCAGTGGCGCGATTTGCATCTCATTACAGTTGCTCCACTCCTAATTTGCATGCATTGCACTATAAATGTGCGACATTGGGCTGCGCTGGCCAGATTCGGTTACTGCAGGTGAGAGGTGGGTTGCATGCTGTGGGATGTTCTGGACAATGGGCATGGGATAACGCTGTAGACTGCACAGTGACAGGTGTCCACTTCCACCCATATAGATCGCCATGACCGAGCAGAACCAAGGTGAGGGTGAGGATGGTGGGTGAAGGAGGAGGAGGAGGCCCAACTTCACCATGGCAGAGACAGAGGCCCTCTTCCAGGACTACCTGGAGGAGGACTCACTACTGAGTGGACGGCGGGGCACCCCTCAGGCCCGTGCGGCTGCATGGGATGGGGTAGCTCAGGCAGTGAACCTGCATGGAAACCACCAGCGCTCCGTGCAGGAATGCAAAAAGAAGATGGGGACAGACCGCAGGAGGGTGAAGGAGAAGGTGGCAGGCATGTGCTGGCACTGGCGGGGGCCAGCCAGCGGTGGTGGAGCTGACCCCGGCTGAGGACCGACTGGCTGCATCAATGCAGCGGAGTGCTATTGAGGGCGTACCAGGAGGTGGATTCCAGACAGGTGGAAGCCCATCACTGCACGGTATGACATGGTGGTGGTGTTGGGGGGGGAAGGTTGTTCACATGCACTCACATGTCCTCTCTTTCTGTTACAGATCCTGTTTGTCTTCAGGGATGGTGGTGGTGGGTCCAGGCAGTGAGGAAGACCTGCTGGACATGGAGGAGGGTCCATCCACCTCTGTCACCAGCCAGCATGCACTGCACCAGCATGCACGCTGGGTTGCCAACTCTGGTGTCGGTGAGTCGGGTGTGGGGGGTACACAGCCTGTGTCTCAGCAGTCTGGCATGCAAGCATGCCAGCACGCTGTGACTGTGGCTGTAGCACGTACCTGCACCATTGATTATGCAAGGACTGCAATGGGCAGTGACATGTGTGTGTCCCATGACGGACACACAGCAGGCCAGCATGTGCCCCTGGGCCTACCTGGTTCCACCGTGTCTGCCAGCATGTTGGCACAGTCCCAGGCTGTGTCTGTCAGCACTGGTGGGGCAGCACCGGTGGCTGTGCAGGTGTCTGGCACTGTTGCGGCCACAGCAGTGGACCGAGTGGTCCCTGGGGCAGAGCGGTTGAAGGGGCAGCAGCAGTCATCCACCAGGTCTGGGGGTACAGTGTCCAGTGCTGGCACATGCCTGCCACCCTTTGATATGCCCATTCCTGGTCCTGGTGAACAGTGCCCACCCTCAAGGGGTGTTGAGCATCAGGACCTTCCATACCCTGGGGGACAGGATGCCGTTGTGGCAGAGTACCCATTTGAAGAGCACACCTGCCTGCTGCGGGAATCAGTACAGCAGCAAAGGCAGGTTGCAACGTCTGTGGAGGCACTGTGTGCGGCTGTGGAGTGGCACAGCAGGGACTGTGCTGTGGACCATGCAGAGATGGTCCATATGCGGATGGATGTGATCACCACCATTGACAGGCAGACCCAGGCATTGGTCACTGTCGTGGCTGCATTGGGCACACAAGCAGGTGCTCCTGTACTGCGCACCCCACACAGTATGCTCTCCACTCCCCGTTCGCGGCGTCGTGCAACACCAAGCTTGTCGACGCCGGGTTCTGCTGTGGGCATCCCAAGCACCCCTGGTGCAGCTATGTTTGGCATCCTACAGACCCCACTGCGGACAAGGTCACGATCGCGCAGTGGGACCCCTGGTGGTCCATCGGTGCCACCCCATGTGGCCCCTGCTCAGCCTGCCAGTGCTGTTGGGTCACGGTGGGGCCACCCACGCATCCGCGGTGGCTGTGGAATGGTGCAACATGACTGACCTGTCTCCCAGTGTGGGCCCTGTCTGGTGCTGCCCTGTGTGCACTGTGCATCATGGTGAGCAGTGCACTGGTGGGTGCCCTGCCCATCACGCCGACATACGGACCACCTGCACACCATCCCAACTGCTGTCCACAGGTGCGTGTGCATGATGATGCCTGCATTGTACTGTACACCAAGGTGCAAGGGTGCCTAGCATCTGACACATGTACTTGGACAGTACAGGTGGTGGGTGTGGTCTGTGGATCTGTGTGTTTGCCATGTCTGTTCCTGCTCTGCTGTGCACCTGCCCATGTACGCTTTGTGCCTGGGGTGTGTGTGTGTGTGTGTGTGTGTGTGTGTGTGTGTGTGTGTGTTCATATGACTGTTCGCCCTCCCTGATGGTGTGTTTGTGTGCCTGGTCCCTTCCACCCCTTGCCATCATGCACCCTGGTGTGTTACACTGGTGCCTGTGGGTTGCGCCAGGACAGTGTTGTTTGCACATGGCCCCTTGACTTACCTGTGTTGTGCATAATGCTCCTCCGTGATGGTGTCCCGGTGCAGCTGGGCCTGCCGGATCAGTCGGGGGTCCCGCCGTCCAAGGGGAGGCTGCTCATCACCATCAACACCGGCGCCACTGGCGTCCCCATCGCTGTCCCCCTCTTCAACCTGTACGGCTATCCCACAGTCATTGGCCATGTTGTGCAGGATACAACAGGCCAGGAATATCCCACAGGCCTTTGAGGGGCTGTACTGTAGGGCACCGCCGGAGGTGTCTAGGCATCGGAAGCATGCCTTGAGCATCCCAAACACCCGCTCAATGATGTTGCATGTGGCGGCATGTGCCTCATTATAGCGTTGATGCGATGGGGTCATGGGGCGCCGGTACGGTGTGAGCAGCCAGGGACGAAGTGGGTATCTGCTGTCACCTGTGTGGAGATAGTGGAGATCAGTATCATGTTCAGGTCCATATTGCCCATATCCCTGTGTGCCACTACCATGGCACCTGTGCCATTCCCACCCTTGCCCCGAGTTTGCATTTCCTACATGCGTACTCACCCACTAGATGGCCTGTGGGGATGTCCCCACTCTCGAATCGATGGCACAGTGCGGACTGATGCCATATGAAGGCATCATGTGCTCCACCAGGGTGTGTGGCACAGACATTGATTATACGCCCAGTGGCATCACACACCACCTGGCAGTTGACACTGGAGAGAAGCCCTTTCTATTCCTATATGCGGCCCCATCGGGGCCAGGTGGCGTGCGAATGGCCACGTGGGTGCAGTCTATGGCCCCTAGCATGCCAGGCATACGTGCTACCCTATGGAACGCCTGCATGTTTGCTGTACGCTCTGCCGTGGTGCTGGGGAAATGGATGTGCTCCGCAGCATGTGGCAGCAGTGAACTGAGGAATTGGGTGAGGATGTGTGATGTTGCTGACTGTGTGATGCCTGTGGTGTCCCCTGTTGGCCTCTGGAAGGTGCCCGTGGTGAGCAGGCACATGCAGGCTGTCACCTTGGTCTCCACTGACAGAGCATGACTCCGTCGTGAGGGTGCCTGCATCACATCACTGCACAGCTCACAGAGCCACCTCAGTATTGCCCTGTTCAGGCAGTACCGGCCCACGATCTCTACATCTGTGTACAGCTCAAAGCTGATGCGGGCACGGTACTGCCTGTTGGGGGCGTACCACCGACGGGCCCATCTACGGCCACGTCCCCCTGCACCTTGCATTCTCACCCCCCTCATTACAGCTTCCATGTGGAAGCTGCCACTGTCCATCTCCTGGCTTGTGACCCCCGACTGATGTTGCTCTGTTACCCCGCTGTCCTGACTGCTACTTCCACTGCACCGGCACCCCCGCTGGCTTCTGCAGCCTATGGCCCACACTGCTTCCCTTGCCTGCCCTGGCCTGTCACTGTCTGTCTTTCTCTCGCCTCTCTTTCCCACTTGGCAACCCTGTAGCATTCTTGCGCCTCTTCCTTGAGCCTTTTTATTTTGGCTCATTTCCGCTGGGGCACAACTTCCGGCTGTTCCGCTGTTGCGCATTGCGCAAGTCTTTGGATATCGCATTGCGCTCTTTATGCATGGATCCACCCCCTTCGGTGGCGCATGCCTTCATTTGCATTGTGCTGTTGCTCAGCATGTTTTTGGTGGCGCAACTGCCTCCTGCTGAATATCGCAGAATGGCGCACTTTCGGACTTGCGCATGTGCAACCCGATTGTGCATGGCGCAACCCTTTTGAATATCCAGCCCCTTGTGTTTAACTTGCTGGGAAGTGGAGTTGGCTATATTAATTTGTGGTGGGTGTCGGGGGGGGCACAGTCCCCCACAACAAAGAAGCTGTATACTGATATTTTGCATACCTCAGTTGTGCTTGGTGTCCCACTACATTGTTGGGTTTCCCTGTTGTTACTTCAGTTTTGTTTTCAAGCACTGGTGCCCTGGCACCCAGATGGCAGAATGTCAGGGCACTGTAGGTATTGTCAAAGAATTGCTTGCGCTGTTATTTACATCGCCAATGTGTATGTCACTATGGCATGGGTGAACCAACAGACACTAGGTAAAGGAAAGAAAGATCAAGGGAATTGTACAGCACAATGGGTGTGTGGGACCACAGTCTTTTGAGACACCTTCTGGGGACTGAGGTGCTGCCCCATTTGTACTCAATTCTCTAGGTTTTGGGCAGATGTTGCTGGACTGTAGGCCAAACCAGCAAGTGTACAGAGGACCTCCTTCCCCATGCAGGGGCCACATTGTCTGCTGTCACTCCCCTACATGATGTGTAGGAAGAGGCAGAGCAGATGAACCTTGCTGGGCTCCATGGGGTGGCAGGAAGGGTGCATGTTTCTCACCTTATACTACTGCAGAATTCCTTCACCATACTGGCAAGTTAGGGCTGCTGAGAGGAGCCAACCATAGCAGTGGGAAGGGACAAAGTGGGGGTCCTCAGAAGTGGAGGCCCCAAGGAGGAGGATGATACCCCAGTCAAGGAGGAAATAGCTGTTGGTGGGGTACTGTATTGTTAGAGGGATAGACTTGGGTCTGAGGTGAGGAAGGGAGAGGGAGGTGAAGACCCTGAGATGTGTTTCAACTTGGAAGGATGGAATACATATCCAGAGGATCGCTGGGGCAGAAGGAGATTGGAGGAAGCAAGATATCATTGTCCACCTGGGGAAAATGATATGGCAAGGGATAGGGCAGGGTTGTTCAGGGTAACTTTGGGTAGTTGGAGAGGGACCTTAATCAGGTAGTATGCACAGTAGCTTTTTCCATGTGTATGGCCAGGAAGATGCATGGGTACTCTGCACCAGGGCATTTAGCAAATGGCTGAAGGCACTGTATATGGAAGAGGGCTTTGGCTACATCAGGGACTGTGGACCAGTATGGGAGAATATGGGCCTCTATAAAGAAGACAGCTTGCATCTTTCCAGGAAGGGGGCCACAGTCCATGATGGGAGGTTTAAATGCTACTTCATTTAAACTATGCAAAGGAGGAGGCAGTGAAATAAGGGGAAGGAAAAAATGCCCTCCCTCCACAGATGATGGAGCAGCAAGGTGGGAGGGCCTGAGGGGAGAAAACTCCATCTGGAAGGAGCACAGAAAAGCAGGGATGGGACAAGACAGAAGAAAAGCTGGGCCAAACTCAGATAAGAGAGGGTAGAGGATTGAAGGAAACAATGAATGAGACAATTAAAAAGGTTGGAGGAAGGTCAGGTACAGCTTTAGGGAATAAAATCAGGTCAGAGCCAGTACAGCTGCAGCCAATGTCATGGAAGAGCACGGCACAGTCCGCCATGTCCAAGATGTCCACTAGAGTTCTCTGCACATGCATAATGACTTGCGCATGTGCACTGAACTGAATTCCAGGTGCATGGTGGCATTGTCCACTGTGTCCAAGATGGACACTAGAGTTCTCTGTGCATGCATGATGACTCATGCATGCGCACTGGGCTCCAGTGGCCATCTTGAACACAGGAGACTGTGCAGCCATGTCCCTGGAGTTCAGTGCACATGTGCAAGTTGTCACACATGCACAGAAAACTCTGGTGGCCATCTTGGATACGGCAGACAGTGTCGTGTTCCACCAGCACAGACAGACAAAACAGTACAGTGATGCACAGTGACTGCCATTCACTTCTAGTATTTAAAAAGTCCATTCAGTATCTGTTAAGCTCCCTTTTCTCTACCATCATCACAAGATGTCTACAGGGCACTGGCCACTACAGCCATAAAAACACAGTCAGGAATGTGAGGCAGAAGCTGGGCAGTGGGTGTGGGGAGAAAAGATGTGGAGACCCATGTGTATCAGTGCAAGGATTCTTTGAAACAAAATTCCTTACGTGGAAGCCATCATGGTAAAAGTTGACCTACGGTGGTGCCATCCAGGATGGATGCTATGCAGAAATGCTGCAGTATATCACTAAATGCTGCAGTATACTGCAGGGAACAGTGTAATTCAGTGGCAATTAAGTCCTTTTGCCATACAGTGTTTTGTGACATGTCAAATACTGCAAGTTATTATATTGCACTGTGTCTCACTCCACTGTAGATTTAGTGACCATTATAGTGTCATGCTGCACTGAGCACCATGACTGAAACTACTCAATGTTCAGTAGAGACAAGGCAAGGAGGATGTGAGGAGGGTTGTTTTATATGTAAGGGAGGGAATCAAGGCCATGAGGCACAGGGACACCAGGAGGAAAAAGGTCTGGAGGTGCTGTAGGTAACCCTGGAGAGAGGATCTGGGGCCTCTACACAGTGCTAGCTGCCCTACTGACAGCCTGGTTCAACAATGCACCAGAAACAAGTGTCATTCTGGAGGACTGGAGAAGAATTGTTGTGATCCCTCTACATAAGCATATACAGCCCTCCAGCACAGGGAGAGGAGTTGGATATAGCAGATGGGGAAGCCATCATTAGACTGACAAGTAAGGGGGGTGTGCTGCAAGTTGGTGGCTTCAGTCTGCCAGTTGTGGAGTATAGCCTTCAAGTTGCAGTTTCCACAAGAAGTCCTTGACTCCCTACTAGAGTTTTTTCATGTAGCTTGTCAAAAAACAAACAAACAAAAAAACAACTAGCAATGTGGTAGTGCTTTACCGATGCTTACAAACAATGCCAGCTATGCAGACATCACAGTGGACAATCCCTAGGTGCCAGTGATCACCATACAGTGTGGTTTAGCATTAAGACAGGAACAAAGGCTAACCACACAAGAAGGGTCCTGGACATTATGGCATTAGGAGGGTGGATTTTAAAGAATTGGGGACTGCCTCAGAAACTTCCTCAAATTGGGGGGATTGCCAGGGAGAAGGGGGAGACACAGTGGGCAAAAATAAGGGAGGGTATAACTAAAGCAACTAAGCTCTCCATGAAGGAAGTGAGTAAAAGCAGAAGGAAAAAAAAGACTGTCGTGGTTCTCCAAGGAAGTGGCAAAGGTGGGGAAGGAAATAAGGGTGGCATTCAGGGGGTATAAGGAAACACAGAGGAAGGAGAACAGTAAAGTATATCTAGTAAAGCAGAAGGAAGCAGGCAAGGTGATATGGGGAGCAAAGGTACAGACAAAGGAAAGAACTGCTAAAGAGGTCACTAAGGGAGATAAGACTTTATTTAGATACACAAGTGAGAAGAGGACAACAAGGGGAGAGATGCTGAGGATTACAAGGGTGGAGGGAGGAAACTGTGCAGAAGAGGACCATGAAAAAGTAGACATCATGAACAGGTACTTTGACTCATTCTTCACAGTGGAAGGAGTGGGACAGACCACCAGGGAGTAGCAGGATTGGGGTGGGGGGCAGGTAGACACAATTATGCTTTTAGAAGAAAGTGTTCAGAAGGGACTGTGGCTAAGGGAAGGGAACCACAAGACTAGATGGACCATCAAGTTTTTTCTGATGACATTATCTATGTTTCTGTGTTTCTATGACTTGCAGCTTTAAAGGTGGACAAAGACATAGGACCAGAGAGAATCCTAGTGTTCAATGTTTGTGGAATAGCAATAGGGAGAGATGGGGTATATAGTGCTTGTGTAACTTGTAGTACTTTTTGTGTGGCTTTACTCTATTCCCACCCTTGAGTAATAAGTATATAGGTCATAATTTGTAGGGCATACAAGGCCCATGAACAAGGATGAGAAGAGCACTGGAAAAGGGGAGGAGGGGATGGTGGGGGACAAAAAACACTCCCTGAGCAAGGGAAGTGCATTAGAGGAGGGCTTATATAAGGTTGTGGGAGGAGCTATTCCCCACATTGAACCTCGGGAAAACCCTCCCATGTAGGTAGTAATTTGTACGGAACAGAAGGCCCAAAAAAGATACCTCCTCCAACTCATGGAGAGTATGACCCTCTGGCACTAAGGAGAGAAGAAAAATCCAGGTGGGGCATACTAAATGGAGAAGGACCTAGGATCTAGTAACCATAGCTAATTTGAGGTTGGTGAGCTGCTTGGAGAGACAATGATCCATCCTTGATCCGTGAATGGTGGAGATTGTATGATGATCTTGAGGTTGAAGAGTAGGTCTTTTCTGCATGAGCAATAGAATCTGAAGTATGAAGTAAATCCAGGTGAAGGAGGGCAAAGGAAGTCCAATTTTCCAAGGTGATGAATGATGCTTTTCCCATGGAACTGCAAGGGTGTAATGAGCAAAGGGAGCATGACTGGAATGGTAAGGTACTAAACTGCGAATGGTAGAAATGCAATGGTACAAGAAGTCACTGGTGAATGATCCAACTTGTGAAAGATATGAATGTCAAGGTATGGTCTGGAGGCAAGGAATTCAGTAATGAATGAGGAGTTGCTAAGGAAGCATCCATGAAGTAGAACAGAGCAGAAGAGAGTCTTTGGGTGCCCTGGAGATGATAGTTCATTCTCAATCTGAGGACAATTCAGACTGAATGATGATCCTGAGGATGGAGTGTACATCTTTTCCATAGGGATGATAGAATCCCATGTGCACAGCAGATCCAGATAAAGAAGGGCTAATGTAGTCCATATTTCCAGGTGATGAAACATGCATGTCCAAAGGGATTGCAGGGGTGTAATGAGTGGGGAGAGCATAACTTGATCTATAAAATCAGACAGTACATTTTGGGTTTTGCAATGATTTGTAAAGTTATGGGTGATTGGTCCAAATTTGTGCAAGAGTTGATGTTCAAAGTAATCTGGTGGTAAGGAATCAGTTACTGAGTGATAAGTCACTAAGTAAGCATCCTAGAGTAAAATGAGTAGAGGAGAGATTGAGTGACTGATGAGAGTAATGCCATCAGTGATTAGTAAATAAATAGAAGAAAAGTTGTGAAGCTGTCCAGATGGTAGCCTGATGTATATAAAAATTGATTGGAAATTCAGTATGAGGGATGGATGGCTTCTTTGGTCATGAGATTTGTGACTTTATAGGTAAATACTCTGCTGGTACACTTCCTGAAGTAAATATGGTTATTTCTGTGGTGTGATCATCTAGGAGATGCACTGTGGTGGTATAGGTTGGTTAAGTGTACGGGTAATCCTGATGGCGAAGTACTGAGAGAAGCTTGGAGGCAGATGTAATAGAGAGTCTGTAAGCAGGAATTATAGTGAGATTGATTAGTACAGTTAGTACAGGATGTTATAGCATCTTAGTGCTATGGCTGATTAATACTGAGTGGGAAGCAAGGCTGAGTTGGTGAATTTGTCTTGACTGCTACGAATTGCCAGTTTGAATTAAGGAGAGCCAGTTCTCAGTAATGGTCTTTACCACAGTGAATAACTAAGGTATTTTGAGGAAGAGGCTGAAGGGTCCACTGGAAGAGCGGTTAACCCTGCTGAAAGTACTAGGTGAAAAGGTGCTGATGAGTGAAGTGTGGAATGTTGATGTCCAGGAACGAAAACGATGGTTCGAATGGCACTGAGTTAGTAATCAGCTAGGTGGTGAAGATCCCACATCGAATGTTCTGGAAGCAATGTCTGTTAAGAAGTAGGAGTTGAGTAACTTGGTGAACAGAGACAATTTTGTAGGATGGGGTTGAGAAGGAACATGGATAATGCCCTTAGTTGCATGAGTCATCTTGAGATTCCTGGTATCCGTAGAAGCGATGCCAACTACGATGTCAGAGCATAGCTGAAGGATTTAAGCCCTTTCCATGTATGAGGATTGTCAGCTAGACAAGGCAGACTGGGAAGTCACAGTGATTGAATGGACAGGATTCAGTTTGTACATCCAAAAGAGACAGAGAAGATCTTCCTTATGTCCAGACTAATATGATTCATTGAATGATTGCTGAGGACAGGAATATTTCTCTAGAGTAATGAATGAGTGATCCAATGAGTAGCTGAAGGGTACTGTTAGAATGACCAGAGTAGGAGTATAAGATGGATAATATGAAAGAGCAGATAACTGGGAAGGAGTACTGGTCAGAGATAGGGTACAAGGCCCTAAAGATCCACAGCAAACAAAATGAAGCCCTGAGCCAGCAAGGTGGAGATGAAAGGCAGCCAGTTCAAATGGAAAGGAAGTCCGGAATGGATCCTGAGAAACTAAATGAATAATCCAGGGAAAACCACAGTCCAGGCGATGCTGGATGACATCCAGAACAGGAAGGTACAGGACTGGCCAACTCCACTGTGAACAGCGGCAAAATGCAGGAAGGTGGAAGCAAGGCATCAGATGATGATTCATGGAATGCCAAGGAGCCAAGCCAAGCACCATGAGCAACAGGAATCCCACATCTGATGAAGACTGGAAATGACTAGAGAAAATGATGGAAGGTGCTGAAGCGATGAAGGATGGGGTCCCAAATCTGCAAAGAAAACAAGTTCATACAGCAGCCGGCAGGGACCTGCAGCAAAAAAGTCCACGAGGCAGTCGACCTGGAGTGAGAGAGGGACAGAACAAGCCAGCAGGATCCATATGATGAGGGAAAGGAGGCCAAAGGGCAAGAGAATGAAGGTCCATGGAAGAGCAGGATGGCGAGTGGAGTCATTCAAAGCAGAAAGGTCCTGTGATTGAAGGGAAGTGGCAGACTGGCAGGATGGAGGCAAACAAGTCAATGAGGTCCTGGTTCTGCAGCCGAAGTCACAGGCAGAGCTGAGCGGTGGAAGGTTGGAGGCGTGAAAGTGCCCTGGTCCTGAAGGGAAGTGGCAACCTACATCAGGTAGAAAAGCAGATGGTGGACGCGGCGATGCGAGCTCGGGCTAAGGACCAGGCAAGGTATTCTGTGTACTGCATGTGTGGTGAGTTTGGAAAAATGACTGCAACAAGGAGAACTGGAGACTGCTAGCAGTAGGAGGTCCAGGTCTAGAAGGGTCATGGCATCGGGTAGCAGGTGGAGAATAACACATGTGAAGCAGTGGAAAGACTTGTGTCCATATGGGACGTTCAAGGCAAGATGATCTGGACTGCATGTGGCTAGTGAATGCTGGTCAGTGAAAGAACTTGGTTGAAGTTCTATTCCTGAATGGAAATGGCAATCCACATTGGTGTAGATGCAAATAGTGGAGACAGTGCATGTCAGAGTCAGGCTCCCGGCCATGGAAGTTGGCAGATAGGACAATGAGTCTAGGCTGCAAACAAGGTAAGATGGAGAAGCAGTCGGGCAAAGTCCTGTTCCTGAAGGGAGGCGGCAGCTGGGTATCAGGCTGAGAACATATAAGATGAAGCAGTAGACTGCAGACTCAGGCAACTGTCAGGGATGGCAGGGGTGAATGATAGTAACTTGGGGCAGCCAGGCCTAGTTAGAATGATGTGGGTACGTGGGGCATAGGAGTTCCATTCCCAAAGGGAAGTGGCAACTGGTATGAGGTAGAGAAGGTATGGTAACAGTCTGTAGATTATAAACATGGCTCCCATCCCTGGTAGTCAGGGCAAGCTAACCTGCACTGGATGCTGCCAAGCAGAGTTAGGTGTCACAAACCCACTCAGCAGGTCAGGCCCTCTGCTCCCACAGTGCCAACCTCTGAGCGCAGTCTTGCGGACAGTTAACAGAAACAAGGTAACCCTCCTGTCTGTTTTGTGGGTTCAAATCAACCTTTGGTCTCAATTCTAGAGGGATTCAAACTGTGAACCTCTTGCTAACATACCCAATGCACAGGCTCAGATAATTCTGTCTTCGGTGGGCCAGATGTCTTTGCCTATGGGCACCTAACCAAGTGTACAAAATGAACCCTTAAAAGCTCTAATAAAAACCTCATATTACTCTTACCTTTTTCCAGTTTGGTATCACCATTCAGGCTTATGCACAGCATCTGCTTTAATCACATGTACTTCACTTGTTAAAGAAAGGAATTCAAAGACAGACCAAGTAGGCTCTAAAAATAGAATTTTACTAAAATAGATAAAAGTATGCAAAACATAACATACAGAACTATATATCACAAGAACCATACAATCTTTTAAAAGAACAAGGTTTTAACAGTGCAATTCCTACTACAGTACTTAGATTTTGTCTCTCTCTACCTGTATACTTGCTTAAAGTGCTCAAAGATGTTTCTGTGTCAGAGTGTAGATAAAAGTGTCTGTCTCTGAAGGAAAACAGAATACTGTTTAAAAGCTGGCTTTGCCCACCTCTTGCATAAGGTCACCTAGCTCCTCACTGTCAGAATATATAACAAAATATATCTATACAAAAACAGGATGTCTTTTCCAGAAGGTAAATTAATATTCTGTGATCTCAGCACAACTCATTTTCTTCAAATGACTTTCTTTGATCTTATGAGCAGCTTCCCCTTTCCAGGACATCAAAGCATCTTTTATGACTTCACACAAAAGTGTCATAACCTGCTCTTCTTCCTCTAAACGTTATAAAAGTTTATGATCTATCTTGGCAGTTGGACCTGGGTAGACCAGTGGATGTCCTCTTTCTAGACTTCAGCAAGGCATTTGACTCTGTTCCTCACGTGGGCCTGTTGGATAAGCTAGGATAAATGGGGGTGGGAAACCAGATGATCAGATGGATAGGCAATTGGCTCCAGGACCGGACCAAGAGGGTCGTAGTTGGTGGGATAGTCTCATCCCCAAGGAGGGTCATTAGTGGGGTCCCACAGGGATCAGTCCTTGGGCCCCTTCTGTTCAATGCCTACGTATCTGACATAAGGACAGGAATCTGGAGTGAGATGAGTCTCTTTGCAGATGACTCGAAACTGGGGGTGGTGGTGGATGGGGAGGAGGGGAGGGTGGCCCTGCAGGGGGACCTGGAGGCTCTGGAAAGATGGTCTAGAAAGTGAAGCTGAGGTTCAATGGTGGAAATGCAAGGTACTCCACCTGGGGGGCCAGAAACCCAGGCCAAGTGTACACCCTGGGGGAATACTACAAGTCTCAGTGGCTGAGAGGGACCTGGGGGTGGTGGTGGATGTCAAGATGAACAACTCTGAGACTTGTAGGAGGGCAGCAGCCAAGGCCAACAGGATGCTGGGATGCATCGCTAGGGGGATCACCTCCAGAAGGAGGGAAGTGATACTCCCTCTGTATAACTGCTTGGTGAGGCCGCACCTGGAGTACTGCGTGCAGTTTTGGAGGCCACACTTAAAGAGGGACATTAACCTCCTGGAGAGGGTCCAGAGGAGGGCAACCAAAATGATTTGGGGCTTGGGGGACAGGACCTATGAGGAGAGGCTCGAAGAGCTAAATATGTACACATTGGAAGAGAGAAGGGACCAGGGGGACATGATAGAGGTCTTCAGGTACATGAAGAGGGTAAATAGGGGAGGAACAGTCAGGGTGCTTTGAAGGAAGGAGCAGGGGCCACTAGAGGGCATGGGTGGAAGCTGGAGGGGGGAAGATTCAGGGGAGAAAGGAGGAGGTGCTACTTTACTGAGAGGGTGGTGGAGCCATGGAATGCACTACCTAGGGGCTGGTGGCGGCAGAGACAGTGGAGGTTCAAGAGGGGTGGGACAGGTACAAGGAAGGGTTCTGGAAGCAAAATCCAATGCAGCAAGAATATCCGGAACTGGGAAGGGAGAAGCCAGAGAAGGCAAGGGGGACAGCAAGGTCAGCACCCAGGGTGGGGGCTGACCAAACGAGCAGACACGAAAGACCATTAGGCCTATTCTGCTGGCATTTTAGTATGTTAGTATGTTAGTTAGGTATCTTCTAGCCTGTAATTATCTCATACTTTTTATCTTTTAGCTGAGAACTTGGGGGTGGGGGTGAGTGAGGTCATTCCAAGAGCACCAGATTTCTCAGCAGAGACAATTAGTAACACATTTTTATATTTCAAAAAATCATAGTGTACTTGGAACTGGCTGTCCACGTGTCACATTAGGGATGGAGGATGTCAAGTTGGTAAGTAGGATGAAGTTCCATTCCTGAAGGGAATTGGTGTAGTTGGGATAAGGGGGTAGCCAAAGGAATGAAACCTTAGAAACCAGGGAGGGAGTGAAATGCCTGACCCTTCACACCCAGGAACACATTGCTTAGTGTTAGGCGGAGAAAAGTGTTGGGACATGGAGTGCAATAACACTGTCAGAACTGAAACTGGGAAGCAGCTAAGAAGCTGGGTTGTAAAGTACAGGCCTTGACAGGCTGAACGAGTTCTGAGGAATGAAACTGCAACAGTTTATGAGGGTGTGGGGAGTGGACAGGAGACAGTGTGCCACAAACGGTCAGCAAGTAGGCCAGGAAGTAGCGAAGTTCCAAACAACAGTAAAATACAGTAGAAATGAGAATCAAGGTAGAGAGAACAGGAACGGAAGCTGAATGGGGAGATTACCTGAGGTATACTGTAACTGAAATTGTTGCAGGAAGATGAGCCAGGAGATGAACCTTCACTGATTGAAGCTGTACATGCTGGAAGAAAGGATCCTGTGGAAAAGGGATGCTAGCTGCGGGGAATGAACTGCTAACTGGTGCACAGATGAGTCAAGGGAGAGAAGGAGCCAGGTAGAGGAGAAAGAACTAGAAGCGGGAGTGCAGCTGGAGGCAGTAAGAGGCAGACCAGGGAGACGGGCACAGGAGCCGAGGAAGCTCGGAATCACCCAGCAGAAGGGGGAAGGATGTGGGCAAAAAGCCCAAAAAGGCACGAAAAGGGGAAACAAACCCAGGAACAAGGGACAGGGGATGAGCTGGGAAGGGAAGGGAAAGGCGAGAGCCACCAAGAAGAGAAATGAGGTGAGACAACAAGCAGGGAGAAGAAACGCAGCCAAATAAACACAGGACAGGTGGGGGGGGGAGAGACAAAAATAAAATAAAAGGGCAAAATGGATGAAAGAAAAGGCAGCAGGAATGGAAAAGAACACAGCCACACAAGCCATGCAGGATGCCCAGAGATGAAAAAACACTCCCTAAACAAGAGAGGTGCATCAGAGGAGGGCTTAAATAGAGGTTGTGGAAGGAGCTATTCCCCACATTGAACCTCGGGTAAGCCCTCCCATTCTAAAGGAACTCAGATAGGTGCTAGCTGCCTTGCTGACAGCCTTGTTCAAGAGCTCAGTGGAAACGGTCATAGTTCCAGAGGACTGGAGAAGAGCTGACATGGTCCCTCTACAAAACAGTGGCAGCAGGGGGAAGGCTATCATCTGTATGCCAGGCAGTCTTACATCCGTAGAGTGGAAATTAATGGAAACCCTGCCAAAGGAAAGACTGACTGATTACCTTTAATACAATGGTCCACAATGCTACAGGCATGGATTTACATGGAGGAGGTCATGCCAATCAAATCTTATGGATTTCTTTGATTGGGTGACTAGGGAAATAGACTGGGGTAGGCAATGAACCTGGCATATCAAGACTTCAGCAAGATCTTCGACACTGTGCCACACAAGAGGTAGATAAAGAAACTGAGAAGCTTGGGAATGGGATCCAAAGTGGTGAATTGATTTAGAAACTGGTTAATATATAGGACACAGAGGGTGGTGGTAAATGGCAGTCACTCAAATGATGGAGTAGTGATAAGCAGAGTGCCACAGGGCTCAATACCGGGACTGGCCATCTTCAATGTCTTCATAAGTGACACTGTTGAAAAACTGTAAGGGAAGGTATGCCTTTTTGTAGATGATAACAAAATCTCCAATAAGATTGACACCTAGTCGGGGGGAGAATGAGCAGGGATCTGGGGAAACTTGAGGAGTGGTCTAAAGCATGGCAGTTGGAGTTCAGTGCCAAAAGGTGCAAGATCATCCACCTAGGGCATAGGAACCCACTTGCTGCATATAGGATTGGGGGGTACTGGCAAGTCACTTAACAGAAAAGGGACCTTGGGGTTATCATAACTGATGATCTCAAGGTGGCAGGGCAGTGTGACAAAGCAGTAGATAGGGTTAGTGGGATTCTGAAGTGCACAGGGAGGGGTATGTGTCATTCGCTTGTGAGACGCCACATGAGTACCATGCCCAGTTTTGGAGGCCACACCTCAGAAGGAACAAAGACTAGGTGGAGGCAGTCCAGAGGAGGGAACTAAACTGTTGCTGGGGTTGCATGAGAAGCACTACAAGGAAAGCCTGAGGGATCTCAACATGCACACTCTGGAAGAGAGAAGAGTAGATAATAGCATATGACCTAGTACACAAATACCTCACAGGATGAACAGGACACAGAAGGGAAGTCTCCTCAAATGAGCAGGGGCAACAAGACCATTGGTATGCAATGAAGCTGGTGTTGGGGGGGAGCTTAAGACAGATGTGAAGAACCAATTTTCACTGAAAGGGTGGTAGACAACTAGAAGAGATGACCAGCTTAAGTGGTGAAGGCAAAAACAATGGGGGTGCTTCAAACATGTGTAGGCTAGACATACTGTAGTGGTGTATTAGAAATCAGGCAGTGAGGAAGGAGAGTTGCAGGAGACAATTTGGGGTCTGCAGAGACAGATTAGGCAGGGAACATCTGGGCAGGCTTGCTAACTTGACAGCTGATCCTCTTGCAATCATGACATAAGGTGGCAACACTGTTGAGCAAATCAATGTATTGAAATATCTAGGAATCTGGCTTGATGTATCACTTAAATATAGTAAGCACATTGGTCACTTCTTAGGAACGATATGGCCCAAGTTAAACTTTCTCAACAGGTGTAAACACAGCCTCAATGCTGATGTGAAGAAGCAGGAAGTTCCTCTACTTCATGGTCCCTTCCACTGACTATGGAGACATGTACTGCTGTACAAACAAAACCATTCTGCTTATTCTGGATCATTTGTGCAAGTTGTGCAGATTTATCTGCTCCTGTGGATGGTCTACCCATCATTGTCTGCTGTATGACCAACTTGACTGAACAAGTATCTGAAGCAGGCAAGACTACCAGTGTTTTTTCTTGCTGTACCAACTGTGCACGCAGAAAAAACACTGAATATCTCCTAGCCCTCCTCATGCAGTGAAACAGTACTTACTTACTCAATTCAAAAGAAGCACTTATGTTCTCAACAACCAAGACGCAGCATGAATTTGGTAGAAAGGCCTTTGCATTTGCAGCACCAGATACCTGGAACAAACTTCCTCTCTAGCTGAGGAATGCTTCTAGACTATATTAAATCCACTCTTTCCAGCCACCTTAAAACTCCCTGTGTTTATTTATTTATTTATTTTATTGAAATCTACGATTACAAATACCCTTGAGCAGGAACTGCTCATTTACAAAGGTTCCACATCGAAGGAATGGGGGGTATACATACATACAAAGGTCAACATAATAATACATAGTTATACAATAAAAAGAAGCAAGACACTGAGGCTTTGGAAATTCCAGTAATTCAAAATGTGACAAATGTTAGGTAGCATGACATACCAGCCAAGGACAATCTTAGAAATAAGTGCTGCAGGTGAGGGGGTGGTATGCAGGCAGGAAGGCCGTTGTCAGAGGGTAGAGGGTGAGGTAAGAGCTCTAAAGGGAGGGAGGAGGGATAAAAGTCAGGAAATGCTCGGGGTGGAAAGGAGAGGGGCAGGGGTGGGCAGGTGAGGCAGGTAGAAGGGGGGCAAGGCGGGGAGAGGTAGCTGTCAAGACTGAAGTGGAGGGCAGTGAGCGGTGGGCCCCTGATTAGGTGAGGCAGTCACAATGACTAGTTGACATGTGATGAAGTCGGAGTTGTCTCTCTGCTTGTTTTAGTCCAGCATCCCCATCATGTTGCATTCAGTAGCAATGCTCATGCTCTTTATTGGCTGTGACCCCACTTTGTTAGCTTGCTTTATTTACTGTTTGTATGTACCTACCTTGACAGCTAGTTTGTATGCATATAGTTTAGCCTTCATGTAACTGTTCCTGCTGGATTATGTTCACCTATTGTCTGCTGTTATCCTCCCTGGGACCCTCATGAAAACAAGATACTGCATCTCATGGGGTTATCCTAGTTGGAGTAATTTCAAATAAATAAACTGCAGATTATAGATTTGCAGATATATGAATGATGCATTATGGATTTGTCCAAGCTGCAAACTAATTTCACTCATTAGAAAATGAACTTTAGTAGGACTTTGAGTAAGTTTGGAACTTCCAAGAGAATTGCTTTGAAATACTGACTAGTGGTAATTATTATTGTTCAGTTTAGCCACTTTAGCTGATTTAGCATATATGCAAATTTGGCCCTAGGACTATAGTGAAATGTCAGGGATAGGGAGTCTTGTAGTGTGTTTTTCACCAAGTGTTTAAAGGGACAGTAAAACAGAGATAAGAAACAATGACTATGACGGCAGATAAGGACCAACTGGTCCACCTAGTCTGCCCATTTCCCTACTTGATTTGCAATCTCTATTCTTATCTGGACTGCCATTCCCCCCTCTCTGCTGCACAGCAGGGTGCCTTTATGCTTATCTCATGCACTTTTGAATTCCCATAGTGTTTTTGCTTCCACCACCTCTGCTGGTAGGCTGTTCCACGGATCCACTACCTTTTCTGTGACAAAATACTTCCTAGCATTCCCCCAAGCCTCCCTCCCTCCAGCCTCATGTTATGTCCCCTTGTCCTTGTGCACTTTCTTTTCTGAAGTATGCTTCCCTCTTGTACTCTGTTTATTCCTCTAAGGTATTTAAAAGTCTCTATCATATCACCTCTCTCCCGTCTCTCTTCCAGTGAACAAATATTAAGTTCCTTGAGTCTTTCCTCCTAAGGCTTGTGGTACATTGCATGTATCGTTTTTGCTGGACTGTTTCCATTCTGTCTATGTCCTTCCTGAGATGCGGTCACCACAATTGGACACAGTATTCCAAATGAGGCCTCACCAGTAGGGCTGTGAGAATACCTTTTCCTGACTATTCAGCCGAATATTCGGTATTCAGGTCCCAAGTATTCGGTATTCGTTATTCGGCCAGAAAAGGTGTTTTTTTTAAGGAAATTTTAAAAAAGCACTTCAGCAACACCATTAATCACCCATTGAACCTGGTATACCATATACACCTCAATGACACTTCAGCCACCAACATTGAGCTCTCACTAATGCAACACAAGCTTCATGTGGCACACCCGATCCACCACAACACACACATAGCACTCTGAAAACAATATCAAGCATTGCATTGGGTCAGCACTAGAGGGTGTTCATGGTCACAGACACGGGGTAGAATGTGCTTCAGTCATGGGCATAGGAATAGTGGTAGCAGTGGCTGCAGTAGTGATGACAGCTGAAAGGGTGGCTGTTGCAAGAATGGCACTGGTGGTGGTGGGAAGCACACTGGCTGTGGATGTAGCAGCCATAATGGTAGCAGTGGGGACACTGGTGGTGGTGTCTGCTGCTTGCTGCACAAAGCATGTATGCTCGAATTCCCCCCTACTACTGCACAGCAGGATGTGACAGTGAAAGTACAGATGGACAGATGGTGGCACTAGCAGTTGTAGTACTGCTAATGGTATTAGTGGTAGTAGTACTATTACCAATGCTACAAGAACTAAAAGGCTTGCTTGGGGAGAACAATATTTGAGCCCATCGAATAAAGAGAGACACCTGTATGTCATTGTCTATGTAGTCTATCTCACCACCTTCTCTGGAATTGTATTATGTATCAATAATTTACAGAGCAAGACAAGATACAATTCAATACTTTGCAGTAAATGACATGCCACAAAATATTGGATGACTGGGGGGCTTAATTGCCATTAAATTGCACTGCTCCTTGCAGCATACTGCAGCATTTTACATCAATTTTGTAAGATACTGCATTGCGTACTGTCTGGCACCACAGTATGAACTATGTTCTATAATCTTGATGCAGTGTTTCTTCCTTGGGTATGTTAGTTGTGGATTGTTTTGTTACAAGGGCATCTCAGTCTCATTCATTTTAACTTCACTTATTTATAGTGTGTGTTTCTTTAAGGGTTGTATATTCACAGCGTGTTTGTACATTCCCGACAAACACCCTGACAAAGATCAGGTTCTGGTCAAAGCACCAGGGCTCTATTGGCATCCTCCAGCCTTAGCACAAACAAATGTATTGGCAACTTTATGCTGCACTGCTCTTAACTGTATTTTGGTACTGCCCCCCCCCCCTGCTGAGTGCTTCCTTTGTTCTACATAGATTGTTTGGGGGTTTGGCAGCCCAGGGACAACACTAGCAGTAATTGTGTGGATGTTCTACCAGCTCAGAGTGAGGAAGTCACATGGTGTGCTTGCCTTTGAGCTCAAGAAACAGTTTTTGATTGGCCAACAAAGCTCTGCGAGACTTTGGAAATCTCACCGAATAGTAGTTCCCGAATAGTGGCCAAATAGTGAACTATTCGGAAAATGCATCTGAATATTTGGGAAGCCTACTATTCGTGGTATTCGGAAAATACTATTCGGCCCATGACCAGCCCTACTCACCAGTGATCTATACAGTAGCATCACCACTTCACGCCTCCTACTAGTTATGCTCCTTTCTATGCACCCCAGCATTCTGTCTGTTTTCCCCACTACTTTTTCACATTGTTTGGATGAATTCAGGTAATTGGATATGATAACCTCCAGGTCTCTTTCCTGACTTGTGATGGCTAGAACCTGCCCACCCACCCCTAATCTGTACTCCTCTACTGGATTTCTGTGTCCCAGGTACATTATCTTGCACTTCTTAGCATTGAAATCCAACTGCCAAACCCTTGAGCAGTTCTCAAGTAGTCTTAGGTCTTTTCTCATTTTATGTAGCCCCTCCTGTGTGTTGACTCTGTTGCAGATATTGGTGTCATCTGCGAAGAGGCATACTTTCCCCTCTAGTCCCTCTGCAATGTCACTTATGAAGACATTGAATAGAACTGGACCCAGCACTGATCCCTGTGACACCCCACTGGTCACCTCCCCCTCTTCAGATTGTATGTCATTTACTACCACCCTCTGGGTCCTGCCTTTTAGCCAGTTTCCAACCCAGTTTACCACTTTAGAGCCCACACCCAGATTCCCCAATTTGTTAAGCAACCTTCTATGTGGAATGGTGTCAAAAGCCTTGCTGAAATCCAAGTAGGCCACATCCACCGCCCTTCCCTAATCCACCACACTGGTCACCTAGTCAAAGAAATCGATAAAATTAGTCTGACAGGACCGTCCCTCAGTGAATCCATGCTGCCTTGGGTCTTTTGCACTGCATAACTCCAGGAGCTTCACTACCCTCTCCTTAAGCAGGGACTCCATCAGCTTCCCTACCACCAAGGTCAGGCTTACAGGTCTGTAATTGCCTGCCTGAATAGAGAGGAATAGAGAGATAGAAAGACAGCACACCAGCAAGTGGGAGAGGAATAGACAAGTAATACCTCCTGGAAGGTGGCACCACATTTCCAGACTTTTCTAGTGACCTTTTCTATTAAAGAGGCCAATAGGCATATGAATGCTCTTTTTGGCACCAATCAACTTCCTTATACTGTAGTGCTTGATGAGCAGGACAACGGCATCCCTTGTGTGATCTGGATGAGGGCATTTCATGGGCTTAACTGTAAAGATGAATTGCTGTAGTCAGCTCCATGTGTAAATTTCATTTTTGGTAAAATTAGATAATTTATCTGGTTGATCCTGTGTTTCCCATGTGTTTAAAATGCAAGTGGCAGGTGTGTCTTAAACTACATGGGGAAGGAAAGGGAATTGTCACCAAGGCCTTTAAGTAATGGTAGAATGAATGGTGCAGAGAGGAGAGGAGAGGTCTGGCTACATTGTGGACTATGGACCAACCTGGAATGATAAGAGCCTATACCAAAGTGATGGCCTGCTTCCATCCAGGAGGGAACGATAGTCCTCAGTGAATGGTTTAAATGTTACTTTGATGGACATTTAAACTAGCCAAGGGGGGTGACAGAAGAAATAAGGGAGGCAGGAAGTTGCCTACCACAGGCTGAGATAGAGAGTAGGGAGAACCTGAGGAGAGAGAGTCCCACCAAGATGCAGCTTATTCAAGGAAGCGGGAGGTTAACAAATGAGAAAGGGGGGAAGGATCAGTCAAAAGAGAAAAGAGAGGAAGGGGAACAATTGGAAAAAGGAGAAGGCAACAAGATGAGAGCTAGCAAAATATGGAAGGCCATGTGTGCCAGTGCTAGAGTCTGGGAATTGAGATCCCAGACCTAGAGGCCATCATGGTGGAGGCAGACCTGGATATTGTGACCATTACTGATTTACAGTGTACTGACAACTATGTCTGGGACATGGTCATACCAGGCTATACAATGTTCAGAAGAGACAGGGTAGGGAAGAAAGGAGAGGAAGTGGTGCTTTATGTGAAGGAAAACATAAAAGTGACAGAGGTGCAGGGAATTCATGGGGGGGGGCTAAGGTGATGTGGGTCACCCTTGAGTCTAGAAACAGTGCTACTATTCAGACAGAAGTTATCTACAGGTCTCCAACACAGGGGAGGGCTTAGATAAAGAAATGTAAAAAAAAGGAAATGGCAAAATGGCAGAAAAGGAGTAGGTATTGCTGATGGAGGACTTCAATCTGCCTGATGTAGTTTGGAGCCCTTTCTGCTGCAGCATCAGCTAGGAGCAGGGCATCCTGGACTCCCTGTAAGGGGCATTCCTCAGAAAAGTAGTCTGTGAACCTGCTCATGATGGAGCACTACTATACCTGGTTCTTACTTACAGGGACAATATTGCTGACATCAAGGTTGGACGCCATCTGGGGACCAGTGATCATTGTACAGTGTAATTCAACATAGGAACAGTGGCAGACTCCAACCACACAAGGGTGAGGATCCTGGCCTTCCCAAGGGCTGATGGTACGAAGATTGTTAAATGCCTCAGGAAAGACCTTGCAGGGGGAGCGGAGGAAAAGTGAATCAAACTGAAAGAGGGAATAGTAAAGGCAACAAACCTTAGCAAGTAAGCAAAATCAAAAGGAAGATGGGCCCACTATGAAATAGGTGGCAAAAAAGGTAAAGACTGGAAGAGCAGCATTCAGAAGGTATAAGGAGATCCAGAGGGAGGAAGCGGATAGGGAAGCATATCAGGAAAAACAGAGAGAGGCAGGGAAAGCTGTAAGGTGTCAAAGGCACAAAGTGAGGAAAGAATAGCTCAGACAGTATCAAAAGAGGATAAGATATTTTTTGGGTATGTTATCAAGAAAGGAAGTCAAAGGGGGGACTATACTGTTAATGGAGGAAGGGACTGTATGGAGGGGGACCAAGAAAAAGCAGACATCTTAATCAAATACTTCTGCTCAGTTTTCAGAGTAGAAGGTGAAGGAGAGGGACAACCCAAATGCACCAGGGGCTTTGCAGGGAGGATACTGGACACTAGTCCCTTTTCTGAGAAGAGAGTCCAGGAAGAACTCACTAATCTAAAGGTGGAAAAAGCTATGGGGCCAGACGGGGTATATCCAAGGGGGCTGAGGGAGCTCGGGGAAGTACTAGCTGCACCTCTGACAGACTGTTTTAACAGATCACTTGATGGTATGGTCCCAGAAGACTGGAGAAAGTCAGATGTAATCCCACTTCATGAAAGTGGTAGCAAGGAAGAGGTGGGCAAATACAGGCCCATTAGCCTGACATCAGTGGTGGGAAAGTTAATGGAAACACTATTAAAGTGTAGAATTGTGGAATATCTGGAATCCAATGAATTACAGGACCTGAGGCAACATAGTTTCACAGGGGGAAGGTCATGCCAAACAAATCTAACATATTTCTTTGACTGGGTAATCAAGTAGCTAGGTTTTAATGCAAAACAAAGTGCACTTGGGCCACAGAAACCCAGTGGCGGGGTACAAAATGGGGGGAGTGATACTGACAATGACCAAGCAAGAAAGAGCTCTTGGGAGGTAATCATATTGGATGACCTAAAAGTGGCCAGGCAATGTGATAAAGCTGATGAGAGGACAAGTGGGATGCTGGGGTGCATAGGTAGGAGTATCACCAGCAGGAAGAGGGAGGTGGTGTTGCCCCTGTATAGGTCACTGAGTAACACACCACCTGGAGTACTGTGTCCAGTTCTGGACATCACTGGCATGATTTTCAGAGTGGTTGCAGCTGCTGCAAGGGACCTGTGGCTGAGAGTATATTGCAAGTGGTGACTTGTGGCAAACCTGTGCCACAGCACAATTTTTGGAAAAGCATGCCGCAACCCCTCTGCCGCAAGTCCCTTGCAGTGATGCAGCAGAGTTCCACAAGCTCCACTCAGCATAACTTTTGCCAGTGGGGGAGCTGATTTATGGGGCTTGCTTCACTGCTTTGGTGCAAGCTGCCATAAACTAAGGATACTGTCGCAACCTGTGTCCAGGACTGTAAAACAGGGTGCAAGTTGCCTCACACCCTTGGATGCAGGTGCAGCAAACTTTGAGGGGACACAGGACTTGGTTGCAAGCCCTGCATCCCCATTTGAAAATAGGGCCCCACATCTCCAGAAAGAGATAGGCAGACTGGAGGTGGTGCAGAGAAGCGCTGTCAAAATGGTACAAGGTCTGCATCAGAAGTCCTATGAAGAAAGACTAAAAGAGTTCAATATGTACACCCTGCAGGAGAGGGGAGAAAGTGGGGATATGATAGAGACCTTTAAATACCTCACATGGGTTAATAAGGTACAGGAGGGAGATATGTTTCAGAGAAAAAGGTACTCTAAAATAAGGGGTCATGATATGAAGCTGGAAAGAGGTCAATTCAGGAGAAATGTGAGGAAGCACTTCTTCACAGACGTGGTGGTGGGTGCCTGGAACAACCTTTGATTGGAGACAGTTGGGGTGAAACCAGTGGTGGGTTTCATAAAGGGCCGTGATAGGCACAAAGGAATCCTAAGAGAAATGAAGGGTGTGGAAGAGACAGTGCTGTAGATCAAGTAGGGTCTGCAGCAAAAGTGATCATAATTAAAAATGGTCAGACTAGATGGGTCCTGCAGTCATTATTTGCTGTCAGTTTCTATGTTTCTATGTATGACAGGTTATATAATTCAAATGGATACAGTGTAAAATTGTTAGTATGTGCAGTGTCCATACTGTAAACTGTGTGGCATACATAATTCATGTTATACTATAAAAAGACATGATAATCAAATGGGCAATAATATATGCATTAAGCAAGGGAGAACAAATCAAGGGGGACACGTGTGAAGCAATAAACTACTCATAGAGTGGTGACAACATGATAGGTACATACTATATGAAGTCACTGTATTATGATGGTACTTAGCTGTATACCAATGCTGAGTTAGCTACTATATGGGATTTTGTTTATTTTTGTGTTTTTTATCATTTTTACATTGTCTACACACTAATGGCACACAGCCAAGGATGCTCCTTACAATTTGCAACCTTTTTTTTAACCAATTTATTCATTGTTGAGAAATCACTTGCAACATGGCAAATAATAAAGAAATGTGTAGACAGCAGATGTGTGAGAACAATTTGGCCTGCACTGTTGAGTGGCACGAAGGTGTTAGGCCAGGAGCGGATTCTGGCCTTAATCTTCACAGTAGTCCTATAAATTACTGGGGAAGGGGGGGTTGGAGTGATATGTCCCCTGAGGTGGAGGCCCCCTTCTGGAAATTTTTATCCATCAGTGTACTCACAGTAATTGATAACATCATTCTGAGAATCAGAAAACAGATTCCATTCAGTGTTAAAGGCCAATTTAAAATGCCCTTTCTAAAATACAAAGAAAGGCATTCACTTCATGTTGCAGGGCCTGGGTCAATACAAAAAAAATGCAGAGTCACCTTGAAAAAAACATCAAAATTCCACTTTTATTATGTAAATTTACAAACAAATAAATTAATATGTTTACCCCCCCACCTGAACAATTTCCATCTTACAGTCCCCTCCCTAGAGTCAATGGGCTGGATATTCAAACTGCGCAATTCTGTGGCACAAGCCTTTGCGCTGCTCAAAATAGTTGCACTGGGGTGTGGCCGGGGCGATATTCAACGGAGTTGTGCTATTGAGCAACTCCTTTGAATATCACCTCCCGGCCACAGCCACTGTGCATGGCGCAGTGGAACTTGCGCCACCGCAAGTGGTCAGAGTGGAGCATTCAAGATGCAGTGGAGCAAGTTCCATTGCGCCATGTGCAAATTTCCGATATTCAAAAGGTGACATGCAAATGGGGCCATAATTCATGCAAGGCGCAGGGGGGGCCATTTGCATCTACTTATGGCCCCATTTTCATGCCATTAGCATGCAGGTGCGCCATCCTCAATGACTTGGCGCCTGACGCCTGCCAGGCAGCAGCAGCCGGGGACCGATGCCCCTGCAGCCCATCGCTGGCAAACCATAGTAATTCCACCCTGACTGGCCCGATCGCGGGCAAAACTGTAGTAATCCCCACCCCCGACTGTCCCAATCGCGGGCAAAACTGTAGTAATCCCCACCCCCCAACTGGCCCGATCGCCGGACATAACTGTAGTAATCCCCACCCCCAACTGGCCGATCATGGGCAAAACTGTGGTAACTCCACCCCCACTAGCCCGATCACAGGCAAACCAGTAGTAATGCCCACCCCCACTAGCCCGATCGCGGGCAGAACAGATTCAACCCCCAAGAACAATATCCTGGTGGTCCAGTGGATTGAAGCTCGATCGTGGGCATTAGAGTCAACCCCAGGTCCAAATACCCTGGTGATCTAGTGGCCCCCACCCACCCACCCACGGAGCCCCACCACCCTGCTCCCCGTCAGCCGGCGGTGGCAGCACCCACCCACCTGCCGCCCGCCACCCACTGACTGACTGCTCGGTAGGGCTGCATGCCCATTGGTTCAGAGCAAGAGCCAATGGGCGCGCATCCTACTAAGGCAGTCAGATATGAATCATATCTGGACTGCCTTGTATCGAGGGGCTGCACGCCCATTGGCTTTGCGTCAACCAATGGGCGCAGCCCTACCAGCAGTCAGTCGGTGGTGGGGTGCTGCCGCCCACTGGCTGATGGGGGAGGTGTGGGGCTCCGTGGGTGGGTGGCTGGGGCCACTAGATCACCAGGGTACTTGGACCTGGGGTTGACTCTAATGCCCAATCGGGCTTCACGGTCCACTGGACCACCAGGGATATTGTTCTTGGGGTTGAATCTCCTGTTCCGCCATGATCGGGCTAGGTGGGGTGGGAATTATTACTGGTTTGCCCATGATCGGGCTAGTGGGGGTGGAGTTACCACAGTTTTGCCCATGATCGGGCCAGTCGGGTGGAAATTACTACAGTTTTGCCTGCGATTGGGCCAGTCGGGGGGGGAGATTACTACAGTTTTGCCCGTGATCGGGCCAGTCAGGGGGGTTACTATTATGCCCGTGATCGGGCTGCAGGGGCACAGGGAAGAAGTGGAGGGCCACCCACAGGTGGCAGCTGCTGTGTTGTGCCCTGCAATGTGGCAGCTCACCTGTGGGTGGCCCTCGACTTACTCCTTTTTTTTGCTCAAAGTCATGCAGGCGCAGGTTGGGGGTTGCACCTGCACAACTCTGCACAGCCTGGCTGAATATCGGGCTGTGCAGTTTATGCATGGTTCCTCCTCTCCGGTTGAGCATGCCTTCATTAGCATTGCACTGTTGCTCAGCATGACTTGGGGGCGCAACTGCCTCCTGCTGAATATGGCAGAATGGCTCAATTTCGGACTTGCGCAGGCGCAACCCTATTGCGCATGGCGCAACCCTTTTGAATATCCAGCTCAATATGTCTACCTCTGTGTGGACCCACCGAATGCTATGTGCAGGGGAGTCATTAAGAGGTAGCCAGGTGTTGCAGTTTACACTCCTATGATTTCTTTGCAACCCCCTATTATGCCCCTTGCAACCCCTGGAAAACAGTAAAGCATTGTTTGCCTCACATTTATTTATATAACGTGTGATAGGTGGAGGAGCTTTGCAACCCATACGATTCTGCAGAAATTATATTCTGTTATTGGTAAGGTCCCACCTTCCTTTTGAGGACTGCTACCCCTCCTGTAAATATAAAGTCATGAGATTTCCACCTTATAAATATTTCCAATTTACCAGCTGCATTCTAACTCTATCTATTTCATCACATTAAAAGCCACACAACAGAAGATGTTAACAGTTAAAAAGTATGGGAAATAATTTAAAAATTTAAGTTGACAAAAAAGTCTTCAGAATTAAAGAAAAGTAAATACATGCACAGGTGCCTACTATAATTTAAGGCATGTGTCTCCTGTTTTGTAACTGTAGCAGCAGCTGGTAAGGATGACCTTGTTTTGTTTTGTTACCTCTGAATCTGTAACCTTTTTTAGCAAAAATTGTATTAATAAATAAATATACATACTACATGACACAACATTTTAGTTGTTCATATTTTATATTAATATCAACAGCACTAGCAGCTGGGAAGTGGCATACCATCATCCTTGTTCTGTGAGGTTAAAAGGAATCTGCATACAGCCCTCCCAAACACACACTATATAGTACACTGCTTGCTTTTACCCCACCAATCCCCCAAGAATTCTACTTCATTCAGTGCATGATGGTAACTTTACCAAAACAAAAGAAGGTTCTATGAAAATGCAAGCAGCTGGATTCAGTGCATGCAGCCTACCTCTCAAACAATGTCTTAGCAGCTACCTTTGCATAGTCCTGATATGGGAACTCAGTTCTATGCCCTTATTTATCATGTTTGGTCATCTTCAGTTTTCAGCATTACCCTGTATACTGCAGGCTGGTTCCTAACCCCCTCAATTCCCCTAGGACACTTGTGAATAGTTATGAGAATAATTAATGTCTGAAACAAACTGAATAGAATGCCACTAACAAATAGATCAGTCCTGAAAGGGTTAACACAAGAGCGCGTGCACACACACACACACCCACACACATACTCACACACTCACGGGAGAGAGAGATAGAGAAATGTGTGGAGCTGTGTTTATTCTTTTCAGTCCAAACAGTCTTCCTTGAATCTGACCCCAACAACCTCGAGAGATGGCAAAAGAGGTAAAGGTAAAGAATCAAAAAGAATCCCCAACAAATCCACAGGAAATGATGAGGGCCAGCACTACCAGCAGCCACTACAAAATAACAGTAGCAGGCAGAGGGAAGGGGAGACAAAGAATTAGCACTGTGATGAATGGAATAAACTGCATGTACTTCAATTCCACTGTGAAAGGACAGTTTAGGTATCCAGTCATGTGCTTCCAGAGACTCTTCTTCTGTTATGTAATAGTAATATGTCAGCATGGCTATCACCATGCAGCCATAAAAATGGAATGACCTTTAGTGGCAGTATCCTGACATGCTACAGCTGGCAGGAGGCACTATCACAATGCCTGAAAGTGGCCCAAAAGAAACACTGCATGAAGGATGACATGGAGGGGCAACTACAGCAGGACCCATGGATGAAGTATTAATAAGCACATTTAATGATATTTTTGTGGTTTCTGGTTTAAAACGGATCAGTCATCACAAAGGGCCCCACACCCCATTGTGGGTCTGGTCCCAATGTGCACTTTGTGTGCAAAAACATTTTTTACTTTCTTTTTACTGTAGTACAATAGATTGTATCAGACTAACATTTCTTACTTGTAGGCAGACATCTTTTGTTACTAGAAAACCCAGAATTCCTGGCAGCTAACATTAGGGCAGTTGATTCAAGATTAAAGATTTTTATTTCAAGCAGGAAAGGGTGGAACAAACCAGTTGTGCTTATGCCCATTTATAATGACTTCCTGGTAAAGATTCGTACAAGGACTGTAAATGTTTCTAATACAAATGAAACAGAATAAACAAAGCATAAATAAGTGCAATTTATAAAACAAGGAACATATATAAATATCAAACAAACAACAATCAATATCATAGGCAGGATTCACAAAGATGTGTGCTTGGTACATCTCGGATGCCCTGGCGCAAATGAGATGTGCCAAGCACAAACTGTGGTGGTCACAGAAGATGTGCTGGGGGATGCACCCGGTGCATCACCTCTGTGAATACCACAGTTGTGTCCAGCCCTGGATGCACCAATGCAACCCACTGGTCAGGCTGGGTAGACAATTGGGCAGCGCATTTCCCGATGCACAGCACCAAAAGCTGCCATTCACAGCCACGGACATGCAAGTGGGGCCATTAGACATGCAAGGCACAATGGGGCCATTTGTATATCATTATGGCCCCATTTACATGCACCTAGCAGGGTTATCCCCAGCAGAATGCACCAGGCCCCCTGCAAGGGCTGTGCACTGTATGGTGCACCCACGACTGCCAAGACAACTGACACCCACCCCCCTCCCCACTCACATCCCCATTATATTGCTGGTCTCTGCAGTGAATACGTTGAATATCAGAACCTCCATCCCTGCCTGCATCTCCTTTCGCAATCTGCGCCTGAGGTGAATACAGTGAAATATCAGAAACCCTCCTCCCCACCCCAACCCACGCACACCAGTGCCGACAATTCATAAGCATCACTGATAGCCCAGCAGATCCCCCCACCTACTCAGCACCCCCAACCCACCCCACTCCCCCTGTCCCAGCAGAGTCCCATCGTCGGTGGGCAGCACAACCCACCCTCACACTGCCATGGCTGGCCATTGACAGAACTGTCTGTGAATGACAGCTACTGTACAACTGTAAGTTCATTGGTTGACCGTGTTGACTACTTGGCTTGCATTGTGTACTGTAAGCTGTCATGCACAACTTTGTGCTGTGCTGCTGTCTGCAGTACAGCAGCATGCCTGTGGGTGTCAAGAGACTTAAGTCTACTTGTTGTAGACTTATCTATAGGTGGTGCATCTCTGGACTTGCCCTGGAGATCTGCTTCCTGGTCGGGCTGTGCATGGGGCTGCACACCATATGCATGGGCATGCCCCCTTTCACAGCTCCTCCAGATGCATTGCATATCATTATGGGTGTATGTGGTGCATTTGCGATGTGTTGGTGCATCGGTCCCCTTGTAGAATTGCACCAGTGCGCAAGTCGAGGATGCGCCAGTGCATCCCTTTTGAGAATCCTGCCCCATAACTACAGTATGCAATAACTATTGCTAGAAGTCACAGCAGACCAAGTAACTAGTTAAATCAGTTTTTCATAGTTTATAATGAGGATAATGGCCCATGAGTAGGGCATAGATGCACAGGAAGAGAGTACCAGTATTTTGAACCTTTATATGTAAATGTCTGACATCCCATAGAGTGTTTAACAGTGTGAGCAATTCAAGACCAATTGCTGAGCTAAGATTATTTAAATGATCAAAAAGTGAATAATTGCTGAATATAAAATGGAGTTTTCCATGTAACACATTTCCATGTCAAAATAAGTATATGCAAAATATGCTTCTGATCTGAACTGTACCAAACAAGGGACCTACGTAGGTTACAGTGGCTGGTACACCTAGGAAGTTGGAGAATGAATCTTGCAAGTCTGCAGTACACTACATCAAATATAGAAGACAAGTAAAATGGGCCCCCAAGATCATCACAGAGCCATAATCTATTAGAGGAAGAATCATAGCCTATACTAGCCTACTGTAGGTCTTACAAGTCAACATAAGAAAAAAGAAACCTTTATGTTGATACAAAACCCCCTATATGAGTGTTTACCTTTTTAACAGTGATTTGTATATGATGGTCTCATTTAAGACATTCATCAAGCCAAATACAGGGCTCTCTCGAGGACATAATTGTTATGGGTAGTTATATTTAGGTTAGGACAATATTTTAAATGATAAGGGGAACCAAACAGCATTACCTGAGTTTATTTGTTTGGATTTTTTTGTTCAGCATAAGTAAATTATGGCAAAAAAATGCCTGAACCTCATTAAATGCCAATTGCAGACTCACTTGCAAATCCAAGAAAATTGAATTTGAACCATAAATAATAGTATCATCAGCATAAAGATGTAAAGACACATTTTTCTGAGTTAGTTTTAGATTATTAACAAACAGGTTAAAAAGCTGTGGCCCAAAACAGAGTACTGGGAAACACCACTGCTTACAGAAATGATGTCACCATGTACACCATTAAATGAGACAATTTGACACCTGTCAAGTAAATAACTCTCCAACCATCAATAAAATTCACTGAGCACGTACTATTTACAGCAGTATGCACTGATATAGAGTTCAGTCGGCTGCTGGCCACGGTGGTGAGAGGTGGGCTGTGCCAGTCGCCGGCTGGGTATGGATCGGGGGAGCGGCGTGGTCTTGCACTGTGGAGTGGGAGGTGGGGACCACTAGACTACCTGGCCTAATGGGGATGTGGGACTGTTTTTATTTTATTAGTCTTCAGGACCAATTATCGGGGCTCAGAGATCGAGATTGGGGGATTGGGAATTGGGAGGGCTATAGCCCTGTTGGGCTTTACAATTTATTTAAACTGGGGATCAGGACTTGGGGGGGGGGGAGGCATTTGCACACTTCTTCTGCGGTATGTTGCAGGCTTGTGTCAATCTGTGTAGGTGTGCCCTCCTTTTGGCGCACCACTCCAGTTGACACAAATTGAGAGACTTATCTGCAGGGACCCTGCCCGATACAGAATCAGGTGCAAGGTACCTGGCACAATAGCATATGGCACAAGTCACCTTTGGTGCGACATGCACCAACCCTTTGAGAATTGGCCCCCTTGGGTTTATACCATCAGGTCTCTCAAATTTACATATAGTATATTCAATTTCAACAGTAGCAGTTCCTCAATAGTAAATGGAGTCAATACAAAAGAGGGACTTTTTTGTTTGGACAAGAAAATGTTTAAGAAAAAAGTAACAAAATCAGAAGACAATGAGTTGTAACCAGAAGAAACAAAGTATTTGTTAAATTCATTGGAGATCAATCTCGAACTAGATTAAACCTTGAAGTTCAAAATATTTTGGAAATCCGGGGGTCTAGAAAAAAATTTAACTCCTAACAGTGCTCCAAAAAGCACTAGGATCAGAGTTCTAACTATTATTTAGTTTATCACAAAAGTAGCTCTGTTTAGTGTTAGCCAGAAGTGGAAGATTCAATATCCTGCAGTGCATGTTAGAGTTGTTATAATCTCCAATTAGATGTTTTCTGGTTTTGCGTTTCTCTGGGGGCTAAGCACAGTTCTCTGTGACTGCATTTAGCCCAGGAAAGATGGCAGGATAAACAAATAAATATCAGAGCTGATAAATAAACTCCAACATCCACTGCAGTTTTTTGAATCTCCCACTGCTGCCTACTGTTCTGATGTTAGCTACAGGGGATTCTGGGATTTCTAGTAATAAGATGTCTGCCTACAAGTAAGTAAAATTAGTCTGATACAATTTACTATACTACAATAAAAAGAAAGGAAGCCAAAATGTTTATGCACACAAAGTGCACATTGGGACCAACCCCACACATGACTGTGTGGACCATTGTGATGACTGTTTCCCTTTAATAATTACTAAGGGCTTAACCCACAAAGGGATGTTTCACTCACAAGAATAAAATAGTAAAACTGTTCCTGGTAAGTGGATCTTTATTCCATTCTGTACTGAATTCAAAATGTGTATATTGAATAGATTCCTCCTTGTGTAAGTGTCTTTTCTGGAGAGGAGGATCACCCTTTCTTTCTGAAGTACTTAAGGTTTGATACAGGTCTGCCTTTTGTCAACAACTCCTGGTCCAAATATAGTTTCTTAATCTGGCATCTCAGCAGTTGTTTTTAGAGTTGTAGGGAAACACCGCTATGTAGGGAAACACCAGATTATGCTGGTAAATACCAGACACAGGACCTCACAGCAGTCCATGAACATCAGGTATGCCAGGGATCCAACTCACAAAAAGTGGTATGCAACCCTGGAATCACTCAGAGTACCTCACCCCCCAAAAAATCAGCTGAAATGCATGCCAAACTTCCAGATTACATCACTACCTCTCTGCTCCACCACTGCTGGTGACTGACAGACCACCTAGACGGATTCCAGTTCTAACTGAGGACACTGTACAGGGAGAATTTGGTGGTTTTCAACTCCAATAACCACCCCCTCCCTATGTCTTACTTTTCTGACCCAAGGCCAAAGTACATGTTCAGGGTCATGATCAATGGGTCTGCTTCTTTAAGTTACAGATCTAAGGCTGTCCTGCATGAGTCCAGAACTATGTAACGTATGTGTAAGCTACAAGTTTAGGGATATGCTCCATGTGTCTGCTGCTTCCCTTAGGGTCCCTTAAGGTCCACAAGCCCACCACAAAGAAAGTTAAAGATCTGGAGTTGTGCCCCATGGGTCTGCTACTGGGAGTCTGACCCATAGGGCCATGCTCAAAGCAGGATACAGTTATAGGGCCATGTCCCATGGGTCTTTTTTTTATATATTGCTGTTTCTCACGGGGCTGGCAGGTGGCTCTGGTTCCCCCTCAGGGGGCTCAGCTCTCTCTCCAATGGCCTGCTTCCTCATTCAGACCTCCACAGGTAATTCCTCCCCCCATGGTGGGGAAGAAGGAAGGAGGCCAGCTTCCCCTCCACCCTGGAGCACAATCCAGAATCCTAGGGGCACCAGAATCAGGGGCCACAGCCGCGGAGGTCATGGAGCCTGCCATCCCCACTTTCCATGTTCTCCCCGCCCCTTTTTGAGAATGCACACAGGAGCATGGAGGTGTGCACATGCTGCGATCCCATAATACCCTCCCTTCATGCCACCCTCTGCCCTGCACTGCCCTAAGGCCTCCACCTGGTGGCAGTCATGTGGCTGACGTGATAACATCCATCCCCTGGAGAGGAGGGCAGCATTGCGGCAGCTCAATCTAGCTGCCACCCTCCCCCCAGCTGGCCCCCAAAGACCCATGCTCATTCCTGAAAGTAGGTCGTTGGCGTGGCATGAGGTGTGGCACCCAGCAACTCAACCCTCAGTTCCAATGGGCCAGCAGGGTCTTCTTCTTTTGGGTAGGGCCAACAGGGCCCTGTGCAAACAAAGTTACACTTACGGAGCTGTGCCATATGGGTCTATTGTTTCATGTATGGCCTGCATGGCCCTGAATGAAGTAAAGTACAGGTCTGCAGTTGTGCCCCAAAGTTCTTTTCCTTGGCTTATGGCCCACAGGTTTTGGACCATACACCATGTGAGACAGCTGCCTAATCTGTATCTTTGCATTTCCAACCTCTGAACATGGTTGGAAGCATACATCCTGCTGCTCCCAGAGGTAGAATTTGCTTGGCCCACTCCTTGGGCTAGGATTCATCAAATCATCACCACCAAGCAGGGTGATGATTTTACCCAGGCACAATGAGTTTAGTGCAGATGAGACCTATAGTGCTACAGAGAACTGTGAGATGCATCCAAGAACTGGGAGACAGCGTGGTCAAGGTATACAGGAAAGCAAACCTAAGAGAAAGTGTCACCACTGATGGAGATATGTAAGACCCAGTCACTTACTGACTGTCAGCTATCATCCTAGTGTCTTAATACTCCAAGCTATATAACTGGGTAAAAGAAAGACACAATTGGCAAAATACATTGTATCATAGATGTGCTATTCTGGGTACCAAATCTTCCACCAGGCTGGAGAGTCACCTTGTCAGCAGCATACCTCTCAACCTCATGCCTCATGAATCAGGGACATGGCTTAAAAAATCAGGGACAAAGACCCCATATCAGGGACACATCTTAAAATCTGGGACTATTCACTTGGAAAGCTAATAGAATAAAGGGATAAGATGCATTTTCTGAAGAATAACAAGTCTGTAACTTTAATGTTTGACATTATTTTGTGCTTTCAGTCTCCACTATTCTGTCACAAGAACACAAATTTTACAAGGGACAGAGGAAAAATCTGAGGCAAAATCAGGGATGTCCCTAAAAATCTGGGACAGTTAAGAGGTATGGTCCACTGCTATATTTTTCTGCTGACAAGCAGGGTATCCAGGTAAATGCCACCAGGGGGCTACTTCATAATGGAAACCATAAAAACTGTGCCACTGCTGAGGACAGCAGCAGGAGTGGGACTCCCCAGTCATGGAGGCATAGCATACATGTGTAGCTAGAGGGATGTGTATGTGTCTATGTGTGGGTTGGTGAAAGGGTGCACGTGTATATGGGTGAGTATGTGGGTAAGTGTACAAGTCCATTTGTACATGGGTGTGTAGGTGTATAGGTATATGTGGGTCCAGGTCCACGCATTGGTAGATATATATATATATATGTGTGTGTGTACCTACAGGCATACATGTGTCCAATGTGTCCATTGGGGTGTGTGTGTGTGTGTGTGTGTGTGTGTTTGTGTGTGTGTGTGTTTGTGTGCACATTCGTGAGTATTCATACACGTGTGTACCCATTGTTGGGTAGGATTCTGTGGATGGCTGGTGGAGTAAGGCTTTTAAGCATGCCACTCACTGGAAGCTAGGAGTTCGCAATGTTAAGCATGCCTTTTAACATGCCACCCACATGCAGCCCAGAACCAACCACACCACATCCATCTTTGTCCCCCAACCAACCATATTACAATAAGAACAGTAGCCCAACATCTGTACCATACTGTGCAGAGCCCTCATCCTCTTCCTACATATGCTGGACCACTGCTTTGCAAAGAATCCCTCAAAGCACTACTGGTATAAAACTTTGGTACCAGTATTCTGACCCAGGGACCAGAAGACAGGATGAGGACACAGCAGAACAAATGTGTGGTAACTTTTCCTTTTGAGTTATAGCTGGTTCAGGGCAGCTTATTGAGGACTGAGTGGAGAGGGTGGGACTGAGATGGCTAATGGAGGGTTTTATAGGATATACTTATAGGGAGGAGAAAAGTTTAGTAGCAATACAGTTTTGGGGTAATTTGTTTTCTTTTGGTGGGTCCTAAATGAGTGGAACTGGATGTATCCCTCTCAATCCATGATCTACCAAATGTGGGACATCACTTATGAGACTGCACAACTGCACAAGCCAGGCGGCTACAGCAAACTCTTGTTTTAATTTGTTTGGAATGTTTAAATGTTGTATTTTGTACTTCAGGGCCATTGTAGCAAGGTCCATGGAGTGCACGGGTATCTTCACAATCTTATTTGAGAGTGCATTAAAAGAATAGCATTACATTTGCCTTGTTAAGGAAACAGGTATCATCTTCTGCTGTATTTGCAAAGAAAAAAAAACTAAACCATACAGGTAACATTGAAACTTCCCACACAGGTAGTTCTAGTTGAAGGGGTCATGATATTCAACGAATCTTTCATCAGATGCTTAGATTGACCACTGGTTGCTGATGGCTGAGGAGTCATACTCTACATGGTATGACTACTATGGTTAAGAATGCACCTTTAAAGCCACAGGTTTTTTATGTTGCAAAGTGAACTATACACTGGTTAAGATAAAGGAATGTCACCTAAATGTTCTATGCATTGTTTGTCTTTCAATGAATAAATCTTGTCCAGCAGTCATTACTACATCTTTATTTTAGCAAGAGCCTGATGAGCAAATCAGAGTGCATTGTGAATTGCAGTGAAGTGTGTGCAGTGACATCTGACACTTCAGGAGGAGCAAGGAAAATATACTGTGCTTTTAGGATTTTTTTATCTGAAATATGAAGTTAAGCAAGAAAAGCAAATGCTCAGCAGAGATGCTGGCAGTGTTTTTCCCAAATAAAGATATAAAGCACAAATGATTTCCCCCATTGTTTTTTTGCTATAAAATATATCTGATGCAAAATATTAGATTTATTAAATGTAATATTAAGTCTGAGTTGCCATTAATGTTCAGAATCTCACTGCCATGAGCAAGCCACCCCAACATGGTTCAGTGTATGATAGCTACATTGCTATTTATATCCATCTCCAGCTTTCTTGTTATATTTTGTGTAGCCTGCAGTATGATATATACTGTGCTCAGGAAGCAACATTCAGGCACCAATTAAATGGGCTGAATTACTAACATCTCATTATAATGATACCTTTGCTTTTTTATATGCAGTATAATTGTCACACTATTTTTTGACATCATGAAATTAAGGAGGGGGGAGAAATGATTGCCATGTTATTCAGATGCAAAGAGAAAAAGCAATATGTGAATAAAAAAGGTGCTATATTATCACATTGTGATGCTGCAGGTAGTTTATATTTTCAGTGTAATATTCTATAAAACTAGTTGTGATACATAATTTAAAATCAGTAGGCTGAATAAAGGATTTCTTAGAAATAAAAATAGTTTTCTAAAAGGTATTTACATAGATAGAAAGAGAGAATAAATGATGGCAAAGTGTGATATACAATGAAATAATACCAATTAGGAGTTGAACAAGCCATAAAGCCACAAGCCCAAAAGATGAATAGCCTTTATGAGCTTGTTCAACCCCAAGATGGTATTATTTCACGAGTATGACAGACACTGACATCATTTATTTTATGTGATGCATTAGGTTGGACACTGCTTGGTGTATCCAATGTTTTCCATATTGTAGAGATTTTCCATAATGTAGTGGTACATAAGTAGTGTTTTCTGTAGTGTAGGGCTTTTCCATACTGTAGTGGTAAAGTAGTACTAGTGTTTTTCCGTAGTGCAGTGTGTTTTCCTAGGGATTGCCTGTTTTGTACTTTTAGTATTTCCATAGAATGGTGAGGTCATGTAATAGGAGATATGGCTCCAGTAGTCTTTTTTTTTTTACACAAGATGGTGGTTGTAGTGTGTAGCTGTTGTTGGCAGGAGCGTGCAGTTGGGAACATCATGAAGGAATGGTTTGCAGTCAGAAGTGACTTTATATATATGGTTAGAGTGGCCATTTGTACCAGGGCACACATTGGGGGTGTTGTGGTCTAGGAGCAGATGGAACAGCAGCAGTAGCATGGAGGGCCTACATCAGTGATGCAAATTTGAGTGAAGCATTACTTGGTGAGTGAGACTGAAAGGGGGATTGTTAGGTGGACTTTAAGTGTAGTCCAGGGTGGATTTCTGAAGGTAGAGCTTTTGGGGGTTGTGGCTGTTACACACATAATTAAGGGTCTTGTTACATGTGTTATTAAGAGACTTGTTACATGTGTTACTGGAGTGGTTTTATAGTGTGTTGGGTATTAATAATGAAGTGTACAGTAATTAGCTAATTGGTGTCTTAATACACAATTCTACCATCATACAGTATATAGGAAAATATATGATGTATTTTTCTAGGGTGACAAGGGCCCAGTCTGTCTGTCTGTCTATCTGTCTATTATATATGGTTTGCAAACAACTGTGTTAATGCACTGGTTAGGGTTCAGAGTAAAGCAACAAAAGTAGGGAAATGTGGTATTAGGATTTCCAACCCAAACTCCCCACTCCCATCCCAAGCAACAGAGGAAAAAACAATTTCAGGCATCACTCTCCTGACTCTCAGAGATGGGGTCTTCCTTGGGTTTCTCAACCCTAACACTCACCTGGAACAAAACTTGGCTCATCCAAAGATCTATACCACAAAACTGTGCATGCACTATTTCGTACAAATCCATTGAATGGTTGCAAAGTGCAAAAATCGGGGTTTAACATAGATCTGTCAGTACAACCCTGCATTAACATAGTTTTTTTGCAAAGAATATATATATATATATATATATATATATATATATACATACACACACACACACACACACATATGTGTGTGGTATATTTTCTTTGCAAAAAACTGTGTTACTGCATCAGTTAGGCTCAATATCAAACCACAAAAAGGAGGGAAATACAACATTAGGATTTCAAACCTAACACCCCATTCCTCCCTGCACACACCAACCAGCGTTGTGGGTGTGTCATGGAGCTGTCAGCCCTAATACTTACCTCATTCCATAAGTACATAATCTGAGATGGGTACAGTATAGGATGATGGGGTAAGTATTAGGGCTGATGACCCCAAGGCACAGCCCCTGCAGTGGCTGGTGTATTCAGGGAGGGGTTGGGGTGTTAGGGTTGAAACCCTAACTTTGTAGTTCCTTCCTTTTTATAGTTTGATATCAACCCTAACTGATACATTAACATAGTTTTTTGCAAAGAATATATATATATATATATACTGTATATGTATGTATGTATATTCATTGCAAAAAAAACGTAATTAATGCATCAGTTATGGTTACCACTAAAATGACAAAAGTAGGGAAATACGCCATTAGGGCTTCCAACCCCAACTCTGCATCCCCCCCCACACACACACACACATATGCAAGCAGGGGAAGGAACAAGGCAACACAACCAAACAGAAGCAGACATCATCAGGTAAGAGAAAGAATATACAACTCTGAACATACTGTACCACAAGAGACATCCATCATCATGGTCCACCAACTGTATGAGTTCTGCTGCTATTCCAGCATCTTGGGGTACACCCACATGTAGGTCAACCATGGGGGGCAGCCCACTGCATGCACTGCATCCCAAACTTCTCCATAGACACATGTAGAAATGTATTTTTGTTAAGACATATACAAGTACATAGAAAAATCATGTATGGATCCTGCATTCCCACCATAACATAATTTCCCTATTCTGTGTGACTGTAGGCTACTCTCTGTCCTGTGCTTCTAGTCATTTATAATATTTTTATTCTGTGAGACCATAGTATAATCTGAACCCTGTGTTACCATCCTTACATAACTTGTATATACTTTGAAATCAGATGCTGCAGTAAGTGCTCTGCTCAAACAGATACAACATTTTTTGTAGTCTGTGTAAATGCACCATCCATACAACCCTGCACTCCCACACAAACCTATTTGTTCTATGTTGTTGGAGTGCAGATGCTTTGAACTCTATGTTTCCCACACCAACATAATTTTTATATATAGTAGCAATACACAGTGCAGTAGGCTGTGCACTACCACTTACAGAATTTGTTTATTGTGTATAGAAGCATGCATTCCTCCACACACTGTGTTCACTCCCATACAATATTTTTGTATACAGTGCAACGGGAGGCTCCTCCAAACCCCACACTTACATGAACACATAATTGTTTTATGCTGTTGGACTACAGTGTCCTGTACACCATAGTAACCTGTGGAAGCATAACTTTTCAATCTTGTCGAAGTACAGGACAGTTTGTACCCTGAACTAACAACTGCATATTTCTTTCTGGTATACAGCCACAGGCTCCTCTAAAACCTCTACTCTCAGTCAGATATACTTTTCTCTATGCTGTGCAAGTGGCGGGTCCTATGGACTGTTGACTCCCACAAAAACATACTTTTACCTTACTGTCACTGTACAGTATCATATGGACCCTGTACTCCAGCAGAAACCTAATTTTGCTACATTGTAGGAGTGCAAGATCATGCAGACCTTGCACTGCCATGCAGACAACAGTATTACATGATGTGGGAACACAGGGTCCTATGGACTCTGTGCTCCCATTTCTCTATGAAGAAGTTTGGGGTGGAGTGCATGCAGTGGGCCATCCCCCATGGTTGCCCAGCATGCAGGTGTACCCTCATGAGTCTGGGATGGCAGCAGAACTCATGCATTTGGTGGACCATGATGATGGCTGTCTCTTGTGGTATGTTCAGAGAGTTGTATGTTCTTTCTCTTACCTGATGATTGCTGTCTCTGATTGGTTGTGCTGCATTGCCCCTTCCCCTGCGTTTGTGTATATATGTGTGTGTGTGTGTGTGCATATGTGTGTGTGTGTGTATGTGTGTGTGTGTATGTGTGTGGGCATGGGGGGGTATGGAGTTAGGGTTGGAAACCCTAACAATGTACAGCATTTCCCCATATTTGTCACTTTAGTGACAACCCTAACTGGTGCATTAATGATATTTTTTGCAATAAATGCCTCTCCTTTTTTTAACTCAAATTAAACAAAAGCAAGACATGCTTACCATGAAATCTGTACTCCCAGAGAAAAATAGTTCTCCCATACTCCTGTACCATAGAGTTTGCAATACACTACATTCTCAGACAAATATAACCCTTGAACTGAGCAACCCCATGGTCCTCTACACCTTGTGTTCTGACCCCAAAATAATTTTTTGAAGAAAGTGTTACTTATTGATTGCCTTTTTCTATATATTGTGAGCCATAAAGTGCTCTTAAACTAACAGTGCAAGCTACAGGTAATATTCATATACTATCACAGTACAGTTTTATGCAAACCCACCACTCCTCCACAATCATTATTTTGTCATGCCATACCACAACACACTATTTTTGAGAGTGAACAATACACTACATTGTGCAATAACACATAAAGGAATAGTGACAATAAGGAAGAACATATAAGACAGTAATGAAACTTTAACTTATGTAACTGTGCTAAAATCAAATAAAGAAAGACACAGAACACCAATTATTTTGCTTGGTTGTAAATCCTTATTTTTGAAAAAAGCCAATTGAAATTAAACCAAATTTGGATAGAATTCCTGGAGTGGGTGGAAAATTAAGTACTGTGAAAAAACATCAAAGTAACTGCAACACAAATATCAGGCATAGTAGTCATATATATGTTTATCATTCTATATTGCAGACTACAAAAAGTTATAATAGAAAAGTCTGCAAATAATAAAAAGATCACCATTGATATGTAGTTGGAAAATTCCACACTCGACCCTTAAATTAAGGCAATCCTATGAAACAGCAGGAAGTCATAATAGGTAAGAGAGTGCCTGAGTATCTTTTTTATACAGTGCTATTATATACATCTACAAAAATACAGATGTGTACAAATCTATCATATGGTACTAAATAACTTCTCAAATGCAACTTTACAACAACTACCCAGCTATTAAAAAAATTCTAGTGTGTGTATAGGAACTATTAAAGCAGCATGCAGAAACTAAACATTAAACATATCTATAGTAATGAATCAGAACAGCATAATAATTAATAAATAACATCATATACATAAAATATTGTTTTTACCAAACAACTCATTATGAGAACGTATAAGCACAAAATCTATAACACTACAGAAAACTATTTACAGCTTTCACTGTACTAATTTTGTGTTCTTAACTATGCTATCATGTGCATACAAATAAATAATTTTAACACTTCTATAACTATGTTTAAGAGGTACAGATGTCTACAAATTTGTCAAAGGGTACCAAATAACTTTCCAAATACAACTTGACAAGAACTACACAGCTATTAAAAGAAATGATACAGAGTCTGTATGAACTATTAGAACAGCATGCACAAACAAGTCAATATACATATGTATAGTAATGAACCAGAACAGCATAACAATCAATAAATAATATCACAAAAGTGATATTTGTTTTGAAAAATGACTAATTATGAGAACATACATACACAAAACCTATAACACTGTGCAACACTATTTACATTGCTATGCATATCTAGTGTTATTAGCCATGCTATTATAAGTAGAGAAATAAAATACTTCTAACATTTCTATAACTATGTATAAGAGGTACATCAATATTCAACCATGCTCTGAAGAATGTCTATTGTACACCAATTTGTGAGGTATAAATACTAAAATGTAGTACCATCATGCAGGTATTACAAAACATGCTTGTGCACTTTTACTGTGTCATAAGAAGACAAAACACTGCCATGACAAATGATTTACATGAAAATTCCTTGTCATTGAACACGCAGCACATAAATGATGTGTTTTGTGCACACAACTTATAACATGTAGCACACTGTATGTATGCTATCATGAGCAGTATCGGTCAGCACAGCATGTAACCCAGCATATCATCTTAGGTGATCACATACACAATTTGTGCCATTGTTCAGCCCACTTAAAATGTATGTATTATAGTGAATCACTAAGCTTGACCAGATTGAAAATCAACAGTGTAAAGCTGCCCTGAAAATTAAAGCACAAAATGGTAACTTAAGTGTTAGCATGGTACATGATAAGGCAACCCAGTTTAATTGTCCAGATGATGAAAACACTGAGGAAAGCTCAGAAACTACCCAGGTTAATGAGAAAAGAAAACACAAGTTAGAGGATGAAGACATGACAAATACAAGTCCCAGGGACTGGACTCTTGTTCAGTATGGGCATAAATCTAAAGCTAGGCACAGAGAATTGGGTAACCCCTTTGATGTAGCCAATAGATAACAGCTCCATATTAATCTATTGGATAGTGATATGGATGCGCCATTTGCTGGCTGTAGTTCTGATGATATTTTATTGAAAGAAAATGTCCTGGTCCAAACACTAAATGATAGCCTTCCCAGTACATCCTCTGACAATTTAGTGTTGGATATTGTAACCTCTCTTATGAAGCCTGCTAGCTGTCCCCCACCAGATGCAGTTCCCCCCAAGCCCACTTTAATAGAGGAACAAAGTTTGATGAGTAAACCTGGTACCACTGAAGCATTACAATGAGACAACAACATATTGTATAAGAAAGTAAATGTTGAAAATAAAGCTAAGTTGATGCCCATTGTTCCTAACCTAGCCTCTATTGTTGATGCAAACATGCTGGTAACCAAACTGATTAGTCAGCCTACTACAACTAGCCCACTCAATGAGGATATCCCAGCACCAATGATCACTGATGACAACATACTGACAGCAAGGCAATAATATGTATTAGGGGACTCCATAATCAAATATATTGACAAGATTGTGTGTAGAAGGGACAAACATAACATCATTTGTTCCATTTTTAGAGGAGCAGGAATTAGAGATATATGCAATATGGTGAAAGACATTTTGGGAAATTTGGGTCAAAACCCATTTGTCATTATTCATACAGGAACAAATGATCTGAATAAACTAATACTTGAAGAAATAAAACAGGAATTTGTTACTCTGGCAAATACTTTACAAACTTTGAACTGTGAAATATACTTTTCAGAAATCTTGCCTGTCCCAAAAGCTGACTTTCATAAGGAAAAAAAAATTAATAAATCAATGAATGGCTTAGAAAATGGACCCTGCAAATGGGATATTCATGTGTCACACACTGAGAATCCTAGATTAATAACAATACATTATACTGTTGGGATGGTTTGCATCTAAGTAAGTGTGGGGCTCACAAACTGGAAAGAACCTTTGATGACATTATTATCATGTCTTTAAACTAATTAAGAAGGGGGACAAGGGTAGTGCTACTGTTCACAGCAAATCCAGCACCAAATCCAAGCTTAAACCATTAAATATTAATGCCAGAAGTCTAAATGTCAGGAAATTAGCAGAGTTAAGAGTCTTGTTGTATGACAGAGACCTGGTGGGATCATACAAATTCATTGTCCAAAAATATATTAGGGTACCAACTCTTCTATAAAAATAGGAGTGGTATAAAAGGCAGAGGTGTATGATGTTATATTTCCAATCAAATCCATTGTTCAGTTTTAAACTTAAATATGAATCTTAATACCACCCTAGAAACCTTGTGGCTAAATCTTGATCCACCTCCCTCCCCCAAATTAATCCTGGAAATTTGCTACAGACCCCCATCATCAGACAAAAGCATTAACAATTCAATCTTACAAGAAATGGAGGTTACCACAGGACTAGGAGATGTCATAATTGTAAGTGATTTTAATGCATATGGTATTAAATGGGACACTCTATCTGGCATAAATGAGTTTGAAAAGGATTTATTGGATACAATTATATCATGTGGATGTGATCAGCTTGTCATGGAACCCACCAGGGATGCAAATATTCTCGACCTGATACCACAAATAACTCTGAACATATAACCAGTCCGAGTGTTATTAGAAACTTGGCAACAAGTGACCATAATATGGTTGAATGTCATATAAATTGCCTTAGGATAAAAGATAAAATACCTACAGAAACCCCTGCTTATAAAAACACTAAGTGGATTGAAATAATAAATGAATTAAATAAAATCAATTGGGAGCTTATTCTCAATAGGTTAAAGGTTGGTGACATGTGGAATAAAATGAAGAACATCATCCAGGATATGATTCAGAGATACATACAAATGAGAAAACAATACAACAAAAAAGGAATTATTCTTTTATGGTTAAATAAATCCATTATGAAACAGATATGTAGGAAGCACAAGTTATTTAAAATGTATAAAAAAAAATCTAAACAACAAAAAATAGATACTTTATAAAACTGAACAAACTAATTTAAATAAACTAATAAGAAAGGAGAAAAGGAAACTAGAATTAAGACTGGCCCCGAAAAGAGACACAAAAAGCTTCTATGCTTATATAAATACTAATAAACATACTAAGAAAACTGTTTCATTCATTACTCATAACGGTAAATTGATTACTGAGGCAAAAGTAATGGCTAACAGTTTTAAACAGTATTTTGTTTCTGTCTTCAACCCGTCTACTAGTTCTAACCCAGTATGCTCTGTTAATGAATTCCCCTCATCCAAATTCTCACAGAAGAGGTGTTGGACAAATTATTGAAACTGCAGTCCACTTCTTCACCAGGCCCTAATAATCTAAGTCCTGGAATCATTATTTCCTAAGGGAAAATTTATATGTCATGCACAAACGATATTATCTTTTGCACAATACAGTATTGTGTGCAAAATACCAGCCGCTTATTATATATATATATATATATATATAGAGAGAGAGAGAGAGAGAGAGAGAGAAAGACAGAGACAGAGACAGATATATATATATATATATATATATATATATATATATATATATATATCCTCTCCCTCTCTCTCTCTCTCTCTCTCACATATATATATATATTATACTGCGTAGTAGTGCCAGTATATTGGGGTTGAGTGCAAACTTGTACGTTAAACCTGAAACTTTGAACCTTAATAGCTTTGGAACCATTGAATGGATTTGAACAAAGTTTGGCATGCATAATCTCTAGTAGTAGATTCCATGATGTGCCAAACTTTGTATGAATCTGCTGTGTGGTTCTTGAGATATAAACTCTCAAAAAGCCTAAATTTGCCACTTTTTTTCACATTTCTTCATCCACCTGTAGGTCAGGAATGCCTTTATGCTGAGGTCTGACATTTTCTGAGATGAAAGCCTTTGAATCACAGATGTGCCTTTTGAAGGTTTGGTGAAAAAATATTAATCCATCTACATTTTATCTATGATGATACACAGTATAATCAGAATTGGCATCTGGATGCATTCTATGTTATGTAAAACAGAAATAACAGACAAAATACGTACAGATATTCAAGAATGTATTTCTTATAATGATAAGATGGATGTAAAAATTAACTTATGGGAAAAAGTTAAGATGTGGATCTGTATCTATTTCATAAAAATGGAAAGGAATAAGAAACAATTAAGGGATACAAAGCAAAAACAACTTAAACAACAAATTCATGAGTTACAGATGCTATGCAGTATTAGTATGGATCCAATGATATAACCTAGAAACATAGAATTTGATGGCAGATAAGGACCGCTTGGCCCATCTAGTCTGCCCATTTCCTGACCTAATGGATAAGCTGCAGATCCTAGTTAACTAACAACTTACTTCCTCCTACCCCCACTACAATTGACTTATGTCTGTCCCATGCATTCTTGAATCCCCCACTGTTTTGACTCCACAACCTCCTCATGAAGGCTGTTCCATGCATCCACAACCCTCTCCATGAAAAAAGACTTCCTCATATTACCTCTGAGCCATCTCCCCTCTATCTTCAAATTGTGCCCCCTTGTTCTTGCACATCTCTTTTTCTGAAAGATGCTACCCTCTTGGACTTTGTTAATTCCCTTGAGATACTTGACAGTTTCTATCATGTCTCCCCTCTCCCTCCTTTCCTCAAGGGTATACATATTAAGCTCCTTTAGTCTCTCTTCATATGTCTTCTGGTGCAGACCCTGCACCATTTTGGTTGCCCTCCTCTGGACAGCCTCCACCCTGTCTATGTCTTTGGAGAGATGGGGTCTCCAGAACTGCATGCAGTACTCCAGAGGGGGTCTCACCAATACTCTGTACAGAGGGATAACAACTTCCTGTTTTCTGCTGGTGATGCCTCTCTCTACGCATCCCAGTATCCTCCCAGCCCTCCTTATTGCCTTCTCACATTGCTTGCCCATCTTTAGGTCATCTGATATAACTACTCTCAGGTCCCTTTCAATTTTTGTTCTTGTTAGTATCTCACCCCCCATTGCGTACTCTTCCCCTGAGTTTTTGTTTCCCAGGTGCATTACTTTGCACTTCTTTGCATTGAATCTAAGCTGCCATACATTTGACCATTCCTCCAACCTTACCAAGTCCCTTCTCATCCTTTCCACACCACCTTGTGTACCAACCTTGTTGCAGATCTTTGTGTCATCTGCAAAGAGACATACTTTTCCTTCTAGTCCCTCTTCAATGTCACTTATAAAGACATTAAAAAGGACTGGACCCAGTACTGAACCCTGTGGTGCGGCACTAGTAACCCCCCTTTCTACACTGTGGATTCCATTTACTATTATCCTCTGCATCCTGTTATCCAACCAACGTTTTACCCAGGCTACCACCCTGGGACCCACTCCCAGACTGGCTAATTTGTTTGTTAATCTTTTGTGTGGGACTGTGTCAAATGCCTTGCTGAAGTCTAGGTAGGCCATGTCCACAGCCCCTCCCTGGTCTACTACTTTGGTCACCCAGTCAAAGAAATAAATTGGATTCATCTGACATGATCTTCTGGTTGTGAATCCATGTTGCCTTTGGTCCTGTGCCCCACTGGTCCCTAGGTACTCAACAATTCTTTCCTTCAGAAGTGATTCCATCATTTTCCCTACCACTAAGGTCAAACTGACAGGTCTGAAGTTTCCTGCCCCCGACTTGCTCCCACTTTCGTGAAGGGGAATCACATCCACTCTCCTCCAGTCCTCAGGTACCACACCATCCTCCCATGATCTATTAAAAAGGGCAGTTAGTGGTGTTACTGGTTCTCCCCTTAGTTCTTTTAGAATTCTGGGGTGAATCCCATCAGGCCCCATTGCTTTGTCCACCTTCAGTTTTAGGAGTTCTTTCAGAACCCTTTCTTCTGTGAAAGGATTGATGTCGACCCCCCCTATCCATAGTGCTTCTATTGACTGGATTAGGTACCTCCCCCTCCTCTTCCTTTGTGAATACCAAGCAGAAGTATTCATTCAGTATCCCTACTTTTCGCTGTCCCTCTCTGCCCACCCACCCTCCTCTTTATTCAGCCTCAGTATCCCTTCCTTTGTCTTTCTTCACTCCCTAATGTACCCATAAAAGGTTTTATCCCTCTTCTTAACTGAATTGGCTATTGTTTCCTTGGTTTGGGCCTTTGCCATTCTGACTGCCTTCCCTGCTTCCTTCTGCTTTAGCTGTTAAAGTTCTCTGTCTTGCTCCTTCTTTGTTTCCTTATACTTCCTGAATGCTGTCTTCTTCTCCCCAACCATCCCCACCACCTCTTTTGAGAACCATAGTGTTTTTTTCTTTCATTTTGATTTGTTTATTTGCTTCACACAAAGGCTTGTTGCCTCTGTGATGGCAGTTTTGATGTTTCCCCATTGTTGCTCCACACCTCTTTCTTGCCTGTTTGTTAACACTTTCCTGAGGTACTCTGCCATTTTGACAAAATCAGCCCTCCTAAAGTCCAGTACCTTCACTTTTGTATGGCTTAACTCTACAGCTGACTTTATCATGAACCACAATGTTTTGTGGTCACTTGTTCCCAGATGGCTACCCACTTCTAGATCTGAGATCCTCTCTCCATCCCCATTTGGGAGTACCAGGTCTATGATTGCTCCCTCCTGAGTGGGTTCCAACACTAGCTGTCTGAGGCATGCCCCCTGTAGGGCATCGAGGATGGCCCTGCTTTTGGATGTGGCTGCAGCAAAAGTGCTCCAGTTAACATCTGGCATATTGAGGTCCCCATCAGCAATACCTCCCCTTTCTCTGCCATCCTAAGGATGCCTTCTATCATTTTCTTGTCCATTTCCTCCCCCAGGATGGGGGTTGGTATACAACCCCTGTGCGGATTGTGGTGCCATTTCCAGTCTCCAGGGTAACCCACAGTACCTCCTGTCCTCCTTGTTTAACCTTTAGTTCCATTGCTTTGATCCCTTCCCTTACATACAGAGAGCAACTCATCCTCCTCTTCTACCCTTCCTGTCCATCCTATTGATTGTGTGCTCTGGTATGTTGACATCCCAGTCATGGTTCTCTGTGTACCTTGTTTCTGTGACTGCCACAATATCCAGGTACCCCTCTTCCATCAAAGCCACCAGTTCAGGGAGCTTGTTACCCAGACTACAGGCATTGGTACTCATTACCTTCCATTTTTTGATGGCCTTACCCCTTTTTATAAAGTTTTAGTACAAAAAAAGGCATTATATAGTACATTTATGGCAGAAAAAGCAGCGAAAATGATTCTGCAATCTCAAACAAACTACTATTTATTCTCAGACAAACCATTAAAGTTACTTTCCTGGCAACTTAACAAAGATAAGGAACAGTTTGCTATTAATAAAATATTCAGAAAAGATGGTTCTATAACAATGGACCCAGCAGAAATAAATAGAGTGTTTATAGAATTCTATCAACAATTATATAAAACACAACTGGAACCAGATAATAAAAAAGTTCAGGAGTTTATAAATGCAGTTCAATTAAATGCATTTTTGGAACAAATGAAAACAATTCTGAATACTGAAATAACCAGTGCAGAAATAGATATAGCCATTAAGTCTTTGCCTAATAATAAAACCCCAGGTCCTGATGGCATTTCTATTGAATTTTATAAAAAGTTCCTGAACATAGTGAAACCAATATTATTAAGGTTATTCAATTCATTTATAGAAGAACAAACAATTCCAAAACCTTTTTATCATGCTACAATCCATCTTATGCACAAAAAAGGGAAGGACCCATTAAAATGTCAGTCATATCATCCTATATCATTACTTAATGTAGATTATAAAATATTCACAAAAATTCTAGCCTCTAGATTACAAACAGTTATTACAGCTCTGGTTCATCATGATCAAAATTGATTTATTAAAGGATGGAAAATCTATGAAAATATTAGAAGAACAATTAACATTATACATAATTCATCAAATAGTGCATACTTGCTTTCTATAGATGCAGGGAAAGCATTTGATAAAATGGAATGGCAGTTCATATTTCACATGCTTACTAAGTTGAACACACTGCAGGTAAACAATCTTTAAACTGGTTAAAATTAATATATAAGTTCCCAGTGGTTAGAGTAAAGACCGATAATACAGTATCAGAGTATTATAAACTAACTAGTGGGACACGGCAAGGGTGCCAGCTCTCACCTGTCATATTTGATTTGATTATGGAGCTTCTAGCAAATTCTGTAAGGAAGAATGAGAATAGTAAGGGCATTAGCATTCAAGAGTGTAACAATAAAATTAGCTTTTATGCCGATGATACCCTTTTTTATTTAGCTGATATGACAACTTCTTGGGATAAGTTGGTTAAAGTAATGAAAGAATTTGGTGCTGTATCAGGATATATAGTGAACTGACAAAAATCATATGTTATGACTCTTAATAACAATGGCTCTATACATCTTCTGGATTCATGTAAGTGTAGTTTAGTTGAACAAATTCACTATCTAGGAATAAAAATTCCAAATAGATTACAAGAACTATTTCAGGATAATTTTGAAGATATGGTAAAAAAAAACCAAAAAAAAAACAGAAGTAGATTTAAGTAGATGGCATACCTTACCTTTAACAGTTAAAGGTAAGGTAAATGTTATAAAAATTAATGTTCTTCCCAAATGTATATATTTATTCCAAAGTATTCCATGTGAAATTCCAGAAACATGTTTTTTGAAATTAAAACAGATAATAACTAAGTCATTTGGAATGATAAACATCCAAGAATGGCTTACACTCCATTAATTAGATCTAAAGAGAAGGAGGTTTGGCATTACCCGACTTTTATAAATATTATGTCTCTTCTCAATACTGCACAATATGGCATTGGATTCATTATAATTCTAACTCATCTCTGGTAGTTAAAATGGAAAATGAGTTACTTTAAATATTATTAAGATATTTTCTTTTTATACCATATAATAAAAAGAGCTGAGGAAATTATTAAAATATATATTAAAAATTTAGCAACTGTAACTGCCTTAAAAGCATTGTAAAGGGCACATAAAATAATTAACTATACATTTCAAATATCAATGAGTACACCAGTATACAATAATCTGCCATTTGCTTCTTCTTCTTTGCCAGATAAAACATATAAAATATGGCAAACAAAAGGTTTATCCCATTATGGCTTTTCATTTCAAGATAACAAACTAAAGTCATACACTCAATTAAATAGGGAGTATAAAATACATAGCAGAAATATTTTTTCAACATATGCAGCTTAAAAGTTCTATCAAAGAAGTTAATAGTAAATTATTGCTCCATAATTCTTCACAGATTTATGAAGCTTTAATATATAAACAAAACAATGCTAAATTAATATCAGCAATATATAAGATCTTAAATGAGGAAACAAAAGGTGACTTAAATTAAAAACTAAATGGCAGCAGGGTCTGGGCATTGATATTATGGAAAAGCTGTGGCAGGAGATTCTAAATATTTAATTTTTTATAATTAAAACATCTACATTACAACAAATCCAAATACAATACAGTACATAGAGTATATTTTACCCCTTCGAGGTTATATAAGATTAATCATACAATTAGTTCTAGCTGTCCAAGATGTGGGAACATTTTGGGAACTTTAATTCATCTAATACATTCATGCCTAAACTTTCACATTTTTGACCTAAGATTTTTAACTTTCTTAATGAAGCTATAAAATTAAATATTAAGAGTACACCAATATCATCTTTACTTTTGGTGTTTACATTTACATCCTTAGTGGATAATCATGTATTGGCATTATATACACTGGCAATGAATACTGAATGTAAATGCATATTAGTCAAATGGAAGGATGCTGAACCACGAGCCTTTGAGACCTGGCTTAATTACTTGAGTGATACAATGCAAATGGAACAGCTTCATTTTATTCAAAATAATCAAATGGAAGTATTCAAATTCATTTGGGCCTCTTTCCAGGACACAATGGGTAAAAGCAAAATAGGCTAATGTATTATGTCAGAAGTGTTAATTTTTAAATAAATGAATTAATCATAATTATATAGATAATAAGATAGGATATTATGTGGAATATTAATAGGTAAAAAAAGGAAAAAAAAACATGTAATATAGCTAGTTTTAACTTTTGGACCCTTAGGGAGATAGATCAGTATGATGCATGATGACAGGAATGCAGCACAATTTATAATGATTGAAAAAATCATGAAATGATAAGGCTCATTAGTTTCAAGCTGAGTCATACTGAAATAAAAAAAAAATATTAATCTGTTCAAAAGTTATAACAGTTTCAAGTTTCCCATTATTTCCAGTGGGAACATTTATATGTCAGGCACAAAAGTATTCTTTTCACACATTTTTATGCTGGGGGGGGTCACATATAGATTTTGTGTGAATTTTTTTCACCTGTCGGGTCACACAGATCTCGCTATATACAGCATATCTGGGAAAAAAGCAAAGAATCAATCACATTGCTCCATTGGTACAGAGGTTAGGGCACATGGCTGCCATATTTAAGAGTCCGTGTTCATGACCCTGGCAGGACATTTTTTTGTATTATGATATTTCTGGTGGTCTAGCAGACCCCCTATTTATAAAATTAATTTCCAACATCAGGGTGCCAATTCCCATGTTGGCAGTCCCCCCCCCCAAAACAGCATGGGACACTGGGTAGCCCACTCCCAGTGTCCCCAAATGTTTAGGTTTTTTTATTATTATGCCAACATAGGGGTGCCCAATCTCCATTGCAGCAGTTATATGTAACCACCCCCCATCCCCCACCACTGATACACTGGGGAGCCCACTCCCATTGTACTGAAATGTGTTTTTGCCTTTGCCAACACCGAGGTGCCCAATCCCTGTGTTGGCACTACCCCTGACTGTGTGGGACACTGGGTAGCTGACTCCCAGTGTCATCAGTTGCCAGAATATTTCCAGTTATTCTGGGACAATGGGGAGCCCATCCCCATTGTCCCAATACATATGTTTTACACCTGTTAAAAAAGAAAACCATCCCCCAATGTTTTTTTCCTAGAAAGAAAAAAATGGTCCTTCTTCATCTTCCCTGCCCATTCCCCATCCTCACCCTCCCTCTGCACACCCACCTCCCCACACCCCCATTGCACCATACTTACCCTCTGTGACTGTGATCTTCTGTGGACTGGGACACATCTGCACTCTTCAAAGGCGAACCACAAACTGAAGGAATCCAGGTACCACTATATAATGGCAGTCAGTGGGGTTTCAACATATGTTGGTATCTTGCCCATTTTTTGGACTTTTGTTCCCAAATTTTCAGCTTGAGGTTCTTGGGACCCCACCTCATGAACAATGTCACTGTCATTTCAGTATTTGGTCCTGTAATATGATTTCATGGTCGCTGCATGGAATCATGTTTTGGACCAATTAATGAAATGACAGTGACACTGTTCATGAAGTGGGGTCCCAAAAAGCCCATGTTGCAAATTTGGTAAAAAAATTCCTAAAAATGGCCATGTTACTTGCATTGCACAGTTTCTACACACGCTTGTAACTTTGCCAATTTTTTTATATTTTCACTCCAGATTTTCAACATTGCCATGTTTTCACAATTCATCATGAATAGTACAGCTGTCATTTTTCACTACCTGCCCAAAACATGATTTTGCACCTGTGGCACAGAATGGCACAGTTGCTGTGTGAAATCAATTTTAGGTATGGATTAACAAAATCACAGTGCCACTGTTCATGAGGTGGGGTCCCAAAAAGGCCATGTTGAAAATTTGGTGAAAAATACCCCAAACCATCGAGTTACGTGCTGTTGTTGAAATTTTGCTATGCATGCATGTAACTTAGGCAAATTTTAATATTTTCACTCCAAATATTCAACATTGTCATTTTTTCACACCACCTCATGAAAAGTACAGCTGTAATTTTTCATATCCTGCAAAAAAAATGTTCCACACCTGTGGCGCAGAATGGCGTTACAGTTGCACAGAATTGCATTTTGACTAGGATTTAAAAATTGTCCATACTGGGTATGGCGAGGTGATAAGAAGGTTATGTTCAGCATTTTGGATGAAAATTATTTAACATGGCACAATTATGACTATTTGTTGCAATTTTGGTATGCCTGCTTGTAACTTACATGTGGAAGCACAGGAGCTGGAGACCCCTGTGTTTCCACTGCTACATACATATGTGCATCTGTGGAGGAATGGGAGCACTGGGTCCATCACAGGCAAATAAGGGTACAAGTAAGTTATCTGAAAAAGTATGGAAATTCATTGCAAAAACTTTGTTAATGCACCATTAGGGCTGAAATGTAAAAAGTAGGGAAATGCAATCTTAGGGTTCTCAAGCCTAAGACCCCTCACCCACCCTCAGCTTCCAACCCAAATACCCCACACCCACTGTTGGCTTCCAACCGTAAGGCCCCACCTCCATCCTGCATGCAGGAACAGGTGTGAGGGGTGTGCCTTGGAGTTGTGGACCCTAATGCTCACCCCATTGTTTTATTCTGTTCCCATTTTTGGGTATTAATTGTTGACATGGGGTGAGCATATAGTAGTAGTAAAAAGCATTTATTTTTATACAGGATACAAAATGACTTCTCATGATGTGGTTTACTAGTAACCACACTTGGGAGACTTCAGTACCTGGCTATGTAGTTTTCAGAAGAGACCGAGGTGCAAAAAGGGGGTGGAGTGGCCCTGTCTGTCAATGGAGGTATCAAAGCTACAGAAATTCAGAATACACATAAGGAACCAGAAGAACTGTGGGTCACCCTGGAAATAGGAAATGGGACAGCCATAAGAACTGAGGTTGTCTACAGGCCCCCAGACCAGGGGGAGGACATAGACACATTACTGTTATAAGATATACAAAACATGACAGCTAAAGGGGAGGTTCTGATAATGGGAGACTTCAACATGCCAGATACAGATTGGTCAATATCAGCAGGAACATCTACCGGAACTAGACACATGGTGGATTCCCTGTAGGGGGAGGGCCTCAAACAACTGATACAACAACCCACAAGAGACAGGGCTATCCGAGATCTAGTGCTGACTAACAGGGAAAGGATCACAGATCTCCAGGTAGAAAGTCACCTGGGGGCCAGTGACCACGGTAAGGTAAAATTTGGTCACTACAACTAAATCATCCCATTGCAAGACAAAAATATGGGACTTCAGAGGAGCTGATTTTGATAAGATGGCCAACAGATTTAAGCTAGCCCTGGCAAAAAGAAATACAGGTCAGGGGGTACAGGCAACGTGGGCAAGCATAAAGGATGCAATACTTGAAGCAACATCCCATTGTGTTAGAGAGAAAAGGAAGTGAAAAAGAAGAAGAAGAAGGAAACCACTTTGGTTCTCAAAAAAAACAACAGCAGAAAAGGTCAGAGCCAAAAGGCAGCCCTTCAGGAAATATAAGGGAACACAGCAGGATGAAGATAAAGAGGCATGCCAAACTTCCCTAAGGGAAGCAGGGAAGGCAGTAAGGTAGGCAAAGGCCCAAACTGAGGAAACACTAGCATGAACAGTAAAAGAAGATGACAAGACTTTCTATAGCTACATTAGTGAAAGGAGAAAGTCCAGAGGGGGTATTGCTAAGATCAAAGGAGATAAGGGTATGTGTAAGGAGGAGGACCATGTAAAAGCAACTATCCTAAATAGATACTTCTGCTCAGTATTTACTGAAGAGAAGGTAGGGCAGGGCCCACAGCTCAGCACCATGGACACGGGGGGGGGGGAGAGGTGAGCACTAGTCCCTTCACAAAAGAATGGGTCCTGCAAGAGCTCGATAAGCTCAGGGTGGACAAGGCAATGGGACCTGATGGCATACATTCCAGGGTACTAAAGGAGCTAAAGGTGGAACTAGCAGAGCCATTATCAGAACTGTTTAGTGAGTCTCTGAGCACAGGAGAGGTCCCAGAAGACTGGAGAAGGGCTCATGTGATGCCGCTCCACAAGAGTAGTAGCAGGGAGGAAGCAGGGAACTACAGACCAGTCAGTCTTACCTCAGTAGTGGGCAAGATTATGGAGGCACTCCTTCAGGAAAGGATAGTGCAACACCTGGAATCCATAGGAGGACAGAATCCAAGACAGCATGGGTTTACAAAAGGAAGGTCCTGTCAAACTAATCTCATAGATTTCTTTGACTGGGTAGCCCGAGTGGTGGACCAAGGGGGAGCAGTTGATGTTGCCTACCTTGACTTCAGCAAAGCTTTCAATACTGTTCCACATAGAAGTTTGATTAACAGAAGAGGAGGGGCACAGCGCTATAAAAACTCACGCTACTCACAGCCAGGTAGAGCTGCAAACTTCCATCTGCTCATCAGCTGTTTTCTATTCCCTTATCATTGGGAGTTTAAAGTCTGCAGTCTGGGGATTTAAAGATCATTTGCTTTGTGAACTGTGTATTCTGTTCATTTCTGCTGTGTGCTTAATCTGTGCCAGTACTCCACTTCTCTGAGGGTCAGTCCTGCAACCTGTCTGCCAAAGCTCCGGTAAACCGGAGAATCGTGACTTTAACATCAGAGACAGTGTGTGGGAGGAGAACCAGGGTCCTGCAGCAGAGAAGAGGAGGGTCAGAGCGCTATAAAAACTCGCTACTCACAGCGCGAGCGCCACTCTCAGAGAAAAAAGGCTGTCTTTAAATTGGGAGATTTTTTAGGTTTAAATTAGTTTGGTATCCTTTGAAAATGTGTTTGTTTTAAATTGCTTGGTTAGAAGCATCCAACTTATTTATGTGACATTTTTTATTTATAAGAATAGGGGTTTTATTTTCAGAAATTATTTTTTAGATATATTTTTTTCTGTGGAATTTTCTTTTAAGATGTTGATGTTTAATTTCTTAGGTTGTTTATTTCTTTGCTGTTTGCTGAGTGTTGTAACTCAGAAAGAATTCATTTCAGCAAAGAAATCTACAAATGAAAAACATTTGGTAAATTGGTTATTTTTAAATCAATCACAAAAAAACAATTGTAATAAACCAAGAAGGAACACTTTTCAGAGAATATTAAGAAATCAAACCTTGGCAGGATGCTATAGGCCTTTAAATCCTTTCAGGCCTAACAATGTTATATCTAACTTATCTGGGGCTAGTTGTTTCTTATTAATCCTGGGGGGAGATATTGAGGTAAATCCAGGGCCTTCTAATTTAGAACTTAAAATTTTTCATGATAATGCACATAGCATTAGTTCTAAATCTGTTCTTTTAGCAACTGCATTAGAAGATAAAGATCCAGGTATCCTAGGGTTAAGTGAAACGTGGCTTTCTAATAAACATCAAGATGAAGAATTTGGTACTCAGGATTACAATGTATGGAGAGCGGATAGGAAAACTAGAGGGGGGTGTGATGCTTTTATTAAAAAGAACACTAGGTATCTCAGAAATTATAATTCAGGGTAGTGAAAATAATATTGAGTTTTTTGCTGTACATTTGGGTCACTTAGGACTAGTGATTTTGATCATTTATTCACCCCAAGGGTAAAAATGTCTGATTTGGAGATAATTCTAACTAAGATAGTAGATAAAGCAGGAAGTAGACCATTAATCTTGATGGGAGATTTAAATTGTGATTGGAAAAATATAAGAGGGAGACAATTGAAAGATGCAGTAACTAACCTTGGACTAAAATAACTTATCAAAAAACCTACTAGGCATACATCAAATATGACAAATGGATCTATATTAGATTTGATTTTGGTATCTACTCATATTGAAATTGGAGCAGTGGGTGTCTTATCCCCACATCTTGGAGATCATAATCTGATTTGGGCTAATCTGCCCAAATCTCAGTTTAATCAAAATCGGGCACATGCTAATAAAAACTAGAACAGAGACCTTAGAAGATTCTCAGAATCTAGGTTTTTGGACAGTATTAATAAAATAAATTGGGATAGATGTAAACTAATTCCAGACATTGATACCTCAATTAAATACTTTACTCAAACTTTTGAAGAAGTATGTGATCTTCATGCACCAAGAATTAAAGTTAAAAAGAAATTAAATAAATTACCATGGATAAATGATAGGCTTCTGAAACAAATACGAATCAAAAATAGAATTTGGAAAAAAAGCATTAAAATCAAAACTAGAAAAGGATTGGATTTCTTTTAAGGTGGTCAGAAATAAATGTAAAAGGTTAATTAAGGCCTCGAAAATTTCATTCTGTAGAAATAAAATTGATTCAAGTATAGATCCAAGACAGTCCTGGAGAGTAGTTAAGACATTAACCAAACCAGGATATGACTCCTCAGAGGAGATATTAAGACTAAAAAATGGTGGTATTATCATTAAAAATCTGGAAGAAATCTGTAATGTTTTAAATGATTTTTTTGTTGATCTCCCAAACTGTAAAATTCTTTGTAATTTAGATTTAGAACAAAACAATATAGAGTCTACCCATAATAAATTTCCTCCATTTAGATTTAAAATATTGACAGTTACTAAAGTATATAAAAGTCTTCAAAATATAAATGTTAATAAAGCTTTTGGAAGTGATGGCCTGGAAGGCAAATTCCTAAAATTAACTGCTTTCCATATAGCACCAATTATCACTTATTTATTTAATTAGAGTCTTCAAATTGGATATTTTCCCTCACTTTGGAAAGAGAGTAGAGTGAAACCTATTTTTAAGGGGGGGGGGATATAGTAGAAGTTAATAATTACAGGCCTATAGCCTTGTTACCTCTTTTGTCAAAATGTTTTGAAAAACTTGTCTCTAACCAGATAATGGAATATCTGGACAGATATAGTCTGTTGACAACTAAACAATCTGGTTTTCAAAAAAACTATTCTACTACCACAGCCCTTTTGGAATTTTATGATCAAATGAATGGGTCTTTGGGGGAAAATAGGAAGACAGCTGTTGTTTTTGTAGATCTCTTAAAGGCCTTTGACCTGGTGAACCACCTCTTACTAATAGACAGACTTTATGAGCTAGGCATGCGGGATGATCCCTTAAATTGGTTAAAATCTTATTTGGATGATCGTTCCCAAAAAGTCGAGGTCCAGGGGTGTTTATCAAGAAAGAGGAGAATTAGTAGGGGGTTCCCTCAGGGATCAATTTTAGGACCCCTTCTGTTCCTAATGTGTATAAATAATTTGCTATCGACTGTAGAAAAATCAGAGATTCAACTTTACGCCGATGACACGGTTATAATTGTGTCTGGAAAACCAAAGAAATTTTACAATCTAATTTGCAGTCTGATTTTCGAAAAATTGAGGGGTGGTTCGCCAGGTCAGGGTTGATAATGAATACAAAAAAAACAAAGTGTATGCACTTTCCACTAAATAAAAATGGTGAATCTGTTCATGATTTATCTATTTATACAGGAAATCAAACCAAACTAGAACAAGTTAAAGAATATAGTTATATAGGGATCATATTTGATGAACAATTGTCTTTTTCAAATCATATTGTTGCACTGATAAAAAAAGTTAATAGAAGGGTAGGGGCGTTAAGAAGAAGTACTGATTGTTTATCTTTTCTAGATAGAAAAAAATTGGCAGATCAACTGATTATTCCAGTTCTAAGATACGGAGAATTAATATATAGAAATGCAAAGTATTATTGTCTAGATTAGATAGAATTCATTATCGTATAGCAAGATATGTGCTACAAGGAAATTATCGGATCCACTATTGTTTATTGTTGGAGAAAGTAAATTGGTCACCTCTAGATATTAATTATAAGTGTCATTGGTTATCTTTAATTCATAAAATGAAATATTTATCTGTCAATCATCCAATTTCTTTAATATTATTTACAGTGAAAAACTGTCAGAAACGGTCATTGACAAGATCAGTTCATTTAAACAAGATAGTTGTAAGTCAATATTACAATAAATTCTGGGATAGGTCTTTGTTATATCAGGCTGCTGGTTTTTGGAATTCCCTTCCTGATGAGATAAGAGAAATTCCAAATTACTCTTTGTTTACTCAAACCATAAAGGAGTTATATACTCACATTTGTGTGTGTTAACTGGTCTATCCGAAATTTTCTTAGACTTTGTGATTTTATTAATCTATTAATTGCAAGTTTTCTAGGTATTCATGTTGATTGTATATCTGTGGTGTTTGTATTTTATACATTCAAAATGGAATTTATTTGTATGAAATTTGATAGGAATCTACACAGGTCTGTCTTGTAAACTGGATTATGTCCAAATGACATGTATTACCTGTATAAAATTAAATTTTACCTACCTACCTAATTAGCTGGGTAGGCTTGGAGTGGGTTAGAGGTTGGTCAACTGGGTGGCAAACTGGTTGGGGGGCAGAAAACAGAGAGTGGTGGTAAATGGTATACAGTCAGAAGAGATGCAAGTCACAAGTGGGGTACCTCAGGGATCAGTCTTGGGGCCAGTCCTCTTCAATATCTTCATCAGTGACATTGCAGATGGACTGAGGGTAAGGTTTGTCTGTTTGCAGATGACACCAAGATCTGCAACAGAGTAGATGATCCAGATGGGGTGGGCAGAATGAGAAGAGATCTGGATAAACTAGCAAAATGGTCAGAAGAGTGGCAACTGGGGTTTAATGCAAAGAAGAGCAAGATCATGCACATAGGGAAGAGAAGCCCTGAAACCACCCATAGGCTGGGAGGGGAGTTGCTGGCAGTCACAAGGGAAAAAAGAGACTTGGGCATCATCATCATCACCGATGACCTGAAATTATCCAAGCAGACCACTAAAGCAGTAGGTAAGGATAGGGGGATGTTAGGGTGTATTAGTAGGGGTATCACAAGTCAGAATAGGGAGGTAATAATCCCTCCTTACAAGACATTGGTTAGGCCCCATCTGGAGTACTGTGTGCAGTACTGGAGGCCACACTTTCACAAGGCCATTAACCAAACTGAGGCAGTCCAGAGAAGGGCAACCAAAATGGTGCAGGGACTGCATCAGAAAACATATGAGGACAGATTAACGGAGCTCAATATGTATACCCTAGAGCATAGGAGGGAGAGAGGTGATATGATCGAAACATTCAAACACGTTAATGGCATTAACAAGGTGAAAGAGTCTAACATGTTTCAATATAAGAAAAATAGCAGGACAAGAGGACACAGCATGAGATTAGAGGGAGGCCGATTAAGGGGTAATATGAGGAAGTTCTTTTTCACAGAAAGGGTGGTGGATGCATGGAAGGGCCTACCTTAGGAAGTGGTGGACATGAATACAATGCAGGGCTTCAAACAGGCATGGGATAGGCATACAAGGGAGCAATACAGATGAATATGAATAGATAGGCCATTGACAAAGCAAAGACAGATGACACATTTATAAGGTAGAAAAAGAAATGGGCAGACTGGATGGGCCTTGCGGTTCTTATCTGCCATAAACTTCTATGTTTCTATGTTTCATTTTAGTACCGTTAGGATAAGATCCTATTTACAAGGTGTTCCTGTCTTAGATGTTAATAAAAGATCAGCTACATATATCAAGTACATCCAGAATATAGTACATACAATCATACATTTTCATACATTTCCATAAAACCTTCTATACCTGGTCAAAACAAATACCTCTAACTGCTAGTTCACCTTTCAAGGCAGTATTAAATTCATGCAAGCCTATATTTGTATTTTTTTCTTGGATCTTTAACTCACTCAAAAACTTCATTGCCACATAGGCAAAGGACATTTCCCCTATCCTAGTTCTTGGTGTTGCTATTTTAAACTCCCTCAATTTTGTTGTGTGTCTTAGACCATAAGCATGTTCCACTTTCTGTAATTTCTCTTTTAAATAAGATGGTCTCCCTGAATCCAATAGTTGCTTAGTCATACTAACCCACACAATTTTTTATTTACTTTCTAAGGTAAGCCAATTTAGCTTCTCCTACAATATACAATGGTGGGTCCTCCTATTTGCTTTCAGAGCAAATCTAGCCATCCTATAATACATAGTTTCAACCCTTTTTAATACAGAAACTTTAGCAAACATATACATATTTATTCCGTATTCTAATACTGGTACCACCATTTGATTAGCTATGGACTTCCTCATGGATTCATTTATGCAGTGACCTGTTATTCGCTGGGCCCCAAGTCTTCCATTTAATTTGTTAACCTTCTCATTAATATGATATTCAAAGGTCAGTCTCTGGTCAATCCAGAAACCTAGATATTTATATTCATTCACTTGTTCTAACTGTCTACCATCTTTGGATAAAATGTTCAAATTCACCATCTCCTTAGCTTTCTGGGTGAAAAACATGGTCTTTGATTTACCACTATTCAAGACTAAATTTGATCTCCCAAACCAATCCTGGATTCTATCAAAATCTACTTGCAATTCTGTTTGTATCTGGTAAAAATCTTTGCCTTGAACTATTAAGACAGTATCATCTGCATATAGATGGATATCTGAGGCTTTTACAGTTTGAACAACTGGATTTGAATAGACCAGATACAAAAGAGGGCCCAGGATTGATCCTTGGGGCACCCCTCGTTTCACCTCTGCTTTTATTGATAGAGTTTTACCCACCACAGTCTGTTGTGTTCACTCTGTAAAAAAAGATCAAAACTATTTCCTCACCTTTTCTGACACTCCTGCATTTTGAAGTCTTCTAATCAGTATTTGATAAAGCACTGTATCGAAAGCCTTTGACAAATCTACAAACACTGCACCCACCGACATCCCCCCCATCTAAAGAGGAAACCAAGATATCAATTATGTTGGTGAGTGCAGTGCTCATGGAATGCCCTTTTTTGAACCCAAACTGCTACCTGGAAAGCTGCCCACACCTCTCTAGGTAGTCATAGAGCTGTTCATGCACCAGTCGTTCCAGCACCTTAGAAACCACAGATAGTAAAGCTATAGGCCTGTAATTTGTAGGATTTGAGGGGTTACCTTTTTCTAAAGATTGGGACAATTTTAGCATTTTTCCATATTGAAGGGACTACCCCCTCACATAAACTCCAATTGAAAAGTTTTGTCAAAATTGGGGCTACAATATCATTTGCATCTTTTAAAAACCTTGTTTCCAACTGGTCAATACCTGGAGATTTATTTCAATTCATCTTCTTTATCACCTTTTTAACTTCCCTACAAGTTAGTCTTCTAAACCTAAACTTGGGTATGTTCTGATCATTTGGTTCATTTACTTGATCTTCACTTACATTTTTCTCGTTTCCCTCCAAACCTATTACATCTGGTAATTTAGCGACATAGTTATTTCAAATATTTGCTGATCTTAACTCATTTACCATTACCTCATTTTCTACCCTTTGTATTTGAGCCTGATTTATTATTGTTTTTTCCAGAGTTTTTATTAATGACCAGTATTTTCCTATCCCTCTTGTCTCCTCACTCTTTTTAGTATACAACTGTTTTTTAGCATTTCGTATTCTTGTTTTAAGACAATTTCTACTAACTTTATAGTTTTCTCAATCTAAGGGGTCCAAGGTTTGATTTGCTTTCTTCCACAATCTATTCTTCATCCTGATTTATTTTTTTATTTTTACAGTGACCTATGGTCCATGATTATTTTTTTGCTTAATTTTAACAAATGGGGCTATTTCATTACAAACCTCCAAAAACAGGTTTTGAAATTCTTGTACTGCCAAATTTATAGATGGTATAAGAAATAATCTGGACCAATTTACCTGCCTTAGTTTGTCATGAAACCTTTTAATAGTATATATTTTTAAAACTTCTAATCCATTTAATGTTATTTTCCCTATCCACACTACTGTTACCATCCAAGCTTACTACACAACTGAGGGAGTTATGATCTGCCAAAATTGGCTGATTAACCTGAACACTATGTACATGGATATCCTGAGATATAAATATTAGATCCAATATACTACCACTACTCCTTTGAATAGTCTTCCTTGTTGTACTGGTAATAATTTGGGTCAAACTCAAGTGTTTAATACTGTATTGTAGGGGTCTCCCTCTGGGACAACCCCAGCCTGCATTAAAATGCCTTATTAATGTTAATTTTTTACCCATAGTATGGTCCATTATCATTTGAGCTAATTGTTCAAGCACTTCTATTTTCATTTTTGGTGGTGAGTAAATAACCCCTATTACCCAATCAAATTTTGGAATTTCCACCAGTAAACAATCTATCTTATCTATGGTCCCATTATATATTACTTTAGTTGAACCCAAGTCCCATTTAGTATACAGTAAACCTCTTCCACCCCTTTTATTACAGCTATCCAATCTATGTATGTTAAATCCTTCCAATTCAATCTCCTCATCTTTAATTGATATAGTAAGCCAAGTTTCTGTTAGGTCTACAATTTCAGGGCACTCTTCTGTAATCCAAGTCTGAAAAAATTATCTATATTATTTTTCAGGCTACGAGCATTATCATACAATAGTTTTCTCTTACCTATGTACTGGGGTCCAGAGTTTTGTTCCACATCTCCACTTAGTATTAGAGCTATCCATATTTGGTTTCACGCTATTTTAGTCTTTATTTTAATTTCTGGATTTTTCTTATTCAGTAGTGCTTGCTTTATTATAACAAACAAATTTCTTCTTTTATGTAAAATGCCCAATCCTCCCTCTTTTTGATTTACTTGTATAAATATACAAGCCTTCAAAAGGTCACCTTGTTTTTTAGTTGAAACTGTGTATTGGGCCAGAATTACCACAATTGATATACCCACCACTACCTTAACTATCAATTTATTTAAGATTTGCATTATTAAATTACTGTGGATTAGAAAATAAAAGCTCAAACAACTGCCTCACAGATAGTATATTTCAATCTAAATCCTAACAGTCTAAGCATAAATTAGCTATACAAGTTTAAAAGAAATGATTTTTTGTTAAAATTCAATATTCAACATATAGAAAGCAGTTTGGGTCTTCCTAGAATGGCCTGTATAAACAAGCTGTTCCAAACAGACAACAATGTTTAATTACGTAATCAACCTATTTACTAAGCATAGTCAATCACAACAGCTTTTAACCTAAGCACTGTGGTTAAGTAAATTCAGCATACAAACCCTGACTGTAATTTGTTAACTCCCCTTTCAGTCATTAAATTGGTACAGAACATCTGCACATTTTTCTTCCGAGTTGCGTTCACAACCTTCACAACAGATTGGCAAGGGACCATTTTCTTTTTTACAGGTTAAAAAAGACATTGAGGGACTATTGTCTTTATTACAGACAGGACAGCAATGGAAGAGTGGGAGGTTGCCACTAGTCACCAGGGAAAGAAAATATGTTAATGGGTATGGTGATCAGAGGGTGGGAGTGGTACTAGATACCAGGAAATGTAAATTTAATATGGGGACAGCAATGGAAGGGTGGCAGGTCCCACTAGACACCAGGGAAATATAATTTAAATATGGGGATGGTAATTGGAGGGTGGGGGGTGCCAGTGGACACCAGGGAAAAAATAAATACTTATGGGGACAGTGATTGGATCATGTGGGGTGCCACTAGACACCAGGGAAATAATGAACAATACAGGGATGGTGATCTGAGGGTGGGGGTGCCACTAGACACCAGGGAAATCTATTACAATTATGGGTACAGTGATTGGAGGGTGGGGGATGCCACTAGACAGCAGGAAAATCTATTACAATTACAGGGATGGTGATTAGAGGGTGGGGGTGCCACTAGACACCAGGAAAATCTATAACAGTTACAGGAATAGTGATTGGAGGGTGGGGTATGCCAGTAGACACCAGGAAATCTATAACAGTTATGGGAACAGTGGTCAGAGGGTGTGGGGTGCCACTAGACACCAGGGAAATATAATTTAAATATAGAGATGGTAATTGGGTGCCAGTAGACACCAGGGAAAAAATAAATAATTGCTACGATGGTGATCAGATGGTGGGGGTGCCACTAGACAGCAGGGAAATAATAAACAATACAGAGATGATCAGTGGTGGGTATGGGGTGCCACTAGACACCAGTGAAATGTATTACAATTAGAGGATGGCAATCTGAGGGTGGGTGGTGCCATTAGACACCAGGGAAATGTATTACAACTATGGTGCTGCCAATTGGGGTTGGGGGTGCCACTAGACACCAGGGAAATCTATGAAAGTTACTTGGATGGTGATCAGAGGATGGGGGATGCCAGTAGACACAAGGGAAATCCATAATAGTTATGGGGATGGTGATCAGAGGATGGGGGCTACCACTAGACACCAGGGCGGCATACCTAAATGGATTTTTCCATCATGAAAAGGGATTGGCAGTTCATACAAAAAAATTTTGAAGTAGTTATGGAGCATGCTCAGAAGCTGAAATTTCAAAAGTTAATAACATTGGAACAGATTAATATTGTTTCACCAAACCAGCCACAGGCACATCTGTGGGCCAAGCCCTTTCTACCCTGAAAATTTCAGACAAAAATTCCAATCCATCTCGCTGCAAGGCAATGACAAATAAAACACTGTTCAGCAGACAATTTTCCTATCAATGAATACAAAAAAAACTGGAAGCAAGTCATGAAAAAAGATTTAAAACCAACAAAAAAAAACCACCTTTGAGGGTCCTTTTTCCAAACATTAAATGCAGAATCTGACCAAAATACATGCGTCAGTTTCCTACTACTATGGCATTTTTGTGGGTTTTCAATTTTCTTATTTCAAAAAATGGAAAACAAAATGGCATCATACGAAAAATGATTTTTTTTCTCACAAAAAAGGATTGGTCCCATATGATAATTTCATATGGTCGCTCAAAACTCTACATTTTAAAATGTAATAACTTTGGAACAGATTGATATTTTTCACCAAAGCACTCAAATGCACATCTATTGGCCAAGCTCCTTTTACCTTGATAATTTCAGACCAAAATTTCAAACCATCTAGGTTCAAGGCAATGACAAAAAAGCAGCAAAAAAACACTGATATCTTTATGTTTTTTCACTATCTGCATCTCGAAATTGGCACATCCGACCAAACCAAAACTTAACATGTTAAGAGATCTACCCCATGAGACTGCGCATGAAAAATTTAGTGCAACTCTATGGGAGGGCTATAGCCTGAGGTTCAATGTGAGTGAATAGCTCCTCCCACATCCCCTACAAAGGCAAGCCTTCCACAACAGTTCTCCGCTTAGCGTTTTGCAAAACAACAGTGCCTGGGCTCCTGTATAGCTCATGGACTGAGCCTCCTTCCCTCCTGCTCCCTACACCTTGCTTGTTTCCCCCTCACACTCCTGTTTTCTCCTTCTCACCCTCCCCCAGTCCTCTTTCGACCGTCGTTCTCCTCTGGTCACACCCTCCCATTCTTGCCCTCCTCCCATCTGGTGCCCGCTCTTTTTCCCCATACCTCCTTGCTGCTCCTCCTCTGTCCAGGGCCACCACTCCCTGTTCACTCCCCTTCAGGCATGGCATTTTCCCCCATGCCTGCTTGGCTGTCTTACTCTGGTTTGCTCTTCTGCCTGCTTTTGTTTGCAGCCAGGTTTGCCACCCTCTGCGTCCTCGGCTTGTACTGGAGACCGCCACTGCCTTGATCCTCTACTGTTGTTTTTGGCAGCTCTGGCATTGTTCCCTGTCTGTCCTGCAGCCCTTCTTCAATGCAGTGAGTGAGTTGCTTATCTTGTGTATTTCTGCCCTGCCTCGACTTACAATGGGACCTTGTTGCCTTGTTCATACTGTGCATCTGACCCTATTGTACCTGCTCCCTGGGTGGTATGCTGCATACGCTGGCTCATATCCCTCTGCCTTGCTCTGACTGTGTTTTGCTTCTGTTGGTTTAGGTCTTGTACCCATAGCACTCTCCCTTTTATTTTGCACATTACCTATACCTGGAGAGAACAGCTTTTTCCACTCCTCCTTTGTTGCATTGCATGAGGGGCTTGCTAATTCAATTTCCTGACATCTCACCTGCATACCGCTGGTCCTGTTGCTGCAGTACTATCAGCACTACCCAACAGTGAGCTTTTCATTATTTCATTTGGGCCTGTGCCTCCCATACCAGTGGAAAGCTCATACGGCATGCAGCCCCTGTTTTGAGGTGACTTGGCTGGACCCATATTATTGCTTTTTGCTCACAGCCCTCTCCCATACATTGTTATCTTGCTGCCCTACTGCTTTGCAACCTTGCTGGTGTTTTTTTGTTGCCCTGTTTCCTTTATTTCAGTACTCTTTGGTTTCTCCATTCTGTTGACAATCTCATGACTGTTCTGTCATTGCCTAACCTGGCAGCCTTCTTACTGCCATGTGCTGCTGCTCCTACCTTCTTGTGGCTCAGCCCCAATGGATTCAGACACATTCCCCCCCCCACATTTCCCGGAGTCGGTCTGGTGCCCTGATATTCTGCCAGATGTAGCCCTCCCTTTCCCAGCCCTGCCCTTCCTTTTCCCCCCGGCTCCTCATCTGCCCGCTGTTTCTTCCTCACCCCCTTCCCTCTGCTCTTCCTCATCCCCTGTTCCTGCCCTTGGCCTATACTCCCCTGGTTCTCCTTTTTGAGCCTTTTGCTTCTCACACATGATTTCCATCTCCATTTCTGCGCCTTCTACCGTCCAGACCATGGCTACCTCTAACCCCAGTCAGGTGATTGCACCCCTTACCATTCTGCCCGACACCTATACCCTACACAGCTTCATGAATTATGTTTCCTCATTCTACCCCAGGTGATTTTCACCTTTCAGCCTGCCAGTTACTTACACCGTTCACACATACTTCCTTTTCCGTGCCACTCGTGGCACCTTCTAAGCCCGCATCATTAGCTCTTTTTCATGCATTCACTCCTCAGGCATTATCCATTCTCCATTTCCTACCACACTGCTTGCTTCTTTTCACTGAATTGCCATGGCTTCTCCTGCCCTAGGCCCTGCCTGTCCCAAAGCCTATCTCAGGTTCCTGATATACCCTGCCTTCTGGCCTTCATGGCTTCTGCTGCTATCACATGGATCATTGCCCCTGCAGCCTACATAGCTTTTGGCCATTCACTGCATTCAAAAGCTACTAGCACACTCCTTCCTCAACTACTCTATCTCCCCCTTACTGGCATTTCCTGACAACTCCTCCTCATATTTTCCACTCTGACTTGCTGCCTCCCCTTCAACTCGTCTACCTGTTTACCTGCCTATGACTATGCAGCCACCTGCCCTTTCCTTGCTCAGAACATACCAGCAGTTTTTTCCAGACTCCATCCCTAACTTATACCTTCTGAGGCACTGAGTGAAGGTAGGCTTGCCCTGTCTACCGGGGAAGGGATTGCATTACATCTACTACTACCTACTTCTTACAGACCTGACATCCTCCATCCCTAACTCTGCCTGGTGGCATCGAGTGAAGGTTAGCATGCCCCAACTACCAGGGATGTGAGCCGTGTCTGCAATCTACTATTTCAACCTTGTGCATCCTCTGCCTGATAGCTGGTTGCCACTTTCCTATTGGGAATGTGACCTCTTTACCCCATGTGCCTTCAACAGCCTACCTCTGCCTGGTGGCCTCATGTCTTGGTCATCTTGCCTCAACTAAAAAGGATGGGAGACTGAGTCTACATTCAGCTGTTTCAACCTTATGCATTCTCTACCTGAGACCTGGTTGCCACTTCCCTTCAGTAATGGGACCACTTTGCCTTCAGCATCCTCTGCCCAAGTGCCTTGAGTGGCAGTAGTCTCACCCTGACTACCTGGGCTGAGAGCCTTAGTCTGTACTCTATCATTTCATCCTTATGCATTCTGTACCTGAATGCTCGGTTCCCACTTCCCTTTGGGAATGTGACTGCTTTACCCCGTCTACTTTCCCCATCCTACCTTGCCTGGTAGCATCTAGTGAAGATCCTCTTGCCTCTGATATCAAGGATGGGAGCCTGTTTATGAAATCCTGTTCCAACCTCCTGCATTGTTTACCTGATACCCATTTGCCACTTCCCTTCAGGAATGGGACCTCTGTACTCTATTTGCCTTCCACATCATCTCTCACCAGTCTACATCTTGCATTTCCATGGACTCATTGTACTTGTCTCCACCTTGATCTCCTTACACTCTGGATTTGGACTCCATCAGCTTGTTCTGCCTCTGCCTCCATTCAGTTCAACTGCCTCCTGGACTTACTTGCTGCTGGTCACCCCTTCCCAACAACCACGCATGTTCTCTCTTTCCTTTGGAAGTTGGATCCTGGTGCTTCATCGCTATAGCAGTTTCTGTTCTCTGCATTCATTGTTTACCATCATCTTCCGAAGTGTGACTCTCGTATCTCAACATTGTAGCACTTGGTACCTGGATTCACTTATTTGTCTTCCATGGATCTGCCTCTTGGCCTGCAGCAGTTTTCTCCCATTCTGATTCAGTTAACTGTGGAGCTGATTCCAGTTCTGTTCCTGCCTGCACCTGTTGAAGCCAGTATGCTTGGCCTGTGCTGTCACCTTCTCGGACTCCTTCCTACAATCTGTGAACATCTGCTCTGGACTTTCCCCTTCATCCTTGGACAGCTGCCTTCTCCTTGCCACTCTGGCAGCTCAGGGCTCCTTCCTCTTTGCTGTGGCTTTTTTGGGGCAGTTAACACCTATCTCTTGCCAGTATTACTACCTGGTCAACTATGCTTCCAGTTCATCTATCTCATACTCCCACCCTGGCCATCCTAACAGCTCCCATCCACTAGTCGATGGAGCAGTTGTTCATTTCACCTGAGGAAAATGTCTTCTAGCAAACATCCCTTGGACAACATGCCTCATAGACTCTTGCGTCACCATAGAGTTATCTATACTTCTCCATTATCTCCCCAGGATCAGTTTCAGAATCCTAATTGACTGGACTATAGAAAGATCTCATCCCTCATCCAACTCTACTAGATGCTTCCTATGCATCCTTTCAGTTCAAGCACTGTTGCTTCCCTATCACCCATGTCTCATAGAATCTAATATTTAGTGGAGCTTTCTCCATTCCTATCTTTGCATGGAAAAGTGACCTAATTCCTTCTGTCATGCACTGAATCTGTAATCATCATCGCAGTTATGGATAACGGGAACTGCAAGATACCTCAGCAGTACTGACATCACTCATTTTACCTTTCCATAGCTTCTCCTATGAGAACTGACTATTCTGATCATGTTACTCAATTCCTACTTCCTCAATAGCCATTGGATGTCCTAAGACCTTCCCAGCTACCTTTCTAGAACTCCCATTGTTGGACCTCCATTGCCTAGCTGCTTTACTAAAGTTATGCTATCCAAACCACTGTTTCTAGCCCCAGATGTCACTAGACTTCATACAATCATCTACATTCTTTCATTATATTACCATCAATCAAGTCAGTTGCCCATCCAGTGGTCCTTCTAGCTCATCCATCATAATTCGCCTCCCATACTCCCTCCAGCGAAGACTTCCACTGAGAGCAGGCTTCCACTGATTCTCAATCTGCATGTCTGCAACTGGCCTGGCTGTCTCACTATCCCAGTCATGTCTCTCAATAGATCTATATCTGACTAAAATGCTAGGCATCCCTGGTATTCTACACTGCTCTCAACTTCCCACTGCCACATCAGTCTATAGACTCTTTCAAATACTCATTTATGGGCTTCCTACAGCATTTAGACATTGGATCACCCATAAGGCAAAACTGTCATGGTCACCTCAGCTCATGTCACTGGCAATTACGCCACAGAAATACTTATATCTACCTTTTCCTACCAGCAGACCAGCAAGAACCCATACAAGTATTATTATGACATCAATACCAAATCAACTCTCAAATTCCTCATACTGAACTTCCTATTATTCCATATGCACTCGGTTACCATCTCTACTGCATATACCAACCTTCATTTATTGGTCTAAAATCTTCCATGTCACTACTCCTACCAGGCACATAACGATTCTGTCCAACTCCATCTCCTTCATAGATGACTACCTTGCAACCTATCGCTTACCACTTAACTCCAAACCTCCAGACTCTAACCTGAACGTCAAACCTTCTACAAAGTCAGATTGTTTACCTTATGACTTCATAACCCATCATACTTCCCACCATTCAAAGTCTGGTAGCAAATGTTATCAAACCAAGCTCTTCATGCTCACTTTGTCTCTGTAATCCCATTGGACACCATCCATCATCACCTTGGAAACCTGGACTACATTCGCCCTTTTTCGACTAGACCTACTCCACTCTCAGGATTTGGATGCTTCTTCAGAATAGACATACCTTTTCAACCTCAGAATTGTCCTTCCATAATGCATCATCCATGGATATGAAAATGGACCATCATCTCTCCAAACAGTTCACCTTCCTCGAAATTAGTTTATGGTTGCTAGAACCTAGGTTCATCTCCTCTTAGTTTGCCCTGGAGAATGGGCGGCTCAGTAGCCATGGGTCCTCAGAGGTTTCCTCCACCTGGGGGGGGGTTCTCTTCTGCATGCTACTGGTCATACTCTGCATGAGTTGGAGGAGGTAATCATACTTTATTGAACATTCATTGGTAATTCTTTTGGGCTTTCTATTCCCTATTCACTACCCAGCTTACCTAGCAAGGGCAGGAATAGAGGAAAGCCAAAAGTAAACTATAGTTACATATGCACTACTAACCCTATGCTCTATTCAGCTAAACATTGAATGGAAGGGCTATAGCCTGAGGGTAAGTGTGGTAGAATAGCTCCTCCCACAATCCCTACAAAGGCCAGCCTCCCATGGCAGTTCTCTAGCTTAGCGCATTGAGAAACACCCACCATCCACCCCTGCCTCCTGCTTCCCTGGCACTCTACTTACCTTTGGTGCTGGGCTTTCTATTCCCTACTCACTACTCAGTTTACCTACCAAGGGATGGAATAGAGAAAAGCCAAAAGTAAACTACAGTTGCATAAGCACTACTAACCCCATACTCTATTCATCCAAACATTGAATTGAATGTTACAAACACATTAAAGTACAAAATCTAATGTTTAACTTAGAAAGCCCTGCTCAACTCTAACTATAGTAGCACTATTACACCACTATAATATAGAGAATATTGGATCAGCAACTATGCACAACAGCATGTTCTGCCACTGAGGGGTTCTGATTCCCCCTGTTCTCGAGAGCGAAGCTCAAGAAGTCCATGGGAATCAGAACCCTGAGGTGGCAGAATGCACTGGTTATGCATAAAGTTGCTTATCCTGTATTTTATATAGTGTATACTATTATGTGTAATGTGTGCATTGTGGGTTTTTTCTTTTACAATTAAACTAACTTGTGCAGTCTCTAAAGGTTCTAGAATGCCGTTCTGCCACAGAAGGGTACAATCACATTCCATGACTTTTGAACTGTGGCACAACAGCATTTTGAAAAGGATGGCTTTCTATATAGCACAATTCTCTACTATACACTACATAAGTAAAAAGCTATAAAAGTCAAAAAGGAGGAAAATAAGATGTTAGTTTTTTTATCCCTAATGCCTCACCCCCACCCCCAGACATTACCCTACAGATCCAAGGCTATGTCCCACAGATCTGTATTTCATGCTGTAGTTCCTGATTCATGACCCCCATGTCTGCTGCTTTATGTAGGGCTACATGATTGCTCATAACTTTCCTTGCACAGAGCCCTGTGGGTCCAGCATGGAGCACAAGATCAGTCATAACTTATCTCACATTGGGCCTTCTGGCCCTCTGGGAAGCCAGAGATCAGTCATGATATTCTGCATGCAGGGCCCTGCATAAACCAGAAGATGAGACAACGTTCCTACTATTTTGTTTCTATACGACTTTAATTGCAGTAGAAAATAAACATGATTTTTTTTTACTGTGTTGTCAACTGTTTTTCATACAATGCATTGTTAAATATGTTGGGCAGGATTCACAAACCCCATGAAAGTCCTGTAGCTATGGCAAAATGGCAACGCCAAAGGGTGGCCACTTGTGAGCCACAGAGTTCCCGCAGCGGTGGGTATTCACATAGGTGGAGCCAGAATATGACCGGCTCCACGACTTATGGCTGCTTGTGGGTGGTGTTGCTAGAGGAATCGCCGCAGCTGCAGAGAGCTTCTACGGCCAATGGAAGCAGCCATAACACCCTCCACAACTGCTGCAGCTGTGAATCACATGCACCACCACTGCAGGGCTATTTCAATCAGCCACTGGGATTGCGGAGTGGGACTTAGCTCCCAACTGGTTTGTGAATCCTGCCCGTTGTTTGTGTAGGATTTCATTCAGTTTGTCATGATAGTTTTTACAATTCTCCAAGTAACTTGGGAACCAAAGAAACAGCAATGTTCTTCTAGTTTTCTGTTATAGTCACAAGAACTATTTTTTATCTTGGTACTCTTTTGGTTGTTCCTTACCAAGCACACATGCTATCTGTTATGCATGTGCTGAGTATAGTAGTCAGTCGTGATGATTGTGTGATGCAATCACAAACTTCTGTTTCTACAATAAATGAAATTCTAACTGTAATTCATTCTTTTTTTAAGTCAACTCAGACATCTCATTAGACTGCATTCTAACAAACCACACTACTGTCAGCCTTCAAAGTTAAGTATTTTTAATGTCATTTTAGCTTTTAAAGTTTGTGTTCATGCCAAACTATAACGTCAAAGAAAAAAGTTTTGCATTTTTCAGTTGTTTTTTAAGTAGTCTGTGCATGCATAAGATTTTGAAATGTTAAAACCTTATAACTTAAAAAAACATTTAATTAAGAAACCATATCAATGCCAATTGTGGATCAAAGTCTAATAAACCTATAAATTTAAAATTTAATTGGTGTAATTTTGTTTAGCTTTTTCTGGTTAACAAAAAAGGTTCATTTGTGATTTTTAAGTAATTTCAAAGCATAATTGCTTTTGGACTGCTGAACCAATTTTTACCAAACATAGAAAAATGTGCTCCTGTGTCAGACTATACACACCAAATGTTGCAGTCCTACAAGCTAAGATCACCAAGCTAAAAGCTGTCAACAGTCCAAAACATACAGGCTCTATCATCTTTACTTACATTATACACATAAAGGATATGCAGTGGAGACCAGTGTGATGCTTTTTTTAACTTCACTAGAGCAGTTTAACCTTGGGTAACCTCACAAGTGACATAAGTCACTAGTCAGGTGCCCAAGATCAAACTGTCTGAGTGTAGCTAAATAAGGTATCCCACTGGTTCCCACTTCATATTTCATTTTTACAACACGACTGGGATCTGAGTATTGTTTTTTTTACTCTTTTTAATACAAATATTTTATTAATTATGTGAGTTTCTTTTAAAATTACTAGTGTTGATCTTGTAAGCATGGTTGTTATCGCCATTGCTATGGATGTTCCATCAGGACATCATACTGATGACTCAGAGTAGAAGCTGATGAGCTTTTAGATATTTCAAAATGGAGAGGTGATATTGGACCATACGCTAAAATGACTGTACCAACAACTAACAGATTTTTAGCTATAGCTGGTTATGAAGCAAACTGACTTCAGGAAAGTCTGAGTGTAGTATCTGAGAATAATGATTTTGTGAAAGGTCCCACTATTATAGCCTGGAATATAACTGGATGGATTTCAAAAATTACCAATCCGGAATGTAAAAAATTTCTTGAACAACATGACTTAATCTGTCTGCAAGAAACGTGGCATAGTGAGAATGGTCAAGTTAGTTTAAATGGTTACCAATGTTATTCCATACACAGTTTAAAAGTTAAAAAATTTGGGAGACCATCTGGGGGCTTGGTAACTTTTATTAAAATACGATCCTTTGATAAGGTCACAGAAATAGTCCAACATCACAATTATATTGTCTTTGAATTAATAATTGGGGAAAAATCATTTTTAATTTTCAATTGCTATATGCCTCTGGAAAATTCAGAATATTATACTGAGGACATATGGCTTAATTTTATACATGATACTATGAGGCTGATACATGAGTACCCAGGGGCTGAATTGTGTGTTTAAGGGGATTTCAATGCATGTATTGGCATGTTTGATGGCCTGGCTGATAACTTGATCATTTCTCAATTTAATGAAGGAGTGCTGAAGAGAAACTCTAAGGATGAAAAAGTAAATGGCAGTGGTAACAAGCTGATAGATTATATGCTTGATTTTTTGTTGTACCCATTAAATGGTAGATTGAATGGGGATCAGGATGGACACTTTATTTATGTTTCATCCAGGGGTGCATCCATAGTTGATTATATGCATTTGTCTAGTCCATTAAACTATTGTAAAGGACTAAATATATGTTTAAGATCAGAAAGTGACCATCTGCTATCAGTGTTAGAATTTAATAAAATAAGTAATTTAACTGAAAGTGTGGCTCTGCCTTCTATATCAATATCAGAAATTAGAATGAACAAAAGAATTATATGGCAGGAAAGATTGCAGATTAAAATTGATAAAATACTTCAAGGATCTTTTCTTCACTTGGATTATAAGTTATTACAAAGTAGCGAATTGGTGTATTTAACTGTGCATCTAAAAAAAATGTATTTCCAAATATTAGGCCTGTACTAGAATGTCAATTGAAATCATATAAAGAGCATAACTGGTTTGATATAGATTGTAAACAAAGGAAATTGCAGATAAAAGGTTTACTTAAAAATTATAGATTTACTTGTAATAAGCAAAACTTAAAGAAACTCAATTTTGAGAAGAAACGTTACAAACTGTTAATTAAAAATAAAAAGAAAGACTATTACAATAAATTGTGGGGGATTATGTTAAAAGCTGTTCAACAGAATGACACCAAATGTTTCTGGACATTGGTTGCTAAGGGAAATAACTCATATCAAACAGAAATAGACACATATATAACAGAAGATAGGTGGATTCTTCATTTTAATTCTAATATTTTTTGATCTGGAAAGTCAGGACGCACATTGCTTTTGATTAATCAGAGTTTTCTTGAGATAACTCTAGATGAAGTTTATTATGCCCTGGCATTATTGAAATGGCATAAAGCTCCTGGACCAGATGGCATGCCTAAGGAAGTTTTTCTTTCGTCTCCCTCTCTCTGGTGCAGATTTCTTACAGAATATTATAATAAATGTATTTAGTCAAATAATCTACCAGTTTCCTAGTGAGGTGCTACAATTATTCCAATCCACAAAAGGGTAGTACAAGGGACCCTTCTATGTACAGACCAATTAGTCTTTTGGATATTAACTCAAAAATATTTGCTAGAGTTATATTAGAAAGACTAAAAATAGAAGTAGAAAGAACTGGAGGCTTAGCCATCTACCAGGTGGGTTTTAGGTCTGGTTTTTCTACCTTAGATGATATCGTTGTTTTACATCACTTAATAGAAAGTATGTAAAAATAAGGGGACAAATGGTGTATGCCCTTTTTGTGGATTACTCTTCAATATTCAATCTCATTTCAAGAGAAATGCTGGATGATATTGTTAAATAGGGGTATAGATCATAACTTGGTTTCAATTATTTCCCAATTATACACGGCAAATTGGGCTAACATCAGATTCGGTAGGAAAGGAGGTATTTCTTCCTCCTTTAAAATAAATAGGGGTGTAAGACAAGGATGTGTTCTAGCACCCCTACTATTCTCTTTATATATAGATCAGATGTTGAGAGATAGTGCCTAGGAATTTACTGATATATCGAATATAAACTCATGTAAATGTCCCCTTTTAGCATATGCTGATGATATAGTTATATTATCATTGTCAAAAGCAGGATTACAAAAGAATATGGATAACATATCAGTAAAATCTTCTATTTTAAAGTTAAAAAGAAATCTGAATAAAACAAAGGTTTTGATTTTTTCCAAGGGGCAAAAGAAAAGCTCTATATTTTGGACACCGGGGAAGGAGAGACTGGAAAGGGTTAAAGGATACCTGTATTTATGTGTACATTTTCAAGAAAACACAAACTGGTCACAGCACTCTCAAATTCTGTTAGACAAGTTAAAGAGCACAGTAGTGGGCCTTGTTAGTTTTAATTTAAAATATGGGAGGGTGACCTTAAAACCTTCAGTACAAGTTATACAAGCCAAGTTCAATTCACAACTACTTTATGATTCAGAGATATGGAACGTAACCAAATTTAATAAGGTACTTGTCCCATTATATAAATATTTACGTTTGTTACTAAAGGTGGGTCATTCATGTCCAGCCATTTATCTGAGATCAGAATTGGGACTAGATAACCTGGAAGCTTTGATGGAATCCAGGAAAGTCAACTACTGGCTTAGTCTGAGCAGATAAGATTATTTAGTACTGGCATCTATAGTGGTAAGAGAGAAAGAAAAATGGTACAATATGGGTATTACACAAAAATTATGGTATACAAACCTAAAGAAAATAATGAGGGATAATGAATTAAATAACCTTAAAAGGATAACAGAAAAAGGTTTCCTTCTTAGTTTAAAATGCAAATCATATATTACAAGAAAAATTGATAACAACTGGATTACTAAAGATTTACAATTAATTAAATCTTCACATTACTCAAAATGGTTTTCACAAAATAATTATTAATTGGGGTTTAAACCCTACTTGGAAATTCTGATGGACATTAAAAGTTTGAACAAGCAAAAATCAATGTCCTGCTTTATCGTTATAAGGCATAAGGTTATGTTTCTGGGGACTGTGATTGTGCTGAGGGGTGAAGAAAACTTTGTACATTTACTATGGGAATGTACTTGGTATCAGCTACAAAGGACATACTGGTTAGGTCCTTTTTTGAATGAGTTGTATGTACTAGACAAAAAGCTCTTAACTAACATCTTGTTACATATAAGTGATGCTTGGTCATTGGAACGAGTTGCCGAATATTTCCTAGCAATAGAGCAAATTAGGAAGAACTTGAATTGAGTTGTCTGATCTGAGCATCCTGGATCTTTTAAGATGTCTAAAGTTACTAAGTAGGATAGTATAATTCTAATTTTGTTATGAGCTAAATTTTAGCTTTTTTAAGATGTTTAAAGTTAATAGGTGTGATAATTGTAATTTTCTGCAGATTTATATATTTCTGTCTTTTTGACATTGTAAGGCTTATTAACCACTCAATAAACTTTGATGACTCATTGTAGCTGCTGACTGGTGCAGCAGGAGGCTGTGTAAAAATAATCAGGATGAAGTGGTGGCGATATTTAGTGAGAGATTGTGACCACATAGAGTAGAGAAATGTTATTTAAATGTGTGCCAATGCTGAAATAGTGGCTAAATCAAGAAATGTATCTTTTTTTGTCTACAGCTTTCCTCTGGTTTTTGTTTTCAGTACTGGGCTATGGTGCATGAGTGGGGGAATGAGTGAGTAGTCAGGTGAGAGTGAACAAGAGGATTTTAGTACTGTACAAAAAAGGATTGCAACTCATGGTTATAATGTTTCTCCAGTCAGACCACCAGCACCAGTCACAGTGAGGTAGATGTACCTTTGAACACATCAGGTAGATGCATCACCTCTACAGAGATTATGAGGGATGCACCACCAGTAGGTTCTTTGCCTCTCTTCCCACCCACAATCACTGATTGGGAATACACAGGAACCATTACAATTATCTCCCCAATCAAGTAGCTGCAGAATCTGTGTAGGAGAGAAAGAGAGAGAGGGGCTGTGCTGGACTGAACCAGTAGACCACAGGAATAGTGAGACTCAGACATCCTAAAGCATGATTCTGACTCAGTTTCAAAGTGAAAATGAAGGTACATTTAACTGATTGCTCTGCAATGTATAGAGACAGTTTTGTATGAAAGCATTAGCATTCAAGAATAAAAATATAGACTTTAAAATAACTGAGCTTTGCATAGACCATTATACATTAAACGTTTTCTTATTCTCCCACAGGTCTGAACCTGCTAACCCTGGGAGACGGCAGGCTATTTCACCACCCACCAGCCTTCCAGTTAACCAACACAATACCCAGCACTAGTCCACACCTCAGACTTCAGTTGCTGCACATTCAAATTCACTTGCCTGAAGGACGTGCAGTGACTACTAGGCCTATACCAACTCAGTCAGCCCACTCACTCCTTAATAACCAGATATCCTTCTCTGGTATCTATCACTGTAGTTACTTTAAAATAGTTAAATAATCTAATCACTTAAAACTCTATACATTCACAGTCACTCTTACTTTGCATCATATAGCAGTACACATTAACATTTCAGAATACATTTTCCCCTCACAATCTTTGGAAATTAAAGTCCTTTAGTAGATGGATGGTAATCCTTTGAAACTAGAAGGATTCTAAACTCAAAACACAGGCAAGTGTCCCTCTTGAACTAGTCCAAAGATGAAAAGTAAATTATACTGTGTTGCTTCCCTTTTGGCTGAAGAAAATGATGTCTGGGACCTGGTGACCCAACAGTAGATTCAGTGATGACAATCTTTGGAGACAGCTTGGAAACCTGAAGCAGTTATAATCTTCTTGGCTGAAGCTGAAAACACTTTTGGGAAAAAAAAGGTACTTGAAGCAACAAGTTAATCTACACTGGCCCTGCTCTCACTTACTGCCCTACTATACCTAACACTGGGACACAAGTGATCCTCTATATCTATTAACTTTAACTGAAGGTTAGTCCCCCAGGCTCAGTCAAACTGGTAGGCCTCTATAGGCTGGACTCCCTTTGTTCTGGTCCTTTCAGGTCGCAATCTATGCTCAAACTCCCCCCAAATGACCTATGTAGCTCTTTTTATATTATTTTAACATTCAATTTTACCAAAATCCTGGTCTCTGAGTGGATAAAACCCTGTTCCAACCCTCAGCACCAATCACATTAAGTTCCAGCTTGGAATACTGCAGCAGCATAATCCACAATGGAATCCTGACTTTTGAATTCAAACTGCCTTCCCTGAAAATTCTGAGATTGCCTTGCCTTGTCAGCCTGAACTAAATGTACAAGCTGCCCCTATTGTGACACTGCAGGAAGCAGGAGATTTCTCTAGAAATATCACAGAAATGTCAGGAAATATCTGACCATGTCTTTGGCTGTGACCATATTCAATATATAACTTTCCACATAAGCAAATTAATTATAACACAAAGTCTGAACATTTTAACAATTTTCCCATAAGAAAGCTCATGTTCCTAGTTTTCTCCAGTATATTTCTCACAGAAATTATGTTATGGGAACCCAGAATTGCTAAGGCTTAAAGTTTATCCACTCTAAGAAAATAAACAGCTTGTAGTGACTTTCCCCCACTGACAAGAATTAAATAACCACACAATGAGCCATTTCTCCATTGAATGACTTTCTGTATATCTTTGTGTTTCAAACTCCTCCCTGGGGCTGTCCCATGGACTCTAGTGACACCTCCTGCCTGAAAACACACTCAGTTTCCTGGCTCCTCTTCCATTCTGCCTCCCTGCAGCATGGATTATAAATTCCAGTCATTCCACCTTCCCAGGTTAGCAAACCCCTTTTCCTGAAATGTTATTAACTAAAACTTTTTCTGTGTTAGAGTACATCCTAATTTACACTCCTGCCAAGTTTGGGGCAAACCCTACATAAAATGGCTTGGCAGTGCTCCATAGTAAAAAAGTACAAAATCACACATGCCCACACAATGCAAAGCATCATGGACTGCATATGCAAATCACCACAGAATGTTATGCTGGTCCAACTTTAAGCAGCATTGTATGGTGCTGAAAGGCCTCTCATTGTGTGGGCATGTGTGATTTTGTATTTTCTTGAAACTTGGCTTCCCAGCCAAATGCCCTTTGGGGTAACCCATGCCTCAATGTTTGTGCACAGAGGTTCTTTGTCTTTTAAATAGTTTTTTATTTTAATGGGTTCACAACAACATATCCAAGATACACTGTCTTAGGGTAGCTGGTCCATTCCACTGGGTTGTCAAACAGGCGAGGCATACTGATCGTCCTAGTTGAGACGAAACATGTCTATGTCATCTGTTAGCACCCTTTGCAAACTGTGTGAGAGGCCTTTCGGCACCATACAATTCTGCTTAAAGTTGGACCAGCATAACATTCTGTGGTGATTTGCATATGCAGTCCATGATGCTTTGCATTGTGTGGGCATGTGTGATTTTGTATTTTCTTGAAACTTGGCTTCCCAGCCAAATGCCCTTTGGGGTAACCCTTGCCTCAGTGTTTGTGCACAGAGGTTCTTTGTCTTAGTAAAAAAGTTGCATCTTAAATTTGACTGATTTATTTTTCTCTGCACCAACTTGCATTAAACCACTCAGATTTTAAAATGATGCATTTCTTTGGCATAAATTGTATATGTCCCATGGACTGTTATCTAGCCTCTTGTGGCTTTTTTAGTTTCTATTTAATCCATATTTATATGGATTTCATCCAGTGAACTCCACTTGTGTATTTTTTGTCACTGAGCAACTCTCCTGCTGCTCTAAAATGGCACCTACTGTAGCTTGTGCTCCTCTATGTATGTGGGAGCGCTCCCACTTAAATACTGTGTGTCCCCTTTATTTTTCTTTATTAAATAAATGGATGGTAGCCAGTCACTAGAGGAAAATCCTGGCTCTTGCCACCTGCCAACTATTTCATTTTACATAGAAAATATTTGGCATGCCTGTGAGAGGAGCAATCTTACCGCGTGACTCTCTCTCTCTCTGTACACTGAATCATGTTTTGGCAGGCCTTAGCCTGCCCAGCAACTGCTGTAGCAGTTCAGAACAGTCAGGGGGCTGGGGACTCAGACAGAGAACCAGCACAGTTGGGCCATGTGGCGTGATGTCATACGCTGTGGGGGAAGCTTCGCAAAGTGAACAGGGCACAAGGACAGGGAGGGGAGCCAAGAGTAGCCTTCAGAAGCCATCAGGCTGAATTTCAAGTGTGGGAAGAGCATCGGACACAGGAAAATGGCCTGGAAGGGGGGATAGTGTGCAGCCATCATGGCGACTGCATTGGATGATGGTCAAGCTGTGGGGTGAGGCCCGCGAAACCAACAAGGCCAAAAAGAAAAGGTGGGGGTGCCAGGTAATGACCCTCAGAGGCCAGCAGGACATACTAAGGCAAAATAGGGCATTGGGTGAATTGCAGCTGGAAAAAGGGGGATGGCTCAGAGCCAGCTCGGGTGGCCATGTGACATGACATCACAAGTCACGGGGTGAGGTCGTGAAACAGAGCAGAGCCACACAAGAGGCTTAAAGGAACCCAGAGGAGGCCTGCAGAATGGGGAAGCTGTTGGGGAGGGGTGGTTGAGAGCGTCGCCATGCCTGGGGGCAGAGAAACTGGAAGGCAGGGTACAGGGGAATAGGTGCAAGGTCCTAAATGGGAAGGCCACGCGGCAAGGAGGCAGATGCCACAACTGAGCAGTGCTCAGAAAGGGAGCGGGAGGGGAGGGCGTCAGAAGGGGAAGAAACAAAGAAGGGCCCGGGTGTGACCCAAGTGCTACCGCAGTAAGGACGCCTAGAAGGCCATGCGAGGAGGCCAGCAGCCCCCAGGAAAAAGGGGGATAGCAGGCCAGGACAGCAATATGGGACGTGGACAGAAGCCTGGAATGGACAGGAGACATACTGCTGCTGAGAAATGTGACAACAAGGACCAGAAGGGGCCTACAGAGATTGGGGGTTTTTCTGGGGTATATGAGGGAGAACAGGTGGCCTAGAAGGCCACAAGGGGGACATGAGGCTTAGGAGGCCACGTGGAGTAACACCCCCAGACATGGGTTCAAAAAAACAAAAATTAACCTACAAAAAAAAAAGATTAATATGACCTTTAATTTTCTTGATTTTTGGGCAGTATCTCTACAGCTTCCATGGACCAACACAAGAAGATGGCACTGAGGAAGAGCAAGCCATCTAAGGAGGATGCCTACAAAGCCATAGTGGAACTCATGGAGAAGGCCAACAGAGTGTGGCAGATGGTGGAAGGAGAGAAGCCGGGGAGATCCAGGGAGAAACGGAAAGCCAGGAAGGGAAAAGGGGTGATGGGAAGAGGTTGGCAGGAAGGCAGCACAGCCCTACCAGGGTGTGACCCCAACCAGGGGTACCTTCCAGAGTGGCCAGCCCAGTACCACCACAGCCCCAAGTCTCTGTCCCATCAGCACCTCCCCAAGACCAGGTGGAGGTTCCCTCAGCGGAACCCAGACCGGATCCCCCATGCATACCAGCCCTCCCGCAGCCAATAGTACAACTAGCTAGCTCAGGGTATCCCAAGTCCAGCAGGCCACAGGAAACTGACAAGGCCACAGGTAAAGAAGCCGGTGCGATAGGAGAAAGCATAAAAGAGTACATAGGGCAAATCATTGCAGCACTTGGGACAGGGGAGTTGGATCAAATGGAATCTGCGTTGGCAGAGATCAGGTCAGATTCAACGGCAGTGGAAGGGGATGAAAAAGGGTTGGAAAAGGTGGGAAAAGGAACAAGGAAGATAGGAAGCACGGGAATGCGAATAGGGGAACACGTACCATTGGCTACAAAAGAAAAGATTTGGAAGGGTGAGTACATGGACATATTTGCTTTAGTGAGCCGGGAGGCAGCAGCAAAATATGAGGAAGCTGAGAACATAGGAAAAAGTGAGATGGCGGCAGCAGTGGTTTTGTTGGGCAAAAAAGAGGAGGGTAAATTTACCAAAGGTAAGATGTGGGATGGATGGTTTGTAGGTTTTGCTACATACTCAGCTATAGTGCTGGAAAAGAAACCTGAACTAGGCATACCATTGATCACGTATTCTCTGATAATAAGACGAGCAAAGGCGAAAGGTGGGGTAGGCTGGATATGTTATGACTCATTCTTCCGGCAAAGGATGGCGATCCATGGGGATGTAAGATGGGATACAAAACAGTTAGATCTGTGGACAGATTATGTAACTGATCAGTCCACACCGAAAATGGAGATGGGAAAAAGGGGAGGGGCACCTCAGAAGTGTTGTTGGTCTTACAATAGGGCTTTCTGCTCTTGGCCTCAATGCCATTTCCGGCACGCCTGTTCAAAATGTGGGGAGTCGCACCCGGCAAGTAGATGTAGGATGACATGGGCACAAGGGACACAAGGTGCAGGGGGCAAGGCACAGGCCAACAGTTTTTTCAGGAGGGACAGGGATATAGGGGGCAGACTTGGAGTAAAGGGGGGAGGGGTAGAGGGCACACAGGCAGAGGGAGCCAGAATTACTAGATACAGAGAACCAGAAAGGGACAAAAAAGGGGGTATACAAAAAATGAGGGGGAAAGGACAAGGGATCAGTTCCAAGCAGCAAGACCGCCCATCAAGACAGAAGTGTGGAAAAGGTGGTTAATGAAATACCCCGGTAGGGAGGTGGCAGAGTCACCTAGGGCAGGTTTTGAGATGGGCTTTACATTAAAATGCAAAGGCCCGAGGCAAGTGAGAGAGGCGAATAATCTGGGTTCAGTAAGGGGAAAAGAGGACATCTTAAGAAGAAAAATAGAAAGAGAAAAGGCATCAGGGAGGGTAGAAGGACCGTACACAAAACCACTGCTGCAGAACATGAGAATATCTCCATTGGGATTAGTTCCCAAAAAACAACAGGGGGAATACAGAGTGATTCACCACCTGTCATTTCCAGAGGGGGACTCAGTGAACGATTTCATAAGCGAGGAACATAGTAAAGTGAACTATGCCACATTAGAAGAGGTGGTGCAGATCATACGGGCATCCAAGGATGCCTGGATGCCAAAAACAGACATAGAATCCACATTCAGATTGCTTCTGGTCAGGAGGGAAGATTGGGACCTACTGGGCTTTAAGATTGGGGAACAATACTATTTTGACAAAGCAATGCCCATGGGGTGCTCCATGGCATGTTTGACATTTGAGGCATTTAACATCTGTTTACAGTGGATATTTCAGGAGCAGAGTGGGTATAAAGTGGTAATACACTACCTGGATGATTTCCTGTTAATAGGTAGTGGGAAGAGGGAGACAGAGAAAATGTTAGCCAGCTTTCAAGAGTTGTGCGGATAGTTAGGGGTCTCGCTGGCTCTGGATAAGACAGAAGGGCCCAGTAAGGTTTTAGAGTTCTTAGGCATAGAAATAGATGCCCGGAATGAACTCTAGGTTGACAGATAACAAAGTAGTGAAACTGAAGGAGCTGATTAGAAGGGTCACAGGGAGGAGAAGGGTGCAGTTAAAACAGGTGCAACGGGTCATGGGACATCTGAACTTTGCATGCAGAGCAATAGGGCCGGGAAGGGCCTTCACAAAATGGCTAGCAAGGGCCACAGTGGGAGTAACAAAACCAGACCACTGGGTAGACATAACAAAAGGAGTAAAAGAAGATTTCACGGTCTGGGAGACGTTCCTCAATACTTACAATGGCTGTTCCTTTTGGCAAGATGAGTGGGTATATAACATGGATCTAGAGCTCTACACAGATGCAGCAGGGGGTTTGGGTATGGGAGGCTGTTTGAAAGGAAAATGGTTTTCGGAACCATGGCCGGCAAACTGGGTGAAGTATGGAAAAGTAAGGGATATCACACTGCTGGAAATCATGCCCATATGAGCCTGTACCTGGTGTGGGGAGAGGAATTGCATAACCAGAAGGTCACATTTTGGTGTGACAACAAGGCAGTGGTGGATGTTTTAAATAACAGGGGAGCCAGATCAAACACGGTCATGGGGATGTTGAGACAGTTAGTTTTAAGGGCCCTGCAATTGAACATGTCATTCAGGGCCAAACACATAGAAGGGGTACAAAACATCCCAGCTGACAGCCTTTCCTGTCTGCAGCTGGACTGTTTCTGGATGCTGGCACCAACAGCAGAGGATCAGAAAACACCAGTACCAACGAACATCTGGGACATTGGCGAGAGGGAGCAGAACTGCTGTTTCACACCTCATGGGCACCACAAACTTTGAGGGCCTATGAAGGGGTGTGCCAGGTGTTCCAAACATTCAGGGCAATGCACCACATGAAGGTAAGTGGGCCAATCTCAGAGGAACAGTTAGGGAAGTTTACAGTAGATCAGTGGGAGAGAGAGGTACAGCTCACAACACGATGGGGGTGTACCTAGCAGGGATTAGCTTAATCTGTAGCCTTAAGAAATGGGGAACCCAACGAAGTCCATGTTGATCAGGAGAATGATGCAAGGATGGGGAAGGCTGAAACAAAGACCCGTGGATAGTAGACGACCCATAGGAGAACAGTGGCTGGCAAAATTAAAAGGGGCATTGCCGGCAGTCTGCAGATCAAAAGACGAGGCACAGTTGTTTCACACAATTTACCTGATAATGTTTGCAGGAGCCCTGAGAGTGAGCAAAGTGGTGGGGCATGGCAACAAAGAGGGAGAAGGGGGGCTGAAATGGGAAGATATAAGCTGGGGGATGAATGAGATACACATGCTAATAAAGAAATCGATGACAGATCAAAGGGGGACAGGTTGCACGGTGACCCTGAAATCTCAAGAGGAAGACACAGTGTGCCCAATAAAAGCTTTGTGGGCATACACCGCAGAGCGTGGATATAGAAGAGGGAGTTTATTTATTCATGGGAAAGGGAAAAGAGTCACCAGTTACCAGGTTACATCAATGCTCAAGAAAGGCATGCAATTCCTAGGGGAGGACGCAGGCAATTATTCCTCTTACTCTTTTCAGATAGGAGCTGCATCGCAGTGGGCAGCTGCAGAGGAGACAGTGACCAAGATGTTAGAAAAAGGGCGCTGGTGGTCTGCCAGTTACAAAAGGTATATTCGGGCATTGCAGTATGGAGACTAACATGTCATCTGATTTTGTTTCAGGTATGAGGCTGTGGGGGGGTGGCCAAGGAAAAGGGGACTATGGATGTGAACAAAGATCATGCTTTTAAGTATTATATTCTGCTTAATTCCTACAGGCAAAGGGAGGATAAAGGAAGTATGGATCTGTGGTCACTCATACGTTTATTGGGCAGAAAAAAGAGCAGAGAAGAAGCCCGGGGAAAACAGTTATACCAGGATGTGAGACAATGTAGGTTGGTTTGGCGTGGCATCCGAGGGATGAGATGGGCGCAGCTACTTCCTACGCTAAGAGAGATGAAAGAGCAGCGGCCAGTTCTGGACCTAATTATCTTACATCTAGGGGGCAATGACATTGGGGGAAAACCATGGGTGAACATATACATGCAGGTAAAAAGAGATTTAGAGAAAATTCAACAGTGGTGGCCAGGGTATGCCTTGCCTAGTTGGACATAGTCCCGAGAAGGGTATGGAGACATGAGCACGGCCATAGAGCTTTAGACAGGGCCAGGAGAAAAATGAATAGGACAGTAGGAACATTGATAAAGAAAATGGGAGGGGAGGTAATACAGCGGGAGGTGGAGGAGTGGGCAGGAGATTTCTACAGGTCAGATGGAGTGCACCTGTCAGATCTAGCCATAGATATATTTAATACAGAAGTGATAGGCTTTGTAGAGGCATGGAGAAGACATGCAGATGGTACAATATAAAAAAATAAATAAATAAAAAAGGAAGTTCCCCAGCCGGATTTGGGGGGAAAGCCAGCCATCCAATGCAAGCTGGAGTCTGGCTAATGGAAAAAGTGGGGAAGGAGGGAGGGGGAAAGAAAAAGGAAGAGGATGGAAAGAAGGAGAAGCTGAAGGACAAAAAGCGGTCTTGGTTCTCATCGTTACCTAATAGGAAAAGAGGAGAAGAAGGCACCCAGGTTTTCACCTGGGGGAGCGAGGATCAGAGATGGATTTATGGATGCAATAAAATGCAATGGTGAAAAATATAATAATAAAGAAATGAGATGGAAAATGGAATCATGGCATATATAATAAATTGATTGCCAGTCTGAGCACAACAACATACAGTGGTCTGTGTCTTTTGTAGGGGAAAAGGGGGGAATCCGGGACAATGGAGTTTGCCCTTTAAGGGGCAGACCAAGTTGTCCTGGTGCACCCCTTCCCCTTTACTGAAGATGGTGTGCTCAGAGGGAAGGGGGAAGGGAAGGGGAGGAACAAGGGGACAGAACAATAGGCAGGCAACAGGAAGAGGAGGGGCTAAAGGAGGTACATAATGGACAGCACAGAAGTGGTTCAGCCTTTTGCTGATGTTTTGATCCTCCACCCACCCCATTAACTATAGAGCTTGTGGGGAAGACAGTCAATAAGGGACTATGTGTATGCAGAGAAGACAGTCAAAAAGGGACTGTGTGTATGGTCTGTCAAAGGTGGATGACAGAATTTGTCCGGTAGGATGATATTGGACTGCCAAAGGTGGATGGCAGAGTGGGGGGAAGGGGGAGGAAGGAGAGGGATGGGGGAAAAAGAAAAAGGAAGAGGATGGAAAGAAGGAGAAGCTGAAGGACAACAAGCGGTCTTAGTTCTCATCGTTACCTAATAGGAAAAGAGGAGAAGAAGGCACCCAGGTTTTCATCTGGGGGAGCGAGGATCAGAGATGGCTATATGGATGCAATAAAATGCAATGGTGAAAAATATAATAATAAAGAAATGAGATGGAAAATGGAATCATGGTATATACAATAAATTGATTGCCAATCTGAGCACAACAACATACAGTGGTCTGTGTCTTTTGTGGGGGAAAAGGGGGGAATCCAGGACAATGGAAAAGGCAATAGCAAGCCTTAGCAACAGGTTAAAAAGGTATACAAGGATCTGGGACCCTTTACATACTCTCTGCTCCTTATAATTGATATGAACTGGTACCCTTACCCATATTTAGGTGTACACTGTTTACCTTTCTGTGTTGGGGGGGCTTGGGATGACAGGGAATGGGAGGGTGGGAGAAGGGGGATGATGGGTCCATTACATTGTCGAATATATGTTTGTATATTGTGTCAGCTATGGATCTGTCCTCTGTAATGTAAAACTTCAAATAAAATTTAAATTGAAAAAAGAATCTGCTATAGCTCTCTTTATGAATGGCCCTGTGTGAAGAAATTAGGGAAATGTGGTGTTAAGGGTTTAACCTTAACTCTCCACCCACCAAGTAGCAAAAGGGCAATACCATACAAGCACCCCTGACAGATATTATCAGATAAGACAGACAACATACAACTGCTTCCAGATGATAGAAATGCAGTAGCACTGATGTGCTACCTTCATGGAGATGTACAGTATCTTTCTTTCGTTGTTTAACCAGGTATAGCACACTAAGCTGAAAGCTTTTTTACAGGAGCAATCTGGAAGCACAAGGAGGTTAAGTGACTTGCTCAGGGTAACACAGTATGCAAGTGGAAGCTGTGGGATTCAAACCCAGGTCTGGTCTGCTGGATGTCACCAGATTTGCAGCTCAGAGCCTTAGACCACTGCGCTATACTGCCTCGTATCTGTGTTATGCACACCACAAGATATACTGTACACACTCACTTCTGGCTGCAAATAGAATCCACAATATTCAAATCACAACACTACTTCTGTGTGCAGAAGGACTGGCCTCTGAAGCCATAAATACAAATCCACAATACCCAAATTGCAAAAGTTATTTTTTCTGCAGATGCACAGGCCCCTATGGGAGCTACCCCTCTGTAACAACAGGAACTCGTGCACACTGTAAGATGTGCATACAGTTCTGTCTGCAGAAGCACAGACCCCTGAGGGGCCCATGATTCTGTAGTTGCAGGTGTAAGACATACATACCAGCCTCTGACTGCAGAAGTGAATGCCCCACAAAATGCATAATATCTAGATTGCAATGGTACTTCTGTCTGCAGAAACATAGACCCCTGTAGGGACAACACTTCTGCATACTTGGGTACTCATGCATGCTGTAAGACATACACACACAGTTGTAACTGCAGAAGCACAGACCTCTGTACTTCTGTCTGCAGAAGCACAGGCCACTTTGGTGCTGGAGGTTCTGCAGCCACAGGTACTCATGCATGCTCTAAGACATACACCCACAGCCGTGGCTGAAGATGCAAATCCATGAAAGTAGCACATCAGTGATACTGCATTTGTGTCATCTGGAAAGAGTTATATGTTGATTGTCTTACCAGATGATGGATGTCGGTGGTTGTTTATGTGGTCTTGTCCTTTTGCTACTTGGGGAGGTAGGGAAATAGGGTTAGAACCCTTAACACCATATTTCTCTACTTTTGTGGTAGTATGTTGAAACTGGTTCACCCATGCTGCAGTGACATACATTTTGCCAACATCGATTACGACACAGGAAAAATACCACCTGGCATCACGTCAGGCATTTCATCTCCAGGAGTTAACTGGTAAATGGTCTCTTTTGCAGGAGGGCTTCAACCCCCACAAAGGCCCCCCACACCCCTCAAACTAGATATAATCTCCTCCAGGGCAGGCATGCCCCAGAGGGGGTAGAAATTGTGTGGACCTAAAGGACAACATGAGTGACGGACGACCTAAAACTAAGATCTCCCCTTTCACTGTCACCCTTGTTGCAGTGTCATAATTGCTGTCACCAAAATGATTTTGCAACTTGACAGACTATGGCTGAACCCTACCTGTATCATTAAGGTAGGTTTTTGCTATTAATTTCCTTTAGTTTTGAGATACTGTAGTGGAATTGTATCCTCATTCACGTCGGTCCTGAAAGATGTACAAAGCCTCGTGAGGCCTGTACTAAGAGAAGAGTCTGTCTGCCTACCTGTGGAAGTGCTGGGCCCTCTGGATGTCAAGAGTTTGTGGAGCTGTCTGCCAGACTGCAGAAGCACAGGGCCCTCTGTGTCTTGCACTTCCATGTGGTTACAGGTACAGACATGCAGAACAAAGAGTCTACCTGTCGGCCAAGGAAAAGAGCTCTCAAGCAGCCACAGAAGCAGAGGTGCAAGACCCTATGCCAAGAGCAAAATGTCTTCACTATATAGTGTTCAGGCCCATGTGTGCAATCCTGCACTTTCCCTTCACATGCTGGGGGGTGTTGCTGCATGAAAGTGTCACCACACCCAGCCTTAGCCCATCTAGCTGACTCACTGAGCTCTCCTCCAAACCAGCTCACTGGCATGGGATCACAAAGAAGTACCCTCTGGGCCAAAGTCTGGCCCTGCACACAGTATTTCATATATATATATATATATATATATATATTCATTTTATGACTTCCATTATAAACATGACATGTGGCATTTACAGAATATTGTCCAAAATTTCATTTCTCACCAGAAATGCAAAATCACATTTTGAGCTGGATTTAAAAAATGACACCTGTCATTTATGAGCTGGTGTGGCAAAATGGCTATGTTTATTTATTATTTATTTATTTGTTAAATTCTGGTGACCGGGTAGACCCACTGAGCCCCGAAGGTCCCTTTTTCAGGGGCGACCCAGGATAACAGTACAATACAGGATATATAGAAACATAGAAACATAGAAGTTGATGGCAGATAAGGACCGCAAGGCCCATCCAGTCTGCCCATTTCTTTTTCTACCTTATAAATGTGCCATCGGCCTTTGCTCTGTCAGTGACCTATCTATTCATAGTCATTTGTATTGCTCCCTTATGCCTATCCCATGCCTGTTTGAAGCCCTGCACTGTATTCATAGCCACCACTTCTTGTGGTAAGCCATTCCATGCATCTACCACCTTTCTGTGAAAAAGAATTTCCTCACATTCCCCCTTAATCGGCCTCCCTCTAATCTCATGCTGTGTCCTCTTGTCCTGCTATTTTTCTTATATTTAAACATGTTAGACTCTTTCACCTTGTTTATGCCCTTAAGGTGTTTAAATGTCTCGATCACATCACCTCTCTCCCTCCTTTGCTCAAGGGTATACATATTGAGCTCCGTTAATCTGTCCTCATATGTCTTCTGATGCAGTCCCTGCACCATTTTGGTTGCCCTTCTCTGGACTGCCTCAATTTGAGTTAATGTCCTTGTGAAGGTGTGGCCTCCAATACTGCGCATGGTACTCCAGATGGGGCCTAACCAGTATCTTGTACAGAGGGATTATTACCTCCTCTTCGACTTGTGATACCCCCTACTAATACACCCTAACACCCCCTAGCCTTACCTACTGCTTTAGAGGTCTGCTTGGATGATTTTAGGTCATCAGTGATAATGATGCCCAAGTCTCTTTCTTCCTTTGTGACTGCTAGCAACTCCCTCCCAGCCTATAAATGGCTTCAGGGTTTCTCTTCCCTATGTGCATGATTTTGCACTTCTTTGCATTAAATCCGAGTTGCCACTCTTCTGACCATTCTGCTAGTTTATCAGATCTCTTCTCATTCTGCCCACCCATCTGGATCATCTACTCTGTTGCAGATCTTGGTGTCATCTGCAAACAGACAAACCTTACCCTCTAGTCCATCTGCGAGGTCACTAATGAAGATGTTGAATAGGACTGGCCCCAGGACTGATCCCTGAGGTACCCACTTGTGACTTGCATCTCTTCTGACTGTATACCATTTACCACCACTCTCTGTTTTCTGCCAGTCAACCAGTTTGCCACCCAGTTGACCAACTTCTGACCCACCCCGAGCCTACCTAGCTTATTTATCAATCTTCTATGTGGAACAGTGTCAAAGCTTTGCTGAAGTCAAGGTAGCGACATCAACTGCTCCCCTTGGTCCACCACTCTGGTTACCCAGTCAAAGAAATCTATGAGATTAGTTTGACAGGACCTTCCTTTAGTAAACCCATGCTGTCTTGGATCCTGTGCCCCTATGGATTCCAGGTGTTGCACTATCCTTTCCTTAAGGGTGCCTCCATAATCTTGCCCACTACTGAGGTAAGACGGCCCGGTCTGTGTTCCCGCCCTCCTCCCTGCTACCACTCTTGTGGAGCGGGATCACATGAGCCCTTCTCCAGTCTTCTGGGACCTCTCCTGTGCTCAGAGACTCACTAAACAATTCTGCTAATGGCTCTGCTAGTTCCTCCTTTAGCTCCTTAAGTACCCTGGGATGTATGCCATCAGGTCCCATTGCCTTATCCACCCTGAGCTTAGCAAGCTCTTGTAGGACCCTTTCTTTTGTGAAGGGAGTAGTGCTCACCTCCCTCCCCCCTGTGTCCATGATGCTGAGCTGTGGGCCCTGCCCTACCTTCTCTTCAGTAAATACTGAGCAAAAGTATCTATTTAGGATAGATGCCTTTACAGGGTCCTCCTCCTCACATGCTCCCTTTTCTCCATTAAGCTTAGCAATACCCCCTCTGGACTTTCTCCTTCTCCTGTATAACAGTACATCACAGGGTATAACAGAGGAGACAACATTTGATTGTAGTACAATACAGGATGTATAACAGTACAACCCAGGGTATAATAGAGTAGATAACATTTGATTGCATAAGTTGTGGAAGTATAAGAAAGTTACAGACAGTGGTTTTGGGAGTATGAGGTAGTTACAGACAGTGATTTTCTAGCATGGTTTTCGTCCTGACACAGTTCAGCTTTGATAGTGTTTGGCATAGCTATTTGCATGGGGTAGCTTTGGTCCCTGGGTGTCCTAAGACTACTAGGAGGTCCTGGGTAGTCCCACCTTAGGGGGGTTTGATATAGAAATGAGAGGGGAGGCCTTGAGAGCCGTGGCAGTGGCATACACTTGTGTCCAGCATGTGGGCCTTGAGCCTGGTATGGAAATTCATAAGTGTGGAGGCATCCTGGACCAGGGAAGGGAGCTTGTTCCATAGGCTAGGGGCTTGCCAAGAGAAGGATCTACCACCAGCATTGGTCCAAACTCTGGGGACTTCAAGCAGTGTTCGTTGTGAGGTCCTTAGTTTCCTAGGGTTGTGCTTAATAGCTATGATTCCTGCTATGCTTGGAGGGGCAGGGAGTTTGAGTAACTTATAGGTCTGGGTAAGCAATGGTTGTTGTAACCGGGCGACCAGCATGGGCCACCAGGGCTGGGCCAGGGTGTTGCAGTGATGACATCTCAGGTGGTCTTGTGTAGCAAACCAAGCTATTTTGTTGTATAGTATTTGCATCCTGGATACTTCCTGCTTTGCCATGCCCTGTGTGATCAGGGCCATGTAGGTCAGGGTAGGTAGCAGGACACTTGTCGCAATGGAGAGCCTGGCCTCAGGGATGAGCTGGTCTCTGAGTCAGTACAAGGTTCCGAGCTTGCGGTGAAGTGTCCTGGTGACCTGGTCAACGTGGTCTTTGTAGGTGAAAGTCTGATCTAGAGTTAGGCCTAAGTATTTTAGGGAGGGGACTACTTTTATGCTTTTGCCAGATAGTGTGGAAAGTTGTAGGGATGAGGACTTTTCAGTTCCCAAGGATCTGGGTCCGAATAGTATTGCCTTAGTTTTGTTCATGTTAAATACCATTCTATTCTCACACAGCCATGTCTCTAGGGATGTGAGGTCCTTTTAGAGTAGGGGACCGAGAGCAGCTACATCGTCCAAGGATCGGTAGATGACAGTATCATCAGCATACTGTACAACCAAGCTCTCCCCACAGTAGGTACTTAGTTCATTTGTAAATAAGAAGAATAGGAGGGGGCCTAGTATTGAGCCTTGAGGAACTCCCTGTTGTAGTGGTAGTGGGCCAGACATGGCCCCCTTCCAGGTGACCCTCTATGTCCAGCCAGATAAGTAGCTAGCAAACCACTTGAGGGCATGGGGGTCTAGTCCAGTGTTGTGCAGCTTCAGTAGTGGAAGGCTATGGTCTACAAGGTCGAATGCCTTAGATAAGTCTATGAAGACTGCACCTGTGGGTATACCTTTGTCCATAGCCCTGAGCACTTCATCATAGAAGTTGATGAGGGCAGTGTCAGTACCGTGGTTTGGTCTGAATCCATGTTGGGAGGGGGCAAGGAGCTGGTGAGCTTCCAAGTAGTCCCAGAGCTGGTTGTAGATTAGCCTTTCTTGGATTTTCGCTAATGTGCAGAGAAGAGAGATAGGCCTGTAATTGGTTAGTTTGTCCCTGGGTCCACCTTTGTGGATAGGGACTACATTGGCCTGTTTCCACTGATCAGGGACTGCTCCTTCCCTTAGAGATCTGCTAAGGAGCATGGCTAATGGCCTGGATAAGGAGGTGGCACCAGCCTTGAGTAGCCGAGGGTTGATCCCATCAGGTCCCCCTGACCCTTTAGGTTTCAGGGCCTTTAGGAGGGTTAGGACCTCAGTGCGCTTTACCAGTTGCAGGTGGAAGGGGGGTCATTCGAAGTGTGTCGGTTCAATTGTGTTTGGGGCCGAGGTCAGGGGAGATTGGCCGGCCATGTAGGCCCCAAAATCAGTGAAGTGGTTGTTGAGGGCAGCCGAAATTAGAGCAGAGCCACTAGTAAGCTGACCATTGACCTTTTTGGTGCCCTTGATCAGGTCATTGACATGATTCCAGAATTGCTGAGGGTTGCCTAAGCTTGCTTTCTGGAGGTGTGTCATGTACTCTCCATTAACAAGTTTAATGGCCCTCTTTGCTTTGTTTCTTAGTATTTTATATTCTAGTAAGTCTGCAAGGAGAGATGAGAGCTTGAATTTCTTCCAGGCTTTTTCCTGAGTTGTCATTAGGGATTTAAGGGATGGGGAGATCCACTTGTAACAGCTGCCCTTCATTCTCATGCTCTTCGTAGGGGTGAAGAGGTTGGCAGCAGTGCCTAGTTGGTCCTGGAAGTATTCCAAGGCTTCATCCAGCATTGGGAGGAGCATTATGGGGCTCCAGTCCCAGTTGCCGAGGTAGTGATTGAATTTTAATTCCGAGAAGTTGGTGAAGTCTCGGGCAGTAAGTATTCTTGGCTGGACCTTGGGTGCTCTGTTCTTCCATGTACAGAATATCAGGGAATGGTCACTCAAGGAGTCTGCCATTATTCCCGTGCTCTGTATGTTTGCAGGGTTTGACACCAGGGCCCAGTCCAGGGTGGTGTGATTTCCGGTTTTGTGATTCAGTCTTGTTGGTACAGAGATGACCTGCATCAGACCTGCTTCCTGGGTCAGAGGCATTGAGGCATGGCCGGGGTCCTGGGCCCAGTTTAAGTTGAAGTCGCCCAGTATGAGTAGCACCGTAGCTACCTCTTGGGCCAGTACAGTTGTGATGGCTTCAAGAGATTGGACAGCAGACTTAGGTGGATGGTACACACAACCTATAGTTAGTTGCTTTGCATGTCCAAGGGTTAAGTGGATAAATATAGCTTCACCCTCAGCAATGAGATTTTTCTGCAGGGTAAGGAGTGATACAGTGAGGTCGATCTTTGTGTAGATTAGCACCCCTCCTCCTTTTTTGGATTCCCTGTCCTTGCAATAGATACTGTAGCGCAGAGCTTGTATCTCATGATCAAGGATGTGGGCTTTTAACCAGGTTTCTGAGATGGCCAGGACATCAGGTTTGTAGAGGTCCAGCCAGGCTTGGATTTCATGAATTTTGGGTCTGAGGCTACACACATTCATATATGCGATCTTCAGGCACTTTGCAGACACCCAGCGAGGGTCCTTGGGAGATGCCACTGAGATATTGGTGATATTGGGTCCGGGGTTGGGTTGACTATCACCTGCCAGGAGTAGTAGTATGCAACTAGGCTGAGTAGTTTGGCACTAGGTAAGGTGATGAGGTTCTTTCGATGCATCCTACCCATAAAGTAGAACAGGTTGTAGCATACCCCACTTTTTTACCATCTCGTGCGCAGTAGAGAGGGTAGTCCTGTTTGAGATGGGGTAATTACTGTGGAAATGGTGAGGGGGCAGATCATTATGCAGATTTCCCCCTGGTTCAGGGTGGCCTGGGTCAGTGAGCCTATCCACCCAAAGGAGGGTCAGTGAGTAGAATAAGGCAAGAAGCACCCCCCTGTTAGGGAGAGGGACACCTAGGTTCAGTGCCCTATTGGGTGTCAGGGCAGAAGCATGCACTTGGTGAGCCATGGTTGAATGGTCTCAGTTAGCTCAGTTGGTGGTTATTTTTAGTGAGAGTGGGGTATATTGGACCTCCCTGCAGGAGGCATATGCTGGAAGCAGGCTGAGGGGAGTAGCAGGAAGGGCTGGGAGAGAAGGGGAGGTGAGGAGTTGGGGAGAGCAGTTTTAGAGAGGGGAGAACTAGTGGGGTATTGAAAGGAAAACAACAGTTCCCTATCAGTTGGCTCACAGAAATTTGCCAAGGAGGCTGTAAAGGAAGTTGGAGTGCCCCTAGTGGGGAATCCGTATAGCCTGCCAATGGCAGAGTGGTCTGATAGGTTATTTTGTGTCATGTGACCCACAGTATATAGCAGAGTGATGACCATGGGTGGTGGTGGGGGTGGTGGGGCAGCCGGCACAGCCGGCGGGGCCAGCACTGCGCACAGCTCCACTCGTGGAGTGAGAGCAGTGAGGCAGGACAGGGCCTGGCGAGCCGGTAAGGCAGCGACTGTAGGAGCTGTATTAATCGTCTTTGTCAGTGTCCAAATGCGCAGAATAATTAATGATTTGGAGTCTCTAGCATCGCGCTCCTCAGTTCGTTGCAGTGAAATTACCTGGCCGATTTTTGTTGCTTCGGGGGGTGGGGGAGGACCAGGTCAGGCAGCCCTCACGACCTCCGTTGAGTGGAACCCTCACTGGATCCGGCACCCTGTGAGAGAAATAAAGGTGAGGTAAGATTCTTTTATCCTGAAGCGGGGGGGGAAGAGGAAGGGGTGTGATTGGAGGAGGGGGGCCAGAGAGGAGGCACAGCATTCAAGTATGAGCCCTGTAAGAGTGGCTCTTGCTGTAACTGTTGTCACAAGCCCTGTATGAGTGGTTAATTTCAACTAAGGTTACAATCAAGCAGCAACAGTGATGTTGAGTAACAACCACATTAAATGGGAGGCTCTAATCATATTAAGTGTTTGCCACGAGTGAATTGTTCAACGCTCATCTAAGGTTAACAGTTTAAAATGGCAGGTAACAGCTATGTTTAATACAACCAGGTACACTAAAATGGCAGGCTCTAATTAATAGCAGCATGCAGCCCAATCAAGGTAACAGTCAGGATGGCTGGAGTAGCATGTGCAATATCGTCTTTGTCAGTGTCCAAATGCGCAGAATAATTAATGATTTGGAGTCGCTAGCATCACGCTCCTCAGTTTGTTGCGGTGAAATTACCTGGCGGATTTTTGTTGCTTGGGGGTGGGGGTGGGGTGGTTACCTGACCTGCCTCCCCACCCCACCCAAGCAATAAAAATCCACCAGGGTGCTGGATCCAGCGAGGGTTCTACTCATGGAGGTCGTGAGGGCTGCCTGACCCAGCCCTCCCTCACCCCACCCCGAAGCAACAAAATCCACCAGGGTGCTGGATCCAGCAAGGGTTCCACTCAATGGAGGTGAGGGCTGCCTGACCCCACCCCCACCGTCCCCAGCCAGAGACTGGCACAGCCCATCTCTCACCTCCATGGCCAGCCACAGGCTGAGATCTGTATGAGCGCTACTGGAAAGACATGCTCAGAGGTAATTTCTGGGCGTGTCTTACAATGGCAGCTCACATGGGCTCAGTCGGTGGTTGGCCGTAGAGGTCAGAGGTGGGCTGTGCCAGTCTCTGGCTGGGGACAGATGAGGGGGTGCGAGGTGGGCTGGCATGGCTGGGTGGGGGCCCCTAGACTACTAAAGAATTGGAGATATACATTCCTGTATAATGATCAGGGGGGCCACTAGACTACCAGGGATATTGAGCTTGTGATATGTATTTAATATTGCTGTGGGGGACCACTAGACTACCAGGGATTTGAGGCTTTATACATGTCATTTATGATGATCGGGGGCCACTAGACTACCAGGGATATGGGGCTTTATATAGTTCATTTATGATGGTGGGGGAGCTACTAGACTACCAGGGGGTAATTGCCGCATTTGCAGCTGGTGACTAGCAGTTCAGGGCACAGGTGGGGGGATGGCAGTGCCACCCTGTGGGGCATCTGCCAATGGGTGTTTTGGGGGGCTGGAGGTATGGGTAGCCTTGTGGGGCCCCTCTGAGGTGTGCTGGGAATGAGGGGGGAGGGACACCATGCACTGACCGCTGGACAGCCAATGGGTCTACAGGACCCCCAGGGGCATCCGTAAGTTATACCAGCTAAATGCTGGTGTAACCTACATTTCTGGATCACCTCCAGGGTTCTTGTAGAATCTCGATGTGGGCACTTTGTGGCTGCCCTTCCAGAATGGGGTGCAACTGCTGCCATAAACCCCCTAGCATCATGTTGCAGGGGGTTTATGCAGCGTAACTGTTGTTCGGTACAAGTGGCCTGTGACATGACATAAGCCACTTTGTAGAATCACGCATGTTGCAACTGCTGGCATAAGTTGCTACATGCACCATTCTACTTGGCGCAACTGCAGTTACGCAGGCTTAACCCATCTAGAATCTGCCCATAGTCTTCTTATCACCCCATCTCGTGAACCCAGCAGGTGAAAATTTTCAAATGCTGCCTGAAAGATGATTTTGCAGAGTGATTGGGAAATCACCTTTCATCCTGGATTTTAAGAATTTCATCTGCCTTGTTCATGAGGTGGGGTCCCAAAAAGGCCATACTGAATGTTGGTGGAAAAGTACTGAACATTAGGGAAGTTATGAGTGAACATCAAAATATTTCAATGATCATTCCTAACTTGATCGTTTTACCATGTCTTTCCACCAAAGTTTCAAAATTGGCTTCTTATGCCCCACCTCACGAACCTAGTAAGTCAAAGTTTTAAAATCCTGTCAAAAGGTGATTTTGCAGAGCTACCACAAAATCATTATTCAGAGAAGATTTAAAAAACATTCACCTACAGTACCTTGTTCATGAGTTGGGGTCCCAGAAAGCCCATATTGAAAATTTGATGTAAAAATATTTAAAAATGACAAAGATATATGTAAAAGTTCAAAACACATTGAAATACATTAACTGCACTTACCATAGTTCCTTATATTGCAGTCAGGTTTCCTAGAGGACTTCAACTAGTTCAGAAAGGTGCTGGGTAGGTGGCATCGCACTCTAGTAATGCTTGCTAAATTAGGTGCTTTAGGCTGTGATTCCTGCTGGCAGTGCTGGCAGGCCTCTGGGACAATTTTTCACATTCTTTGGGGGTGTTAATTGATTCAGGGGTGGTGGATAAGTATTATGGACTGTTTGGAAGACATTCTGCAATCTTCTTTTCCTAAATCCCCATTGTTTTGGATTTTGGGGGGGCTCTTTAGTTTTGGACCGAGGTCTTTTAATGTACAAGGGCTTTTTGTTCATGGCAGCCTTAGATGCTAAGAGACTTTTGCTAATGCATAGGCATTCAGTGGAGGTCCCCTTGATAGAGTGTTGGAAGCAGCCTCTGGATACAGCAGCTGTAGTTTATAAGATTGTGTTTTGGTGAAGGAGTCTAATTAAGTCCTTTCATAGTGGATGGGATAAATGGATTAGTGCTAGAACTGGCTTTACTGGGGATGCTGCAGGATGTCTTTTGAATGTCCTTTGAGGGGATACATATTGATGGGTCTTTCAGTGGAAGGTGGATGTCCTGTGTACTTTGGGTGGTGTTTATATGGTGTTGTCATTTACATTTGGTGGAATTCTGGGGTTCCTATTGCAGGAGATTTGGAGTCCATCCCTTGCTATTTAGTATTGCTACTTAACTGTTTTGTAAAAGCCACCTGTTACACTGATAAGTGACTTTTATTTCTGATACTTGCTTTAATTGTATCAATGTCAGTTTTCTTGGTTTTCAATAAACTATTTCTATACAAAAAAAAGGTTTCCTAGAGGAGGACATCTTTCAGAATGGAGAGTGCATCAACAACATGGGACCCTGTTTAGGTGAGGAGGGTGTGTGGGTGGTGGATATTGAGTGAGGAGTTAGGGTGAGGTGGGTGTGGGGTGTTGGGGCCAACACTAAGAGATCTTATTCTTCTTTTCAGATTAAAATAAAAAATTAAAAACTTGGGACAGTTTTCTTTTTTTACAGGGACGGAACAACACTAGAGATTGGACACCCCAGTGTTGTCATATAGTGTTAGGCATCACTAGGCCTGAGCACCCTGGCATTGCCACCTATGTGTTTGAGGGGGCTACCTGGAGAGGAGGTGGCTAGAATAAAGCAGTACCGGGGGTGGGTGCCCTGGTCCACTTACAGAGACTTACAAAACTGGCATCAGGAATGAAGAGAGAGGGCTGGCTGAGATGGGATGGGGAGGGAGCTTGTTAAGACAGTGTTGCAAGGTTGATTAAGGGCTGAATGAGCTGGAAGTGGGAGGGAGCAATACAATTTTAATATGGGAGAGCAGTGGGAAAGACAAGGGAGGGCTGGATCAGCTGAGAGGGGAAGGATCACACAGCATGTTACTATCAGTGTTTTTGGTGCAAACCAAAAATTCCCCTGCTGCACAACTTTGTGTGCAACAGGGAAGTTCTTGGCATATGACCAGAAAAATGGCTATTCTCGCTAAGCTGGGCAGCTGGGATTTTAAGGAGCCCAGAAAAGGGATTTCAGGACTGAATTTGAAAAAAACAAACACCAGACTCTAGCTAAATGGGTCCTGTTGACCTATATTCAGGTGTTTGTTTTTTGAAATATCATATTTTTTATGTGTTTTCATTTTTATTGGTTTAAACAAAATGGCTGCTGTCATGACACAACATTTTTTCTCATAACCTGAAAAACACCAGTTTGCAAGGCAGCTGATTTACGGTGATTAAAATAATGAAATTCTGTTTTCAAGACTTGAAATTCTCGGAATCACAGTGCACGAGTGATTGTTAGTCTAATTTCTAGATTTTACTGGGATTCTGCTGTCATTCTTTTAGTATGCATATAAATAATCAGAATAAAAGAAGGCTTACTATACAGAGCAATAAATGAAGTAAACTGAAAACACTACAGGAAGCAATTGTAAGAAAAATACAGGTTCTGTAGCTTTACTGATCTAGTCTAAATGTCAAACTCCATGAAATTCTTTGTTTTTACCAGTGTGTAGGCAGTCCAAATTCTGGAATTTTACTGGGTTTCTGGTAAAAAAACCAAAAACCAGTGGCCTTGTTGATGTATCACTAAAGGAAAACCCTCAAGCAAGCAAACTTTTAGAGTATCAGTGGGTTATCCTAAACCCTACTACTAAGAAAAAAACATTAAATCCTTAAACTCTTAAATCTTAAAACTCTGGAACTGATTAATATTTTTTCATAAAACCTTTGAAATGCACCAGCTTGGCATAGGCCCCCTCTACCATAAAAGTCTCAGAAGAATATTCTGTACCATCTAGGCTGTAAGTGAGAGATAAAAAAAAAAAAAAACAAGAATTTTATATTTTTTTATACACCAGATCTCAGAATCCAGTTAACCAAACATCATAAAGCTTCCCATGTCTCAACAACCTGCCAGCCAGATTGTGCTTGCTAAATTTTTAGCTATTTTGTCAAACACAAAAATTGGAGCTTAATATTAAACATCCTACTCTTCCCTAACTATAAACTCTCTCTTTCTCTCCCTATATATATATATATATATATATATCCGCACACACACACACATATATATATATAGATGGCTAGATAGATACATACTGTATAGATATATACAGTATATAGATATTTTAAACTGGCATGGTAGCATCAATATAGTTAGGGTTGGGTACAAAGATCTGTGTTAAAGTCACATTTATGAACATTAATAACTTTGAAACTGTTCAACAGATTTGCACGCAATTCAGCATGCATCATCTCTAGGGGTAGGTCTCTGGATATGACAAATGTTGTGTGAATCCTTCGTGTGATTTCTGAGATACAGAGTGTCAAAAATCCTTAAATGCATCTTTTTTTCTTTGCTGTTTCTGTGTCTACCTGTATCTCAGAAACAGTTTTAGGTTGAGGTCTGAAAATTTTAGGTTAGAAAGTTTTTGCCCCACAGATGTGCCTTTTGAAGGTTTGGTGAAAAAAATTTTATCTGTTCAAAAGTTATTACATTTTTAATTTTCCCACTATTTCCTATGGGAAAAGTTAGATGTTCTGCATCAAAATACTATTGTTTTCGCAGGTGGTAGTGTATTTTCACATGGAGGGTCACATAGAGCCTATTTTGTTTTCATAGAGCTCTCTTGTTTTTGCAGGAGCTATTGTCATATCACACGTAGGTTCACATAGACCCTACTGTACTTTTGCAGAGCTCTGTTGTATCTGCCATCTTGTTTTCCTGTTAGCGAGATTGTAAATAAATAAAAACATCTAAAAATGAATGTAATACAAAAAAAAAAATCATAGCTAAACAGAACCTGTTTAGCTACATTCTGATGTTTTTTTTTTTCAATTGTGGCCAGAAACACCTTTTGTGGGCACCTAAAACCCTGGTTGCCGAGGTTAGTAAATGCACTGCTTCTTCCATGTTCTTTGTATGAGAACAGTGAGGTGTTCTTGACTTCTGCAGCTGCAGCTGAAACTCATGCTGCTGACTGCAGGTTTATCTGTAACCTATCATTTTCCTTGGTGTCTAGTGGCACTCCCCTCCTGTCAATCACTGTCCCCTATCCTTAGTGTCTAGTGGCACCCCCTCTTTATCTTGCCCTGGTGTCTAGTAGCACCCCCCACCCTCCCATTGTCATAATTTTATTTATTAATATACCCCGACACCAGGATACCCACTCCTGGTGTCAGATACTGCACCCTGCAGTCCCTTGACTTATTGTTTCCCAACATCAGGGGGCCCAATCCCTGTGCCAGCAATGGAAGCCCCACCCCAGCAGTGTGGGACACGGGGGAGCCCACTTCCAGTGTCCACAAATATTTATTTAATATTTTTCTGTAAACACAAAAAACATCCCCAGACATCTTTTTTTTTATTCGTGAAAAAAGAGAACAGTCCCTCATCATCCCCCTTCCCCATCACAACCCTCTCAATGGGAACCCACCACCAAATCCCCCACATATATATATATATATATATATATAGATATAGATAGATATATATATATATACACACATATACATACATACATGTATAGAGCCTTACCAGCCTCTTTGAGTGACTGCATCAGCTTGCATTCAGCCATCCATCACTGCCAGGCATCTCCTCATTATGTTTTTAATCCCCAAATCTTCAGGAGTCAGCAATATTAACTGGCAGCCTGCATGGTGTTTCCCTTCAGCAACAGTAGTGGAAACCACAGCAGTTAAATTTTCAGAAAGCAAACCCCTTCTCTTGGTTACATAGTCATACTATTGGAAGCCCTATTAGCAGACATGGTTATCATCAAGATCTCAGTAGCCAACACAGCAGAGGATGTCCACTCCCTCACTGATTGGATGAATGCAACAGAGCAACATGTTGCCAACATAGATAATGCCAATCAGATGATCCTATGGCATCTTGATGTCCATGAGCAGTGGAATGGGCACCATTGGGAGTGATCAGGAAAGTCAGGGGCACCAAACTAGTATTAGAATCCTTGGTGTCCTCGAGGGAGCTGAAGGCTAAAGACTGCTGTATGGAATGATTTCTATTTGAGATGCTTCCCCAGTTGGTGGCCCCAGCATGGTGTGGCCCTCTTGAGGTGGAGAGGGCACACAACACCAGAAGGCTACTGCAACCACACAGCTCAAGGCCCCAGCCCGTCATCACCTATCACCTTAAGTACTCAGCCAAAGAACTGCTGTTGAAACTCTCTCAAGAGAATGGGATTCATTCGGGGTGGGAGGGACTGTATACCTTAATCAGGACTACTTGGCAAAACTTTGGCAAAGGAGAAAGTAACATGCACCTTTTATGGTTGCACTTCATGATGCAAGAATTTCTTACAGGTTCAGAAGCCTTACAAAGTTTGTAATCTGCAGGAATGGGCAGGAGCACAAAAGTAATGCCCCCATGAAGCCCAATCAGTGTTGGTGGCCAGTGCTTGTTACTGATTTTACCACCCCCAGCAGCTCCGGGGGGATCAGAACATAACTGGGAAGGTTGAACCTGGTCACCAGAGGAAGCAGCACAATGTGCCATTGGAGTCATGAGGACAACGCAACCTCTCTTTCCAATTTTACAACATGGCACCACCCAGGAAACAAGGGGAATGAAAGACTTAGTCCAAGTGCAGAAGGAAGTCCAGTACTAAACATAGCAAAATCTGGGGCCAGCAGTACCATGAAGGTGGATGCAGCAGATTTTTGTCATACTGGGACTGCATCCTATCATACCACTCCCACTCCCTCTTCCCCCTAGCCAAAGTTGCTTGTGAAGCTACCGAGGACTTGGCTGAAGTTCTGACAACTCTTGATGTCCCACAAGGACTAGTACAACAGCACATTTTCACTGTGGACACCTCTCCTCCTTCCTGGGCCTGCAATGTGGATGGTACCAGGTCAATATGCTGCTGCAAGAATAGTGCAGCAAGAACCAGGCTGTGTAAATCGTGAAACCATTTAGAGCGACAGGGGTATAATAATGGTAGGGAATTACCACTACCCCTGTCGCTGTATGGAGAGATGGGGAAGGGATCAAGCAGCTGTAGGTGTGGTGTCTGGTCGAGCTGCTCCCGTCATTGAGTGGCTAAGGCACTAGCACCTGCAGTGGAGGAGACGTGGAGACCAGTCTTTGGTTCCTGATCTTCGGTATTGACTTTTCTTTTTGTTAATAAAAAATGCTCCCCTCTTGAGTTTCTCCCCATCCCCGAAGTCCACACCCCCTTGGAGTTGATTATATTAATTCTGGGAGGTGTGGGGGGGTGAAGCCCCCCCATGTGGGAGGGGGGTGGATCCCCCACAAAACAAAAAAGTTCTTCTGTTTCCCATATTCTTTTCTATGTTGCATCAGCATTTTATGCCTGTCAGTGCTTTGACCAACGTTTTATTTGACAGCAACATTTTGTTTGCGGTATTGGGTGCCACATTGCTTTTGTTTGCGGCTTTATGACCCAGTGCTACTATGGAAAATAATAATGAAATAGACACAATGCCTGACCAAAGACTGGAGTTGTAGCCACCTCCATTTGAGTTACCTCAGATGCCTAATACTGTGGAGCAGCCACCATGAAGGGGATTGTGCAAGTGAGACTGCCTGTCTCCCCAGTTGTCTCCCCCTGCTCTCACAGGGCTCCTTTACCTAGGTGCTTGTAGTTCAGACCCTTTCACATTTGCAGCGTTTGAGCTGTTTCTCTACATAAATGGCATGTCTTGGATAATGTGTGACTCAAGGGTCGGGAGGCTGCTTTATGTCAACTGTTTGGCAATTTGGGGGCGCAAAATTCCCTCTGCCATTTGTGCTATGTTGATATGTTTCTTTTCTCTTTGCCCCTCTGCTCATAATCCCCCCCCAAGGGATCCACTATCCTTTTCTCAACCCTTTAATGCTGTGGGTTTTCTCCTGCCACCCTCTGACACATCGTACTGGGTCATGATGTCATACACTTAATAGAGTACAGCATTATGCGGGAACCCCGGATCTGTGCGCTCTCCATGTTGGACCCCCCCTGTAGTTAGAATCCTTAGTGGGGGTGGTCCAGGGGTGCACAGCACCCCCTAATGGGGGTGTGTGGGTGAAGTCTCCCACAGAAGAAAAGATTTCAGTGAATCATGCAACGTGCTTCTTCCGCACAACATTCTGCCACGAGCGGTAATGACCCCATGCCCTGGCGCATCTGTGTGCAGGACTGAATCCCCTCGGTGCTGTTGCTCCAGACCATCTCCTTTCCTTCAAGTTTAATACAGTTGCAATGCAGGACACAGGCACTGCACCATGACAGGGGCTAGAGACTCTGGCATCCCATTGTGAGCACTTAACATGACTCTTCACCCCTCACACCCCCAAATGTATCCACTATGATATCTCTCCAGGTGTGCACAACTCTCATTGCACTTCCACATGGATAGAGGAAGGTAAGGGGAATGGACTCCAAACCACTTTGTAGGGAGTACTTTAACCCAGTATTATGCCCCTTTAGCTTGGTTGTTGAGGGGGCTGGGGCCATCCTTTAAGGCCAGCAGCCCTCCTCTTCCTCTGCTTGGAACATACCAGTGACTACAGACCTTTAAACTCAGGGTTAGGGCCAGAAACACAGTGATTCTCTGTCATCACCCTTTTAGGTGCCTCTGCTGGTAGGGCATGTAGAGTAATAGCCCTGCTTTCCCACTAAAATGGCAGGTACACTACTTCCTGGCATGCCAGGGTGTTGCTGAAACTTACCCTTACAGGGTTTATTACAGGCTTTTGTCCACTATTGTCAGACCTGAGCAAGTGCTGGTAACTGTTCTTTTTTCCTTTGTCATAAAAATGTCTAGTTTTACTGTTTTACTACTTTGGTGTTTTCTAACATTTTCAACAGGCCCTAGGACACCCCTTGGGTGAAGCAAGGCTGCTTTTTTGTCAAAGACACTGCTGGCTTATTCACTTGGTTGTCTTGTAAAGACTTGGGGGCCCTGCATAGAGACTCCAGATTGTGTTTGTTCTCTGTAATATAAAATTGCTTCCTTATTAGTCTTCTATAAACTCTGAATATGGCAGCTAGGGGGCAGGCTCCCTAGTGAGGTTGCTATCCTAGAATGTGAAGGGTCTTAATCACCCAGTTAAGAGAACAAAGGTTCTTCAATACATTAAATCCCTCCACACAGACCTAGCGCTCTTCCAGGAGATGCACCTCACTAAAAAGACTGCCCACAGGCTCTGCAAGGGATGAGTGAGTCACATGGTACACATCTCTGCCTCCACTAGATCTAAAGGTGTTATGATTTTGGTCAACAGAGCCCTACACTGGTCTGTTGAAAAGACCACTGCTGATGCACGTGGAAGATGGGTGGTTGCCAAGATGGCATACCCCCTTGGGGCATGCCATAGTAGCATCTGTCTAAGCACCCAGTGTAGATAATGCTGACTTTTTCCCCCACCTCAGCCAAGCACTAGCTGACTTGCAGGGAGAACAGTGCCTCCCTCTACTCCTTGGGAAATATTTTGACTTAGCTCTGGATCTCTTCCTTGACAGGTCAACAGTACCCTCTACAGCCACCCCAGAGCATGTGACGTGCTCCAGGGAATGATCGAAGAGTGGGACCTCAAGAATACCTGGAGGAGAGACAATCCAACTGGTCAATATCACTCTTTCCATTCCAGTGTTCATTGACCCTCCTCGCAGTCATAGTGACATCTGGTTAGCTAATGTGCTAGCTGTCCCAGAAGTCTGTCCCTTCTATAGGGTGTATAATCATCTCTGATCATGCCCCTGTGTCATTCTGATTTCAACCTCCAGGGGTCAAACCAAGCTCACCCCGATGGAGATGCAACCCATTATTAACTGCTAACCCCAAAGTCAAAGAGTGGATCCTAAAGGAGGAGGCCTTCTATTTTGAAACAAATGACACAGTAGGGGAGGGGTAACCTTTGGAAGGCCTTCAAAGTGTACCTGCATGGCCACATAATTGTGTTCACTTCTTTAAAAAAGGAAAAAAGAGAAGCAGAGGTAAAATCCTGTAAGGACTCATTTGCCCTCCTGGAAGAGCAACTTAAAAACAACCTTTCACCAGGGCCCCCACAGTCGCAATCACAGGTCTCAAATACCATACTGCACCACAAGGCAGAGTGACAACTCCTGTACTCCAAGCAGAACTGTTGGGAGTCAGGGGGAAAAAGGAGGCAGACTTTGAGTATTCAGACTCCATTAGCAACAAGTACAGTCTGTAATAACAAACCTACACAGACTGGATGGCTCCATAGCCACAGGGCCTGCACACATCAACCAAACAATGCACTAGTTTCATAAGCAGCTGTACTCAGCGCAAATGACCAGTTTTTCACTTTCCAGAGTTTGACGTTTCTTGGGGGATACACCTACACCTAAGCTTCCAGAGTTGCTGAAGGAGGGCCTAGACAAACTCTTTATGGAACCAGAGCTTCACAAAGCCCTCTTCTACCTATCCAAAGGAAAGGCCCTGGGTTGGGATGGGTTCATGACAGACCTCTAACAACTAATGCCTGACATTATCGTACCACTGCTGTCAGCTATGCTAAGAGAAACTCAATCAAATGAACACTTTCCCAAAATGAGGGGGGAAGCAATTATCACGCTGCTCCCCCCAAAAATTCAGATGATCCCCTAGACTGTGCACATTTTCACCCTATCTCACTCATTTCCACTGGGAACAAAATTCTAGCTAAGGCCCTAGACTCCTGATTAGAGAATACCCTACCCTGTCTGATACACCATACCCAGGTTGGTTTCTGGCAAGGCAAGTCTAGGGTTAATAACTTGAGGACACTTTGCAATCTGAAACTTCATGCACAATCTGCAAACACCCCCATGGCAGGCTTGGTGTTGACTTTTGCAAGGGTTTTGACTCTGCAGTGTGGGGCTATTTGCATAATGTATTGGACCTGCATGGTTTTGGGCCATATTTCAGGGGCAGGGTGCACACCCTCTATGAGGGACCCTCTCCAGCAGTCCTGACCATTTATACTATCTCTTCCCCCTTTACCTTACAATGAAGTACACAGCAGTGTGCCCCATTTCTCCCTCACTCTTCCTGCTAGCCTGAGAACACTTCCTAGGAAGCTGCTGGTGACACACACCATCCAGGGGGATCACAGTGTAAGGGTACTCTTATCTAATGAACATCCATGCATATGATCTGTTCCTCACGCTGAAAAAGCCTGTGCTTTATCTGCCACCATCTCTGGAGGTCCTCTCTACCTTTGCAGCCATACCAGGACTGTGTGTCTATCTCAGTAAAACTGCCTTGTCTCTCTTAAACCCCCTCTATGCCAATAGCTGTTACTTGGTCTCACAGGTGAAATAGGCAGATGGTGGGTTTAAATATCTGGGAGTTAGGGTCACTACCAAATGGGTGGACCTCATCCCAGTGAATATTTGCACCTGCTCACTGATCTGCTCCATGCACTCAAAGGAACTGGTGTCCCCCACTGGCTGCACCATCAGGCCTAGCTCTGACCTAAAACAAATGGTCACCACTCCACCCTGTGTTCCTTCCTCAGGCAGTGAACTACAGAGAAACTGGTGAGGACAGATGCCTCCAGCACAGGGCTGGATGCATCCCCCAGCTAGGTCTCCATGATGCATGCCAGGTTGACCAATGCCACAAGTCCCACCATTATTGTGATCTTATTAGCTATCGACCAGGAATTGCACAACACTGCCCAAAGAGGATGAAAGGCGGAGGCTTGTCCCTCAGCTACCTGACCCCTGGGTCAGGGCAGCTCCCAGTTTAGAGAGACAAGGCACAGGGGACCCTGTTCCAACTGCCTTCTTGTCCCAGGGCATCTCCTGGACCATACCACAAAAAACAGCTTCTCTCTAACCTCATCCCCTTTCATACCTTCTGCCTCTTTTTGCAATACCCAGCTCCCTACATTGCTGATGGATAGTGGCCAAAAGGGGTGGGTCATAAATTGGGCGCAAGGCCTTTAAAAGGGAAGAGGAGTAACAGCCCAGGGGCCTGAGATAGAAAACCCATTTCTAATAAATCATCTACTAATACTGTTCTAATATAATTCTACTACTTATACTAATCATAGTATTAAATTTTAATATGCCTCAATAACATACAATCCCAAACACCACTCACGCTAAAACTCACATACATACTCTACTCACTCCAGCATCACCCTATAAATTATAACTAACAAACCTCCCCCCTCCCTCAACCCAATAAGCTAAAATATACTGTACCCAATAAAATCAGCAATAATTATATACAGGGTCTGAGGTCCAGGAGCATTAATCAATGCTCAAAGTTCTGATAAGGACATAGTCCCAAAAAGCAAGAATCAAATCACCAGCTGAAAGGTCTAAGATAATCCATTTGTATTTCAACAGAGAGAAAAACAATATACTCAGAAGCAGTTCTGGAGCATCAATATCACAGAAACAGTAACAGGGGCTCTCACCCCATGAACTGCTGCTATTGGGCAGTCACAGTTCTTACTCAAACAACAGGTCCTCTCATGGCCTCTTGCTGGCCTTGGTCTCCAGAAATACAAAATTACTTCAGCAGTTCATTCCCCATAGATGGTGGCAATAAGGTGTGCAGATTATTTGGTCCAAGGGACAACTGGATTCAGAATACAATCCATGATTCTCATGGCCCTGTGATCATCTCCAATATCCTGGCTTGTTCCAGGGGAAGGTCCTCTGTCCTAAAGGCTGAGCAGTGTAAAGCAATCCTCCTACATGGGCCCAAATTGACTATTCCTCCTTAATTGGCCCAACTCAAAAAGATAGAGCTGCCACTATCAGTTTATTGGTCTCTCTTCCACAAGGAACCTCATGGGATACAGTAAGCAGAAGACAGCCAATGGGGCATTCTGACCCCTCGATCCTCCAGCTGTCTGTACCACTCAGGGAAAGACTGGACAACCCCTTGCCTTAACTTCTCTGTTGGCCCAAGATTGTAGTTCTCCAGTTCTGTTTTTACCAGCGACAGCTCGAAGTTATCTGGATCTGTTTTTCCAGTGGCAACACCGTTAATACTTTTGGAGATCAGTCCTGTTCCTCTTCACTCAGATAATGATCCAGAAAAATTCTCCTCTGTACTAGGAACTAGTGAAAAATAATAAATCTATCTCTTATTTCTGGTTCACTATTTCCTTTCATTGCCACTCCCTCACCTACACCTCAACCACTAACTAATGGAGATCAAAATTAAACTAAACTAAACTTAAACTTAAATTAAAATCTAGAAAACAGGTAAGGCGGTAAAGCATGTTTTAAAAGACTAAAGGAGCATAAAAAGTGAGAAATATCTAATCCTGATTTATCATATGACACAGGCTTAAAAGTGGCTCACTCCCCCCTCAGTCAACTCCACAGAGTGGGTGAGACTAGAAACAGATGTAGTGGTTGTACCCTGTCTTGACACTTTGCTAGGCTTTAAGCCCACTGTAGAGCATATCTCATCTGATTTTACTTGCTACTTTGCAAGCATGAGATAAATGTATAACTCTTACCACTGTCCCCACGGCCTCCAGAGCCCCCCCACCCCAGATTGCTGACTTACATTTGGAAAAACCACAATATCCTCAATATCCTATTTGGTAGCAAACCCATCACTTGGACAGAGTGGGAGAAGAGGGACATCAAGCTGATTTCTGACATCTCAGTTCCCAACACTGACACTTTATTCTCATTTCAGACACTGCAGACAAAGGCAGAATCCCCCAATCAATTTCTGGGAGTTTTTACAACTTACAGCAGCCACATAGGCCTGTGAGAAAACCCTCCTCCCCCAATCACCCTCGTACTGGTTGCAAAGACTAGACATCATCTCCACCTCAAGAGGCATGGCTGGCAGATCATATGCTACCATCAGAGATGCCCAGAAACCAATCCTACATGCTTGCAAATCCAAGTGGGAGCAGGAACTGGGCCACCATTTCTCTCACACACAATGGGGGAGGGGGCAAGAGAATCAACGAGGGATGGTTTGTTTCTTTTAGGTCTTTTTTTTTTTAAAGACAACAGGGGACTTTTGCCATGCTGGGGTGGGCTCCCAGCGTGGCACCAGGCAGTTTGTTTGGGGGGGCAGTGGAGCCAATGGGGGAGTGGGCACCCCGTGGGCCAAGGAGACTTTTGTCATGCTGGGGTGGCCTCCCAGCATGGCAGATGGAAGTTTGTTTGGGGGGCAGTGGAGCCAATGGGGGATTGGGCACCACTGTTGGTCATACAGTGTGCTGGGGTAGACGCATGCACCATGGGGGGGTGCATTATGCCGATTGGGATTGGGCTACCCCATCTGCAAATGATCTGGGGAGGGGGTCATGCCAACAGGAGGATTGGGCACCCCGTTGGCTTTTTTTTTTCATTTATTTCTTGAAATGTTTCGCCAGGAAGACACACTGAACAGTGGGTGGCGGCTTTCCATTGGCTTCCTGGGGACTGTGAGAGGCTGACGGAGAAGCCATCACCACGGGGACACCATGCAATCATCTGTTTTAGTAGCTTGTAATGCACCAAAACAGCTGATTGCGTGGTGACGTGGCCGAATTTCCTGATGCTATTAGGCATACTCCCTAACTACTGAAAGCAATGTGTTTCTTGCACATGCATGAAGCAACACAAAAAATGAGACCTTCTCTCAGCTCCCACCTCTGATAAGTACCCTTTCCCCAGCCCCACAATCCTCCATTGCTCAATCAGCCAGAGGAGTAACCATCCCCCCTCCCCAACGATATACTCATGCCCCCTGTAGATGAGTTAGGATGTCAACCAGATATCCATTGAGATGCCTCAGAGAAGTATTGCTTGATTGGACACTACACCTGTTACGTTACTATGTGTTAGACATCCATCTTTAATAAATTAACAAGCCATACAACCAAGCAAACAAATTGCTTTTTGGGAGAAAACGAAGCACAGGACCTGGAGGGTCCTGTGCTCCACACCAATATGTATGTATTATCTATTGAGTGATTGAAGTGCAGGGCCCTCTGCATAGGTAAATGGATATGTCCAAGTAAGTCCTGAAGGGACCTGCATGAATGAGGCTATAATTATACTGTCTCAAAAAGTAAAGAAATTCTTCGCAAAAACCTTCATTAATACACCTGTTAAGGTTCATATTAGACCAACAAAAGTAGGGAACTGTGGGGTTAGGATTCCCAACCCTGACACCCCACCCTGCAGGCAGCAAAAGGAAAAATCATTATGGTCTCCCCTTTCCTGAGTCTTTGCAAATCAGGGCTTGGGTGTTTCTTGGGGTTGTCAGTGCCAGTGCTCACCCCATTCTTATATAGTCTGCACATCTCAGCTTCTTTACTGATGGAATAGGGTGAGTATTACGGCTGACAACAAAGTTGTTTGCGAAGAATATATATATTTATCTATATGCATACATACAGCATATAGAGAGCTAGCTAAATATAGATATATCTGTGTGTAAATATATTTGTGTGTATATATTTGTGTGTCCGTGTGTATACACTACCTATATATAGATATTACAAAAAACTATTGTAATGCATCTATTAGGGTCCAAACACAAAGGCCCAGATATTCAAAAGAGTTGAGCCATGCACAATAGGGTTGCGCCTGCACAAGTCAGAAATTGCGCCATTCTGCGATATTCAGCAGGAGGCAGTTGTGCCCCCGAAATCATGCTGAGCAACAGCGCAATGATAATGAAGGCATGTGCAACCGAAGGGGGAGGAACCAAGCATAAATGGCGCAGTGCGATATTCAACGACTTACGCCATGCGCAATAGGGGAGCAAGCGGAAGTTGCGCCATAGCGGAAATGAGCCAAAATAAAAAGGAGCAAGAGAGAGGCACAGGAACGCTAGAGGGAAGCCACATGAGGCAGAACTCTAGCCAGACAGACAGGGCAGGAGGCACAAACAGGGCAGGCCAGGGAAAGGGCAGTCTGAACAGCCAGGCACAGGGAAGGTGTGGGGAGCCACACAGCACAGAGGCCAGCACAGGCAGGTGTACCCAGTGCAGGGGAAGTAGCAGCCAGGACAGCGGGGGGAATACAGCAACAGCTGCCGGGGGGTGAACACAAGCCAGGGACATGGCCAGTGCCACCTTCCAAATGGAGGCCGTTATGAGGGGGTGAGAAGGTGGGCGGCAGGGGGCATGGCCGTGGAAGGGCCCGTCGGTGGTATGCCCCCAACAGGCAGTACCGAGCCCACACCAGCTTTGAGCTGTACACTGATACTGAGATTGTGGGCCAGTACCACCTGAATAGGGCAATTCTGAGGTGGCTCTGTGAGCTGTGCAGTGATGTGATGCAGGCACCCACATGACGGAGCCATGCCCTGTCAGTGGAGACTAAGGTAACAGCCTGCATGTGCTTGCTCACCACGGGTACCTTCCAGAGACCAACTGGGGACACCACAGGCATAACCCAGTTGGCCACGTCACCCCACCTCACCCAATTCATCAGCGCACTGCTGCCACATGCTGTGGAGTTCATCCATTTCCCCAGCACAGTGGTGGAGTGCACAGCAAACATACAGGAGTTCCACAGGGTAGCATGTATGCCTGGCATGCTTGGGGCAATAGACTGCACCCATGTGGCCATACGCACACCACCTAGCCCCGAGGGGGCCGCATACATAGATCGCAAGGGCTATGCCAGCATCAACTGCCAGGTGGTGTGTGATGCCAGGGGGTGCATAATCAATGTCTGTGCCACACACCCTGGGGGAGCACACGATTCTTTCATCTGGCACAAGTCAGCACTGTGCTACAGATTTGAGAGTGGGGACATCCCCACTGGACACCTACTGGGTGAGTATGCAAACCACATGGACAATCATAGGGCCTGGGGTGGCATGGCCAGAGGTGGCATGGGTAGTGGCCTACATGGCCTGGGGCAGGGTGATGCTGATCACAAAACTAACCTCCACCCTCTACACACAGGTGACAGTGGATACCCACTCCGTCCCTGGCTGCTCACACCCTACCGGCAGCCCACGACCCCATTGCAGCAATGCTACAATGAGGCACATGCCACCACATGTAATGTCATTGAGTGGGTGTTCAGGATGCTGAAGGCACATTTCCATTGCCTGGACACCTCTGGCGGTGCCCTACAGTACAGCCCCTCAAAGGCCTACAGGCTATTCCTGGCCTGTTGCATCCTGCACAACATGGCCAACAAATGTGGGAGAGCTGTACAGGTTGAAGAGGGGGACCGCAATAGGGACGATGGGGACGCCAGTGACGATGGTGATGGGCAGCCCCCCAATGGCCGACGGGACCCCCGACTGCTCCGGCTGGCACAGCTGCACTGGGACACCATCACGGAGGAACACTTCAGCCAACCCAGGTAAGTAATGGGGCCATGCGCAACCACCAGTGGCTAAGGCACAACCCACAAACACACATGGACACACACCAGGGGTGAATGCCATCAAGGGAAGTGGCAGGGCACAGAAGCACACACACAACCAGGGATGGGTGAGGATTAACATGCCATGTGGATGGACACACACACACTCACACACAATGCAACAAACGTGCACAGAAGGCAGGAGGCACACCGACCCAGAACACACACCCTAGCAACACACCATGTCCACAGGCCACCACGCCCACTGCCTGTCCATGTGCGTGTGTCAGATGCTGAACACCATTGCACAATGGTGTACAGTGCAATGCAGGCATCATCATGCACACGCAACTGCGGACAGCAGCCAGGAGGGTGTGCAGGTAGACTGTGCATCCGCGTGCAGGGCCGGATACCCACCCGTGCACTGCCCACTGAAACACACAATCCACACAGGGCAGCACCAGACAGTAGCCATGCTGGGAGACAGGTCAGTCACGCGACACAATGCCCCGGCTGCCACGGATGCATGGGTGGCCCCGCTGAGACCAGCCAGCACTGACAGGCTGACCACTGGCCTCATGGGGTGGCACCGATGGTCCCCCAGGGGTTCCACTGCGTGAACGTGACCATGCTCGCGCAGGGGTCTGCAGCACACCGAACATGCCTGCACCAGGAGTGCTCGGGATGCCCACAGCTGAACCTGACGTCGACAGGGTGGGAGTCACATGATGCCAAGAATGGGGGGTGGATAGTGCACTGAGTGGTGTCTGCGATGCATGGGAACCTGACTGTGTGCCCATTGTGGCCATGACAGCAATGAATGTCTGTGCATGCCTGTCAATGACAGTGATCACATCCTCCCTCAAACGGTCCATCCCTGCCAGGATCAGTGCGGTGTCCCTGCTGCAACACTCCTCTGCCCACTCCAAAGCCACACGCAGTGCATCCACGGATGTTGCAAGCTGCATCTGCTGCTGGACCGATGCTTGCAGTAGGCGGGTGTGCTTGTCCAAGAGGTCATCAGCCTCCTCGGCATCCTGTCCCTCAGGGTGTACACAGCCCCGATGATCAGCATCCCTTGAGGGTGGGTGCTGCGCACCAGAACTAGGTCTGTGCATGTCCACAGGTGGTGCACAGACACCGCCGCTGAACCCTGTACCCCCAAGCCCATTGGGTGACTGCTGATGCTGCCCCTCCGGCTGCACTCCCCAGGGCTCAGTGGTGCTGCTGCAGTGGCCGCAACAGTCCTACTGTCCTGAACAGACACCAGTGCTGCCCCACTGGTGCTGACAGGCACAGTCTGGGACTGTGCTGACATGCAGACCTCCACGGCGGCACCACCCACAGCCATGGGCATGAATTGCCCTGCTGTGTGGCCATCCCATGGCACACACGTGTCACTGCCCATGACAGTCATGTCATCATCACTGGTGATGGACTCTGCACCAGCCACAGTCACAGCATGCTGGCATCTGTGGATGCCAGCACGCTGGGACACAGGCAGGGCTTCCTCCACACCTGTTACAACGACATCAGTGTGGACAGCCAGGCGGCCCCACTGTCGCTGTGATCTATGTACACCTGTGGAGGTGGATGGTCCCTCCTCCAACTCCAGCTGACTGTCCGCAGTGGACAGGCCCACCACCGCTGACCCATGCAGACACTCAGGATCTGTAAGGGAAAGCAAAGTCACGTTAGTGCGTGTGACTTACCCTGCCCCCCCCATAGACAGACCATGACTTACCATGCAGTGATGGGCCACCACCCGTCTGGAAGCCACCATCCGGAACACCCTCAGTGGCACTGCACTGCATGCTTCCAGTAAGCCTCTCCTCCTGTGGGGTCAGCTGTACCACCTCCGGCTGTCCCCCACCTGTTGCAGCATGTGCTGCCCTGATGGCAGCCACCTTCTCCTTTATCCTTCTCCTGTCCATGCCCATCTTTTTCTTACACTCCTGCACGGAGTGCTGGTGGCTGCCATGCAGGTTCACAGCACGTGCCACCTCCTCCCATGCAGCAGCATGGGCTTGAGGTGTTCCCCGCCGTCCACTGAGAAGTGGCTCCTGATCCAGGTAGGCCTCGAACAGGGCCTCAGTTTCAGCCTTTGTAAAGTTAGGCCTCCTTTTCCTCCCACCACTGTGTTCCTCCTCTCCAACAACCTGCTCGGTCATTATGTAGCCTGTAAGAATGGCAGTTGTTACCTGTGACTGTGCAGTCCCATGCATGTCCCTGAATCCACAGTCCACACTCCCAAACAGCATGCAACTCACCAATAGACTGCAGTAACCAACTATGGCCACTGCAGCACATTGTTGCACTTTTATAGCGCAATCCATGCAAATGAGGCGAGGAGCAACTTTAACAAGATGCAAATTGCAGTGCTGAGTCATTGAATGGCTGATTAGATGATTTGCATATGACGGCTGAATATCGCGCTGTTGCACTTTGACCAATTGTGTTGAACGTGCGGAGCCAATGGTGCAGTTCTGTGACATGTGTAGTACACACCTCACTGCGCATGCCTGGGTTGCTGACGCAGGCATCTGCTATGCTGATGATGTGCTGTGTGCGGTAGGCAATGCAGGGCACGGCCACCATTGTGCCAGTGGAGCTATAGCAATGGCCACTACATGGCACTGTGGCACTGGGCCATCATAGGTGCAATGGCCCAACTGCTCAGTAGTCTTCTGTGGCACTGGCACACAGGCAGCCAATCGCACTACACGCATTGTCTTCCAATAGCGCTGTACGTGGCCATGCGCCAGAGACCCTTGACCCTGTGCCCAACCTTTGCCCCCTAGGCGCCATGCGTCAGGCATGGGTGCACCTCTATCACGCTGTTTGGTAACAGCGTGATATGGAATGGCAGCACTGTACCACACAGCATCTGCACGTGGGGAGCCGCGCTGCAGAGCACCATATTGCCTACTATAACTGGAAGAATGGCACACAGATGGGCAGCGCAGAGGTCTGCAATTGAGCTGGCAAATCTGGTGGCAATTGTGGAGCCACACCATGGGTCTCTCTTTGGGGAGGCACCCCTGGACAGGGTCAGGACCCAGGTGTGGCAGGAGGTGTCCACTGCCCTGGAGGAGGTCACCGGACAAGGGAGGAGCATGGAGCAGTGCAGGCACCGCTATGGGTACCTGCAGAGGAGGGAGCCAGAGCTACTGGCATGACTGCGGGCACATGCCAGGAGGGGCACAGTGCCATGTCCAGGTAGGGGTTCCGTCAACACACTTTTATCATCCATATGGGTAACAGTGTTGTATGTGTCCAGCACATAGGGGAGGGACTGTCTGGGGCTGGCTGTGGTGGTGTTCACAGGGTGTGGGGTGGATGGGTCTGGCTGGGTGGGAGGGCACACACCTTGGGACAGGGGGACTTTGCTTTGGGATTGTACTGATGTTCTTCTCTCCTTGTTTTCCCCACAGACCCGGAAGAATGCTGCCGTTTGAGAGAGGAGTGGCGAAGGGAAGAGGACGGTGCAGCCAGGCGGGGCGAGGGTCATCACCGCCTAACTGACTGGCCCGATGAGGGTGAGTGCCATACATCCATGATTACTATTGCATGCTGTGTGACAGGGTGGGCAGCGGGGCATGGCCACCATTCATCGACACCACTGCCATGCACGCAAATTGCTACAGTCAACACTGTCCAGTGGCAATGCATGTCTGGGAGTGTGTCAATGGTTGTCCATGCATGCACCAGGTGCGTGGTTGTGCCACTGCCTTTGCACCACATAGCCATGTCACTAAACGGCCACGGTGGTGCTGTGCGTGACTTGGCCAGTGGGTGTGTGCAGCAGTCTGCATGGCTGTATGCACCTGGGTGGGCAGGTCCTGTGGATGTGATCACTGCAGATGGTCACACACCATCACAGTGGTATGTCCCATGGCCATATGCCATGCACAGTGGGCGGGCTGTATGGGGTTGTGCATTCACACCTATTGACTGTGCTCCCTTGTCCTAGGTACCAGCCATCTATGGGACATCAGGGAGGCTGTGAAGAACTACTACTGCTGGCCCGGGAATTGCTGGACATCCTCAGGCAGTTAGATGGCACCAGGGTCCTGAGGAGGCACAGAGGCCGGAGGAGTCATAGCACGGAATGGCGCTCCCGCTAGGGATCTCTCAATCCCTGTATTCCCCTACCCCCTGAACCCACCCTCACACCCCTCCTTTCCCATCCCATTTGTCCACCCCTGCCCCAACCCACCCCCACCTTGTTTGTGGCCCCCCCAACCTTGTAAATAGTTTTTTTGATATTGTAAATAGTTGGATTTCATATTTGTGCAATACATTTAATTTTGATATGAATACTGTGGTGGTCTCTGATTTGCAGTGGGCTATAGGTGCTCAGCTGCAGTGGTGTGCATGGCATCAGGGGTGGTGCAGTCATGGGTATGTGTGTGTGTCCATGTGGAGGTGACTATGGTGTGGGGGTAGCTATCAGTCAGTGTCTGTGGTATGTGTGTGTTGTGCCCTGTGCACTGGATGACTGTATGCAGTGGTCCATGGCACATGCTCTGTGTCCATGGTGCACCCATCGGCTCATCCATGGCCTGTGCAGCTGACACACATGCATGTCTGTGACCTGCACGGTCTGCTGATATGTCAGTGGTGGCAATCCCTGCAAGGCAGCCCCTGTACCCGTCACTTTGCAGGGTTGACCCTGTCACTGGTGTGGTGCATGCCTGGCTCGGGTGGCACTGTGGGCACCACAGTCATTGTCCCACCTCCATGCTGTGCCTTGTGTGTGTTGCAGGGGATGTGCCCCACTGTCTGTAACTTGTGCTCCAGGCGACTGCTGGTGGTGTATGGGTCTACAGTGCCTGCGCAGGGTGGATGGCACTGCAGTGCCATGGAGGACTGCAGATTGTGTGTACACAGCTTACATGGGCCCACAATGGGGGCTTGGTTGCCCCACCACTGCGTCCCTGTGTTGGTGTGCCCTTGGGTATGGGTGGGTGTCTGTCCACACACTGTGTGGCATCCAGTGTGGTGCATGCTTCCACGCACCACTGTGGGTGGCTGTGCTGGCTGTTGTGGCCAGTGTTGGGTTGGGGTGTGTCACTGGACTACTGTGCAGGGTGCTGTACCACTGGTGATGGTGTCAAGGGCAAGCCCTGTCCCGTGTGGGGTACCTCTTGTGCCGACGCATGGTTGGTCTCTCAGCAGTACCTCGGGGGGACTGTGCATGGTGACACTGTGTCTGCCATTGTTGCATTGCCGTGTGCTGCCACCCACTGATGGGTGCTCATGGTGGGGCTGGCTTGCATGGTTCTGTGGTGCACAGGGTTGCAGTGTCACAGTGGGGGTGGTGGCATGCATGGTTTCCTACAGTGGTGGTCACTCTCATGGGGGTGTCTGGGGGTCACGGTGCAGGGTGTGCTCTGCACTGGGGGGGATGGTGTGGCACGGGGTGGTCTGCCCTCCTTGTGTGCCAGTCACAGCTTGCCGGTAGGTGTGATGGGGCACCATGGCCCGGCTGTGGGTTGTTTGCTTGTCTCCATGGGCCAGTGATTATTCCAGCCTTCCCCCAGTTGTGCAGTGCTTGGGGTGTGGGGGGACGATGTCTGTTCTGCTGTGTGTTCCCGTGCCCATCTCTGGCATGGGTGGTGGGCCCCTACCGCCCTGGTTGTGCAGTTACATTGCTCTGCTGGTGGGGGGCTCCCTGGTTGCGCTATGGTGCCTCTGGACTGCTCAGCTGAATATTCCTTGTTGATCTATGGTGCATCAGATCCACTCAGCTTCCTCTCCCTAGTTGTGCTATGGCACAGGTGGTGCGATATTCAGTCATCGGCTGTGGACGCAATTTGGCCTGCTCTGTTTTTGAATATCGCATCTCTTGCGCATGGGCACAATAGACTTGCGCTTGCTCCTGCTATTGCGCACTTTTTGGGCGCAGTTTGAATATCTGGGCCAAAGTGTACAAAGTAAGCAAATGAGACATTTGAGCTGGAAGTTTGGAACCTTGTCAAATTGGTGGTTAGGTACTCCTTAGAGTTTCAAAGGTCATGCGATTACCTTAATATTGACACTTTGTGCAGAGAGCCGAGGTGTCTAGAGCACCTTGCCTCTCCCAGGCCAGCAACCCTAGTTCAAGAACAAGTTCAAGCTGCTAGGGGTCAGCCGGGGGGGGGGGAGCTGGGAGAGGACTGAGCAGCCGCAAGGCAGCTCTCCTCTCCTGGATTGGGGAGGCAAGCCTTCCCAGATCTTGGCTGCCACCAAGAAGAGGTTTGGTGGTAGTGTTGGGCAGATGGGGTGTTGGCACTAGGCTGGGTGGGTGGAACAGGGTCACCAATTACAGCATGCATGCATGCCTCCATGTGCATGTGTAACCACATCACATGGGCCCAGGGCATTAAGGGGAGAAAACCAAGGACAAAAAACATGTTCCCCCTGTAGCCATATGTGACAGCCCTCAGGACTCTCAGGGTCTGCTCTGCACAGATTCCTGCCAGTCTGATGGCAGGGGAGTGGCAGCCAAGACTTGCTGACCCCAGGCAATGCCCAAAGACAGGCAGAGGTGGTGATGGAAGGCAAAAAGCTTAATGGAAAAAAAAAACATATTGAAACTCTGTATGCAAGGAGTCATGAGCCATTTACTTTGTGTGACAAGAAATGCCAGTGTTAGGATGATACCAACCCTGTGATTCATGATCGTTGAAACCTGAAGGAACACCACACCACCACACCAGTTTCAAAGGATTTCCGGCTTACAACCCTATTTTTTCATTTCCTTACATTGTCAGCTTTGCATTTCAATTCTAATATATGCATTAGCATAGTTTTTTTTCAGTTTCCTTACTTTCTGAAAAAGAAGTCTAAAAGCATATTCATAGTAATGCTCAATGTGCCACACATGAAGCTTGCTTCTTAAGTGGCACTGATGACTGCCAATGAACCAGCTGCAGGTGAAGCACATTGTACCAGACCTGCAGTTTGCTTTACCATTGGCCCTGCAAGCTACTCATGAAGCAGCTGCATAGAGTCACTGCATCAGTCCTGTAACTTGCTTCATGCAGGCCCTTGATGTCAATATGTAAAGTAGCAGTCCTGTCAGGTGCGGGGCTAGACTTGTAGCTTTTATTGGGCAAGGCCCTGCTGGTCCTACATGAAGTAACATACCAAATGGGCATGGCTGCTAAGTTGTAGCTTGCTTTGTGCTGAGCCCTGTGCCCCTACACAAAGCAGTACATTCATTAGGAAGGTATAAAATGTGTCAATTAGGTGTTCCTAAAGAGGGGTGCTAAATACCATGTCCTTTAAATTTGGTGAAAAAATATCACAAAGTAAAAAAAAATACGTCTGTTAAAAAAAAACCTGATTAAAAACTATATCAGAAGAAATACATGCCTTTCAGCATGTGCAATACACTTTTCAAAGGTATTAGAATTTTTCAGGGGGTCATTTTTCCAAGACCCATAACGTTATTTATTTTTAATTTTTTGCATTCAGTTTGAGGTGATCGGCTATTATAAAAAGGTTCTCAGAAATGCTGCAATCTGATTGGCTGTTAGGATTCCAACAGCCTTACATTAATCCATGTTATACTGTCATGTACAGCCTGATCGCAATGGCACGTGGATTTCTTCCTGTCAGCATTCTGTCCCCTAGCACTGTTGAATGACTGGAATGATGTATTCTGATTTTAAACCAGCATTCTTAAACTGTTGGTGGAAGAACTATTTTATTAAAAATCTCCCTCTAAACGAGGAAAACATTACAAAAATACACTTTTAACACTTTTCCTTTGGAATATTTTTTATATAGAGGATAATGGCAGTGGTTACACTGTTTACCAGGTTGTAATCACCTCGAGAGGTTGCCACGCCGTACTTGTAAACCTCGAGAGCATAGCTCAAGAGGTTAACTGTCAGCATGGCAACCGCGAGAGGTGATTTCAACCTGGTAAACAGCGTAACCCCAACCATTTACTTTTATAGTGTATGGGGTTTTTAGCAGGTGAAGTAAGAAAAATATGACTGCTTTTCTGCAAAATAAGGCTTAACTTACAGACTCTTCACACCATTGACGATCGTTAATAAAATTTATTGCAGAACAATTTAGCTAACACAAATATAGAAGTATTATAAATACTTCGATTGTAATATTTTTATCAGGAAAGTACTTTTTTTTTTTAAATAAACCCTTTCACTGTTGTCCCAATTGAAATTCCAGTGTTGAATGTGGTTGGACAACAGTCATCATGTGGTTACTCAGGAAGAGAACGCATCAACTGCATGGGGCAGAGGGGTTGTAGGAAACATTTGTCAGCTTAGATGGGGATTCAGGATCACTGGAGGCTGCCTGTAGATAAGGGCGGGGGAGGTAAGAGACAAAAGAACAAGAATACATTTTTTAAAGAATGACACACTTAAATAACAACTTAAAAAATAGAGACAGTACTTACTTGCTGCTCGTGATAAAGTCAATTAGGATCGCTAATCCACATCCGATGAAGATTCATGGATTACTGCAACTCTTTTTGCTTTTTCTTCTAGGATCCATAATAGTTATTGTTGATCACGATGGATATGCTTTCCCTGAACAGATTAAAGTTAATTCCCATGTCGCTTTATGGGTTTCTTGGTTTTACTGCAGTGGCATCAGTTAACTGAGGGACAGCTAGTGCAGATGAAGGTGGGCTGGCAGAGGGGCCAGCCTTGTATATATTTGACTAGGCACCAAATATACCAGAATTTCTTTTCTGCTTGGCATCACTCGGGGCACTGTAATTGTTTATTGATGCAAGGCACCTGTGTCCAGAGACCTGTTGAATCTCGGTTGGTGGCATGTCACTGTCGGCTAGACACTGGATTGCCATCTTGCGGGTGGAGTGGTTGGTTATACGCTTCTCAGATGGCAGTCCTGATGCAGTTTTCATTTGGAACAGCATGTGACGTATTTTGTTTTAGCCAAGTGACATGGCTCGAAACCAAAGAGAAAAGCCAGGTTTGCAATTCACATTAGGCATTAGATAGAATGGAGAGTCAGGGTTCTGCATGGACACTGGCCTGTGATGACTGTACAATTTATATGCAGTTATTGGATCCCTCTTAGGATGTGTATTATTGGCATACATCCGTGGTTTTATGGCCCTTATGTCTCTGGGATTGTCGCCAGATCTTGTTTTGGTCTGGCGCTCAGAGTACTTCAAATACTCCATGCCCTATCTGTCCTTCAACAACTCCAAATCCAACCACCTTAAACAGTAGTGCTCAGCTGTTCTCAGTGCATAGTACAGCCCATTATTGAAGAAAATCATGTTGATTAAGGCTGTGGGGCTATGCATGCCGAGGGTCAGTGTGGTGTACAGTTTATCTATGTCGCTGGGTGTCAAAGCTTCTGCCCAGTTGGGCTTACCACCCCTGCCCTGCTTTTTTAAACATTTTTGCTTCACTGACAGGATTTTGCTTGTTTCTTTAAAATCTGATGTGTTCTCATGGAACACTGAGTGACTGTAGTTAAGCTTTAATAGGTACAGTACCTGTCGACACTGCCTAAGATGCCACAGAGTGTCCCAGGTTCATACTCTGAACCATCTGTTTTTCTTATTTTGTAGATACACTCTGCTAGGTGGTGATCAAGTTCCACTAATGGGATGGCTTCTATGTTGTGGTGTTCCTGCAAGTCAGCAAGGTAAGACCATGACAGACATAGATTGGATTCTGTTTTTTTTTTAACTTACGTTTATTTTGCTGCTCATTTATGAAGTCCAGCCCGCTTTGTTGTGCACTAGGTGAGGACATTGTGCTGTTTATGTTTGTGTGCTCTGCGACCGTGTTTAAACTGCTGCTACTGATTCTCAGTTCAAACCGCTCGCATGTCACATTCTAGGGTTAGAATGCTGTCAGATGCCACTGATTCCATCTTGTAATCTCACTGATCTGATGTAGGCAAGCAAGGTTTATGGCTCTTACATCAGGACAATGAGATTACAAGAAAATTAAAAGATACCAGGCCATGCATTATATGGGGTCCACATACATTATAATAGCAATAAGACACTCCAAGGGGTTAGATTTATCAGTTAAATCACCCCTAGGGGCAATGTGGCATTCGGCTGTGCCTTGTGCCAAATTACACCCCTAGGGGGTGATTAACAGTCTGTTAATCTAACCTCTGGTCATACCTTATTGCTTAATTATAATGCTACCAGAATAGTGCAAGGAAAGACAGTGGTAGTCTGAACAGCACTGCCACAGACAGCAAGAGGGGATTAACAGCATTTGCAGTAAACATCCCCCAGGTCACTGTCCATGCTGCTGCCACAGGACAAGAGCAGCAGAACACCAGAAGCTGGTCAAACTGCTTCTGTGGTGTAGAGGGCTGAGGCATGGAGCAACGCAGCTGGCTGGCAGTGAAGACAAGGGTTCTAATTCTGTTCTCCCTAGATTTTGAGATTGGAATTTCATTTTTTTTTTACAAGGGGCCATGGAAACAGTATTCCACAACCCCATAAATTTCAGCTTGCCCCGTGATCTGTTCCCCCACCAAGAGTGAGAATCCTTTTGTACGGTGGGGGAGGGGTGAAAAACAAAAGTGATGGCATTTTTGCAGGTGCGATTGTTGCCTGTGATGTTCCTGCTGGCGCTATTCTGACCTAGTGCCCAATTTGAACACCCAATTAGATTTCTGACATATTGTCTCTAAATCTGATTTCAGACACAGCTGTTTTCCCCTTAAAATAATTATGTCTCAGTTTTGGGACTTAGATTATATTTAATTATTTTTATTTCTGTTTTGTTCTCTGCAGGCAAAGCAACAAATTAAGAAACATTGAGGAAAATCTCATTACAGCATATGGATGATCTGAGACATGGAACATTTTGGATTGGGATGGAGACTGAAGTTGAGCCTGAGTGGGGTAAAGGAAGGTTGAGTGGGTCAGTGGAGTAGAGGAAGGGTGTGTGGGTGCTAGAGGGTTTGTTAGGATGGAGGGGTCCAATATATAGGGGGTGGGAGGGAGGTACCAGCCACTGGGTTGGCCATTGGCCATTGGTTCCTTTGATGATCAGGTAGGTGGGCAGCATGATGCTTGCAGCAGTGCTGGGCACCCACCTCCTGTTCTTTTCATGATCAGGGCAGTGAGCCTGGCATCTGCCACTGATACTGAATGCAAGGTTGGGCACTTGCCATGGCCACTTTTGGTGATCAGATAGGTAGGAAGGAAGATAATAGCAGCAGTGTTTTTCACCTGACACCAGTTCCTTTAATAATTGGGTGGGAGGAGAAATACCAGTAATGGAGTTGGGCACCCACAGTTAGTGTCTTTGATGACTGGACTGGAGGGGGAAGGGATAACAGCAGTAGGCTAGGTCAACAGCCACCAGTGCATTTCAGATTGCTGGGAGGAGGGGAATCAGTAGCAGTGCTCGGCACCAAACACCAGTTTCTTTACAATTTGTGTGGGTGGGTGGGTCGGAGGGATACAAATGGCAGGGTTGAGCACCTACCACTGATTTTCTTTTAAAGATTGAGTGGGAGCATAGCACTTGCAGTGGGGTTGGGAACCCACCATTGGTTTGTTTAAATAGCAGGGTAATTTTCATGACACAAAACTACACAAAAATGACAACTTTGAGTCATGAAATTGAGCACCCATCACGAAACTGAGGTATAACAGTTTAGCAAAAAATTCAGTCATTAATAGAATATTGAAAAATGTTCTGTACTTGTACCACAATGGCACTTTATTTTACAAAAATTATAGAAAAAACAGACATTTGTCAGTAAAAATCACCTATCAAAGAATCATACATGGGGGCTGAAGTCTAATGAATCTGAAAGTTTCAAGTTTCAACTCTTAGCAGTTTTGTTTGTTAATTTTCATATTTTATGGGGTTTCAACCTTCTGTAAGTGCTGAATTACTGATCTGACCACTACCAAATTCAGAGATCCTACCATCGAAGCAGCGCATACCAAATGTTAATCTATTCAATTTAGGGATTGCTGCATTATTAAGGTGCAAAAATTGGAGTTTAACTTTGAACTGCCTAGTTAACTCAAATATACAGACACTGCCTCACTGCCTCACATTTATTTTTATTACTGCATTTCTGGGTGTACATGGACTCAAGAGTAAACAGAGTGCATTGGTGTCTTACAAAGTGTCTTTAGGTATGTTTTTTTAAAGCTTCAGTGGAAGGTGAAAACAATGTTGTTTAACGTACAGTAAGTTATTTGTTGGCTTGTCTCTTCAAATGCATTATTTATACTCCTGCTGTAACTTGTGATGCTGACTCAGTTTACCTTCTCAGGACAGAATCATGGGTTTTCTTGGGCAACTAAAACATGTTAGACACTGTATTAATACTAAACTGCATTTAAAGTCAATCTTTATGTTTTACTCTATTTCTGACTATGCTAATATTATCTGGGCAACTTGTTCAAAGGACAATTTGAAGAAAATTCAAATCCTTCCAGAAAAGGCAGTCAAAATTATAACAGTCAATACAGGAGCAACTTGCACTCCCAAAATGACCATGTGGTCATAAATGCTGAATCACAAAGTCAATTTAAACACACAGAGATTCGTGCTGACCAAGGAAAGTACTTTGCTCGTTAGAGCTTCCTCAGGGGGTGAGTGAAGTGCCAGGCATCTAGGAAAGTGGTTTACTAGCTCCCTTAATTTTTGTCAGCAGTATGGTCTGTAATTTGTAGCAATGTGTTCGCCAATAAATTAGTCAGCATGAATCTCTGTGTGTTTGAAGTGACTTTGTGATTCAGTATTTATGATCACATGCTCATTTCAGGTGTACAAGTTGTTCCTGTACTGAGAGTCAATTTTCCGGGTCAGCACAACCTGCAATTTGCAACCAGCCCAGCACCAGTGGGCACTATGTTCACCTTGTTTTTAGAATCGTAGCACTGCAGCTCAGAACATGAAATGTTAGGCATCCTTGAACAACTGGAATATAGACACCAGGTTCACTTTTTATTTTTATGTACCAATCTCATATTTTTCCCTCCCTCCCTCCCTCTCTCCATCCATCCCTGCATTCGTTCCTTCCTTTCTGCCTTCCTTCCTTCCTACATACAGTATTTATCAAGTTATTTAATGCACAAAACCATGCAACCAGATCCAGTAACACAAGTAATTCTGGTAAAAGTAATCCCTGATTTACAAATACAGTATATCTAAATATAGTATATGGTTGCCATTAATTGTGCATGGATTTCAGTAGGTTTCTAAATCTTGTTGAAGTACAGTTCAAAGGTCACGTAAAGTTGTAGTATCATTCTAATGTCACAACGATACTACAACAACTTTTCACCTTGAACTGCCAGCATGGCTCCTTAGCGCATTCGAGAAAGTCTGAGAGATGATGGTGGTAGAAGCTGCAGTCATAGATTGGGAGATTGTTGTGAGGTGGGGAGACTATGGTAAGAGTGCCTCCCTCCACCATTTGGATTCACCACTCCTGTCTGTAAATGCCTCGAGGGGCTAGTTTAATGTTCACGGAAGTGGGTAGCATGTCGAGTGTGTCTACACATAATGAATTGAGAAGCAGATTGCATGCGTCTACCCAGAGCTGCTCACCGCCATGATGAAAAATAAATACCTGACTTGGCCTCAAGAATTAGGTAAGTCACAATTATAGAAAAATGGAAACATGCTGAAACTTATCACTACTCTGTGCAGAGGAAAATCCAGTGATGAAGCTGTGCACAACACTTGAATGGGGGGGGGGACACACAGAAGAAGCACATGAAGCACACGTGTAAGTGGATTTTTTTAAAACCATATACAGTACTATAAAAATAGTATATGGGCAACCATACACAACAAGGTATACATTTCCATCTCAGGGATGAGATGGCATCAGGATCCTCTCAAGCTTTGCTCTTGAGGTTCCTATAATGTCATCTCAACCCCTTGATGGAAACACTGCCTTGTGTATATGGTTGTCCATACACTTTTCTATATATAGTGCATAGTGATGGTTTCTTCTGCATGGATTTTCTGCCAGCTGAAACCTTGTTGTACCACTGTTCAAAGGTCATGGAACATGGTTGTACCCTTTTGTGATGCAACAAGGTTCCTGCTGATTGGAAACCTTTGAGGCAATTGGTGTTTTTCATAGCACTGCTGCACGCACAGCAATCAGTTCAAGTTCTGAACTGAAACCAACTGCCTGTCCTTGGAGCACTAAGAAAACACTTTCAATTAAAAACAAACAAACGATACTCTATAAAAAATATTGGTTGGGCAAGCATATGCTCAACCAGACTGAGCTGCCATCTCGGGCTTCTGATTACATTGAATCATTTGAGCTTTGCTCTTGAGGTCTGATGTAATCAGAACCACTCTACCGCAGCACAAGCTGTTTGAGCATGGTTGCCCAATCAGTATTCTTATCTTGTATATAGTACCACTATAAAATCTACCTTCATTTCAGCTGGATTTCCTGTGATATATCTAGATGTACAGTACTCTTTGCCACTGGCTGCAACTGCACAGTGAGACTGCAATGAAACTTAGAATTGCTAAACTCAACAATATGGTCGGCCAGCATTGCCCATATACAGTACACAAGACATTAATGACATGACTTAAGAGAAATATGTCTATAATCATACATGCACTGGTAGCCTTTGCAGACTGGGTATTTTAAGTCACTACATTTGTAAATTTCTAAATCTGTAAATCCGATAATTTGTAATTTTGCATTTTTTTGCTGTTTTTATTGTTTTGTAAATGTACCTTGTTTTTACTAATTTATCAGTTTGCTGTATTTACTATTGTACACCTCGTTACACTTCCCAGGGTTGTACCTGCAAATGAACTTTAGCTCAGTGTACATCTCCCATTCAAAACATTTTATTAAATAAATAACATAATTTATTGTATAATGATATTGTCAGTATGTCTATATTTTTATACATTGCATGTACAGTATATATATTCACTGTGAACCCAATTGCCATTATACCCAAGGTTCAGGGACAATGGTTTTCCTTTACCGGTAACACCGGTAAAAATCACGGAATCCTGCTTGGTTTGTGGATTTTGAATTCTTGTACCGGTGCCTCACGGAAATTGCATTTTAGTGCACAGAATCCCTAAGATTTCAGCATATTTTTAAATGTTTTTATTTTATCTTTCTCTGCCCCTTCTCACAGCATCAGTCTCCACTTTTCAGAGTTCTCTAGGCTGGGTATCCCCTAGCTTCACCCCAGGTAATGCTCAGAAGCTCCTGTGAGCCTGCACCCATCCTGCCTAGGTTGTGCCCCCCAGGTGGGAAGGGAGGGGAACCCAGATCACCCCTCCACAGTCCTTAAATGTGTCTTGGGCAGCCCAGTGGGTCCCTCATGGAAACTAGTTATGAAGTCTGGGGTAGCTGGGTCCCTTCTACCAGCAGCTGATGTGGGGTGATTGTTACTGGTTTTCTGGTCTCTGTCCCTGAGGGCACCAAGGAAGTAGGGCACATAGAGACATGCTGCTACTCCAGATCCTAGCTAGCTTCCTCTCTTCCCAATGCTCTGCAGCCTCATTACAGCACCACCTGTAGTCACCCAGGTGGCAGTAAAGCAGCAGGACCTGCAAGCCACCGTTCCCAGAGGAAGACAGCAGACCCCCAGGTGCTCGATCCTACTCCCCTGGCCAGACCTCTAGCAACCCAGATTCACTTCTAATCCAAGACCCTGGCATTGCAAGCAGTAGTGCTACCTCAGGCTATTTATAGTGCTCTGTCAACTATACACCCACTTTGGTGTAAGAAAACATAAGCAGATGGAGAGAAAAATAATCCAGTTTTAGTAAAATGTTGCAAAGTATTCAATGTTCATAATTTACACTGTAGGTACTGTGCACTATTATTGAAATCATATATTAAAACATTATATATGGATGTTATGGCTGGCAGTATAGCCTAGTGGTTATAGTAACAAACAGTGATCAAACTGAGTACATTTAGAAGACTTGGGTTTGATTCCCACAACCTCCACTTGCATACTGTGCGACTCTGAGCACGGCACTTAATCTCCACAGTGCTACTGGGTCACCTCTGAAAACAGGCAGTTTTGCCTAGTGAGCTTACCCAGTTTACAAAAAAATATAAAAAAAAAATACCAATATATGTTTACTACATCATCAGGGTACCATGTACTTTATCTGAGTTGTGCTTGGGCTGCAATGATGTTGTATAGATAAATATAAATGTTCAGATACATTTTTATGTTTTATAAGCTTGTTTTTAGACTTTAGTCAGGTTTTTATTGTATTTTTTGCATATGAACATGTAGGATATAGATTGCTAAGTACAGGATCATTGTCACCAACTAGTTTATTCAAGTTTATAATCAGCAGGGCCATCCAAAATCCTCAGCTGTTTGATTGAAAGTGAGTCTGAATGAAAGTATGTTCACAAGGCACAAGCTGCCTTACCACTTATTTAGGTGAATGGGGGTAGAAACATAGAAACATAGACTTTGACGGCCCACCTAGTCTGCCCATTTCATCATTTGCACCTTCTCTCCCACCTGTTGTGTCAGTCTTTGAGACAATAAAAAGTTTTCTGACAGACTGCTTTAGTAAAAAGCAAATGTTACATGTGTAAGTGTACTTATGCTTGGCCAGTGGATTTGAAAGCACATTCAGTGACACATGGAAGGTAAGACCCCAGGGGCTGTATGATGCTGGTGGGTAGAGTGGTGCTCAATTCACATCTGAGCTCAGACATGAAAACTGAGAGACACCCTTTTCATGGAGACCAAGAGAAAAAAAGGAATCTACATGTTTGTGAGATACATTAGAAGGTCCTCCACTAATCACTCGTGAATTTTATTTTAGGTGAAGACGCTATTTCAAAGAAGCAAATTCAGGCAGTTTTTTTTGTTCCTCCTACCCACTAGCCATCCACTCCTTCAGGCCTGCCAAGTCCCCCTACCACTGCTGCTGAGTTCCCCCCACCATTCACTGCCCCTTATGGCCATGCTACCAGGTAACCCAAATTAACCCTTCATCGGTGGGCCCCTATCCCTGTGGGAGGCTAACAAAAGAAGACAATCACCCTGAAGAGCTTCCTGTATATCCCAGGCATGGCAGAGGTCAGAACAGACACACATGTCTGGGACTTCATGCTTATGGAGGGATCAGAAGCCATCCTCTAGGTAGCCAGCAGGTGTTTTGCCATTTTTGTGGGAGCGTGACAGGCCACATGATGTCAAGACACAAGCTGACATCCATCATGCTCTCTTCTGCAATGAGGGCCAATGTGTTGCCATGCCTCCAGCCTCCACCTGGGGCCAGCAAATGCTGAGCTGTGAATATACCCTACCTCCAAGGAGAAGGCGAGTGCTTGTTGGACACTCAAGCCTCCCCGGCTGGTCTTCCAGCACTCAAACCTGTTCCCAAACCCTGGTCAGTGGTATCACTGGCAGAAATCCAATTCAGGCAGTTGAATGATAGGGAAAAAAACAAATGTGGTCCACCTTAGTAGTGGTGGTAGTTCAGATTAATTCACATTTGAGTTCTAACAAGCAAAGAGACTAAGTAATTTGTAACTTGTGCATGTGGGGTGTGGGTGTTGAATAAAGGGGATCATAGTGTTGTTACTACTGCTATCATCCCTGAGGGATGTGGACTGCATTGTTGCTACTGCCATCACACCTGAGAGGTGGGGGGCGTAGTGCTTCTGCCATAACCACTGGTGGATGGGGAATGTTGAACTGCTGCTGTCCTATCTGAGGGATGGGGGCCATAGTGCTAATACTGCCATCACACCTGAGGAATGTGGAACGTGGTACTGCTGCCATCACACCTAATGGATAGGGACCACAGTGCTGCTGCTTCCATCACACCTGAGGGAGGTGGGACACAGTGCTGTTGCTGCTGCCATCACACCAGATGGATGGGTCTGTAGTGTTGTTGGTGCTGCCATTGCATCAGAGGGATGGGGGCCTTACTACTGCTTCCATCACAGCTCAGGGATGGGGGCTGTAGTGCTGTTGCTGCCATCATATTTGTACCTAAAATAACTTTAAATTGGTACAAGGATGGAAAGATGTGCAGTAGTGGACGTCAAAACTGCTAAAATGCATGTTAGCAGAGTTAAAAATTGTTAAATAAAGTTCACAAAACCAAACACCGGTAAAACCGGATTTTGGCTTAGCAGACACCAGTGACAGTACCGTTTTTTACAATGTGCAAAATGGAATTTGCCCTTTCTCAATCCCGGTAAACCAGTGTCCCTGCCAAGGTTTTGCGGGCCAAATATTTTACCTAATTATATTACTGTATGGTGGCACCAACCAGGATCACATGTCTCATCCTGCAGAATTCTGCAGGAAACAATGAATGCAATAACAGTTGTCATATAGAAAACTGTAACACACTGCAACATTGTTATCTGATCCTGGTAAACAAACACTGTATATGTGAAGTCCAATTTAGAGATGGGTAAAGTGCCTAAGCTTTGCTTCATGAAATTCTTAGTGAAGTTCCAATACATTGTGAATTGCTTCACTTTTACACATAGGGTGGGATATTCAGAAGGGTTGCATATGGCGCAACACAGTTGCACCATGCGCAACCAACTGATGCACCCCAATGCGATATTTAAAAGGGGAATGTGCATGGCACAAATCCCAATGCCCCGGGGCGCATCAGTAATGTATGTGGTGCAAGTAGGGGGGGGCATACCCATGCATACCCCTGCACATCCCAATATTCAGCCCGGGATGCGCGGATCCCATGCATGCACAACCCCTACATATGCCGCATAAAGGCGCAAAGGCCAGTCACCCACAAGTGAGCTGCCATATTGCAGGGAGCAACACAGCAGCAGCCAGCTGTGGGTGGCCACCCGAGCTCCGGCGGCAACCTCCATTGGGTAGCACCCCCCCATGCCTGATCATGGGCATATGTATGTATACATATAGAAAGTCCTATATCCCTGGTAGTCCAGTGGACTGCTCACAGCCCAATCACAGGCACATGTATATATATATATATAGAAGGTCCTATATCCCTGGTGGTCCAGTGGACCGCTCACAGCCTGATCGAGGGCAGAAGTCTAATGAAAGATTAATCCCCATCCCAGGTGGTCAGCGGTACCCCTCCCCACCCTCCCACTGAGGCCCCCCAGTCAGTGGCAGGCGGCGCTCCCCACCCAAAAGCCACCCAGCCACTGCTGACTGACTGTGTACAGATCAGCTGTACACCTATTGTTCACAGCATGGGCCAATGGGCATGCAGACCATACTGTACTACATAGTCCAGATATGTGAATGAATCCATTCACATATCTGGTTATGTAGTACTAGATGCAGTTTACGTGCCTGATGGCCCATGCTGTGGAAATATGGGACAGCTGTACTGTACGCAGTCAGTCGGCAGGTGGCCGGGCAGCTTGCAGGTGGGGAGCTGCCACCTGCCGCTGACCGGGGGGAGCGGGGTGGTGGAGCTCAGTGGGAAAGTGGGGAGGGGGGTACTGCTGGCCACCAGGGATGGGGATTAATCTTTCATTAGACTTCTGCCCGTGATCGGGATGCAAGTGGTTTACTGGACCACCAGGGATATAGGACCTTCTATTTTTATACATATGCCCGTGAATGGGCTGCGAGCAGTTCACTGGACCACCAGGGATATAGGACCTTCTAATTTTATACATATGCCCGCAATCAGGCTGTGAGCAGTCCAGTGGACCACCAGGGATATAGGACCTTCTAATTTTAAACATATGCCCGTGATTGGGCTGCCAGCAGTCCGCTGGACCACCAGGGATATTGGATGTTTCTTTTCATACATATGCCCATGATCAGGCAGTGTGGCACTTTGCTGCTTGTGCAGGCAGCGTCGGTCCCCGATGGCTGCAGCCTGGCATGGCACCAGGTGCAAGTCACCGGGGATGGGCACACCTGCATGCAAATGGGGCCATAATGACATGCAAATGGCCTGATTTGCACTTTGCATGCATTATGACCCCATTTGCATGTACACCTTTGAATATCACGGTTGATGCACCTAGCACAACGGCACTTGCGCTAGCGCATCCCCCTGCCCTTCTCTGGCAACTTGCACTGGTGCAGTGCCACTGCGCCATGCACAATGCTGGTGGCCACAGAGTGATATTCAACAGTGCTGAGCCATGGCGCAGCACCATTGAATATCACTCTGTCAGCACCCTGGCACATCCCAGCTGTGCTGCATCCAGGCTTGTGCCACTGCTTGGCGCAGTCTGAATATCCCACACATAGTGTAAAATGAAGTCTTTTTTGCTATATGTTGTGGTGAAATTAAACTTTGCCAGAGAAGACAAGATTAAAAAAGATTTCCCTAACCCTCAAGTCCATTCTTCTTCCTCCCACCTAGCCACCAAGTATCTATTAAATATATTTCACCCTCCAGCCCTCATAGCACCCCATTCCTCCTTCTTTCTCCAGGAAGTGTAACGGTATATGTGGATGGACTGTGTTAATACAGCAGATTTCCAACTGATCAGTTTTAGTCCCCTCATCTCCTTAGCACCCATCCCATTCTCCACTGTCTCAAAATACAAGTACCCCCTTCCCCCCAGCCCTCTAGCCCCCCAATCTCACTGTCTTTCCTCAAGATACCTACAACAAATCTTCTGATTGACAGTGACCAGCACAGCCCCCCTCTATCCACCTTAACATGTTGTTTTCTGAATGAATGAGAGCACACAAAACACAGTACTCCACATGCTCTCATTCATTTAGATGGTGGCCAGCTGATGTGGAGAGAGGATAGCTGTGTCAGCTGCAGTCCATTGGGAAATTTTTAGTGGGTACCATTGGGAGAAAGGTAATAGTGCAAAGCACAAATTGCTAACAGAACTTCATAAAGCAAAACAATATCCTTAGTCCCACTGCCATAGGGCCACCTCAGAAATGTGTTTCTTACTATATGCCCTAGGAGATGCCCCATACAAATATACTTAACATGGAACAGTCAGTACAACGATCCCCAAACTAAAGCATGGGGCTAGTCCGAGTTTTCACTTTGTGTGCAAAAAAAAATGTTTTTTACTTATTGTTTACTACCATAGAATAGGTTGTATCTGACTGATCCTGCCATGTGCTGTTACCAGATATCTCAGTATCTCAGAATCACCTGTGGTTGATGTCAGAGCTGTACTGGAGCCATAGGAAATTCATTAACCTGTAGTGCATGTCAGAGCTTTTATGAGCTACAATCAGTCTGTTTGCCAGTTCCACTGTTGTCCTGGGTCTAAGTACAGTCCTCTATGACTGTACTTAACCACAAAAGTACAGTGGGACCAGCACAAAAAGAAAAGATCATGGCTTACAAAAATGCTAACATGTACTACAGGCTGTTGACACCTAGACAGCTGCTGTCCAGCTCTAAAGACAGCTTCAGGGGATTATGGGATTCCTGCTTACCACAAATATGGGTGGGGGAGGGGCAGCAGGACTGAACAGATACAATCTAATATATTGCAGTAAATAGAAAGTAACAAAAAACAAATTGCACACTAACTGCAAACTTGGACCAGCCCCACACTTAAGTGTTGATTTCGTAGTGCTCACAGTTCCACTTAAATAAATGAATGAATAAATAACTAAATATATAAATAAATAAGTAATAAATACATAGCTAAATTGTTCACTCCAATAAGAAAACACATAAGCTGGCTCATTAGGTTTTATTGTATATCTCCTTTTATATTAGTGCCTTCTGAACTCTACATTTTTCCTTAGAATTTGTTTGTATTCTAGGGAATTTCCATAAGGAATTAAATTAGTTAGCCTTGTGATAAAAAAATATCAACTATAGTATCCTTTTAGTATCACTAAAATGATGCTATATGTGGTATTTCATCTCAGTATATGCATCGGCATCTCTATCAGATGAAAACAGTTTAAAATCACTTTAAGAACTGTAGCCTGCCCATATTTATTAACAACATTATTTAATGAGGTAAAGTTATACTAAATAAACTAAACATTGGAACTGTTCATATAAAGATTCATAAATGAATTGCATCATGAAGCATGACTTTTGAACTGGAGTATATCAGATAAATAATTCTTCTTTTAATGCTGCTCATCTGTGTTATACACATAGGAAAAACATGTTACAGCAAAGCTTGAAACCTGATGAAGATTCCACCTTAAAGAAAAAAAATCACCTTTTGTAATAACAAATATCTGGAACCAGTGCATTACTTTAGTGACATTGTTTCTTTCAAGACATGTTTAAACTCTTCAACATTATGAAAAAAAAAACCTTGTCTATTGCTCTGTAACAGAAAATTTATTGCCCCAAACCCATTTGCAGCAGACTGCATGCATTCCAAACCTGATTTGTTACTTTAGGCCACAACAACTTGCTTTAAAGTTTTAAGGAATCCATTACACAGATTATGAGCAAAAAGAAGTATTCTATGAGAGCAAAAAAGGACATGCCAGTTTGTGACACAACCAGACCCAAATGTTTCTCACTGCAATGTCTCATATTCTTATGCAGGCATGGTTGTAGGTAACTACTTATAGACTAAAAACTGAATTTTAATAACATCTGTTTTAAAATTGTAGACTGTATTGTTGCATGGTATTTTCTACTGTGGCTGATTCATGGTTTCCAAGAATTATCAAAAGAAGGAAGGACATTGTGTCCCTTCAGGCTAGTAGTGTTAAAGACTGTAATGCAGCCCCATCTGTGAAGAAATCGTGTAGAGAGAAAGATAGATAGATGGATAGATAGATAGATAGATAGATAGATAGATAGATAGATAGATAGATAGATAGACAGAGAGAAAGGTACTGTAGATAATGATAGTATAGCAATGTGATTGCCAAAAATGAAAGTGAGCAAAATAATGCTGGAAATGTGTACTATTATTCATTAAAGAGCCACTGACACCATTAGAAAAACTTGACAAACTTGTGAGATTTAGACACAGTTCTTTTTATATATCATATATTTATTAAAATTATTTTCCTTTTTTATGTTTGCTTGCTGCATGCACAAGAAACATATTGTGGCAGCTTGCTGTAGTAGAAAGTTGTGGAGGTGCAGCAGTGTTTGTGGCCAATGCCAGCAGTCCATTTTGTGGCTGGTCTCTGTGGCGCCAATAGAGGAGCACACTGTCAATGACGAATGACAGCAGTATTGAAATGTGCCACCAACTTGAAAGAAGCTCACCAATGCAATCAGGGCTTGCCCCGTCATTTAACAATCAACTGTTTTTGCTGCTGGGGTGGTCCCTAATTCCAGTGGCGAATCGCAGCTTGCCTTGTCTGGTGTCCCATTTCAATAAACATGGTGGCAGCTGTTGCTGGCTGCCTCTCACAGTTCCCATGAAAGCCGATTGGGGTGCCCAATCCTCCTGTCAGCATGCCCCCTCCCCAGTTCATTTGCAGATGGGGTAGCCCAATCCCTGTTGGCATAATGTCCCCTTCGTTTGTTTTAAATAAACATGGCAGTGGTTGTCACCATCCGCCTCTCACAGTCCCCATGAAAGCTGATGGAGGTGCCCAAACCCTCTGTCAGCATGCCTCCTCCCAAGCTTATTTGCCAATGGGGGGAGCCCAATCCCTGTTGGCATAATGTCACCCCCCTTTTGTTATGTGCTGAGGGGGGTGCCCAATCCCCCTTGGCTCATGCGCCTCCCCCCAAACACTCTGCATGTGCTGACAGGGTGCCCAATCCCTGTTGGCATAATGTCACCCCCCTTTTGTTATGTGCTGAGGGGGGTGCCCAATCCCCCTTGGCTCATGCGCCTCCCCCCAAACACTCTGCATGTGCTGACAGGGTGCCCAATCCCTGTTGGCTACAGCCCCCTCCCAACAAACACCCAGGTGGCACGCTGGGGTCACTGTAATAGAAAAACCATCCTATGAGGTCTTTTTTTTTTTACAACCATGTAAAAACAGAGGACCATCCCTCATTGTCTCTGGTGCCCCCTCCCCTAACCCCAGCCACCCTCTGCACACCTGACCTCTCCACACCCCCCTCATCCCATACTTACCACTGGAGCCTGGTGCAATGATCTTTGGTGGAATGGGAACACATCTGCACTCTTCAAAGTCAACCACAAACTGAAGAAATGCTGATAAGCTGTATAATGGCATAAATATGGGGGAGTCAACTTAGGTGGATATCTCAGCCATTTTTGTGAATTTTGGCACCAACTTTTCAACATGGGGTTCTTGGGACCCCAGCTCATGAATTCAGTGAGTGCCATCTGGTTATTCCATCCCAAAAGGTGATTTTGTGGTCACTGCATAGAATCACCTTTTGGGACTGACTAACGAAACGACGGTGTCACTGTTCATGAAGTGGGATCCCAAAAAGCCTATGGTGCAAATTTGGCGCAAAAATTCCCCAAAATGACTGTGTTAAGTGCGTGCACTGTGCAGTTCCCACACACACTTGTAACTTTGCAAATTTGTAATATTTTCAATCCAGAATTTCAATGTTGGCATTTTTTCACACCTCCTTATAAACAGTACAGCTGTTATTTTTTGCATCCTGGCTGAAATGTGTTTTCACGCTTCTGGCACACAATAGTGCCGTTGTTGTGGGAAGTCAGTGTTTGGGACAGATTAAGAAAATCACAGTGACACTGTTCATGAGTGGAGGTCCCAAAATGCCTATGTTGAAAATTTGGTGACAAAAGTCCATAAAATGACTGTGTTACAAGTGTGCATTGCGCAGTTTCCATGCACACTCATAATTTTGAGAATTTGTAATATTTTTACTCAAGATTTTCAGCATTATCAATTTTGTACACCTTCTTATGAACTGTACAGCTGTCATTTTCAACATCCTGCCTGAAATGTGTTTTCGCACATCTGGCACACAATGGCGTGGTCACTGTGGGAAAACAATGTCGGGACAGATTAAAAAAATCATAGTGACACTGTTCATGAGCAGAGGTCACAAAATGCCTATGTTGAAAATTTGGTGCAACAATTCCACTAAATGACTGTGTCATGAGCGTGTGTTGTGCAGTTTCCATTTACACTCGGAAGTTCAAGCATTTTTAATATTTTCATTCCAGATTTTCAACATTGCCATCTCTTCACGCCTCCCTATGAATGTACAGCTGTCATTCTTCACATCCTGCCCAAACTGTGTTTTCGCACATCAGGAGCAGAATGGTATGGTCACTGTGGGAAATTAACGTTCGGGACAGATTAACAAAATCACAGTGCCACTGTTCATGAGCAGAGGTCCCAAATGCTTTCATGAGGTGGGGGTCACAAAAAGGCCATGTTGAAAATCTGTAGTGCAAATACCAACAAACGCCCGGGGCATTACATAGAAACATAGAATTTGATGGCAGATAAGGACCGCTTGGCCCACCTAGTCTGCCCATTTCCCTACCTAATGGATAAGCTGCTGATCCTAGTAAACCAACAGCCTACTTCCTCCTACCCCCCACTAGAATTGCCTTATGTCTGTCAAATGCATTCTTGAATTCCCCCACTGTTTTTGACTCTACGACCTCCTCAGGAAGGCTATTCCATGCATCTACAACCCTCTTTGTGAAGAAATACTTCCTCACATTACCTGTGAACCATCCCCCATCTTCAAATTGTGCCCCCTTGTTCTTGCACATCTCTTTTTCTGAAAGATGCTACCCTCTTGGACTTTGTTGATTCCCTTGAGGTATTTGAAAGTTTCTATCATGTCCCCCCTCACTCTCCTTTCCTCGAGGCTATACATCTTAAGTTCCTTTAGTCTTTCCTCATATGTCTTCTGGTGCAAACCCTGCACCATCTTGGTTGCCCTCCTCTTGACAGCCTCCACCCTGTCTATGTCTTCGTGGAGATGAGGTCTCCAGAACTGTACACATTACTCCAGATGTGGTCTTACCAACTGTCTGTACAGAGGGACAACAACTTCCTGTTTTCTACTGGTGATGCCTCTCCCTATGCATCCCAGTATCCCCCAGCCCTTCTTACTGCCTTCTCACATTGCTGGCCTACCTTTAGGTCATCTGATATGACTACCCCCCAGGTACCTTTACATTTTTGTTGTTGCCAGTATCTCACCCCCATTGTGTACTCTTCCCCTGGGTTTTTGTTTCCCAGGGTTAGGGTTTCTAATCATAATGTCCCACCCTGTACAGACTGACAGGCGTCAGGGATGTGCCTTTGGATTGCTGGCTGTAATGCTCATGCCATTCCACCCCCACCCCCACCATGAAGCCAGTGACAGGCATCGAGGTGTGCCTTGGACTCTTCAGCCCCAGAGTTCACCCCATTCTCCTATTCTGCACCCATTTCAGCTTATGTCCTTATGAAATGGGTTGACTGTAAAGCTGAACACCCCACAGCACACCTCAACATTTGTCAGTGTCTGCAGGATAGGGTGAGGTGAAATGCCATGAGCATTATGGGTGATGACCCAAAGGCACACCCCAATGCCTGTCCATCTCTGCAGGGTGGAGGTGGGATTGGCGTGAGTTCAATACTTCAATGCCATTCCTATTCTGCATCTGTCTAACTCCTCCACGTCCAATGCTAATATCAGCAAGTAACCATTCGGCATTGAAAATGCTTGGCTTTATTACTAAGGATAGTTGTAGGAAAGAGGATTACTGTCCCTTAGACTTTATCTGCTCATTCTGCATGCCTACACCTGGCAGCACAATTCCCTGTTTAAGGCATCAGACTGTGATAGCATTAACAGAACTGTGATGTCAGGTGGAGGCAAGCAGCCAGAACATATATGACAGAAATCCTGTTTACATGAAAATGTCCATGGTAATTAAGAAGTAAGGATGAGTATTACAGAAAAAAAATACTAAATTTAAACTGAATTGTGTTGAAATATTACATTTTATCAAAGTTGCTACAGTGTCTGAGTCATGAACGATATATCTTGTTTAGACTTAAGCTCTTACTTATGATTTGTGAATGAAGAAACAGGAGTATTATCTTTTACCATCAACGGAATGTGAATTCCTATTACTCAAAACTAGGGCCAGTGTTTTCCAGAAATGGAATTGCCCCAGTTTCAGTGATGAAATGTGGACAATTTTGGACAATTCTGGATGTCATTTACTTTATAATATCTGACAGGTTGTGATCCTCCCCCTTCACCACTAAGTAAAGAGCAACTGTAGAAAAGAAATGCAATAGATAACCCCCCCCCCACACACACACACACACTGCCATGTAAGTAAACAGGAGCTGTAGAAATGAAACAACAAACCAATCTGACTTAGTCTGTGGGGGTTCAGGTGACATAATGCACTGGAGCAGGCAGAAAGAGTACCCACAATGAATAAGACAAGCCCAGCCAAAAGAAACACTGAGCCTGCCACATTGGAAGTGTTCTGGAGCAGGCTGGTCTCTCCAGTCAAGACAAACAGCAACAAAGTGGCAGGTGAAAACAAAAAGAGAAGCTAAATGGTGAGTATAAACTGAAATTTGTATACGTGGAAGCTTTCTGGTCTCCACTCATGGGGGGAGGGCTTACCGAGTAGGAAGGGGGTGCCGAACTTCCCTCAGATACATACCTGCACCTCCCTGTGTTCAACTGGGCTAAGCAGTGCTGATGGTAAGAAACCATGCAGGGAATGGAATAAGGGGTACAGAGGACTGTTTACTGATGACAAGAGTTAAGTTGATCGTTCAGGGGTAGGGAACAATGGGTAATGTGGAGGGCAGGGGCTCACAGCCGGAGCAGCAAAAGAGACGATGGTAAGCAAACCCTGAATTGACCACGTGTAGGGAAAGCAACAACTGCAGTCAGCTACAGTTGCTGGAGGTCACTGTTGGTGTGCTAGGCAGGGAGACATCTAGGCTGTTCTGTGTTGCTTTTACTGTTCTAGGCAGGGAGACAAAAAAAAAGCAACAGAAACTACAAGCTGACCACATGAAAGGAAGGTAATGTGGTGGGTTAGGTGGCCCCCCCAAAAGTGCTTGTAGCACTGGTAAATCGAAACCCAGGAGTCTTCTCTTCAATGCTAGGTTCTGTTGGTTTGCTACAGGCTTACTGTGTAAGTGAGACTGTTTGAGTTAGGAGAAAAAAACACAATGAATCTTGGCAGGCATGTAAGGATTTCAGCTCTGAGGCTTAATTTTGGTAAAAACTACAGTGATTTTGGTGACTGCTGGAGTTCACTGGCCTTACTCATAACCCTCAGTTTATTACAGACTATATCAAGTTTGCTACTATTATTTAATACATTTGTAGTGAACTGGACTTTATATACTGTTGATAATTAAATCTTACTCCTGGGCTGGTACTACCAAAGTCTCTAACCTATACCCACCTGTAACAACTTGTAGAAAAAGAGTAAAGAGTATGGGACAGATAAGAGTTGGAAAAAATAAGGATAAACTATTTTGCCCCAAATACTTTTTGTTCATTTGACTTTAATCAAGTACAGTATATCACAACCACTTTCTCAAATATAATATAAGGTATTTTTGAATTGCCAAGTGTCACTTGAGTGTAATGTGCATTTAGAACCAAAACAAGAGCTTTCATCTAAAACCACGCTATATGCAAAGCTTTTATAGTTCTAAAACAGTAGCTTGTTGACAGGTAGAAGATGAACACCACACAGAGAGACTGTAGTACTATCCGTCATCATCATCATTATGCTTTGTTGTACCAAGGCCCACCTTAGCCAGGTGATGAAAGTCTGGGTTAAAGTTCCATCACTGAAAGTAATTTGTTATCTTTTTCAGTTTCCATAAACCTCACAATAATACATCTTAATTAAGGTGAGTAAATGTTGCTTATAATTAAACAAAAATACACCAAAAGTAAAGGATGGTTTCTACACATTTTTTATAGAAGTACTGCTGACTTACTAATATTTTGGCCTGCAACTATAACCAGTTGAACATTGCTATTTTTCCCACCTAGGGACTGTATCAGACTTGGTATGTTCAAGGAAAAGAAGTTCCATAGCTGAGAATCATGATTTCACTTTTTTAACGTTTTATTGAAAGAGAGGGTCAGGGTGTATACAGGACTTTCCATTTTCAAGGACAATGATGCAGAAAAAAGACTATAGTTTTTCTCTCTCTGGGTTGTATTTTTCATCTTTTTATCAGCTGTTTAGACATGAAAGTTAACAGCAATAGGAAACAGAGAGAGAGGGCAAATGCACGTAAAATCATAGCAAAAATGTTACACACACTCTCCCAGTTAATTATTGATATGTGGAAAAGCGAACTGTTTTTCATAATACAAAATTTCAGTAATGCATTGTATTCCAGGAACCACCCTAGATGTGAGGTATACCATACAGTATTCTGAAAGTTACATGGCATAACCTAAAAGAAGCATTTAGTGACTCTTCATGATGATGCTTACCCCGTGGCAGATGACACCAACATCTATGGCAGGGTAGACATGGAGGAGGTAGATAGAGGAATGTGAAGGGATCTGGAGAGGTCTGAAATTGTCCAAGATCTTTAAGCTTAAATGCAATGGAAACAAAATGCAAGGTTATGCATATTGGTAAAAATAATCCCAAAACAGAGTACTGGATAGTAGGAGTGGGTCAAAAACATTGGAAAGGGACCTTGGGATATTTATTAGCAACACAATTCAGGACATCAGCTCAGTGTAATCAGCCATATGCTAAGGTCAACAGAATGCAGGGCTTCATTGACAGGGACTTCAGCAGTAGGAGGTATGGGATGACCTGGCCCCTTTACAGATCCATGGTAAGATCACACCTAGAGTATTGTGTATAGTTTGGAACCTCTTATCCTAAGAAGGACAGAGATAACCTGGAAACAGTGCAGATGAGGACCAAAAAAATTATGAATGTTTTACTTGATCAAAGTTTTGAGGAATGATTGAATAGGCTGGCCATTTCTCAGCTTGGGGACAAGTGACAAGCAGAGTTCCTCAGGGATCGGTCTTGGGGCCCACTCTATTCAATATCCTAGTCTCATCCATGCAGACACATAAAACTGCATGGATGTGGAAATATGAGTAAATGTGCTGATGACTGTAAAATAGGAGCAATGGTGACTGATCCCAAATCTGCAAAGGAATTCCAAGATAATATTAATCATCTCACTGATTGGGCTAAACAAAACAAGATGAAGTTCAATGAGGGAAAGTGCAAAATGATGCACTTGAGCCACAATAATCCAACATATTCATATACCCTCAATGGATATTGTCTTCAAACAACAACAAATGAAAAAGATCTATGTGTACTAATAACAGCTAGATTAACCTTTGATACACACAATAAGTTTAATGTTCAAAAAGGCAACAAAATTCTAGGTTGTATATTAAGTTCAATTAAGAGTAGAGAACCAGAGGTTGTTGTTCCCTTGTACTGCAGCTTGGTGAGACCTCACCTAGAGTGTTGCTCACAGTTTAGTGCCCCCCAAAATATTAGAGAAAGAAAACTTATTGAAAGAGTGCAAAGGAAAGCCACCAAATAAATTAAGAATTTTCAGCATCTGAGCTATTCAAAAAGAATTATGTAAGTGAACCTCTACTCTATGGAATGCAGAGGAACTAGAGGAGACCTTTTTCCTATATATAAAGCATTTAGAGACCCATTACTAATGGAAACAATAGGGTTAGTTAATGATCTGACCAAGACAAAAACCAGGTCGCATAATAATAAACTAAAAGGAGAGATTAAGAAAACAGTCAGGAGAGAGAAGTGGTTTTCACAGAGAATAGTATCTGGAACACATTACCAAAGCATATAGTGGAGAGTAATAACATAGTTACCTTCAAAAGTAGACTAGATTCTTAAATGAGTCCCAAAAAATATGAGTACCACCTCTAAGTAACTGAGGTGGCAAGTTCACAATAGGCGTAAGCCTTCCGAACTTGTAACCAACCTATGAACCTATTGACTGAACCTGTACTCACTTGTGGTCAGAACTTATAGGGGAGATACAGTATGATATAAATATTTAAGTACCTGAAAAGGATGAACAGGTAGAAATGTCAACAAGTGTTCAAATGCAGTGAAGGAAACTTCACTATGTGCATGGATACAAATTGCCTGGGGAAAATTTCAGGAAAGATGTGATGAAATACTTCTTCACAGAGAGGTTGGTGGACAAGTGGAATAAGTTGCCAAGGAAAGTGTTCGAGACAGAGGTGGTGTAGGGGTTAAAGGTGGGGTGAAACAGGTACTGTATAAGGAGGTGATAGCAGTGAGAGCAAAGGAGACAGGTGACGTAAAGCTACTAAACAGAGACCAACTTGCTAATGACAGGCCCTATGTGTGAAATAGGGGAAAGTGCGTGTCAGAGGTGCTTACTCCACCTGTGTAGCTCTGCACTTGTGTACAGGTGTGCACAGGCCGGTATGCACTATTGCCAGCCACCTGTGCATGGCCCCACCCCCCAGCACACAAGATTGCATAGCACTGATGGGGCCAGAGTAGTAGACCCAGACGGGCAGCCAATCAGATGCCCATCCTGGGTCCCAGAATGGATCCCCTGCTTTGCAGAAGCAGGGGAGTGTAGGAATGCATTAGTCTGGGTGCATGCATAGCACACACAGGCACCTGGAGAATACGCTATTGGTCCACATTGTCTAGTGGTCCCTCCTCATGTCCATTACCCATCCCCAGGGCACCATGCCTTGCCTGGCATACAAATGTACCCCCACACATCTGATCCACCTTTCAGTCCCATATGACAGATCAACCCCCCCAAACACATCTGAGCCCTAGTCCTAGTCCCCTATTACAGGTCAACCCCCTCAACACATCTGAGCCCTGATCCCAGTCCACCAGTCAGTGATCTCCTCCCCACACCAGAGCCCTGTCCTGGTTGCCCCTGTCTAGTATTGCACCACTGGATCTCCCCCAACCCCCAATCCCAGTCTCCCTGTTCCCTCATTGATGGTTGTTGGACTGCCCACAGCACTGACAACACCACCCCCCTATAAATAGGTGGTGCACTTCCATCATCAGTTGGATGGTGGGTGGCTGAGGAGGTGTGCAGAGGGATGTGCCGCTAGCCATCCATTGCTGCAACACAGACATGCAGGTACGGGGGAAGGGGTGCTATTGTTGGTGCCACAGGGGGTTCACTAACCACCAATGAGGGAGCAGGGGGGCTGGGATCGGGGTCTGGGGTGGTTGAGCCATGCAGTACTAGACAGGGACCACCAGGACAGGGCTCTGGTTTGGGGGGAAGTCATTGACTTGTGGACCTGGACCAGGGCTCAAATGTGTGTGTGGGAGGTTGACCTGTCATACAGGATTGGGTGGGGGTTCAGATGTGTTGGGGGGGGTTAACCTGTTATACAGGACCAGAACCAGGGATTCAGATGTGTTTGGGCGGTAAACTGTCATACAGGACTGGCTCAGGCTCTGGTGAACATCCGTGAGCAGTTCAAACTAAAATTTGACATGACCACCTGTGATTTGATGTAGGAAATGCTGGTGTGACAAGAGATAAGTGGTTATGCAGAATGTTGGTGTCTGAGACCTATGTGATTGCAACCATACATGATCCATGCTACTAGCATGGGATGAGTGGGAAATGCATGGATAGGATACACATTGTTCAGAAAAGACAGAGAAAAGGGACAGAAGGCAGGTGGTATTATATATCAATGAGTGTATCCTTTCTTCAGAAATCAGAGAAGCAGGCATCACTAAATGAAAAAAAAAATATCACTGTATATTCCCTCTGTGCTGGTAGCCAGCACACCACTTCAGTCCTAATTACTCACCCTCCTTCCACAATTACCTGTACCCATACTGACAAAAGAAGGTACGGGTAGGTGCAATTGAGGAGGGAGGAAGGGTAATTAGGGTCGAAGTAGTGTACAGGCTGCCAGCACAGATGGAAGAGAAAGGTAGTTATTTTTTATCCATTTATTTAAAATTTGGTGACCAGGATAGGCATACTGAGCTGTGACTCATTTCCAGGTATATCCTGGAGGATGGGTTACTACAGGAAGTGAAACAGCAATAACAAAGTGACAACAAGTAAGTGCATAAACATGTACACTAAAATCATAATACAAGTAATAAATGATAGAGAAAGACAAAAATAATGCAAAAAGTGTACATGTACATTGGTTATGGAGTAGCCAGATTGAGAGCTAAGGGAGCATGCCATAAATGCAGGTCAAGACATTTTTACACAACCAATGAGGTGTGAAATTCAGATTACAGAGTACAATGAGTTGTAAGCTATACAACTGAGTAGGCAAAAATGTGTAAAACAGGTAAAATAGTAGCATGGGATAGATAGGGCTTGGATGTTTATAATGTGGAGGGAAGAGGAAGAAACCTAGCTACAGGTGCATTGTTTTGTGAAATGTGTCAGTAAGAGTGGGTTGAGAGAGTCAGGGAGGAGGAGGAGGAGGAGGAGGAGGAGAGAGAGAGAGATGGATGGGGAGAGGGAGGCTGATCCAATGGTAGAAAGTCAAGTAGAGAAAGCAGACTGACCTATCACACATTTACTGTGAGGGATATGAATGGAGTGAGTAACAGAAGAATGGAGGGAGTAGGATGAGGGCAAGACAGGGTTAAGGAGAGATGATGTAAGTAGGAACAGTAGCAAGCCAGTATTTGGCCATGAATGAGAAACAGTGCGAGAGATGCTGGGCTTCCAATGAGGGGAAAGAGAGATTAGAAATAGGGCCCTATGCACAAAGCCTATGCACCACAAATACAGGTTTCATTTCGACCAACTGCTATGCATCAGGGTTCAGCAGAATCCTGTAGCATTCTCTGAAGGGGCATGCACCCCTTGTGCACCTGAGCCCCTGTTCATCCACTGCTCTGTGTGCATGGGCAGATTAGATGAGTAGCTGGGGGTAGCACTCTATTCCACACCATGCATGAAGGCACAGGGTGCTGGAGGAGAGGGGTGCAGGCTACACAGGCATGGATCCTGCTGTAGCTGCTACCCACCTTCTCAGTTCTGCCTCAGCTATTAGGTGGGAAGAGTGACCTACTACCAAGCTACTACAGCCCTCTAGATCTGCAGCAAGGTCTGGCGTTTACTGTTGGGGCACTTGCCCAAGATCAAGTCACCTTAAGGGACTTCAGGACCCACTGTGCCCCACAATCCCCTGCTCTGTGTTTAGTAGGGGATCCACCCTGGTGGCAGGGCAGACATTTAAACTGCATGCCCACCACTGCCCACCACCCCCCACTGTCCTTGCCACACCCTTGCACTCGGGGGGAACAGGGCCATGTGGAAGTGGCTGGCAATTATGAATGGTGAGCCATAGATGCCTGTCTAAGGATGTGATAGGGTGCATGTCAGGTACATACCTGCCATGTATGCTGGCTCCATTATAATGCAGAGGCCTCATTCAATTCAATTAAATTTTATTTTTATACTGGAAAGTATGTGAGCAAAAATGCCTGCTTTCACAAATGTCCAATGGTATTGAAATTCGATGATACAGAGGAAAGAGTAAAAACAATAGTTGCAAAAGTTTACAGTATTTACATTAGGAACAGTGTACATGACAGGAGCATCTATATTAGAAAAAAAATACAGAGCATGCCACAATAGAGCCCATATATAGATACATACTGTATAAACTCTAAGGTAACTCAAGGGTTGGTGGACACATTGAGAGCAGTGATGGGTGAGAGATGGAGCACTATGTGCAAAGCAACAGAAAAAATGAAAAAGGGGTTTGGCCTGGCAAGTGTAGTCTTTGGGGCAGTGCTGTAGGCTACATATGCTTGGACAAACACTGGCAAGATCATCTTCAGGATGATCTCATATCTGACCAGGAAAGGAAGGCATGATGTGTTTTAGTACAGGACACCAAAACTATGGCAAAGTTTCTTTTGCATAGCATCAGTGTAGATGAACAATCTAAGATCCTGATCCAGCCACACCCCACGTACTTGAAAAGTAATACCTGTTCCAGCAGTTTACCATCTAGAATTGAGAAGACAGGTGTATGTTGGAGCCTTGCTAATGTCTGTCCTGTCCCAAATGTAAGAAATACAGTTTTTCTGGTTTATAGTGAGAGTTGGTTTGAATGTAACCAATACTAGACACCGTCAAAATCACACTGGAGGGAGAGCTTCAGCTCAGGGACTGAGGGACCTAAAGCAAATAGAATTGCATCATCTAAATATGTGTGTATGTGGGAAGAGACACTGATGTAGGGGAGGTTATTTAAGAAGAGGAAGAAATGGATTTGGCCAAGGATGGAGCCCATGGGGACACTGGACTTCCTAGTATCATAGTATCATAGTTATTATAAAGCATCTTCTGGACTTTCACCCATTTTGCTTGCTATTTTACTAAATTTAATACAATTTTTATAGATTAATAGCCATAGATTTTATTTTGACTGTAGTTGTTCAATCTACTTTTAAAAATGTCTAATGAAGGGCTATTTACAACAACGTCTGGAAGTGAGTTCAAATGGGGGACTATCCCCTAGCTAAACCAGTATTTCCTTTTCAGCAGTCTCCATCTTTGTTGGTCTAACTGCAAATTATGAGTTCTAGTACTATGCATCTTTTGCTTTGTTTCCAACCCCAGATCTGTTCTAAGCTTATGATCCTGAAATGCCTTGTACACTAAGGTCATATCACCTCTCCAATGCCTATATGCCAGTGAATACAGATTCATCTCCCTCATCCTCTCCTCATATGTTCTATGTTCAAAACCTTTCACTGCTCTAGTAGCCCTTTTCTGCACCTTCTCTGCTCTTTCAATTTCACTCCTCTTATAAGGTGTCCAAATCTGTGAACAGTATTCAAGTTGTGTTCTCACCAATAACCCATAGAGTGGCATTAACACCTCACTATCTCTACTCTCAATGTGGCTGAGAATACAGTTTTTTGTTTCATTTGCTTTTCTTATCATCTGATTGCAATGTGTTTCAAAGGTAAGTTCATTTTTTTATGATTACACCCAGATCTCTTTCTTCTACAGATGTTTTGAGTAGCACCTTATCTATAGTATATTCAAACTCTGGATTATTTCTTCCCATGTGAAGAACTACACACTTTTCCCCATTTAGTTTGAGTTTATATTTTTCAGTTCATTACTCATTGTGATTAAGAAAATATTGCAACATATTTTGATCCTGTACTGATTTTATAATAGTGCCTACTCGACAGTCGTCAACGAATTTTATGACCAAATATTTACATTTTTGCACTGTAGGGTGGATATATACAAATTAAACAAATCGGGTCCCAGTACGGATCCCTGTGGCACCCCACTTGACACTGACATCCAATTGGATAATACACCATTCACCGTGACCCTCTGCCTTCTATCCTCCAACCATGATCTTATCCAGTTGATAATATTATTATGAATGTTTTGTTCATAGAGTGACTCAATTAACTTGGGGTGTGGGAGCTTATCAAAAGCTTTTGAAAAATCAAATTGTACCACAGCCACCAAGTTACCCTCATCCAGAGCTTTACTAACTTTTTCATAGAATTGAAGAAGATTTGTTTGGCAAGGCCTTGCCTTTGTAAAAACATGTTGGTTGGGATCCAATTTCTGTTTCTCAGATAGTTATAAGAATATGGTCCTTTATTATTCCCTCCAATAGTTTTCCCAGGACCGAAGTCAGGCTCACTGGTCTATAATTTTCTGGGGAATCCTTCTTTCCTTTTTTGTATATTGGCAAAACATGGACCTCCCTCCATTTAAAAGCCACCTCCCCACTATCCAAAGATTTCTGGAGGATATATGTCACAGATGGGCTATTTGAGCTGAGATCTCGGAAATTGCTCTTGGGTGAATGTCATCTGGTCCAAGGGATTTATTTTTATTTATTTTCTTTAGTCTTGTTATTACATCCTTGATGTCTATCAATATTTGGTCTTTTACTGAATTTATATAGTTGTTTCCTTTATTGATTTGTCTTTATGACTAAACACAGAACCAAAATATTTATTTTGTGCATTTGCCATATCCTTTTCTTTAAGAATTTTCCCATTTTTGTTCCTAAATGGGCCAATACTTTGTTTCCTTTTTCGTTGTTTATATAAGAATAAAAACTCTTATAATTCTCTGTGCTCTTCTTAGCTAGTTTCTTCTCAAAAGCGGCCTTAGCAACCGTTATAGTTTTTTGCCTTCTTTTGTTGTTGCCTATATACAGCATATGTTGAATAATTTTGTTTTGTTTCAAATGTTTATGCATTTTATTTTTGGATTTAATAAGTTGTTTGAGTTTCTGATTTAGCCATCTTGGGTTGTTTCCATTTGTGGTATATTTTGATGTGTATTTTATATTTTTATTTGTTTAAAGTTTCATCTTATCTATCAATATTTCCCACATTTCATTGAGAGTTTGTTTTTCAAAATCTGTCTTCCAGTCCCAGTTTTGTATAGCTTTCCTGATTTGCCTCAAATCTGCTGCTTTGAAATTTGGAATTTTTGTTACCCGATCTTTTGTTAATGGTAATTCAGCCAATTGAAAATAAACAATCTGATGGTCACTATTATCTAACGGTGCTCTGACCCTGGTATTAGTTAAGGTATCACCCATGTTTGTCAAGATGACATCAAGTAAATTATTTCCCCATGTGTTTTGTTTCACTGTTTGTACAAAACCAATTTGATTAAATTTATCTAAATAATTCCTTTCTATATTTAATTTGGTAGTATGTTTCTCCCAATATATCCCTGGAAGGTTTAAATCCCCTGCCAATATGATGTTATCTGATGGGTTCAAAAGTTCCAAGTAATCTAAAATTTCCTGATCACACTCTTTCGCATTTGAAGGTGGACGATATAAAACTTTCAGTACAATCTTTGGAGTTCCGACAGAAATTATTTTAATTGACCGATGTTCTATCTGTAAATTACTTTCACTTATTTCTAAGGTTTGTAAATATTCATGTATATATATTGCAACCCTTCCCCCTTTCTATACTTTCTTGATTTTTTTATATAAATTATAACCTTTAATGTCCTTACCCCATGTATCCCCCTCTTTCTACCAGGTTTCTGTCAAGATTGCAATTTTAATATATTTCTCTCTCATAAGAAGTTTCAACTCATCAAACTTTACATCCAAACTTCCAACATTTGCCAAAAGGCATCTAACTGGTTCACAATTGGTTTTTCCATCCTTTTGTTTCTTTAACTAGTGTTTCCAGATTGACTGTCACTTATTTTTCTACCCCCCCAGTTTCCAGTTTAAATGATTTGCTATGATCTTTTTAGTGTATTTCCAAGGATTCTAGACCCCATTTTATTTAAGTGTAACCCATCATTTTTGTATAAGGAGATATTTCTGAAAATGGTATGTGTAGTAACAAACCCAATCCCTTTTTTTAAACACATTTCATGTAGTCTAATACTAAGCTTTATGATTTCAGGGTGTTTGTACTGGTATCTTTTATTTGTGGGTAAGATGCTAGATACAATAATATAATCTGTGTGTTGTTTTATCTCTTGTATTATCTCTTTGTAATTTACCAAAATGTCTTCCTGTACTGTAGAAAGAATGTCATTTACCCCAATTTGTAGAATGACCAGTGAATTCTCAGTTTTATTTTAACATTCTTTTAATAAATTTTTTAATTCGTGGATTTTTATACCTGGGAACATGCTGACTGTGGTGTTTGCATTGTTTTCTTTACATAGAATTCCATCTATCCCTCTTCACTTCAGCCGAGTGGCCCTGGCACTGCTACCTGCTGGCGGCCAGACCTCTGCATCCAGCCCACCACCCCTGACCAAGAAAAGTAGCCACAAGCCAAATCAGGCTCTCCACTTCAGCTGAGTGGCCCTGGCACTGCTACCTGCTGGCGGCCAGACCTCTGCATCCAGCCCACCACCCCCTGACCAAGGAAAGCAGCCACAAGCCCAAATTGGGCTCTCCACTTCAGCCAAGTGGCCCTGGCACTGCTACCTGCTGGTGGCCAGACCTCTGCATCCAGCCCACTACCCCCTGACCAAGGAAAGCAGGTACGTTTGGTCAGCTCCTAGCTCAGAGTTGTGAGGCTTCAATCCCCATAATTGGACTGGCTCCTGGGGACTGTGGCTGCTTCCCGATTAGATGCTGCAGATCCCCATTGAGAAAAAAAGCATACAAGGCACCTTTTTCAAAACACAGCTCACCACTGCCTTGCTGTACTGCTCTCTGGACAATTTGTTTGCCCACCCCCTCCCCCTCCTCCCTCCTTTATTAAGTACACTTCCCCAGTGATCCCTGCCCCCTGAGGCCTCACACTAGTCAATTACAGCAACTCCTTAAAGGGGATCTCCTTTCTGTAACTTCTTAAAGGGGTGATCCTCTCTCGTGCTCAAATAACTTATCGTCCTCAATGCATCTGGGATCAAGTGCATTGGCACTGACTATGGTCCTCCTACTACTTCCTACACCAGCCCCACCTTATTTAGGATCATCACCCTCTATGCATAGTACCCCCCTCTTATCTGCAACATCTCTACCAGACCCCCAATGCTCTATCACCTCCCTCCCTCGGTACCCCCCACACTTCCACCCCTGCTACCTCTTACTTCCCATTCATATCTTCATCTCTTCTCCTCAAAGCCTTTCCCACCCTTCATACTCTACCCACCCCTTGCACCCCAGCACCTGGCCCCATGTCCAGTTGCAAGGGGAGATGCCACAATCACTACCATGCTTTGGTGCACTTAATCACCCTCCTGTTGCTTCTATCAGGTAACATTCATCCAAACCCTGACACCATGCTCAACCTTATGAACAAGCCTGCACAGGCTCAAGGACTCTGCATAGCTTCTATAAATATTTGCAGCCTCCTTAAGAAGGCTGCTTCATTCCAATGCTGGGTTACTCAGTGCCAACTGGACATTGTCGCACTCATCGACACCCGGTTATCCAAATCCACCCCTGACTCCTTTGTCTCCCTCCCTGGTTACACCCTTTTCAGTAAAGATCAGGTGGGTAAGCATGGAGGTGGTTGTGTTGTCTATATGCATGACTCCTTCCTTGGACATGCACTTCCACCACCCAAGCTTGATAATGCGGCACAAGCCCTCACACTAAAAATCTCCCCCAACCCTGATAAGGGCTCACTCTTTCTCACTGTTGCCTATATTCCCCCCAGAAAGCAAGGCCTCGCCATTCAGGCACTTGCTGACTACCTCTCTGGCCTACCACCCAAAATGGCCCAGATAATTGTTGGTGACCTGAATATCAACTGGCTCTCTGCCACAACCTCCCAAACCAGAGATATCTTTGCCACCCTTGACATGTCCCCGCTTGTCACCACCCCAACTAGATTCAACCCCTCTACTGGCTCCAGCACCCTCCTGGATATCACCATTACCAACCGCCCCAGAGGGTGCTTGATATCAGTGTACTTCCCAACTCACTTAGTGACCACTCCTTGGTCGTATTGTCTAGGTCCGCTGCCAACAGCAAACCTGCACCACAAACCACCCAGCGACGTCGCCTACTCCCAGGCGGCTTGCTTCACCTTAAACTGTACCTCTCACAACTGGATTGGTCCCCAATTAGGCTTGCACCATACATAGAAGAGGCATTGGATTTTTTCACTTGCACTTTTAACATTGCCTGTGACCTGTATGCCCCCTTCGTTAGAAATCACACCAAAAAGCAAAACATGCCCTGGATTACCCTTCCCTCCTTCACAAACTTAAAATGAGAGACAACCTATGGCACACTACCGTGGAATCTGGAAAGCCAGTTGATAGGCAAGCGTACATCGCTGAGCGCAATAACTGTTCTTGGGCCATTCGACAGGCCAAAGCCCAGTACTACCAATCCACTCTTGCCCTCCTGGGGTCGCTAGAAACTTTGGGATAATGTAAAGGAGCTGAATGGAAATCCCACTCCCCACCCCTCAACTCTTCCTTAATGGAACTGTCTGCTGTGACCCCTTGGCATTGCAGACTGCCTAAACCACACTTTCTCAGACCTGAGTTCAGTCCTGCCCAGTAACTTCTTTGACCCCATCCCAGTAGCACCCCTGCCCACTCTCCAGAGACCTCCTTTCTACCTACATACCATCTCCCCATTGGAGGCTAGACCCTTTCTGCAAAAATCCGTTAGTAGTAACAACCCTGGAACTGACCTACTGGACACTAGGCTACTTTGTCTGATGTTGGATGCTATCCTGGTCCCACTTACAGAGCTGCTCAGCCACTCTCTGTGCCTGGGGCAGTTCCCCAGCACATGGAAAACCACCATCATCACTCTGATCCTAAAGACCGGCGATCGAGTGACCCTCGGTAACTATTGACCTATCTCCATCCTCCTCCCACTCTCTAAGGCCCTTGAAAAAGTTGTTGCCAACCAACTTGCTGAATACTTGGCCATGTACAATATCCTGTGCCTGAACAGCATGGCTTTCATGCAGGTCACAGCACCACAACCATTCTACTTGAATTCTGCAACTTCTTGCACTCTGCTCTTGATGCCGGAAGTCCTGTTGGTGCCGTGTTCATTGACCTCTCCAAGGCCTTTGACATGGTTTTCCATCCTCTCCTGCTTGACTCCCTCAGATGCCTTGGTTTCTCCCTTGGCTCCCTTGCATGGTTCACCAGCTACCTCTCTGCCAGAACTCAGTGTATAAAAATCAATAGCACCTTATCTGACACATGACCTGTCCACTCTGGGGTTCTCCAGGGCTCCATTTTAGGCCCTCTCCTCTTCAGTTTCTACCTCAACTCCCTCCCCTTGGCCTGCCCAAGTAAAATCCTCCTCTATGTGGATGATGTTGTGCTCTTCACAGCTGATCCCAAACCCCAACACACTTCAGGCCACCCTCCAACAAGCTTTTGATAGAGCTGAGCATTGGTTCACATCATGAAGTCTAGTTCTGAACCTAAAAAAAACCAAAGCTATGCTTGTCTCATATCACCAAAGCGAAGCCAGTGGTGCCCCTCTCGTGATACTGCCTAGCACACTAAACCCCATTGAGCAGGTTTCCTCCTACAAGTACCTGGGCATTACCTTTGATTCAGCACTCTCCTTCCATTCCCATATCAATGCCTTTTCTGCTGCCACCAATGTCTGGATTGGACTGTTATACCACCATAAGGACTGCCTACCACAAGAGGCTCTTAGATTGCCAATCACCTCCTCTTTCCTGTCTCTAATTGACTATGGGCTTTCCATCTATGCTGCAGCCAACAACCCTGTGCTTGCAAGAATCTGGCTCTCTATAAACAAGGCCTGCAGGCTAATGCTGGGAGCCCCTAGGCACACCCATACATGCCTGCTGTACTCCACCACCAACTTGCTCAACCTTGAAGAAAGACTCCGCTTCCAAACCTGCCTTCTTGTAAAAAAGACCCTGCTAGGGCTTTCCCCCCTGGGATCGCCACCTCCCTGCAGTGTGCCTCCCCCTCAGTCTCCACCCACAGCACTGTCAAAACCTCCCTTATTGTCCCCAGGGTAAGGACCTCTATGGCTCAGAGATCCTTTTGCTATCAAGCTCCTTCCTGGTTCAGTGCCCTCCCAGACAATATAGCTGACTCCACTAAGCTTGGTCCTTTCAAGGTCTCCCTCAGAAGCCATCTGACAAGCACTCACTGCTACAACTGCACATAATCCCCCACCTGCCCCTTACCTTCACCCTTAAGCTGGGTCTGCCCTGTCTACTTTTGATGTATATGCCTGGGGTCTCATGCAACATCTGCTGACTAATGTAATAAAATATCTCTGGTTGCTACCTGATGTGGTACTCATATACCTATATTATGACTACTGTGATCTACCTATTACCAAGCATGTACCACCAGTGAATGCCTGTAACACTGGTTGCTTTTTTAATCTAAGCGTTATGTACTGTACTGTTTGTTTGCTGTGATGTATTGCTCTCTTTATGAGGTGCCTTTGTAAATGAGTCTATGACTCAAAGGTCTGTAAACCAATGATCTAATAAAGAAATTAATAATGGTGGAATCTCCCAACAAAATGATTTCTTTTGGTTTTGGTGACTTTTCTAAAACTGGTTTCTGTATTTCTTCTACAGAGTGGTTTTGAGGCCTAATATTTTTCATCTGTTCACATTCATCAAAAGTATTTCCTATTTTGTTTTGCATTTCATTTTCACCCAATGAACTATTAGGCTTTATCTCATGATCAACTTCATTTTTGGTGTCCAACACACTGAAATGATGAAATGTTGGAATGGGAGTGCTGTTATATACTGTACCTGTTTTCCCCTCCATTTTCCTTTATTTCCACTGACAATGGCCCAATCTTGTACTTTCTCTTCTTGAATGGATTTCTCTATGGATATTTCCTCTGCCATGGAATCAATAAAATGTTCTAAGACTTCTATATTCTGTCTTGTATCTAGCCTGTTGTTTAATTCCATTATTTCTTTTGTAAGGGTTTTAATTTGCTCACACTTTTTACAACTAAACCCCATTTCATGAACTCCCAAGGCATACATCATACACCCTGTACATTGGGTATACTGCAATTCCATGTTATCTTCCTATGCTTTATTTAATTATATGGTTACTTACTTATAGTTTAGGCCCATACTTCCTTGTGTCCTACAGCGCACACAGCAGACACGTGCAGACGTGCGTGTCTCTGCGTATGTCTCTGCTTGCAAACCTGTGTGGCACCCCGCTCGAGCTTGCCCCACTTACTCGGAGGTTTGCTTTAGTAGGTATCTAACCAGAACTGGACTATCAGTCTTCCGGTCCCTTACATCTGCTTCTCTTGATGGGAAGAGGGTGGATAGGGCATCACCAACTCTGACTGACTGGTGCTGATCTTAAAAGTAGGAGCTGAACCAGGTGACTGCCACATCAGATGGAGCCAAAGTACCTAACTTACCAAAAAGAAGGGGATGGGTCAGAGAGCCAGGTCAAAATTGTGAAATGAAAATGTTGCAGTCAATAATAGTATGGTGAAAAGCCAACAGTAAAAGCTGCACTTTGGAAATACAGCACAAACTAATGACAGTGCAGCAACTCAGGGAAGGGGTGAAATAACTACTGCCAATTTGGGGAGGGTGAAAGTTGGGGGGCAGATGTGTTATTCTAACTCTGTGGGGGGGACGCAACTCGGGCAAGACACAATGGCAAAAAAAAAGAAGCTGTCAGACTCGAACCCAGGTTAGCTGGATATAGCAACCCATTTACAGTTTGTGACTCTAACCTCTATGCTACACTGCCAGCACAGTTAGGAAGTACACACTCATGGACTTAAACTACTCAGCACGAGTGAAAACAGCTACATGTATAGTGCTATAATATTTGTATTATGTTCATGTAGCTGTTTTCAATCATGCTATTTTCTCAGTGTGTATTTCTCCATGCTGTTATTCTAAAGCAATCTTAAATGAATATCATGGGTCACTATATCAAAGGCCTTTGTGTGGTCTATGAAATTGGACACAGTGAACAGGCCTAGTCTGTAGCTTTCAGCACAGTGCTGTGAAATGGATGACGGAGGAGACAGTTGAGTGACTTTTGTGGAAGTCAGACTGTAAGGGGAGAGGAAAGAAGAGGAGGAGTCAAGGTTGGTGGATATCTGGAAGGGAACAAGTTTTCCTACATCTTAGCCAGGGCAGGGAGGAGTGTGATGGGCCTATAGTTACCTGGGGAAGAAGGTTCACTCACTTTAAAGAGAGGGAGTACTTTAGTCTGCTTGCAGAACTGGGGATGGATCCAAGTTGGAAATAAAGATTGAAAAGGGAGGCAAGAGGAGTAACAATGGTTGAAGCAGAAAGATGGAGAAGAGTAGTATCCAGATTACTGGGGCTGTGCTCCTTAGCAGACTTAAGAGAGAGAGAAAGAGTATGGCATCAAGGGCAGTCTCTGTGGAGACTGGTGAGAAGGAAAAAATACTGGGGTTAAGGGTGATGAGATGAAAGGCATTTGGTTAAAGACATAGTAGGCAGGAGGAGAAAGGAGGAATCTTCCTTCAGATGAAACTTTAAACAGAAGTTCCTTCTGCCAAACACTGGTCACCATCCAGGTATAAGATGAAGACTGCATGACACTTAATGGCACTTATTGAAGAAGAGTAGGGGAGTTTTTCTGTTGTCATGGCCAACATTCCCCCATCAGTAAAACAGGTCCATGTAACCCACACCCAGGACATACCTGGAAACAAGCTGTCACAGCTTATATTAACCTTGCTGGTCAAAAATTACAAATAAATTAGAAATAATTAAAGGCGTTAGCAACCTCACTTGGGTCAAAGATATGTAAGTGTCCTGGTTTGAGGATGGGAGAATAGACAGTGTAATGGGGTTGACAAGGAAGAGAATAACTTTCCAGAACCTATCAGGGTATTCAAAAGACTAGTACACCCTCATATCTTGTAAATGTTATTTGTTCCCTTGTCAACAGACAACTCTTTTACTGTAGGTGTTGAGGATATATGTGTTTGCTTTAGTTTGTTTTCACTGTTTACACCAGCCCCTGTAACTAGCCTGGGGTCTTCATTTTCTGGTTGTTGAAATCTGATTGTCCCTTAGAGCTGCATTAGCATATGAGAACATGATGTGACAGCACCCATGTACACCATGTATCTCTGTGCTGAATTTACACATAGCCTGAAAAAACTCTGTAGAAACGCACAGACTGAATGCAGTTTAAAGAGCAGTTGACATTATCAACTGAAATTTAATGAAACATACTTTTTAGACACACATTTCAACTTATATTTCACATTAGTTCTATATTGTTCCTCATTATTTATTACTGAAATCACTTGCATGAAAACAGGATCTTTAATCTTGAAAAGTTCATCCATTTCTGTTGTTTTTTCCCTACCTGAGGTCATAATGCACTGCTTGTGACATCACAGTTACTCCCATGGCAACAGATTGTGATGTCACAACAGAGGATACTGACTAGAAGTAGCTCAAGCAAAGCACAAATATAGCAAACTCAAAATGATTAGCTGTCTGTTTCCAAACCACTTAATTTGCTATATATTTGAAATGAGAGAAAAAGTTAGAATATTACTATATTACTGTATGCTGAATCTATGCATATGTATTAACATTATCAGGAATAGTTTTTATAGATATGAAATATCAGATACATTTTGCTTTTTGTTTTCTCTCCTCCCCTCTCCCCCTTCTCCCCCCCCCTTCCCTTTTTCCCAATTAGTTCCTTTCAACTGATTTATTTTCTGTGCTTTTGTAAAGATGGGATCTGTATTTGCAAGTGGAGAGCTATTGCTATTATATTTATATTACTATCTGCGATAGAATAGGAATTTTGCTATGTACCTAGATGTATTTTGGAGATCTGATATGCACTTTAACCGACCTTCAACGTGGGGGGTCAAGTTAGGAGAAAATGTATAAATTATTTAGTTATTTAGCTTGAAATATGTAAGTAAGAAGCACTTTGGGGAGCACGTTATATGTGTGTAGTGGCTGGTATGTGTTTTATTCATGCATAGTGGCATGTTAAATCAAATAAAACATGATTTTATTCTACTGTGTACTAAAGTGGGCTGCCCCTTTAAGGGCTGCCTTTTCAAACAAATCTGTTGATGTAGTGAATTATGCCTTGAGAAAGGGCCCAGGTGAGACTCGAAAATGTTTGACACACTGTGGAGTAATGTTTTTAGCAAATAAAGTGGTTTGGAATCAGACACCTAATCATTTTGGGTTTGTTATATTCCAGCTTTGCTTGAGCTCAATTTTTGTGAAGCTGGATAGTATCAGAATTCTATTGCAGCTTAACATATGTTTTTCTTGTTGCTGTTTTTTGCTTTAATCGTTTGACTAGAAGTACAGAGTAAGTTGAAGGGGGAAATGAGCTCTAAAGGAACTCTAAGGGATAAAGAATTTATTCATGCAGATTTCCTCAGTAGTAAGTAATGGGGAGGAGAAGTATATAGCACATATGGAATGCAATCAGAATTATATCTAATTATTATGAGGTTTTTTTCACATTTTCTTTGAGGTGCCAGTAGCTCTTTAAAGGAAAAAATCTTGCATTACATCTGACAGTATGTAATGCGATCTGAAGGTACATGTGGTATTTCACACATTGATGCAACTTTGTTTGTTGAATTCTAAGCAAGCAGTCAGGTATACTGTGAAGTCTAAAGGGTGTTGTCACATCATGTTATCATAAGCTAATGCATCTCTCAGGCACAATGGGGTTTCAACAGCCAGAAAATTGAGACCCCATGCTAGTTACAGGGGCTGGTGTGAACAGTGAAAACAAACTAAAGCGAGCACATATATCCCCAACTGCTATATGAACAGAGTTGTCTGTTGAAAAGGAAACAAATAACATTTACAAGATGTGAGGGTTTACTACTTCTTTAAGGTTGGCTTACAGGTTGTTGGTGAAGCAAATTGATCTGGCTACCTGGGTGGCCTTAGTACAGGTGTTAGGTAGTTGTTAGCATCTCAACAAATCCTCCAGGGAGCCTGAAGCTTTGTGTAGATACCAGTAGAAACATGAGCTTTGAGCAAGTAAATGACTACTACAGAGGTCCAGGGATGGTGGGACCCATGGACACAAGGAGTGCAGAAAGGGGCATTTTGCCCATTCTGTAATCAGTTTGAACATGAAAGAAGTTACAGCAACATGTATATCAGTGGAACAAGTAAATACAGACTAATCAGTGGCCTGAAGATCATCTAGCAGGGATAGGAGGTCAAGAGACTTGAGTGACCTAGATCAGATAAATTTTGGTGGGACTTTAATGCAGCGGATCTTACAGATGCAATAAACTGGTCACTGAAAGCACTGCTATGGTTCCAACAGAAATGATGTGGTGGGGTATGAGAAGAGCACACGATCAATAAATGAATAATTTTATGATTTGAGGTTGAGATGGATTGGCTCAGTAATGAACTGTGTGAGACTGAGAGGCTCAATTTGGAGAACAATATTTTTTCACTGAAGGGAGAGCCAATTCATATTTAGATCCCCAAGAACGAGAATCTCACCTGAAGCTGATCTGAAAGGGAGGAGATGGATGAGAGGGTGGCAGGACAGGTGTCAGACTTGGCTTTAAGGGAGTAGTAAATGCCACCAGTAAAAATGAGAAGAGAGTTGGGGAAAGAGAGCCTGCACAGAATGAGTTCGTTGTCAGAAGGAGCAGTAGAATGACAAACAACATCACAGTTAATGCTGTGAGGTATGCATAAAGTACATTTAGGATTAATGCTGATTAATGTCCAAAAGCAAAACTGAACTCTTCCCAAACTCTGCTTATACAGTAGGTTATATACTAGGTTAAGGAGTATGTTTTTATTTAAAATATCATTCATTCATACCATGCAAGCCAGACCAAAATTCCTTACTGTTTAGGGCAGTCAATGTTTATAATGATTTACTGTACCATCCTCTCTAACTGCCTGTAATAATTTTCCATCAAAATCTGTCTTAGGTCCACTCTTCTCAGCAGATCAAAATGCAATTGCTTTGAAAAATCACAGTCTGCTAATGTTTATATTGTATTCCTGTATTTGTTTGTGTACTTAGTGATGTACTTTGTACAGTACTTACTCTGCATTTATTGTCAATGTCTATTGTCAAAACTGGATACACATGAAAATTGGTATCTTGCCCACATGCTTTCCCATATAAAAATATAAATAAATATAGAGTTCCACCACCACACCTCCCATGGTCCTGTCTGTGAACTGTGTGTAACAGGATTGGGTAAGATCCTGTCCTATTTGTTATGCAGAGAGAGTTAAAAGCAAGGCTCTATTTTGACCTCTCCTATTATGCAACTTTTCTGTCTCTTGCCAGTCTGATTGCACAGGTCAGTTTTTCTTGTGGCAAATAGGAATTGGCCACTCTGATGGTCCCACAGTTTTCAACTGTTATTTTCCTTCCATCACTTGCTGTTTCTAGTCTTTCTTTCTCCCTCACTTCTCTGTGGTTAATATATATATATATATATATATATATATATATATATATATATATATATATATATATATATATATATATATATATATATATATATATATATATATATATATATATACATATCTGCATCTTTATGTGAAATGGAGATTCCTTGGTCCACAAATGTATATAGGTATCTTGTTGAAATGACTGCAGAAAGCTATTTGGGTTTATTAGAAAAGGTAAACTGGAACACAGGGGAATGACCTTGAGATCAGTTTTGATATCTACACAGTAATTTACAGAATGTTCTATTTTGTTGCACCTGTTCAGACTAGATGGATTCTTCAGGCTGGTCACAGAAAAAAACATTGACAATGCTCTGAGACATTTTTTGAGAAACTGGAGATTACACAAACAGGTTGCAGAATTCAAACTGACCAGAAAAGAGTTTTATATAGAGAGCAGTGTTCTTTTTTTCAGATTTGAGAGACAGAGACTTAGAGGAATGATTTTTGTTTGTGCTGCCTGTATAAACAGCTATCCTGTTCAATTCTCTCTCTCACACACACACACACACACACACACACACGCCACTCATATATAAATATAATTTTATTGTTGTTAATATTAAAAGTGTATGGATCCTGCAACAACAAGTCCAGGAGTGAGTACCAGAAGAAGAGTAGCCAAACTGGAAGTAGAAGCAAACGTCCAAACTGAGACTGTACAGCCAACACCAGTGATGAAAGAAGAACTGTCAGGGACAGAACCTGAAAGCATGTGCATCTTCTTCAAATGGTGGGCTATACTGTACAACAAAGAGAGACTGAGAGACAGAGAAAAGAAGAGATGCACTGACAGAAGCAGCAATGGCTGCATGCCTTGCAAGCTATCAAAGCTGGAGGATCTGGTAGAGTTCCGGCAGACCTACAAAATACCAACTTAAAAAACATTAAACTTGCAAAGCTGTGTCCTTTGGATGATATCAAAACACACCTGACAACTTTTGAAAGGGTCACTGGAGCCTGCCAATGGCCAAAACTGCAATAGGCAATCAGGCTGGTACCTTATCTGACAGGTAAAGCCCAACTTGCCAACAGCAGTATGGACCATGAACAGTCAGAAAACTATGACCTTGTGAAAATAGAAATCCTTAAAAGATGCAACATCTCAGGAGAGACCTACAGGCAGAGATTCTGGCCTCTGAAATACAACTCAGGTTCAGGTTTCAGGTTTCAATGTTTTTATTGTTCAGCAATCAAGCCTTTACAACATACTAAGCACATAAAATTATATACAAAAAAAGAAGAAAAAAAATATTAAATCTAATATTACATTTAAAATTTTTAACACATAAAAATCCATGAGCAAATTAATTATCATAGGCAGAGAGATGTTTTTCTTTGTGTTTCAACATCTGATAAAAAAAACTTGAAACCATCTTAGCCTCCTCCAATGTCTGAGGGTGAAGAAGTATGAATAAACTATCATATTTTGCATTCACATATTTAATAAGAAAATCATTTAACAGATTAAACCATGGTATTTTATATAAAGGGCACTGTACCGTAATATGATAAAGATCTTCTTGAAAACCCTTATTGCATCTGCAAAATTCCAAACCTGAATTGGGTGGAGTCATCTTATTAAAAAAAGCATATTTAGAACAGATGATTCCCAGTCTTGCCCAAGTAATCATTTTTCTAACAGGGTCAGCCCAAGAGTAAGATATTTCTCTATAAATACATCAATTTTATTTTGAGCTAACCATCTGGCCTGACGTTGAGCTCTGAGGAGCTCCATTTGCTTATCATAGGCAAGCTTAAGTATTTTCTTTTGACATACTCCTTAAACACATAAGTTATTGATATTGATTTCTCCCAATCTGTCCAAAGATGAAGCATATTAACACTGCCCAAAATACATTGAATATTTTTGACCCAAGGAGACCTAAAATTCTGTTTGTGCCAAGATAATTTTTCTCTAAGGCATAGTAGAGGCATAATATTAGTCTGTTGATTAATAATTTTGATCCAGTAACTCATGAGATGTATATCAGTTATTGTAACAATAGGTACTCTACCCAATTCAGCCCTAGCTACAACTTTAGAAGTGGTAAGTGGAACCTGCAATAAAGATTTATAGTAGAGAGAAAGTGGGATCTCCAACCATGAAGGGACATTGTTGTTCCAGACCTCTGCGCCGTACAAAAGAATAGGATTAATTTTGGCCTCGCCGGCTATCAGTGCCAGCGAGACCAAATATCCTGCATATTTCCTAGCAAAACGTAACAGAGCCCTAACAATCAGTTTTGCCCTTATCACTTGTCCTCTCCAATGCTCTATCCAATTTCCATTCGAAGCAAACTTCACCCCCAAATATATATAAGAGGATACCACTTCAATAAGTTCGTTATTTAAATAAATCCTTGGTTTAATTTGATGTCCCTGTAAGGGTGCAAAAATCAGCAGCTTAGTTTTTTTCATATTTATTAATAAGTCCAAATGTTTACATTTAGAGCAAAATTGATTTATTTTATTTTGTAAACCTTGAGCAGATAAAGCAAAAATAATCAGATTGTCTGCATAGGCCAGACGATGTGCTGGGATATTCTTAATTTTTGGGGAATCAAGAATATCTATATCTTTACAAGTCAGAAGGGCATCAATATACAAATTAAAAAGAAGGGGGGGCCAAAGGACATCCCTATTTAACTCCCGAAGTTGTACTGAAATAGTCAGAAATGTTGCCCTTATTATCATATCTAATAGCCGATGTTGTGTGAGAATATAACCTAATAATGGGGGCTAATAAATTTAATGGTACGCATCTATTTAATAATATCTCCCATAACTTGGCTCTATTAACTGAGTCAAATATCGCAATCCTCACAAAAGGTTCATCGATGATTGGCAAGGGCACCAGCGGGGCTCTTAACTTTGGCTGCGGGGATGCCAACTGGCATTCTGGGCATGAAGCACAGTACCTACTTACCACAGGGTAAATTCCAGGCCAGTAGAATCTTCAGAGTATGCGGCGCAGTGTTTTTTCGACCCCAAGGTGTCCTCCGAGAAGGTGATGGTGTGCCAAATCCAGTACCACCTTCCTCTGCTGGCGGGGGACCAGCAACTGTTCTACATCATGTTCTTCATCCGGTATCACTCAGTATAGGAGGTCATTACTTAACGTGAAATACAGTCCAGGTCCCTTGGCTTTGCCTTCTACTGGCACTCCATTAATCTCCACAACCTCTGACCGGATTTTCTGAAAGAGAGGCTCATCTAGTTGGTCCCGGCCAAAGTTTCTGGAGGCTATCCCGAGAGTACTCATTTCAGGGGGATTCGACTCTGTCTCCACTTCTGGGTCCTCCTCTTCCTCCCTACAACTCTCCCCTCAGGTACCAGACTGCTCACCCTGTTGTCCCTCTGGGAGCGGGGTTCTACCTCCCACCAGCACGGACCTACCATTGGCAGCCAGTATCTTGGTCCCTAACTTTTTACAATCCCTGCATTCCTTTCATTATTTCCAGGACTTTTCTGCCTCACCATACAACTTGGGGTCCCAATGCCTGTAAGGGAAATAATCGGGTGACTCCTCCGACCCCTCTGGGATTCCTAGCACCATAGCCTCAGTTACTGGGGCCCTGGCCTCCCGGGTTTCCCCCTCATGGAGTAATGTCTCAAACCCTTGGAAATCTTGACCCACCAGGACAGGATGGGCTAATCGAGGAAGGACCCCCACCGTGACCTGCCTCTCCTCCCCCTGTGCTTCCACGGTAACTACGCCATGGGGTAATAAAACACTATGCCATGGACACAGGTGATCCCAGTATGTTTCTGGAAATTAATTTGGGAAGGTTGCATCAAACAGTGAACTATAAGGGTGACCTCACTCCCCAAGTCGACAAGGGCCATAACGGCCTGTCCGTTTACCTTAACCACCTGGGTAAATCAGTGTGAAGTGGCAACCACCCCTACCACATTAATAAAATGGCAATCACTCTGTGGGGACCCACCCCAGTTGCACTGCATTGGTTCAACCCCATTCAGGCAGTTGGCAATTACATGTCCATGCTCCCCACACCCATAACAGCGGTAGTGTTCTCGGGGTGACCCTGGACCCTTTGGGCTTCTAGGAGAGGTCAGGTCCCCCTCTATTTTCAAACCTGAAAGTCCCTTCGTGGCCTCAGACTACTAATCGGTAGTCCTTCTTCTGTGCCCTGTCTGGTCTGACCTCTAAGGGGGTCGGTGTCCCTGGTTTGTAGTCTGCCCCACGTCCCAGGGGTAGCTGACCCCAACGTCCGGGGAAAGTTCCTTCATGGCATAAATGCCACTCCACCAAGGTGACCAGTTCATCACAGGAAGCGGGGTCGGCCTGTCCAACCCACTACCGTAGGCTGGGCGGTAGTCCTGTTAAGAACCGGTCCATTACCAGGAGTTCCACAATTTTGGCAGCACTATGGAGCTTGGGTCACAACCACTTCTTGGCCAAGTGGATGAGGTCATACATCTGTGACCGTGGCTTCGCCAACTCCCAGAATCTCCAGCTATGGTACCTCTGGGCTCGAAGGGCTGGAGTCATGCCAGCACGGGCCAAGATCTCTTCTTTCAGCCTTGGATAGTCAGTGGTGACTCCCTCATCCAGATTGTAATATGCTTTCTGGGCCTCGGCACACAAAAATGGAGCTAAAATGCCGGCCCACTGTTCCTGAGGCCATGATTCATGAGTAGCCATCCTTTCAAAAGCGAGCAAATATGCTTCAGTGTCGTCAGCCATCTCCGTTTGAGAGAACCAGGTCTAAGATTGCTCCATCTTGAGTGGGTTCCAATACTAGTTGTCTAAGGCATGCCCCCTGTAGGGCATCTAGAATAACCCCACTCTTAGAAGTGGCTGCTGCAACTGCACTCCAGTTAACATCTGGCATATTCAGATCACCCATCAGCAATATCTCCCCTTTTTCTGCCATTCTAAGTATACTTTCTATCATTTCTTTGTCCGTTTCTTCCCCCTGAGGGGGGGGGGGTCTGTACAAAACCCCTGTGTGGATTGTGGTGCCATTGCCTGTCTCCAGATTGATCCACATTGCTTCTTCTCCTCCCTGTTTACCCTTTTGTTCTGTTGCTTTGATTTCTTCCCTTATGTAGAGAGCTACTCCTCCTCCTCTTTTACCCTCCCTGTCCCTCCTGTAGATAGTGTATCCTGGTATGTTTATGTCCCAGTCATGGTTCTGTGTGTACCATGTTTCTGTGACTGCCATGAAACATAGAAACATAGAAACATAGAGGTTGACGGCAGATAAGGACCGCAAGGCCCATCCAGTCTGCCCATTTCTTTTTCTACCTTATAAATGTGCCATCGGCCTTTGCTCTGTCAGTGACCTATCTATTCATAGTCATTTGTATTGCTCCCTTATGCCTATCCCATGCCTGTTTGAAGCCCTGCACTGTATTCATAGCCACCACTTCTTGTGGTAAGCCATTCCATGCATCTATGATCCATGATATCCAGATGTTCCTCCTCCATCAAGACCACTAATTCAGGAAGCTTGTTACCCAGACTACGGGCATTGGTACTCATTGCTCTCCATTTTTTGACAGCTTTACCTTTCTACCTTGGTCTTTTTCTCATTTAGTACCCTGTTTTGTAGGGGAAGGCTGGGATTTTCCTGCTGCTTATCAGTGCCTCCCCCCTTGACTAGTTTAAAAGCTTGTGAATGAAGCATTTAAACTGATTGCCCAAAAGACTTGTTCCCTTCCTGGACAGATGCAGACCATCCTGCCTGTATAGGCTGGTGTCCCTCCAGGTGGAGCCCCAGTCCCCAATGAAGCCAAACCCCTGTGCTCCATCCCATTTTTTCAACCATTCATTAAACTGCGTGGTGCAAAGTATCCTCGCCTCACCCATGCCACTGACAGGCAGCACCTCTGAGAAGGATACTATGTGTGCTACTTGTCTTAGGCCCCTCCCCAACTCTACAAAGTCCTTCTGCACTGCTCTAATCTCATGGTGAGCCAAGTCATTTGTCCCTAGGTGGACAATGATGTCCAGCTCAGACTCCCGTGCAACTGTTCTCGTGATCCTAAGGAAGCGCTTCCTGTCCCTCCAAGCCTTGGCACCAGGCAGGCACCTTACTTCAGTTTTCCCTGCTCCCCCCAGTTTTATCCCCTAATAATTGAGTCCCCCACCAGGAGCTGTTTCCTTTCCCTGCAGTGTCCTCTGCCTCCTTCCTGAGGGCCTCCCTTGTGACAGTTGTCTGTAACCTCCTTAGTCTCCTCTGCGGATGCATCCATAGGGGAACTATGCTCCCCCAGAATGGTGTATGGATTGTGGAGTGGAAAAACTGACTGGGTGTGCCTCTGTTCCACCACCCTTACTCTCCCTGAGCCCACTGTGGTCCAACTGCTGTGCTTTCTTCACAACCTCTGAGCTAGTGGTGGTGGCTCTGGTGCTCCCTGGATGTGCGAGGTTCCCTTACTATTGTCCAGTGCGGCCTGAAAATCCAGGTTGGCCATATCCACCACTTCCCCCGATTGACTTCCCTTGTAGAGATGCATGAAATTGGCTAATTTCATTATGCAAAATATTTCGTGAAATTTGCCCATTTCGCAAAATTTTTTGTGGAAGTGAAACTTAGAATTTCGCCTGCTTAATGCAAAATTTCACCTGCATAATGCAAAATTTCAACTGTGTAATGCAATATTTCACTGGTGAAAGGTGAAATTCACCTTTCACCAGTGAAATTTCTCCTCTTTAATGGCAAAATTTTGCATTTTGCAGGCAAAATTCCACATTTCGTACCCGGCAAAATCTTTCGCATAATGGGTAAATTTCGCAAAATATTTCACAGTGAAATTGCCGATTTCATGGGAATTTCACAGGCAAAATATAATTTCACAACATCTGTATTCCCTTGTCACCCAGTCAAAGAAATCCATTGGATTTGTTTGATATGACCTGCTCACTGTTAATCCATGCTGTCTCGAATCCTGTGCTCAGCTGCATTCAAGGTGTTCCACAATCCTTTCTTTAAGTAGTGATTCCATAATTTTCTCCATTATTGAGGTGAGGTTGACTGACATATAGTTTCCAGCCTCCTTCCTACTCCAACTTTTGAAGACTGACTACATCTGCCCTCCTCAAGTCCTCTGGTACTACTCCCGTATCAAGTGATTCGTTGAACAGGGCTGCCAGTGCTGCTGCAGGCACCTCCCGTAGCTCCCTTAATATTCTAGGATGTATCCCATCAGGTTCCATTGCCTTGTCCACTTTCAGTTTTGTGAGTTCTTTTAGGAATCTCTCTTCCATAAATGGACTGGTTTCCACCTCCATCCCATATTTGCTCATATTGCCTAACTGTGGTACCTCACCTTCTTCTTCTGTGAATACAGAACACAAATATTTGTTCAGTATTGATGCTTTCTCCAGGTCTCATTCCACATACTCCCCTTCTTCTCCTTTAAGTCTTACAATCTCACCCATTTTTCTCCTTTCACTAATGTACTTATAAAAAGTCTTGTCCCCTTTTTACTTCCAGTGCAATTTTTTCCTCGATTTGTGACTTTGTACTCCCAATTACTTTCCCTGCCTCACTCTGTTTATTCAAGTACACTACCCTGTCCTCCTCCTTCTGTGTTTTCTTGTATTTCCCGAGAACCATCTTTTTCACCCTTACCTTCCAGGCCACTTCCTTTGAGAATAATAGTGGTTTCCTTTTTCCCCTGCCCTTGTTTACTTGCCTAATGCAGAGGTTTGTCACCACCACAATGGCTCTTTTCTAATGGGCCCACTGCCCCTCAATTCATCCCTCCCTGCCGGGGCATTCTTAAGACATATCCCCATCTTAGTAAAGTCCACCCTCCTGAAATCCAAGAAACTTGCCTTTGTGTGGCTTGACTCTGCTACTGTACTCATACTGAACCACACCATGTCATGAACACTGGACCCCAGGGTTCCACCCACCTGACTTCCTCAATTCTGTCCCCATTGGTTCAGTTTGAATTATTTGTTCAGTTGTTCAAATCATTACAGATTTGATAATACAATAAACAGTCAAAGTAAGCTTGACCAAATAGACAGTACCTAATACCAAGCACATTATGAATATTAATAAATGTCAGATTACTTAGTAGAAAAAATCTACTAAAATTAAATCTGGCAAGTGCTGATACATTAAAACACATAATTATAATAACAAATAAAATAGCCATGATGAGTATACAAACTTAACAGCCAATACAACAATATAAATCAAGCCATGGTTAATTATTTCACAACCACTGTTAATGACTTCATAACTGCTTATCTAATAAGTTAATATCAAACATGACTTAGTTCGAAAAGGCATGAGTTCCATTTTTAAACAGTTTACTTAAAACAAAATATAATTTGATTTAATTTTAGATGATCAAAGTGTCATCTCTAAGATACCTATAATCTATATACTGTAACTTTCCAAACTACTTTTCATGGCAAAAGGCAACCATTTACTTGCACTCCTCACTGACTAACCAGGGCAGTCTGACCAGCAAAAGGGCAATTCAAAAGAGTACTCAAAGCCCAGGTAAAGGCCCCTCTGCTAAATCCATTGCATGTTAACACAGTACATACAACTATTTGGATTTTTGTGATGTGATGTAGCCCTTTGCATCTCAAAAGGTTCAACCAAATTTTATCTCACTATATGCCTCTGTGTTATTAGTCTATAAGTTCAATCTACAACTGCCTACCTTATATCTATTTTAAACTCATAACTACCAGACCTAGACATTAGAATATAAGAAAACTCAATGCTGGCAAGACATAGGATAGCAAAATGTTTCTGTCCCATTGTACACAAATTTGGCCACTGGACTTTCCCAACCCCATACTCTCCATTCTATGTACAGTTTATGTGGCTGGAACATACAGTGTTGTGCAAAAGTAATCTCACCCTGTTACTAGCAAAACTTCCAAAAATGACCCTAAGCAGTGTAAACGTGACCCTAACCAGGAGCCACATAGGCATTGCAGTAGATCATATTAAATGATTACACAATAAATGAATCAAACTGAGGCATGTTAATAGACTCAACCTACAATGTTCAGCTATAGTCCTTTTCCTTTAATTATTTAACCTTGCCCCATGGTTATAAATAGTTCAAATTACATTGAGTGGTAGAAGCCATTTAATGTAACATATGTAACCTGAGGTTTAAAATTTTAGGTAACTCCTCCTCAGACATGGCCATCTCTTGGGTGCATCTGGAACAATTAGGAACACCTAGAACTACTGAGTTAAAATGAGAAGTCACAGAAATTCAAATTCAGTTGTCAAGTAATCAGATAATCATTAAAAGATACGCTGCTATTTTAAAATTCAAAACCCATTTCTGACGATAATGAATTCAACATTCAAGTGCACATATCATTATAGCCAGAAAGTTTTTATAAAGTGCAAAGTTATTTCCAAGTTGACCATGTCCTTTCAGGTTTTTTTTATATATCAGCCACAAAGTAAGGACCCTCAGTCTTCTAAAACATATTAGGGAAGGTCCCACATATATTCTGAGTTGACCCTCTTAACGGGAAATAACACTGGGCCAGCCTCCATATTCATCAAAATCAGCATCTCTGCACAAGCTAGCAAGGACCACCACAGCAAAAAAAAAAAAACCCTCATCTCCTCTCTCTCTCTCTATCTGGGGGTATGGGAATCCAATCTCCCACAAGGGCCTCACTCAGTGATCTGATTCCCAATCTCTCCATGTTTCAGTTCTCCTAGTCGTGGGTCATTGTCGTCAAAACACCTGTGTAAGCCACCTGCAAAACAGTAATACATTATATCACAATGGGACTGCTGACACCCCCAGTCCCAGGCAATGCTGGCATACCTTTAGTTGGAGTGAAATAAGCCCATCAGCATCACCACAACTAATGCGATATACAATCCTTCTACGTTTGTTTCTCCTCGAGTCCACTTGGCGGTCCAGTAAGACAAACTTTTTTTCCTTTTTGAAGCACCACCTTGCAACACCTTCTTTATTCAGTTTGTACTCCACAATTCAGCATTTTCCACTAGGTAGTATCTATTAGTTGGCAGAAAGATGCCAAACTCTCAAAATTGAGTCCATGAAGTACCGAAGGCTAAAGTTCAAACCAAAACTCCATACTAAACGCCAGTGGAAATCCACTCACTGCATATGGAAATGGATGGTTTTCCCAGAAGTTTAACAAACACAGCAGAGCTGAGCAAAGTAAATAATTGCAGCACCATCCACTATAAAGTATCACTGAAACAAACAAGATTTACAAAGCTTAAAAGTCTAAGAGAATTAGTAATATACAAAGTTTCAAGCTGCATGGTATGAAGCAGAGAATTAGCACAGCCATCTTGCTGCTTCCCCCCCAGTATACCTCCTGTCCCCATTGGTGAGTGCCAGATCCTAAACTGCACACTCCTGGGTGGGCTCTAGCACTAGCTTCCTGAGTTCTGCCCTGGCATGGAGTTCAGAATGTCCTGCTCCTGGCTGAGGCAGCAGCTGGGATGCTCCAATCCAAATCTGGCTGACTGAAATTGCCTACCAGCAGCACCGCCCCTTTATCTGCCATCATGTTGATGAATTCCAGTAGAACCCTGTCCACCTCCTCCACCTGTGCAGGAGGTCTGTATATCATGTCCATTTGAATAGCTGTGCCATTGCTCATCTCAAGGGTGACCCACAGTAACTCCACCCCCCCTGCATTCCCTATATCATAGTCACTCTAATACCCTTCCTGATGTAAAAAGCCAAACTCCCTCCCTTTTTACCCTCTCTGTCTCTCCTAAACAGAGTATAACCTGGTATTGCTACATCCCAGTCATGGTTTCCAGTATATCACATCTCGGTATTAACCACAATGTCCAGGTCAGCCTCCGTCATCAAGGCCACCAGGTCTGGGATTTTATTTCCTATGTTGCGGGCATAAGCATACATAGCCTTCAGTGTTTGCCATTTCTCCTTTATTCATCCCCCTTTTGCATTTTTGCCTCCTCCATTTGTCCTTCCTGTTTTTAACCCCCTTCCTCCTGTCCTCTGCTGTCTCCCCTTTATGAGTTTAGTTACCTCTGATGATATCATAACTTTATGGTCCTCCATGTTTATTGCACTATCCTGTGGGGGTGGGCAGTTTGATTCTCCCTGATTCCTTCTGACAATCCCCCCCCCAGTTAGTTTAAATTCTTTTCAATGAAGCATTTAAACTGTTCACTATGGACAACGGTCCCCTCCCTGAATGGATGTAGGCCATCACCCTTGTACAGGTCCACATTCCTCCACGTGGGTCCCCAGTCCCACATGAAGCAGAAACCCTTCTCCCTGGACCAGTTCTCCAGCCAAGCATTGAAGTCCCTGGTGTGGAGGTTCCTAGCCTTCCCCTTGAAATGGACAGGCAGCATCTCTGAGAAGGTCACAGATAGTGGTGGGCAAAAGGTGAGAATTCTGCTTTCATGGAACTTCCACAAAATTTGGGAAATTTCACAGAAATTTTGGAACTCTCACCATAAGTGGAACTGGGATTGTCTGTGGATTTTTACCTGGTTCCATGGAAAATCCCAGTGAACTGAGGAATAGTGCATATAAATTGTGGAAATTATTCCAACTGCAGTTTAATGTATTATTTAGCAAAATTCACTCTGACCTCCAGTTGGTGTTAACAGTGTAACACAGACCCCCCATCTAGTGCCCCCCGCACCCACCGATCGCGGGTCCCAGACTCCCAGTAAACAGACGGCTATTTTACTCTTGGATTAAGGGGATCCAAGAAAGGGAGGGGGGCAGCTAGACAACAGGGAATGAAAACATTTTGGGGGGGGCCATGGTCATCATGTGGGAGGACCACTAGACACCAGGGATGATTAGGAATTGGAGTTTTTTAATCTTTACTGGGACCCATAATTGGTGGGTGGGGGAGGGGACCACTAGACAAACCACACCAGGGATCATGTTTATTTTTACTTGGGACCTGAGACCCATGGGTGGGGGGGCACTAGACACCAGGGAGGAATAATTTTTTTTCTTCTTTACCGGACCCACAATTGGTGGGTAGGGGGGACCACTAGACACCAGGGATCATGTTTATTTTTTTAACTAGGACCTAGGCTGTGATCTGTGGTGGGGGGGGGTGGTACTAAACACCAGGGAGGAATTGTAGGCTTTTTAATTTACTGGGAGTCTGGGACCCGTGATTGGCATGGGGTGAATTAATTAATTAAACTGTTGGTAAAAAAAGCCTCAGTACTGACCACTGACAGCGATCAGTTCTGCAGATTTTTTTTGCTGCAGTTTAATAAATTAGCTCATAGTCTTTGTATTTATTCTGAGGGTTTTAAGGTGGAATTTCTGCAAAAGTGGCAAAAATGATTTCAGAACTTTCACGGAGGCAAAAATCACACTTTCGCGGAAATTCCACTCGCAGAATTTATTTTTTTGCATAATCCTAGTCACAGAGCTTGCTACCTGCCCAAGGCCCTTCCCCAGCTCCCTGACCTCCTCATGCACCTTTTCTAGCCCTGCCTCATCCCTAGCTAGGTAATGTGTCCCCAAATGGACAATGATATCAAGACCCCCTCTCCTCACTACTGCCATAGCTATTCTCTTGATCCTCTCCCCATCCCTAAGATCTGTGCTTCCTGCTAGACACTACCTCTCTTTCCTCCACTGTACCTGTCCCCAAAGCCACTCCCCGGACTATGAAGTCCCCCCTTAGAGATGTGTCCTCTTCCTTTGGGGTCCTCTACAACCCAACTGTGGGGCTTTCTTGTGGAGAACCCACTCAACCCCCTTGGTCACAATTTTGGGTGACACTGTGGGTTCCTTCTGCTCTTCTAAAACTGTGTAGGAGTTCTTCAGTTGCACTGAGTGGGGGATGCACTTTTGATCCACCTACCTCATCCTCCCTGAGCCCATGGTAGTCCATCCACTCCTTTTGCTAGTCCACCTTTAAGGTAGTGGGTGTAAACTTGGTAGCCCCTGGGTGGGAGAGGAGATTCCCTGAAACCTAGTCAACTCAAAGGTCTGATTGTTGGGCTGAGGTGTTAAGGTAGCAATTCTGTAGAATGAACCTCCTTGCAGCATTACCTTGTTTGCTGCACATTTCTTGATCTGGAATGCAACCATGCCGATCTTTTAACTTAGACAACTTGGACTGGAAGCTGGTAATCTCTGCCCTCAGCCCAGAGAGGTGCCTGCAGATAGGGCAGCACCACAGTGCCCAGAAAGTCATTCTGAAGACTGCTGCTCCACATCCATTCCACTGCACACTCCCAACATGATCCCTTTATGCTCTGCTTCTGTATGCCCTGATTGCTGTTAGGGAACTTCCCTTCTCCTTAGTACCGTAACACTTTTCCCAGTAACTATTTACTAGGAACCCCTAATGTTCCATGCAAAAAAAAAAACTTTTTACTTTAATACAATAGCAATCTCCAGAAGATATCCACTCAGATTATGCAGCACTGCCTGGCTGCCTCCCGTGGTTCTTCCCACCCTTGAATTTGCCACAATTTCTGGTTTAATACCTATAAAGGTAGTTGAGCTAGCGGTGGGTGGGATGTGGGAGGGAGGTTGGGATAACCCAGCTGGCCATGTGTTGTAGAATCATTCAGTGCAAACCAGCCAGAAGCAGTCTGAGCCTCACTGTCTGGGCCCAATACACAAATACACCCCACTGAACAGCAAGTCTGAGATGAAACAAAAAAAAACAGCAACTCAACAGTACCAAAATAGTCAAATGCAAAATATCATCAAAACAGCAAGGCAATTTAAAACTCAAGTAGCAAACTAACTAAGCTGGCAGTATAGCCTAGAGGTTAGAGGAATGAGGTGGGAACGAGCTTGGTACATCCAGCAGACCAGACCTGAGTTTGATTCTCACAACCTCCACTTGCACACTGTGTGACTCTGAGCAAGTCACTTAACCACCCTGTGCTCCCAGGTCGCCCCTGAAAACAGGCACTTGTGCCTACTGGGCCTTACCCGGTTACCAAAGACAAAAAAAAATACAAAAGCAGTATTTCAAACCTCTATGAATTTATAAAAGCAAATAAAAATCAATAAATTCATCCCCTTTCCCAGCAGACTAGCACAAAGAAAGCAATAAACTCACTTCTTCCCCAGCAGATTAGCATAGATTAATTTAGTATTTAACCCCCCTTTAACTTCACAGCAGAACTGTTCAAAATAAAGAAAATAAAGCGGTAAAAAAACCTCTCCTTTTTCAGTCTACAGCCAAAACTAGAGGAAAATTAGGGTAGACTTCCCTCAGCGCTCAACCAAGATTTTTCTGCTCTCCCTTTGGGGTCACAGAAGTGATCCAGGCTTCTAGTTCAGTGCATTTCAATGCAGCCTTCTTCTTGTCCAGATATGACTGTAAGCTGTTAACACACTTGTTTAGAACATCTGACTGGAATGAAACTTGGCAAGTCAAGAGAACTACCCAACAAGACGGCGCATGCAAAATTTCATGCAAATCTATTGACTGGTTGTGAAGTTATTAAAGTGCAAAAATTGTGGTTTAACACTGAAATGCCAGTACAACCATAACTACAGTGGCACAACCGTGCTACTACAGTTCTTTTCTTTGCAAAAAACTATGTTAATGCAGGGTTGAAGAATGCAACGTTCACAAAGTAGGGAAATGAAAACACATAAGGGTTTTGGGTGTCTGGAGTGTTGGTGAATCAGATAAGGGGTGTTCCTTGGGGTTGTCAGCCCTAGTCCCACCCACTCCCCTGAGCAAACAAGGTCAGATGTTATCCCTTTTCTTCATGCAGGGCTTGCTATGACTGATTTTTGTTAGTAATATGTAGTGAGCTGTGATTATGTACCTCAGAAGAGTGAATCACTATGAGGCACTGGTTTGGGCCTCTACATTGTGCTTCAGACAGGAGGCTAGAGGCAGGGGGGAGGGGTGGGCATTAGGGTTGACAACCCCGAGGAACACCCCACCACTGATTTGCCAAGACTCCAGACACTCCAAACCCTAATGTTTTTTTCATTTCCCTACTTTGTGTGCATCTTCAACCTTAATGTTTGCATTAATGTGGGTTTTTGCAATGAATTTCTCTTCTTTTTCTGATAGTGGAATTGTATCTTCATTTGCAAAGATTCCTTTGGGACCTGTGCAAAATGAAGTAAATAGAATACTGGAGATGGTCCGGACCCAGTGCATGGGTCCATCAGGACTAGACATGCATGTCAACACCTTGTGAGGGAGGGCTCCCCAGCCCACCACAAGGTATCGTATGTGCACCACAATACTGCTTCATCCCTCCGCAGGTGGGGACAGGTGCTGCACACTGCAGTGCCTTCCCCCACAACCATGGCCAATTAAGCTGACTCACTGAGCTTGCACCTGAACTCAGGTCACTGGCATAGGAAGGCAATGTGGTCCCCACTGAGCCAGCAGATGTCCCTGCAAATAATGTTCCTTCATCCATTCTTTTGACATTTTGACCCCAAAATTACAACAGAGTCTTTTTATGACCCCTCCATTGCATAATGATAGGTGTCATTTAATAACATACTGAACAAAATGCAACTTCACTCCAGAAGTGCAAATCACATGTTGGCCAGGATTTGAAAAACAACAGCCGCCACATTTATGAGGTCGTGTAAAAAATGTCTATGTTGAATATTTGGAGTTTAAATATTGAGAATTACCAAAGTTATGAGCATGTATATAAAAATGACAACATACCATCATAACTGTGTTGTTTTTTAATATTTTGACCCAAGATTTTTAGCATAGTATTCTTATGACCCCACCTCAGAGTTGGAATGCCTCACCAGGATACCTGGAAATTTCCAGGTAGTCTCCTGTCTGCTTGGTACTTGGCCACCTTTTAAACTCTGAAAATCTTTACATTCATCATCTATTTTCTAATTACTGTAAATAGGGTGGTTTGGGCATGCAAGTAAATGTTAAATAAAAACACAGAGCTAGTGCAACACAGATAAGTGGAATACTGATATGTGTGTGTTACCTAGGGCCCTCCCCTATTTATTTTTCAGGTGTGCGTCATGTACCACACTCCAACCTTGCCCCATCTCATGAACCTGGTAGGTCAAAACTTTCAAATCCCTGCCAAGACATCATTTCATGCCACTTGTACAAAATCATATTTCAGCCAGGATGTGAAAAATGACAGCTGTATCGTTCATGAAGTTGTGTGAAAAAATGGCTGTGTTGAAAATTTGGGATCAAAATATTGAAAATTACCAAGGCTATGAGCAAATGTAGAAAAATTTTAGCATACGCTAATAACTTGGTAATTTTTAATATTTTTTGCCTAAATTTTTAACATGGCCTTTTTGGATCCCTACCTCATAAACAAGTGTGATGAAATAGTGTAAATCCACCCTGAAAGGTGATTTCTCATAGTGACCGAGAAATCATCTTCCAGGCCAGATTTACATAATTTCATTGCCATTGTACATGAGGTGGGGTCCCAAAAAGTTCATGTTTAACATATGGGCAAAAAAATGTAAAAATGACCAAATTATGAAGAAAAGCTCAGAACACATTGAAATACATTATATGGCACTTACCTGTTTTCCTCAGTTCCCAGTCTGGCATTAAAGAGTGAAGACATGTCTCTGGTCTAGTGAGAATTACGGTGCTGGACCTCAGCTGGATATGTATAGGGTAAGGGAAAGGTGGGGTGGTGGGTGTTGAATTGGGGGTTGGGGACAGTGGCAGACAATGAAAGACTGTTTTCTTTATTTCAGGGTTATTAAAAAGAAAAGATTTTCCCCCAGCCAGAGCACCCTTGGTTGAGGAAGCAGAACTGGGGACAGAAGGCCACTTACTGTGTTCTGCCACAGTTCATATGCAGTCTTAGTGTATGCTTTTACTGTATGTGTGTTACAGACTCTGAGAGCCTGCCTTTGTGCAGACCTAGGTGTGTGTGGTGACTTTTGTTTACCTGGGACAGCTTATAGGGCCTTTTGTTTGTTTATTACCAGAGCTGGATTGCACTGTTTATATTTGTGCTGTTTTCTACCTGTTTATAAATTGTTCTTGCAGTTCTACATTTTTCATAGGAAGTGGGTTTTCCAAGGGCGCTACATCTCAATTGTTCTTGTTTAGCTGTCATTCATTATTAATTGAAAGTTCAGGTTTACATCCACCTGGTAATCAAGGGTCCACTAATAAGGGGTCTTTATCTCTTCTATTTGATAAAATTGGCACAGCCTGTTTTGTGCTACATGTTCCAGAAGTAATCTTTTACCTAGAGTCCAAACTGTATATATTTTATAGCACTGACTATGGCAACTGCAAAAATGATAATATCACATGGAATATTAAGGGGGCCCAATCAGAGGAAAAGGGGTACATGTACAAACAGAGGAGAGAAAGAAGTAAGTGCCTCAGCTGGAACTTGAACCAAGGTCACCTGGAATACTGTTCTGGTTGCTCTAACAGCTGCACCACCAAGGCAACTGAAAACTGAGCCATCCCAGTGCATATTACTCTTTTTCCAATGCACAACCTGTGGATGCCCAGATAATTCAATTTTCAGATGGCCTAGATTCAAGTCCCAACTGAGGCACTTACTTCTCTGTTTGCATCTATTCCATAAATATGCACATCACACTATTGTGATTGAAAATGTAATCATCTATACACCCTCAGGTTGTACACTGGAGAAGAGCAATGTTCTCCAGGATGGCCCAGTTTCCAGTTGCATTGATTGTGCAGCTGGTAGCACAACTGGAATGGTATTCTGGGTGGTCTGAGTTCAAGTCCCAGCTGAGGCACTTACTTCCTTTTATCCTCAGTTTGTATTTATTCCATAAATATGTACATTACACCACACTCTTGTGACTGAAAATGTAATTATCTGTGCATGCCTAGGTTGTACATTGGAGAAAGAAGAAGAATGTGCTCCAGGATGGCCCAGTTTCCTGTTGCACTGGTTGTACAGCTAGTAGCACAACTGGAATGGTATTCCGGGTGGCATGGGTTCAAGTCCCAGCTAAGGCACTTACTTCTTTTTCTCCTCTGTTTGTATGTATTCCATGAATATGTACATTACACCACACACTCTTGTGATTGAAAATGTAATTATCAGTGCATGCCCAGGTTGTGCATTGGAGAAGAAGTTAATGTGCTCCAGGAGAGACCAGTTTCGAGTTGCCTTAGTGGCACAGCTGGTAGTCCAACCAGAATGACATTCAGGGCAGCCTGGGTTCAAGTCCCAGATGAGGCACTTACTTCTTTCTCCCCTCTGAATGTGTTCCATAAATATGCACACTGCACTCTTGTGATTGAAAATGTAATTATCTGTGCATGCCCAGGTTGTGCACTGGAGAAAGAGCAATGTGCTCCAGGATGGTCCAGTTTCCAGTTGCATTTGTGGTGCAGCTGGTAACGCAACTGGAACAGTATTCCAGGTGGCCTGGGTTTATGTCACAGATAAGGCACTTCTTTCTCTACTTTGTTTATTTATGTTCCATAAATATGTACACTGTACTCTTGAGATTGAAAAGGAAAAATGGTGTCAAATACTTCACCACCTCAGGTCATTAGGGGCACATATTGCACTGTTACAAGAAGACCACACAAAGACAGAACAGGGCCACCTATGGTGCCAAGACTGGGCAGGGCAACCCTTTGTAGCAGGTCCTAGTAACAGAAGGACTGGGGTGGTTCTTTTTATTGCTGGATCAGTCTCTTTGAAAATTATCAAAGAATACTATGATCCTGAAGGTTGGTTCTTAATACTTAGAGGGATTCTGGGCTTGATGGACACCTCCATAGCCTTCATTTGTGTTCCTAACCAGGATGACCCATTTTTTTCAGTTATTTACTCCAGATTATCTCAGAGTTGTAAGGATATATGGTCATATTAGCAGGAGATTAGAACTTGATCCTAGACACCATGCTCGACAGGACAACCTTAAAGAGGAGTGGTCCTTCCCCTGCCCAGAGAACTCTAAATGCCCTCAAGGACACCCTTGGGGTTATAGACCCCAGGAGGATATTACATCCCAATTTAAAGGAATATGCATTTCAATCCACATTTCACCATTCTGAATCCCATATTGACTATTTTCTTATTGCTGAAAGCCTCATAAAGATGGTCTACTCCTACAATATTTATGCTACTGTGGTGTCTGACCCTGCCCCAGTCTTTTTATCTTTTGATTTTGCTCTCTCCCAGGGTAGAATCCAGTCTCATAAACTTAACAATCACTTAAAGACCCCCCACATCCCTAATACCATCAGACAACATAGTGCCTCCCCTTTTCAGACTAATCAGGGCTCAGTAGCTGATTATTATAATATATGGAGGGCTTTTAAATATTTATCCAGGGTGAACTCATGCGTATCATGACTACTAGGAAATGCAAACACTTGCAAGAATGTGAGACTTTGCTGTCAGAGATTAAACAGCTGGAAGAAATGAGAATAATATGTGGAACTATTGCACGAGGGAGCAGAAAGGGCCATCATCTAGGCTAAATTGAAATATACTCACCAAGGGGAGAAAGCAGGGACATTGCTAGCACTCCACCTCCATCAGGCTCAAACTAGCAGGATGATACCAGATATACATAAAGCCCCTGGAACCCCCGTAGCTGTCAACCGCAGGGACATTGTGAATTCCATAGGAGACTTTTATGACACTCTATATAGCTCTGATGCCCCTGGTAAATTGGATGACATTAACACTTTATTAACTACTGTCAACCTATCTCAAGTTCCTGAGGAACAGAGGGAGGCTTTAGGCCTTCCTATTACAACCAGAAAATTCTGCAGGCTATCAAAGCTCTTAAAGTAAACAAAGCCACGGGGTCCAATGGCTTTTCACCTAACTGTTAGAAAGTGTTCAAGGTTAAGGTTTCCACTCACCTGAACTCTCTATATCCATAGTTTTGAAACAGCTTATCTTGATCCCACCCTTCCGGAAGCTTTAATTACCCTAATTCCTAGACCAGGAAAGGACCACAAATTGATGGAGAATTACTGGCCCATTTTTCATTTAAATTTAGATGTCAAAATCTTAGCTAAAATATTGACTGCTAGAGTTGTTAAAGTTTGTGAGTCCCTAATTGGACTTCAACAGGTAGGATTTATGGAGTTTCAGATGTCCTGAGAGCATCCCTAGAAACTCTGCCATTTAATCTCTGTATCTGTGGACTCCAGGACCCCTGCAGTCCTGGTATCCCTAGACACAGAGAAAGCATTTGACCAAGTGAGATGGGACTACTTATATGCAACTTCACAAGAGTGTGGCTTCCCACATACATTTATCCAATGGCTAGGGCTGTGTGAAATTTAAATTCCGCTGACAGAATTCTTGCGAAATGTGGCATTCGCTACTGCAAAATTCCGCAAAAAGCAGAGAAAAATTTCACAAAATTCTGCTTAAATTACAGAATTTTGGCACATATTGCTGAATAATGTGTTGAACTGTGCAAAATATTTCCACTGAACTGATTGCCTTTTTCTTTTATTTAGTAAGTAAAAAAAACTGGTGTAACTGGGACCCTGAGACCAAAACTGGGAAGTGGAGATGTTGGTGTAACTGGGAGGAGAAACTGAATAACTGGGAGGTGACACTGTTGCAGCTGATACTGGTGGAACTGGGAGCAGAAACTGGTGGAACTTGGATGAGACACAGATATAATAAGCTATGGTGACATATGTGTAATTCTGAATACTGTGGGATGCACTAACAGAACTGTGAGGAGAAACAATTTCAGCTGGGAGGAGACAGTGCCAGGGTACAAAATTCCTATACTTTAGGTGCCCCAAGGCAAGCACTATTGTCAAAAGACATCTACAGCCCATCTGTGCCTGCCCACTGGGGCAACTGAGGCGTTAGTGCTACTGTATCTTCATTTTGTTTTTCTCCTGTACTTGGAGTCCTACCTTTTTTTTTATCTCCCCAGCCCACACCTTCCCCAACTGCCTGTGCCATCTGTGATGGTGCAGCATTAGCACTGCATGACTAAGTTCATCAGAGCAGTTACCCTTAGGTGTAGTGGAGAAACCAGGACCAGAAAGGACCAGCGCAGTGGAGAGCTTCGTTGTGTGACGACAAAGTCTGTGCATTGAGAATCGTGCTGACTCAGTCACGCAGCTGGTGTCACATGACAGGTGCTTTCACTAAGCATCAGATCACAGTCTGGAGTGGAGGCATCAAGTGGCTGCTGCTGCCAACTGAGCCTTCCCCCAATAAGTGTTGCTGGGGAATGCCATTCAGCTCATCAGAACATGTTTGTGGTGGAGAGCTGAACTGGTTGTCAGAGCAGTAGGCAGCACACAGAAAAACTTCTCTTTAAGGGCTTTAAATCAGTACTCACAAGCCATCATTTTAAGGGCTACTGATATGGAGTTTTAGGGACCCTTACCAGTGCAGTATAATATATAGTTAAAACCTCTTTTAAGGACTTGGAGATAAATAATTATAAGGACCTTCTGTATCATGGCACGAAAGCATCAAATTCATTTTAAAAAGCCCTTTTACAGGGCTTGGGAGCTAATGAGAGTCCTTTTAAGGACTGGATACATACAGGCAGGCAGGAGAAAAATCATAAAAAAAACCTTTTCAGGGATTAGGGAATGCAGGCTGCTATTACATGCATTTTCAGGGCTTGCGGACTAGTGAGTCCTTTAAAGAACTGACTGAATGCAGGCAGGAAGGAGAAAAATAATTACGAAAAAACCAAAAAACTTTTCCTGGCTTGGGAGCTAAGGTCTCATTAAGAAATACAGGCTGACATTAAAGTCCTCATCAGGGCCTAGTGGCTATTAAGTCCTTTTAAGATCTAAGGGCACACAGACTGTCCAGTTTTGCCACTTCATCCTTTACGCCCCATCTCCATGCACCACTGCTCTCTCTGCCAGTCCCTTCTTTGGCTTCCCCCTCAAGCCTGACACTCTTATTTACTGGCCCAGACCATTGGGATGCCATCCACTGCCCCTTGTACTGTCATCTATCTCGTCTAGTCTGCCCCAAGACTCATAGCTGCAATCTCTGCCACTTGTCCCACCTCCAAATTGTCCATCCACATATTACCACCAGGATGAGTCCATTGCTGGGCCCTAATAGGTTCCATAGGTTTATACAAAGCACAGAAGATACTTCTGTCCATATGGCTTGTCGTTATGCTACTAATACCACAAATTGTTGTTTCTAAGCAGGTATGTATCTAAGTTGGTCTTAAACATTTGCATATTACTGCTGGTTACAACCTCAAATGGTAGTTTATCCCAGATTGGTGCCACCCTTACTCTAAACCAGTGTGTCCTCCTTGAAATCTTATATCTAACCCTAGTCAGTTGTAATGGATGCACTCTGGCCTGATATTGCTTTTCTCATAGACTGAGTCCTAGCATTTCCTTTAGCCTTGGGTATGTAAGGGCCTTTAAAATAAACACATATCTCCATGCAGTCTGTGATATTCTAGTGTGTACATCCTTAGTTCTTTCAACCTGTCCTGATAATTCATACCATGCACTTCTCTGATTATATGGTTAGCTGTTTTCTGAACCCTCTCCAAAACTGCTATCTCCTTCCTGTAGCCTGGAGACCAGAACTGGACACAGTACTCAATATGTGACCGCACCAGTGACCCATACAAGGGCATCACAACTTCCCTTGTCCTACTGTTAATGCATCTATTAATACAGCTCAATATGTTACCTCCTTTTTTAACAACCTGGCTGCAATGCAGATTAAATTTAAGATCATTGGAGATTCTGATTCCCAGGTCCCTCTTGTCTCCCACTTCTTTAAGCGAAACCCCATTCAGATTGTAAGTAGCTGCCCTGTTGGTTCTACCAAAATGCATGACCATGCATTTATCAACATTAAATGTCAGCCTTGAATCATAAGCCCAGCCTTGTAGCCTAGTCAAGGCATCCTGCAATCTGGTGTTATCAGATTGCTGTTTACTGTGGTGCCAATTTGGGTATCATCAGCAAATTTAGCTTCCCACACACCTCCTCCACCAGTCATAGAATGGATATACATGTAGAAAGCACAGGGTTCCAATACGGACCTCTGTGGGACCCCATTTGTCACCCCGACCATCCTGAGCTGCAGCCCCTGATTGTCACTCTCTGTTTTCTGTTCTGCAACCAGGAACTAATCTGGCATGTGATGTTGCCCTGGATACCGTGATCTATCAGGGTATTCACTAGTTTCCCATGTGGCATTTTGTCAAAGGCCTTGGGGAAGTCCAGAAAGATAACATCAACTGGATAGTCTTCCTCTGGAAAGACATCCTCCTTCTCCCCACTGCATTCCATCGACCTCACACTAAAAACCCATTTCCTGTTCTCCATGACCTGTTCCTTTCCCCAGGGCTTAAGTGTGATTTGTTCCCATAATGCTATTCTTGGGGCAGTGCTGCCCCCGGGGCAGCTACCTTAGCTCCTCCTCCAGCTTAGTCTTATTGGTGGATTTCACCCACTGGCAACACTGCCCTGGGGCAGCACACTTGCGCTCCACCTCCCACCTATCCCTATTGGTGGATTTTGTCCCCTGCCCCCAGGGCAGCAACATGTAGCTGTTACTTCCCACAAATCTGAGTGTCACAAATCTGAGGAATTGATGGTTGTAAGTGTAGATGAGAATGTTATGGAAATGCTCCCCCCAGCAATATGTACTGATTGTCTTTGAATATATTACCCACCCCTACCATATTTCCAAGGGCAGACAGAGATTTACAGTTATAGAACCATTTTTTTGTTTGTTTTTTTGGTGGTGGGGTGGGGGATTTCTTGGCATATAACCCTCACAAAAAGTTGAACATTTCAGAGGACAGTGTTATTGTTCTGATGTTAGTGTGACCAACTTTATTAATTTGCTTTTTCTGAGAAGAGATATGGAGTAGTACGACCAAACTTGAAAATCCTATTAAACTTCAGTGTGTTTCAGTGGCTGAATATGTATGTCAGCACGCTACAAATCCATAGGTCAGAGTTCAAACCTTGACCAAGGAAAAATGTCCTTTTTCTGAAGGATAGATATGGAGTAGTGACAACATTTTTAAATCCAGTCTAAATTCACTGTGCTTTTTTGGTTCAATATGTATGTCAGCAAGCAAAAGATCCAGAAGTCAAGGGTTCAAGCCTTGAACAGGGATATTTTGTTATGTGTCACTTTATTCTGAGTAGAGACAACACTTGGGAAAACTAATAAAAACAGTGTATTTTGGTGGCTCAAGGTGTATGTCTGTCTGCATCCAAAACAGTCAGACTGCCATGGTTCGGACCTTAACCAGGGGCATTTTTTTTTGTGCTTTGTGTCAAACTCATTTGTGAGCATTTAATCATATAAGTGATACAGATCATTACCTTTTTTTTTTAAATTGCTAAATTAAGACAGAAGTAAGTGAGAGAATATATTTTAGTTATAAATTTAAATAAATGGGGAAGTGCCCCAATGATTGGTTACTGGTGCTGCCTCTGGAGCAGTGCCATGATGGTTGGTTTCTGTTGGCTGCCCCTGGGGCAGCACCTGTGTAATTGGCTCCCGTGGGCTGCCCATGGGGCACTGTCCTTGCTGTCACTGGGGCAGTTCCTGGGTATTTGGTTTCTACTGGCTACCCCTGGGGCAGTGCCATTATGGTTGGTTACTGGCGCTGCCCCTGAGATAGTACCATGATGGTTACTTTTGGTTGGCTGCCCCTTGGGTGGTACTCTTGCTGCCCCTGAGGCAGCACCTGTGTAATTGTTTCCCATAAGCTGCCCCTTGGGCAGTGCCTTTGCTGCACCTGGGGCAGTGCCTATGTAATTGGTTCCCATGGGCTGCCCCTGGGTAAGTACCTGGGTAGTTGGTCCCTGGGTCTGCCCCTGGGGAAGTGCTTGTGTAATTAGTTACCATGGGCTGCCCCGGGGCAGTGTTCTCTCTACCCCTGGGCAATGCCTGTGTAGTTGGTTACAGTGGGCTACCACTGGGGCAGTAGCTGTGTAGTTGGTTCCTACTGGCTGCCCCTGGACCAATGTTTGGGTATTTGTTCCTGTACACTGCCCCAGGAGCAGGCAGCAGGCACCAACTACACAGGCACTGCTCCAGGGGTACCCCTTTGGAACAAATTACACATGCACTGCCCCAGGGGCAGTGAGGACACTATCCCAGGGGCAGCCCATGGGAACCAATTACACAGGCACTGCCCCAGGGGAAGACCCAGGGAACAACTACCCAGGCACTTCCCCAGGGAAGCCCATGGGAACCAATTACACAGGCACTGCCCCAGGGGCAGTGAGGACACTGCCTCAGGAGCAGCCCACGGGAATCAATTACACAAACACAGCCACAGGGGCAACAAGAGCACCACCCCAGGGGCAGCCAGCAGAAACCAACTATCATGGGACTACCCTGGGGCAGCGCCAGTAACCAACCATCATGGCAGTGCCCCAGGGGCAGCCAGTAGAAACCAACTACTCAGACACTGCCCCAGGGACAGCCCATGGGAACCAATTACACATGCACTGCCCAGGGGCAGCGAGGACACTGCCCAAGGGGCAGTGAGGACAGTGCCCCATGGGTAGCCCATGGGAACCAATTACACAGGTGCTGCCCCAGGGGCAGCAAGATTGCTGCCCAAGGGGAGGCCAGCAGAAACCAACCATCATAGCACTGCCCCAGGGACAGCACCAGCAACCAATCATTATGGCACTGCCCCATTTACTACAATAAAATATATTATCTCGCTTACTTCTGTCTTAATTTAGCAATATTAAAAAAAGGTAATGATTTGTGACACTTATATGATTAAATGCTCACAAGTGAGTTTGATACAAAGCACAAAAATTGTCCCTGGTTAAGGTTTGAACACTTTTGGATGCAGACATACATCTTCAGCCACCAGTATACACTGTTTTTATTAGTTTTCTCAAGTTTTGTCTCTACTCAGAATAAAGTGACACATAAAAAAAATATCGCTGCTCAAGGCTTGCACCCCTGACTTCTGGATCTTTTGTATGTTGGCATACATATTGAGCCGCAGAAGCACAGTGAATTTAGATAGGATATATAAAAATGTAGTTACTACTCCATATCTATCCTTCAGAAAAAGGACATTTTTCCCTGATCAAGGTTTGAACCCTTGACGCATGGATCTGTTGCATGCTGACATACCCATTGAGCCACTGAAGCACACTGAAACTTTACATGATTTTCAATCTAGTGATACTACTCTGTATCTCTCCTTCAGAAAAAGCAAATTAATAAAGTTGGTCACACGAACATCAAAACAATAACACTGTCCTCTAAAATGTTCAGCTTTTTGTCAGGTTTATATACCATGAAATCCCCCCACTCCCACCAACACTAACCCCCCCCAAAAAAAAACTGGTCCTATAACTGTAAAACTCTCTCTGCCCTTGTAAATATGGTGGTGGGGGGACAATATATTCAAAAACAAGCAGTACACATTGCTGGGGGGAGCATTTCCATAACATTCTCATCTACACTTAAAACCCTCAATTCCTCAGACTTGTACCAATCAGATTTGTAGGAAGTAACAGCTACATGTTGCTGCCCTGGGGGCAGGAGATGAAATCCACCTATAGGGATAGGTGGGAGGTGGAGTGTGAGGGTGGTGCCCTGGGGGCAGCGCTGCCAGTGGGTGAAATCCACCAATAGGAGTAAGCTGGATTAGGAGCTAAAGGGTGCTGCCCCGGGGGCAGCACTGCCCCAAGAACAGCTTTATGGGAACAAATCATACTCGAGCATGCCCCGGCTGCTGGCAGTCCTACACAATCTGTCTAGGCCTCCATTGCCCCCTTACATCTCCTTCTTCTCCTACCTAGGGTTTGACTTGCTGGCCAGCACCCTGCACAGCAGTCAGCTGCCTGCAACCTGCACATTTTAAATGTACCCATAAATTATAATTTGTAAGTAGTATATATATTTTTTGTTCAATACTACTCTTTACCTGTCAGTGTTAACTCTGAGCTGCAGCTATTGCTGCCAAACACTGTGTAGCTACTAGACTGATGCTGCCTGATATTTGCTACTGTAGAACACTGTGCATTTACCTGTCCTTACTGTGACCTTTCTGAATGTGCCAGTCTCTGGCCAGAGCCTTGCCTGAAAAAGGTCCTTGGATCAGTGCACTAACCCGGTTAACAAAGGAATGAATAAATAAATATCCCTTTTAAGAGCTTGAAGATAAAGAAGTCCTTTTAATGACATTTGGGACATGCTGACAGGATACAGTTGTTTAAAAAAAGCCATTTTAAGGCAAATAATTATTTTAAAAATGCCACTTTTCATGACTACCTGCTCTCCATGGAGGGTGGCCAGTGCAGGTAGGAGTACAGGGGACTGTGTGTACCTTGTGAGTTCCTGAAGGAGGCAGATGTGAGAGACAGGAAGGGATTTTAAAGAGAAAGTTAAAAAAGCAGTGGCCTATGCAAACCTCAGAATATCCTACAAAATTGTGGATTCTTCTTTTGTTGTTCAGGTAATACTTCATATTTTAGTCACTACTGCTGCTTCAACTGCATTCACCTCCATAACTATCCAGCATGTCCTGTGCCCAGCATTAGTGCTGTCACATCTGTCACAGGTTTGTCTGAATTCTTTTTGTGCTTGACATAGACATTACTGCTTTTTGGTTTAGCGTTATATCCTGTCCCCCAAAAACTAACAATACTGGTGCCAGCCCCAGCTGATTGACCCCCACAATTGTGGGAACATTTTACACTAAGCAGAAGGTGCCAACACCACCTCCATGCCTATCACCACCGCTGCTTGATGATGAACACATCTTTGTCCCCACATTTCTGCCACCCACGAGATCCATTTCCTTTCATCACCCACTAGTGTGCAAACAAATAAGTATCTCAGAACATCCAAAATCAATAAGCTAACAATTATATTGTAGAACAATACTGCAAACATCATCAGATTTCACAAACAGCTTTCACAAATAAGAAATACCACAGAGTGCTTTGAATTATAGCATTTTGATTTATAAAAATATTGTAAGTTGCAAAGAGCTGCAGACATTTTTCTTCAATACCTGCTGTTAAACTGCCCAGTAGAGTAGGAGAAGCAGTCACTTGAGAGGGGGGAGTGGGAAAGAGAGAGAGAGAGAAAGAGAGTGAGAGAAAGAAAGAGAGGGTTGCTATAACAACTCGCACTTCAACCCGTAGACTCCTACCTAATCAAAAAAAGATCAGGTGACAGCATTACTTGCAGAATTTTTTTGTGTGTTCCTCAGAAAATTTTAGCGAATGGTAGACTTTTGGGACGTACGGTGGAAGTTTTGATGAAATTACAGTAAATTACAGTTTTTAATTATACTATATAAAATGTAACTTTGGATAATTACGGGTCATGCCTGAAAATAGGCAGGTTTGTTGCCTAGTGCACATACCCGGTTACCAAAAGCTAATAAATAAATAAATAAGAGGGACAGTATACATAAAGAAAGAGACAGGAATGGTAAGAAACAATGCTCAATTCCCACCTACATTAATGAAATCACATGACTGCATACCTTGTGGAATACATTTTCCATGAATTACACCTCTGAATGGTGTTTTTTTTCTGTAATAAGTGTTTTCCACAGTTCATTATATATTTTCCACAGTACACTTAATTATTCTGCAAATCAGGTGAAAATTCCACAGAAAGTGCAAATTTCACCAAAGATGAATCTCTAGCAGAATTCTGTGGAAATTACAGAATTCCACGAATCTTTTCCAGAAGCAGAAATCCGCAATTTTCACCCAGCCCAACCAATGGATGAAGCTCTTTTACTCTCATCCTATAGCCTGTGTATGTTTCAATGGCCTAAAATCCCTGGCTTTACACTTAAGCAAAAGGTACCAAGCAGTGTTGTCCCTTCTCCCCATTATTGTTTAATTTATTCTTATAGCCTCTCACTTGGATAATTTGAACAGATCCTAAAATCTTAGGAATTAAAATTGGTGATCACAGGTACACAATTTCTACCTATGCAGATGACATTCTGCTCAACCTGGAAAACCTTGCAGGAGCCCTTATTGCTACTTTTGATATTTTCAAAAAATTCACTGCTATTGCAGGATATAGCCTATCTAAAGCAACTATAATGCCCCCAATGTCTTTACTCATAAAGCAGAAGTTATGCAAGGGTGTGGGACATGGGTCTCTAGTTCACTAACATAGTTGAACCTAGAAATTAGTAGGGACAAGAGCCTGATGCTAGACTGAAACATTACCCAGCTGCTAACCCATGAGAAACGTTACCTACTGTATCTTGTTGGTCCATGCTTCCTCTTACTTTGTGAGCAAAATTAACATAATCAAAATTCTACCCCATCTTTTATATTCTATCAGTATGTTAGGTTTGTTTCTGTCCAGGAACTGGTTTGCCAACCTAAGAGTCATGCTTTCCTCTTTTTTATAGAATTATAGACCCTTCAGAGGGCCTACATGAAACTGATACCAGCTAAAATTAGAGGTGGGCTACAGCTCCCTGAGCTCTATCTTTATTACTTGTTCTGACATGCTTGCTATGTTCTCTGGTAGAGAATAGGTACTCCCACCATTGCTGACTGAGACAACCTGCCCCCATATAAACAGATAGGAATCTCTCTTTGCACATGCTATAATATTTCAATCAAAGTCCTTACCAGTTGCACACATTCTAAACTTCCTGCTCCCCTCTGAAACAACCCATTGGGTACTGCCATTCAGGCTTGGAGACAGTTGCACACATTTCATGGTACAAACCCAAAATATGACTCATGCCAGCTGAATTGGTACAATCACAATTACCTCTTAGGAGGCTGTCTGATAGTGGACACATTTCTTTCAGGAGTTAGTCTTTCTAGCCTCAGGCTTATCCTGGAATGAGAATCTTGCATCTCTTTTGACACCTTTTGACAGAGGAATAATTCTGGAAATTCAAGGGTATTCCTATTTCTACAGCTGCAAAATTTGCTCTTCCTCCAGTTAGCCCTTATACAATGGCACCTGTCAAAATATGACAGATGAAATGTCCTGTGTTGGTACCATGATCACAGGAGTATCATTTCCCTGTTATACCAACAGTTGAGGCATTGGGCATCTGACTCCCAGAACTTATAGTCGAAATATTGGTAACAGAAATTTCCCAAATTAGAGGGTCCCCACAAAATTTGTAAAGTTTGGCCTTCAGTATAAAAATACATAAAATTTGATGGGCTTAGATTAGCTCTGTTTAAATTATTGAACAATGGGCTTGATTTTATAAGGTTGACGCAGGTCTTGTGTCAAGCCCTATGCCAGCTGCAGTGTTTATTGCAGCTGTGCCAAAGCCCTCGGATGCAACACAGCCCAATTTCACAAGGGCTGGTGCAGTTGCCACAGTTTCCTCACTTTACAGCAGCTTGAGCCAATGGTTTGGTTCAAGTCCTGTAAAATGGGTCCCCCATAGACCCAGAGTTAGAGCATGTGTAGCTGGTCTAACTCCCTGCATTTAACAAAAGGGACTTGTGGAAGGGCTTTTGCGGCAGGCAGCTTACAAAATTGCACTTGCCACAATATCAGATACAAGTTGCCACTTGAGTCACACTCTGCCACATGTCCCTTTCGGCAATCTAAATACTTTTTAAAATTGGGCCCAATGCCTATTTCACCAGTCTCAAATTGAACAAGAAGGGCAAATTCCCAACAAACCTATGTTCTGCTTGTCACCATAGGAGAGGTATCCTTAAACATATTTTCTTTGGACTGCCCAAGGGTAAACCCCGTTGGGAAAATATTTAGTTCTGTTTGGACCCTCTTCTGGACCTCCAAGATGTTTTTCACCCTGCCCTTTGCCTGACAGGCCTGGGATTGGACACATTAATGGGAACTCAGAGATATCACATGGCATTGATTTTGGCAATAACTAAAAAAGTGATTGTCAGACACTGGATGGATGACAGATTCTTTAGTTTTAATTTTTGCAATTAAGTGGACTTTATTGAGCAAATAAGTAAAAACAATAAACACCCATAACAATACAATAATTTTTCAGACAAGGGTTATACAAGCACTCATAAAATAACTAACAACAAAGAAGAAACAGAGGCGAAAAACAATAACCATTACATAAGTGACAACCTCCAAAATACCAACGCACACATACAGCCATACAGGTCTTCTAGTTTCAGAATATCACTATAAAGGAAACTCTACCTTTCGCTATTATGTCTATTAAATAATATGGATTAAGATACCAAAAGTAATGTACAAAAGTTTTCCCAGCAAGCTTTGTATTTATGGAAAGTAGGGCAAAAACAGGCAATAGATGTTTCTGCATTTAGTGCACGTAGCATTTCAGGCAACCTTTCAGTCCAAGAAGGGAGAGTCAAGCCAAGCCAATGCTGAAGGATAATCAGTTTAGCAACTAAAGAAATTAGAGCCTTATAAGCTTGTTTGAGTCCCTAAAGAGATAAACTATAGTCCCCCAAAAAACAAACTTCAGAACTAAATGCATCCTGAAGGCCTAAAAGAGAGTCGACATTTTTATGGATGGATTCCCAAAAATGTTGAATAAGGGAGCCACTGCCATAACATATGAAATAATGTACCTTCAGCACTAGTGCACCTTAGACAATTGGGGGACTTGGCCATCACTGTCTGGTGGAGCCGAATTGGAGTAAAGTATAAGTTATTAAAAATATTAAACTGTCATAAACAATCCTGTTTAACATATTTATAAATGTCTGACCAAATCTTCTTCTTCAAGTGGTCCTCAGAATAATCGAGATCCATAGTGTTTGCCTAATAAAAGGCCACAGGGGAAGTCACCTCCCAGAATGATTGACTGAGCACTTTGTAAAGTTGAGATATAGAATAAGGTTGCTGGGACAGGGCAGACAATTTCTCAAAATATTAACCTGCTTTGGTACACCAAGGAGATTTAACTGAAAATTGTGTTAAACAGTGTTTCAACTGACAAAATTTAAAACAATAATGCAGAGTTAAGCCAAATTTGGTTTGAAAGATGGCAAAATAAATAACTGAGTTATCAGTGAAAAGATCCTATAAACAGACAGTGGACGGATCCCCCAATGGTGGGGTTAGAAGGGGTTTATTATCAGTTTGGAGACTTGGGTTACAAAATAAAGGCTGATGGGTGTCCTGATAGAATGAGAGTTTAAAGCAGCAGTGCAATGAAAATGGGTTACAATTTGATCACACCTCTTTTTCCTTCTAGTGGATGCCAGATGTAACATTTTCAGCTTACATTATCATTTAAGAATCATACAAACATTTTAAAATAATTATTTCTGAAGAAAAAAGATGGCTGCCTACTTTTTGCATACAGTAGAAATAAAACTGAGGACCTGAGTAGGGTACAAAGCCAGACAAAAATGCAGATGTGCAGTACACAGCATAGGAAGCATCCAGAAATCTTAAATCAACAGATCTGCCAATATTTTTAATAATTGTAGCCGAAAATTAGCTTTTTAGAATAACATTTTTCATTGCACTGCTGCTTTAAGTGTCAACATAAGTGAACTTGAGCTTAAATGGACCAGGAAATAGGGGGCTACCATAGCCCACTAGGAAACTGAGACCAAGGGAGATAAAGTAAAGAAGGGAGGCTCACCTGAAGTTGACTGCTGAGTTCCTGCTCCATTCGCAGCCAGGCTGGTACATAAGAGGAATTATCCTGAGGTGCCAAGGGACTACCCCATTGAAAATATTTGGTCCCATGTAGGGCCAAATAATTTCAAAATAAATGCTAGAGTTGCAGGCCCCCAACTGTTTTGGTTGAGTTACTTTGTCATAGACATTACTCAGGGGCTTGTCCAACCATATGAACTTAGAAAACATTACTTGCAACTTACAAAACCAAGACATAGGGATAATAGTATTCAACATCCTGTGAGGGTACAGTAACTGCAGTAAGATGTTCATTTTAAGAATATTAAATCTGCCCCATAAAGTCAGAGGTAAAGAATGCCAGCAATGAAGATACTGCTCAGTCTGCTTTAAGAGAAGGTCTAAATTAAGCAACTTTAAGGAGGCAAGTTCTCAGGTCAGCTTAATACCTAAATAGGTAAAGGATTGGGATTCCCATTGAAGCCCCAACTCTAGAATGTCTCTTTTAGAAATATGTGGGGATAAAGAATAAACTACAGTTTTATGATAATTCAGTTTGTACCCTGAAAAATAGCTAAATAGTTGAATAGTTTGGAGGGCTGCAGGAAGGGAAGTTAAAGGGTCAGTAAGGTGTAATAAAACATCATCTGTGAACTTAGAGATCTTTCATTCATGATGGCCAACCAAAATACCTTTAAAACTAGGTGATAACATTATTTTCCTTGTAAGGTGTTCAATGTATAAATGAAAAAGAAGGGGGGACAACAGGCAGCCTTTTGGTCTATCCCATGTGAGCTTAATAGAGGCAGAGAGAACCCCAATACAAAGAACTCTAGCTTTAGGGGACTGATATATAATGCTCAGACATTTAACAAAGTTAGCTGTTATACCATAGTGAGGTAGGAAATAAATAACTAAAGGCTAACAATTTACTAGCCTGTTCTCCCTTGCCAACATATGTAGCTCTAGTTTTTGCAATGGCTTTCTCAGCTTGCTCTAACAAAAAAACAGAGTATTCGGTGTGAAGTGGAGAAAGAAGGGTCTCTTCAAGGGAGGAGGAAGAAAGTTGTTTCTCCAAATTTCAAATGTCATGAAGCCAAGCATTAGCTTGAGCTTTCTGAGCTCTCTTATATGCAGTTGCAGGTTGAATGAGTTTGCCCAAACAAAGACACTTCAAAGAGCACCATTAAGTGTCCCAAGTGGAGACAGTACCAAAATTGTCCTGAACTGATTGAATAATGAAGGATCTCAGATGGTCAACCAGGGAGGAGTTTCTTAATATTTGGGTGTTTAGAGACCATGTATGATACCTGTCTGAAAAACCTAGGAAGTCAATTGCCATAGTTATTGGAGCATAATCCGTGAGCACTATGGCTTCAATGTCATCTGCACACCTTGTACAGCACCCTGCGGGTGCCACAGGGTATGAATCAGTCTTGTATAGTTATTGTTTCTTGTTTTGCTTTATTGTTTTATATTATTATTACTTTTGTTCTCCCTCTGCTGTATCACACCTGTCTTTTGTCACTGCAGTTTCATTGCTGTATGCACCTTGTATCTCACCTGCATTGTTAGCCAATGTCTTACCTCACAAATATGTTTTTCCCCCCTCCTTGTGATGAGGTACTTTTGTAAATGAGTCTCTGACTCAAAGGTTTGTAAATCCAATCTATGAAAATAAATAAAATAAATAAATAGATAATTTAGGTAAAATATAACTTGGACAATAGGTGTCGACTAACGAAAATGTAATCTATTCTTTAATGAGAATTATGAGGAACAGAGTAAAAAGTAAAGGCTTGTTCAGCCAGATGGAGGGCCCTTCATGGGCCAACAAGGCCTAATTGGTCAATAAACTCATGCAAGGCCCATTGAGTTGGGGATAACCCATCACTGGGTTTGTGGGAGCAGTCTAAGTCATTTTGGAAGACTAAATTTCAATCTCTGACCAACATAAGTTGCAGTTGAGTATATGGTGCTAAAACAGATACTAATTTTGGAAAGAAGGAGGGGCAGTCCATGTACGGGCCATAAATAGAACCTAAGAATACTTCAATGGTTCCCTGCCGACCATGCACAAAAATAAATCGGCCGTCAGGGTCACCAATTTCATTCAAAAAAGCAAATGGTGTAGATCTGGCAATAAGCACAAGGACATCACATTGACAGTAATTAAAACCAGAGACATAGACTTGACCCACCCATTCCCATTTAAATTGAGAAATTTGTTGAGTAGGAGGTGGGTTTCTTGTAGAAATGCCAAATGGACGTGTGTTTTTTTTTTCAAATATTTCAAGATACAATGACATTTAGTTTTTACCTGTCCACCCTTAATATTCCAAGAAGCAATTTTCCAAGGTAATGCCATAATTTTACAAATAAAAACACTTATCCAAAAGAGAAGTTTCACCACAAAAAAAAACAGTCCTGCATGACCTATAACCTCTACACCCCCACCAATAAAAGGTACAAACCACCAAATACCTCGATAATAAAACCCAGTAATATAAAGATTGGATAAAAAACTGCCAAGCTGAGCCCTAAAGGTTCAGTTCTCAGGATTTGGTCCATGAGAAGCTATGGGTAGAACAGCTACCACTGGTTCAAAGTATAAAGAATGCAATAAGTGGTTTTGTTTCCAAAAGGCAATTTTTATACCACCCCGATTTAAAAAAAAAAGAGAAAAGGGAAAGAGTTCTGACCCAAGAACAAGTTTCAGGAAATCCAACCAGTACTTCCTAGAAAGAGAAACAAATACAAAACTGGCCCTAAAATACATTAAAGAAAAAAGTCAGAGTCAAACAGTCAGAACTTCCTAAAATAACTCAGTTACTGCATTGTTGGAGGGAGACGGATGCTCTACTAAAAGCTTCTGCTACAGATTCAGTAAATACTTTTAGAGTGAAAAAGGGTAAAAAGCGGACCTAGGACAGGGAAGTAAAGTGTTCTAGATGACATTAATAGCAACACATTACATCCTATTGAAGATTAAAGAGAAAGAAGAGAAAGCGTATGAGGCCAAAGGGTAGAAAAAAAGGCAGCAAACAGATCCTAAAAAAACAACCAAGCAAGTAACATAGACTTAAAAGCTCGACTACACTTAGTAAAAAGAGCCTTTCCAGAAATAGTAAAACTTGAAAAGAGGCTTAAAAACGCAAGCAAGTATAACTAATGTTATACCTACTATTAAGATCAAGGGGGGTCTCTTCTGCCCCTGAAGTCCCAGCAATGTGCAGTCAATACAAAGCTTCATAAAAGTTTTTACAAATAAAGATTTGATACTGAAAAAAGAGGAGGAAAAAAGAAAAAAAGAAAGAATGATATAAGGGAGAGAACTCCATAATGTAATGGGAAGAGGGGGAAAGAATCGCACATACAGGTGGGAATAGCCAAACAAAATCTAAAGAAAATTTAATGGCCAAGATAACCAAAAAGAAAAGGCAATGATAAAACAGTAGAAAAAAAAAGATGGTGTGTAAAGGTCAACAAACAACAAAAACAAAAGTGAGCAAGTTAGTGGAGCAAATCAAGTCTCTAAAGGTGAGAGAGTAGCAGATTACCCCTACCTAAAAGAAAGCTAAACCAACGCTACATTACTTGCACAGTAAAAAAACAAAAGCAAACAGCAAAACAAGATAAAGGGGAAAAGGCAAGAGAGGAAAAAAGTGGACAAAAGTAACACTTAAGGCAAACAAAAGACAGGAAAAATGATGTACCCGGTCAAGTCAAAAAGACCTAAGGATGAAACCCATGAGAGGAGTCTCTCAAAATACCAGACGGGGAATGGCTTACCAGAATAAAGATGACAGGCATTTAGCATAAATAAATAACAGCTAGTTATATACAGTAAATCCTCAGCAGTGAGCCTCCAGGGATTAATAACATTTACAATGGTATCCATATCTCCAGACAATCTAATAACAGCCAGACCCTTAACCTGGTTAGTAATACCAATGAGAACATACAGAACATACAAACACCTACACCTAGGAAAAAGACAAAGCCAACTTCAAATAATGAATAACACCAAACGTGCCAACAGAGACATTAGAGTTCAGTAAGTTCACTGAGTAATAACAACATGTCTTGAAAAGGTCTTGGAAAAGTGAGAGTAGCTTCAGTTTGGCTTGGGCAGGAGAGTCAAACCTTTTGGCTGTGGCTGGTGTACCCCCTTCATTTTTGGTGAACCCAGAGAATTGAATCTCGAACCAAGATGAGCCGATGACCATCGCACTGCAGAGATTGAAGACTCCTGATGTATCATAAAGTGTGCACCTGATCTAGGTAGTTGAGTAAGTAAACAATTAGTGGACGGGTCACTCACCAGGTCCAGGTTTTGGCTGCAAGGCATGATGAGCTCCCTCTACAACATATGTGGGTCTATTGGGGGAGGGCCTGGCTATTTTAGTGCAAAACTTCTGAATAAATACTATGGCATTGGGCTTTTCCTCTGATTCCAGCAAACCCAGCAAGATAAGATTATTGCATTGATTTTGTGCTTCTGAATCATCCAATTTCTCTTCAAGATGGGTGATTGTTCTGTGGAGAGTAAATACCTAAGGTTCTAAATGGTTTTAAAGGTCCTCCACAGATGAAATCCTTGCTTTTGCATTGGCCACTTATCGAGAGATATCTTGTAAAGTGGGTTTTACATCTTTGAAATCAGCAATCAGCATAAAGACAACCTCCTTTATTGTATTTAATTACATGAAGAAAATTATCCATGGTGTGCTCAGCAGGAGTTGGTGCCTCGGGTAAAGGAAGTGAAGAACTGCACCAAGGCCTCTTCAGCTCTAGAGCCAAGGCAGTAACAGATTGCTCCAAAGTTGCATCTTCTGATGAAGTAGTCTCCATTAAGTGAGTTACCAAAGCTTCAGACATAATTCTCTGTGGCTAGGTAAATCAGGGAAGGGGTGATGAAAATGAAGAATAGAGGAAAATAAATGTTTTTTAAGAAATATTATTAAGTTGCCCCGATGGAGCTAACTCCGCAAGCTGTTTCTCTGACATGCAAATCACGTGACTCCAAACCCTCTAGTTTTAAAGAAGAGTATGCCTGTACTCTGGAAGCCTTATGCATGGAAAAACTGTTAGCAAGTATGCATCATAATCTGTAAACCTTTATAACTAGATGGGAAAAATTGCAAACCTCATTATTGCTTCTGTCACAAAATTATTTTGATGAAACAACTGTGCCAACATGAGACATTGTCCCTGGTCATTCTTTTGGAGAAGAGATTATAAGACTGCTGGGTCTCTGGGAGGGAGTTTGTGTATGCCAACACTGTGGATTCAGCACCCTTGTCTTGGCAACCTGAAAATATGGGGTTGTGTTGGGACTTTGTGGAGGGAAGGGGGAATGAAATAGCACCAGGGGTGGGCACCCCTCTGTCAGACTATACTATTAATAAGTAAACTGGTACAGGGGATTGGGTACTTGGCATCCAGTTCAAATACATAGTGCCACTAATGCAGCTAATGGCAGACCCCCCCCAAAAAAAGACACATGCTCATATGCACAGCACACACAGCAGGGGTGGGGCTATGCAATGACAGGAAGCCCTGTCTCTGCAAAATGAAAACAGCAAGAGGGCATACACAGATAAGAGCTGATCCTGCCAGATGAAAAACAAGCACATTTCCATAATATGACCACATGACTTCATGTGGTCATAAAAATTCAGTTATCTTTAGAATGCTGATTTTTATGGCTGCAGTGAGCATAGCCTGCAGACATATTGCTTTGAGAAAAGGACTACCTGCATAATTACTTCCAAACAACATGGTAACGTGTTAAAAATAGTGTCCTCCACTGAAGCATTATTACTACACTGCATGTGTGTGTATGGGATTTAGAGAGCACTATTTTTCCTCTGGCTCATCTTCCCTCCATGCAAGGCATCAAAGGAAGCAGGACTTTGTCTAGGGGCATGACCAGGACACCTAGATGGACAGGTTTCAGGTGGAGGGCAAGCAGGTGCCACCCACTAGGGGCAGGCAAGTGTTCCCAGGGTGGAGGGAACTTACATCCAGGAATAGGGAGGAGATACCTCATCATTTCTACCTTTCCTAGGTTGCAAGAACAGCCTCAGAGGGAACATCAAGGTTTTTGACAAAGAAGATAACTTAAGGCAACAGCAGAAAGTAGATTTTGTGAATCCTGGAACATTTTGGTAATACTGTTTTTGCTTTTAAACTTCAGCTGCCTTAACAGGATGAAGGATCCTTCTTGTACTGCACCTGCCTGCATCATAATGTGATATAACACAAAGTATGGTGTTCACTGTAACCAGCTTAATGTTCCCCTTTCAATAATGATGTACTAAATTATCATCTTACTTTGTCACTTATGCAGGGGTCGATCTTAACATTCATTTACTAGCCTGGCTACTAGTGCAGATTGCCGCTGGCTAGTGTAGGAACTCTGTCACTTGCCCAGTTGGGCTAGTGCAGTTTCTCCGGTGGAAAGCTGCAATTCCATTCTTTGCCAGTTGTGCTGTGTGGTGCTCGTGCGGTTGCAAAGGGAAAAGAAACACACCAGCATGAAGCGCGGTCGGAGCAGTGAGACCACAAAGAAGTAAAGCAAAAAAAAAAAAATGGGATTGGACAAGTGACTGAGACCACAAAGGAGCCCCCACAGTCAAACTGAACAACACCCCAGCAGTATCATTTAGGACACAGTGCGGTTGGAAAAGTGAGACCACAAGCTATACATAATTAAAGACAAGCAGCTCAGTACTTAGGTCAAGACTTGTGGTAGGGCAGCATTTTCACCATAACATTGGGATGGAAGTAAATAAAAATAGACTGTTGAAGTGTATTGCATTCCAGCCTCATCTTCACTGTTCCATAACTGTAACTATAAAAAGAAATAAAAAATATTTTTTCACTTCAGTTAGGCATCCAATGTCAAAACGAATATTTTTAGCATCTTGCCATATATTGCAGTGTGGTAAACTACTGACAACAAGGTGTAGTACAGGAAAGTCAGTGTGTAAAATTAGTACTGTGCTTCATGCCACATGAACGGGGGGGGGACAAAAATGCTGAAATAAATGAAAAAAATCCATCAAGGGTGATGATTTTCTCAAATAACAGTAAAATCACAGTTACTGACACAAGCAGTATCATTAATTTGCAGGGGCCATTACAAATGCCAGCTTGAAAAGAAAAAAGAAAAAGGTATACCTGTAACACTTCAGTTAGGAAATATAGTGAGACAACAATGACACATTGGTTTGACTAGAAAGGCATTATTACTTAAAAGATAATTTTTTGTGGAACTCAAAAAACTGATGTAAACCAAATGTATTTGCAAAAACATCAAGCCCTGTTTGTAATGATATGTAGTTCCCTGTTCCAATACACACACACTCGCGCACACACACACACACTGTATAGGCAGAAATACAGGACACCAGTTGCAGTAAAAAAAATGTTGGCATGATGCCAGCTTGCAAACCAGGAGTATGAAAAGAAAAAGTAAATGAAATATTTTTCACTTTACTTAGGGAATATAGGGAGAGAACAACTGAGGTATTGATTAGACTATAAAGGCATTATTCCTTAATCAATTGAATCAACACACACACACACACACACACACTCACACACACACACACACACATATTCTTCATGTAGTTTTCCTTTAATTGAGCTATCCCCAGTACTGCCTTTTTTTTGCAAGCTGAAAACTCTGCTATAGTGATCTTTCTGTGCTAAGTTTCAGTGCCTAATTTACAACCATTTACAAAATGAGAAACTAGTTTTGATGGTATTCCCTTCCCCACTCATACAGAGGTGTTAATTCACTGTTTGATGACCATGCTTGTTGATCTTACTTGCTTAGGGCAACATATTATTATTTGCAACAGTTTACATTAAAAGGATCAAGGAATATAACAACTGATGACAAGCAAGATGGTTAAATGAGGATGTGAAGAAAATGACTCAACAACAACAAACAACAAAAAAGCTAAACATGCAATAAAATATCTGAAAACAAAAGCCATGACATAACCACATGGACCTACCGGGTCATAATGTCGTACACTTAATAGCATACAGCATTATGCATGAACCCCAGATCTGTGCGCTCTCCATGTTGGACTCCTCCAGAGTTAGAATCATAAGTGGGGGTTCCAGGTGGGTGGGCAGCAGAGCACCCCACAGATCAATAGTTATAAATAAATTGCGGAACACGATTAAGTTGCATGGCATTCTGCCTTGCGACATTTTGACCCCGTGCCCCACATGGCCACAATATGAAACATTTTTAAAGAAACATAAACACAAAAGTAACCATTTCTAAAAGAGAATGGAACTCAAATGCAACTAATGCAGACAAAAGCAACAGCAAGCAATTGTGCAGTTACATCAATAGCCTAAACAACAAAAAAAAGTAAGTATATTAATAATAAAGGAGACACAGTAATAAATCCAGTGGAGATAGGAAGGCAATGTAATGAATATTTATGTTCCTTACTCAAACCCAATCACAACTCAGTCCCCTGCCCCTATACATTACCAGAATTGCCAACAGAATTAATATAAATACAGACAACATACTGCAAAAAATTCAAAATAATAAAATCAGAGTGCAAAGTTTCCACTAAAATGCTGAAATTAAATATTGTGATAATCCATAACCAGGCACCCTCTCAATATATATATATATATATATATATATTAAATTGATAAATACAGATCCAGGGTACATTTTAGAATCAGTAAGATTTAAGTCAGCTACATGTCTAACAGTGATTTCAGTGCAGAGAGCAGCAGTGATTCACAAAGGGATAATCAGGTGCCCTAAATGTAATGTGTCTCTATGAAAATGTGAACCAATTCCTGGGCGACAATACCTGATAGACATAATTTCTGTTATACCTTTACAAAACATCTGCCACTGAACCAGATTTGGCAGCCATTGAAAAATGATTCCCTAGCTATTGATGCCTGAATTATAAAGAGTAGAACTCAAAGCAGCCAAACCATGTGAAGATTCATCACTGTAAGCCTTGTTGTATTATGCAGACTTTGATACTCAACAGTTTTAGGGTAGGTTAGTCCATCTTGACTTATGTACTGCCTATGCATCTCAATTGCTAAGGGATTATGACCATGTTCACCCTTCCTCAAGCCAAGTTAGCTACAGTATGTCTAGCACTAACACTGTTGTGAAAATAATGCATTAGCAAGAATCTCTTTAAATAGCCTTTCTTTGGCAAATTGAAACCTCCTCCATAGTGTTTTATTTGGCATGCCTCTGGCTTGAGAGAAGTTAAAGGAAAACTCTACCCAATTTAAAAGTCTGGTGCCTCTGTGCTTTTTCTGAATTTGATAGAAATAAACTATCCTGCACATTTTGAGTCTGCATCAATAAAGTAACCAAATACTAAGTAAGGATTGGATCACATAAAAACAAACAATCACAAAGCCTACTTAGCCAGTGGATGACCACAGCAGCAAAATGATTAGATTTTTTTACAAGCAGTCAAGCACTGCTTTCTACACAAAACACACACACACACACACACACACACACACACACACAGCAGAACATAGCTGCAAAATGATTAGATTTGTCTACAAGCACTGTCTTCCACACAAGACAAAAGCAATTAAATCAAAAGTCCACACACACACACATGCATGCACACACACACACACACACACACACACACACACACACAGAGCAAAACACAGCTACAAAATGATTAGATTTGTCTGAAAAAACTATGCACATTATTATTACTCTGTTGTGTGAGTAAAGCATATCTGAACACTGTGTAGGTTACAGAAATTAAATCTACAAACAAACTGTGAACATTATTATTAAACTTCAGTGTGAGTGAAGCATATCTGACCACTAATGAGTAAGCAGACCTACACTCGGGAGGCTGTGACAAAAAAAAAGTACCTGGAGGTTTAAAGTAAAGGTACAACTGTAGCAAAGGGTATTTAATAAATGAAGGTCCGCACTAATGTTTACCAGATATTTTCTCTATGCAATGGTCACAGCAAACATTACATGCCCAACTGGGCCAGGGAAATGCTCTCCACAATGATCTTTCCCTGGCCCAGTGGGACATGTAGTGTTTGTTTTGATCATTAAATGGAGAAAATATTAAACATTATTGTGGATCTTTATTTATTAAGTAACCTGAGCTAGGGCTGATCTGTGATTTTAAGCCTCCACATATCTGAGCACTGGTTATGTCACAGAAAGGAAATCTAGAATGCAATTGGCAGTATGATCCAAATTAAATATTACTCTGTTGTGTGAGTGAAGCATATTCGAACACTGACTAGATCACAAAAATTAAATCTACAAACAAACTATGAACATTATTATTAAACTTCAGTGTGAGTGAATAATATCTGAACACTAATGAGTAAACAGAACTGCACTCAGCGGGGGGGTTACCTGTGACAAAAAAAAGGTACCAGAAGATTTAGAGTCAAGGTACAACCTAAGGTGTATAACCTTTTGCATAGATTAGTGACCTCCTGTGTCAATGGCCACAATCACTGCTAAGCACTGAAAGCAAGCAACAGACAATATAAGCATAAAACATGAACATGGAGAAATTATTATTATAATTTTCAGGATAGAGTATTGGGTTGCTTACTGTACTGCTGTTTTTCCCTTGTGTTTGTTATTGTGCTAGCATAAACTGCAACAGTGAAATTAACCATCACAGTCAAATGTTTGTGCGCTGGAAAGGCTCAGCTGCCTGCAGAGTCCTTCCTTCACACACACACACACACACACACACACACACACACACACACACACACACACTCTCTCTCTCTCTCTCTCTCTCTCACAGAAACCCAAAGAATCATGGCATGGTGCCTGTTACATGAAAATGACTACTAAAGTATGAATACAGCCCTTGAGGTTGTAAAGGTGTCCTGTGAAAGTTTCTAAATATAATAAATACATTTGTAAGTACCTAGATAATGAAATTAATGTGTCTGAGTAGTACAAGAATAAAAATGTAATTATTGCCAATGTGTAATAATTACATGAGATTGGATTTAATTTTGCTGCCCTGTAAGTTTGGTATATTGGATCAGTAATCAATGCAGGTTATAGTACATTAAAAAATGACAGTACATAAAAGGTAGTAAATATAACAGTGGGTGCATGGTATAAAATGAAAAAAAATTACTGAAGTTGATACAGAAATGGAAATGTTAGTCCTGGTAAGGACATAATTGCAATAATCTGATTTGTGGAGAAGTTGGTAGGAAATACACAGAAGAGTCACTTATTTTCAAGTTGATCCATGTAACAAGGAAATATTTTGGTTACGATATATCAGTAGCAGTAATGCAGTAGCCAGTTAAGTATAAGCCAGTCACTTTCAATCCATAGATCCAGACTATATGGGTTTGGTTTCTTAGCACTAATTTAATATTGCTTATTTCCAGCAACCTCAGAAGCAAATGTTGGATGTGATGTGATAAGTAACACTGTATAGGCACTAAAAATAAAGGCCTTGCTTAAGTTGATATCCTTTGCATGGAAAGTGGATTTGACACTGGCATGTAAGTTTCACCCAATGTGAATTACTGGGAAAGGAATTTAAAGTCATTTGCATCTCAGACGGAAAGTAGGGCAGTTTTCTATAGATCCTGGCACCTGACATTTACCATTATTGTGTGAAGTGACTGAAGGTTTGGGGATTTTAGCAGATGAACATGTTTTGTGCTTTGTAATTTAATATATAGAGTGTGATAATGTTATGAGCAGAGGAAGAGGATGGAGTCTGTAGGAAAAGAAGCTTTTTACAAAATAATTTATTACTCTGTTGTGTGAGTGAAGCATATCTGAACACTTTGTAGGTCACAGAAATTAAATCTACAAACAAACTAAGAATATTATTATGTTTAAAGTAAAGGTACAACAGTAGCAAAGGGTATTTAATAAATAAAGGTCCACATTAATGTTTACCAGATATTTTCTTCATGTAATGGTCACAGCAAACATTAAATGCCCAACTGGGCCAGGGAAATGCTCTCCACAATGATCTTTCCCTGGCCCAGTGGGGCATGTAGTGTTTATTTTGACCATTAAATGGAGAAAATATTAAATATTATTGTGGATCTTTATTTAAGTACCCTGAGCTAGGGTTGATCTGTGACATTAAGCCTCCACATATATTTGCATTTGTATATATGATCAGATCACAGGCTTATGGAAAGGTCAATATTCACATTATTTTTACTCTGTTGTGTGAGTGAAGCATATCTGAACACTACATAGGACACAGAAATGAAATCTACAAACAAACTACAAACATTATTATTACACTTCAGTGTAAGTAACCAGACCTGCACTCAGCGGGGGGAGGGGGGTTACCCTGTGACAAAAAAACAGTACCTTGAGGTTTAAAGTCAAGGTACAACCTAAGGTGATCAGTGACCTCCCTATGTCAATGGCCACAATGACTGCTAAGCATTAAAAGCGGTCAACAGACAATATAAGCATAAAACATGGACATGGAGAAATTATTATAATTTTCGTGATAGAGTATTGGGTTGCTTACTGTACTGCTGTTTTTCCCTTGTGTTTGTTATTGTGCTAGCATAAACTGCAACAGTGAAATTAACCATCACAGTCAAATGTTTGTGCACTGGAAAGGCTCAGCTGCCTGTAGAGTCCTTCCTTCCCTGTTACACACACACACACACACACACACACACACACACACAAAGAGGTCCCTTCAGTGTTACGAATTTTACACACTTGGCAGCAGATAAAAAAAAAGTTCTCAGTAGAGCTTCCAACTTCTGGTAGTTACAAGACTGCAGAGATTGATCATGCCCAGGGCCCCTACTTTTCTGCGGCACAGTGGGATCAAGTTCTGCGGCAAGACTACCATTTGCCGCAGAACTTCTGCAGCTGGTGGATTGTAATTTCTGCGGAAGTTCTGCAGCACTAGCAAACTACCACATCACAGTGTCAGCTTGTCATCCTGACTTCACTTTCATGGCAGTGGTTATAGCAACCAGGATGGTGGAAAGCACAGTAACACTAGTTCAAAAAATAACAGACATAAAAATAATTTGATGCCTAAAAAGGCAAAACAAATGTCTCTCCCTTAAGGTCCTAGCCTGTTGCATAAATGACATATGCAGAGGGGATCTTATGTGATAAATAAGGTATTTCTATATGCATGCTATCTATCCCACTAATGAGGTTTCCACTGTCTATCACCTATATATTTGCATGTGCTTTCTACACCGTTTATGAGTTTCCCACTGTGTATCACTTATATATTTATATGCAATATGTAACATACATGCAAACATGCGTGTGTTTGTGGTGAGAGAGACAGAGATACTGTGTGTGTGTGTGTGTGTGTGTGTGTCTATATATATATTTATATATATTTTATTTTCATGAACTTGCATCCTCATTCATACAGGTCCCATTGGAAATGGAATAGAGGTGTTATTGCAAAACTCATTTTTCACATCAACCTGCTTTCCCTGACACATTGCGTAACACCATCAGGCCATGACATGCATGTGAACCAATTGTGAGATACAGCTCTCCGGCCCATCACAATGTGTCCACCATGTGACAGAACACTGCACCATGCCTTCCCAGGCTCCGAGTGGTGATATGTTCCACCAATCCTTGTGCTGCCCAGCCAGCTCCCAGAGCTAATCTCTGAACCTGAGTTGTCGGTATGGAAACACAGCATGCTACCCTCTGGCCTAACAGCTGTCTCTGCACACATTTCTCAATAACTTTTAGGTGATTCTATCAACCAGTGACAATATGTAATCAATAACCCTGGCAAAAATGTGTACAGTGCAATTATTTATTTAACAGGTCTATTCTTTCAACAGGTCTACACATTATTATATTTCACTTTTCTAGGCATAATTACTTTATTTTTCCTAAAAATTTAGACAGTTAAATTCATTTTACCAGTTATTCATTTCAGATAGTGTCTCTATACCTTAAAGACACAAATAGGTTTGTACAAAGTGAGGTATGGACTTAACAGGTCTGTGCTATTGACAAGGTTTTGTTTAAGTTGACCCTAGTGCAGTAATGTAGGACTGAAAATTGTATTAGGCTGTAGTGCAGGTTGAGCAAATATCACCAAGCATGATGTGCTGTGCCACCATCTCTGGCAGTGGGAGCTGTGGTAGATAAGTGACTGTTCATTTCTGTTGCAGAATGCAGCCATTTCATTAGCTAATGTATGATGTTATAGCAATGATAACATCACATTCTGATCATATAGGGGGTTTTGGATATAAAAAGAGAGGAAGGGAACCAGATTCTATGTATAAACAGAAATATTAATAAAAAATCACCAAGAAGAGTGAATTCTGCGGCATCGCAGAAGCTCTGCAGCAGATTGCAAGTTTTGCACAAAATTCTGTGGCTGCAGAATTCTAGGGGCCTTGATCATGCCATGTTGTATTTTAGGCATGCTTTTTATATTTGTTTGTGCGCATGTGCAAGAAACATGTGACAGCTTGCCGGAGTAGCAGTTTGTGGATGTGCTGTCATGTTTTGGCCAATGCCCCCACTGCTTTGTGGGGCTTGTCTCTGTGGCAACAATAAATGAGCATGCTGTCTATGGCAGCAGTGCAAAAGTGTGCCACCAACTTGAAAGAATTTCACTGCTGCAATGAGGGAGCACCTCGTCATTGCAGGGCGTGCCTTGCCTGGTGTAACATTTCAATAAGCATGGCAGCAGCTGTCACTGTCGATGTCTGCCTCTAGTCCCCAGAAAGCTGACATTGGGGGTGCCCAATACCCCATTGTATGCATGCCCTCTCCCCAGTTCATTTGCTGAAGGGGGAGCCCAATCCCCATCAGCATAATGGTCTCCCTGTCTAATAATTTGCCTGCCGAGGGGGAGCCCAATCCAACTTGGCATCATGCCCCCCCCAAACAAAGACCCTTTCTTCTTTACCGACGCCGTGCCTAATCCCTGTTGGCTCCAGTCCCCCCCACAAAACACCTAGGTGGCATGCTGGGAGCCCATCCCCAGTGTGCCAGATGTCCCCGTAACAAAGAAAACCTTTTATGCAACAGTTTTTTAATTTTGTTTAACCTGTGAACAAGAAAATGATCCTCATTGTTTGTGGTGTCCCCTGCCCCAACCTGCACCCACCTCTGTACCCCACCTCCCCACCCACCCTCACCCCATACTTATCTCCAGAGCCTGGCGCAATGATCTTCAGTGGAGAAAGAACGTGTCTGCACTATTCAAAGCCAACCGCAAACTGAAGAAATGCCAGTAAGCTATATAATGGCGTACTGTAAATGTTTTTTTTTTTCAATTTAGGTGGATATCTCAGCCAGTTTTGTGACTTTTGGCATTAAATTTTCAACATGGAGTTTTTGGGACCCCATCTCATGAATTCAGTCAATCTCATGTCATCATTCAGTCCCAAAAGGTGATTTTGCATTTACTGCATGGAATCACCTTTTGGGACTGATTAACAAAACAAACAGCCTATGTTGAACATTTGGTGACAAAAGTCCACAAAATGACTATGCTATGAGCATACATTGCGCAGTTTCCACACACACCTATAACTTGGAGAATGTTTAATATTTTTACTCCAGATTTTCAACATTGCCATTTTTGCACACCTCCTTATGAACAGTACAGCTGTCATTTTTCACATCCTGCCCAAAATGTGGTTTTGCACATCTGGTGCACATTGGGCACAGTTTCTGTGTGAAATCAATGTTTGGGCCAGATTAAGAAAATCACAGTGACACTGTTCATGAGCGGAGTTCCCAAAATGCCTATGTTGAAAATCTGGTGTAACAAATCCCCAAAATAATTGCATTATGGGGTGTGTGTTGCACAGTTTCTATGCCAGTTTGTGACTTCAATTTTTCTAAATTTTCACTACAGATTTTCAACATTATCATTTTTTTTACACCTCCTCATGAACAGTACAGCTGTCATTTTTTACATCCTATTCAAAATGTTTTTGCACCTGTGGCACCAAATGGCACAGTCGCTGTTCAAAATCACCTTTCAGCTAATTAACTGATAGTGTCACTGTTCATGTGGTGGGGTCACAAAAAGCCCATGTTGAAAACATGGAGTGAAAATACCAAGAAACACCTAGGGCATTAGGGTTTCTGACCATAACACCCTGCCCTGTAGGGACTGACAAGCATCAGTGGTGTGACTTGGGACTGTCAACAGTATTGCTTACCATTCCACCCTCATCCCTACTCAGCAGTTAGTGACAGTTATCAAGGTGTGCCTTTGACTCTTCCGCCCCAAGGTTCATTCCATTCTCCTATACTGCACCCATTTCAGCATATTTCCTTATGGAATGGTGTGAGTGTAAAGCTCAAACACAGCAAGGCACACCTAGACACTTGCCTGTGTCTGCAGGGTAGGGTGAGGTGAAATGGCATGAGCATTATGGGTGATGACCCAAAGGCACACCACAATGCATGTCCATCTCTGCAGGGTGGGGTTGGGGTTGGTGTCACTTCAATACTTCACTGCCATTCCTATTCTGCCTGCATGTCTGTCCATCTCTCTATCTCTCTGTCTATGTAATTATATATCTTTCTATCAATTGCATGTATCACTATTTTAACCTATTTGTGAAACAAACCTGCATATCACATTTGCTTGCACTCTGAGAACATACTTACAAAACTCTGCATATTTGTACTCCACTCCTGCATAGACCTCATACTTTCCTAATATTCCCATTATCACAAGCATAACAACCTTAACCTTATCAACAGCGACCCCCTCTGAAAGTTACTGTCACATTTTCTTTGTTAACAGTCCATCATTACACCTGACTGCCTGACAGCAACACATTGCTTAAATATAACTTACTGTACATTACCTCATGAACAAAAACCTTGTTTCTCTGAAACCAAACTCTGGCCAGAGCCAAAAGGGCTACATATGTGGGGGTGGGGGTGGGGGTTACAGAGGGAGAGTTGGGTGGGGAGGATATCTATAATTTAAAAATAAAATCAGCAGTGTCCTGATCATGGCACTGGGGGAGTGGTTACAAGACAGAGTGAATAGATTGTACTTCATTGGTAGGATGATTAGAATCCTACTGGACAAAGTACCATGCCTACCTGGATCATTCCAGGATTATCAGGATCATTGTGGCTGGCTCTCTGCTGAGCATTATGAGCACTGTCTGAATGGGTGAGAATGGTGGGATTTCATGCTAGAATCTCCCTGTCCAGTCCAGCACTAGGGCATCCTCAGGGACTGTATCATTTACTGGTAGTCTGCAACACCACCTGCACACCCACTGGGACAGCAATTGGGATGAGCAGAAAGGACCTCAGTCAACATCTTATCCAAAGGATGATGCACCCCAATATTTCAGCATCTCCCTAACACTGCATCTGCGTGCAAGCATTTAAGGTATGAGCCAAAGTCCCAGTATGGGACTAGAACACATGACCTTTTGATCCAGAGCTGCATGTGTTAACAACTGAGTCATATTTATATGCTGAAAGGAAAGGAGTTGGGTTTTATATAGGCAATTTCATACACATTGTATCCCAAAGCACTTTACAAGCCACAAGCTGATGAAGCAGCCATTAAGAACAAAGTGAGGTTAAAGAGCCCCTGTCCCCATTGGACAACTTTAGAAAAATCTAATATTTAAACATACTCCATTTTATATTTCATGTCTTTTTCTGTAATTCTCACCTTTACTAAACACATATAAATTGTACGCTTCCTGCACCTATCATGAAGATGATCAGACTGATCTAGAGAAATTGAAAAGAGCCACCAATTCAGTTTTCTGGTAAATGACTAGTCACCACAGGTAAGTTACTAATCAGAGACTACTAGAATAAAGGTATAGTCAAGCAGTGTTAATGTGGACTTATTCCAGTTCCTATATTGCCTAGCCTCCTTCTGTTTGGTAACAAATATGAGGTACCCCATCTTAATAAACATCAATACAATCTAATAATTCTAGCCAGTATAGAGCAAAATGCCTTCTGCTGCATAGATGGTGCACCACTGAAATTCCATCTCTACATGAGCTTCTGAATGGTTTGGCTCAACTGGCCCAATATGAAACATTTTAATACCTGGCTACAGATTCTAACAATCTCTATGATAAAATGTGGTCTACTCTTCACTCTTATCACAAGAATACCTCAAATAGACAACTTCCAGCTAACCAATACTCCTTTTTCCCCCTCCCAAAACTGGAATAGGATAGATAATCCCCTACCCTTCTCTTAATATAATCAGTAGAGTGAACACTGCCCACCCTTTTTGTTTTTTGTTCCTTCTATGAACCTCCCTCCATGCTCTGAATGGCTCTAGAACAATCTGGAGGAATACTGCACAGGATTTCATATGACTAAATCTAAAGATACAGTCCATAGACAAAATTCCATTGTTTGCATTGTGTTAACTTTGTAAATAGTTGTGTTGTGCCTTTTTGGATCAATATAAACTAATCTCAGATTCTTTATTGAATATAATGCAATAATGCAGGCTAAAATTCAGTATATATAATATATCAAGCTATGTTATCTGATGCAAATGAGTATACTGTTCAGACTTTCCTGTTAGTCTCCACATCATGTGCAATACTATCAGTTTATATCTACAATATACAACAGGGTTTATAGATACCTTTATAATGATAAATATGGTTTGTTTTACCAGAGTTTCTTTTCCTTCCCCTTTTATACAGACTGTCAAATGTCTCACCTCAGGATATAATGATGTCCTTAGAATTTCTATGTTTAAATTGCAAGTCTGTCTTATGATGTATTATTCTGAATTATGTACCAATGATCATTTCTTTGTTTTTGAATATAAATAAATAAACATGATTAACTTAAAAAAGGCCATCCTAATATATGGACAGTATGAATCTAGTATTTGGACTCAACAGATAACCTCAGTAGATGGAATATTTATTAATATGAGGTGGCAGACATGTTTAATGACTTGAGTCAATTAAAAAATCAGCTATAAAAGTTGCTTTAAAAAATATCAGACATTTAAGAATACATTGAAGATGACTCTAAGAATGCCAGAAATATAGTTTTGCTAACAAAAAAACTAGGTAATGGCATGTTTTGCCGACTAACAAATGCTGCTGCTTCAGAGTGGTGATTTTTATTGCTTTTACTGCCACAGAGTACTTGCAGTGTCCCTAGTCCCTTTAAATTTGTCTTTTTCTGATTCCCAGACATTAGTTGATGACAATTCCACTTGCTGAGTGGATAGCACCGAAAGACTGAACTGGCATCAAGAATGCCTAGGAAACTGAAGCAGACTGAAGTAAATGCTGAAGGATGGAAATACAAAACTTAAAGAGATCAATCAATAAAATATCAGTAAATAAACATGTCTCCCTACACTAAGCAGTTATTATGTTAGTCGGAAACATTCAGAAATGAATCTGCCCTTTAATAAACATGTTGTGGCAGTCTGCCCGGTGACTTTTTTTTTCCTATTTTAAAAGTTATGCTGCAGTCCCATACCTACAAGCATGGCCATTATGAGTCAGTCAGCTAACATTGCGTTTCTCAGATTAGTGTGAAATATTCCAAGAGATCTGTGTGTATAAAAAGGATATCAGCATTTTGAAACCTGCAAATGAGTAAAGAAGTTCCAGCACTTAGAGCTTCATGCATATCGTGTATAATTAATGTACTAGACTTGGCATTTGTTTTGCAGGATTTTGGTCTTTGTATTTATCTAAACCAAAAAGGCACAAGTTAGAAAATGTAAATCTTGGACATGTTTTGGATTCTTAGTTTTGCTTTCTGCTATACCCACTTCGTTTTTCAGTCCCTAAAAAGCTGCTGTTTATTTCCACTTGAACCGTTTCATTTTTATAAATACACTTACTGTGCATCTCTGAAGCAACTCAATCAATCACAGCCCAGAGGCAGGTCATCCTTAGTTACTCCTTCAGGTTTGTTGATGGTTGCCATGGGCATGACTTTTCCATAGCTATCTGCAGTGAACTTTTTCAGCTGGAAGTGGGGGTGGTCAGAGAGAAAGCACACATGGCAGCAGACTGAATTCAACAGGCTTCAATCTTTTGTGTAGAGTGAGTCAACAGAATCTGGAACAAGCACATCTCGTGTTACATAGAAACATAGAAACATAGAATTTGATGGCAGATAAGGACCACTTGGCCAACCTAGTCTGCCCATTTTCCTACCTAACAGATAAGCTGCAGATCCTAGATAACCAACACCTTACTTCCTCCTACCCCCCACTAGGACTGCCTTATGTCTGTCCCATGCATTCTTGAATTCCCCCACTGTTCTTGACTCCATGACCTCCTCAGGGAGGCTGTTCCATCATCCACAACCTCTCCATGAAAAAATACTTCTCACATTATCTCTGAGCCATCCCCTCTATCTTCAAATTGTTCCCTTTGTTCTTGCACATCTCTTTTCTGAAAGATGCTACCCTCTTGGACTTTGTTGATTCCCTTGAGGTACTTGAAAGTTTCTATCATATCCCCTCTCTCCCTTCTTTCCTCAAGGGTATACATATTAAGCTCCTTTAGTCTTTCTTTGTATGTCTTCTGGTACAGACCCTGCACCATTTTGGTTGCCCTCCTCTGGACAGCCTCCACTCTGTCTATGTCTTTGTGGAGATGGGGTCTCCAGAACTGCACACAGTGCTCCAGATGGGGTCTCACCAACTGTCTGTACAGAGGGATAACAACTTCCTGTTTTCTACTATTGATGCCTCTTCCTATGCATCCCAGTATCCCCCCAGCCTTCCTTACTGCCTTCTCACATTGCTTGCCCACCTTTAGGTCATCTGATATAATTACCCCCAGGTCCCTTTCCATTTTTACTGTTGTCAGTATCTCACCCCCCATTGTGTACTCTTCCCTTGGGTTTTTGTTTCCCATGTGCATTACCTTGCAATTCTTTGCATTGAATCTGAGCTGCCATACATTTGACCATTCCTCCAACCTTACCAAGTCCCTTCTCATCCTTTCCACTCCATCTTGTGTATCAACCCTGTTGCAGATCTTTGTGTCATCTGCAAAGAGACATACTTTTCCTTCCAGTTCCTCTGCAATGTCACTTATAAAGACATTAAAAAGGACCGGTCCCAGTACTGGTGCAGTACCCCACTAGTAACCCTCCTTTCTTCACTGCGTACTCCATTTACTACTACCCTTTGCATCCTGTTGTCTAGCCAATTTTTTATCCAGGCTACCACCTTGGGGCCCACTCCAAGGCTGACTAACTTGTGTATTAATCTTTTGTGTGGGACTGTATCAAATGCCTTGCTAAAATCTAGGTAGGCCATGCCCACAGCCCATCCCTGGTCTACTACTTTGGTCACCCAGTCAAAGAAATCTATTAGATTCATCTGGAATGACCTTCCCATCATGAATCCATGCTGCCTTGGGTCCTGTGCCTCACTAGCCTCTAGGTACTCAACAATTCTTTCCTTCAGAAGTGATTCCATCATTTTCCCTACCACTGAGGTCAGACTAACTGGTCTGTAGTTTCCTGCCTCTGTCCTGCTCCCACTTTTGTGAAGAGGAATCACATCTGCCCTCCTCCAGTCCTCAGGTACCACCCCATCATCCTCCCATGATTTGTTAAAGAGAGTAGTCAGTGCTGTCACTAGTTCTACCCTTAGTTCTTTTAGAATTCTTGGGTGAATCCCATCAGGCCCCATTGCTTTTTCCACCTTCAATTTTATTAGTTCTTTCAGAACCCTTTCTTCTGTAAATGGACTAGTATCGACCCCGTCTTCAGAGTGTTTCTCTTGTTTGGTTTAGGTACCTCCCCCTCCTCTTCCTTTGTGAATACTGAGCAGAAATATTCATTCAGTATCCCTGCTTTTTCACTGTTCCCCTCTATCCACATTCCCTCCCCTTTATTAAGCCTCAGTATCCCTCCTTTGGTCTTTCTTCGCTCCCTAATGTACCTATAAAAGGTCTTATCCCCCTTCTTAACAGAACCTAATGTACCTATAAAAGGTCTTATCCCCCTTCTTAACAGAAGTGCTAGCCCCATTTTGTGCATCGCTATGGCCCTGGCGGAGGGAACATTCCCTGGCATTATTGCATGAAGTACCTGTGCAATCAGAAGCTCACTGTAGAGCATATAAAGCCATCAATCAAGTTTCTGGGCACTTAAAGCAAAAACATACAATCAAAATGAATACTTTATTTTCAATTAATATTAACCAGGTTATTTTTATGGTAGGTGAGATCAAATAAAAAGTGGTCAAATACTGATAAGCTATTGCACATGTGCAGCCAAATTAGTAAAATAAATATTATTCAATATATTGGAAAAAGAAGAGCAGACAAGTGGGCCAGGCAGTCCTTATCTACAGACACATTCTCTGTTTCTAAGGTAAAGGTTCAATTCACGTGGAAGTGAAAGTTTTCTTTTTATGTGTACCATTTGTTACATTTTCAAGTGCCCCTTTTCTGTTTTTATTCTCCCTTTCCTTACTTTGAGACTGACTTAGCAATTTTACTAACAAGAAGAGACTAAGTCTATCCTGTATAGCCCTCCCCACACACAAACCCTTTTCCAAGCTATGGAGGAAATAAGTATGCTCCCACGCTATCAACAGATTTTCAACCACTTCCGAAGTCTCGATGACTGGCACATCACTGAATTCTCTGTTTGGCGTGATCAGCTGTTCTGTCACCATGTACAGCCCAGTCCCTGCCTGCAGCAATGACGTGCGAAGTTCATCTATGCAAGTATTTTTTATATGCATAGGAAGCATTTTCTATTACTATCAAATTACCAGTTGTGGAGTGTTCTTGATAAAGTTTATGTATTGTTTTAGATTATGAAGTGAAGTTTTCCAATCCTGTCTCAGCCAAATTGGGGGGAGGGGGTTCTGGTGAGGCTGAAAGGAAACTCGCGCTGTCTTAGCAGTTGGATTCATTTCCAAATCCTGTTCATACAGTACTGTCAGACAGTACTCACATGTAACTCCAGTTCAATCTGCTATTTTAAATCCTACATGTACTGTGGAGGATCGCACCACGGGAGCTGTGGAACTGATTTGGCAAGGTGCTGGTGCCTTCCTGGATCCCTTTTTTGTGGGTTCGGGGGACTGAACTGATGAGGCATTGATGTCGTCCAGACTCCTTTCCTGTAAAGAACAAAGAGGCAGTATAGCACAGTGGTCTAAGGCTCTGAGCTGCAAATCTGGTGACATCCAGCAGATCAGACCTGGGTTTGAATCCCACAGCGTCCACTTGCATAGTGTGACCCTGAGCAAGTCACTTAACCTCCTTGTGCTCCCAGGTCGCTCCTGTAAAAAAGCTTTCAGCTTAGTGTGCTATACCTGGTTAAACAACTAAATAAAAAAAAAAAAAAAAAGAGGAAAAATGATTGAGATATCTTCTGGTGACTACTATTCATAGCCTGAAGGCTTTACTTCTGGTCCTTGTCCTCTTTCTGGTGGTGTGTCAGGAGGCTGCTGTCGGTGGGTGGCTGGCTCCATGGCACTTCTGTCCCACACCATGGCAGCTGGAGAGCTCCTTTGGTCGTGGTAGGGTCTGAAGTGAGGCGGGTGTTCCAGGGTGAGCCCTTTGGCATTGAGGCTGGATATTCTGGTTCAAACTATTACAGTATCTGCAAGGTTTTTATTAACCCATGGAATGCAGCACTAAAGTAAGGAATTTGCTTTCCCTTAATGTCTACTCTGCTTATCGCTCAATTTCAACTGGTTATGAAGACAGTCCTGATTAGTTTGTTGAAGGGCACTGTGACACTGGTGGGGAGATCCCATGAGAGGTCTGAACTTTGGTACTGTGCTGTTTTGCAAATCTGCATTTGGACTGTGAGAAGAGGATTCTGCCTGTTACAGTTAGAGCTTTAACTTCATTTTTCTGTTAATATTTTGGAAGGCAGTCAGAGTGCCTATTTTTCATTTGTGACAATGACATTAATTCGGCTAAGGTAGTGAAAGCACCTGTGCTTTGCTGCCTGGCCAGGCTATGAGAGGGCCTCAGGGAACTGAAGACTTCTGTTATTATTTTTATTTGAATTCATTTAATACCTTTATATTTGAGTTACAGTTTAAGAAATGTTATTATTTACTTTCTGATTGTTTTTTCTTCAAGTCAATCAACTACTGTCCTGGACTCTGAGGCTGAATAATTTATATTTTAAAATTAATTTTTATGTATGGGCGATGAACTGTTAAAGATTTAACACTGCATATAGTGGACAGTGCTATTATATTGATATCAAACTATGGTCATTCTGTATTATATGACTAGTTTTTAATGTTCCATGTTTAATGTTGTTTCATCATTGTTGTTAAGTAGTCATTTGTGGGGTTTGTTGATTTTGGATTGGTATTTTGGGGTTCGTGGGTGGTATTTTTGATTTTGAGTGTTAGGTTTCTGGGTGTGTTTGGATAGATTTGTGCTTTAAGAATGTGTAGGGAGGGTAAAAAGATGGTCAGGCGGTATTCCTCCATCAGGCTCAGAGAATTGCACCCATTTGACTGCCCTTTTTTACAAACAGAGACTTACAAACATTGCTAATCCCTTGGGATTGCCAGGAAGTGCAGGAAGAGAGGCAGAACTGGGCCTGGTGGGGAAATGGAAAGGGAGGATGTATTGGGGTGGCAGGGAACAGGCAATGCCCTGGGAAAAAATGGTGTCAGAACAGAAGTAATCCCTGTCTTGTTCCCATACCCAAGGGCCCAGCAATTGATGTTGGTCAGGAGTTGAGGTCTTCCCCAGCATCTCATCCAACCCGGCAGTGTTAAGTAATGTTAGGTCCATCAAAAACAAGACAGCTGTTATAGCTGATCTTTTGAAATGGCGAACCTGGCATGCATCACTGAGACCTGACTGGATGAAAATGCAGACCCAGTATTGGCTTATGCAGTTCCAGCTGGATTCTCAGTGATTCACTGCCCGACATTGGATTGTAGGGGTGGGGATGTAGCCATCTTTTTGAAGTTCAAGCTGGGCCTTGTGGATGTTCCAGTGGGGACAACCAGATCCTTTGAGTGTGTCATGGGTGAGGGTTTAGGCTATAGGATACTCCTCAGTTACTGTCCACCAGGTGATGGGAGTGTATTCCTGTAGGAGATTGTGGACTTTGTCATCCATATGGTGTTGGAGAATCCCAGATGGATAATTCTAGGGGACTTCAATGCCTGGGTCTATGACAAACTCTCACAGTTTGGTCAAAATCTGCTGCAGTTAATGATAATGCTGGGCCTTGCACAGGTAGTTACCTCCTCTACCCATATAGGAGGTCACTCATTGGATTTGCTGTTCCTCCTGGGGATGGAGATCACTGACTTGGGGGTGGAACCAGTCAGTTGGTCTGACCATCACACCATAGGGTTCAGTTTTGGGGCCCCCCAAAATGGACCTACCTCTTTGGAGATGGTCCGGTACCACCCTTTAAGGGGAGTTACCCCAGGTGGTTTATCAGCAATGCTGGACCTATCAGGATTGCTGGGTGAAAGCACAAGTCCAGGGGACCTTGTACTAGCCTACAACAAGGCAGTGGGAGAGGCCTTTGATCTGATTGCTCCTGTTCATGTTCAACCACTCACTCTTTGCCCAAGGTCCCCTTGATATGATGGGTCCTTGAAGGAGCTGAGGTAGGTTGATCAAAGGCTGGAGAGAGCATGGTGGAAGTCCGGCCTGGATGCTGACAGGCTTAGATTGATGGAACATTATAAGGGCTATCAATCAGAACTCACCTGTAAGAAGGCAGAGTTCCTGTCCAGGGAGATTTCTGCTGTGCAGAACCAACCAGCTCAACTTTTTTGAACTGTTGACAGATTGTGCAATCCAATCTGTCTCCAGTCTGGAACAGTTTTTTTTCACAAATTGAGCGTGATGAGCTAGTTCAGTATTTCACAGATAAGGTTGCTAGCATCAGGTCCAGAATCAGCCTGGCTCTCTCTATGAGGGGTGCAGAGGTCTATGAGAGGTGGTGAGCACCCGGTATGTCTGGACAGATTTCAGCCGATTGGAATTCATGGACATTGTGAAGGTTGTCTAGACTCTGCACCCAAACTGTTGTAGTTTGGATCCGAGCCCTACCCCCTTTTAGTGGGTTGTGTAGATATCATTTGCCCAATCCTAGCTGAAATTGTATGGAGATCCCTGGAGAGGGGAATCTTTCCAGACCCTCTAAAGGAGGCGGTCATTTGATCACTCCTTAAAAAACCTTCCTTGGATCCTGTCACTCCAGTTAACTACTGACCTGTCTCTAATCTGCCCTTTGTGGGGAAGGGTGTTGAGAAGGTGGTTGCGCTGCAACTGGACAATCACTTGGTAACTCACAGTGTCTATGAAGTTCTCCAGTCTGGTTTCAGGAAGAGGCATAGGATGGAGACTGCCCTTGTTCAGGTATTAAATGATCTCCTAATGTCCAGAGATCGAAAGGCTCATACCATCTTGGTCCTTCTCGATCTCTCAGTAGCTTTTGACACTGTGGACCATGAGGTTCTTTTGGAAACCCTGCAGTTCCTTTGTGGACTGTCAAGTACAGTCCTCGATTTGGTTTCGATCCTTCCTTGTAGGCAATTCCCAGAGGTCAGTCACAGGAATTTATTCTTCTGACACCCTCCCCCTGTTCTGCAGGGTGCTGCAGGGCTCCATGTTGTTTGCAGTGTATATGCTGCCATTGAGAGATATCATCAGGTGATACAGCTTGAGTTTTTGCTGCTAAGCAGATGATACTCAGCTGTATATGTCCTTTGTGCATGGACAGGTCGACGTGATCTCTGTGCTAAATAGCTGCCTCTCCGAGATCAAAGACTGGATGAGCTCGAGTTGGTTGAGACTAAATCTGGATAAAACTGAGGTGTTAGTTGTGGATCCGGGTCACCTGGGGGTGGATTTTGTAGCTGGGCACATGTTGGGCCTATGACTTGATTGTGTCTAGCTCATTACCTCAGATCATGTGTGTAACCTGGGTTTTATTTTTGATGATGGCTTGGCCCTGAAGTCTCAGGTGTCAACTGTGGTTAAATCCTCATTTTACCATCTGAGGAATATCACCTGGGTGAAATATCTGATTCCACCAGGTGAACTTTTAACATTGGTCCATGCCTTCATTACCACCCATCTTGACTACTGCAATGCCCTTTGCCTAGGGATGTCTGGGTTGAAATCCGCTGCTTGCAGTTAATGCACAATGCTGTGGCCAGGCTGTTGACTGGTACCTCTGGGACCAGTCACATTATGTCTGTGCTGTGTGAACTGCATTGGCTGCAAGTTCAGTGGAGGATCACCTATAAGGTAGGCTTGCTTATCTTTAAAGCCCTACATGAACAGGGAACAGGGGTAGTTGACCTGAAAGATCTCCTGACTCCCTACTCCCCCCAGTTGCCATCTTTGATCCACTGATGAGGGATTGCTAGAGATTCCCAGGATTCATCTTAAAACATCCGGAGCTCTTGCTTTTTTATTTGCAGTGCCAACCCTGTGAAATTCTCTGCCTCGTCAGTTAAGAGAATGCCTGACCATCAGCAGTTTTAAATCTATGCTGAAAACATATTCATTTTCTTTGGCCTTCCCTAATTAATTGATTTACTAACTGATTGATTTTAAATAATTTATTATATCATTTGTTTTATATTGTATTTTATATTATGTACAGTGCCTTGATTATGAAAGGTGCTATATAAAGTTTGCTTGCTTGATCCAAGCCTTAAAATGCTACAGAATATACAGTATTTCCCAACCGAAGTGTGACTATCTGCTTTTTTTTTATACTTTGAATTTCATTCAGCACTTACTGTACTACATTGTAGTCATCATTTACATAATTAAAATATATGTTTAATTATGGTTCTGTTGTCTGAGAGGTCTGAAAGTTGAATTATAGATGTCAAAAATAAATGTTGTTTTCCTAACTGTACACATTGTCTGAATGTATAAAAGAAGAGACAGATGGGCATAGGAGGGAAAGGAAGAACCGTCTGTCTGTCTATCCATCTATGTATCCAGTGTGGAATGAAAAAGTGAAGTAAGGGGACAGAAACGGGGTGGGGGTGGTACAGTGCACAGTGGGCAGTAACGGGAGGGTTTCTTTAGGTGATATATTTTTACATCCTCTCAGGCTTCGAGTATGTTGTTTTCCTAACTGTACACATTGTCTGAATGTATAAAAGGAGAGACAGATGGGCATAGGAGGGAAAAGAAAGAGCCATCTGTCTGTCTGTCTATCCATCAATGTATCTAGTATGGAATGAAAAAGCGAAGGGAGAAAGGGTGCCAGAGAGAGGGAGGGGTTGTGATGGGCCGAGAGAATCTGTTTTTTTTAATTAAGGAAAAAAATGCAGAGTCCTCATTTTGTGATCATTAAAGGACTGCAGGATCCGCACCCTAAAAAACTGTATAAATAATCCCAAGGCTGAACATATGCCAGCCATTACATTTTCTTGTACTGCCACCTTCTGTGCCATCATGGAGAGTTGCATATGTTTGCCATGAAGCTTTGCATTATTGGGGTATGTGCAATTGTGTTTTCTTTAAAATTTGGCTGTATGGCCAATATCCTCTGGGATAACACATACATCAGTGGCATTTGCTCTGGGGTTCTTTTGTAAACCTATATTGCTTACTATTCCTTCCATTGTAATGTACACCTCCATATATTTTCCTAATAATGTGTATGCCTTTCTTAGAACAGAAACTAAAACAAATCTTACTAGTTACAAATCATTGTGTTATTTCTCCATGCCTCCTTAACAATTCAATACAACTTCACTTACTTCATTATGCAGCCATGGTGGATCTGACCACATTTGTTTAAACTGTGTGTGCTCACAAAGAGAATGTTTTTTTCCTTAAATAAGTAATAACATGTTTTATGTTATAGAGATAAAAAACACAAAAGGCACACACCTTGAGCAAAACTCTATCAAACCTGCATATTTCAGTTTTCAAGTCTTCCTGTTTTTTTAGTTATAGTTGAGCAAAAAATACCTTAATTTTGGTGAATTTTGTGTTTTGTTTTGTTCTTTGTCGCTCTGTAACTTTTGCCCCTGTGCACCAACTGCCATGCAATTTTCAGAGCCAGAGATACTGGTACCATCTCTGTGTGTTCCAAATTTCAAGTAAATCATTTGAAAGGGGAAAAGTTAATAATCTGCAAAAAACTGGTGTTTAAAGCAGCAGTGCAACAAAAAATGATTTTCCAAAAAAGCTAGTTTCAGCTACAATTAAGAAAAATATTAGCATACTTGTCAAATGTACTTGTCTAGGTAGCACCTATGCTGTGCACCATGAAACTGTTTAATTTTGTGTGTCCCAACCCTTGCCAGGTCTACAATGTTATTTCTATGGAAAATGTGGTGGCCATCTTTTTTCTTGAGAAAAAATTAAATTAAAACATTTATAAAATACTCAAATTTTGGTGAAATTAGAACATTGTACCACCAAATGAAACTGGAAGATGCCTAGAATATTGTATAGTGAAAAAAGGTAGGGTCACATTTTTGTCCAATTTCATTGCACTGTTGCTTTAACCTTAAAGTGCTTACTCAACCCTAATATACAGGTGGTACTGGCCTGTATATATATATATATATATATATATATATATATATATATATATATGTATATATATATATACACACACACACACACACACATACACACACACATATATATACTGTATGTATAATTCCCATTTTTTTCCTGTATGTCTTTTTTTTTAGGTTTGCACTATGATGGCATTTTTGTATTGAATTATACCTCAAACATTTTCTGTCATTGTACATTTTGTCAGTGTGTTTCACATTGATTAATTGCTTCAATGCCTGTATTAGATAACATTTTTTGACTGATATTTTGTTAGAAGAGTAATTTATTTCTCTGTAAGCCAGGGACACAGTGGAGGGTTTAGAAGTGAATAGTTAAACAGGAAGGGACACAGGCATGTGGGGAGTGGTGCAATGCACTGGCTGTGGAGTGGCAGTCTTCCAGGAGATGTTCTGGAGGCTACGTTGCTTCCCATATTTGCAGACAATTCTCTGATCTGAGGAAGGATGTTGCCCATCTCCATGCTTACCTGGCGAGGATATGGGAAACCTCCTCCCCCACCCAGGGACAACCCAGGCCACCACCGCTACCTCAGAGGTTGTCAAGAAAGAGGAGCAGTTGGACCACAGTGGGCTCAGGGAGGGTAAGGGTGGTGGAAAAGAGGTGCATTCCTCCAGTTGTGCCTCTTCACAATTCATTCACCATTCTGGTGGAGTGTGGTTCCTTTGTGGAGACACCCACAGTGGAGACCAAGGAGGATGCTGGGAACCTCCACAAAGGAGAACCACAGGAGGGTGCCACAGGACCCCACAGAAGAAGGAAACAATTCCTGGTGGGGGACTCAATCATTAGTGGGTAAAACTGGAGAAAGGAAGGGAAAGGGAGTTAAGGTGCCTGCCTGGTGCCATGGCTTGGAGGGACAGGAAGTGAATCCTCAGAATCCTGGGAGCACCTGCACAGGTGAGATAGCTGGATGTCATTATCCACCAAGGTACAAATGATCAGGCTGGAAATGGGATGAGAACAGTGCAGCAAGAGTTTGTGGAGTTGGGAAGGGGCCTTAAACAAGTGGCACACACAGTTACTTTCTCAGAAGTGCTACCTGTCTATGGCATGGGTGTGGCTAATGTACTCTGCACCATGGGATTCAATGACTGGTTGAAAAACTGGTGTGGAGCTCAGGGATTTGGCTTCATTGGGGACTAGGGGTCCACCTGGAGGGATACAGGCCTATACTGGCATGATAGTCTGCTTCTGTCTGAGAGGGGAAACAGAATATGTGGTGATAGGTTTAAATGCTTTATTGGCAAGCATTTAAACTAGCCAAGGAGAAGGCACTGAAGAGAAGCAGGGAAATCCCAGCCCTCCCCAAAACAGGGTAGTTAGTGAAGTAGACACAAAGGTAGAGAAGTCAATGGGGGCAGGACAGGGGTAAATCCAGAAAAAGACAAAGGTAGTAAAAACAGGGATGGGACTAAAGGGGGTAAGGCATAAACAAATGGAGGGCAATGAGTGCCAATGCCCATAGTCTGGGTAACAAGCTTCCTGAACTAGTGGCCTTGATGAAAGAGGGATGCCTGGATATCGTGGTGGTCACAGAAACATGGAACACAGAGAACCATGACTGGGCTGTCAGCATACCAGAGTACACATTCTACAGGAGGGACAGGGAGGGTAAAAGAGGAGGAGGAGGAGTAGCTCTCTACATCAGGGAATGGATCAAAATAACAGAACTAAAGGGTAAACAGGAAGGGGGGAGGAGGCACTATGGGTCACCCTGGAGACAGGAAATTACACCACAATCTGCATTGAAGTTGTTTACAGACCCCCATCTCAGGGAGGCAATGGACAAGGAAATGATAGCAGGAATCCTTAGAATGTCAGAAAAAGGAGAGATATTGTTGATGGGGGACCTGAATATGCCAGATGTTAACTGGAGCACCTTTACTGCACCCACATCCAAGAGCACGGTCATTATCAATGCCCTACAGGGAAATGCCTCAGACAGCTAGTGTTAGAACCCACTCAGGAGGGAGCAGTCTTAGACCTGGTACTTTAAAATGTGGTGGAGAGAGGCTGTCACATTTAGAAGTGGGTAGCCATCTGGGAACAAGCAACCACCAAACAGTGTGGTTCACAATAAACACAGCTGTAGAGTCAAGCCATACAAAAGCAAGGGTGTTGGACTTTAGGAGGGCTGACTTTGGCAAAATGGGAGAGTGCCTCAGAAAAGCACTAGCAAACAGGCAAGAAGGATGGGTGGATGAACAATGGGGAAAAATCAAAACTGCCATCACAGAGGCAACAAGCCTTTGTGTAAAGCAAATCAACAAAACAAAATGAAGGAAAAAGCCACTATGGATCTCAAAAGAGGTGGCAGGGAAGGTTAAGGAGAAGAGGATAACATTCAAGAAATATAAGGAAACACAGAAGAAGCAGAACAGAGAACTATATCACCTAAAGTAGGAGGCAGGGAAGGCAGTCAGAATAGCAAAGGCCCAAACTGAGGAAAAGATAACCAACTCTGTTAAGAAGGGGATAAAACCTTTTATAGGTACATTAGGGAACAAAGAAAGATCAATGGACGGATACTGAGGCTTAATAAAGGGGAGGGAATGTGGGCGGAGGGTGACAGTGAAAAAGCAGGGATACTGAATGAATATTTCTGCTCAGTATTTACAATAGAGGAGGAGGGGAAGGTACCTACTCTAAACAATAGAAACACTCTGGATAGGGGGTTCAATACCAGTCCATTCACAGAAGAAAGGGTTCTGAAAGAACTCTTAAACCTTAAGGTGGACAAAGCAATAGGGCCTTACTGGATTCACCAAAGAATTCTAAAAGAACTAAGGATAGAAGTAGTGACACTGCTGACTACCATCTTTAACAACTTATGGGAGGATGGTGTGGTACCTGTGGACTGGAGGAGGGCAGATGTGATTCTACTTCACCAAAGTGGGAACAAAGGCAGAGGCATAAAACTACAGACCTGCTAGTTTGACCTCAGTGGTAGGGAAAATGATGGAATCACTTCTGAAGAAAAGAACTGCTGAGTACCTAGAGACCAGTGGGGCACAGGACCCAAGGCTGCATGGATTCACAGCAGGAAGGTCATGTTATATGAATCTAATAGATTTCTTTGACTGCATGACCAAAGTAGTAGACTAGGGAGGGGCTGTGGACATGGCCTACCTAGACTTTAGCAAGGCATTTGACACAGTCCCACACAAAAGATTAATATACATATTATCCAGCCTTGGAGTGGGTCCCAAGGTGGTAGCCTGGGTAAACAATTGGCAGAACAACAGAATGCAGAGGGTAATAGTAAACGGAGTCCACTCTGAAGAAAGGGGGTTACTAGTGGAGTACCACAGGGTTCAGTACTGGGACTTCTCCTCTTTAATGTCTTTATAAGTGACATTGTGGAGGGACTGGAAAAAAAAGTATGTCTCTTTGCAGATGACACAAAGATTTGCAACAAGGTTGATACAGACGGTGGGGTGGAAAAGATGAGAAGGGACCTATCAAGGTTGGAGGAATGGTCAAATGTATGGCAATTTAGATTCAATGCAAAGAAGTGCAATGTAATGCACCATGGAAACAAAAACCCAAGGGAAGAGTACATAATGAGGGATGAGATGCTAACAACAACAAAAATGGAAAGGGACCTGGGGTTAGTTTAATCAGATGACCTAAAGGTAGGTAAGCAATGTGAGAAGGCATTAAGGAGGGGTGGCAGGATACTGGGATGCATAGGAAGGGCATCGCCAGTAGAAAACAGGAAGTTGTTATCCCTCTATAGAGATAGTTGGTGAGACCCCATCTGGAGCACTGCATGCAGTTCTGGAGACCCCATCTTGGCAAGGGGATAGACAGGATGGAGGCTGTTCAGAGGAGGGCAGCTAAAATGGTGCAGGGTCTGCACCAGAAGATGTATGAAGAGAGATTAAAAGAGCTTAATATGTATATCCTTGAGGAAAGGAGGGAGAGGGGGGGACATGATAGAAACTTTCAAGTACCTCAAGGGAATCAACAAAGTCTAAGAGGGCAGCATCTTTCAGATAAAGAGATGTGCAAGAACAAGAGGGCACAATTTGAAGATAATGGGGGGACGGCTCTGAGATAATGTGATGAAGTATTTTTTCATGGAGAGGGTTGTGGATACATGAAATGGCCTTCCTAATGAGGTAGTGGAGTCAAAAACAGTGGGGGGATTCAAGAATACATGGGACAGACATAAGGCAATTCAAGTGGGGGTAGGAAGAAGTAGGCTGTTGGTTAACTAGGATCTGCAGCTTATCCATTAGGTAGGGAAATGGGCAGACTAGGTGGGCCAAGTGGTCCTAATCTGCCATCAAATTCTAAGTTTCTATGTCTTTGAAATTATATTTATTATGTAAAGTCGGGGATAGGTATAATCATTCTTGATGGGCATTTAACTGGAATATTTGCAATGTATATACTTGATGCATACTGTGGATGTATTTCAATGGGGCTGCTACTTATTTCTGACAATAAACAGCAGAAAATCACAACAAGATATTTAATTTTATTTTTTTCATGGTGGGATTGCCAAGAGACTGGTAACTTTTAAACATGTCCATATCCTGTACCTCTGTTCAGAAATGAATGAAAATGAAAAGAAAATTGAAGACATTGATGTTACCATGGAAACATTATTATTGAAAAAAAATTGTGATTAGCAAATACTGATGCTTTAATTTGTAGTTTATGGAATAAAATAAGTTGGCTCATTTAATGCAACAGGATATAAGGATACAATCATAGAGCCAGCCACAACTCATATGGAAGTTATTTCTCTAAGGCAAAATTTATCAAATTTTGATCTTGACAAAAACTGTTCCCACTGCTGTCCAATTTTAGACAGGATGGGGGTTGAGATAGAATGTGTTAATTCATTTTTTTAATTTGGGTTTTACTTTAGATCAATATCTGATGTTTGTCACATTAGTTCCCTAATCAAATCCATTCACATGCATTTGGGGTAATTATATGGTTTAAAAGATTTTTAATATTTCAATCAGCTAACATTTTAGTTCAGTCATTGTTATTGTCTTTGGTAAACTATGGATTTCCTGTTTTTTGTACAGCCTCTGAATCACTCATTTCTAAACTGCCAGTGCTATGTGCTCTTTTGCACTTCAAAGTCATCGCAGTACTCATTCCTGTGAACTTGTTAGTTCGTTATACTGGTTCACATCTGATATGAGATCTTTTTGTTATACAGTACTGAATTTTCTCAAATTTCTCAAAATCAGAGATCAGTTATCATATATAAGTTCTGTGAAAGTCAATACCTCTGCAAATTTTGCCAAATGTTAACATGGATCTAAAATTAGACCATTGCAATTTAAGTAATCTCTTGAGCAAGGATCCTATTTCATGCAATAAAGTATTGGAATTCCTTGACAGATTCTGCTTAACAAATTCAATCTGATATGACTTTTAGAACTGCTCAAAAAAGTTACCTTATAAACTCAAATTGTAAATCTTTTGTTTGAATGAATATCATACTGGACATTGTATATATATATATATATATATATATATATATTTACATGTCAGAATCTGTTATGTGTACATGTAAGGGAAGGGAAGGGAAGGGAAAATTGTTTAACCAGGAAAGACACACTAAGCCGTATCTTGTTTCCAGGTGTGACCTGGGAGCACAAGGAAATTAAATGACTTTTTCAGATCACACAGTATGCAAGTAGGGACTGAAGGAATTCAAACCCAGATATCCAGGTTTACAGCTCAGTGTCCTTAACAACTATGCTATGCTGCCTCCTAGAATAAAAATGTGTAGAGTATTGTAGAACAAAAATATTTTTGTAGAATAAATTATAGGTAAAGGGTGTTTACATATTGAATAAATGGGTAAGGGTGGTACACAAGGGTGTATACCCATCGAGGGGGCTAATTATGGCTATAAGATCACAAGCCCATACCCAAGATGGGTATACTTCTGAGTGCTTCACTCTCAACCATTGTTTGTTGATTAAAATATGTTAAGATGGTTAATGTTATGGAGATCACATTTGTGGCCATGTTATGGTACATGAAAGTCTCTTGCAGCAAGGAGAGAATGGTGTGTAGTGAATGCAAGAAGAAGTTTGGAGGATTTCTAGGTTTGGGAGGGTTTTGTGTGTCTTTTTTTCAGGTTCTTGTACAGCTTTTTAATTGGTTTGGCTAGCATTCTAATGATGTGGTTAAGAAGGGGGATAAAACATTTTATAGGTACATTAGGGAGCAAAGAAAGATGAAGGCAGGGATACTGAGGCTGAATAAAGAGGAAGGTGATTGGGCAGAGAGTGACAGTGAAAAAGCAGGGATACTGAACAAATATTTCTGCTCAGTAGTCACAATGGAAAAGTAGGGGGAGAGACCTAATCCAGTCACTAGAAGCACACTGGATAAGGGGGTTGATAATTAGTCCTTTCACAGAAGAAAGGGTTCTGAAAGAACTCTTACAACTGAAGGTGGATAAAGCAATGGGGCCTGATGGGATTCACCCCAGAATTCTAAAAGAACTAAGGGAAGAACTAGTAACACCACTGACTACCCTTTTTAATAAATCATGGGAGGATGGAGTGGTACATGAGGACTGAAGAAGGGCAGATGTGATTCCCCTTCACAAAAGTGAGAGCAAGACAGAGGCAGGAAACTACAGACCTGTCAGTTTGACCTCAGTGGTAGGGAAAATGATGGAATCACTTCTGAAGGAAAGAATTGTTGAGTAACTAGAGGCCAGTGGGGCACAGGACCCAAGGCAGCATGGATTCACAGCAGGAAGGTCATGTCAAACAAATCTAATTGATTTCTTTGACTGGTAGACCAAAGTAGTAAACCAGGGAGGGGCTGTGGACATGGCCTACCTAGACTTTAGCAAGGCACTTGACACAGTCCTACACAAAGGATTAATGAACAAATTAGCCAAACTGGGAGTGGGTCCCAGGGTGGTAGCCTGGGTAAAACATTGGCTGGACAACAGGACACAGTGGGTAATAGTAAATGGAGTCCACAGTGAAGAAAGGAGGGTTACTAGTGGGGTACCCCAGGGTTCAGTACTGGGGCCGGTCCTTTTTAATGTATTTATAAGTGACATTGCATTGTGACTGGAGGGGAAGGTATGTCTCTTTGCAGATGGCACAAATATCTGCAACAGGATTGATACGCAAGGTGGGGTGGAAAGGATGAAACGAGACTTGGCAAGGTTGGAAGAATGGTCAAATGTATGGCAGCTTAGAGTCAATGCGAACAAGTGCAAAGTAATGCACCTGGGAAACAAAAACCCAGGGCAAGAGTACACAATGGGGGGTGAGATACTGACAATAACAAAAATGGAAAGGGACCTGGGGGTAGTCATATCAGAGGACCTAATGGTGGGCCAGCAATGTGAGAAAGCAGTAAGGAGGGCTGAGGGGATACTGGGATGTGCAGGGAGAGGCATCACCATTAGAAAACAAAAAGTTGTTGTCCCTCTGCACAAACAGTTGGTAAGACCACATCTGGAGTACTGTGTACAGTTCTGGAGACCCATCTCTGCAAAGACATATACTGGGTGGAGGCTGTTCAGAGGAGGGCAACCAAAATGGTGCAGGGTCTGCACCAGAAGACATATGAAGAAAGACTAAAGGAGCTTAAGATCTATAGCCTTGAGGAAAGGAGGGGGGGACATGACAGAAACTTTCAAATACCTTAAGGAATCAACAAAGTCAAGAGGGTGGCATCTTTCAAACAAAGAGATGTGCAAAGAACAAGGGGGCATAATTTGAAGATAGAGGGGGAACAGCTTAGAGGTAATGTGAGGAAGTATTTCTTCACAGAGAGGGTTGTAGATGCATGGAACAGCCTTCCTGAGGAGGTCATAGAGTCAAAAACAGTGGTGGAATTCAAGAATGCATGGGACAGACATAAGGAAATTCTAGTGGGGGGTAGGAGGAAGTAGACTGTTGGTTAACTAGGATCTGCAGCTTATCCATTAGGTAGGGAAATTGGCAGACTAGGTGGGGCAAGTAGTCCTAATCTGCTGTCAAATTCTATGTTTTGTATGTTTCTATGTGTTAACTGTGTTATCAGTATTGTCTCATTAATTGTTTGACTAGTGTAGGTATACAGCTTCAATTAGTGTAGGTATATAGCTATAATTGTTTGATTAGTGCAAGTATATACTTTTAGATACATCAGTCACAGTCATACAGTGAAATAAATGATGCCTTTTTCTATGGGAAAAGTTCCCATCCATGTATTATAAGGATGTATACACTTTGAGGGGCTAATTAGAGCTGTAAGTCCATAAGCCAGAAGGATGAGTGGCTTTATAGCCTTAACAAGCCCCTGAGATGAATATACGTCACAGTGAGCCATCCTTACCCATTGTTTGTGGAATACAATACATTAGAGTGGTTATTTTTATGGAGATCACATTTGCAGTTGTGCTATAGCACCTGAAGGCCTCTTGCAGCAAGAAGTGAATGGTGGGTTGTGAGTGCACGTTGGAGTTTGGGTGATTTCTGGTTTATGGATGATTTTGTGTGTGTTTTTTCCTGTTTTTTTTTTTTTTGCAGCTTGTTAATTGATTTGGCCAGCTTCCAAATGATGTGCTAATTGTGTTATTGGTATGGTCCTATAGGGTTTAATGTAGTGTAAGTATATAGATGTAATTGTTGGATTAGTGTAGGTATATATATTTAATTAGTGTAGTCTACACATTTAATTGTTTGATTGGTGTAGGTATATAGTTTCAACTGATAATTTAGTTGCAGACATACAGGAAAATAAAGAATGACCTTTCATATGGGGAAGATTCTCCGTTCATGTATTACATGCTGGTCGATTTCCATCTTGCTGTAGTTATACACACTTAGACTGCTTTGTAGTAGTTATAGTGTATGATTATAATTTTAAATGTACTGTTTGTCATTTGTGTCCAGGTCTCCCTTGAAAATGGACATTTTCACCCTTGGGTTCTTACCCAGTTAATCACTTTTAAATAAAAATAAAATAAAAAGTGTTTCTATGAAGGAAAATGTTGGGGATCCTGGTCTAGTTTGCCTATGCATGGCTGGGTGGTCATGAGTCATATGTTTTTTTGTTTCACTTTTTATTTATTCTATAGATAAGTGCTGTAAACTTTATTCACTCTAGTTGCTTTGTGTGTACCCATGTTTTCTTTGTTATTGTGCTATTAGACAGGTACAAGACATGTTTTCAGTGACTACACTGCAGATCTGAATGTGCACATTTTCCTTACATTTGACATTTAAACCATTACTTGTAAGGCCCTGATGATAAGCATGTGCTGCCTTCAGAATGAAACTCAATTTAAAAAGACAGTTTGGTTGACTTAAGTTAAAACTGCATGATGCAAAATAAATCTTTGGAGCCAGCATGAACTGCAGTTTGTATTATATCTTGAATGACACTCCATAATTAAGGGGTTAGATTTTTAATATTGTCAGACCTCTGTTACTCCCTTCCTAGGGGCACAGTAATTTATATGATGAAGTGCATAGAAATTGCTTTGTGTTGATGTTGTGGAGTAGTTCATGTACACTATAGAAACTTGATATATATATGAACCATGTATGTACAGTATTTAATTGAGATGATATCAATAAAATGTACTAGCATTTACAGTAATTACAGATAGATCATATTTCTAAATATATAACATGGTTGTTACAAAGATCTGGATAGTTTTATATGTATTAAAATAATGAGTTCACTAAGGTCATTGCAGGCAGTTTAGGTATGTTTTGGTGTGCAATAATAACAGTATGGTTGCATCTTAAATTTGAGATCCAGGACTAACAAACTGAGGTCAGATTAAATTGTAGGCAGCTATGCTGTAACCTTTTCACAATAAGCTGTGACTACTTTATAAACCTGTTTTCAAGTTCTGCGAAATACCTACTAAATGGGTATGACATCAGATGCAGTTATGGCATTTGTTCAGATGCGTTTTGCTGCTCTGTTTTTATTAAGCTTATGGGAAACTTGAAAGTTTGTATTCTTTAAGCTATTTGTTCTATAGTCGTACCCATTTTTAATCATTTTTACCTATGACACTGCCAATCAGTCTGGGACTGCAATCTGAGTGGTGCATTCACTTCCAGGGCAAATAGGTACTCTCTGCACCAGTTACTGTAACAAAAAAAAAAAAAGAAGAAAATAAGCAGGTATGCGTTATGAGGTTATATTTACACACCCATGAAGGTGGCTATTTTTACACACCTCTCAGAGTTCATGGGACAACATACCAGTAGTTATATTAAATAAGACATGGGCAACAGTTAAAACTTACTATTTTTTATTCACCTTCAGTGTGTGTGATACCTGAATAAACCACTCAGTCTTCAATCTTGTGGTTTATGTGGTATTGGGTTATTATGTGGTACCTTGGATTTGTAAAAAAAACACACTCATTACGCACAGTAGCCTATATATTCTCCTCTATATTAATTTATGCCCAATAATTCTGGTGTAAATTTGTAATCAATCACTTTTTAATATCCACCACTAAACTGGCTTGATGAGGTTGTCACCATACTAGCATGATTTAACTATTTTGACAGACTTTTGTGCAATATATAAATTAGTCTCCTCCCTTCCAAATGAACACTTGATTCCAATAATCTAGAACTGTCTCCATTTCCTCCCGTTTGCTAACAGGTGATACTATTCTGGATGATCAACCACTTCCTCCTGCTACAGTATGCTCTCAAAAAGTACCGATGAAAGAGAAAATCAGTTTCATGCAAAGGAGCTGATTTATAATGGGGAGACACAGAGATAAAATAAATGAAAAGAAGGCACAATCAGATATTCATAGAACAACAGAGAAAAGGAGATAATGGAATATAAAATATTTTTTGCCAATAAAGACAGAAGACGGGGATGGTGAGAGATTGGGTGGAAGGCAGATATGTACAGCAAAATAGAGAACATTTGTAATGTGGATACACAGAGGATAAACCAATCAATAGTATTTAAAGAAACATAAACCTTGGTTTTTTACATTTGTTTAATATGTTGGGAAATCTGGACATATGTTAAATCTACAAATAACCCCAGTGTATTGTTTTGTGTGTTTGTGAAATACAGTTCTATTTGTTCCTTATTTCAGGTTCCTTGTTAATGCTGCCTTTTCACTGCTAAATCTTAATTATTTATTGTTTAATTATCAGTTTCAGAGTCCAGTGACATCAGTTGAGCAGAAGGCCTACATGGACAGCTTACTCTAGGCTTCTTCTTAGCTGTTGTTATTCTGTTCCAGTACTAATAAATAATTTATAAAATGTATACTGGGTGTGAAACAGGCAGCATTAGCACTGGACCCTAAATAAGGAAACATTAAGACTGCTTCAAAACAAAAACACAAAACAATGAACCAGAGGAATTAAACACACTTCACACATGCTCACATTTCTTTTATTATATAATATATTTTAAAAAAAAAAAACATGGTTGATGTTCCCTTTAAGACAGAGAAGGGTGGATTCACAGAGAAAGTAGAATGCACATTTTGTACAATAATTACGGAAGACAGGGATAGCTGGACTTGCAGTGGGCAACAAGGTATATTGTTACAGATGAAAAATGGGAGACATAGAAATGAAAACAAATTGAAAGGTACATAATGCAATGTCAGACATTGAGGGAGGCATAGATGCTCTGTGATAATGTTAACCATGATAGATCGGACTGGGTATATGAAATGAGAACTAGAGGGACTTTTTTGATTTCTGTTACCACGGTGTATTGTGTACTGCAGTTAACTGTAGCACATGTGCACAACATTGTGTGCCTTTACTGTGCAGTGTTTTATAAATAACTAGAGCTTGATTTTTAATGTGTTTGGCATGACCTTGGGACTGAATTATTGTACGCAACTTGCCACTGTGGTAAAAAATCCTTGCACTGGGGAAAATGTCAATTTCAGCCTTTGCTGCACATGGGCAGCATTTTCTGTTTTGCTATTTTTGTGCAAATGAAACACCTGGTAATACAGGCACAGTATTTCTGCCAAAAAAATTGTTTAAGCTGCTCTGAATTGATAAACAGATCACAGAAAGGCACATGTAGCAGAAATTACAGTTACTAAAGGAATTAATTGTCACATAATATTCTCTGCTGCACATTCACAATTTCTTCAGTTTCGAAAGTCTGGACCTTGTTGTTTAGAGCACTTGCAAATGACTGCTGCTTGCCAGCAGCTGTATCACTTGATATCCCCTCTGGTTTTTGTTATTGAGTCTCTGTGCAAACCTGTAACATTTTCAATACTTGACAGACACAGATAAGGATAAACTCTATCAAGGCATTGTGCATAAGGCAAATAAATGCACAGATCAGTGTAGAGTATTAAAAAACAACTAAACTTTCTCAGAAGTGACTCATGCACAATCATTTCAAACAGCTTAAAAACAAGGCACACAACATCTGGACGAAAATGTTCCTATCTCACTGTTCTATTATGAACCCCTCAATTTACAAAAAAAAATGACAGTATTTCTCCAGGTTTCTAACCTTTCATGGAATAATTCCCCCCCCCACACACACACACACATACGAGCACAAAATCTTTTATCGATCGGCTAAAAGCCATTACAATATACTACAAAGATACAAAGAGAAAATAAAAGCAAACAATTATATTAAAATGCACACAGTCATATGTGAGCACATTTGATTTTGATTATAACATAACATATAACATAACATACTAAAAGCCAGCAGAGCAGGCATAACGGTCTGTCGTGTCTGCTCATTTACTGTAGTCAGCACCCAACCTTGGAGCTGACCCTGCAGCACCTCCCACCCCCTTGGATTCTCCATTTCCAGCCCAGGATGTTCCCCTTGTATTGGGCTCTGCCAGTACAACCCTTCCCCTATACCGGCCCCAACCCCTCTTGAACCCCTCCACAGTCCCCACCTCCACTACTCCTCTGGGCAGTGCATTCCATGGTTCCACCGCCCTCTGAGTGAAGTAGCACAGCCTTCTTTCCCTCCTGAACCTCCCCCCTCCATCTTCCACCCATGCCTTCTAGTTGCCCCATCCTCCTTCTTCTTTTTGAACACCTGGACTGAGCCTCCCCTCTTTATCCCCTTCATGTACAGTACTTGAAGACTGTTATTTCCCCCATCTCTTCTCTCCTCCAATGTATACATATTGAGTTCCTCGAGTCTCTCTGCATAGGTCCTTTCCCGTAGTCATGAGATCATTTTGGTTGCCCTCCTCTGGACCCTTTCCAGGAGTTCAATGTTCCTTTTTAGGTGTGGCCTCCAAAACTTCACACAATACTCAAGGTGTGGCCTGACCAAGCAGGTATACAGAGGGTGTATCACTTTCCTCCTTCTGGAGGTAATACCCCTAGCGATGCAACCCAGCATCCTTTTGGCTCTGGCCGCTGCTCTTCTACAAGTCTCAGAGTTGTTCGTCATGACATCCACCACCACCCCCAGGTCCCTCTCAGCCATCGAGACTTGAAGCATTCTCCCCCCTGGGTATATGCCTGGCCAGGGTTTCTGCACCCAGGTGCAGGACCCTGCATTTTCCTGCATTGAATCTCAGTCCCCACTTCCTTGACCACTTCTCTAGAGCATCTAGGTCCCCCTGCAGGGCCACCCTCCCCTCCTTCCCATCCACCGTCACTCCCAGCTTGGAGTCATCCACAAAGAGACTAATATTACTCCTGATGCCCTCCCTTATGTCCAAGACATTGGCGTTGAACAGGAGGGGTCCTAGGACTGATCCCTGAGGGACACCACTAATGACTCTCCTTGGGGATGAGACTAACTCCCCAACCACTACCCTCTGGATACGTTCTGAGATCCAGTTTCCTAGCCATGTGATCATTTCCCCATATCCCCTAGCTTATCCAGCAGGCCCCTGTGGGGAACCGAGTCAAACACCTTGCTGAAGTCAAGAAAGAGGATGTCCACTGGCTTACCCTGGTCCAGGGCACTTGTCACCCAATTGTAGAATGCCACAAAATTTATCTGACATGATTTCCCCAGGACACAGTCATGCTGTCTATTGTCGGGGTACCTCGACTTCTCCAGTAACGCCCCTAGTCTTTCCTTGATAATACCCTCCATCACCTTGCCCACCACCAATGTCAGGCTGACGGGCCTGTAGTTTCCTGCCTCCTCCCTTGATCCTCCCTTGTGGACAGGCACAATGTGTGCCATCCTCCAATCCTGGGGGACCTACCCTGTCCTCAGTGAGATGTTGAAAAGCTCCACTAGGGGTTTTGGGAGTACATCTGCCAGCTCCCTCAGCACCCTGGGATGCAATTCATCCGGCCCTGGCACTTTCTCCATCCTAAGGGTCCTGAGGGCTTCCTTCACTCTCTCTACCATGAATTCCTCCTCCACTACCTCCCCCTCCTTGCCCCCTGTTCTGCCTTCCTCCCATCTGTGATGTCCCCTCCCAGGCCCGCTCTGGCCCCGATCATTAATGGTCCCTCCTCCTCCATTACACAGTCTCCACTCCTGCATGATGTGGTCCCCATTCTCCCTCACAAAGACTGATGCAAAGTACTCATTTAATATCTCGGTCTGCTCCCCCGGGTCCTGTGCCCATCCCTCCCCTGTTCTAATCCTGCTGATCTGCCCCTTCACCCTACTTTTTTTCCAAGTGTATCTAAAGAACCCCCCCCCCCGATTCCCTTGGCCAGGTTTTGTTCCTTCCTTATCTTATCCGACCTCACCACCCTATTGACCCATCTTGCCGTTAGCCCATACTCCTCTCGATCCCTTTCGCTCCTTGAGTGTTTGAAGTTCCTATAGGCTGCCTTCTTTTCTCTGACCGCTTCTTGAACCTCCAGGGTCCTCCAACAAGGTCTTTGGGCCTTACCACACTTGTGTCTTAGTCTTGCACAGGTCTTGATAGCCTGCTGTACCCCCTTCTTAATGATTTCCCACTGACTGTTGGCGTCCATGTCTGGCCTTATCCCATCTAAATGTTCCTTGAGGATCTCTCCCATCCCCTTGAAGTCTGCCTTATTGAAGTTGATTACTGCTGTTAATGTGCGTCCTTCCTCCCCCCCAGTTCTAGGCAGAACCAGACTATGGCATGATCACTCCCTGCCAATGGGTCCCTCATCACCAGACCCCTTATCTGGTCCCTGTCCACCCGGACTCCTTTCAGTACCTGGTCCTCCCTAGTCGGCTACCCCACCTGCTGGGTTAGGAACGCATCCTGGAAGACATCCAGCAACCTCTCCTCCCTGGCCACTGAGGACATCATAGTCCCCCAGTATGTCCCTGGTATGTTTAGATCACCCAGCACCACCACCATTCCTTTGCCCAAGCTACAGTGTCTCATAACATTTGCCACCTGTCTCTCTTCCTGTTCCTCCACCAGCACAGGGGGTCTGTACACCAATCCTATTTTCGCTCTCTTTGCCCCCTTCATTATCAGGGTGACCCAGATTGCCTCCACTGTCCCCTCCACCTCCTCCACCTCTTCTATACCAATGCCATCTCTATCAGTGCTACCCCCCCCTCCACTTCCCTCATCCCTGTCCTTCCTGAACACAGTGTAGCCCTCCAGGTTCAGGTCCCAGTCATGTCCTGGGGTGGCCCAGGTCTCAGTGAGAGCTGCCACATCCCCTGCCCTCTCAGCTAGCATTGCCAGGAGCTTGGGCATCTTATTCTCCAAGCTCCTGGCATTTAGCAGGACCACCCTTCACTCCTTGCCTACCCTCCCATTAACCCACCTGTGTTACTGCAGTCTCTCGCCCCCCTTGCACCTTACCTGTTGACCTTTTCCCATATTCCTCCAACTCCCTAGGGGTGTGTAGACTGAGTCCTTCTTTTATTGGACCCCTTGCAACAGCTCCTTCCCCTAGCCCTCCCCTTCACAAGTTTATACCCCACCTTTCACTGAGGAATCCCTCTATTTTCAGCTTAAGGATTTTCTTCCAATGCAAATTAAGATGCAGCCTATCCCTAGCATACAGCCCTTTATCTTCCCAGGTTGCCTCCCCAATCCCCCATTAACCCATACCCCCTGGCCTTATACCGCTCCCTGAGCCACTGATTTACCACCTTAATTTTCTGCTTGTTCTCCCCACTAGCCCTCGGCACTGGCAGGATTATCAAGAAGGAAATCGAGCATCCTATGGAATGGCAAACCCTGGCTAGCTCCTGAAACCATGCCTGTATCTCTAGTTCACTATTTCCCTCTATGTCATTCATACCCAAGTGCACCAGTATGTCTGGGGAACCCCCATATTCCCTTGCCAGTGAATATACCTCATGCTTGACCTTGTGCACCATCAGGCCAGGGAAGCATTTGGTTTTAACTGGGCAGGCTCCACCTTCCCTATTCCATTTGATACCCCTGATCATTGAGTCCCCCCAATGGAAGTACTCTAACTACCGCCTTGCCTCCACTCTCACCACCTAGGTTTCCCCTCTTTCCAAACCCCTCCTTATCCTTCCTTCTGGCCCCTACTTCAGTTGGCTCCTCACTCCTCCCACATTCTGGGTGTCATATGCTGCCCTCTCCCTATTTACTGTGCTCTCCGATCCCTGCCCCCCTGGGTATCATTTTTTGACTCACTACCCCCCATCCCTGCTCATGTCTGATCCTATTACCCCTTCTGTTAGTCTAGCCTGGCTCAAACCCCCTTCTGGCCTGTCTGCATTCAACACCTCCTTGTCTGTCTTACCCCTCTGATGCCCATTCGCTGCTGCCTCAACCTTGTATGCCAGGTTATTCTTCCTCCCCTTTCCCCTACTTTCCTCTCTTCCCTCACCTGCTGCAATCCCTCCTGCCCGTTTTCCTGCACTCCATCATGCTCTCATCTGTTTTTCATGATTTCTGGGCCACCTCTGTTGTCCCCACCAACTTCATTCTCCTCCATAACTGCCCCGGTTGTAGCTGCATCACCCTCCAATGCTTTCTTCTTCACCTAGCAGGAATAGAGGGTTAAAACTGCTGCTGGGCCTAATGCCCACCCCACATATCCCCAACCCACCCCCCTGCTCTGGTTCCCCCTGGCCAGACCCAGATGCCTGCCTGCTAGTTCGGGAGTGCCCTCCTTTTGGCTCCCCTCTGTCTGGTTCCCCATGTGTCCCCTGGGTACTCCCCTGCACTCCTCTTCCCATGCCCCTGTCCTTAGTACTTGATGCAGCCATATGGCTGAGCCCATGCCCTTTTCCTTCACCCCATCCATACCTCCCCCGCAGATTCCCTAACTGCTCCCTGATTTCCTCAACCTCCTTCCTGAGCTGTGCCAGCTGGTAACATACTGGGCAACCACCGAACTTCCATACGCAGTCAAGTACTAAGGTCACCCCACACCCTATGCACCCCACCACCCTCCCAAAGATGCCAGCTCTAGCAACATGTGGTCCCATCCCCCTCCTAGTAGCTTTCTCTTGGTGAAGCTCCAGGTTCCACAATGATCAGTACTATGGCACCTGCACAGTTCAGGGTTGCTATAGCACCTGCACAATACAGATTTGCTACAGCACCTACACAATACATAGTTACTACAGCACCTAGACAGCTGCCTACACAGTACAGGGTTGCTACAGCACCTACACAATACAGATTTGCTAAAACACCTACACAGTACAAGGTACCCAGCCAAGTGAGTTCCTGCTAGTCAGGCCACTCCAATCTCTTGACTCCACCCCCTCTGGTTATTTAATAGTGGTTGGGGCCAGGGTAGATGGGAGGGAAACAATTACAGCTCTTTCAGTGCTAAAGTCCCTTGAGTGTAGCTGGGCCTGTCCTTTATAGCCCAGCTGCGAGTTTGAAAAAGGCACCCTGGCCTCTGATTGGTCCATAGTCCTCCAGGCTAACAGCAGCCCTGCTCTCTTAAGCCCAGGCTCACTGCTGACTACAGCCACCAGGTGCGCCTTGGTTCTCTCCCACTGCAGTTTCTCCTGCCTCTTCTGCAGTCCTTGGTGCTCCTTCCCGCCACCGATGTGGCCAGCAAGCACACCTGCTTCATCAGTGCTTCAGTCCTCTCTCTCTCTCTCTCTCTCTCTCTCTCTCTCTCCTGGAAGCTGATGCAGCTCCAGCTCCTCCTGCCAATGAAAGCAGCCCCTGGATCACTAGTCCCTACCACTGATGTGGCCCCCGGTGCTCCTTCCAACCGCTGATGCAGGCAGCAAGTGTCCCTGCTCCATCAGCACAATTACATCTCCTTCAGTGCTAAAGTGCTATTATACATTTAAAATTCAAAATTCTATGGCAATAACAATAATTATCCCATAAATCTTAAATTACTTTTTGAAACAAGAACAAGGGTTATATGAGACAAAGATAACCCATGTGCAATTATCCAAATTCTTAGGAGTGAACTCATTCCACCTTTATCCTATAAGAATGTAGTTAACAGAAATGTTGCTACATTTTCTAATATATATTTCTCTTGACAAGTGAAGAGGTACTCTATTATCATTTCAGGAGGAAGACTGAGGCCACCTAGCAATCCACTCAACCATTTTCTTCTATTATTCTCAAATAGAGGACACAATAATATAACATGCTTTAAATCATCTGCAAGATTTTTCCCACATTTGCAGTGGGGAGAGAACATTGTTTTATTTTTGCCTAAATTGTATATATTGTGCATTACATATTTCTGTTCTGCATCTAGTGTAGATTCTTCTCAATTTTGGGCAAGTCATGTGTGTAAGGTAAGGTTCAAGCTCCCAAATAACTTTAAAATGTTTATAATTGTCATGTAGTTTTAGTAAAGATAGCCAAGTAAATAACTGATTGATGTCCAGATCCCTGAGCCTCATTTTAACAGCATGGGTAATTTCATTCCAAGATCTGATATAGATAGTGTACAAAAGGTGTCCCAAGCCAGATGGCATCAAAGTGTTCTTAATTAATTGAATGAATTGGTGTGCATATCTCATAGTTGCTAACCTAATCCCTTCCTCCAAGCATATTCTAGGATATCGCTGTTCTGGAAGTAAAAAGGTGTTTAATAAACACATACTTTGTCTTTCTTTTATTAATGAGGACAATGATTGTTGTACCAATTCTAAGTTGAGAATGCAATTAAGTGTCCCCTGAGGCAACATCAGAATGGATCTGTATAATTTGTTAAGTATAATTTCAGGGGGATTAATATTGGTAGAGCCCTACACTTCAGTTGCATAAATTATGATTGCTCTAATTTTAACATTAATAACTCTCAGGATCCCCCTAATTGAAGACTTACCCATTTTAGCATGGAATATTTTAAGTGCTTTGGCTGCTGAAAACATTTTATTCTGTATAAATTCCAAGTGTTTTTTCAAGTTAAGTTGTATGTAAATCTTACCCCCAGGTAGTCATAACTGTTTGCTACCTCAATCATGTTTCCATCTATCGTGAACCTTGATCTATGTCTGGTTTTATTTCCAAAAATCACTATATTCATTTTACTTTGCTTGATCTTCAATTTCCTTTGTCTGCATAGTGGTTCAAAAAGTTCTAATTTCCTCTTATGTCCCAATGCTGAGGTAGATAAAAGGATCAGATCATCTGTGTAAGCCAGACTATCAATTCTGTGCTCATTCACTTTTGGTGCATGAAAATCAGGATCTGTAATTTGTTGTAAAATGATATTAATGTAAATATTAAAGAGAGTGGGGGCCCGAATGCATCCCTGTCTGACCCCTAGATTTGTTTGAAATGTGTCTGTAACATGCCCATATTGATTGTACTACATTTGTGCCCAAGTATGTTCTTGTACTCTGACTAGGATGTCCAAGAGCATCCTCTCCAAGTTCAATTCCTCCAGTGTAGACCAGAGGATTTTCATGCTGATACTATCAAAAGCTGCAGAAAAGTCCACAAAGCAACAGTATAAACTGCCTTTCCATATCTTGGTATATTTCCAGAATATGTGTTGTAACACATAGCAATGTTGTACAGTCAATCTGTTTCTTCTAAAGCCATTCTGTGCCTCATTGAGGACAGAATGCTCCTCAACCCATTCCAATAATCTACCCAGTATGATCTTGGAGAAGATTTTCTGGAACACATCAATCAGACTGATAGGTCTATACATTTTTGGGTCATTTGGATTTTCCTTTTTATAGACTGAAAATATAATGCTACCAGCCCAACTGTAAGAACATTTTAAATTTTGTATAAACCCATTAAATATTTGAAAAAGCAGTGAGATCCATCATTTCTGAAATGTTTTGAACACATCACCAATGATTTTATCTGGGCCAGGGGCTTTATTAGACCTCACAGAATTTAAAGCAGTAAAGATTTCAACCTCTGTTATCATAGTAGGCCTTGGGCAGATAGCACCATACCTAATGTTAATTTCTATTTCTTCTTCATCTAAAGAGTAATATAGGTTTGAAAAATAAGAGATCCACATTTGTGGAGTAATGTGTGACTCTTCCCTTGTTTGATATTTATTATATCCTTGTGCTGCAATTTTCCGAAAAAGCTTGTCATCCCTATTAAGTACCGCTTGTCTTAATTTTTCCCATTGAGAAAGTGAATATTTATTCCTTTCTTCCTCTATTACTTTTTCATAGTTTTATCTTTCCCTTTTTAATGCCACATGGTCCATTTGTTTTTTCTTTCTTTCCATCTATATTGTCTGAGAATCTTGCCAAAAGAGGCTTTGGCATGTCTGCATTTTTGATTTAACCATGATTTGGAAAAAATGTGTTGTCCAGTATTTATTATTTTGCTAGTTTTGCAAAATGTACTCAAGATTATGCATACGTTTTCCCAGTTATCATAGATTTTGGGAACTTGTGTTTTGTCAAAAATTTGATTGTGAATATCATGTGCTTCTCCTATGTACACAATTCCTTCCAGCTGTGCCTGATATATTGGGTTCCACTTGATCCTTTTTTCATTAATAATTTATATCTCCTCCCTCACATGTACCTCTGTTTGTGTTAGACTAGCATAAATGTTATCTAAGACAACGATTAATGGTAAATGCGCCAATTCTATGTGGTCACTTATTTGTAATTGATGGGCTAGTTTAACCGCTTCCAAATTAACCCAAATCAGATCCGGCGTGGAGGTGCCTGAAGCACCTACAAATCATAGTTTCTCAGGTCTGTCTCCATTGATCCTCCCTTTTAATAAACAAAAATTTCTTTTTGCAAGTCATGTAAGCAGCTCCCTTCCTCTAATGTTGGTCCTTGGATCCAATGTTTCCCTTTTAGATGTCACCTTAGAGTTAATAATAGATAAAGAAGTGGCAAAATTAGAGTACGTATTTTCTGAGATCCCAGAAGCAATCCTAGCATTGAAATCTCCTAGGATAAATATGGGAATATTTCCTTCACTTTCAGCTAGTTTGTCCAGGAACAGCTTCAAATGGGAAATATAAGGGTAATCAGTATTCTTATTCTTGGGGGAAAATAGACATTACACAGAATGATTTTTTTGTGAGCCATCTGTAAGTGACAAAATAAGTGTATTATCAGATTTGGGCAAGTGTTCAATCACACTAAGATTCAAGTTGGTTCTAATAAGAAAGTGCAGTTCACACTTAAATCTACCATGTTTCCCATCTCTGATAGCAGGAAAAACAAAGCCTGTATATCCAGCTATTCTAGGGGTAGACTCTTCCATGCACCAGGTTTCCTGGAGGCCTATTATATCAAATGCCCCAGGAAACCTGTTACCTCTTGATATGCCATTTTTAAATGTAGTCCCTCAATATTCCATGAGAAAACTGTACATTTTTTGTATTGTTTCCTTTGATTCCTTATTGATGTACTGTGCTCAGTATGTCATTCTGAATCCAGATTTATTAAAAGTGCAAAATTATTTGTAGCAATCAACTTCTCAAGGTCTATAAGAGGAAGATCTTCTTTACAATTAAAGCTAGAGGGTCCTTCTTCTGCTTTCTTATGCCCCCATTTATTTTCTCCCAGATCCTGAGGGTGAAAAATATATATTCCTAAGCTATCCAAGTTCCCTGCTATTAAATGCAAGCATCTGGCCACAAATGAGCTTTTGAATGTGACATCAATTTGGGTGGACATTGGTATATCCCTATAAGTTTTAATATGATCCACCATGTTCCTGGCTATTTTGGAACCAGAGGATCTTATAAGAAAAGAAAGCAATTCATCTCCTATAGTCATCACTGTATCTTGTTTATTCATTTCCCACCCAAATATTGTAATTGTTCTGCATAGCCAACCTCTGTTTTGTCTTTGTTCATGTTCTTCAATTAGCCATCATTATTTTGGTAATTTCTTCCCCTTCTCCCTTTCTCTCAATTTAGGGTTACCACCTGTCCCTATTTTTGCAGGACTGTCCTTATTTGGGCAGCTGTGTCCTGCAAAAAAATGTGAAAAATACTACATATCCTGACATTATAATAGAAAATAAGATTGTCTGACTTTCCTTTAAATGCTACAAAACAATACAATACCTTAATTAAAATACCTTAAAATGATAAGAAACACTAGAAACAGCTAAAAAACTGCAACACTTAGTCTTAATTCTGATTATTTAGTGAAAACAAGTCCGTTGCATTGGTCAAGATTACATATTGTCCTGCGAAAAATCATGTTTCAGTAAGAAACGTCCCACTTTGGGCTTCTTAAAAGGTGGTAACCCTATCTCAATCTCCTTACTTAAGTTCTAATTGTAAAGAAAAGGGGGCTCAGTCACAGTGGTGGTCTTGCTGTTTTCTTGATTTGTGATTTTTGGAACTAGCATGGGAAAACAAATTTTAATTCCTTTGGTTTTCGGTGATAGTCCCTTACTTAATATATACTTAATGGTACCCTCAGATTGGCAATAAAAAAGCACAGTATCTTGATAAACCAAAATTTGGAGGTCTCATAATTCAAATCTCCTCCTTAATGTTGTTTTGATTAATTTCAAACAAGTGTTTTACCCATTCAGATAGTTTCTTCTCAGTTTCATTCTCTAACTTTTGCACTCCCTTTACTTCAGTTAGATATTCTACCTCTCTGGATCCTTGAAAAGCATCAAGTCGATTCTTGGATTCATACATGTTGGTTGGTGGATTGCCAGTGGTCTCAGGCTCCCTCTTAGCCTCCTCCTGTGTTTCTCCACTTACAATTTCATCATAAGAGAGTGTAATTATATTACTAGAATCCTTATCAGGATCAAAATCCCTCTGATTTCTTTTCATGTTCTCCTTTTCTTGACTTCTATCCCTGATTTTCTGACATACCTTAGTGGGTTTAATAACTTTCCTATCTTCTTTTTCTTGTTTGGCCATCTTTACTTTAGTTAATTTCATCATCCTAGCCTTTTTCTCTATATTTTTATCTTTTGAATTCCCTAATATAGCTGTATCTTTGTTCTGCATATAGCATGTGAAAATTCTGTTTTTATCAAATGGTGAGGGGAGCTTCACTGAGATCCCTTTAATCTTTTTTTCTTCCTGGGTAAGTCTCCCTTCTTTTAGATGTGATTCTTGCAGCTGTTGGTCCTTATTTATGTTTTCCAAGGGCACACGATTATGGAAAACATCTGCTCTGAGATTACACCATTCGTCCTTCAAAACTGCTAGATTCTCAAGGATTACTATATCTTCATAATACCTGTTTTTGATATTTCCAGAATTTGTTTTGAAATGGTGGAACTTGCTGCAAAATCCCCCTTGTTTTCAAAGTGTTCCCCATCATAAATAATAGTGCCTTCTCTTGCATTTTTAACTGCACTCTTTAATTCAGGTTTATTACTATTTAGGCAGAAACAGTCTGCCAGATTTTCTCTATGTACTGTGTCCATTCTTTTCAGAACTGCAATTGTTGTACTAATTTCTTGAATAATATTTTGCAGTTCTGTTTTTTCCCCATTAATTGGATCAAGTACTGGGGAATGAAGAGAGGTCACAGTAATCTGTGAGCTCTGATTTTTAGATAATCCAGGAGTGGGAAGGTTATCCAAATATGAATGATCAAGAAAAGGGTCTGAGGAGAAGGTTACCTCAGAATAATTTGAGTCTTCGTCCTCGCTTTACCAATAAGTGAAAGTTTCCCACTCATAATTATTGTAAGAAATTTCTTCTGGGAATTCTTGGAATTTAACTATATCAAGTTCACTATTTGTTGGGTCAATATTGTTTTCTGTTCTACTTCCTTGTCTAGAGCTGTGTGCCAAGGGATATATTAGGGTAGAAAGATACTTTGGATTTTTCCTATGTCCTGCCCATAAAGCCATTATTTTTAATTGTCTGTTTCCCTTTAAAATCTTCTGTGGTATATTAACAATTTCAGGTGAGATATCAGTGATTTCCATCCCTTTCTTGTCATTTTTATTTTTATTTTTATTTATCTTCTTTCTGTTCTTCCTCTGGATTTTTCTTGAACTTGTATTTATTCCCCTTATTTATTCTTCCTGCATTTCTGAATTTTTCTGTATTTGCAGTATATATTCCAATAAAATAACCCCAGAGGGGGAGTTCCCATTGCCACTTCTACTAAGCACCATATTAGCTCAAAGCTCACCTTTATATTCAATACTATCTGCTGAATCTGTGCTATTTGTGTTCTATTAAACTATAAATTATTACGTATATGCACTCTTGTAGTTTTCATAGCTGGGTGCTAACTAAGGCACAGATTCTGTGTTATGTTCAAAAACTCAGAATCCAGAGAGTTACTGTATGTAAAATACAATATACAATCAAAATAAAATCAGACAAGCATCCCTATCTCACTATTGCACTATTTTCCTTGTTCTAATTATAGTAGCTAAAATACATCTGGGTGTAAAAATAGTAGTTCAGTGGCCAATATTGATTACAACAGTCAGTATGAGATTAAATTAAGACAGCATATTAAAAATTGCAGTCCAAAAGAGCCAGGAAGTGATTGCAATATAAATAATACAGAATATACTGTTGAGTGAGGTATATGTTCCACTGAATCGCTTGAAATAGTCTCTACTGTTTTTTAAGTGTAAGGCTTCCAGTGCATAAAAGTATAGAGTTCTATTACCACGAACCTCTGTCTTAAGCCACTTCAGGATACTTTTGTTGAGAACCTTTAAGCCAAAAGGACCTCCACAGTGCTCAAGAAAATATACCTTGGAGTGCCCGACTTTGGACCCTTCTTCTGTAAATCTGCAAATCAAGTCCTTTGAATCTCCTTATACTGGTTCTGTTTGTTGTTGATTTATGGTGTTCTCCAATTGAAATAAACACTGCCACCTCCACTAAAATATAAATATAAGAGAAACCAATATGGAAGGCCGGTTTAAAAATCCTATATAAACTATGCTATACTTTCCAAAAGCCTGCTGATACACTCAATGTCTTATGCAGTTTTTAAACCAGGCTATATAAGGGCCAGCGCTGGCCAAAAGTACTATGTAAAATAATGATGGTGCTAATACCATAAAATCAATAATATTATATGATGTGGCTAAATCTACTTAAGCTGCAAGTTTGAACAAGTTTAAACAAATTGTGTACTCACTTGGGACTTGCTTATCACTTCTCTCAGTCACTCCAAAGCCTCCAAAGGCCACCGATAACCCTCTGGCAAATCACAGATAATCTAGGCCAGTAACAGGTTAGTTTAAATTTCCCCCAAAAAGGAGCACACACTCACTCAGTGCAAGACACTGAATGTGCTCCTATTTTGTGACCAAAACTGCCTTTTGGCTTCCCTGATGCTTTAACTGGTGTGATAGATCTTAATGGAGGCAGCTCGAGAGATCTAAATTTGGAGCCAGAAACCCATCTCTCCTATCAATCAGTATTCAGATCTAAAAATGCCAAGTTTGCACAGTGAATACCTTGACCACTAAGAGTCCAATTATACCTTGGGCTAAGCAAATACTGGTTCAGCCCTCAGTAAAGTTAAGCTGCAGGGAGAGGGTAATGAGATTGATAATATCATGAACAGACTAAAAGTCCCTGATTTACTGCTGATCAGAGATCCAATTAACTAGGTATGTTTTACTTAGTAAATCAGTTAGCCTCAATACTGCCTTGATATATGACAAATTGCCCTAATGAAGTTTGGGCTTAATCATTTGGTGGCTATTGGGAGTGGGTTTTAGGAGGTACTAGTTTACAATATAAACCAAGTGCGGTGCTCGAGTTTTTAAAAGTCAATAGAAAAACTTTACTATAAATACGAACAAGATAAAAAAGTAGAGGATGATCCCATATATGATCCCGTATATCTAAAGGAATCCAGAATGAAAGTATGACATAAACGGGATCCCAAAACACATTTCTCTCTCTGCTTTATATATCAAAGGTTCCGAGCTGACAAACAACCCTGAGGAAAGCACAGAAATATTATTTTATTTTCCTTTTCCTTTTTCTGGCTTTCTGGCTTCAGGAACAACTTTCCATCACCCCGAGAAATTTCTGAACATAGAACATGAACCTCGGGGGTCCCAGCCCTCCACAGGGCTGATCTGTACTTCTTCTCTCCTTCTGCAGTGTGGGCTTTACACTCAGACTGCTAGCACTGGGGGGGGCAACAGTCACCACAAGGCAGCTGCGTATTCTCTGCAGCACAAGCTTGCCTGGCAAGGTACCAGAATTTCTATGTCACTACCGCAGACCCTCTTAGCTCTGTATCCACTCTGCTTTGCCAAATATATCTTCAAAAGCAAAAGAGTAACTGAGTGTTTATACAGGTGACAGTGGCATACCCGTTATAGAACTAAGGCTAGCATTTCTATTGCTTCTACTGGAGTGCTCCTCCTCAACCTCTCTCACATTGAGCTGTGCAGTCAACTCCAAAAACTGAATGGTACACTGAGTGCTCTAGCGGTAGTAGGGATGCCATCAGCCCACACACACACACTGCCAGACTCATAAATAAGGTGCAGGTGGGTGTTCTTGCCACAAAAATAAGAAGAAACTATAGAGTACAAAACAAAATGGTCATGCAATAGCTCTTGTGGCTATGCAAAGCAGTCTTAAAAATTAAAGTCAGCAAGGAAGGAGCACACACTGTTAAATGAGGAAGGAGCACATGGAATAATATACAGATGAAAACACATTCTACTAATAAGAAAAATGAAGGAAATAACAAATTGATATTTGACTGCAAGAGCTAGATTGTTTCTGAGCTACTGTAATTGAAGATAGGGCTGGGCAAAATGTATCTTCTGCCAGTGAAATTCTAGCAAAATTGTGATTTCACTTCAATGAAATTTGGTGGAATTTCTGCAAAAATATTCTGAAATTTCACCATAATTGTGATTTCAGTTATTTCTGTCTACTTTAAAAATAATTTGTCCTGATTACACCACATTTGGAATATTGACTATCTCACCATCCATACAGAATTGTTCTAAGTTTCAGATATCTGTCTTTAATAGTGACTGAGTTATAAGCCTCCAGACTCTTGGAAAGTTTAAAATTACATTTCACAATTATGTAAACTGCAGAATTTTAACCCCCTGTAACTTAAAACTATAGAACAGAATATTACAGATTTTATTAGGTTCATTAGGCCCTGTGCATGAAGGTGCAGAGTGGGTACACACCATGTAACCCTGGTGCGTAGCCCACTCTGCACCCATCCAAGCCCACAGCACCCTCTGCATGGCATTCACCAATATAAGTATGTCGCCTCTACACACCTGATCCCTGGTGGAGTGCGGACCTTTACACAGGGGGTGGATTGGGGAGCTGCAGGGGGTGTGCTGACACTCCTCGGGATGCATGACCGTGTGGAGTGCAGGGTTCAGGTGTTGGCATCTCTGCCACATTGGGGCAGCCATAAAGGTGGGGGCTAGTTATGCAGCCCCCAGGAGTTACAGCTGCAGGTTATGGCAGTGAGGTGGGGTCATGTACACCCCCACAAAGGAAGCCCCAGCATGTGGGGCACATTATGAGGCCAATGGGTGGGTGAGCTGGCACCCAACCCCCACACCACATGTGATGCTTTACGCACCAGCAAAACACCCAGTGCCCACAGGTGCAAGTGATCCACTGTGGGATCTGGGTTGGACAGGTGATTGGCTGCCTGCCCAGATCTGCAGCTCCACACCCAACTTCCCCCATAGGCCTGCATGCCAGGGGGGCAGGGCAGTATATGGGAGTCATGCAGTGGCCACTGTTCATGGATGTGGCAACTCACGGATCTCCCACAGGTGCATAGTTGCATGGGCAGGGTACATGCCTCAGGTGCATATTACCTGCTTGTGCATAGGGGCCAATGATCCTAAATATTAGGCTTTGAGGCCACCCCATGGCCCAGCAGTACAGCATCAGGCTGCTATGCTGACAACCTGGGTTCAGAAGCATGCATGAGAAGTCATGTTGGGAGGCAGGCCATGGCTGAGACAGCTGCTGCTCAGCAGTTCATTTCAGTCAGGGAGCATTAGCAGCAGGTTCCACCAACAAAGCAACCCTGAAGCTGGGGCAGGGAGCTTGCTACTGCTGCAGGAAAACTGTGGTTGTTCTGGGCTGACAAAGGCACTGTCCCCACCAGGGGGATGGGAGAAAAAATGTTGGAGAAAAACCCTGTCACCAACTGAATGATGGCTGGGTAAAGTCTGTTCAGGATATGTCCATGTGAACAGGATATATCCCTGAGTGACAAGCTGGTGGCAGGGAGAAAAGCCAATATTGAAAAAAAGAAGCAGTGCATGTCAACTCTCTAATCTCTTGTTCAAAGTTTGGCCAAGTTATAAGCAGCCAAAGATTCCAAAATAAAACTGTCTTGAGTGATGAACCATGAAGAATAGTCATGGATACCACTATGCACTAGCCTGAATTCTAGCATTATCATAGGGCAAGGAAGACATCTCAACCGTGGTTAGCTAGTGCCCTTTGGTAGATGGCATTACTACCAACAGGTATGAACTAGTACTAGCCTTGGTGCCCAGCCACATAGTCAAAGAATCGCTGTGCCACATGTTCCAAATGGATTAAAATAGCTGCCATTGACTTCTTCACTTTGACCAACAGTAAAATGGAACAGCAATTTCTTATGTGCCAGAAATCATTTTTTTTCTGAAATATAATGTGGCCATTTTAAAACAAATGCTGCCAATAAACCTAAAGCCAGTTTTCTATTCTTTCATTGTGAAACTGTCAAAGTGGCCAAAAGAGGCAGTGCCAGTTTCATGAATAATGTAATGCTGACTGAAGCTCACACTAAGATTTCTGACAGCAAAATCACCAATTCTACCATAAAAGATCACACCCTTTCAAAAAAAAAAATTAGACTGTATACCTCATTGACTGCTGCATTTGAAAATGTGTAGAAATTAAAAAAAAAGATCCCTACTATGAAGCTGATGCTGCAGATTTGTCAATCTTGGTGACTGAAATTGACAAACCTGGCGACAGTGTCAGTTTCTCTCCTGACATCATGATTAGCTAAGTGTCCATGTAGTGCAGCAGCTGGTCCCTCTGCAGAATGGCAAATGTAATATTTTACTTATAATATTATGTTCTGTAAATCTCCTCCAACTGTGGCACTGAGATTGCCACTTCTACTATATATTTATTATTGAGAGTCACCGCCCCACATCCGTGTGGTCCCCAACCCCCTTCATATATGCAGACACTGGGGTGCCCACTCCCCGGTGCCACTAAGCATCTGTGACACTGTGGTGCTCAGTCCCCAGTGTCACCTTTTCCATTAGTTCCTCGTAGTCAATTTTTTAAAGTAAATGTAAACTGCAAAGCAGAAAACCATCCATCGCTGTCTTTTGCTAGCGGCCCTGATACCCCACCTACAGTACTTCACCTTCCATTCAGTCCCACGTTGTAGGTCCACTCTTGGATGGAGGATATGTCTTTCTGTTGGACAATTTATCAGGCTTTAATCAACATGACACACAGTTAATTTCAACAATCATAGATTTGGGTCTCACCCAATTAATTAAAGAACCCACTCGAGGGATAAATATACTGGATCTAGTTATAACAAATATGGATGCATCTTTAATTAATTTACTTGTCACTGACCCAGTAGGTAACAGTGACCACATGTCAATCACCTTTACAATTCCTTTGGTACACAAAACTTCTACAGATAAACTTATGATAAAACATTATGATAAAGCTGACTTTCTTAAAATCAACGAGCATCTTGAGGCCATACCATGGGACTTAATACTTTCTCCTCTAAATATAGAAGATGCTTGGAACATATTTAAATATATAATTTATGAACTAGAAAAACAATATGTTCCATAAAGAAAAAAATATAATATTAAAGGAAAAATTCCTGCATGGTATAACTGCTCCATTAAGAAACAGAGTACATGTAAACAGAAGCTAGTTACACAATTAAAACATTGCCGGTTAGATCAGAAAGAGGGAATATTATTAAAATATAGGAAGGCAGTTAAGGACCTTAAGAAATCCATCATATTGGCTAAATGGAATTTAGAATTTAAAATTGCACACTCCAAAGATTCTCACAAAGGTCTATACTCATATTTGAAAGGGAAAAAGGGAGACAGTAGACGTGTAGAACCATTAATTATAGATAACACCACTATTATTTCAGACAAGGTGACTGCTACTGAATTTAATAAATATTTCTGCTCAGTTTTTGAGCAGGGTACAGAGTTTGTACCACTAGTTCACATATGTAAAAAACTCAATTATACTACTACACTTCAGGAAACATGCAAACTTTTAGATACGCTAAAAAAAACAACAAGCCCTGGCTCAGATAATATAACCTCCAAATTCCTTATAGGAACATCTGATTCTATTGCCTTACCACTTACCATCATTTTAAATAAATCCCTTATGGAATCTAGGGTCCCCTCAGATTGGTTAGTAGCTACTGTCACTCCTATCTTTAAACAAGGATTACACTTTAAAGCAGAAAATTGTAGGCCCATCAGTCTCACTTCTATACCCTGTAAATTATTGGAAAAAAAGATCAAACTTCTTATTGAAGAAGAAATGCAGTTCTTAAATATTAGAGATAAATCACAGCATGGGTTCAAATCAGGCTACTCATGCACAACCAATCTGCTTTCTTTCTATAATAGTATCAGTAAAAACCTAGATCTCAATATCCCAGTTGATGTTATCTTACTCGACTATAGCAAAGCTTTTGATAAAGTATCACATTCTATATTAATAAATAAGCTTATTAAATTAGGATTCTCATGTGGTATTGTGTCATGGGTTCACAATTGGTTGAATAATAGAACACAGAGTGTTAGGGTGAATGGGGGAACTTTCAGAAAGGAGATGGGTGTCAAGTGGCATTCCCAAGGGTTCTATTTTGGGACCAACACTTTTCAGTATTTTTATCAGTGATTTAACTATTTCATCAAATAATATAATTTCAAAATTTGCAGATGATAGTAAGCTGGGAGGATGTGTTGACAATGATATTAATAGAAATAACTTAAAATATGATCTTGCTAGTATTGAATGCTGGGCAAATACCAACAGAATGTTTTTAAAGTTTCAAAATGTGCAGTCCTGCATATGGGTAGAAAAAAATCCCAAACAAACATATTTCCTTAATAGCATCATTATTAGAGAATCATCTATGGAAATGGATCTGGGAATACAAGTGAACAATAAACTGTCATCTACTGACCATTGTAATAAATTGGCCAATCAAGCCAATGCACTTCTTCAAAGAATAAACAACACATTTGTTATTAAATCTGAGGAATGCATTATGTCCCTCTATAAATCTCATGTTAGACCATATACTGATTACGGATCACCCTTTTGGAGTCCTTATTTGACTGCAGATATTTCCAGAATAGAACAGATTCAGAGAAGGGCAACAAAACTTGTACCACATCTCTCCCAGTTAGACTATGAAACTAGACTTCAAAACACAGGATTATATTCACTTAGTCTTAGAAGAACAGGAGGTGATCTTCTTCAGCTCTTTAAGATTGTTCATTCTGTGACCCTAATGGTATTATGTGGACTCTCATTTACACCTAGGAAAATTGTAGCAAGAAATCATAATAAACAAATCGAAATTGATCAAACTAAAACAAATTAAAGACAGCAATTTTTCATAGTTAGAGCACCCAGAATTTGGAATTCTTTGCCACAAGACATTATAGACTGTGATCATATAAACAACTTTAAAAATAAACTTGACAAATGGCTTTTAAAATTAACTTGATGGACATAATGATCCATAAGGTGTGGAGGACATCTCGATGGGCTTAGGCCTTCTTTTGTCCATTAACCAAGTAACCGAGTAACTGGTGGCTGTGATATGAGAAAATAAGGTAAATCTTGTCTAATGTATTTCAATGAAGTTTGACATTTTCTTCATAACGTTGTCATTTTTCAATATTTTTACACCAGAGTTTCAGCAAGGCCTTTTAGGGACCCCACCTCATGAGCAATGGTGGTATAATTATGAAAATCTGGCACAAAGGATGATTTTTGTGGTCACTTTGTGAAATCACTTTGTGCACAGTATTTGAAAATGTTCACCACTCTTGTTCATGAAGTGGTATCCTAAGATGGCTATGTTGAACTTTTGGTGAAAAAATAGTCAAAAAAACACAGTTCTGAACATATGTTAAAAATGTTCAATGCCCCCTCATAATCTTGGTAATTTACAATATTTTGACATAAAATTTTCAACATAGCCATTTTTTTCACACCACCTCATGAATGTGACAGCTGTAATTTTTGAAATCCTGAATAATAAATGTATTTTCACACTCAAGATGTGAAATGGCATTTCAGATGGAATTTGAAAATGTTCACCCAATAGGTTTATTAGGCTGGGTCATACAAAGGTAATGGGAAAAATATGGTGTAAAAATATTAAAAAACTAAGTTCTGAGTACACATTGATGGGACTATTTTCTTCAGCATAAAGCTATTTGACTCTAAAAAAAAAATAGTTTGGTGTTTAAAACTGATGTTCTGTGTCTGTTACTTTATTTTATTAAACATTGCCATACAATAAGTTCAGTAAGACACTTCAGGTTGTGGGTAGTTGTGTGATCATTGCACTTCCAAGGGCAATAAGGTACTCAACCTGTGGCCTCATGCCTCATTATGCCCCTGGCTGTGCCGGTGATCATACTGCTACTGACACCCTGTCATTTCTTATTGCATGCATATGCCAGATAACTGCTAGAGCTCACTGACTTAATGACTTGTGGAAGTACATATATGTGCAGCATTGTTTCTGTACAATGCCACTTGCTGACGCTTTAACAACTATGTAGATATTTACTATTTGAAAACAGTGGCACCAAGTCATGCCAAACCTCAGGCCTTACAACTAGTTGTGACTGAAGCCATTGTGACAGAAGTATCTGGATATTTTTAGTCATGATGGTACATGCTGCTGGGCATCACTGTTGCAGGAGTGTTGGAGGGGGTATTGCAGGACAATGTTGCTAGTGTAGGTAAAGTGATTCAGTGGTGATAAGTATTTATGAAAATTAAATTCCACAAGTAAACTTCTAGTGCCATTATCTATTATGCAGCCATGAGTTTTTGAGCAAAATTTGCTACTTAGTAATTTCCAAAGTATCTTCAACAAATGTCAACCTTCTAACCCCCATTTATCCAGCTAATTAGACTCCAGGACAAATTTACTTTGGCATGCATGCCAAATCTTGAATGTAGACCTGCAATAGCAGTGCAGCTTTGCACATCCAAATATATAGAAAATGTTCACATAATTTAGCAAATAATTGAACTGTGAAATTTTGAACTCTTGTAGTTTACAATTTACATAACCAATTACTTTTCTATTTAGAAGTTTTTATGATGATTCCAAGAAAGTATGCATATACATTTTCAATTATGTAGCTCCAATGGTGGCTAAGTTGTTAGCTTAGAAATATTTTCAGAAATGTTTATATGAATAATAAATTGCCAGATTTTAAGCCACTAGAACTTCCTCACTCCTTATCCAAATATCATAAAACTTGCCATCCTTTTAAGGCCACTTCCTAGTAATACCTAGGGGTAAAATTCAAGCTTTAGGCAGCTCCGCTGACACTATTGTATTGATTTTTAATGTTGTATCTAATCAAAAGGGTTATTCCCTTTTCTGTTGGGGCTTACAAACTCAGGAGGGGGGCCCTGGGATATTGGAAGGCCAGAAAGTACCTCACTAAGAAAATCTAAAATGGACAGGGGTAACCTGCAGAGATACAAATGTTGCTTTTTACAAAAAACAGTGTCCTACTGCATCTTTAGTGTGGTTTTAATTGCACAAAATGTGCTTTATTCATAACATAGGGACTTTGAAGGGGCAGGTGAACTGGAAGCCAACCAAGTGCTACTTCCAATCCCCCACTACAAAAGCAGCAGTACCTTCCAGATTATCCCTACAATTCACCTAGGGTGAAATTCAAGCTTTTGGCAGCTCTGCTGATATTATTTTTATGATTTTTAAAGTTGTATCTAATCAGAAGGGTTATTCCTTTTTCTGTTGTGGCTTGCAAATTCAGGAAGGAGCCCTGGGATATTGGAAGACCAGAAAGTACCTGACTAAGAAAATTTAAAATAGACAGGGGTAACCTGCAGAGACACAAATGGTGCCTTTTACTGAAACAGTGTCCCATTGCATCTTTGTTGGGATTTTAATTGCACAGAAATGTACTTTATTCATAAAGGGACTTTTAAGGAGTGGGCAAACCAGAAGCCAGCTGAACACTACTTCCAGTCCCCCCACTATTAAGTTTGTCCATTGTGCAACTATCACTGAGCACAGCATCAGCAAGCATGACTATGGTGACACATCAGAGGCAAACAGCTGTGTCTGCTTTGTCAGCCAAGGCAGCCTGCTAATAACTCTTGTTGAATTTAGAGCAAGCACGGTAGATTTTACAAGTAAAGTAACACTAAAAATTATTACTTGTAAGATCATAATGGCAGATGTTGGCTTTAATGAAATGGAATGGGTTAAGTGTAAATCTTGCAATATGAACAAAAAGGGAGCAATTGATGTAAACTTTATTTGTAGGAGGTGTTAGTATATACAAGTATTAGACAAGGAGATAATCCTTAAGCAGAAACTTGAATTACAAACAGAAATCAGAGAAAATGAGCACTTTGTACACAATACAATCTAAATGAGATGAGAAAAGCTGTAGAAATAAAATACGTAATGAAGTGGAAAAGGGCAGGGACAAAAGCAAGCAAAGATCATGGGAGACTGTGGAACAGACTGATGAGTCAGTAAGTGGAAATGAATGGTGCCCGTTACAAAACTGCCAGAAAAAAAGGCGAAAGGAAGACTGTATCCTGATTATGCTGAGTAATACTTTTGAGTCATTAACCAATTTAGAGGAAGATTGTCAGGAGGGTGAGAACTTACAAAAAGTAAATGGTAAGGATGATAAAGGAAACAGGGATAAAAATAAATTGAATGTGTTGGACAAAGATATAAGGCCTTCTGGTAGCCTACTGGATAGGGTGATAACTAATAGTAACTGTGCACATACTACAGAAAACATCCATAATAGAACTCAGGATAAGCAAAACAAGGTATTGCAACCAGGCAGAGAGAAAGAGACATAGTGGCGATAGGTGATTCTGTATTGAAGTATACTGACAGAATAATATGCAGAAATAGGAAAGAGAACACTACAGTGAATAGTTTATCCGAGGCAGGACTCCAAGATAATAAAAATCTCCAGGGTTTATTAAAGAATACCAGGGAACTGCTAGTGGTGCAGCACATACTGTAGGTACAAAGGATGTGCATAGGAAAAAGATAATGGATGTTTAGAGACAATTTGAGCAGGCTGGTAAAGGTTTAAAGGACAAAAACTGTGCAGTGGAAATTCCAGAAACTCTTCCTATACCTTGGGCAGGCAGGGCAAGAACAACTAAAATTAAAAGACTACACAGATGACTAATAAGATGGTGTGACAGGGAGGATTACTTTTTCACTGAGAACTGGAGAAGATTTGAAAATGGGTACAATCTGTATGCTGTTAACATATTATATTTAATTGATTAAGATCAAGAGTATTGGTTGATAGAATCAATTTAACAATATGAAAACTTTAAACTAAAGAGTGAGGGGAAGGATGGTGGAGATTTACAAGGTTTAACTGAGGAAATTACCACTACAAGTACTAGTAAAAACTTGGAGTCCTGGAAGGTATTGATAATAAATGAGTGCAGAAAAGAAATAAGAGGGGCTCAGTTCACTGGCTGTGAACACAACATGGTCTGGTGCTAAGCAGAACAGAGCCCATAGGAAACAAACAACGGGGCCTAAATGTCCCAAACCCCTGCTGCACTCAACCACTTAAGCATGAATAGAGCATGTAATTAAAAAAATGGAACAGGATTACCACATCTTCATTTTATTAAAGTGCTCACTAAAAGTCACACACAGCAAAGGTAAAGTGATATGGCAACAGGCTAACTGTGGTTGTGCTAAAATAAATAAACTGTGGGCACCCACATGGTGTTGGGTTGCCCCCTTTTGCCCGACACCCCGACAGTGAAACATGGAAAATTACCACTACAGTGACAGTCACTGTAATGGTCTGTTTCTGTGTTTCGCAGTCCCCCAGTGTCCAACCCCTTCCCTGGACCAACTCTGACCTGGAGTTGAGAATCTTGAAGTCTGGGGAGTGTAGGGGCAGAGCCCCCCACATGGGGGCGTGGGGGCACAACCCCCCACAGAAAACACCGGGGGATTGGGCAGCACAATACCTGCGTCAATATTGTGCCATCGCTGTGTGGGTGGTCGACAGGTTTACTGTCGACCAAACTTGGTGCTTCCCATGGTGCTAATACCACAGCACAACTTTAACCAGCAGCCTGGCAGACAGCCCATGCATGTACATGATGATGCACAAACACAGCTGAGGTTTTGGCAATGCCTTCCTCAAAGCTTGCTACACACATGGGTTGTCTGTCCAATATTGTCAGATGCCTGTTTTCTGCCAAATAGGCCTCAACCATGCTCTTTGAAGCCCACAGTCCTGATGAGTCATCCACCTGTTCACTACCTTCCTCTAGGTCACAAATTCTAACTTGGGGCAAGGCATCCCAAAGTGGATTGATTGGCAACTGTGCAGCTGACACCAACTCTTGTTTTTCAGCTACCTTACTGGAGGCACTGTTGCCACAATGACCTTCAGCCTGGTTAGGCTGTGTGTTGCAAAATTTTGCACATGACATCTGTGCCCCATGAACCAATCTGACCAGCTGTCCAGTGAGATTTTGAACCTGATTATGCCCACCCTTCAGTATGGATGCAATGCCATGTTTGTAGCATGGGTCCAGCATTGTGGCTATTCCAATTTCTGGAGACTGCTGAATGGTGGTGATGTGTCTAGTGCTGTCTAAGATTGTAATCATGTGTTTGGTTAATGCACAGCTTGACTTATCTCCTGCCACATCAAGGTTAGGCTGCATATTAAACAATGTCCACCTCAGCACCCATATCAGTGGGATGGCTTGACTAATGGATGCATTGTCACTGCTCATGGCATGTTCAAATGACCTCAAAATTAGTATTACTGACTCCATGAGTCACCACTTCTCAGTTGTCAGAGACACTGATGCCCCAGAACTGTCACTGCTTGTGTGCATCACAAGATACTCTGAGATTGCTTTGTACTGCTCATACAAGTTCTTTTGTGGAAACTCTGGATATTTTGTTTTGCTTTCTGTGACTATCTAATCATTTTGTGGTAGTGGGAGTACCGTACTAGTTCCTTTGAGCACTGGTAGTGAAAGCACTAGAGGCCCGGGGACCTTCAAACTTTTCTACTGGTGACATTTTTCATATAAACTCCATGGTGAAAATTCTGGATGTTTTGGTTTTTTATTTGATCATTGAATTGATATGTGGTAGTGAGAGTACCATTACAGTTTCTCTGGGCACTGGTAGTAAAAGCACCAAGTGCCTGGAGATTTTCAGATATTATCACTGGTGTTATTATTCATATAAGGTCTGCTGCAAAACTCTGGATATTTTGATTTTGTTTTCTGTTTGACTATCAAATTACTCTTGGCAGTGAGAGTGCCAGAACAGTTCTCTGGGCATGGGTAGTGAGAACACCAGATGCCTGGGGACCCTCAGATATTATTTTGGTGAAAAGGGATTGTTTTATTTTTTTTGTTTAGTAAAGTAAGTTTTTTAGGTTTATTTTATTTTTATATTTATTGTGGTTTTATTTATGTTTGTTTGACTTAGTTTCCCTGCTAAGATTGTGAGAGAATTTTGGGGCATGGAGGTTTTGTTTTGTTATTTTGTTTCTGTTTTAGTTTATTTTTGGGTTTTATGATTTCAGTCTTAAACTGCAACTATTTTAGGGTTTTATCTCATAAGAAAATTAGGATTACCTGTTGTAGAATTTTAGCCATGGTTTGGTGGTTATTTATTTGTGGAATGCGCCTGTTTGTTCCCCCGGTCTTGTGTTATTCGTCCTCCTCGCTCTATGCCCGCCACCCATTCTCCCCCCTTCCTCTGCCTGCTTCTACTTATCAGTGCTGTCATGTGCTGAAGATTGCTCGCTGGGGGTGTGGGGGTGGGCGCGATGGAGGACATTGGAGTTCGAATGAGCATATCTCTCACATGGGGTAATTAAGACTAGAAGATGCCCCGGGGTGAAACGGTGCCTGGAACACTGTGGTCCATGTCTAGTCCCCATACCCAAGGGCATCACCTCTTTGGATGGGCAAGTATCTACTGTAGGAGGGCTCATGAACACAGTCCAACTCAGGCACTGTTATGCAATACCAGATCTGTTAAGAACAAAACTGCAGTTATTGCAGATTTTGTTGGAACAGCTGATCTGGTTTGCATCACCGAGACCTGGTTGGATGGAAAAGCTGCTCCAATTTTGGAGGCAGCTATTCCACCTGGGTACTCGGTGATACATCGCTTGAGACTGGATTGTGGGGGGGGGGGAAGGTAGCAGTCTGTTTTAAGACCAGATTGGGCCTCACAGGTGTACCAGTATCAGAGGCCAAATCATTTGAGTGTACCTGGTGTGGGTTGCAGGATAGCTCTCATCTACCATCCACCCAGGGATGAAAAGCTATTCCTGCAGGAAGTAGTGGACTTCACCACTGACATGGCATTGGAGCCGCCCAGACTGATCATTCTGGGTGACTTCATTGCCTGGGTCGATGATGAATTCTCACTTTTTGGACAGCACTTCCTCCAGTTGATGACATCACTGGGCTTCTCACAGGTTGTTTCCTTAGCTACCCATAATGGTGGTCATTCTTTGGATTTGGTCTTCCTCCTGGGGATTGAGACCTCTGATTTGGGGGTGGAACCTGTCAGTTGGTCCAAACACTACACCGTGAGGTTCAATTTCTGTGCCCCCTTTGTAGGTCTGCTCCTATGGAGATGGTCAGTTTCCGCCCTTTACAGAATGTTGGCCCTGAAGACCTGATGGCAGTGATTGACCTCTTGGAGTTCGTTGATGCTAGCTCAGGTCCAGAACTAATCAGTCAGACCTATAATAAGGCCATTTCCTTAGCTCTTGACCTGATTGCTCCAGTCTGTGTTCATCCCCTTCCATTTTGCCCTCAGGCCCCTTGGTTTGATGGGTCTTTGAGGGAGTTGCAGAGGTTGGGACATAAGTTAGAGCGTCGTTGGCAGAAATCCATCCTAGAGGCTGACCATCTTAATTGGTTGGAGCACTATCAGCTCTACCAGTCAGTGATCTCCTGTAAGAAGGCAGAGTTCCTGTCCAGAGAGATCACTGTCGCTAGGAGTAGACCGGCTCAACTCTTCCGAACTGTGGACAGGTTATACAACCCAGCCTGTCTGCAGCTCTGTCGAGTTTTTTCACAAACTGAGTATGATGAGATCATTTGATTCTTTGTGAATTAGGTGGCTGACATCAAGTCGGAGATCCATCTGACTCACTTTATGCTGTTGATCAGTGCTTGGTCACTACACCTCTTGTTTCCTGGAGTACCTTTGACCTGACGGAGTTCATCAATATTATGAGGATAGTCCAGAGGATGTGCCCTACGTGCTGTGGTTTAGATCCAGGCCCGACTTCCCTGATTTTGGGCTGTGGTGATATCATTGGCCTGGTCTTGCCTCAGATTATCCAGTGCTTCTTGGAATTGGGTGAGTTTCCATGCTCCCTGAAGGAGGCGGTGGTGACACCTCTTCTGAAGAAAGCTTCATTAGACCAGGATACTCTAGCTAACTACAGACCTATCTCGAGCCTTCCTTTTGTAGTGAAGGTAATTGAGAAAGTAGTGGCAACTCAACTGGAGAACCATTTGACCATCCGTAGTATATACGAACCTCTCCAGTCTGGTTTTCGTAAGAGGCATAGTACTGAGACTGCTCTGGTTTGGGTGCTCAATGATTTCCTGATGGCAAGAGATCAGAGAAACTGTTTCATCTTGGTAATCCTTGGTCTCTCTTCAGCTTTTGACACTGTAGACCATGGGGTACTGCTTGAGCACCTGAGGTCCATCTGTGGCCTGACTGGTACAGTGCTCAGATGGTTTTCATCTTTCCTTACTGGTAGAACTCAGACAGTTGTCTTGGGGATTCTTTCTTCTGAGTCTTTCTCTCTCTCCCTTGTGGGGTTCCTCAGGGCTCGGTGCTGTCCCCCATGTTGTTTGCAGTGTATATGCTACCCCTCGGAGACATTGTAAGATGGTATGGGCTGAGGTTTCACTGCTATGCTGATGATACCCAGCTCTATCTGTCTTTGGCCCCCGACCAGGTTAGTGCTTTCTCAGCATTTAACAGCTGCCTTGCCGAAATCCAGGACTTGGTGAATTTGAGTGGGTTAAAGTTGACCGCAGGTAAGACTGAGGTTATGGTGGTGGACCCAGGACATAGGATAGAGGGGTCGAGGACTGACTTGCCCTTTGGTTTATTCTTGGGGGGTGCTCAGATCCTTACCTCTTAATGGGTGCATGACCTGGGAGTGGTACTTGACGACGAGCTGACCCTCCATTATCAGGTGTCGGCAGTCATGAAGTTAGCCTTTTATCATCCTAGGAACATTGCCAGGATCAAACACCTTGTTCCATCCAGTGATCTGCCTGTACTGGTCCACACCTTTGTGACCTCACACCTTGACTATTGCAACTCCCTTTACTTAGGTCTTCCTGGGGTTGATATTCATTGCTTGCAGCTAGTGCAGAATGCTGCTGCTCGTCTACTGACTGGGGTATCTAGGAGATCTCATATTACCCCAGTGCTGTGCAATCTGCACTATCTGCCGATTCAGTGACGGTATCACCTTTAAAGTAGGTTTATTAACATACAAAGCCCTACACGAACTTGGTCCTGACTACTTGGAAGAGCTTCTGATTCCTTACATCCCTGTGCGATAGCTTCGCTCAGCTGATGAGGGGTTGCCGGAGATTCAGAGGGTTAGTTTCAATTCTTCTGGGGCCCGCACTTTTATGTTTGTAGCCCCAACCCTCTGGAATTCTCTGCCCCGTCAGCTTCGGAAGTGCAGGACCGTGGGGAGCCTTAAGCAGGCACTAAAAACATTTTTGTGGATCAAGGCTTTTCCAGATTTGTTATGATTTTGATACTGCGTTTTAATTAATTGTTTTTAAAATTTTGTGAAGCGCCTTGATAATTTGAAAGGCACTCAATAAATAAATATATTATTATTATTATTGCTATTATTATTACTACAAGCGCTCTGCTATGTAAAGTGTGGTGTTCCATCTTGTGACAACTTCAAGCTTGAGGCAGTGCTGAGGGAGGCTGTTTCAGAACTGCAGCTGTCTAAGTTGGTCATAGGTCCTTCCAGAATGTGCACAGTGGGCATAGATGTGGTGTGCAACAGTCAGCATTTGCTTGATTTCAGAGTACTGCAGAAACTCATGTACTACAAGATTTAGACAGTGGGCCATGCAGAGAACCCTCACAAGCCCACCATTGCTGATACATTTAATAACATTTGACCCATTATCACTTGCTATGAAGCCAATTTTTAGGGACAGGGAGAGCAGTCACTCATCGATTTCTGGCAGTAGCAAGTCTATCATATTTTGGCCTGTATGCAACCCTGCTGCACTCCACATTGAAAGCATGGCATGCTGTCTAATGCCATGATGGTTGCTATCACGACGGTCTGACTTATTACAGTGCTTTCCCATCCCACCATCACAGACAACCCCAGGTAGCTGTGCTCAATGTGCAGTAATACACAGATAAGTACAACCTGCCATTTTACCACTTGTCCACATATCCATATTTAAGTAGATGTAACGTGATGTGGAATGCTGAAGGGCATGTCTTACAGACCCTGTCACAGCCCGATATAACTTAGGGACAACACGGGTGGCAAAATATGTCCTGGATGGGCTCTTCCATTTGGGACATGCATGCTCCACAAAGCATCGGAATCCCACATTCTCGACAAAGAAGAATGGGAACAGGTCAGTTGCAAGCATTTCCACTATGGCAGCATTGAGTTCATGTGCAACCAAATGATTCAGTGTGTGTATTTACTGTGCTGCTCAAAAAGACTCTGCAATGTTGGTTGCATTGTTTGGTGTTTTGCCTAGAATACGTCAAAAGTCTCTACTATGCGAACTGCCATGGATGGGGTGGCTTTGACCTGGGGTGGATGCACAGGTGACAGTCCAATAGATGATGTTATTTTATATGTTTTAAGCACAGGGGTTAATGTAGTAGAATGACTACGTGGACCACCACTACTTATCTGACTGCTACTGGAACATTCAAAGTTATCTTTCTCGTTATGCCTGTAGTAATCCTCCAGTGTTAATTCATAACTTTTACCTACATGACTACTTACACTGATTTGGGAAGGGGATACCTTGCTCACTGAGGTTGATGAGGGTGAACATCCCACTACAATATCAGATCCCTTCTGGTGCTGAGTCTACAGTGCCATGTGCCTGCTCTTGAGGTGAGTAAGATGGCCCCCAGTGCCAAGGTGGCTACCCTTTTTTCCATGCCTCACATGTGCTTGAAAAAGCTGGTAGATTGCCACAGTTTCATCCTTTTCATCTTGTATGAAAAAATCCCAAACTAGGGATTTAGCTGCCCTACATTTTACATGATGCTGCTGCTACTGCATAACGGGGCTGCAATATTTTTGGAGGTGACATGGGGGGTGTAATGCATGATTTCTGGTTTGATGCAAACTTTGACTTTGACAGATCATCACTGCCTATTAGCATGACTTCAGGATTATCCACAGACACAGTTACATCAGAAGAACTTTGAGAGAGGGATTTACAAAGAGGTGATTTACCTACAGCCACCTTAACTTTCTTTTTGTCAGGTTCCCATATAGGGTTGCTAGCATCATCATCATCCACAAATTCACTTTGGATGCTACCCCTTGGAGGTATTATAACTGCAGCCTCACTCTGATCATCCACACTTTTTCATCACCATCTGATTCTTTGGATGCGCTGACATGAGGATCTGTGGAAACATGAGACTCTGAGTCATGATGATCAGGCTCTTGCTCAACTACTGTGGGGAGTGGGACATCAACTACCCTAAAGTCTTCTGACTCCACAACATTTTTCCCACCTGATAACTTTTCCTTGGTTGTAGCAACACTCCTGCTGTTATCCACAATGCTGTCACTCTCTTTACTACCAGCACCACCGGCATCTCCAACCAGCATTGATGCCACTGATTTGGCTGAGAAAAACTGAGTCACAGAAATCCCTGTACTTGCAACAACTACTACTTTTCCCTTCTGCTGCTTTTTAGTACCATGTGTATGACCACACTTAACATTGCTAGCCCCTGATGATCCTGCCTCATCATAACAACTTCCACTGCTACCATTTGGAGGCACACAAGCAATAGTGTTCTTGGCAGCAGCACCATAGCCATAAACAGCTCTGCATGACATTCTCTTCACGGGCATTTATTTAGATTACACGGACAGTCACCAAGAAAAGAAACATGTGCAGCACAAAAAAAGTGATTTTTACAATTTTGTGGGTTGCTGTAACAAATTCAAGAGAATTCACAAGACAGTATAATGCAAAAAATACAGCAATATGTACTTTTTTATTATGTCTGTTTTTGTTTGTTTAAATGCTCTAATATGCACTGGAGAGAGAATGTTCATGGTACCATGGGGAAACACACAATAGTAGTACAGTGACAACAATATCAATAAACTGAATAGAGACTATTAACAGTGAAGTTATATTTCTTCAGTTTTGGGTGGCTTGGAAGCCAAAAATCAACAATAGGGACTTCAAGATGGAAAATGTGGCAGTAAAGAGATATAGCTGCACTAGCACAAGACCTTAACCACACTCTTCACACATCCAAAAGTAGAACAACAATATCTTCTTTTGGGGGGGATATTTACAGCAGTAGCAAGAGAGAAGCAGGAAACAATAATACAGATGGGTTCAGAAATTAACAGTACTGCTCTTATAGTGGTGCAATAAAATGCATCTGAGTTGACAGCACACACAGACTAATGGTAATGCACAGAAAGTTTAACAGTTCAGTAAAATAAAACACAGTGTTCTAATAAACAGACAGAAAAAATGTGTAGCGAACAGCACAAAATTATAAAAAATTACTGGAAGTATTACTGTGTCCTCTGGTGTACTGGAATGGCAAGATGAATGAATGGCCTGTGCTGACATCAATAGCACTGAAGTACCTCACCTGCCCACCCTCAAGTGTAAGTGTGGAGAGGGTGTTTAGTTCTGTGGGGGCCATTGTTCGTGACCGTCATGCTAAGCTATCACCTACAAATGTTGGTATGCTGACATTTATCAAAATGAATGAGGGTCACATTCCAAGTAGGACAAGCACATCTATGTTTGTACCCAGTCACAATGATGGTGGTGCTGATGAGGGCGAAGCAGACCATCCTGGTGGTGGCATCAAATGGTGTTCCATTGAGGTTGATGATGCACTCATAAAAAGAATTTCCAAGTGGGGACAACTCCAGCATTGAGGAGTGCAATGGCTGCTTCCTCAATGATGAGGACTCGGACATTGGTGGAAGTGCATAAAGAAAACATTGGCATTAAAATACTTCTTCCAGTTCAAAACTTTGTAATGACATGTCATTAGAGTTTGCCTTCACCTTCTTTGCTTTTGGCAATGCAGTTTCCAGAATGTGTGCAGTTATTATTACCTGCAGTCATCTACATACATTTTTTTTTTTTTTTGAAATTTAAATTTTATTGTTTTTAAAGGTGAGAAAACACAATGTCCAAACATACCCGGAAGAACATTTCAGGACATAAACATGCAAAAAACAGCCAAAAAACATAAAGCAAACCCCTCCCCCAACCACCTAAAAGATAAATCCCAAATATATACAGAAATATACCAAGGTATCTACCCAGCCACCCGAGGAACCCATATGAAATACATAACAGCATAAACCATAACACCTCCCACACCCCACCATCGACCCAGACCCCCTCCCACAGGGTGCACCCCCCAGGAACTGATACAGTAATAACATGGATATCTATTGACAATAATTCAGAGAATAGTCACTTAACAAACTTAAGGTATAGGTACTTCAGGAAAATCAGAGAAAAACCTGGTTACAGTAGGTTAACAATGAGAATGGGGACATAGCTGTGTGTGGACATAGGGATTTGGATTACAATAAAAGAAACCAATTTATTTTAAACAAAGGGCCTGTAACTTACCCCATCTCCTGCGGAACAGATCCAACTGCCCTCTAAGACCTGCCGAAAGCTTTTCAGATTGGAGATATGATAGTAATTCAGTTAACCAGTCAGCAAGTGTTAGGGCCAGTTGATCGGTCCAGTGTCTTAACACCATTTTCTTAACAGCCATAGCCACCAAGGCCATGTGATATCTACGCTCGACACTATCAACCCGTGAAAAATCCCCAAGGACACACACCTCAGGACTGAAAAAGCCAGACAGACCTAATAGAGGATCGAGGTAGCTCTTAATCTGGGACCTGGCAGGGCCACTTTGGGACAGTCCCAGAATACATGGACAATATCACCGTCCCCGTGTAAGCACCTGAAACAGCTGGAATGGGAGACCCTCCCAAATTGAAATAACTTGGCTGGGATGTAGTAGAGATTATTAACAATGTAATACTGAGTTAACCTGTACCTGTTCTGGGTATGGTATCTATGAAGATCCTTCCAGATTCCAGACCAGTCACAAGTAATACCAGGCAAGAGATGGTTCCAGATATCTGACCCGGCCACCCCACCAGGTGAGTTATAGTCCAAAAGAAAAGAGTATATCGAAGAGACCGAATGGGACTGGGAAGCAAGCCTAGCCACTTCAGAAAGGAAAGGGCGACCACGGTCTTCCCAAGGGAAGCTCAAATCTCTGATTGATTAAGTGTCTCAGTTGATAAACCTTGAAAATGGATCGGTTGGCGATATGGAACTTCCTGAGAATATCACCCGAGGAGAAGAATTATCACTAAAGAAGTTCCCAGACTGGCCCCATTGATTTGCGGCAGCCATTCAGGACTAATCCATGACACACCTAAATTGATATTAGGATTAGCAACAATCGGCTGCCCCAAATCCGACACAGGAGAAAACCTGAAAATACCTCAAACATTGCGAAGAACCTCAATACTAGTCCTAATAACTCTATCTGGGATCCATTTGACTAACAACTTCAGAGATAAGTAAAAAGAGCATGCTTATCAAACTTGATTGCGGCAAGGAAGCCGCTCTAACTGGAAAGCCAGATAGGGCAGGGCGCCTCAGTTCGACGAAAACCACTACCAACCTTGAAAAATGGGCGGCCCAGTAGTACAGGAGAAGGTTGAGCAGTCTGAGACCTCCTCGATCCTTAGAGAGAGATAGTTGACCATAAGAACGCCTGACTGCTTTCTTGGACCAAATAAATTGAGATAATAATGTGTGGAACTGCTGAAAATAGGAGACCGGCAGCTTGAGATTAACCAGATTCAATGGGTAGAACACTCTAGGGAGGATATTCATCTTAATCACATTAATTCGACCCCAAAGTGAAATGGGAAGAGCTGACCAGCGTTGAAGATCCTCTAAGCAAGTCCTTAAGCCGACCTAGGTTTAGTTCCTTCAGGAGAGAGATATGTAGAAAAAATCCTAAATATTTAATGTACTTTGGGGCCCACTTCATACCAAGGAAGAAATTCAGCCTTAAAAGCATAAGGGTTAATAGGAAAAATTTGGATTTGGAAACATTCAGCTTGTATCCAGAAAAGGACCCAAATCTCTCAATCATCCCTAGAGCCTCCCTAAGAGACTCGACTGGTTCCACCAGATGTAGAAGGATATCATTGGCATACACTGAAAGAACCAGTTCTGATTGGCCCAAAGTAAGACCTTTGACCAGGACCGAAGCCTTAATCCTCCTGAGTAGCGGTTCCAAGTATAGATTAAGCAGGAGAGGCGAGAGAGGACAGCCCTGTCTAGTACCCGCATAGAGACCCCATTACAGTATACTCTGGCAGAAGGACAGTTGTAGAACGACCGAATTGCGTTAACAAAGGCATGCGGGAAGCCCATCTTCTCAAGGACCGCCCAGAGAAACCCCCAGTCAACATGATCAAAAGCTTTTTCGGCATCAAGAGAGACCAGAACCGCCGAATGCAGAAAAGACCGAGCATGATGCGAGATGTCGCAAGAGGTCCTCAGGTGATCCGCTGAAGATCTGCCAGGTACAAAACCTTGCCTTCCGGGACTCAACAACGTAGACCATACCTTTTAATGCAGTCAGCCAAGATTTTAGCAAAGCTCTTCATATCATAATTCTGGAGTGATATAGGTCTGTAATTAGCTGGGTCCGTGAGAACCTTACCAGGCTTAGGAATTAAAACAATGGTTGCTTCAAAGAGCGCTGGGTCTACTTCAGTAGCTGAAACCAGATAGTCATAGAACTTAAGGAAAGAAGGGACAAGGTCCTTAATAAAGGACTTATAGAAGTTAGCAGGAAAACCGTCAGGCCCCGGTGTACGATCTGGCGTGAGAGAAGCAATAACTCTTTCAACTTCCTCCTCAGTAATGGGAGCAGATAAAGTAGTTTGCTGAGCTTCCGACAAACAAGGAATATCAATCTTATTTAAGTAGTTGTTTAAGTCAGCAACGGTGTAGAATTTCTCGAATTCGCTGTACAGCTTAACATAAAACTCTGCAAAACCGTGAGCAATTTTCCGAGGCGCAGTGAGAACTTCCCCAGAAGGGGAGACTAGAGAGGGAATAAGCCTAGAGCTTTAGAGTACCCAGAGATGCTGTGCCAGGAGCTTGCCAGATTTCTCCCCTTGGTCGATGTATTTGGCCTGGGTCTTGATAAGGGCATATTCCGTTTTCTCTCTCAAGAGATCCGTATACTTGTCTTTGATTACCAAAATCTGCTTGAGATCCATCAGGGAGGAAGTCAAGAGATATTTAGCCTCCTGTTCCCGAACTCCACCCATCAAAGCTAGGGAATCAGCAAGCCTTTCCCTTTTTCTGAAAAGAAGCTATCTTGATAAACTCGCCCCTCAGAAAACACTTAAGAGCTGACCAAATCAGATCAAATCTAGAAACAGAGTTAAGGTTCTCTGCCAGGAATGTTGATATCAAAGATCCTATACTGTTTACTGTCTGGGAGTCCTTTAGAAGCTGTGTATTCAGCCTCCAGACCGAGTCCGAGTATTCAGGATTAAGGGATAGGTTAATCAGGCGACCGCGTGATCGGAAAGGATAACTGGATCAATGCCAACTAAGCTGAGAGTAGGAGAAAGGAGGCACTCATCAAGATCATATCCAGATGGGATTTAGTGCGTGAGAATGGGAAAAAGGTATAGGCCGGAGAGAGGGTTGGCAAGTCTCCAGGGGATCGCATAGCCCTAATAGTGATCTCAGGTCCAGAAGGCTCTGTGGGCTGGAGAAGATGGAGCTTCTCTTGGGGTCTCTATCCAATGTCAGCGAGCAAGGGAGGTTCCAGTCTCCCCAGTAAAAGTTGAGCCGGGAGAAACTAATCAGTCTTTCTGTAAGGGACCTGTAAAAATTATAGTCTCTCCCAACTGGATCGTATATAGACCCTAAAACAACTTTTTCACCGTTAAGAACCCCCTGAATCAAAACGAATCTTCCTTCGGGATCCACCACCGTCTTCTCTGCTGTAAATAGGACCTGCCGCTTAATGAGAATTGCGACCCCCTGCTATAGCAGGAATTACCAACCAGATAGAAATAGGAGAAACCTGAGCGAGATAAAGGTTGGCTTCTGATTGCATGAGGTGTGTCTCTTGGAGAAGAGAATGTCCAAACACACTAATGAACAGTGTCGAAAAATCTGTGAGCGTTTAACCTTTTCCAAGTCCACATACATTCCATGAAGCAATTTTCAGAGACATTTTAGCATTTTAAGATACAGTACATAAACCAAATGTATCCAGACAACCATATACTCGAAAAGAAAGGTAGGTGGACCTCCCACAGCAAAACCATTAAGATCGTATAACTAATGCAAATGCACTTTATCACCAGTGACCCACCAATTACCCCCACAGCACAAATAGCCCAGCAAATGCAGATAAACCCCCAAAACCCATGAAGCCTATACCCTTTACATGAACTATATACACTGGGAGCCAGGCGGAAAACCAGATAGATACAACATTGAGTAGGGATACTCCAGCCCACCACCCCAATGCGAACTTGGACCCCTCTAATGAGGAACGAGCCCTGAGATGGAGGCGATGTCCCAAATCCGATGAGATGGACCTCAGGTCCGCTACCTGGACAAAGTCACCCTAAATTTCCCCATCGGGCGAGTTATAACCTCCCTTCTAGGCTCGCAATTGTCCATCAGCAAGCTGTCAAAGCCACCCAGCAGCCCCAACCCTCCCCCAGCCCCTCCATCTTCAGGTTTCAATTAGTAAAGGAAGATTAGACTGCAGAAGACCCCCAAAACAGCTAAAACAACCCCTCAAAGAGAGAAGAGAAAAAAAAAAGGGGGGGAAGGAGACCACGGTACAGTCCTGCCCATAACCAGTCATTCCCTTGACCCCTTGACCAGTCCCTCACTACTGACATGGACAGAAGTCCAAAGGGTTACTCACCCAGCTCTACCTGAGTCTCCCAAAATGGCACCGCGATCAGGAGACATCGGAGCTCCCCCCGAGGGTCTAGTGTTGCCAGTGGGAACAAAAACTCTCACGGACCTAAACGGTCCCACATCCAGGAAGTGTCCCCCGGGAAACTGCATCCCCACAGACAATATCCGTAGTGGCACAGCAAGCGACCCATAACCAAAGCCCGAGCCAGACCGACCGCGAGCCCCGGATCCACCCCCATCCGAAGCCACGGGCAGAAGAGCCAACTGAGAAAGGCCCACCAAAGAAAAAGAAAGAAAAACCAGGTAACTCCAAAACTGCAGCTGGGACAAGACCCAGCAGGGAGGAACCGGCCAGACAAACCAGGCAGGAGATAACACTGAGGGAAAGAAAAAGCGAAAAGGAAAAAAGAAGGAGGAAAGATAAAAGGGAGGAGAGAGAGGGAAATTCAACTCAGGAGACAACCATTAGAGAGTAGGAAAGGCCAGTGAACGCCAGTTACAAAATGCTCAGTCCACTGCTAATAGTCTGTTTGACCCCTCAGAAGGAAAAAAAAAAAAAAAAAATCAGTGTCTTTCAGCCTGAGTTCTTGAACAAATCCGGCAACCTCGTCGAGAGGTCTTTCAAGGCCGCCTCCGGGGTGTTATATGAAGAGGTGGTGCCTCCGATGGTGGTCCGAAGAGTCGCGGGGTAAACTACTCTGAAGGGGATGGCAGCGACAATCAGCTTCTGGACCACCCCATGGTAGGCCGCTCTCTTAACTCTGATTTCTTTTGGGAGGTCCTGGGACACTCTGAGTCGCTGAACCCCACATTATTTCCTTCAACTCTCTGGATTTATTGTAGATGTGCTGCCGCTCAATATAGCTCAGAATTTAATGATTAATGGTATGGCGGGGATCTGGCGGGGCCGGGGCCTCAGGAGGCGGTGGGCCCTCTCCAAGTGATAGGAAGAACTGACAGGTGAGGCCCCACCACCTTGAGTAGTAGCTTCTGCAAAAATAGCAATAGGTCCGGCCCTCTTCGGCCTCAGGGAGGCCCAGGATCAGGAGATTATTCCTCGATTTCTCCCTCAAATCCTCAGCCTAGCACTGCAGTTTATTTACATGCTGCTTGAGCCCCTGAACCTCAGGTCCATCTTGTCTTTCCATTTCTCCAGGAGTATGCTCTCACTTCAACATCAGCCACCAGTGGATCTGAGAACTAGGTCGCTCCTGAGTGATTTGAGCTCATAACTCAGCTCCTGCAGCAGGTCCTTTAGCGGACTCAATTCCAAAGAAACTTCTCTTCCGTAAGAGGGCTGGGCGGTTGAGGTTTCTCGGCCAGCGTTCGGTTGGGTTGTCTGATTCGCTGTTTTTAGTTGCTTTTGAGGCGGGCGGGAGGCGTATGTCGAACTGTGGCCTGCCTCATATCTACCTCCATCCCTCCACAAGCCAACGATCTGCTTTCTTTAGAACTTCTGTCTCGAGAGCCGCTCGATTGCTCGCTGGTATCAGCTATTTTAACCGTTGAGGCGCCGATAACAACTAAAAAATTACCGATGGAAGCAACCGAGGGGCAGAGCTCTAGGCCTTGGCTGCAGCCTAGCTAGACGTCATCACGTGACCCCCGTCACCTACATACATGTCACCGTGTACTAGCCACTGACATCATGCTGATTGAATGAGAGATATCCTGTCACTGAAATACGTTTGACACTCCAGCCAGCTACCCTACTTGTTTAGAGAGAGAGAGAGACAGATCTTGAGCCTTTGTCCAAAATAAAAACCCACAACCAGTCACAGCCATCCTGCTTCTTGAGAGAGAGAGAGAGAGGGAGAGGGGGAGAGAGAGAGAGAGAGAGAGAGAGAGAGAAACCTTGTGCCTTTGCCCAATATAAGAACCCACAGTCAGCCACAGCCACGCTGCTTCTTGAGAGAGAGAGAGAGAGAGAGAGAGAGACAGATGAACCTTGTGCCTTTGCCCAATATAAGAATACACAGCCAGGATGATTTGACATCAACTGCGCATGCAACAAGCAATGTCCATCAGGAAAGTAACATCTGGCTTGTCCGGCTAATGCCATGTACAGTAGTGGCTGACAAGGGCACACTGATTTGCTGATGCCATGGTGAGTTCATGTCCTTTGAATATGTATTAATTTATTTCTTATTGTCCCACTTTGGTATTATAGTCAGTTTTGCTGAAATTTGTTTTATATTGTCATCATCATTATTAGCCAGAAAAGTCGCATGTTCCTGAAATAAAGTCTCCCAAATTAGCACCGTTGTTTTAAATTGTGTAATTAAAAATAATTTATTCAGAATTAATAGGGATTCCAACATTTAGTAATGATGGACTATTCTTTTAAAAAAGTTAGTTTGCTGTGTTAGATGATTTTTTTAAATATATCTGCTTGATCACTGCAAGATTATATAAGAACAAGTAACATCAAAGTACTTGTGCCAAAGTGATCAATAATTTTTTTAATATCTCTGGTTATTTCCCTGAAGATGTTACACTGCAAGCCTGGCTGCTGTCTGCAAATAAATGCACCATCACACAGTTAGCATTTCACTCGTCAAGAACATCAGTAATTTACAGTAAGTATGAATCTCATTTACTGTGTTTTTGTCTTAAATGTGTTGTTATCCTTTTTTCCCCTTTTTATATAGGTACACATTATGCCACTATGGCCAAATACAGGCAACCAATTTTCTATTTTTCTTTACAGGTGACTGTTGTAACTTGCAAAAGAACATTCCTAGGAGCTAAATGATATAAAGTACTGTAATTGCACCAACAACACTGTTGCAGTGCATCCACATAATTTATTTTATGTACAGCTATGTATCAGTCTGATTTCCTCTTTATGTTTCTTTTCTTTTTTTTCTTGTTTTTCACAGGGGTGAAGCATTCAATGGCAGTCAAATACAGGCCAGATAATATCTATTTTTCTACACAGATGAGACAGGTGTACTTCAGTACACAAGGAGTTTACAATGTGTATTCCTGATCAGGACTGTAAGACACTGGTCCAGTACATGTCAGTAAACTTGATTATTTTATTCATAGGTGTTTAGTAATAGCTGTGTATTTGAAGCTGGATATAACAAAATGTGGGAAGAGCACCACTGGGTACTTAATCGGGTATTGGAATGGACTCTGAATAATTTCTGCTTCATCTGTTTGCAGGAAACATTGAGGTGCTGTGGAGCTGTGGTATGTTCCAATCTCAAGATGGACAACATTTCAAATACACTGAAGACCTGGAAAGAAGAAAACAATATTAAGGAAAATTGTTTTCCAATGAGCAACCCCCACCCAAACAAGTTCTGGGCAGAGCCGATACAGCTGCGGTGAGCTCTTACCTGTACAGGTAGGAGAGCTGCGGCAGAACAGCTCCCAGAGCAGTGGCGATTGTGGAGCGGCAGCAGCATGGGCCATGGAGTGGTAGTGGTGACATTGGAGCACTGGTCACGGTGGTATGCCACTCAAAAGATGGCAGTGGGGGTGAAACTGCACATGCGTGAGTATACCGGAAGTGTACTCACAAAGTAGTGCACTGTAGGGAGAGGGGCGACCGTGCTGTGGAGGGAAGCTCCATCTCAGAGGACAGCACCTATGGGATCAGTGCTGCCTTGACATTGCCGCATCACTGTAGAACACAGGGTCGTGTTCTAGAGCCGAACCTCTGTTCACCTACAGTGTAGCCAAATATCTGCGGAGCTCTACCCACATAGCCGTAAAAATACTTACCTTTCACGGCTTGCAATTGTAGTGCTGCCAAAGTCAACAATCAGACACATGCAGAACTGATCTGTGGTGGCAGCATGATTTCTTCAATATGGTTGTGAATCTGGGTGATACGACCTGAAAATGTAAAAGAAAAAAACAGTAATGAGAAATGGTTACAATTTACCCCCAACAGTAACCACCCACCCCCCAAAAAAATTTATTTTACAGTACCACATTAGACAGTGATACATATGTATGGCATGTGAATGTGATCATGGCCAACACACCGGTGAAGAGGAAACATTCAATATATATGATAATGATGACTCCATGCAAAGGAACAAGATGGACTGCTTGCAACAAGCAACAAGATTCATTACAAATTAAATGTAAGTGTCTCTCAACAAACATGACAGTGACACTTATAATAACTTACCATTGGTGGTATGAATTTGCACACACATCAGGCAACATGTTTCAGTCAATGCAGCAGAAGACATTTCAAGAACATCAAATTATACTTCAACCCATGGTCATCAGTGGCTGTCATTATTCAGCAACACACTGTACATCTACAGCATCAGCACCTGCATCAGCACCAGCAGCAGCAGCAGCAGTTGCACCAACACCACTGATTGTGAACAGCATATCTTGAAGCTCTCATTGAAAATTCTCATTATGTATACTGACGTTTTTCTCAGTTCCCATATCACCACAAGATGTTTCCATTTCTTTCTCATAAAGGTCTGACATGTTTTTTGGGGCTTCCCATGAAATTAAAACAGCAAGACAACATCAGCAACTGGCATCAGCAAGCAATTTTCTCACTTGGAACACTGATACACAGTTTTGTCTCTCTTTGTAAATTTTCAGCAGTGCAGCAAGAAATAGCTGGGACTTTTCTAAACACTTATGTGCTTATTCTTAATCTGGACTTCTCATGAAATTAAAACAGTAAGACAACATCCGCAACAGGCGTCAGCAAGCAATTTTCTCACTTGGAACACTGATACACAGTTTTGTCTCTCTTTGTAAATTTTCAGCAGTGCAGCAAGAAATAGCTGGGACTTTTCTAAACACTTATGTGCTTATTCTTAATCTGGACTTCTCATGAAATTAAAACAGCAAGACAACATCCGCAACAGGCATCAGCAAGTAATTTTCTCACTTGGGACACTGACACACATTTCTGGCTCTCTTTGTACATTTTCAGCAGTGCGGCAAGAAATAGTTGAGACTTTTCTGAGCACTTTTTCATGTGCTTATTCTTAATCAGGTCGCTAGTATCACATGCTGAATGATGTAGCCAGATAGTAGTAGAAGATGGCTACCTTGAAATAAGATAGGACTTTTTTTGTGTTTGGATTGTCATTGCATGTAGGTGATTTTCAGGTATTTTGATTTTAGTTGTGGGTGGACTAAGAAAATTTAAGTCCACAGTAACAACAAAATAATATAGCATGGCAATTAAAGCAGCTGTGCAAAAATCCAGTGGCAATTTTGACCTACACTTTTTTATTCTATTGTAGATTGCCCCTTATCTAATAACTTGTGTGACCCTTCTTTCTACAATCTTAGTCTGCTTTAGTACTTTTTTTCACATCTGAAATAATAAAAGGAGCGCTCCTTTTAATACTCTTGGAACAGGTTTTCATGAATATTCTTGGCTGTTTTTGTACATCAATTATTAAAAATGGTTTCTGTTGTGACTAAAATGAACTAGCAAGTAGCAGGCAATGCTCCATTACCTTATGGAACAGTAGGTGTTCAGAAACAGCTGTGAATAGTGATGAAGACCTAGTCTGAGCAATATTAAAAGGAGCACTACTTTTATTATTTCAAATGTAAAAAAAGTACTAAAGCAGACTCAAATAAATTATGGAAAGAAGAGTATCATACAAGTCAATAGGAAAAGGGCAATCTAAAATAGAATAAAAATGTATAGGTCAAAATTTTCACTGGATTATTGCACTGCTGCTTTAACAAACAACAGGTAGAAAACATTAATAAAAAAATGATATACTTATTGGGTATGTAAAAAGATTCTTAAATAGGAAAAGAAAGAAAAGTGGAGGACAGGAATTGTGGTTTTTTTTTAACCTTTTATAATTTTTTTGATGTGCTTTTCATTATTTGTTTTTTTTTTCTCTTTTTTTTGGGGGGGTGTGGGAAGACAGTGAGGAAAAATAAAGATGGAACACACACCAAATGGTAAGACAGAAAGCAAAAAAATTACATAAAGCTACTGGGCCTGGGGCCTACCAATCAGCGTGCGTAGCATATTAATAATTTGCAATTGCTGAGCCTCCATTCTGTCCAACTGTTGTCGAGTTTGGTTGAGACCATTATGCAGGTAGTGTACCTCTGTCCACAGCGCAGCCAGGTCACCTGTGTGACTGCTATTTCTGCTGGGTTGGTTGCAGCTGCAGGGGCTGCCACTTGCTCATTCTTCTCCCTTCAGCTGCATTTTGTACGATGTGCATGCTGCCTCTGTACTGCCCCCTCTTCAACTGCACCCTCCCCTGCAGGAGCAGTTCATAATTCCTGCACCTTGACCTTCCACTGGGTATGGTGGTGCACTAACAAGTGGGTTCTTTGGCCACCCATGCCCAGTGGCTGCCCTGTCTACCATAATGTACCAGCATGCTTCAGATGTTGCATTTCATCACACTTGGGTTACCTGGCAGTGTAGTAAAAAACAGCCACACTGGTGAGCTACAGGGAGGACAAGGCACAGGCAGTGGGGGGGCTGTGGGGGGCCCAGATATTGTAGGCTGCTCTGCAGATGGGGGGCAACTAGCTGCTGCTGATGTTCTTGTTCCTGCTGCTGATGTTCTTGTTCCTGCTGCTGATGCTTGGCCTACTGTTGGGGGGTCAGTAGCCACCGGTGCTGCAGGGGAGGCACCACTAATATCAGAGGAAGCAGTTGCTGCTGCTGTTTCTAGCGTCACACTTCCACTGGCAGTGGCAACAACATTTTGTGAGGGGGAGCACTGGATTGAAAAACATTGCCCCGGTTCAGGCAAATATATTGCCCAAGGTCACCATGCATCCTTGAGCCATGAGGAATGCCACTTGCTCCACCTCTCTCCATTTTGAATAAAAAAATTACTAAAAGTATTACTAACTAAAAAAAAAAAAACAAGAAATGAATCAGATAAAAAAAAAGTTGGACTACAGCGATGAAAGTGGTTGAAAATAAATTTAGGGGTCTGGAATACAAGGATGAAAAGCAGAAAACTATTAATTTTACAAGTTTTGACTAGCCCACTAGCTACACAACTCCTGCTTTAGCAAAGCTAAAGTCAAAGTGAAACTAGTTCACTGACTTCCTGCCTGATTTCCTTCCTGCCTACATTATGTGACCTACGGAAAGTCAGACATGTAGTCTGTGGTCTGTTTCTCCCAAATTTCAGCTTTTCACAACATAACCAGAAGTTGACATGAAGTTTGGAACACGAAGTTCACTAAAGGTGAATTTTGACCTTTGAATGTAAACTTAGTGTAGTGTTACACATATGCGAAGTTACTCATGTTGCATTATATACGCAAGTGTAGTAAAAACTTCACTGCATCTCTAGTTATACTGTAGGTCACCTTCCCTAGCAGTGAATAAAACTTCAGAATTTGTTAGCATTGTAAAGAACCTGGACTTGGGTAGTAAACTGATATTGGGCCCTATTCACCAATGGGCAGGAATTATGCACCAGAGGTGGATATCCCACCCATGTAGGTCCGCACCTGTGGACAGGTGAACGCTGGAGTAATTCAACACTGGCCACCACATGTCTGTGGCCCCACTCCTCGGCATACAGGACTCCACAGGGTGGCTGGGGGTGGTGTTGCAGACCCAGCCAGGCATCCAGTTGGATGCGTGGATGGGGTCACTCAGTAGATCCCCTACATGGCAGGGTACATGTTGGCAGTGCACACCACTGATGTCCGATGGCTGGTGGCTGTGGTGGTGAGAGGAGGGCAATGCCACCAGCCCTCAAGCAATGCAGCACTGGAGTGGTGCAGAGGGATGGATGGAGGGCCTGTTGGCAGTGCCAGGGGTAGAACAGTAGCTCACCATATGCCCAGAGGGATCAGAGGTGGGGGTGGGCTGGAAGTGCCATTTGGGGCAAGGGGGACAGCATCTTTGGGCCAGTGCCCCTGTGTGGGGTGTGTTGGGTGGGGGAGGCACCTGGTGGGGCAGTGCACTGATGTGTTGGGGTGGGTGGTGCAGGGCAGCCATAGGAAGATATGTCTACAGTGGTCCCAGTGGGTGAGTGGGCGATCTGCCCTGTCCAGGTGGAGACCACATGTATGCACAAGGTGCATGGGGGTTCATGGTGGAGTTCTCCCTGGCATACCCTGCACCCCACTCTGCAACCCCTGAGGCCAGCACTATATGCTTTTGTGCAAGATGTGAAGTGCTGGTACACCCCCAGCCCACCCCCAATATGCTGTGGTCTGCAGACCAGGGGTATCGGGTGCATTGGGGCTGCATGTACTCCATTAGTGCATCCTGCATGGGGGCTGCAATGGGTGTGGAGTAGCTATGCTTCCCAGATATGTGGCAAATATCCACTCCACCCATTGGTGAATAGGGCCCATTTATGGGAGACATCAACTTTCTGGGCATAAGCTGGAAAGACAAAACTACCACTACATCAGCCGAATCTAAGCTTCTTGAAATTCTGGATAAGTTTGCACAATTATATTATAAACAACAGTAAGGGAGCACACATACTAGACTTAGTTTTGAATAATATGGAAGACAATATACATGACTGCAAAACCAGGGAACCTCTAGCTGGAAGTGACCACTGCATGGTTCAATATTCAATTATTTTTAAAGGGCTAAACAACTAAGAATTACTATGATGAGATCCTTTAACAGGGATGATATGAGGCTATTATCACCTACCTGAGTAAATGGAATTGGAGGGAGGAGTTTTTAGGGCAGAATCTAGATGAAATGTGGGTACTATTAAATACAAAGTTGATTAATTGCATGAAAGATTGCACTCCACTTAGAAACAAATATAACAATAGTGGTAAAAGTCTTGCATGGTTTACAAGAAACATGAAAAAACTAAAAGGAATAAAAAAGAGCTTACAAGTTGGCTAAAACAAATGGTACAGAAGGCTCATGGGAACATTATAAAACTAAGGTGAAAGAATGTAAAAAACAAATCAAGTTAGCAAAAAGGGAATTTGAGCACAAATGGCATCCAATTTCAAGGACAACAAAAAATCATTTCATTATTATATAGGCAGCCTTAGAAAAACAATTCAGGTAAGCCCAATAATTAAAGATAATAATACAATACTTCACAGTAGTGACATGGCTGAGGTATTTAGTGAATTATGTTTGCTTGCACGCATGTGCAAGAAACAGTGCCATCATCCGAGTTTTCGGAGGTGTGTCACCCCCTCTTCCAATTCAGTCAGTATGTTGGCAGGCGCAGCCCCAGTCCGCCAATGCATGCTGGAGCTGTCTATGACAGCTCCAAAATGCAGTGGTGTACAGTTGAAAGGGGGAGCTACGCTTCAGTGAGCAGCGATAAGATATCGCCTGCTCATGCACAGTCTCTACTGCGCACACACACACACACACGCACACACACAAGCACACACACGATACTGCATGCTGCCCCCCATGCACACACTGTATAGCCGATGGGGGTGCCCAATCCCCCGTCGGCTGTGCTGCGCCCCCCAAAGCCTTCCACATGCCACGCTGGGTGCCCACCCCAGCATGGCAAGTTATCGTATAGCTGACGGGGGTGCCCAATCCCCCATCGGCTCCACTGTCCTCCACCCCTCAAAAGTACTGGGTGCCACACTGGGAGCCTACCCCAGCGTGGTAACTGATGCTATGGCTGACAGGGGTGCCCGATCCCCATCGGCTTTACGCCCCCCCCAGCCGTCCTTGTGCCATGCTGGGAGCCCACCCCAGTGTGGCAAACATCCCGCATCGTCTTTTTAAAAAAAAAATCTGAAAAGCAAAACTGGTCCCATGCAGTCTCCCTGCATCCCCACAACCCGCACCCACCCACTGTGCACCCTGCCTCCCCACACCCCCCCTCACCACATACTTACCTCCAGAGTCCGGCGTGACAATCTTCAGTGGACTGGGAACACGTCTGCACTCTTCAAAGCCGACCGTGAACTGAGGAAATGACGGTAAGCTGTATAATGGGATAGATAGGGTTTTTTCAACTTTGTTGCATATCTCAGGCACTTTTGGGAATTTTTGCACCAAATTTTCAACATGGGGTCTTTGGGACCCCTTCTCATGAATGATGTCACTGTCTTGGCATTATTCAGACCCGAAGGGTGATTTCACAGTCACTGCGTGAAATCACCTTTCAGGCCCGATTAATGAAACGACACTGCCAGCGTTCATAAGGTGGGCTCTCAAGAAGCCTATTTTGAAAATTTGGTGGAAAAATTCCTAAAAATGACTGTTTTATGAGCGTGCATTGCGCAGTTCCTACGCAGGCTCGTAAGTTCACGAATTTTAAATATTTTCACTCCAGATTTTCAACATTGCCATTTTACCACACCTTTTTATGAGTAGTACAGCTGTCATTTTTCACATTTCACCCAAAACGTGTTTCCGCCCATGTAGCTCACAATGGCGCAGTTGGTGTGCAAAATCAATGTACAGAACAAATTAAGAAAATCACAGTGACACTGTTCATGAGCAGAGGTCTTAAAATGGCTATGTTAAAAATTTGGTGAAAAAATCCCTAAAAATGACTGTTTTACGAGCGTGCATTGCGCAGTTCCTACGCAGACTTGTAAGTTCACGAATTTTCAATATTTTCACTCCAGATTTTCAACATTGTCATTTTATTACACCTCCTTATGAGCAGTACAGCTGTCATTTTTCACATCTTGCCCAAAATGTGTTTCTGCCCATGTAGCGCACAATGGCGCAGTCGGTGTGCAAAATCAATGTATGGGACACATTAAGAAAATCATAGTGACACTGTTCATGAGCAGAGGTCTTAAAATGGCTATGTTGAAAATCTGGTGAAAAAATTCCTAAAAATGACGGTTTTACGAGCGCGCGTTGCGCAGTTCCCACGCATCATCGTAAGTTCGCGAATTTTCAATATTTTCAATCCAGATTTTCAACATTACCATTTTATTACACTTCCTTATGAGCAGTACAGCTGTCATTGGTCACATCTTACCCAAAACATGTTTCCGCCCATGTAACACACAATGGCACAGTCGGTGTGCGAAATCAATGCATGGGACACATTAAGAAAATCACAGTGACACTGTTCATGAGCAGAGGTCTTAAAATGGCTATGTTGAAAATTTGGTGAAAAAATTCCTAAAAATGACGGTTTTACAAGCTTGCGTTGCGCGGTTCCTACGCACGCTCATAAGTTTGCCAATTTTCAATATTTTCACTCCAGATTTTCAACATTGCCATTTTATAACACTTCCCTATGAACAGTACAGCTGCCATTTTTCACATGTCACCCAAAATTTGTTTTCGCACATGTAGCTCACAATGGTGTAGTCAGTGTGCGAAAGCAATGTTTGGGACAGATTAAGAAAATCACAGTTACACTTTTCATGAGCAGAGGTCTTAAAATGACTACGTTGAAAATTTGGTGACAAAAGTCCATAAAATGACTGTGTTATGAGTGAGCATAGCGCAGTTTCCACGCACCCTCGTAAGTTCATGACTTTGTAATGTTTTCAGTCCAGATTTTCACCAGTGGCATTTTTCCACACTTCCTTATGAACAGTACAGCTGTCATTTTTCACAACATGGCTGAAATGTGTTTTCACACTTTCAGTGCAGAGATGCGTGGTCACTGTGGGAAATCATTGTTCGGGACAGATAAAGTAAATCACAGTGACACTGTTCATGATCGAGGTCCCAAAATGCCTCTGTTGACAATCTGCTATAAAAATCCCCAAACTAATTACATTACGGGTGGTCGTTTGTACAGTTTCTATACTGCGCCTAGTGACTTCACCAGTTTTTAATATTTTTACTACAGATTTGCAACATTGCCATTTTACACCTCCTCATGAACAGTACAGCTGTCATTTTTCACATCCTGTTCGAATGTGTTTGCACCTGTGTACTAAATGCCGAAGTCGCTGTGCATAAGCAGCTTTCGCTAACAAACTGATATTGCCACTGTTCATGAGGTGGTGGGGTCACAAAAACATGTTGAAAATTTGGAGTGAAAATACCAACGAATGCCTGAGGTATTACGGTTCCAACCATAACGCCCAACCCGTGAGGGAATGACAGGCATCAGGGATGTGACTTGGGATTCTTGCCTGCAATGCTCATACCATTCCACACCCTGCAGCCAGTGAGAGGCATTGAGGTATGCCTTTGACTCTTTGACCCCAGAGTTCACCCCATTCTCCTATGCGCACCCATCTCACCATATTTTCTGATGGATAAATTAGCATAAGGGCCAAGAACCGACACCGTGACACTTGTCAGTGTCTGCAGGTGGGGTGTGGTGAAATGGCGTGGCCGATATGCCTGACAACCCAAAGAGACCCCAATTCCTGTCACTCTCTGCCAGGTGGTGGTGGGGTTGGCTTCAGTTCAATACTTCACTGCCATTCCTATTACGCAGCTCTGTAACTTCTACACTACCACTGCCAATGCCAGCAAGCAAACATTCGGCATTGACAAATGCTTGTTTTTTAGTATATATCAAGGTAAAGAAGAAGTGAACAGGACACAGGAAGTTTTTTAAGAATACTAATAACATCAAGGTTTCAGTCTCAAATGTTTTGAATAGACAAACAAGTCTACAGGCCCAGATAGTCTCCATCCAAGGTTTCTCAAAGAAACAGCAATGGTAGTAGCTGAACCTGTAGCAGCTATATTTCAAAAATCATTAGACAAAGGTCTGACTGTAGAGGATTGGGCAGTAGTGCATGTTGTTCCCATCTATAAGAAGGGTGATAGGGCAGATATTAAAAATTACAGACCATTAGGACTGACCTCTTCCATTAGAAAAATATGAGAAGCGATAATAAAGGATGAATTAGAGCAATTTTTGTACTCTACAGGCTTGAATGATCCATTACAACATGGGTTCAGGAAGCATAGATCCTGCTTTAGCAACCTTCTGCATTTCTTTGAACCAGTTAGCATGGCCCTGGAGCCTGATAGCCCAGTTGCTGTACTTTATTTGGGTTCTGCAGAATTATCTGACACAGGATATCACTCTGAGTGAGTTAATACATTGACAGAACAAGGATGCACTAAAAATCTTATACGTTAGATTTGCTCTTGGCTGAGTAATAGAATGCAGAGGGGTATGTTTAAGGTGACACTACTCAAAATGGGTTGCATGACTAGTGGGGTCCCTCAGGTGTCAGTGTTGCATCCGGTGTTGTTCAATATATGTGTCTTCTCTATGAAATGCATGAGCAATGCATGGCTTTGCAAGTTCACAGATGATACTAAAATGGGAGCAATTGCCAACTGTTATGATTATGCCATCTAATTTCAGAATGAAAGTAATATTTTAGCTGAGTGAGTCAACAATAAAAAACTTAAGTTCAATACATAAAAATGCAAAGTTATGCATCTTGGGTGCAAAAATATAAAAGCAAAGTACTTTCTGCATGGAAGAGAATTATCCTCTACTGATGTAGAGAACGATCACAGTGTATTATTCACAGGCTGAAATTTGACCTTCAGTGTAAGGAACAGTAAACAAAGGAAATAGAATGTTAAGCTGTATAAACAGAAACATCAGGAGTAGGGAAAGAGAGGTGGTGATGCCTCTTTATACTTCCCTGGTCAGGCCACACATGTAGTTTGTTTAACAGTTCTGGGCACCACATAGGAAAGGAGTCATAAGAAGACTGGAGGGTATCCAGAGAAGGGCAACTAGTTGGTCTCAAATATCAAAACATTTGCCATATGACAAAAGACTGAGGCAACAAGGGATGTACTCCTTGCTATACAGGGGATTAGGAGGAAATCTTTGTTTGGTTTACAGGTCACATACTGTACTAACAGTTATTTATAGGAATGCATTGGATTGGAAGACAAGGAAAACTATAGAGACATTAGAGGACATGGTTTGTTATTAAAAGTAGAAAATAATAAAAAAAGAATCTAAGACGGACATGGATTAACCAATCAGTTGTATCTACTTTGAATAGTCTACCAAGTAATGTTATATATAGTTCCAGCATTAGCCATTTCAAGAAAACACTTGATGTTGCTTTGAATGGAGGGGAAATAGTAGGATATGTTCAAACTGCAAAACAAGTCACTATGGCTAACACTAATGGATTTGCAATCATCCTATGAACCTTATGAATACACATGCCAAATTTCAGATCTATAGTTGTAATACAGGCTGCATTATCAGCAACTAAAGAATTTATGAAAATAATTTGAATAATTTTGTGAAATTGTTCAGTAGTTCATGAAAATCCCACAAAAATCAGAGTTTGCTAATTTTGGCCAGTCCTAATTGAAGAACATGCAGTATTTATCCCTCCTACTATTTTTTGACACTAATCACATTTTAGTTAAGCACACCCTGATTTTCAGTGACATCACAAGATTCTAAAAATGGTGGCAATGTAGTATCAGCATGGGGCAGACTTAATCATTGGTATCTCAGGGCTGTTGCCTGCTAGAGAGGAGCACAATCCCTCATTTAAAAAATATTTTCATGGACTTTCAAACTGTGATGAGCATTGTTCATAAATAGTTCCCTTTAAGAGAGGCACAACAAGGAGGAAAAGATGACAATAGAAAAAACGTAAAGGATAGCAGTAGGGGAAAAAGACATGGTAGTACCAAAGAAAGATCTTCAAAGTTAAATAAAAGGGGCAACGTCATTGATGGCCAAAGGCATAGTAGAGCAGTAGCATATAAAAATAGAAAGGAAAAGACTGAGGAAGATGAAGAAAAGGACAAAATAGCAAACAACATGGATAAACTTCTGTAAAAATTCTTCAGTTAACTAAATAAAAAGCATTACCACAAAAAGTGCACTAGATTTTCATGAGACTAATATGGTACACCTGACCTGCATCATGGAATGAAGGTTATTGCATTTTGCTGCCTACAGTGGAAATTCACCAGCATGAAAAGGAAAGCTAGCATAGCTGGATAATGACATGTTCTTCCCACAGGAATGCAAAAAAAAAATTAAAAAAGGACTTAGGGTAAGAAACCACTCGGCCTCAACCAGTAACACAGATTTTGCACATCTGCTATGTCAAAGTCTCTTCGGAAAGAATCTGGAACCACCTTCTCTACATAGAATACAGCAGGAAAAGAAAGCTCAGAAACAGCACTGAGGAACTCATCAACTTATTAAAGGATACTGGAACATCCACAGAACAATTAATTGAAATTTGCTTTCAGACATACGAAACTTCTCTGAAAGCACACATGATAAGGGACCAAAAGAAACTGAAGGCACAACTGCAAAACATTGGGATTTACAGTTTACAAATAACAGATGCTGACTATCCCAGAGATTGTTCTGACCAGAATACTGCAACCCAAACTGAAACAATTGTGCTCATTGCACTCTCACCAGCAGAAACATCTTTACTTTCCAAAGGATTATGTTTCTCTTCATCATCAAATCTAGATGAGATACAACTATGTGGAGACCCTGAGCAGTTTTTCCATTGATTACGCCTGCAGGAATTCTTCTATGAAAGGCAAACCACTGAAATGCAAACCCTCCAAAATACAAAGAGAAAATAATCAGAGAACCCATTAGCAAGAAGGAGCATTAATCTAGACAAATATATATATATATATATATATATATATATATATATATATATATATATATATATATATATATATATATATATATATATATTAACACCTTTTGACACTGTGTAAATTCAGAAATATTAAACAGAATAAAATTCAGTATTACCTGAACCCACTAGAAAAAGGCCAAGTCAGAGCTAAAGAAAAATGACAGCATCACCATCAAGCCTGCTGACAAAGGAGGAGCAGTTGTAATCATGAACAATACACAACACAACACGACAGAAGCATAATAACAACTGTTAGATAGAACATTCTACATGTCATTACAGGAGGATCCAACAGAAAACGTTAAAGGGAACTCCCTTCTTTGATTGATAAGTGTCCATCAACCAACAAATTACAGTTAACTAGTTTAGTTTCTCAAAATCCAAGAGCAGGGATATTTTATACACTGCCAAAGATACAGTACATAAATCAGGTAATCCAGGACAGCTGCTTTTCTCAGGCATCGGCACTCTTACTGAACAAATATTGGACTAGGTCAAGGGCATCTTCAAACTGGTCACAAAAATAACTCCTGGCTTCATCCTAAATACATAGATACATAAAAAACTGTAAGCAGATAAGGAACTTTAGACCTATCTAGTCTGCCCGTAAGCCTTAAATTTGTATGTAATCACTGACCATAACTGACCAATGGCTTTTCATCACTCCCTCCCCACCCAATGTTCCCTTTTGCCTGTCCCAGGCATGTTTAAACCCCTCCACTGTGCTTGCCCCACCACCTCTTGTGCAGACTGTTCCAAGCATCCACCACCCTCTCTGTGTAGAAAAACTTCCTCACATTACCTCTTAATCTACCCCCCTCCAATTTCATATTGCGTCCCCTTGTTCTGATATCTTTTCTACATTGGAAAATATCCCACACCTGTGCATTGTTTATGCTGTTAAGGTACTTTAACATTTCTATCATTTCCCTGTTTCTCTCCTCTCTTCCAGTGAGTACATATTGAGGACTCTTAGTCTCTCCTCATATGTCTTGTGATGCAAGATATGCACCATCTTTGTCGCTATGCTCTGGATAGTCTGCACGCTGTCTATATCCTTACGCATGTGTGGTCTCCAGTACTGCATGCAGTACTCCAGGTGAGGCTTACCAGTGTTTTATACAGTGGCATCAACACTTCCTGTCTCTTGCTAGTAATGCCTCTGTCTATGCACCCCAGTATGTCACTTGCCCTCCCTGCAACCTTTGCACACTGCTTTGATACCCTAAGGCCATCAGATATGATAACCCCTAGGTCCATTTCCTCTTTGGTGACAGTCAGCACCTTCCCTCCATTCTATAGTTCTCCCCATGGTTCCCCTTACCCAGGTGCATTATCTTGCACTATTTTGAATTGAACCTCAGTTGCCACACCTCCGACCATCTTTCAAGCTTCTCCAGGTACCTCTTCATTGTCTGCATCCCTTCTGGAGTGTCCACTCTATTGCAGGTCTTGGTGTCATCTGCAAATAGGCAGACCTTTCCTTCCAGCTCCTCTGCAATGTCACTAATAAAGACATTGAACAGGACTGGTCTGAGAACCGATCCCTGTGGTACTCCGCTGGTCACCTCTCTCTCCCTGGATTGGATCTCATTTACTGCCAACCTCTGTCTTCTGTCCATCAGCAAGTTTCTAACCCATTGTATCACCTTATGCCCCACACCCAGACTACTCATCATGTTAACCAGCCTTCTGTGTAGGACAGTATCATAGGCTTTGCTGAAATCTAGGTAGACAATGTCTACTGCCCCTCTTTGATTCACTTCCCCTAGTCACCCAATCAAAAAAATCTATCAGATTTGTTTGACAAGACCTTCCTGCTGTGAATCTGTTGTCTTAGATCCTGGGCACCATTTTATTCTAGGTGTGCCACTATCCCTTCTTTCAGCAGCGTCTCCATGATCTTCCCCACCACTGAGGTGAGGCTGACTGGAATATAGTTCCCCGCTTCCTCACTACTGTCACTTTTGTGTATTTTGACTACATGTGCCCTCCTCCAGTCCTCTGGAACCACGCCTGTGTTGAGTGACTCTGTGATCACGGTGTCCAGAGGAGCTGCTAGTTCCCTTCTCAGCTTCCTTAATATCCTCAGGTATATGAGGTCTGGCCCCATGGCTTTATCCACCTTCAGCTTTGTGAGTTCCTCCAGAACTCTCTCCACTGTGAATGGACTGGTGTCCACTTCTCTCCCTCCCTATTGCCTCTTCTCCCCAACTGTGGTCCTTGACCCTCTCCCTCCTTAGTGAATATTGAACAGAAGTATTTGTTCAGTATTCCTGCTTTTTCTAGGTCCCCTCCTTACACTGTCCCTCCTCCCCTTTGTGCCTCACAATCTCTCGCCTGGTTTTTCTTCTATTACTGATGTACCTATAAAATGTCTTGTCCCCTTTTTACACAGTCCATGCTAAACCCTCCTCTGTCTGTGTCTTGGATCTCCTAAAAGCTTTACATGCTTCCCTTAGGCATTCACCATACACCTCCTTATCCTCCTCCCTTTGAGTTCCCTTATACTTCCTGAAACTTGCTCTTTTAGCCCTTACTTTGTCTGCTACCTCTTTAGAGAGCCATAGTGGTTTCCTTCTTCTTTTCCCTTTGGCTACTGTCCTAAGGTATTGGTTGGTTACCTCCACTATGGCTCATTTTAGTTTCCCCCACTGTTCCTACACTCCCTCTATTACCTCTCCCTTCTTCAGGGCTGCTCTTAAACATCTACCCATTTCACTGAACTCTGCCCTCCTGAAATCTAATACTTTAGCCCTTGTGTGGCTTAGTCGAGTCCCTGTCTCCATGCCAAACCACACCATGTGGTGGTCACTGGATCCCAGCTGCCCTTCCACCTCGACTCCTTTGACTCTGCTTTCATTGGTCCATACCAGGTCCAGAATTGATTTGTCTCTGGTCGGCTCATACACCAGCTGTCTGAGTCCAACCCCCTGCAGGAATTCCAAGATGGCTGTGCTTCTGGCTGAAGCAGCTGCCTGGGTGGTCCAATCTACATCCATCATATTCAAATCCCACATCAGCAGGATTTCACCTTTAGCTGCCATGTCATGAATTTCCTCCATTAGTACCCTGTCCACTTCCTCCCTCAGTGACAGAGGTCTGTAGATCACCCTAGTGCATATTGCTGTGCCATTCCCTGGACACAACTGACTACCTAAACAGACTTCACAAATTAAAAGCGTTCCCTAATAACTCATTTTTGGTCACAATGGATGTAGAGTCTTTACACCAATATACTGCACTTAGATGCACTAAACAAAAGCAAAACATTACTACAAAGGGACACATAGAAGCAGGCAATTACAAATGCAGTTTTGGAACTCCCTGACTTCAAACTGAAACATAACTACTTTCCCTACAACAACAAAGTATACCTGCGGAAAACTGGCACAGCTATGGGCATTAGAATAGCACCTCAATGTGCTATCATCTTCATGGCTGTATAAGGCCCTGTCCACACTACCCCTCTGTAATGTTACAGAGTGCCCAAACTGTTACTGCAATGGTTTGAGTTTACACCTGTAACGTTACAGAAGGCATTTTCGTAACTGTTGTTGAAAGCATATATGAGGTGGTTTAAACAATGGTTATGAAACTAGTTACGCCTTGGTAACGTTACCGGGCATAGTGTGGACGCGTGGCACCGGTTCCCTAGCACAGAGCGAGCTGCATTGTGGGATCGGGTGCCACAGTAATGGTCGCCCAGCTCCTGAAGTGTGGACTGGTGGTGCTGGTCCCGTAACGGACACCGCGACAGTGTGGACACACTGCACCTCTCCCTGGTTGTAATGGTTTCTATCCGTTACGGGGTCTGAGCGGTGCAGTGTGGATGGGGCCTAAGGCTCTGTCCACACTGCACTGAAAATCTGTAATGTTTTGAAACCATTACAGACTGACAGGCCCTGTCTACACCTCCATTGGAAATACCCTCTGTAACGTTACAGAGGGTCCAAACAGTTATCGTAACGGTTTGCATTTTCACTGGTAATGTTACAGAAAGGGTTTTTGTAACCGTTACAGAAACTTGTTGTGAGGTGGTTTCAACAACAGTTTTTGTAGTGGTTTCAAAGCTTGGTTTAACCCTGTCCACACTACATGAGTAAAATCCTGTAACGTTTTCAAAACATTTTCAGTGGTAGTGTGGATGCACTGTAACATTTTCAGTCTGTGTCAGTTTCAAAATGTTATACATTTTCAGTGCAGTGTAGACAGGGCCAAAACATTATAGTGCATCCACCCTACCACTGATAACATTACAGGATTTTACTTATGTAGTGCAGACAGGCCCAAATATCAGTTTTCAACAACAGTTTTGAAAACATTTTCTGTGACGTTACCAGTGTAAATGCAAACTATTAAGGTAACGGTTTGGACCCTCTGTACCGTTACAGAGGAATTTTTCTGGTGTAGTGTGGACAGGGCCTTAGAGAACAGCCTCCAATCAGCAGAGAATAAAACCATTGATCTACTACTGTTTTATTGATGACATATTTGTATATGGACAGGGAGTGATGACAAACTACCTCAGTTCCCCAAAGCCTTCAATAATTTTCATCCCTCAGTTAGTCTGAAAATGGAGCACCCCCAGCAAAAAAAGCAATGTTCTGGACATCACAACTGAACTGCAATAGGGGAAAATGAAAACATAAATATACAGAAAACCAACAGATTATTCCTAGTACTCGCATCATTCTATTGCACACCCAAACCATACAAAAAGATAAATAGTCTACAGCTAAACCCTAAGATACAATGTATACAGTGTGCACGGATCAGTCAGACTGGGATAACAATTTGGAAATAATACAAGGAGCCATCATAAGCAAAACTACCCCTAACATGTAATTGACAAACAGATTGCATGAGCTAGGCAAATACCGTGATAAACAGCTACTGGTGTATAAAAGGAAAAAAATCAAACACACATTGCTATTTGTAGCATACAACTCATCAATCAGGCCATTACATTAGACCAGTACATGGCAATCAGTCATTCCCAGTGATGACAGACTGTCCACTATATTCAGTGAACCACATATAATATCATGCAGGCAACCACAGAACCTGGAAAGAAAACTGCTCAGCAAATATGCCCCCACAATTCAAACAGACACAAAAGGAACAGGACCATGCAACAAGCCCAGATACAAAACATGCAGCTTGAAGAAAACACTTGACTCTGTCTGCTCTCCTTCACCAAACAGCAATACAAAATAAAATCTTATGCAACACCAACAATCTGACTTATCTGATAAGATAACAAAAATTTCTACATGGGTGGTGTGTTGGAGAAATGGAACAAACGCTCCATAAAGGCATGAATGGACACAGATCCATTATCGAACAAAGAGACAACCAGGCACCAGTGACTGAGCACTTCTCCTAAAACAAACGTTCTTGGAAGGATCTTAAAGTGGCAATTTTGAGGGGAAACCTCAAACAAATTCATAAGAACATAAGAAAATGGCCAGCAGAAGGAGACTACTTGGTCTTTCGGGTCTGCTTGAAATAATATGGGTTGTTTCCAACCTTCAGCTTATTTCTGTGACCGGTTCCCCCCCTCCACCCTGAATTTTCTGGTCTTTCCCTTACAAGGCCTCCTGACATTCCTTTATGCTTGTCCCAGGCTCTTTTGAAGGCTCCCACTGACTTCAACTCCACCACCTCTGGAGGCAGCTCATTCCATGCCATCACCACTCTTTTTGTAAAAAAGTGCTTCCTTATGACCTTCTTGAATCTACCCCCACCAGTTTTAGGTTGTGCCCTCTGGTGGTGGTGGAGGCTCTTTTATTGAATAGGCTCCCGCAGTCCACTCTGTTAATTTCCCTCAAGTATTTGAACATCTCAACATATCCCCTCTCTGCCTCCTCTTCTCCAGAGCATACATCCCCAGGTCCTCCAACCTCTCTGCATATTATCTATCCTGCTGTCCCTCTATCATTTTAGTCACTCTCCTCTGGACCCTTTCCATCATGTTTATGTCATTCTTCAGGTGTGGGTGCCAGTATCTTACTCTGTATTCCAAGTGAGGTCTCACCAATGACCTGTATAGTGGCAAAATAACCTCACTCTTCCTACTGCTAAATCCCCTTGCAATATACCCTAACATCCTATTTGCCTTTGCTACAGCTTTTTTGCATTGTGTTGAGTGTTTCAGACCACTAGAAATTATCACTCCCAGATCTTTTTCTTCCTCTGATGGTGTAACCTGAACTTTTCCAATGTAGTACTCTGTTCTTGGTTTCTTTGCCTCATGTGCATCACCTTGCAGTTTTTGGCATTGGACCCGAGTTGCCATATCCTTGTCCATCTCTCTAGCTTGGCTAGGTTCTCTCTTATCTCCTTTATCCCCTCCTGAGTGTCCACCCTCCCACAGAGCTTGATGTTGTCTGCGAGCATGCACATTTTCTCCTGAATGCCTTCCCCTATGTCACTAATATAGAAACATAGAAACATAGAAACATAGAAGTTGACGGCAGATAAGGACCGCAAGGCCCATCCAGTCTGCCCATTTCTTTTTCTACCTTATAAATGTGCCATCGGCCTTTGCTATGTCAGTGACCTATCTATTCATAGTCATTTGTATTGCTCCCTTATGCCTATCCCATGCCTGTTTGAAGCCCTGCACTGTATTCATAGCCACTACTTCTTGTGGTAAGCCATTCCATGCATCTACCACCCTTTCTGTGAAAAATTTCCTCACATTCCCCTTAATCGGCCTCCCTCTAATCTCATGCTGTGTCCTCTTGTCCTGCTATTTTTCTTATATTTAAACATGTTAGACTCTTTCACCTTGTTTATGCCCTTAAGGTGTTTAAATGTCTCAATCATATCACCTCTCTCCCTCCTTTGCTCAGGGTATACATATTGAGCTCCGTTAATCTGTCCTCATATGTCTTCTGATGCAGTCCCTGCACCATTTTGTTGCCCTTCTCTGGACTGCCTCAATTTGGTTAATGTCCTTGTGAAGGTGTGGCCTCCAATACTGCCGCAGTACTCCAGATGGGGCTAACCAATGTCTTGTACAGAGGGATTAGTGATTCCTCTTACGACTTGTGATACCCCTACTAATACACCCTAACACCCCCTAGCCTTACCTACTGCTTTAGAGGTCTGCTTGGATGATTTCAGGTCATCAGTGATGATGATGCCCAAGTCTCTTTCTTCCTTTGTGACTGCTAGCAACTCCTCCCAGCCTATAAGTGGCTTCAGGGTTTCTCTTCCCTATGTGCATGATTTTGCACTTCTTTGCATTAAATCCCAGTTGCCACTCTTCTGACCATTCTGCTAGTTTATCCAGATCTCTTCTCATTCTGCCACCCCATCTGGATCATCTACTCTGTTGCAGATCTTGGTGTCATCTGCAAACAGACAAGCCTTACCCTCTAGTCCATCTGCTAGGTCACTAATGAAGATGTTGAATAGGACTGGCCCCAGGACTGATCCACGAGGTACCCACTTGTGACTTGCATCTCTTCTGACTGTATACCATTTACCACCACTCTCTGTTTTCTGCCAGTCAACCAGTTTGCCACCCAGTTGACCAACTTCTGACCCACCCGAGCCTACCTAGCTTATTTATCAATCTTCTATGTGGAACAGTGTCAAAGCTTTGCTGAAGTCAAGGTAGGCGACATCAACTGCTCCCCCTTGGTCCACCACTCTGGTTACCCAGTCAAAGAAATCTATGAGATTAGTTTGACAGGACCTTCCTTTTGTAAACCCATGCTGTCTTGGATCCTGTGCCCCTGTGGATTCCAGGTGTTGCACTAATAAAGACATTAAACAACACTGGTCCCAACACTGACCCCTGTGGAACCCCACTGGTAACCTCCCTTTTACTGGAGAACCCCCCCACACTAATACCCTCTGCATACTGCTGCTCAGCCTGTTATCGACCCATCTAACCAACCTTTCTCCCACCCCTAAGTCCTTCACCTTCATAGTCAGCCTTTTGTGTGGCACAGAGTCAAATGCCTTGCTAAAGTCCAGATATATAATATCCACTGCTTGACCTTTGTCCACTGTCTGGGTGACCCAGTCAAAGAACTCAATCAAGTTCATTTGTTATGATCTGCCTGCCATGAACCCATGCTGTTTGCCATCCTGCAGGCTATTTTCCTCTAAAAACTTGGCCAAGCCCTCCTTCCATATTGTCTCCATTAGTTTACACACAATTGAAGTCAGGCTGACCAGCCTGTAGTTACCAGGGTCCTTCTTGAAGCCACTCTTATGGAGTGGCACGACATGTGCTGTTCTCCATTCCCCTGGCACCACCCCCATAATCAAGAGATCTATTGAATAGTATTGTCAGTGGTCCTGCTAGCTCCTCTGCCATCTCTTTTAGTATCCTGGGGTATATTCCATCAGGCCCCAGAAATTTTTCCACCTTCAAATTCATGAGCCCCTCCCTCATCCATTCAATCCTTATGGCCCCTATTGGGTCCTTGCCAGCCCCCTCCCTACTCTTCCCACTGTGCGGTATTGGGCCCTCTCTTTCTTTGCTAAAGACAGAGCAGAAGCAATTGTTTAATATCTCTGCTTTTGCCCCATCTTCCACCACTATGCTTTCCCCCTTCTTCAGCCTGACTATGCCATCCTTTTTGTCTCTTTTTTCTTTAATGTAGTGAAAGAAAGCCTTATTCCCCTTTTTTATTCCTTCCGCTATCTGGAGCTCCTTCTTTGCTTTTGCCTGTGTTATCTCCCTTTTTGCTAGTTTAGCCAGCCTTTGGTACTCCTCCTCATCCTCTTCCCTCACTGTCCTACTTTTCTTGTATGCTACCCTTTTATATTTTACTGTCTTAGCCATCTCCCTGCTAAATCAGCTAGGCAGTCGAGTTCCTGCCCTCTTTCCCCTCATCCTTGTGCATCTGTTTTAGCATTCTGTATGGCCCCTCTGATCGCGACCCACATTTCCCCAACACAGAAGCCTTCCTCTAAGTTCCCTAGTTCTTCCTTAATCATTTCCCTCATTCTCTTACAATTTGCTGTTCTGAAGTCTAGTGCTCTTGTCTTAGTAGGGATGTCTTCCCTACCCATATCCAGGTTGAACCACACTGTGTTGTAATCACTTCCACCCATGGGATCCACAATGTCTATGTCCTGCATGTGTTCATCACTGGAGAGCACCAGGTCCAGAACTGCTTCCCCCTTGGTGGGACTGGTCACATACTGTATCATGAAGCCATCCTGGATTGCATATAGGATTGCCTGGCTTCTGGCACAGGATGTGGCTGGACTATCCCATTCAATTTTGGGCAGGTTAAAGTTGCCTACCACTGCCATCTCTCCCCATTCTGCTGCATTTGTTAACTAAGTACATAACTCCCTGTCCTTGTTCTCGCCCTGACTGGGCAGTCTATGTATGACCCCATCCTTATCTTCCTTCATTTATTCATCTGGAGCTGGAGCCATAGCGCCTCCTGCTCCCTCTTTCAAACTCCTCCTCCTCCCTTGTGCACACAATACCTTCCCTTATGTATGCTGCCACCCCACACCCTTTTCCTGTTTCCCCTGTTCTTTTCTATATAGCCTGAAACCTGGGATCGACAGGTCCCAGTCTTGGTGTGCGGATGCCTAGGTCTCTGAAACCTTCTCTGGGAAGCAAAACTTATGAGGTTTTTAAAACAGATAAACATGGGCTGAACAAATGTTTAGACTTGCTCACACATTATCAGATCCCAGACTGAGTTTTGACAGTTTTCACTGCAGCACTGGGCCCTATTATTTAGATTTTATTTTTATTTTTTTTTAAACTTCCTCTGTTGTTGAGACATAATTGACTTAAAGGAGCCACATATACAGACACTGCTTAATTAACTGCTGCCTGGCAGCTCTCCTTTCCCAGAGTGGGGTGATGGGTTGTCCTGGCTCTTGGCTATCACCAGGTAGAGTCCTGGTGGTAGTGTCAATGCTTGGGAGACAGACTTTGGTCAGCAGGATGGAAGAAGCTGCAGTTCTGGAACTCATGCACACCTCCAAGCACATGCATTGTCCATGTCATAGCACTGGGAGATGGGGGAAATGGTGGAAAATGGGGGCACTAGGGCTTTGTGAAGCCTCACCCATGGCACCACAACCAAACCTGATGCTCCTGTTTGGAGGGAATCCTGGATTACAGTGTAATGGGAGGAAGGATGGTCCTCTCTCCCAGGCCCCACCATGTGGGGAAATTCATGGGGGAATCTAGCCCCTGACCAGGATTGAGGCCAGGGACAGTCAGGAGTGCCTGAGGATGAGGCCAAGTAGCCTTCTGGTCTGGTCTGGAGAGTTAAAAACCTATATAAAAAATAAAAGTTGCTTCTGTTGTTACCAGGCTGATATAAAGTAATGTTTATAAAAATTAGATGGTAAAAGTCATAAGACAGGTACAGACATTCTGGTGACCTGTTTGTACTGAGTATGCAAATCATTAACCAATGAATTAAGTTTGTTAATGCTTTGTTTGTGTGATGTTTTTTCAGAGTGAGACAGCAAACTATCTCATTTACATTTTCTGCCTACTAAATATATATTATTCTAGACAAATTTATTTTCACATCTTTTCTTTGTTTTCTGTTGAGAAACCAAATAACTAGATAAAAAAAAATAACATTAATCAAACTAGACAAATACTTTGGATACCTGTCTATTCCTGTCTAAGGGTGGAATTATAAAACAATGCAGTCTTTCACTAGTCGCCAAGTAAGCACATTTCAACAAAGTACAGTAGCAAACTGAAAGGCTTCATGTTTAAACCCTTCTTACCATTAATATCTTCAGCCACAAAATATGTCACTTCTTTTTCTTTGAGAGAAACTTAATCCACAGTCATTAGCTTTGGAGGAAATTACCCAGCACATTATATTCTTTAGTTCAATTAAGGCTTTTTGTTATACTGGAAAGGAATCAATGCCATAGTAACCTTTATTGGGAATATAAAAAGACACTGTATTCATGTTTGCAAAATTCAAACGTGTATTATGGAATCTCAGAGCTATTTACTAAGGGCACGCTGTATCAACTATGACAAAACCTCAAAAAGAATTATTTTCTCATTTGCACTGACATGGACAATTATTTAACAATAAGATCATTGTTGTGGACACCTTTAGACATCCAGAGAATGATTTCCATACATATATATATATATATATATATATATATATATATATATATAGCTATATATATATATATATATATATATATATATATATATATATATATATATATATATGTATATAAATCATATTGGCACAGTACCACCAGTATATTAGGGTCTCAAACTTTGAACTTTAATAACTTTGCAACAGTACAATGGATGCACACACAATTTGGCATGGCTTGCAGTTAAGGGAATATCACTTGACATGGCAAATTTTATGTGAATCCCTTTTGTAGATGTTGAGATACAGAGTGGTGAACAACATAAAATTTCAATGGGCTTTTTCAATTTCTTTTGACAGCCGTTTCTCAGAAATGGCTTTTTCTTGTGGTCTGAAATTTTCAGGGTCAAAAGCATTTTCCCCACAGATGTGCCATTTGATGGTTTGGTGAAAAAATATTAATCTGTTCAAAAGTTATTTAAGATTTAACGTTTCATTATTTCCTATGGGAAAAAAAAATAGATGTGTCATGTGGAAACAAGCTTGTTTTCGAATGCAGGTACTTTGTTTTCAGAGGCAGGGTACATAGTGTGGCAGGGAGCCTAAGGACAACTTAAAAACTCAATAAGTTTTGAAAGGATTAATATTGTTTCACCAAACCTTCAAAACGCACATCTGTGGTGCAAACACTTTCAATCCTGAAAATTTCTGACCACAACCAACAACTATTTCTGAGAAATGGCTGTCCAAAGAAGGACTCTCCACAGCTTAAAAAAGAGAAAACGGTCCCTCATAGTATGACACTAAGGAGCCTACTGCCAGTGTCCCGACTCATGTGTATACCCACAAACAGTGTGGGACACTGGGGATACCACTCTAATGCCCCTAAATAAGCTTCAATTATTCTCTGACATTGGGATGCCCAATTCCCATGTTGGAGATCCCCCAGTAGGGTTGAACAATGGGGAACCCACCCCCAGTGTCCCAAAATAAATGTTTAATATTTTCCAACACTGGGTGCTCAATCCCCATGTTGGAGATCCCCCCATAGTGTCAGACACTGGCGAGCCACCCACAGTGTCTCCAGTCATGCTTCTCCTCCACCACCGCTCTTGAACACAGGGGAGCCCCACCCCTGTGTCCCCGAAAAGTTTGCATCCCTGTAAAAGAAGAAAATAGTCCCCGATGTCTTTTTTTATTAAACCTGTAAAAAATAAAATGGTCCCTCATCGTCTCCCCTGTCCCCCATCCCAACCCACCCTCTGTGCACCCATCTCCCTGCACCCCCACTTACCCCATACTTACCCTCTGAGGTCAGGCGCTGCAGTCTTCTGTGGGGCGGGACATGTCTGCAATCTTCAAAGCCGAACCGCAAAATGAAGAATCAAGGTAACTGCCATATAATGGCAGTCAATGGTGTTTTGTACTTATGTTACTATTTCAGCCATTTTATAGAATGTCTGCAACAAATTTTAAACATGGGCTTTTTGGGACCCCACCTCATGAACACTGTCACTGTCATCTCATTAATAAGACCTGTAAGGCGATTTTGCAGTTGCTGCATGGAATCACCTTTTGGGACTGATTAATGAAATGACAGTGCCAGTGTTCAAGAGGTGAGGTCCCAATAAGCTCATGTTCAAAATGTGGTGAACACAATTCCAAAAAATGATGTTATAAGAGTGCGTTGCATATTTTCTACGCACGCTCTTAACTTTTCCAATTTTTAAAATTTGCACTCCAAATTTTCAACATTGCCATTTTTTCACATCACCTCATGAACAGTACAGCTGCAATCTTCACATCCTGCCTAAAACATGTTCTCACAACTGTGGTGTAGAATGGTGCAGTCACTGTGCAAAATCACCTTTTGGGACAAATGAAAAAAATGTGAGTAACACTGTTCATGAAGTGGAGTTCCAAAAAGCCCATGTTGAAAATTTGGTGAAAAAATTCCAAAAAAATGACTGCGCTACAAGTGTGCATTGTGCAGTTTCTTCACAAATTCATAACTTTTCCAATTTTTAAAATTTTCAATCTGAATTTTTAACATTGCCATTTTTTAACACCACCTCATGAGCAGTACAGCTCTCATTCTTCACATCCTACCCAAAACATGTTTTTGCACCTCTGGTGCAGAATGGCACAGTCACTGTTCGAAGTCACCTTTTGGGACCAATGAACAAAATGACAGTAGCACTGTTCATGAGGTGGAGTTCCAAAAAGCCCATGCGTGCATTGCACAGTTTGTACACACACTCGTAACTTCACCAGTTTTTTATATTTTCACTCCAAATTTTCAGCACTGCCATTTTGTTATACCACATCTTGAACAGTCATTGTTCACATCCTGCCTCAAATATCTTTTTGCACCTGTGGCGCACAATGGCATGATCACTGTGTGAAATCACCATTCAGGACCAATGAACAAAATGACAGTACCCATGTTCATGAGGTGGGGTTCCAAAAAGGGCATGTTGAAAATAGTTCTCCTTGCCCTAATAGGAATACAAATAAACTATCTGAAAAGTAAGGAAATTCATTGCAAAAACTTTGTTAATGCACCATTAGGGCTGGACTGCCAAAAGGAGGGAAATATGACCTTAAGGTACCCAAGTCTAACATCCCACTCCCACTCTGCATGTAGGAATAGGAATGAGAGGAACTTAAAGCTCCCAGTTCCTATACCCTACTCCCTCACTTAGCTTCCAGCCATATTATCCCACCCTCACCATACATGTAGGAACAGCTGTGACTGGTGTGCCTTTGTCATTTCCAACCCTAATGCTCATCCCATTGTGTGATTCTGTACCCATGTTACCTTATTTAGTCTTGGAATGGGGTGAGCATTAGGGTTGGAAATGCCAAAGCACACCCATCACATCTGTTCCTGTATGCAGAGTGGGGGTGGGGTATTAGGGTTAGAAGCTATGGGAGGTGGGGTGTAGGGTTGGGAACTTAAGTTCCCCTCATGACTGTTTCTCAATGCACAGTGGGAGTGGGGTGTTAGGCTTGAGAACCCTAAGGTTGTATTTCCCTACTTTTGACAGTCCAACCTTAATGGTGCATTAACAAACTTTTTGCAATGAATATATATATATATATATATGTGTGTTGTGTGTGTGTGTGTGTGTGTGTGTATATATGCATATGTGTATATATGTATATATATAGGCAGTCAATCATGACAGGGTGTACATTCATTGGGAGATGTATTGTAGACACACCTCACATGTGTACTGAGACAGGAGATTGCAAGCTGAGTGCATTTTAATATACTTCCCAAAAAAGATAGCACCCTGGAGTGGGTTATTGCACTTTCATTTGGCCTAGAATTTAAAGTTTCAGCTTTGCCTCCCTTGTTGAAAGTCTCACATGTGAGGTCAAGGATTAAATAGACATGGAATCTGAACTAGTCTCTAGCTATGTGGGTGTCTCTCCATGACAAGGTTGAGGCACATAACCAGAACAGTGTAAGAAAGCTTGCACTGTGATCGTCCGTACTGAATCTGTCACGTTAATAAACAGAGGGCTTCAGTTTCCAGTAATTTCAATCTGACACCTTTGATGAGCACTTAAATTCTCACAGAGAAACAAAAAATAAATACATAAAATAGTTGTGGCTTAGAAAATACAGCAATGGGCATACAAGAGCAGACATATATTATAGTGGCATGGTAGCACCACTATAGTTAGGGTTGAGAAGCAGTTTCTATGTTAAACTTCAAATTTTACACTTTAATAACTTCACAACCATTCAACAGATTTGCATGAAAGTTTGCATGCATGATCTCCTGGGACAGATCTATTGATATACCAAGTTTAGTTCCAGTCAAATTTGCCAGGTTCTTGGATGAGGATAGTGAAAAAACCTCAAACAATTTGCCACTTAATGGCAGTTTATTTCTCATAGCACTGCACAGAGACAGTGTGGAGTTTTGGTCTGAACTTTTTGTGGTAGAAAGAGCTTGGCTTATAGAACAGGCCAGCATTTATTTGATGAAAAAATATTAATCTGTTTAAAAGTTATAGCATGTTTAAGTTCCCATTATTTTCCATGTGATTTTTATTTTTCAGGATAGCTGCAAGATACGGACAGGAATCATTGCCCGTGAGGGGCCAATCCTTGTCTGCAAGTTACCAATCCTTACCCGTCACAAAAAAATTCTTTGTCTGTGAGCCGCCATCTTGTTTTTTGATTTTGCCCCAAAAAAAGTCTCATCAATCTGCTCAGGGCCTTGTGTCTCCCACATCAAAGTGTAATTTCAGCTCATTGGGAGTTGATGAGCTGTGTTGAGTGGTTTCTTGAGTCTGTATGCCCTTTTTAACTTTCTTTTTTTACTAATTTAAATCCTTGTCTGTCACTTGCTAACTTCCTTGTCCATCATTATTTGCCCATCATGGCAAACAAGAAAAATGGCTAATGGACAAGGATTGCCAGTCTGGGCATCTGGTCATGAAATTTTGATGACCAGATGGCCAGACTGTGAAACCTTGTCCATGAGCATACCTCTCAACCTTTCTTCACCAAAATGTGTGACAAGATGTGTGACAAATAAGCAAAATGTGTGACATATCATCAAACACGGCACTGCAAGCTCAGAACACTATTGCTGTCAGTGCACTAATGTTAATAATATTTGCTGATAATTGAGCACAATAGATCATTATGAATTTCTGCTTTAAAACCTCTGTAAGAAATGTGGAATATCACTACCTTGATGTGGGACAAAGGATTTCTGAGGGTTAAAATGAGTGATGTACCTCATAATGTGTGACAGTTGAGAGGTATGTCCATGAGTTGTGTTCCTTTTCTGCCATAACAGACCAAGACTGATGGACAAGGAATTTTCTGATGGACAAGGATCCCAGTTTGGGCATCTGGTTAGAAATTTTCATGACCAGATGGCCAGACCAGGAATCCTTGTCCATGACCATGTTTCTTGCCTGCCACTGATGAATCAGGGTGGCGGACAGGAATACCATATGGTGGGGAAAGCATTTAGTTGTGGACATCTGGTCCACAAAATGGAGTGAACTGGTCAGGAAGTTTTTCCCATTTCCAGTTTTGTGCTCTTGCCCCCTTGCTTGTATCCCTGGTGTCTAGTGGCACCCCCAACCTGTTTTCCCATGTAATTTTTTATATATATATATATATATATATATATAATAGCCTATATAGCCTTGAGGAAAGGAGGGAGAGGGGACATGATAGAAACTTTCAAGTACCTCAAGGGAATCAACAAAGTCCAAGAGGGTAGCATCTTTCAAAAAAAGAGGTGTGAAGAACAAGGGGCACAATTTGAAGATGGGGTGGCTCAGAGGTAATTTAAGGAAGTATTTTTTCACAGCGAGGGTTGTGGATGCATGGAACGGCCTTCCAGAGGAGGTTGTGGAGTCAAAAACAGTGGTGGAATTCAAGCATGCATGGGACAGTCATAAGGCAATTCTAGGGGGTGGGGGTAGGAAGAAGTAGGCTGCTGGTTAAATAGGATCTGCAGCTTATCCATTAGGTAGGGAAATGGGCAGACTGGGTGGGCCAAGCGGTCCTTATCTGCCGTCAAATTCTATGTTTCTATGTTTCTATATACATATATATATATATATAGGATATGAAATGGCCTGAATAAAGATATCATATTTATCTTCATGAGAGGCCAATGATATCTTGATGTTATTGGCCTCGAGTGAAGATAAATATGATATCTTCACTCAGGCCATGTCATGTTCTGTTTATACAATATGTGTTTGGGCCAGATTGCAATGGAACATCTTCATGAATACAATCAAAAGCAGTACCCCCCCCCACCTAGAACACAAGAGATGAGATGTTATATAAAATAAATATATATATGGTGGATTGTGACTGGTTAAAATGATGTGAAGAATGTTATCTGGTTAACACTGTCATTACTGTTATGTAAAAATGTAATTTAAGCAGTCATCTGATTGATCCTGCTACTGTAATAGTCAGCCGAGAATTATATTAGTTTCAGTTTCCTCCTTAAAAGTAGCGTGACCAAGCAGTAGGAAGACTGACTGATTAGGAGATTAGAGTAGTTCACAGTAAAGAGGTCTGATTCTATTTAGTTAAAAAACTCTGCAGTTCTGCATTTGTTTTTTTGAAGATACCGACTGTATTCAACAGAGAGTGAGGGAGAGAGAGCACCAGAGAAGCAGGAGGACATGTGAGTATGTCTTGCTATAGCAATGAATGCTCACAGGTGCTCCTTGTGATGTGAAGCTGCTGATTCGGTCTCTCTTTTGTCTCTCTGTCTTTTGGATACAGTCAGCAGTTTCAAGAAAAGAAATGGAGAACTGCAGAGAGTTTATTGTGAACTATTGTAATCTGCTAATCGGTCAATCTTTCTACTGCTGGGTCATAGAAACATAGAAACATAGAAGTTGACGGCAGATAAGGACCGCAAGGCCCATCCAGTCTGCCCATTTCTTTTTCTACCTTATAAATGTGCCATCGGCCTTTGCTATGTCAGTGACCTATCTATTCATAGTCATTTGTATTGCTCCCTTATGCCTATCCCATGCCTGTTTGAAGCCCTGCACTGTATTCATAGCCACTACTTCTTGTGGTAAGCCATTCCATGCATCTACCACCCTTTCTGTGAAAAGAATTTCCTCACATTCCCCTTAATAGGCCTCCTCTAATCTCATGCTGTGTCCTCTTGTCCTGCTATTTTTCTTATATTTAAACATGTTAGACTCTTTCACCTTGTTTATGCCCTTAAGGTGTTTAAATGTCTCAATCATATCACCTCTCTCCTCCTTTGCTCAAGGGTATACATATTGAGCTCCGTTAATCTGTCCTCATATGTCTTCTGATACAGTCCCTGCACCATTTTGGTTGCCCTTCTCTGGACTGCCTCAATTTGGTTAATGTCCTTGTGAAGGTGTGGCCTCCAATACTGCATGCAGTACTCCAGATGGGGCCTAACCAATGTCTTGTACAGAGGATTATTACCTCCCTCTTACGACCTGTGATACCCCCTACTAATACACCCTAACACCCCTAGCCTTACCTACTGCTTTAGAGGTCTGCTTGATGATTTCAGGTCATCAGTGATGATGATGCCCAAGTCTCTTTCTTCCTTTGTGACTGCTAGCAACTCCTCCCAGCCTATAAGTGGCTTCAGGTTTCTCTTCCCTAGTGCATGATTTTGCACTTCTTTGCATTAAATCCCAGTTGCCACTCTTCTGACCATTCTGCTAGTTTATCCAGATCTCTTCTCATTCTGCCCACCCATCTGGATCATCTACTCTGTTGCAGATCTTGGTGTCATCTGCAAACAGACAAGCCTTACCCTCTAGTCCATCTGCTAGGTCACTAATGAAGATGTTGAATAGGACTGGCCACAGGACTGATCCCTAAGGTACCCACTTGTGACTTGCATCTCTTCTGACTGTATATCATTTACCACCACTCTCTGTTTTCTGCCAGTCAACCAGTTTGCCACCCAGTTGACCAACTTTGACCACCCGAGCCTACCTAGCTTATTTATCAATCTTCTATGTGGAACAGTGTCAAAGCTTTGCTGAAGTCAAGGTAGGCGACATCAACTGCTCCCCTTGGTCCACCACTCTGGTTACCCAGTCAAAGAAATCTATGAGATTAGTTTGACAGGACATTCCTTTGTGAACCCATGCTGTCTTGGATCCTGTGCCCTATGGATTCCAGGTGTTGCACTATCCTTTCCTTAAGGGTGCTTCCATAATCTTGCCCACTACTGAGGTAAGACTGACCGGTCTGTAGTTCCCGCCTCCTCCCTGCTACCACTCTTGTGGAGTGGGATCACATGAGCCCTTCTCCAGTCTTCTGGGACCTCTCCTGTGCTCAGAGACTCACTAAACAATTCTGCTAATGGCTCTGCTAGTTCCTCCTTTAGCTCCTTAAGTACCCTGGGATGTATGCCATCAGGTCCCATTGCCTTATCCACCCTGAGCTTAGCAAGCTCTTGTAGGACCCTTTCTTTTGTGAAGGAGTAGTGCTCACCTCCCTCCCTCTGTGTCCATGATGCTGAGCTGTGGGCCCTGCCCTACCTTCTCTTCAGTGAATACTGAGCAAAAGTATCTATTTAGGATAGATGCCTTTACAGGGTCCTCCTCCTCACATGCTCCCTTTCTCCATTAAGCTTAGCAATACCCCTCTGGACTTTCTCCTTTCACTAATGTATCTATAGAAAGTCTTGTCACCTTCTTTACTGTTTGTGCTAGTGTTTCCTCAGTTTGGGACTTTGCCTGCCTTACTGCCTTACCTGCTTCCCTTAGGGCAGTTTGGTACCCCCTATCTTCATCCCGCTGTGTTCCTCATATTTTCTGAAGGCCAGCCTTTGGCTCTGACCTTTTCTGCTACTGTATTTGAGAACCAAAATGGTTTCCTTCTTCTTTGCACTTCCTTTCTGTCTAACACAATGGGATGTTGCTTCAAGTATTGTATCCTTAATGCTTGCCCACTTTGCGTGTACCCCCTCACCTGTGTTTCTTTTTGCCAGGGCTAGCTTAACTCTGTTGGCCATCTTATCAAAGTCAGCTCCTCTGAAGTCCCATATTTTTGCCTTTGAATGGGATGATTTAGATGTAGTGGCCAAATTGAACCATACCATGTGATGGTCACTGGCCCCAGGTGACCTTCTACCTGGAGATCTGTGATCCCTTCTTTGTTAGTCAGTACTAGATCTAGGATAGCCCTGTCTCTTGTGGGTTGCTGTACCAGTTGTTTGAGGCCCTCCCCTGCAGGGAATCCACTATGAGTCTAGTTCTGGCAGATGTTCCTGCTGGTATTGACCAATCTGTATCTGGCATGTTGAAGTCTCCCATTATCAGAACCTCCCTTTAGCTGTCATGTTTTGTATATCTTCTAACAGTAATGTGTCTATGTCCTCCCTCTGGTCTGGGGGCCTGTAGACAACCCCAGTTCTTATGGCTGTCCCATTTCTGTTTCAGGGTGACCCACAGTTCTTCTGGCTCCTTATGTGTATTCTTAATTTCTGTAGCTTTGATATTTTCATTAACATACAGGCCCTCCTCCCCCTTTTGCACCTCGGTCTCTTTCTGAACAATACATAGCCAGGTACTGAAGTCTCCCAAGTGTGGTTACTGGTAAACCACGTCTCACTAATTGCTACTATGTCCAGTTTAGCCTCTGACATTATGCCTGCAGGTCTGGGATCTTATTTCCCAGGCTGTGAGCATTGTGTACATGATTTTCCATTGGCCAGATTTTGGTGTGTTAGTTGTTGGGTGAGGTTTGGCATTACCCTGTGCATCGTATGGGGAGACAAACCTTTTTCTTCCTGGTGATGCAAATGAACGCAAACACACTGAATTCAGTTTGACCACTAGCTGAGGGGAGGGTGTTCTTCCCATTCAACGGTGGGGTGCTGCACCCTCTCCCATTTGCTAGTTTAAATATTCTGCAAAGACGCTCAAACTTCTGCCCCAATGCACTGACTCCTCTTTAGTCAGATGCAGTCCATCAAATTTAAAGAACTTTGCTCCCAGAACTGTTGCCAGTTCCCTACAAATCTGTGTCCTTTTTCCTGGCACCAGTCCTTGAGCCCACGTGTTTAGCTCCCCTATCTCCCCTTCTCTGACCTTCGTCCATCTGCTCCCTTCTCCCAGACTGGCAGGATCTCAGAGAAGGAGATGCCAGTTGAAATAGATGATAGTTTGTCACCCAGCCTAGTCAGGTGTTTCTTGGTCTCACAACTGACCGGCTGGCGAGATCAGTAGTCCCTATGTGTACTAGGACATCAATGTTTTCTCCTGCTTTGTGAACAATTTTAGAATGCGGTCAGTGTCTCTCCATGCTGATGTACCTGGGAGACATCTGACCATCACCCCAGCTGGGAGATGGGTATCAACTCCCGAATCATGGAGTCTCCTATGATCAGAAGTTTTGGATTTCCTTTGTGCTTGTTTAGTTTTGGTTCCTGATTTGGGTGAGTATTGTTGTGCTAGCTCCTGTGCTGCAGTGTCCTGTTCTGCAGTGTCTTCTGCCTCTTTATTTGATTTCAGAGATAGAGGCAGATACCTGTTTGTAGTGTTTATATGGTTTTGGAGGTAATGTGTTGGAGAGCAGAGGTGATGGGGCACCTGATTTGCTCCTCCTAACCACCTGCCAACCTCCTGGACCAACTACCCTCTGCGGTTGAGGTTTTTCTGTTGGATGCTGGGAAATGGCGGGTGGTTCTTATAATGTATTTCCTCTTCAATATGAAATTTGAGGCTGCAATCTCTGCCCATGCTGCCCGGAGCTGAGACCTAAGATCTCCAGAGGCCCAGCATGTAGGACAGTGTCCTAAATCCTGTAGAATGTCCTTCTGAAAATTGTTCCACAGTACCTGCAGTTAATGAAATCCATTCCAAATAAGTTGCTGGGTTTGTAACCTAGTCAGAGTAATTAGAAGGAAAAAAAATGCAAGTAATGGTTTAATTGTGCTTTGTTTAACTTGTTATAACAAGTTAAATTACTAGTGCCCTGTAAATGAGATCACCTTGTGGAGGCCCCACTGATCCGCCCCTTCCTGCTCTGCCACAGGAAATGTCACAACTGTGGTACCCTATAAAAGGAGTGTAGCGTGGGGTGGTTGGGGATGGGGGTGGGTGGCTGGGCCCTTCCCCTGCCTAAAAAGAAGAACCACGGACGAAAGAACAAGGAGGTATGAGCAGAAACAATCAGTCAACAACAAATGCAGTAACCCTGAAAGCTTATCCTAATGTTAGATAAAACTGTAAAACCTGTAAGCACCACCTGTAATAATTTCAGAAGATATACCCTGTAGAAACACTTGCTCCAGAGAAAATAAAGCAGTAACAGAAGATATACCTTGCAAAAGACAATTTGAATCAGAAGATTACAGCAGTAATCTGTTAGCACACACCTGTAGGCACACCTTGTAATAATGCAGAAGAAGGTATACCAGCAACAACAATTTGAATCAGAGAAAAATAAAGCAATGAAATGTTAGCAACAAACAGTAACAATCCCTTGAGTAAAAAATAAAAACACCACCACACAGTAAATCTGCTTAGCCAAACTAAGTCTTAATCCTTCTCCCTTGCTCTGGTAAGTTTCTCTACTCTGCCTTTCAAGCAGTCTTAGAAGGAAAGAGCTCAGGTGAAGCTAGGTGCCTTGGCCAGCAAACCAAGTCTTCTACTTTTAAGGGGAAAACTAAAAGTAATATGATGAGTGGGTGCAGTTCATGGTTGTTGGCTGAATGTCACACTGGCAGCATTAACCATATGTGTATGTGGTTATGCCAGGTGAGAGAGAGAGAGAGAGAGAGAGAGAGAGAGAGACTCGTGTAGGAATGTGAAAAAAGTTTCACTTTCTATTGAATGACATACAGGATCATGGGGATATCAGTAAGACATATACTAACATGGAGATATCAATGATATCTTCATGGCCATAGTGATATCTCCACAACCTGTCTCAGATAGTAGTTTTTATCTATGAATTTATTCCCAAGCACATGTTGTTTAAATATATATATATATACACACACACATATATATATATATATATATATATATATATAAAAAATAGGGATACATGATAGACTGGAGTAGAATATGGAAAATATTCTCACTCCTGCAGAGTGAGCATGCACAGCTCACTCTGCAGGAGTGACAATATTGTCCATATTCCACATCATGTGTGCTATTTATACAATGAGGTAGGAGCTTCAGAAGTGTTGTTATATTTTTCTGCATCCTTTTCCTGTGTACTCTGTCTTTTTTATTTTCATGTTTGGTAACTGGGCAAGTTTTTAGAGATGACTTGGGAGCACTAGGCACAATACAATACTGTAGCCCCACAGCTTATTTCACAATGGAATTGGGTGAGTGTTAAGGTTGGTGACCCTAATGTCACCCACCTCCCCCCGATGCCTCCTGGTCTCTGCGGGACAGGGCTGGTGTGTTGGGGGAAACCTTAATGCCTCATTTCACTACTTTTGTTGTGGCAACCCTAACTGATGCATTAACAACATTTTTGCAACTAATAGAGCTAGATAAATAGATAGATAGATAGATAGATAGATAGATAGACAGATAGACAGATAGATAGATAGATAGATAGATAGATAGATAGATAGATAGATAGATAGATAGATAGATAGATAGACAGACAGACAGACAGACAGACAGGTAGGTAGGCAGGCAGGCAGATAGGAAGATACTGTAGTTAGACAGACAGATAGACAGGCAGACAGGCAGAGAGATATAGGGCCCTATGCACAAATGGAGTGGAGTGGCTATGCATGCGTATCTGGGGTGCGTAGCCACTACACACACACACACACACACACACACACACACACACACTGTGCCCCCCACGTGGCATGCACAAAGTGGGGATGCAGAAACCCACTGCACCCGATCCCTCATGTCCGCGGAGAGCTCCACGATGGGGGCATTCGGGGGGCATGCCAGCACTATGTGGTATTCATTAAACCACATAGTGTTGGCTGCATGGGTGTGGAGGGTGGAGCAGGGTATGCCAGTGTAGATCCTGCCATAACCCACTGTGTGTCCCCACAGTTTCCATCTGCCTGACTCCAACAGTGCTTCCTGTTCTGCCCCTGCCCACATGGCAGCCAAAGAGGGCAGGGGCAGAGGAACGGGTGAGTGCCTGGATGGACTATTGTGGTGGCACAGAGATGTTGGGAGGTCTGGTCCATGGGCCATGGCACATGCCCACCTATGTGAGCTTGGGGGCTGGGGGCTATGGCCACAGTGTGGGGCTCTTTCACCATTGTGAGCATGTAGGCCAAAGGTGGGTCCCAAAACTGGAGTCCAGCAGTGCACTGGGATGGTGCTGAGGGCTTTGCAGGTGCACCAACTGGCTGTAGGGACCATGCCATGTAGGTCTGGGTGCCTAGACAGCATGCATAACCCCAGATCCACACATTGCAGTGCAAGGGATCCACTGATGGACCCAGGACGGGCATCCCATTGGATGCCCACCTGGGTCAGCAACTCTGCCTCCAGCCACCCTGCAGAGTCCTGCGTGCCAGGGGAAGGAGCTGCAGACAGGTGGCCAGTGTTGGTGAATGCCAGAATGGGCACACCTGTCCACGGGATGCAGGGTCAGGGGTGGGGTACACGACTTTGCTGAGTACCCCTTTGCCCACTTTGTGCACAGCACCCATACACTTTAAACATAGTTATTTTCATGCAAAAGTCATTTTAAAGCAAACACAAATTCAGCCATAATTGTGTTATTTTATTTAGTACTGTCATTAATGGCACAGTCATTATGATGGAAATAGTCCTAACAGCACTAATTAGCACAAATTTATTTTCATGCTACGGTACTTAGTGCTTCAGCGTAAATAACAAAAATGATTTGATAGTGGAAATTTTGAGTTTAACAGTATGTAACCCCTGACCCCAAGGGTTTGGTAAGCCTCAGCACATAATGCATTTTCACGGGATAAGAGGGGTCTCTCCTATGGGCAGATGGCCATGGGCTAATAGTTGTAAATATTTGTTTCCAGTGGCATAGTGTTGCACCCAGACTGGCTCCTTTCTAGGTGTACCTAGAGCTGCTTCCCCTTGACTACAGTACTGTTGACACAGTGGCATGTGACTCTTCCTATCCCCTTAGGGGGTGGTTGGTCTATGGTATAAGCTTTGTACCTGAGGGTATGTCTGGATACTCTCTATATTTATGGTGACTGGCTTTTGATGCTTCACATTTCAACAGTTCCCCAATTTACCTTACAATCTCCATTGCATCCCTCACCACTAATGATTTGCTGTTACTCACATTAGGTAAATACAAACATGACACACAAGACAAAAACCTTCAACCATACCAATTTTCTTTACTGAAAAAAATAGTGACTTTACTTTAGCAGGACATAGCATAAAAATACTACACAGATATTTCTTACTGAAAAAAGGTTCAGTCCATTTGTCATTCTTCTTGGCTCAATTGCCTAAATCCATCATGGTCACTTTTAAATGTTTCAGTTGTTGTGAAAGCCTCCTTAAGTCTTAATGCAGCTTTATGTGGCTTTTTTAACATTCACAGTGAAGATTAAATTGTGCATTTACCTTATTTCATAGTGCCACATGCCTCTTGCTAAGTGCAATTCAGGGTGCACGCACACTTGGAGATCCAGATGTGAGGGCACTGCTGGTGCATGCCTCATGTGAATACTGACATTTCATTTAATGACACCTTCTTCAGAGCCTGTATACAGTACATGCTCATTAACAGCTCAATCAGCGGCCAGTCATAGTGGAGAGTGGAGGGCTGTGCCGGTCGCTGGCTTGGGGTCAGGATGGGGGGATAGAGCACTACCTGATGGAGTGGGGGATCAACTAGACATCAGGAAATGGTACCACATTATTGTACAGGGCATCAGGATGGGGGGGACACTGAACACTGGGAAATGGTGTTTCTTGCTATTATGGTGGATCAGCGTGGGGGGGGGCACTGGGCACCAGGTAATATGACTTCTAGATCAAGCACGGGTGTGGGTGATTCCACCATGCCGCAGTGCCTTGAATTGTGTTGAATGGCATTACAGTGATAGCACAATGTAAAGGAGAAACTTATTAAAACAGTAGGGGGATTGATAAAATTAAATCACAGATATGGAAGAAACTCCGTTAAAGGTGTTTTAACAGCAGTTACAGCAAAATTTGAATCTCAACTACTCTATGGCACTGAGATATGGGCGCCCAGTAATATTAATACTCTAGTGAGTCCTCTTTTTAAAGTGTTAAGGAATATATTAAAGCTAGGACATTCGTGTCCAGCATCCTATATTAGGGAAGAAACAGGACCAACGAATGTTCTGCCCTAATGGAGGCACTAAAAGTAAATTTTTGCCTACGACTAATAAATCTCCAATATTCCTCACTTGCAAAACAATGTTTGGAGGAAAAAGAACCATGGTTTAAACTTGTGTACAAATCTAAATTCTGGTTTACATAACTTAATACACTAATGATTAAGCATAAGCTGTTACCTTTAAAAAAGCTGTAGAAAAAAATTAAATTAAATAAACAATATAAGAAGTATATCTCAAAGAAAAGAACTAACTACTGGAATAAATCTGATTTAGAAAATATTATAAAGCACACTACCTGAATTGGTATGCTGAAAGCAATCAGAATTTTGGATTCAAACAGTATTTGGAAATTTTAGAGAACCCAGTTTTGCGTAATAGCTTTATTGCTTACAAATTGGAACACTTTGCAAGCAATGTCCTACTAGCACACTATAATAAAGAGATAGGACTCTCAGATACATGTAATTGCTCAATGGGTGGAAAAGAGAATTTAACCCATGTGCTTTGGGTATGCCCATGGTATGCAAGAGAAAGAGATTTTTGGTTGGGTGCCTTTATTAATAATGGTTATGAGATAGAGGAACATTGTTAAACCTTAAATTCTTATGCACACAGCAGACTCCTGGTCCTCTGAGAGACTAAATATTTTCTGACAATTACAAAAATCAGGCAGAAACTAAAGGCTGTGTAATAACTCTAGGGGCCTTTCTGTAACTAGATAAATAAGTGTAGTGAATGGGGTAAAAATGACCTGAATGGATGCCATCGCATACAGCACTTTATGTAACCAGCGTACGGTATTTGTATAAGTTCTTTAAGAATTATCTGTACTGTACCATTTTTAATTATGTATTGACATGTTATTTATATTGTAATGGCTATATATCTGATCAATAAATTAATTGATTGATTGGCACAATTCCGACAGTCGGCATTGTGCCATCTGTGAAAGCAAGTGTGCTGCTCCATGCATCCCCCGTACAATAGATAACTAACTCAGAGTTGGAGTTGATTGGAGGAGGGGGTGATATCCCTAGAGACTGCAGCATCAGGAATACTGGGGACCATGGCAGTGAACTGTCGATTTTGTTGCTGTAATGGTCTTTCCATTATTCTCATCACTGTTCAAACATGATACCATTGCATGTGGGGGGGCGGGGGAGGACCACTAAAGCCCAGGGCACCAGGAAATACATCTATACATGTTGGGCATGGGTGCAGGTGGATATCACTACCACCAGGCAGGAAAACTTATTGATTTTGTATCAGACCAGTGATTGAGAGGGTGCCGCTAGCACCAGTGATACTTACTTATTTACATTCTGACTGGCAATCAGTGATCACGGGGTGGGGTACCACTACCACTAAGGAAAATTAGTTTTATTCTATTGGTCCACCGATCGTGGGGGGGGGGGCATTAGCACCAGGGAAACTTATAAGTTTTGTATCAGGCCAGCGATCATGGGGGACACTAGCACCAGGGATACTCACTTATTTACATTTAGGCCTGTGAATGGAGATCATGGGGGGGGGTCCCACTACCACCAAGGAAACTTATTTTTATTTCTTCAGTTCAGCGATCATCATTTGTGGGGAAGGGGGACCACTACCACCAGGGAAACTTATTTTTTTTCTATCAGGCCGGTGATCAGCAATCACGGGGACACTAGCACCAGGAATACTTATTGTTTGCCTGTCAGGCCAGCAATCAGCGATCAGGGGGGGCACCACTAGCACCAAGGAGATTTGTGCAGGCACTGACACAGGGCTACTTCTGGGACAGGGAATGGCAGGGCATTTTAAACTCACTGCAGCCTATGCAACTGGGCCCATAATGGGCATGCAAATGGCCACATAGTGCCTTACATTACCAATGGGCTCATTTACATGGCTGCTTTAGTGAACTGAAAATAGCATACCTGCACTATTTGTTGTGGAGCCATACTCCTGGCTGCATATCCGGGCAGTGCTAGTGGAGTTAGCACTAGCGGTATTGGGGTTAGTGCTGACTCCACCCGGCTCTATTCACAGTCAGATAGTGTGGAGCGCTATATAACAGAAAATAGCAACATTTGACACATGGGCAAACACAAAGCGCAATGCAAACCTTTGCGCTGTGCTTTGTGACTTGTTAGTATTGTTTTTAAGTGCATTTCCAAATGCTCAGTTGACTGCACATCAAACAATAATAAAAAACACAGAATAACACAGTACAACAACCACACTTCAACATATCACACACCATGTAGAAATGCAAGGTTTATAAAGTGTTTTGGGAGTTTTGAACATGCCAATGTAGAGCGAAGTGGATATCAAAAGGCAAGGTGTTCCAAAGGCTAAGAACAATCACCAAAAATGTCCTGTCACCTGCCGAATTCAGCCTCTGTGGAGGCACAGTTTGAAAGCCATGTTCAGTGAACTTGGTGACTCAAAGAGGAGTGTAGTGGTAAGAAGTTTATAGATCTACACTGGATAAAGTTAGTCTCTAGATAACCGAGGAATGTGTCTGAATATGAATGGTGCAGTTGTTGCACTATGCAAGCAACAACAAGCATATGCCACTGAATGAACCACCAGATAGGATTATATAACATGCTAGGTAAAGACATCATAAACTTGACGGGATGCAGGTTTCAAGATCCATGCTGCCACCATGTTTATAACATTAGAGCTAGACAGGGGTTCACACTGTGTCTGAACAAGGTCATGAAATGTGGACTTGACTAACCTACAGTAAAGCTATTTCATAGATACATGGACACTATCAGCAGATAAGTGACTATGGCCCACCCAGTCTGCCCATTTAAGCTTTTAAGTTCCCTTTACATTTTTCTAGAAGTATGTTGCCCCTTACCTCTGACCTCCAGAATTCCCTTATGTATGTTCCATGCATTCTTAAATCATGGGAGGGCACCACTAGCACAAGGGGGATTTGTACAGGCACTGACACAGGGCTGCCTCTGGGGCAGGGGATGGCAGGGCACCCAAAACTGGCTTGGTTACTTTGTAAATAACTCTGAAAATATTCACATACCACAAAATACCATAGGCACTTTGTCTCAAAAATTATAACATGCATTTTATTTATCTCAGCTTTGCACCAGAGAATTGCCTTATTCTGCTGAAAAGACTACTTTTCCAGTGATCTTCAGAGGTAGATATTAGGAGAAGCAGAGTGTTATCAGAATACATTGGGAACTACGTAACTGCACACCAGCGGGATAAGAACATTCTATGCACTTCAGAGGGCTGTGCACTTATCTAGCTTTTCATTGTTTTCATTGTTTGCAGTTTGAATCTTATACAGTAAAGACATGGTGCTTAAAGTTGTAATTAGTGCTTTATTCAGTAATGTTATTTTGCTACTCGATACTACCAAGCCATCACTCAGATCAAAATAACATAATAATAAAGAAATGAAAAACAACAAACAGAAAGTCTTTTCAGTGGTTTCAGCATGTTCGTGAACTCCATTTGTCACCAGAAAATCAGTGAATTAAACCTCTCTACCTACAGTATTATATCACATTTACTCAAGTGACGGATGTTTCACCTTTTATTTCACCGCAGATTTCAGCTTCATTTACAAGTCCAGGAGTGGGAGCATTTTTATCAATTTCTACGTAATCTGCAAAGTCACTTGGTGACATACCCGTAGGAGGGGGAATAGCTAGTTGCTCCTCAGCACTCTCAACTTCCAGCTCTTCAGTAGCCTCTGCTTACAGCATCAGTGATGTAAATTTTGCATTTATGGAACAATTCGCAAGAGATAAGACAGGACAGCCTACCTTTCAGTCTCACATGTCTTTAATTAAAAGCAAAATGACACAAAATATAAAAAAGAAACTCTGAATTGTGCACTTAAACAAGTCATAGAACTTGTTACAGCATGGGAAGTGCGCTGAAAAAATGTGCATTAAACTAAAATGTTCACTTAGGTGTTCTGCACTTAACAGGAAAATTTAACATGTGGATATAGGGAAAAACTGGGATATTGCAAAAGTGTTCACTTAAGCAGAATGTGCACTTATCCGATATGCACTTAAGTGGGCTGCACTGCAGTAGTACAAACATAATTAAATAAACAGTTTAGTAGTAATTCAGTTTATATATTTAAAGCTAAATCAGGAAGGAGTGCTGATAGGGAATGCTAAAGTTACAGGAATGGTAGAACAAAATGGTATCCAGTCAAAACCACTGCAGTATACATGCACAGTCGAAAACCTCATGGGCAAAACAGCGTGCAGAGTTTTGGAGAACAAAATACAATGTAAGGAAGCAGAACAGTAGAATTTCTATTTATGTGACTATCAACATCTCTGTTTACATGCCAACAAAACAGCCAGTCAGGCTCTAGCAAGGGAAATAAAATCATTTGGTCGCATTCAGGACTAAGGCCTGTGCAGAAAGCTCACTCACACTCCAAATGGAAAGTGGCTGCTGTTGTTGTAGGGGGTACTTTTGTTTGCAGCCAAGAGTGTGTGAGCAACTTTTTAAATGGGACTGTGATAACACTGGATTCTGTGCTGTAGAGGGGTTTGGAAACAAGAGAGACAGCTGGGCTCCAGCCAGAGTACTAAAACCATTTGCTCCCATTCAGGACTTAAGCCTGTGCAGAGACCCCACTCATTCTCCAATCAGGAGGTAGCTGCTGCTGTTGTGGGCAGGACTTTTAGCTGGTGCTGGGTGCATGTGAGCAGCTTTTGAAATGCTACTATAACAACACCCGACTCTGTCTTTGAAAGGGGCTTGTAACAAGAGAGCCAGTTGTGCTGTAGCCAGGGGACTAAACACATGATTCTGTTCCCAAGATAAGCTTGGTAACAAGAGAGCCAGTTGGGCTCTAGCCAGGGAACTGAAATCATCTACTTCCATTCAGGACTAAATCCTGCGCAGACAGCCCACTCATCCTGCAATCAGAAGGTGGCTGATGGTGTGGGTGGGGCTTCTGTTTACAGCTGACAGCGTATGAGCAGGTTTTGAAATGCCACTGTGACAACACCTGATTATATGCTCAAGAGAGGTTTGAAAACAAAAGACCCAGCTCGGCATTAGCTAGGGGACTAAAATCAATTGCTGCCATTCAGAACTAAAGCATGTGTGGAGAGCCCACTCATCCTCCAATCAGGAGATGGGTGCTGTTGTTGTGGGTGAGACTTAACTGCTCTATTTCTGGCCAATTCCATGGCTGTCCTCAGCTGTGATCCTTTAGCTTAAGGGCCATCACTAAAAGGCATCACACTGTGGCTATCAGCATTGGGTGACAGTCAGCAGGAGATGTTTCACCCTAAGTGTGACACACAAATCAGCCTTGATATTAACTGGTTCAAGCTACCTTCCTATCTTTAATAGATTACGTGGACCTGATCTACTGCCTCTGCACTGGTTAAGTTGGACAACCTCTACCACAGAGCTATCAGGTTCATTACTGGCGTTCCACTTTCCACACACTACTGCTCCCTGTACTCATCATTAGGCTGGACTTCCCTTCACTATAGAAGGAATAGAAACATAGCCCTATGGGCCTTCAGTGCGGTGACCAACAAGCTCGCCTCATATGTCTCAGATTGTATTCCCCGGAGTGTGTTAGGCACCTACGCTCTAAGGAGCTATTCCCTAATTGCCCTCCAAGTTCCAAGGGTCAAAACTCATTTCGGCAAAGCTGCTCTAAGCTTCTCTTTACCCACATTGTGGAATGGTTTACAAAGGAACTTGAAGCTGAGCTACCCTGTTAGCCTGAATATCTTCAAGGTGCTCTACGATCGCTACAAGAAAGCACCTTGCAAATGTTTTCCTCACCACTAGCCCACTAATTCTGCAACTCCCCCTTTCCATCCTGACGCTCGCCATGTTTCTACCCCTGGCTCTCACTCTTTCCCTATTAACTCTTCCTACTGCACCCACCCTTCCCTGTCCACTCCAGCCTGGCTAAAGTCCCACCCCATCCATAGTAGTGTCCCAATTATCTACCCCTCCTCCGTCATTATCATAATAAACAAGTACATGACAGCCATCGTCACTTTCTGTGGTTTTAGCTCAATTTTTCCCCCAGTCATCGGTAATATATCCCTCCTCTTCTTTACTTCTCTAACCTGCCACCCCATACACGGCCTCTTTCCCCTGTATGTGTAGTTGCTGGCTGCCTCACTCAAAAGATCTCTGCTTATAACCCCTGCATACCTATGGTTGATTGTACATCTGCTGACTTCTTCAGTTGTAAAATAATGCTGTTTTTTTTTATTTATTTCAACCTTGTGCTGTACTGTATACACTGTATACTTTTTCTTCCTTGTATATTATTGTTTTTTGTATACCTGCTTCTGAACTGTACTTTGATTTATTCATGACCAGGTCCACCTTGCAAATGAGCCTTGCTCAATGGTGCCTGCCTGGATAAATAAAGATTTTGATTGATCGATTGATTAAATTTAGTTAGGGTACAAGTGAAGTATAAGGTCTGTTTAACAGTGAGAGTGCAGCATACAGCATTAAGATAATGAATAGTATAAGTAAACATTGAATTCAATTATACTAGATATTAAGTGGGTTACACTGAGGGGGTGACTAGTAGTACATTGTATAAGAAAAGGGACTAAAAGGTGCATATTATTATATTAGATCTTTAACTAATACACATGCTTCATGTGAGAACCAGACATGCAGTGCATATACCACTGGGTTGTCTTATTCTTCCTGTTTTCTTTTCTAGTTTGGATTAACATTTTCATGCCATTTACTTATGATCTTATCATTGTTGAGGCTAACTGGACCATCCTTGCTTTTTGAGAATCCAATTTATTTGCCACAATACATAGGGAAGTCTTAGGCTTCTGCATGGCTTCTAAATCCTTGATTTTTTCAAAGCGAGGGAAAACATTTTTTTTAAGCCATTGCATGGTTTTAGTGTGTTCTGAGTGGTAATGGCAGCTGGCAGGCCGGGCTGTTATAGCAAGGAGCAGGTGCAAATGATGTGCTACTTGACCAGCTTTACCTGATCTACAGCTGACAGTTGTCCCAATTAAACAGAATGGCTGTACCATTTAAAGGGATAAATATCCCATTGAACATAATGATGTCTCAATCATTGCCCAGAGGGATGACTCCAAATTAGATGGCTGTCCTATTTAAACATGTCCCATTTAACTGCAGTGTCCTGTATTAGTTCTTATTCAGAACATGGTGCTGGGACGTATTAACTAGCTTTAATAGGGAAGAAATATTCATTCAAATTCACTGTCATTTACATATGATAACCTGAGTAACATGAGTAATCATATCTGTTGACCTAAAGGTAACCAAACAATATGAGAAGGCTATGAGGAGAGCCAGTGGGATGCTAGGGTGCATAAGGAGAGGTATCACTAGCAGAAAAAAGGAGGTGGTTATACCACTGTACAGATCACTACTGAGACCTGATCTGGCGTACTGTGTCCAGTTCTGGAGGCTGCATCTCCAGAAGGACATAGACAAAATAGAGGCAGTCCAGAGAAAGGCAAGAAAAATGGTGCAAGGACTGCACCAAAAGTCATATGAGGAAAGACTTGAGGACCTCAATATGTATTTCCTGGAGGGGAGTATGATAGAGACATTCAAGCACATCAGGGGTATAAACAAGGTGCAGGAGGGTAGAATCCTTCAGAAAAGAAGATATACAAGAATGGGGGGGCATGATATGAGGCTAGAGGGGGGTAGGCTCAGGGGCAACTTGAGGAAGTACTTTTTCACAGAAAGAGTAGTGAATGCTTGGAACAGCCTCCCTGCAGATGTGGTGGGGATAAGAATGGTAGGGGAGTTCAAGAATGCATGGGTCAGACATAAGAGTTCTCTCACAATAGGGAAGAGAGGGTAAGCCGCAAATCAACTAGGGTCTGCGGTATTGCATTAGGTAGGAAAAAGGGGCAGACTAGGTGGGCCACATGGTCCTTATCTGCCAAGTGAGAGTAGGCCAAAGCTTCTCCAGGTAAAGAGAGCAGAACAGGGAGATCAGGATTAAAGTGTACAGTATAACATAGGATTAGACAAAATAGTAACTGGAAAGAGGGTTAAAAAAGAGGAAAGTAGAAGACACCCTAAAAACACTGGCATAGTTGGCAGGTACTGTAGAAGGGTAAACTGGACTTGCTTAGGCACCTAGCATAAGAAGTTAAGGACTGTGGGAATGGTGCAGTGCAATGGTTGTGGTGCTGTAGTCATTAGCAAAGCCTTCTGGAGACAGAAATCCTTTCCATATGTACTCACCTCTGTGGGTTGCAGGCACAGGTTGCTAGGCTGTGGGCTAAATTGGTAAGGTACAGCAGACCTCGTGCCTGACCAGGGGCTACCAAGTCCACTGATGTTCCTCCAGAGTATACCTAGACAGGGGAAGAACAGAAGGACTATGAAAGACTCTGGGAGGGTGGGGGAGTAAGGTACAAGCTCCTCCACCTACACAACTGTATAACACCTTCACTTTGCTGGCCAAAAGGGGCAAATGAGAGGAGGTACCCATCATAGTGGAAAGGGGGGAGGATCCCAGGTAGTGAGAACACAAAGGGGGAGGGAGAATCCCTTAGCCAAAGGGGAAGCAAATGTTCATGGGGGACTCAACTGTGAAGGAGATAAACTTTGGAGTTGAAGGGGGGAAGATATGGAGGTGATGTGCTGCAGGGGTGCCTCAGCTGGGAGGAATGGAACACTGATCCTGCAGATAACTAGGGCAGCAAGAGTTAGGAGGGAGTTGGATATCATTGTTCATATTGGGACAAATGATATAGCACATGAGAAGGTAGAAGTAGTGAAAGGAAATTTCAGGCAGCTGCTGAGGTGTCTAAAGCACATAGCACACACATGGTGGCTTTTTTCTGAGATGCTACCTGTGGATGGCCAGGGAAAGGAAAGGAAACTCCACACCTTGGTTTTTAAGGAATGATTTAAGGTATAATGCATGGAATAAGATCTTGGATACACTGGATACTGGGGACCAATCAGGGAGGATATAGGCCTGTATGGGAGGGTTGGCCTACATCTTTTTTGTAAGGGGTCCATGCTCCTTGATGACAGATTTCAAAACTACAGTACATGGAAGAGCATTTGAGCTAGACAGGTGGGTAGAAGGTGAAACCAAAGGAGGAAACAATTGTCTCCCCTTGGTAGTAAAGTGGATGATAAAGTGTTAAGGAGGGAAGAGTTAGGGAGGGAAGACCATAGTGCAGAAAACACCCTTAGAGCAGATTTGCAAAAAGAGAAGGTCAGGGACAGGAAAGAAGGACATGGAAACATAGAAACATAACATAGAAACATAGAATTTGATGGCAGATAAGTACCGCTTGGCTCACCAAGTCTGTCCATTTCCCTACCAAATGGATAAGCTGCAGATCTGGGTTAACCAACATCCTACTTCCTCCTACCCCCCACTAGAGTTGCCTTATGTCTGTCCCGTGCATTCTTGAATTCTCCCAGTGTTTTTGACTCCACTACCTCCTCAGGAAGGCTGCTTCATGCATCTACAACCCTCTCCATGAAAAAATACTTCCTCACATTACCTCTGAGCCATTCCCCCTCTATCTTCAAATTGTGCCCCCTTCTTCTTGCACATCTCTTTTTCTGAAAGATGCTACCCTCTTGGACTTTGTTGATTCCCTTGAGGTACTTGAAAGTTTCTGTCATGTCCCCCTTTCTTTCCTTTCCTCTAGGCTATACATATTAAGATCCTTTAGTCTTTCTTCATATGTTTTCTGGTGTAGACCCTGCACCATTTTGGTTGCCCTCCTCTGGACAGCCTCCACCCTGTCTAAGTCTTTGAGGAGATGGGTCTCCAGCACTGCACGCAGTACTCCAGATGTGGTCTCACCAACTGTCTGTACAGAGGTATAACAACTTCCTGTTTTCTACTGGTGATGCCTCTTCTTATGCATCTCTGTATTCCCCCAGCTCTCCTTTCTGCCTTCTCACATTGCTTGCCCACCTTTAGGTCATCTGATATAACAACCCCCAGGTCCCTTTCAATTTTTTTTTGTTGTCAGTATCTCACCCCCCATTGTGTACTCTTCCCCTGGGTTTTTGTTTCCCAGGTACATTACTTTGCACTTCTTTGCATTGAATCTAAGCTGCCATTCATTTGACCATTCCTCCAACCTTGCCAAGTCCCTTCTAATCCTTTCCAGCTCACCTTGTGTATCAACTCTGTTGCAGATCTTTGTGTCATCTGCAGAGACATACATTTCCTTGCAGTCCCTCTGCAATGTCACTTATAAAGACATTAAAAAGGAACAGACCCAGTACTGAACCCTGTGGTACCCCACTAGTAACCCCCCTTTCTTCACTGTGGACTCCATTTACTATTACCCTCTGTGTCCTGTTGTCCAGAGAATGTTTTACCCAGGATACCACCCTGGGACCCACTCTCAGGCTGGCTAATTTGTTTATTAATCTTTTGTGTGGGACTGTGTCAAATGCCTTGCTAAAGTCTAGGCAGGCCATGTCCACAGCCCCTCCCTGGTCTACTACTTTGGTTACCCAGTCAAAGAAATCGATTAGATTTGTCTGACATGACCTTCCCACTGTGAATCCATGCTGCCTTGGGTCCTGTGCCCCACTGGCCTCTTGGTACTCAACAATTATTACCTTTAGAAGTGATTCCATGATTTTCCCTACCATTGAGGTCCAACTGACAGGTCTGTAGTTTCCTGCATCTGTCTTGCTCCTCACTTTTGTGAAGGAGAATCACATACACCCTCCTCCAGTCCTCAGGTACCACACCATCTTCCCATGATTTGTTAAAAAGGGTAGCAAGTGGTGTTACTAGTTCTCCCCTTAGTTCTTTTAGAATTGTGGGGTGAATCCCATCAGGCCCATTGCTTTGTCCACCTTCAGTTTTAGAAGTTCTTTCAGAACCCTTTCTTCTGTGAAAGGACTGATATCAGGCCCCCTATCCAGAGTGCTTCTATTGACTGGATTAGGTATCTCCACTTCCTCTCCCTTTGTGAATACTGATCAGAAGTATTCATTCAGTATCCCTGCTTTTTCACTGTCCCCCCTCTACCCACCCATCTTCCTCTTTATTCAGCCTCAGTATCCTTCTTCACTCCTTAATGTACCTATAAAAAGTTTTATCCCCCTTCATAACCAAGTTGGCTATATTTTCCTCAGTTTGAGCCTTTACTATTCTGACTGCCTTCCCCACTTCCTTCTGCTTCAACTGGTACAGTTCTCGGTCCTGCTCCAATGCTATCTTTTTCTCCCTAACCTTCCCTGCCACTTCTTTTGAGAACCATAGTGTTTTTTTTTCTTTCATTTTGATTTGTTTATTTGCTTCACATAAAGGCTTTTTGCCTCTGTGATGGCAGTTTTGATGTTTCCCCATTGTTGCTACACCCCACCTTCTTGCCTGTTTCCTAATGCTTTTCTGAGGCACCTCTCATTTTGACAAAATCAGCCCTTCTGAAGTCTAGTACTTTCACTTTTGTATGGCTTGACTCTACAACGGAGTTTATCATGAACCACACTGTTTGGTGGTCATTTGTTCCCAGATGGCTACCCACTTCTAGAGCTGAGATCCTCTCTCCATCCCCATTTGAGAGTACCAGGTCCAAGATTGCTCCCTCCCAAGTAGGGTTCCAACATTAACTGTCTGAGGCATGCCCCCTGTAGGGCATCGAGAATGGCTCTGCTCTTGGATGTGGCTTCAGCAAAGGTGCTCCAGTTAACATCTGGCATATTCAGGTTCCCCATCAGCTATAGCTTTTCTTTCTCTGCCATCCTAAGGATGCCTTCTATCATTTCTTTGTCCATTTTCTCCCCCTGAGATGGGGGTCTGTATACAACCCCTGTGCAGATTGTGGTACCATTTCCAGTCTCCAGGGTGACCCACAGTGCCTCCTATCCTCCATGTTTACCCCTTAGTTATGTTGCTTTGAACCCTTCCCTTGCATAGAGAGCCACTCCTCCTCCTCTTCTACCCTCCCTGTCCCTCCTGTAGATTGCATACCCTGGTATGTTGACATCCCAGTTATGGTTCTCTGTGTACCATGTTTCTGTGACTGCTACAATATCCAGGCATCCCTCTTCCATCAAGGCCACTAGTTCAGGGAGCTTGTTACCTAGACTATGGGCATTGGTACTCATTACCCTCCATTTTTTGATCGCCTCATCCCTTTTTGCCCCATCCCTGTCCTTACTGCCTTTGTCTTTTTCTCCAGTTACCCCTGCCCTTCTCCCTATCGATTGCTGTATCTTGGTGTTTCCCTCACTAACTACCCTGATTTTTTTGGGGGGGGCTAGGATTTCCCTTATCGTTTTCAGTGCCTCCCCTTTGGCTAGTTTAAATGCTTGCCAATGAAGCATTTAAATCTATCACCGATGATCCTGGTTCCCCTCCTAGACAGATGTAGACCATCATGCCAGTATAAGCCTGTATCCCTCTAGGTGGACCCCCAGTCCCCAATGAAGCTTAAACCCTGAGCTCTGCTCCAGTTTTTCAACCACTGATTGAATCCCATGGTGTGGAGTATCCTAGCCTCACCCATACCATAGACAGGCAGCACCTCCGAGAAGGCTAACGTGTGTGCTACTTGTCTAGGTCCCCTCTCCAACTTCATAAACTCCCCCTGCACTGCTCTGATCCCTTTTCCAGCCAGGTAATTTGTCCCTAGATGGACAATGACATCCAGCTCCCTCCCCCGTGAAGCTGCTCCTGCGATCCTGAGAATTTGCTCCCTGTCCCTCCAAGTCATGGCATCAGGCAGGCACCTCTCCTCCCCTCCCTCCCCGAATTCTACCCCCATAATAATGGAGTCCCCCACCAGGAGTTGTTTCCTTCTCCGGTGGGGTCCCATGCCTCCCACCTGTGGGTCTCCTTTGTGGAGGTTCCAGCATCCTCCTTGGTCTCCACTGTGGGTGCCTCCATAAAGGAACCACACTCTGCCAGAATGGCATATGAATTGTTAAGAGGAACAACTGGAGGCATGTGTCTCTGTTTCACCACCTTCACCCTCCCTGAGCCCACTGTGGTCCAACTGCTCCTCTTTCTTGTCAAACTCTATGTCAGCAGGTAGTAAAGAAAGTAGGATTATAAGGGTCCAGATATAGTGAAAGTAAAAAGGGAAGGGGGAGTTAAATGATTAGATGGAACAAAGCTGCCAGGAGTGAGATGGAGAAGAAGGGTAATAGATGGGGGGAGGGGGAATTCAGAAAGTAATGTGCACTAATGCATGCAGCCTTGGTAACAAAATTCCAAAAATGGCTATCACCATGGTGGAGGCTAATCTAGATTTATTAGCTATGACTAAGGCATGGCATACTGAGCACCAAAACTAGGAAATTAACACACAGGGCTACTTTCTGTTCAGGAGAGACAGAGCAAGGAGAAAAGTAGGGCTGAATTATATGTGAAAGATGGTACTGTATTTAGGCCACGGAGGTACAGGGGTACAAAGAGGAAAATGAGTGACTGGAATTACTATGGGTAAACTTGGAGGCAGACTCAGGGTGAGGAGTTGGGTAAGGCACTTAGGGAAGCCATAATCAGAATGGTAAGTAAGTAGGAGGTACTGTTAGTTGAAGACTTCAGTCTGCCAGACATGGAGTGGAGCCTTCAAACTGCAGCTTTGGTAAGGAGCTGAGCCATCCTTGAGTCCCTGCAAAGGGCTTTTCTCAGGCAGTTATTCAAAGAGTTCACTAAGGATGGAGCAGAGATGGTTGCAGTACTTAAAACAGGAACACATTGAAAAATGTCACAGTGGGAAAATGTCACAGTGAACACTCCCACTGGTCTCAGTAATCACCATACAGTGTGGTTCAATATAAAAACAGAAGCATAGGTGACCCACACGAGGAGAAGGATTCCGGACTTTAAGAAGATGGATTTTAAAGAAATGGGTGACTGTCTCAGGAGATGCCTAAGAGGTGTGTAGGAGTACCAGGAAGGGATAGAGGCATAAAAAGGGGAGACTAAGGCTGGGCATAACTAAAGCAACACCCTGTGCATGCAGGAAGTAAGGAAAAGTGGAAGAAAAATTAGACCATTATGGTTTCCCAAGGAAGTGGCAGGAGTGGTAAAAGAAAATTGGTTGCATTCAAGAGGTATAAAGAATAGCTGAGAAAGGAGGTCAGGGAGGTATACCTAGAAAAAGAAAAGAAATTAAGCAAGTCAGTGAGGGCAGCAAAGGCACAGACAGAAGAAAAGATTGCAAAAGGAGTTGCTACAAGGGATAGGCCTATCTTTAGGTACCTAAGTGAGAACAGGAAAGTAAGGGGGAATAGTAAGAATTAGAAGGGTGGCAGTAGAAGGAGAAGACTGCAAAAGGAGTCCAAGAAAAAGCTGACATTTTAAATAGGAGCTTCAGTTCAGTCTTCACAGTGGGGAGTGGAGAGGATGGACCACCAGGAAGAATCAAGAATAGGATGGGGTGAAATTGGACATAGGCTCCTTTTTGAACTAAAGTACTGGAAGGACTTGCAGCCCTGAACGTGGACAAGACTATGGGACTTGATGAGATTAATGCAAGGGTACTAAAGGAGCATATGGAAATTCTAGCTATCCCACTGACAGCCTTGTTCAGCACCTCACTAGAAATAGAAGTGTATCAAGAGAACTGGAAAAGGGCTAATGTTGTCCCTTTATATAAATGCGGCAGCAGGGAGGAAAATGGCAACTATAGGCTGGCCAGTTTCACTTCAGGGGTAGGGAATTTGATGGAAACACTACTGAAGGAATGATGATAGAGTATCTTGAATCTAATAGTAGGCTGCAAGACCACAGACAGCATGTATTTACAGGTGGGAGATCATGCTATACGCATATAATATAATTCTTTGAATGGGTGAAGAGAGAGATTGATCAGGGGAGAGCAGTGGACCTACTTAGACTTTAGCAAGGCCTTTGACATGGTATCACATACAAGGCTAATTGGGAAGCTGACCAACTTAGGAGTGAGATCCATAGTGGTAAATTGTGTTAGAAACTAGTTAAAGGAAAGGGGACAGAGGGTGGTAGTTAACAACGCTAATTCTAAAGAGGGGAGTATGATAAGTGGCATACCACAAGGATCAGTACTGGGACACATCCTCTTCAATGTCATTATAAGGTACATTGTAGAAGAGCATGGAAGGGGAGGAATACCTTTTTAAAGGTGATACCCAAATCTGCAATAGAGTGGGCACACAGGAAGGGTTGAAAAAAATGCACAGTGATTTAGGTAACTCAAGGAATGATAAAAAATATGGCAGTTGAGGTTCAATACCAAAAAGTATAAAGTAATACATCTAGGACATAAAAACCCTTGCAATTAGTATACTTTTTTTGGGGGGGTAATAACAGTCACTAGGCAAGAAAAGGACTCCAGGGTTTTCATATCTGAGGACCTCGCGGTGGTTGGGCAGTGTGACATGCAAGTAGGTAAGCCTAGTGGAATTATGGTTGCATAGGAAGGGGTATCTTTAGCAGGAGGATGGAGGTGGTTTTGCCATTATATTGCTCTCTGGTGCAGCCATGTCTAGAATACTGCGTTTAATTTTGGAGACCATACCTCAGAAAATACATAGACAGAGTAGCGTTGGTCCAGAGGATGACAAATAAAGTCATGCATGGCTTACACATGAAGCTCTATGAGGTAAGACTATGGGATCTCAAACATGTACACCCTGAAGAAAGAAGAGAGAGGAGATATGATACAGACCTACGTGTACCTCAAGGGGTTGAATATGGTACAGGTGGGGAGCCTCTTTCAAAGGAGAACAAGCACCAGGGCCATGGGACATGCAATGAAACCAGGGGAGAGGAATTCAAGAGTGATGTGAGGAAATATTTCTTCACTGAAAGTGTATTGGAAGCCTGGACTAGATTGTCAGTGGAAGTGGTTGAAGCTGGAACAGTGGGGGGCTCAGGCATGCATGGAATAGTAACAGGATATATTCAAAAGGATGCAGGGAGGTGGGAGGGTAGATGGAGACCAGATAGGGTCTACAAAGACAGGATAGGTAGGGAACATCTGGGCAGGCTAGATGGGCTAAGCTGTCCTTTTTTGCCATCAACTTCTATATTTCTGCATTTCTATTTCTAAAGTGAATGGATAAAGCTAAACTGATAGTAACTTACAATGCTTTTGTTACTTGGTCAGATGCAAGAAGTTGGTATGATGCACATGGTACAGTAATAGATTAAAGTGAAATTTATTTAAGTTTTCATCATGAAAGCATGTAGCACTGAGAACCCTCATTTCCAGATTCATCCTGGAGAAAAGAGTATAGTGAAACACAGTTAGCATTAGGTACAATAAAGTGAGCAATACATAAGGTACAGCGGTGAATAAAAGTACTTATAGGCCAGGCTATTGGAAGGCAAATAGCAAACACAAACAGAGTTAATGCCTCTCTAACAGTGTTTGGTACCCCAAAGCAGGGAACTCACTAATTGTGTGATATTGAAATACACAGTTAGCAAGGCACTAACCCTTTAGTGTGCAACATTAATGGATGCCAGTGCATCTGTGAAAATCAGTGGACTGTGACTGCATATAATTGCAGTGGCATAATCAAATATTTATGGAAGCATTAAACAGCTGTTAGTGCCATGCTAGTTAATGCCTCCCCAAACCTGGTCTTACCATCACTGCACCTCCGCCCATCACCCACCCTTCTTGATAGGAGTATTCCCTGCCCACCCATGTTCTCGGTACTGTCATAACCTCTACCCCTAAATCCCCATTACTGGTATTTCCAGAAAAGATCCCTCATCCCCCAATTGCCAGTCTGGCCATTGCAACCAACCTCTCCCACAATAATTGACCATCCCCCACTCCCCCTCCTGATTGGAAAGATAACACCCCCCTTTGATGGTAACCCCACACCCGTCAACACCACTGCCAGACACCATCTACCACACACAGCCAATTCTCAGTAGGCTAAATACTAATGAGAGTACAAAAACAGAGGTGAAAAAGTGCCAGACACAAAGCAAAATAAAATAGGCATGTAGAGAGGAAAAGGGGTATGTAGTGGGGACCTGTGTTATACAGTACTGATCTACATAAGAGCAGTTTGATCTCGGCTAACCTCACAAACTGCATAAGTCATGAGTGATGTACCTGAGGTCAAACTGCTTGAGTATAGATAAATAGCGTATCACCTTGGTCCCCACTGAGTGTCCTGTTTATACAGCAGGAATTTTCTTCTGAGCAGGGATGATTGACAGGTAGTGTCCAACATATGCGTAATAAATTCCAGGTTCTAAAGTTTATCATCTATATGTTGAAATAACATTTTTTATGACATTGGATCTGTGTCCTCACATAATGTTATGTATTGTATGTATTTTATTGTACACGTGTTAGGTGATTAGTGCATGTCTGGTCTGAGGAGGTAGTAGAACAATCTTGTCTGGTCTGAGGAGGTAGTAGAACAATCTTTTGAAGGCGTATAGGGTGCTGATTTCCTTGATGCTGTCAGAATGGGCATTCAGCATAGTTGGGGTTTTAATGCAGAAAGCCTTCTCACCCTTGATCTGGCCCAGTTCACCATGTATGAGCTCACAAACCTTTTAAAAAACATCTAGCTAAGCTTTCTACTTCAGTATAGCAAGTACGTTAGTCAACACATGGACTCAGTTACTTCTAGAAGAGTTTACATTTTTTATATTTGCTTCAACGTGCAGCGCACAAGAAACATATTGAGATAGTAGAGCATTACAGAGGTGTGGCAGTGATCTGGCCAATGCAGTGGATTCTTTAATGGGCACGTCCCTCGGCCGCCAATTAATGCTGAAGCTGCTGATGATGGCAGTTTCAGAGTGAGTGCTGCACTTGAAAGAAATCTGCTGCTGCAATCAGGGGCAGTTTCATCACTGCAGCGGTAGTCCCCTTCCCTCCCAACCAGGCACACAGCAGGACAACAAATTTAAATGTTAGCTGCCTCTCACTGCTTCTACCTGCCCCGCACCCTCCGTTCTCCATCCCCTGCTGACATTGGAGGTGCTCAATCCCTGTGTCAGCATGTATTCCCTCCCTCCACTAATGTGGCACACTGGGAGCCCACTCCAGTGTGCCAAAAAATACTTTTTTGATGTTTCTAACACCAGGAGGCCCACTCCCGGTGTCGGATGAGCCCCCCCACACCCCTGTGTTCTCAGCTGACTTTGGGGTATCCAATCCCCTGGTTGGCATTGATTTCCACCCCCCAGTACTCTGGCACACTGGGAGCCCACCCCAGTGTGGGCAAAATCCATTTTGTTAATATTTCACCTGCAAAAAAAGAAAACAGTAGCACAATGACTTTTTTTTTAAACCTGAAAAAAAAAAAGAAAACAGTCCCTCATCGTTCTCGCCAGACCCCCTACCCCAACCTGCACCCTCCCCCTGTGCACCCCACCTCCTCACCCCTCACCCATACTTACCTCTGGAGGTTGGGAGCAGTGATCTTCTGTGGACCGGGAACACATCTGCACTCTTCAAAGATCAACCGAGAACTGAAGAAATGACGGTAAGCCCTATAATGGCAATCAATGGGGGTTTTCAACTTAGGTTGATATCTCAGCCAATTTTGGGAGTTTTGGTCCCACATTTTTAATGTGAGGTTCTTGGGACCCCACCTTGTGAACACTGGCACTGTCATTTCCTTTCTCAGTCCATAAAGGTGATTTTGCGGTTGCTGCGGAATCACCTTTTGGGACCAGTTAACGAAACAACAGTGCCACTGTTCATGAGGTGGGGTCCCAAAAAGCCATTATTGCAAAGTTGGTGAAAAAAATCCCAAAAAAGGCTGTGTTACGAGCGTCTGTTTTGCAGTTCCTATGCATGCTCGTAACTGTATCATTTTTTAATATTTTCATTACAGATTTCCAACATTGCCATTTTTTCACACCCCTTATGAACAGTACAGCTGTCATTTTTTGCTTCCTTCCTGAAATGTATGTTTTGCACCTGAGGCACCGAATGGCACAGTCACTGTGTGAAATCAACTTACGGGACAGATTAACAAAATCACAGTGCTGCTGTTCATGAGATGGGGTCCCAAAAAGCTCATGATGAAAGTTTGGAACAAAAATACCAACAAACGCCTGGGGCATTAGGGTTTCCAACCATAAGACTCACCCTGTACAGACTGACAGGAGTCAGGGGTGTGACTTGAGGTAGTCGGCCATAATGCTTATGCCATTCCACCCCCACCCCCACCTCCACCCTGCAGCCACTGACAGCATCAAGGTGTACCTTGGGGTCTTTGGCTCTAATGTTCACCCCATTCTCCTATACTGCATCCATCTCAGCTTATTTCCTTATGGAATAGGGTGAGTGTAAGGACCAAAGACCTCAAGGCACACTGCAACACCTGTCAGTGTCTGCAGTGTGAGGCGAGGTGGAATGGCAAGAGTGTTATGGCCAATGACCCAAAGGCACACCCCATCGCCTGTCAGTCTCTGCAGGGTGGTGATGAGGGGTGGCATTACTTCAATACTTCACTGCCATTCCCATTATGCATCTCTCTAACTCCTGCACTACCAATGCCAACACCAGCAAGCAAACATTTGGCAATGACAAAAATGCTTGTTTTCTTTTCAGATGTCTTTCCTAAACCCTGTAATACAGTATATGAAAGTTGGCTTATCAATGGTCTTGTGTCTCTGAAATTGGTGCTGTGATTGGTGAAATCTATTTACAAGAACATGTGATAATTACAGTAGAAATGCATGGAGTAGTTAAAATGTCCTTGTTTTTAGCTTCTGGGGCTTTCTTCTAGAGATGAGATGAACCAGTTCAAAAAACAACAAGCATTTGTCAATGCCGAATGTTGTCACGCTGGCATTGGTAGTGCAGTGCAGGAAAACATTTTGGACAGGATATGAAAAATGACAGCTGTACAGTTCATAAGGAGGTGTAAAAAAATGCCAGTGTTGTGTGTGTGGCATGTAAATATAGCAAATTTGCGAAGTTACAAGGGTACATGTGCAGGGGAGTAATTATAGGGGAGGACGGGGGGGGGCACAAGTCCCCCACAACATTTTAGGTGAGCACATTTGTCACCCCCAACATTCAGGCCATATGCTGTTGCTGCCTACTGGTGAACTGGGAGGGGGACACAGGAGCCTGCTGTTCTGTGTGCAGGGGGGTTGGATTTTACTGGTGGGTTGAGTCAGGTCCTGGGAGTGAGATCCTAAGAGAGTGCAGCAAGCTACGGCAGCCAGACAGTGAGATGGCAGCGGGGGGGGACCAGTGCTGTGCAAGTGGCCTGGCCAGAACCAGGAGGAGAAGCATGAATTGAAGCAGTGAGGAAGAAAGTGATGGACCATATCGCACCCGGAAGTAGCATAAGCGTGCACCACCATCAATTCTGAGGAGTGGGGAGGAGCAGGTGGGAGACTGACTGCTCACATTAAGGGAAAACAACTGTGGTGCTACCATTGATGTGTTTGCCTGCTTGATGCTGCTTCACTTCCCGTCTCCTCCTGACTGTGACTGTCATGTCCTATGACTCCTGCTGCCACGTCTGCCCTCCGATGATGCCTGTGAAGTTGCTGCTGCTTTGCTTTCCAGCCTGGGAGTTTTGGGAGGGAGAAGGCTGGGGTTTTATGGCCTGGGATTGAGTGGTTCAGGGCTGTGGGCACCAGTGAGTGACTGTGGGGGTCAGACGGTTGGATCAGTCGGGGCATCAGTTGGTCTGAGCCTGCAGTGGAAGTTTGGAAGGCAGAGCAGAAAACAGAGGAATATGGACTGCTGGAGGTTGCTGCAAGCAATGATGAGGTAACAACTACCTGGGAGGTAGGACTGACTGGTGGTGCTGCAGTGCAGTGAGTGGGGGTGAGTAGTGATTGGGGGGGCAGCGAGCCAGCAACATCATCATGCCGCAGGGGCATTTACTCACAATGCTGTATGCACAAATTTGCAAAACAAGACACTGGCAAACAAGCAGAGGAGGTGGTGAAAGGGAATTCCAGTTTGCACAGGGCAGTTCTAAACTGGCAGGGGCCACACACTTTTGGCCATTTGATTTGGCAGTGGTCAGGGTCAGGGAGTGCCTGGGAAAAGAAGTCTGCTGCAATCTGTGAGGCATTCTCTTTACTGTTGTGTCTGGAGTGGGCCAGTGGATCTACCAGTAGACTGTGACCAACACAATCAGCAATCAGCCCAAAACTGCTCAATTAGAGCTAACATAGTTCTAATAGTCTACACAAGGCAAGGGTAGGCGATGTTTCTGTTCAGTTATGTTTATTGGTGGTCTGTTCTGCTTTGCTGTGTTGGTTGTGTCCGTACTGTCTACAGTCAGTGTCTGATTTAAAATGCTGTGCTGGCTAGTGTCTCTCCTGTGTGCCACCGGAGCCAGACGGTTGCCTGCTTTGGTAGGGGCAGGGATCTACTGGCTGGGGTTGGGGAGAGGGGTTATATGGTTAACCTAGCATGCAACTCCAGTGTTTTCCTCTGTATTACCAAAGTTAAAGTAATTTCAATGGGCTTGCACAACTGGATGAGATGTATGCTTGTGTGACTTCAATGCATTGTGGCTGTTCATCTCTCTATCCATGGGATATACCATACTGTAGGGGTATGATGCAAGGAACCCTAAAGGAAGGTCCCCCCCAATAGGTGCTGCCGACATAATTTCCTTGGCTAAAGGTAGCTTAGGAAAAAGCCCACGGGAAAGAGAGATGACTCGCTGGAAGAGGAGGGGTGGGTGGTGAGGCAACAAAGAAAACAAATGAGGACTGGCCTGGAGGAGGGCATTTTAAGGCCTGGTTGGGGGAGTGGTTTGTTGCTCTGCCCACTGAACTCCAGCCAGCCCTCAGCCATCAGTTTCAATGGGCTTGCGCAACTGGATGAGATGTATGCTTGTGTGACTTTGGTACATTGTGGCTGTTCACCTCACTATCCAAGGGATATACCACCCCGTAGGGGTACGACTCAAGGAACCCTAGAGGAGGATTCTCCCCCATAGGTGCCACAGGAATAATTCCTTTGGCTAAAGGTAACTTAGGAAGAAGCCCAAAAAGAATGCCAAAAAGTGTGTCCAGCATCGAAGAGGGGAGAAATTAGAATATATTGAGACCGGAAATTAAGGTGATAGACATAGATGGGAAGGACAGAAGAAGAATGAGATATGAAGAGGATAGTGAATGAAATGAAAGCAGACAAGATGCAGTAGGGAAGACTTCCTAAAGAGAGAGGGAACATCCGGGGCCACCATCTGACTCCATCCAACAGCGGAACTAAACTACGGAACCTAAGGAAACTCCAACCCTATGTAATATTATTATCATTGGCAAGAAGGAAAGGAAAAAAAAACCTTCTGAGGAGGAAACCTCTGGGGATCCAAAGCCCAGGTCGCCTTCCCTTCAGGCTGAAGGATGTTTTGATTAGTGTCGGCTCAGCTACTGAAATTTATAGTCGAAATAGAGTGAGAAGGAAAACATTTCAATTTAGAGGAAGCTCTCGCTCTGTCCTACTAAATGGACAACTGTTGAGGGTTACGAGCGATGTGTCTTGCAACTAGACGCTCAAAAGCAAGACAGGAAAGAGATGACTGCTAAGGCACTCAGCTGGCCAATGCGAACCTACGAATCAGACAAGGTGAACCAGAGGTGGTCCTGAAGGAGAATAGTGTAGAGGGTGGCTCTGAACCCACTCAGGCAGCCAAAGGGGCTCTGATAATGAGAGCCCCACCCCTCACAGCTGGACGGCATAAATTCTACATCCAGAGGTATCGCCGAGATGAGGGATGACTGAAGGTTCACCCAGAGCGAAGACATTCTCACTATGTGCCAGGGAGAAGGACCCTGCTCTGAGCTTTGCATGCTCTAGATGCAGACTTCATGGGTGCAGAGCGAGACCATCGGCTACAGGTTAGCCCAGAGCCAAGGAGCAATGGACACGGAAGGCATGTCTCCGAATGGAGAGCAGTTTGATGAGGTAGCATAAGACCCAATGAGAAGTATGCTTGATTAATCGATGTGAATGAGCAGACCCTGAGATCGGACTGAGTGAAGGATAACCAGACTCATGTCATGAGGAAGCTACCCATGATTGGTAACTATGGGAGTGCATGCCGACCGGGTCCATTGAGAGCCAAATTAGAAATGCACAGAATTGCATGAAGGTAGGAAAAAGAGGGGCCAAGTGAAGCCGGCAGCTGATGGTGAGGTAGGTAGTACCAGGAGGACATCTGAATAGGTTTGATTAGAACGCGGGAATAGGGTCGAAGGAGGAGGAGGAGGAGATGAGTAGGCAGGGAGATATGCTGGAGGGAATATTAGGCGATGTGAATGAGTAGGGTATGGTGGTATAGTGGGATGGCAGGATAGGGAAGCCCCAAAAGAAAGCAGAGGTCAGAGAAAGAGAGGAATGGAGGATGAAGGGAATGGGAGGAGGAGGAGGGTGAGCATCCACCATGGGGAAGCACAGTCAGGGATGAATTTAAGAAAGCGCATCATGGTGAAACCAAGAGCAGTGAGTGGCAAAGGCCAGGGAAAGCAGAGGCAGGGACAAATGGCAAATCCAAGAGGAAGGCTGCAGAGCACGCCAGCCAGGCGTACAGTCCAGTCAGATTGATAGTCCTATGATGTGAAACAGGATGGGTGGCAAACAGGTTGGGATGAGGTTGAGGAAATGAAGGGTAGGAGTACCAGGAAGAAAACAAGGTATAAGGGGAGTTAAGAGGAAACCAGACGAGAACCGAAAATAGGAGTTGCAGTCCCCATAGAGCAAAACTGCCCCTTTGAAAGGGAGCCGGGAACCAATAAGGGAGATTGGGAACTGAACCACAGGGCAATAACAGTAGATGTGGTCCAAACATCAAGACAGGCCATCGAAAATGAAGTCCTGGAACAGGTACAAGAGGCCAGGAGGTGAGCATTGACCAAGGGGAGAACAGAAGTTGAGAGGAGCGAACTAAACACTGTCCCCCATCTCACAGGAACCACTGAGGAGCTCAACAGCATAGGGCACAGGAAGTCGCTGTGGAGAGAACTAAAGCAGAGGAGCGAGGCATCCTCCATAACAGTGGGGATGAGCATAGTGGGCAAAAGGGACAGAGAGAGCAAAGGAAGATGGATTGAGGGAGAAGGAGAAGCGGGGAATGTACGAGGGAAAGCTGGGCGGTGGCAACACCAGCACAAACCCAGAAGAGGGAAGATGACAGAGATAGGAGCAGCAAATGGAGAGAGAGAGAGAGAGAGAGAGAGAGTGAAGGGGAAATGAAACTATAAAAAAGGTACAGGGGAAACGGAGCAAGGAGGAGGGATGGGAGAACCAAGGAGCCACAGACAGCCACTGAGCAGCAAGACAGGAGAAGGAGCACAGGCAACAGAAGGGGGGCCGCGTAGAGCCATGGCGGGGAGGTAGAACTGGCCAAAGGGGCTACTCAGCATACCAGACCAGGATGGGAACAGGATGGAGGTATGCAAGTGAGGAAAAATGAACACAAGACTGGAGGAGACATGAGGAACAAGGGTTGGTGGGAGGGAGGGAGGAGAGAGCCACAGGCCAGTGGCAGAGAGCAGTAGGATGAACAGCAGGGAAATGGAACAGAATCGGCAGTCAGAGGTGCTGCTAAAATGCAGTAAACAAAGAACAGACAAGAGAACAGGAAAAGAGGTATGAGGAGCAGCGCCTCTGGCCGCAACAAAGAAAACAAATGAGGACTGGCCCGGGGGGGGCGGCCTTTTAAGGCCTGGTTGGGGGAGTGGTTTGTTGCTTTGCCCATTGAACTCCAGTCAGCCTTCAGCTGTCAATAAAAAAAACAAACCCTTACCCTACAGGTGGGTCTGGGTAGATGGTTCAAAGGAGTCATTATGGAAAGGAAGGAGGAGGGAGAAAGAGCTGTAGATCAAGTTGGGTCTACGGACCATGATGATAAAGTAGGTAGGGAAAAATGAGCAGACTGGGTAAGTCAAGTGAAGCAATCCTTATCTGCCATTAAATTTTATGTTTCTGTGTTAAAATGAATTAACAGCTGTGCAAAATAAAAAAATAACAAGCATTTGTCACTGCCAAATGTTTGCCACTTTAATTGCTGTTGTGCTGGTGGGTCCTGCTAGCTTGTGCACATTTTTAGTATATATATTTAACCAAAATAAACCAAATGAGATGTAATCTGTAATATGTAATTTGCAATTGGGTTCTGATGTCTACTGCATTTCCCAGGATAGTAGAGGTGAGATGTAATATCTCGTTTTTTTTTTTTTATTTTATTTATTTTTATTTAGTTTTTGTTGACTGGGTGAGGCACACTAGCCATAGAGATGACTATTTGCAGGCACAACCTGGGAGGTTACAAAGTAGAGAATATACAATACAGAGAGAGTTCAAAAAATGAGGTAAATAATACAATTTCCCATGATGGCAGAGACAAATAACATAATAGGAAATACAGTCTTGAGCTAGTTATACAATGTAATTCTTAGAAAATGCAGGCACATAAAACATTAGAGAGTAGCACTGAGGGTGTAATGTAAGGTAAAAACAAACAGTAGCATGAATAGCAGGGAGGGAACAAAGGGAAGATATCCAGCTAAGCAAAGATACAATGATAAGTGCACACAGTAATGAACAATGAGGAATGAGCGGTGGTCTGTCGGAGTACGATTTTCAAATAGTAAGGGAACCAAACAATGGCAGAGACACACAGTGGTTTAGTACCAGGTAAGGGCAAGCAAAGAAAATGAACAGAAGGATAAAAGGCAGAGGAAATATTCGGGTAAAGTCAAAATCAGCAGAAAGTTTAAGGTAGGAGGACATGTCAGAGATGCAAAATTAGAACGGTTAGGTAATCTGGGTAAAGATAGGGCAGTAGTAAGTGGACTAGATTTGGTTAGGAACTTTTGCAGCTTCTTTTTAAATATAGCATGAGTCGGCGAGTGACGGATGGCAAGGGGAAGAGGGTTCCAGTGCTTCGAGGCAGCGTGAGAGAAAGCACAGGTACCCTTTGAGGTTTTACATTAGTGTTGTCCTGCTTGTAGAATGTATTTATGTATTCACTTTAAAAGGTATGTTGATAGAAATAATGGTATTTTTCCATATATAATTTACTTTTTGTTGGGTAACATACCACTTGCGATCCGAGGCTGGCTGAGAGTGGTGTTGTCCCCCCCAACCTTTACACCAAAATTACTCCTCTGTGCATGGGAAATGTACAACGCACGCTTGGAACACAGTCATTTTATGGGCGTTAGGCACCAAATTTTCAACATCGCCATTTTAGCGCCTCTGCTCATGTACAGTGTCACTGTTATTTCCTCAAACTGTCCCAAAAAGTGATTCCACACAGTGACTGCGCTATTCTGTGCTGGAAGTGTGAAAACACATTTTGGGCTGGATATGGAAATGACAGCTGCACTGTTCATCAAGAGGTGGGGAAAAATGACAATGGTGAAAATCCAGAATGAAAATATTACAAATGCACGATGTTACGAGTGTGCATGCAATCTGACAACGCACGCTTCTAACACAGTAATGTTATGAAGTATCATCACCAAATTTTCAACATAGGCATTTTAGGACCTCTGCTCATGTACTGTGTCACTGTCATTTTCATAATTAGGCCCGAACACTGATTTCCCACAGCGACTGCGCTACTGTGTGCTGGAAGTGCGGAAACACATTTCGGGCAGGATGTGGAAAATGACAGCTGTACTGTTCACAAGGACGTATACAAAAATGACAATGTTGAAAATCTGGCATGAAAATATTGTGAATTCATGAAGTTACGAGTCTGCATAGCAACTGCGCAATGCACGCTCATAAAACAATCATTTTTTGGATTTTTTTCCACCAAATTTGCAACATAGGCTTTTTGAGAGGCCACCTCATGAACACTGCACTGTCGTTTTGTTAATCGGTCTTGAAAGGTGATTCCGCGCAGTGACTGTGAAATCAATTTTCGAGGCTGATTAAAGCCATGACAGTGATAGAATTCATGAAGTGGGGTCCCAAAAAACCCATGTTGAACATTTGGTGCCAAAATTCCCAAAAATGCCCGAGATATGGAGCAAAGTTGAAAAAACCCTATTCATTCCATTATACAGCTTACCGGCATTTCCTCAGTTCGCGAAATGCTTTAAAGAGTGCAGACGTGTTCCCAGTCCACTGAAGATCATCGCGCTGGACTCTGGAGGTAAGTATGGGGTGAGGGGGGGGTGTGAGGAGGCAGGGTGCGCAGTGAGTGGGTGCAGGTTGTGGGAGGGGGGCCTGGGAGAGCCCTGAGGGACCGTTTCCTTCTTTACAGGGTGAAAAAAAAAAAGACACCGGGGGACCGTTTTCCTGTTTAATAGGTGCTTTGGCACGCTGGGGTGGGCTCCCAGCATGCCATCTGTGTGAGTGGGTGGGTGCATTAGCCAACAGGGGATTGGGCACCCCCGTCAGCAAACAAGGAAGGGGGGGAGCTGCAGGAGCCGAGGGGGACTGGGCATCCCGTCAGCTATAGAAACAGAAGGGGGAAGACATTATGCTGACAGGGAGTGGGCTCCCCTGTTGACAACATTCAAGGGGAAGGAGGGAGGAATACATGCTGAAGGGGATTGGGCACCCCCCGCTGGCAAAGAGAAACTGTTAGTGGGGGGTGCACATGATGCCGAGGGGGATTGGGCACCCCCTCGGCAATCAAAAAAGGGGGGGTGTTACATGATGCCGACGGGGATTAGGCACCCCTGTTGGCACACAATAAAGAAAGGGGAGTTTGCACGCAACAGCGGCAGTCACTGTTGCCACGTTGCCTGCAGTTAGGGAGAGGCATGTTGTGGTCACGCTGCATGAGATCTTCACTCTCATTGCAGCGGAACTTTTTATTGATCTCATCACCTCATTAACCGGCAGGGTGTTGGCCCCTGCTGCTGGCTGATTGGGGAATGCAGGACACACCTACTGGTGCGTGCCCTGCATTCGCCCAACAGCGACCGCTCCTCCCAAAGCTGCACTGTCCCAAGATGTTGGCTGTGTAAGTGCACCAACATAAAAATGATCCCTCACCCCACCCCCAAACAGGTCAGTTTGTTTGAAATCTTGTTGGACCTTTCAACCAAAAATGATTTCAAAGTTTTTAAATGGTTTGGGGCAAACATGAGATCAACTTTCTTGAACTGGCAGCCTGAAATGATGACGCAAAACAGGGTAACACAATGTAACAATAATGGTGTTCTGCAAAGAGGGAGGCAAGGAATGGCAGCAGATCATGGCAGAGTGTATGCCATGATGGACAGTAAGGTGGGTCCTGGGGCCAAAAAGAATTCTCACTGAATAGGGGAAGAGTTTAAGGGGGTACATTTATTAAGATTTGGAATAACTGTGTGACCTGACAAGGGGCTTGCTGGGGAAAGCAGGCAAATTTGGTAGAGGACTAGAAATGGGGAGTCATCTTCTGAGGTAAGGAGGTTGTGAAACTTGGTGTTTTAGCCACTGGCAGTGTACAATGGCATACATACACATAGATATGCATCTCTTCCTGAGCCCTTCCTTAGTCTTAGCCTTAGCCTGGCTTTTTATAACCCTTTACAGATCCCTCCCTCCCCTCTAATTTTATAGTTCTAGCAACCTGTCTTAAAGCAGCAGTGCAATGAAAATGGGTTAAAATTTTACCTTGCCTTTTTTTCTTCCTAATTGATGCCAGATGTCTTCCAGTTTATTTTGGTGGTAACATTTTCAGTTTTCATTATTATTTATGAATTTTATGAACATTTTAATGTAATTATTTCTCAAGAAAAAAAGATGGCTGCCTTATTTTTGCATAGAAATAATACTGAGGACTCGAGGAGGATAGTTGTCCTGATGAAACTGCAAATGTACAGTACAAAGCAAAGGAAGCATCCAGGAAACCCAAATCAACAGTTCTGCCAATATGTTTTACAACCATAGTAGAAAATTAGCTTTTTGGAATAACTTTTTTCATTGCATTGCTGCTTTAAGTTTATCAACCTGTTCTGAGTCCTACTTTCAGTACCAGTTCAGCCTCCTTTCACTCTGGCACTATGCGTTTTGAGTTTTCGTAACTTGCAGAGATGATTTGTATGCTAATTTATTTGTCCCCATATGCAGAATTTTGCCACTTTGTCTATATTGCACTCACCTTATGCTCTTCATGTCATCCTCATTGTAACCACATCACCTGACTGGCTGTAGTTTGTTTGTTATTGGTATGTCCTTCCCTTTTCTACTGGATTGCACCTGAAAACAAGCCTAGGCTCAGTGTGCCTCTCCCAGTAACCAACTGTAAATAAATAAAATAAAATAAATAATATGGGCATTGATGACTGACAGAGGTCTCCAGCTCATCCAGTCTGCCAACCCTTCCTAATTACTCTGATATGGCTCCAGTGGCTGACCAACCCCAAAGTTTCTACCCCTTTTCCTTTGACTAAGCCCGTATGTATTTTCCAACCCCTTCGAAACTGCTCACTAATTTGTTTCTTGCTCCTTCTTTTTGTAGTTTATTCCACTTGTGCGCCACACTTTCTATGCAAAAGTGTTTATGACATCTTCCTTTAGTCTCCTTTTTGCTAATTTGATTTGAGCTCAAAGAAAAGATGTTCTTGGAAGTCAGCTTGTTTATCCCTTGCAGGTACTTAAATGTTTCTACTATGTTCAGAGAAGGGCAACAAAAATGATGCAGGGTCTGCACCAAAAGTCATATGTGGAGAGACTGGAGGACCTCAATATGTATACACTGGAGGAGAGGACAGAGAGGGGGGATATGATAGAGACATTCAAATATCTCAAGGGCATAAATAAGGTACAGGAAGGCAGCATCTTTCAGAAAAAGTGATGTTCTAGAACAAGACAACATGACAAGAGGCTGGAAGGGGGTAGACTAAAGGATAATATGAGGAAGCATTTCTTCACGGAAAGGATGGTGGATACATGGAATGGCCTCCCAGCAGAGGTGGTGGTGGCTGACTCAGTAGAGGAATTCAAAAATGCATGGGATTGGCATAGGGGATCCTAGCAATGGGAAACAGAATAAAGCCAGAGATCAAGTAGGGTTCTGTGTTTTTTTCAGCAGGTTGGGAAAATGGGCAGATTGGGTGGGCCTAGCAGTCCTTATCTACCTTCAATTTCTATGTTTCTATGGTGCCTCTTCCCCTTCTCTTTGCAAGGGTGTACATGTTACATTACTGTGCCTCTCCCCATATGTCATTCTCTTCAGATCATAGACCTTCTTGTTGGCCCTGCACTGTACTGTTCCCATCGTACTGTCAGGTGCAAACTCCAGTACCTTGTGCAGTATTCCATATGGGGTCTCACAAAAGACCAGTACAGTAGAAGGATTACCTCACAGCTTCTGCTGTTGATCCCTTCCCTATCTATCCCAACATTCTGTTCACCTTACCCATGGTTCTGTTACACTGTGCTGTGGATTTTAGGGTTTCTGATATTATAACTCCTCCAGGTCCATTTACTCTGTCATGCATTTCAGTATCACTTCCAACCCCATATCATACTACACACTTGGGTTCTTTTCTGCAATCAGCATTAATTTGAATTTTTTGCCATTGAATCATTGCTGCCAGATCCCTGACCAGCTCTCCAGCCTACCCTAATCCTTCCTAAGTTTGCTTATTACTTCCTCTTTGTCAGTCCTTGTACATATCTCTGTATCATCTGTGAAAAGGCAGAATTTGTCTTCTTTGCCTTCCCCTATGTCACTTATGAACACATTGAAAAGGACAGGGCCCAGAATGGATCCCTGCAGTACTCCAACCCTGAGCCCACTTATCTCTGAACTCTTCATAACATGTATAGAGGAAGCTCATTCTGCATGGATTCTATCCTTAGCAGAATGTTATTGTAACACAGTGCAAAAGTCATGGAACATGGCCGTACCTTTCTGGGGTACAACCACAATCCATGAGCTAAAAATTACCATGAGCCGATCTGGTCATTCACTGCACCTGAAAACAAGTGCATGGCCATCACACTCGATTCTCAGTGGATTTGACTATGATGGCTGCCGTTGTGTTTTTAAAGGAGCGCAATAAATGGCAAGGACAAAAACAAAGACAACAACAAGAAGACGTGAGAGAAGTGTACTGAGGAAAGGATGATGTATTGAAAATGGACATTAATTTATACACACTAATTTACAACATATTTAAATGGCCATTCAGTTTAAAATGATTGAATGGTTTAAGTGTGTCAGAATGTCTGTGAGCAGGATAACTCTTTCACTGTCACAATGAATTTTCCTAGTAAACAAAACAACTTTAAACTTATATCATTGTCCAGTAGTTTATTCAAAACTCTACAGTTCTTGCTGTATATGCAGAATACTGGTTGGGCAAAACCATGCCCAACCAGCCTATGTTGCCACTGAGAGGTTCAGATGATAACTGAACTCTCAAGAACCTCTCAGTGACAGCATAGGCTGGTTGTGCACGGTTGCCCAACTATTATTCTCTGTTTACTAATCTTTGTGTCCTTCCTCTCAGCCAACCTTTGACGCAAGTCATCAACCTTTACTCAGTACCAAGTCCTTTAGTTTCTTGACCAGTCTCCTGTAGTGAACTGAGTCAATGCCCTTACAAAAATCTACAGAAAGTATATTTTGTCAACTCCCTACCTTTTTGCCAGCTGCCTTGGTCACCCGATTTTTCTGGCAAGACCTCGCCCTCAGGAATCAATCCTGCCTAATGTCCAGTAGTCTATTTCATTGCATTCCATTCCAGGAATTCCACCAGTCCCTCTCCTAGAATGGACTCCATTACCTTTCTTACTATAGACATCAGGCTGACTGGTCTATATTCGTTTCCTGGCTAATATTTTCTTCTGATTTTGTGCAAAGGGACCACATCTGCTGTCCTCTAGTCCCTAGGGAGCACTCTTGCAGTTAGTGAGCACCTTAATACTGTATGTCTGCAAGTGAAGCCGCACTTGCCACTGCAGTCTCATTGAGCACCATAGAAATCAATCCATCAGATCCCATAAATTTGTCTACCATTACTCTTTTTAAATTTTACATCATTCTATCTTCCATTATATTGTCACTGAAGGCACCATTGCCCTGTTCCACTCAAACAAATGGCCATACAAGTGCTACTGGATAACAGCCATTACCCAAGGCCCTTGCACACTGACCTTTTTGGTCTTGTCTCATGTGTGAAGTGCCATCCAAAGGAGGAGGGGCACCCATCACATTGCCCAGGAGCCCTCCCTATGTCTTGGAGGCTGGTGACCCTCCTTAGGTAATACCTTGAAGAAAATTGCAATAGCCATGTGTTTATTGAGAATATGTAAGTGATACATCCTGCAGGCTGATGTGCATAAACTGAAAGTCTCAACAAATCTTTAGACTTTCAGTGCCATGCACTGGTCCATTCCCTACCCTAAAGAGGTCATCCAAGCTTCCTGCCTTCTCAAAGGGTATGGCTCTGGAGGGTCATCAGCCTCCGAGGGATAGGCAGGACTCCTGGGCAATGTGATGTGCACCCTTCCCCATCAGATGGCACTTTACATGCAGGATGGGCCCAAAGAGGTCAGTTTGCAAGGGCCTTTAGGCAATGGACTCTACTCTTCAGATTTCTCTAGTCTCTGTCACTTCCTTTGCTGATAATGGTATTCAGATGGACAGTTAGGTGGGTACTGGGGCTAAAAGAGCTCTCTCTCTCTCTCTCTCTGAGCTCGAGGGAGAGTTTTGGGGCGAGGGTACATTTATTAAAGTTTAACTATGTAACCTGACAAAGGATTTCATGGGGTACAGGCAGTTTTAGAGGACGGCTGGTGATGGGGAATCTTATCTTTTGAGATAAGGAGTGGATTCACTTTATGGTTTTAACCACTGGCATTGCACAGTGGCTTATGGGGTGTACAGTCTTTCCTGTGGTGCTGCTACACCCTGCTTCAGCCTCTGCTTATACCAACATGAAGTGATTTCCCAGGGGGCAGGAGGGTGGGACCTGTGAGTTGGTGGGGGGGGGAGTCACTGAGCAGGATGGGGGACTAATGAGGTAAATTTTTAAACTGTGCACCCTTGCAAGGACCTCAGTTTGGGCAATCTGGCAACTTAGGGAACAAGGCAATGGGGATTTACTTTTGACCTGAATAAAACAGTAGAAAAAATGTCTGCTTCTAGGCTCATAAGTGCATAAATCTACAGTAAATATGAAGGTAAAACTTGCCTAGGGACACTTCATAAGAGATGACATGTTCAAGATGTCAGTGCTTATGTACAGTATTGTGTATTTGAAGACAAAAAAGATTTTCTTGCTGACATTTAATCAGCTTAATAAATGTCATGGGTCAAAAATGTCATATTTTATTCATCTAAGTTGCAATACAATTAACATTGCAAACAAGTGTATACAATGAATTAAAAAATAATTAACTTAAACAGCATTAATAATTTATCTAAACTGATACAAAATCAATTAGTTTAGATTTAAGAAAGTTTCAGTCATTGTATTGTTAGTTCAGGTGATGCAGTCATTGTACCACTTGTGATCTATCATGTAAACAGCATTGTCTCATTCCTGCTCACTTGTTAATGTAAAATACAATGACTTCTTGCCTGTAATCATTTGTTATGTATGCACTGCCCAGACTACTAAACTGTTATGTTCTCATTGTACCATTTGTACATTATTGTAATTGCTGTATATAATGCAGTTCCTGTATTCTTATGTATTCTATGTAAATTTATGTGTACTTTGTGTATATTATGTAAACTTTATCCCTACTCCTTTCCCTGGGTCACACCTGGAAAAGAGCCTGGCTCAGTGTGCCTTTAAATTTTTTAAATAAAAATAAATAAATAAATACTATGTTCCATTATTCAAAAAGAAGATCAAATTTGGAACATGAAACATGGAATCAATTTAAAATCATCTGTGGCTATGATAGCGATATAGTTCCTTTTACCAAAGAGTGCGACTATAGTTAAGACTTTACAATAATAATCAAATACATTTGGGACATCCAAAACCAGATTACAGTGTCAAGGCCTGGGAAAGGGGGAGGAAAAGGAAGGAGCAGGGAAGGGGGATTGGAAGAGATCCCCTAAATGTGTGCCAAGGGGAGAGAGAACAGAGTTAATAGTAATTTAATAGTAATTTGTTTGATGGACATTACCAGGGTTTGGAAATAGTACATTAAACAGCAGCTACATAATGTTTTTGTTTGTGTGTTTGTTTTTGTAATCAGACTTTTACTAGCAATGTTCAAGTCACACGAGAGAGAAAATAGGAAATCAGTAGCAGCAACCAACTGTAGGAAGGCAAAAAAATAACCTTTTCAACATGTACAACCCATACCCATACCCATTGGTATGGCCACATATATGAAGCAAACAAGCTGGTCCTTGAAGTGTATGAGATGACTATCGTGCATCCCCAGAAATGATAGCATGGCTCAAAATGGGGCACTACCCTTTTAGTCTTAATGCTGCAGATGTACAAAGTTGTGCCTTCTGGTAGAACTAGATGAAAAGTATTTAGAGAACACTCCATCACTACATGCTTGTATCATAGAATAAGACATAAATAAAAAAAGGACACATAGCCTAATGAGACCCATATAATGTCCCAACCATATCACCATTCTGGGTGGTTAGTGTTATAAAAGTCATATTGATACCACATCTGAAATGCAGGAGAGAAATGCAGAAGGAAAGGGAAGAAAATACAAAACAACAAAGCAAAGGAATTAGAATAGGAAGAACCCTAGTGGCCCACTTAAACTGGTATATGTGACTAACATGAATACATATTAGCTCATTTAGGGGGAAGTGTGTGAGAGTATGCTAGGTTTTAAATGAGATTGTTCAGAAATGGTATACATTTTAATGTTAAGTTATAGCACTCTGCCAGTATCTTGACTTGTGGAGATATTCAACCAAATCCAGGCCCCAAACTATCAGTGAATTTACATAATGGGGAACACATACAGAAAGGGATATTATTCATGCATACAAATGTGAGAAGTCTTGTACCAAAAACAGAATTGATTAGAAATTTTGTTCTTGAACATTGCCCAAGTTTTCTGATAGTGACAGAATCCTGGTTAAATAAGTGAATGGAGAATGAACTAATAGGGATTGATAATTACAGTTCAATTAGGCAGGACAGGAACAAAAGAGGAGAGGATAATAGTATATTGTCTAAACAATACACTGTTAGGAGACAGGAACTATGTTTCCCAAGTGATGTCTGTGAATCAGTTGGGGTTGAAATAAATATTTCTGGAGTTATGCCAATACTTTTACTGGGCTGTTACAGGCTACCAAAAGTTCTTCTCCTACAGATGAAGAACTAACAAGGTATGTACTGCCATTTTCAGAGACTCATGAATTGCTCCTGATGAGAGATTTTAATGTAGACTGGAGAATAGAAGAAAAGTTACAACACCTGTGTAGCAAAGCCTTCACATTAGGACTAAAGCAATTAATAAATGAACCTGCACATTTTAATCCCAAATTGCCCTGTGCTGCAACTACATTAGATCTGATCTTTACTAACTCTCCCCACACTTAAAAGTGTGCAGGTATCATGGTAGATCTAATAGTGACCACCACACCATTTATTGTATCAAAGGGAAGTTGTAGTCTAAGGGTCCATCAAGGCCAATACGTTGTAGATCTACAAAATATTTTCACTACATAGATTTAATGGCCAATTTGGACAGACAGAATTGGGAAAGACTGCGCTTGATACCCAACATAAATAATGTCTGGGACTAAATGGTTTCAGTATTAAATGCAATCTATAGTAAACACTTCCCTCTGAAATTTAAATAAAAGAGGAGCTCTCCTGTGTGGTTCAATAGCTATTTGACACAGTTAAAAAGAGAAAAAAATGTGCTGTGGGGGTGGTTAATAAAATGAGTAGCCCAGAAAATTGGACTAATTATAGGGTAGTAAGGAACACATATGTGAGATAAGTAAGAGCTGTAAAATAAAGATATTTTAAAAACAAAACTAGGGAACTGGCTGGCAATCCCCCAAACATTTTGGGATACAATCAAATTCCTAAATGGGAAAAATAAGATATGTGGAGAAATTAAAATAACAGATGATAATCATTTCATTAAAGAGAAGTATTTGCCAGACAATTTTAGTGAATTCTTTATTAAGGCGGGGTTCTATTACAAAATGGCAATTCAAAGGGAAACATAAATGGTACTAGTGAAGATGGTTGACAATTTGCCTTTGATGAATTAACAGAAAAAGAGGTTTGTGCACATTTACTGGAGTTAAGACGTGATATAAACTGTGGGCTGGACAACCTTGCACCTAGGTTTTTAAAATAGGCAGCATTACAGATTTCATGGCCATTAGCCTATTTGTTTAATTGGTCCTTGGCATCAGGGGATTTGCTTTTGGGTTGGAAGAAGGCCAGGGTTGTCTCCATTGTAAGGGGACATCTCTGGCCTGATGACAAATGTCAGGACAGTCTCTTTACTTCCAGTGGTGGTTAAGTTGTTAGACAGAATACTGGTAAGATAGTTATGGACCTTTTTGGAAGAGGGCAGCAGACAAGACAAATTTCACTCTGGTTTCTGTACAAACCATAGTACAGTATCCTCCTTGTAGAGCATCTTGGAGAATGTCAACAAAGCCTCAGAACTTGGAAAAGTTACTGGGGCAACTCTTGTTGTTCTTTCCAAGGCCTTTGAAATGGTGGAACATTACATTTTATTGGGGAAGTTGAGGGAGGTTGGTTTGAGGAATAGGGCTTTTTCCTGGTTTAACATTTACCTTGCTGGTAGAACTCAAAAGGTTTCAGTGAATGTGAGAAAACCAGGAGAACAGCTTATAAAAACAGAGACCGGACAGGGGTCAGTATTAGGACCTCTGTTTTTAACATTGTACTTATGGGTTTTAGGGAAAAGTATCAGAGATGTAGATTACCATCTGGATGCAGATGATACAGTGTGCTACACCTCCAATTCCTCCATTGGGACAGTGCAATTATCGTTGCAGATGGCTTATAATGGTCTGCAGTAATTTTATAATCAGATTTCTATAAACCTAAATGAAAAGAAAACATAGAAACAGAGAAGTTGTTGGCAGAAAAGGACCTCTTGGCCCACCTAGTATGCCCACTTTTCCTTGCCTACTCTGCCACCATAGACCCTACTTGATCTATGGTTGTCTCCTCCCCTTGCCCTACTACCAAGCTCCCCTTGAATCTGTCCCATACATGCTTGAATCCTGTCACCATTTTGGCACCCACCACCTCTGCTGGAAGGCTGTTTCAGGTGTCCATCACCCTATCCATGAAAAAATATGTCCTCACATTTCCTGTGAGCCCCAACCCCCAACTCAATAGCATGACCACTTGTCCTCGAGCTTCCTTTTTCTATGGAAAACATTACCTTCCTGTACCTTATTAATACCTGTTAGTAATTTAAATGCTTCTATCATATCCCTCCTTTCCTTCCTCTCCTCCAGAGAGTACATATTCAGTTCCTTGAGTCCCTCCTCATAGGGCTTTTGATGCAGGCCTTGCACCATTTTGATTGCCCTCTTTTGTACCATCTCCACCTTATCATTGTCCTTCTGGAGGTGAGCCTCCAGAACTGGACACAGTGCTCAAGGTAGGCTTTTACTAGTGATTTGTACAGTGGTAAAATTACCTCCTCCTTCCTATTGGTGATACCCCACCCTATGCATCTGAGCATCCTGCAAGCCTTCCCCACTGCCTTATCACACTTTTTGGCTACCTTTGGCTACCTTCAGGTCATCGGAAATGATCACCCTCAGCTCCCTTTCCTGTTTGGTGGTTGGCAGTACTTACCCTCCCAACTGGCACATAGCCCCATGTTTCTGTCCCAAAAGTGCATGATTTTGCACTTTTTGCATTGAAAACCAGTTGCCAAACCCTGGACCATTCGTCCAAGTTTTTCTAATCATCCATCTTTTTTCTCACACACACACATGCTGGTGTGCCTACTCTGTTGCAGATTTTGTGTCATCCACGAACAGGCATACTTTCCCTTCTAGCTTATCCACAGTGTCACTAATAAAGACATTATAGAGAACTGGGCCTAGTACTGAGGCACCTCACTTGTCACCTTGCCTTCTCCAAAGTTTACACTATTTACTACCACCCTCTGGTTCCTGTTGTTTAACCAATTTCTTACCCAATTTACTGTATAACTTTTTGACCCTCTCCCAGACATGCCAGCTTGTTCACAAATCCTCTATGTGGAATGATGTTGAAGGCCTCACTGAAATCTAAATAGCTTACATCTACCACTCCTTCCTGAGCCACTACCATGGGCACCCAGAGCCACTACCATGGGCACCCAGTCAAAGAACTCAATCAGGTTTGTTTGGCAAGACCTTCCCCCTTTGAAACCATGTTGCCTTGGATCCTGTAACACACTGGTTACGATGTATTCCACTATCCTTTCCTTCAGTAGTGTTTCCATTACTTTGCCCACTACTGAAGTCAGGCTGACAGGACTCTAATGTCCTGCCTCCTCCCTGTTCCCACTTCTGAGAAGTGGGACCACATCTGTCCTCCTCCAGTCCCTTGGAACCTCCCCTGTTTCTAATGATAAGCTGAAAAGAGTTGCTAGTGGTGCAGCCAGCACCTCTTTGTGCTCACTCAGTATCCTAGGGTGCACCCCATCAGGTCCCATTGTCTTGTCATCTTTTAATCATGCTATCACCTTGAGGACTTTCTCCTCTGTAAAAGGACTGCTGTTCACCTCCCAATCATTTATACCCTTGTCCCTTATCTTTGCCCTGTCATCTGCCCTTTCTTCTGTAAATACTGAACAAAAGTCTTTGTTCAATGTGTCTGCCTTCTTTGGTCCTCCTCCTTGCAAACCCCTTCTTCCCCTTTTATCCTTACTATTCCTCCTTTGATCTTCCTCTTCTCACTCATATATCAAAAGGAAGTTTTATCCCCCTTCTTTTACTGATTGGGTAATAGTCTCCTCTGTTTGTGCCTTTCTGCATCTAACTGCCTTCCCTACCTCCCTTTGTTTCTCCCAATAATTTTCCCTATCATCCTCCTTCTGTGTCCTTTTGTAGTTTCTAAGTGCTAGGTTTTTTGCTCTAACTTTTTCTGCTAAGTCTTCAGAGAACTATAGAGGTCTGTTTTTTCTCTTGCCCTTGTTAACCTGCCTGACTCAGACATTTGTTGCTTTTTCAATGTCCTCCCTTTATTTTTGCACATAGTTCCTTCATTCCCCCCAGATCCTCCATCCCTGCCAGGGTGTCCCTGAGGCATTCTCCCACTTTCCTGAAATCGGCCCCCCCCTGAAGTCCAGGACCCTCATGTTAGTGCAGCTCAGTTCTGGCACAGTACTAAAACTGGACCACACTGTACAGTGATGGTTGGATCCCAGGGTGTCACCCACCATGACATTAGCAACACTGTCCCCATTTGTCAGTACTGGGTCCAGTATGCCCCCCCCCCACATGAGTGGGCTTCTTAACTAGTTTCCAGAGGAATGCCCTTTCTTCCAGGGAGTTCAGGATGTCCCTACTTCAGACCAGTTTTGCAGATGGTAGGCTCCAATCCATGTCTGGTACATTGAAGTCCCCCTCTAGCAATCCTTCCCCCTTGCATGCCATCCTCCGGATGGCTTCCATCATGTCCTCATCCACCCTTCCCCCCTGTGCTGGAGGTTTGTAGATCACCTCTATGTGAATAGTGCCCCCTTATGTGTTTCCAGGGTGACCCATAGTATCTCAACTCCTCCCTGCTTTCCCTGTATTTCTGAGGTTTTTATTTTGTCCCTAGCATAAAGAGCCACTCCTCCCCTTTTTCACCTTCCCTGTCATTTCTAAACAGAGTATACCCTGGTATGGACACATCCCAGCCCTGGTTTTCATTGCATCAGGACTCAGTTATTGCAACCATATCCAGGTCTGCTTCTGCCATGGTGGCCTCAATGTCTGCAATCTTGTTGTCTAGACTTCAAGCATTTGCACACATGGCTCTCAAAATTGTGCTGCCACCGTCTATTGTTTCCCATTTGCCCCAACCCCATTTGGTTCCCCCACTATCTATCTTATTATCATTCTTGCCTTCTATCCCCTGGATTCCTTTGATATATGTTTTTTTTTTGGGGGGGTATCATCCTTTCAGGGTTCCCCTTGCTGATCTTGTTTGCCTGTGGGGAGGGACTGTTTATGTCTCTGATCATCCAAAACCAACGTCATACTACTTGTAACAGACCAAAGAATAAATAAATTAGATAAAAATACACTGTCCATCCTTTCCACAGAGGGAAATAGGATTGAGCAAGTAGGGATCTGAGACAACTCTATGAAATCAATCTCAGTGTGCTAAAAACAAGGCAGAAAAGACAACATATAGCAGTAACGGGGGGGGGGGAGATACTGTGGGTTAAGCTAGAAAGAAGAACGGGGTCAGCCATCTGCACAGGAGTAATGTACAAATCACCAGCCCAAGGGGAAGATATAGCTAGGGAGATGATTCTAGCTATCTGAAGGATGGAGCACAGAGGGGAGGTATTACTGGTTGGTGATTTTAATATACCGGACTTAGACTGGAGCCTCCCTGCAGCAGCGACAGCCAGGAGCAGGTTTGTCCTGGACTCCCTACAGGGAGCATTCCTTAAAGTGACTCACCAGGTTTTCTTCATATTCTTCTTATCACCATTAGTCGATTCCCCTGCCGTTCCAGTGCTGATCCGCTAGGCATTTGCGATAAAATCCTTGCTCCGCTTGTATTTAAAACTAATTTTCACGCCGCAGCCACCGGCCCCCTATTTTTTTCTTTGTCCCTGGTTTCCGCATGCATGCAACATCAGCTTGCCTCACTGATATCAGCCCAGGGAAGGCATGCCCCCACAGTACCTGTTTCGCCGCAACAATCGCTTGTGGAGCTCGGTCAGACTGGCATCTATCTCCGTCCTTCCATGGCACTGAAATCAATCCCATGGCTCCAAACTATGGAAAAGAGAGTGCTGCACTGAGGGGAATACCTTGTTGTGGAGGCGCACGACTGCTGCTATCCGAGGGCTGCACGTTTTGTGTAGGACTTGCTCAATACAGTCATTTTCTGTGCTGAATGTACATTGTGTCGGTAGCTTTCTGCTGTACACTGATACTGGCACATCAGTAAGGTCTGAAGCTGTGAGTTTGTTGAGCACTTTGAGGGTGAGTGGGTAAGCAAGTTGTGGGTGTTCAAGACTCAATCAGCGGCACCACAGTCTCATTTCATTTGTGAGCCCTGTCGCTCGTCACTATTTGGCATCAAGATAACCTGTTACTCTAATCCAGTTCCGGACCCTCCTTATTAATGTAAGTGTTGGCGTGGATACTTTTGCTGCTTGCAAGTTTGCTGCCTTCTGTTTTGACTGTTTTCCATTGTTGGGGTCTTTAGGTCATTTTGCAAGAAGAAGTGCATCATTATAGTTACTGATGGTGAATGAAAGTGTTTCTAAAGTAAAGCTGCAGTACGGGTGGTCCTTTCTGAAAAGTCACAGTAAAAAATTTAGTGTCCATGTTCCCACTCCTTTCTTGGAGTGGCATAGCACTAATGTATCATTCTATGGGGGGTTCAGTAATAGTCCTTTTACACATTCCTTTCAATTGGTGACATCACGGTGCAGAGCTTGAAAATCAAATAGTCTAATAATAGTTGTATGTGCAGTGGGCAGTTTTGTGCCTGGCCTGGATATGGATTTATTTTGGTGACTGTGTTAAACAATTAATATATGAATCTACCTGATCAGTACAGTACAGGAAAGCTATAGGATTTGCAATTTCTGCTTTTTGTCTGGTTGTTGTTGCTGCCATCAGAGTGCTGCAGCACTTAGTATTATAGCACCGGTGCTAGGCATCGATAATTAAGTGTACATAAATAATCAAATCCATTTCGTGCTTCTTGCAGTATCTGCATTTAGCCGAACTGTTTCCTAATAGTTAGTTTGTGACTTTTTTATTACTTGCCTTATATTCTACACTGTACCACAGTTGAGTAGTATATACTGCATTTTGTTTGGTACCATCAAATACTTGTGACATCTAGTTGGTATTCATACTGTTTTTGCTATTTTGCTATATTTGCATTGAGCTAAGTGACATTATGGTTAATTAATGTGTGGCTGAGGGCTGCAACAATAGTCCCTCTAGTGATATTTCACTGTTTGAATTCCCAAAGCGTGATAGATCGCCAACATAGTTTAAGAAGTGGGTGTCCTTTGTTCTGGATCGTGAGTGGGATTGGAAGTCAGCCAGTGGACCCACTATCTGCTCTACCCATTTTTCCTCAGAGTGCTTCACAAATGCCATACAATTCCGTTACAAATTTTGCAAATCTTTGAAGTTAGCAAAAGATGCCATACCAACAGTACATCCCATCATAGCACTGAAAAAGTTAATGGCACCCAACCCATATAAATGTTTAGGTGAAGACAGCGAGACATCTGATGGGCAAGTTAAACGGCGCAGTCGAGTCACAGCAAAATTGATGACCTCTCGGGTATGTAGCACATCAATATTTTTCAGTTCGGCCTATCGCCGTTTCATGTTGTTGCAGTCAATTAATTTTTTCAGCTGTCTCTGCTGCTATACCTTGTCCATTGTCTTTGTAACCCCATATTCAGCAACACACCTGGGTCATGATCTTGATACCGCTGTGTGAAGTGCTTCTCTGTCCTGTTGGTGTTCAGTTCTCCCCACCCCCAACTGATTTACCTGGTTGCCATCAAGTCATGATCCTTGGCTTACAAACACCCTCCTCAAGACACTGTCCGGGCCCTTCAGAGGGTGGTCGAGTAGGTGAAAATCACTGGGGGCACAGCAACAAGAGTTGGCCATGCCATGCAACATTCTGTATGCCAGAAAGTGGCTGAAATTTGCTAGGGTCGCCACAGTTTGCACTTTCCTCTGTGGTCCACAATTCTTACCAAGATGCCCGGTAGTGTCCAAGTGTATGGCTGTGTCCTGCCCTACAGCTTCGATGTTCTCCTCTCCAGGCACACATGAGTACCAGCAAGCCAGTGCATTATGGTTTTGCCATGACATTCCGCTCAGGCTACATGAATGGTTTCCTATGCTGCAGCAAGGCCCACATTACAAATATACACAGTTGGTATATCAACTTGGCTTGCATGCGCATCACATACATTGTGCCCTACCCCATGCTCCCCATGTTTGGAACCTTCCCTCTGAGCTCGTTCCACATCTTTCAGTAGCTTCCCACGATCCATAGTTATATGCCCTCCTCTTGCAGTGGGTTCTGGCCCACAATCACACTTTTTCTGGGGTAATGCCTTCTCATTGCCCTGCTATGTCTGCTTTCAACTCTAGATAGGCCCCCCCCCAACACCAGTTCCCTCTGCCCGCTGCATTTTTATACTGCTTCTGTTTGCTTAGTAATGCTGATTGGCCCCCCCATCCCTTCCTTGCTTGCCACCTGCCAACCACCCTCCATCCCTATCCATTTTCTCTCCCTGTGCTTGGCTGAGTCGTACGACATTGTGGTGACACATTCAGTGACCTATGCCAACACATATTCACCTCAGCCTTATTGCATTGTATGCACTGCACAATGCACCTGATGTTGACATTTCTCTTGTTTCCCGCATCAGTGACTGTTGTGTGTCATGGGTGGCTGTGATTGCTTGTGATTGCTTCAAAATCACATGCAGTGTGGATAACATATAAAGGCACACATGGTATGCACTAATTGTTGTACTGTCATTAATATTATTTGTCACCTAACAAAGTACATCAATAGAACAACTATTACTGCATTCTTTGTGCATGATTCAACATGTCATTGCCACTGTGAAGTATTTCTACTCCAAACATTTTTCATGTTTCCCTTCACAGTTGCTCCATGTCCATGCACATGAATCTAGATTGCGAGTGAATGATTCATCCATGGCAACTACTGTTGGAGCAGACAATGTGCCTTTACTGTCTGTCATTGATGGCAATATTATGATCAGTGCACATATATCTCTTGCATAGCAAGCAACCTGAATGTATGACGTGTTTCCAAAACAGTGCTTCTAACAAATAGCAAACACAATTATTTGTAATTTTTACTTTCAGGGCACCATGGAAACAGAAAAGACAGATGATGCAGCAACAACCATAGCCAGCAGCATTCTTTTGGTTGTGGTGCCCGAGTGTCAACAGGAAGCACTCATAGAAAATGTGTCTTTTCATCGTGTGAAGACTGATACCATTACTTCTTCCAAGAAGACTGTGAGTTCTGCCACCCAGACCGCAGTACTGAAGAAAACCAAAGGTTCATGCCTTGTCTATAGGCCCTCATCACCCCTTTTCAATTTGTGTACTGTACTCAGTAATATTTCAGATCATTTTTCATTTTTTTCACAGGTGTCTTGGCTAGGCCACAGATGGTGTCCATTGGCATCCAGTGTGACTTGCTCTCTGATCACACCTTGCAAACTGAAAAACCACTACAGGGGTGCAACAGATGCTGTTCCACACCACTAAGCACCTCACTGTCTTCCTTATCGGATGTGGACAGTCTCAACAAAGACTCAGAGTACAACCCCTGTGATGACTCCATCCTTTCAGCAGAGAATGAAGTTGAAGATGACATTGATAGGTAAGTATCACATTGCCGCAGCTCAACTGTTGAACTTATGCTCACCGTATAAAAAAAAAAAACACTCATTGTGCTCTGAATCGGGGCTCGATACTAGTCCGCTGACATAGGAAATTGTCCAGAAATATCTAAAATAGGAGTTTGACAAAATGACAAAGATGGGAGACCGCATATTTTTGAGATAGAAGCACGGGTAGAACTAGTCACGGTTGTGCATCTGGAATTAAGGATCACAGATCTGATTTCTATTCACAACCATTGGCAGCGATGCATCGACAGGGAAGCACCACTCTGTTAATTTGACCACAGTGATAGCAAAATTGATGGAATCTCTTATAAATGAAATAATTGTTGTGTGCCTATAGGCCACAAGTGCGCTGGAATGAAGGCACCATGTCTAGGTAAAAAGATCTGTAGGTGTGTGAAGGGATTTGGCCAAGGCCTAGATAGACTTTGGCCGTGTCACACAAAAAAATGAATAAGCTGCTTAAGACCTTCAAGTACCTGAAGTAGGTGAACAGAATAGGCTTCTAGGATGTGGTCACTCTCCAAAATGGAAAAGATACCATAGGACACTCCCTGAAGTTACAGGGGGGGCAGATTCAGCAGGGAAAGGAGTAGGCATTACTTCACTGAAAGAGTGGTAACAGGGTGGAATGCACTGCCTGAGCAACTTTTATCAGTGCAGACTGTATGGTGCTTCAAGAGGGAGTGGTACAAATTCTAGGGGAAAGTACATACCAGGGGGACAGTTGTGGGACAGAAGAGTTAATGGGGGGTGCAGCTGCAGTAGAATTGGCAGACGTGCTGCACACTCGAGCAGACTATATGACCTGTATCAGCTGTCCAGCTCATATGTTTGAAGTAGTGACATAGTGCCTCCTCCTTTCATGCCTGAATTTCCCCCCCCCTTTAGCTTCAGGGAGTGCCCCTTGTGATCTTTTCCGTTTTTGAGAATGAACACTCCCTGGAAGACTGCTCTGTTCATCCCCTTCTGGTACTTGAAGGTCTCGATCATGTCCCCTCTCTCTCTTCTATCCTCCAGGGTATACATGTAGAGCTCGTATAGTCTTTCATTGTAAGTTCTACCCCCAACCCCTGGATCATCCTTGTATTCTCTTGGCTGCAATGCCTCCAGTAGTTTGATATCCATTTTCAAGTATGGGTACCAGAATTGCACGTAGTACTCCCAAGTGTGGCCTCACCAGGGACCTGTACAGAGGCAATATGACTTTGCCATATCTGGATGTTATCCCTTGCTACGCACCCTTGCATCATGTTAGCCTTAGCCACTGCCTTCCTACACTGGGCCAAGTGGTTTAATTTCCCAGTCACCAGCACCCCCAGATCCTTCTCCTCGTCAGATGTGGACAGTTTGATACCAGCCATCCAATAGCTGTATCCTGTGTTTTTGCATCTGAAATGCATCACCTTTTACTTCTTATTGAACCAAAGCTGCCCGGTATGCGACGACTCCTAGAGCCTTGCCAAGTCCTCCTGCAGTAATTTGCCACCCTCCTCCCCATCCACCTACTATGCAAACATATGGCTGTTTAGATGTACTGCACATTAATGCACCAGTGAAACCAAAAACTCAGTGGCATACTACACAATGTAGGTACGGTGAGAGAAGTGTACACAAGTGGTGTGTGGAGGTACTTACTAACAGGAACCAAAAAGTGTTAGTGAGCTGTGTATGGTGATACAAGCCAACCAAAAAGGTAACTACTTGTGCATGATATCTGAGTGGGTAAATCATCACTGGTAGCTGACAAATACCAAAGCACATTCGCCTTCCATGCCTTGAACCGACGAGGCCTGATAAAATGCTTTACATATAGCTCCAGTTATATTTTTGTCCATGCCCTCTGGCTCTGCTGATCATCTGGTGGTAATGGATGAGCATTTCAATATTACAGGGGGCACACAGTGTTGCTCTGTACCATTGCATGACTTTAGTCTGTCATATTTCCTAGCTATTGGCCTAGTGTGCACGATTCTTAGATTGGTGTGCTCCTCTAAGATGTTGCAACACACCTTGGCACACACATGCTGCCAGTGGAAAAGCATTATTGCGAGCCAACAGTCAGAGCACCAATTGCCACTTGGCGGCGAAATGTATATTTATTATTAAGCTATGTACATACAGTGGCGATCGCACCACATTGTAGCAGTACTGAGGTATACCCTGCTGTGTGGTGCACATCACCGTGATACCGGCTACATTGTTGTTGTACGCTTATTGTGATGCCTCTTACTGCATAGACATGTTCTTTGCATGCATTATGCAAACATAAATGATGTGCATACTGTCATGTTAAAAACACCATTTCATTGGTGTTGGGTGGTGACACTAGCCATTCGCAGCGGGTGACATAGATGACACCAACTGGCATAAGTGAATATGCAATGTTGCAATGTATTCTAAAGCTGAGTAACTGCTTCTCTTTTCAGAAGCTAATCACCACTAATGTTTGTTTTTCAATACTCCATCTCATCACTATTCAGTGTGCCTATATAGCCATCAATTCCAGAAGCAGGGGAGCAGAAGTTTTTTGTTTTCCATTCCAGTCTCGATGAGCTGTTCCAAACATGCCCCAGTTGTGCAGCGAATACAACGGTATAGTACTCTACAGATGAAAAATGGCGTAAGCTGGGAACTCTTTTGATAGTGACTGTGATGTGTCCAGACTGTGGATATCATCTGGTCTGCAGCAATCAACCGAAAATGGGTCATATTCCACCCATGAACATGTTATTGGCCGCTGCCATTCTCATATCTGGCTGCCCAGTCTCTAAAGCATTACGTGTTTTCACATTGATGAATGTTGCATCCATTTCCCGCACAATGTTTGACAACCATCAGCGGAATGTTCTGCTCCCAACCATTGAGAGCTACTGGCTACGGCACCAGACACAATTAATCAATGAGTTGGTGGCAATGGGTGGTGGACTCATGTTAGCTGGTGATGGGCGTTGCGACAGTCCTGGGCACTGTGCACAATGTGGATCATACAGCATGCTGGAGCAGCGGCTCAACAAAATAATAGCTGTTTCACTGGTCCAGGTAAGCAACATTGTGCAGCACCAACATTGTACAGTTATTCATGATTGTCAGTACTGCTTCTGCAATGTGACCCTTACACTCTTCTCCAACCAAAGCAATGAGGTGAAGAATTCAACATGGATGGAGCTGGAGGGTCTACGGCGAGTGTTGTCATTTCTTGTGTTGGAATCTAACCTGAAGATTGACTGCCTGGTGACAGACAGACACACTCAAATAAATGCCTGGCTTCGGGACAACCCCAATAATGACTGGCGGAACCCATTACTATGAAGTGTGGCATGTTGCCAAAGGTGAGGTAGATTTAGGCTTGTATGGTATAGCTCTATCTCTTGAATGGTGGACACAGTTCTCTGATAATGTGCACTAAGCATACATTTATCTTTGCAGGTCTTCGTAAAAAAATTGAGTCCTTGGGGAAACAGAAAGACTGCGAAAATATCAACTGATGGAAATGCACCATTAACAACCACATCTATTGGATTGTGGCCTCAACGCCAGACTGTGATCCAGACATGAGAAAGGCAAGATGGAAATGCATGATGAACCACATGGCAAACATACATGAAGGCCACAGTGATATTTTCCCACGCTGCTTGCATCCACCACTCGAGGGTGAAGAAAGGAAAAAGAAGTGGCTGCATCCCAGTGAGTAATTTGACATTAACTGAGTAAATAAACCATACTGATAGTTGTAGACATTTCGATGTACTGAAATTTCTGTTTCTGACAGGTGAGAAAGGAACAGAGAAACTGTTTGATATTCTTGAAAATAATCATTTAGTAAGTGACATCTTTCGATTATCACCCCATGCGCAAACATCGGCAGTTGAAGCTTTCCACAGCATGATTCTTCATTTTGCGCCCAAACACACTGCCTATTCCTTCCATGGGATGCAGTGCCAGTATGTGTGAGTGTACATTTCTGTCATGTTGGTCACTGTCAATCACTGAAAAAGTAGTGGAGCATAGCACCATAGGAGTCACTGATTCATGCCATGGAGGTCATGTCAGGTGACTACCACGTGACAAAGAAAGTTACTCCATGTGGTGCAGCAGGCTAGATTTCGTAATTAGCAATATACCTTAGCCACTGGAGGTCAATGTCTGCCTGCTTGCAACTGACAACAAGAATCTGCAAGGGAGTCTATAACACACCAGTGTTGGGTAACTTGAGGAGGGACATGGGAAAGCATTATTGACAAGGCCAGTTCCGCCTCTCAAGTTTCCTGACCTGTTGTGCCCGCCATTGCTAATATTTGTTGAAATGATTCAGCATTTTATGCTCATCTGTGTGGTTCACTTCTTGCTAGCACATACATGTTTGTATTATGATGGTGTCTGCATTTCCTGTCATGCTGTGTCCAGGCCATTCCAAGTGTCCTTCAAATTGTTGGTTGGAAATATTGTCAAGTCATGACCCCTAATGATAGGTCCCGCCTCCTCGCTCTGTAACCATTGGTACACTCTTACGTGTTTCATAAGTGAATAGGTTTCTTCCCAGTCACTTAAAATGGTGTCATTAGCTGTAGATCAGTGCATAGTGACACGTTCACGTATTACATTGTGAAGCACAGTATGATGTCTGCATGCTGAATAGGTACTTTGTCTGGTAAAGGCCCATCACCACACTGACCACCAAACCATACCCAATATTTGGAAAAACGAAACCTTACACAACCCCTGCTCTCTGGACAGATGTACTGCATTCCAAATATCTAATATTGTCTGTACGCTTTCTTTCATTTCAGATTATATCTTGCTGCACTACATTTTAACGAAAATGCGTGCAGAGACACTCTGTTGGATGATGCCGGTAATGTAAAGTTTACAGTCTACTTCTCCAAGGCAAAGAAGGGTAAGCCATCTGTGAGGCCACGTAAACAAGCATCCACATATGGTAAGCTAGCACACCAAACATGGATTTTGATGCCCATTTTTTGGTGTTTCTTTATTGTGTTCTCAAAGCAACATCTCTGTTACTGTCTTTCATGGACAATGCCACACATCATGGGTTAACCCAGAGGCACAGCGTGAGGCAGAAGGTGGACGCCGGCATTAGTAGGGTTTCTCGGCAACGCAATCGGTGTCACTTTGAAAATGGAGCCCATGATTGACTGAATGGCCCCACTAGCTCCCAAATGCTCCCATACCTGGCTCCATCACTGATAACAATGCATTTCATTACACTGTGCCTTTGCATGCAGTTGTGAATCACTTCTGTTTTCTGTTTTGCATAACCCAACAAAGGTGACTGAAATATAACCCCTTTTTATTTTGCTATCTATTACAGAGTATGCACATGCAGTTATGACTACTGTCATGTTGCTGTTGAGCGATCCAGCAGTGATGGACCGACTAAAGCAACTAGCCCAGTCAAAGCAACAGCCAGCACCACTTTCTGCAACATTCAAGGATGTGGACCGAGCTAGCGCAGTGCAGCAGTACTGTACACGATTTCCAAACAAAAAGTAAGATGGTTCACGAAATATTGGATGATACAGCTGGATAATATCTAGAACATCGGGGCAGAACCCTGTTTGTATCATGTATTCCATGCCATGAATTGTAACTTGAGGAAGCCCTCACTATCTTCACTTTTACCACAAGGGCAATGCAGTGATTGCTGCATAGCACACTGCACGCAAACTGCTGCATTACACCACCTGGCCACGGTGAGATTTTTCTTTGTGGAGACTAGTGTCAGACATTCAAGATGCTATGACAGTTTGGGAAATGCCATGGGAAACTGAACAAATACTACTTGGGGCACAACTCATTCTGGGCATTCAGTGACAGTACAGTGGTGTAACACTGGACATTTCGCGATGTGCAATGGACATGGTCCAGTGGTCTGCATGATCTGTTTGTCCATTGCCAGTACAGTACCATAGTTAAAGGTGACGTTTGAACTGACTGGCAGCATTACAGCATAGTCAAAGGTGAAAGAAACACCTGCAGCAGAGAGTTTGTGTAGCGTTGTGTTTGCCAGTTGGCTATGCATGGAAAGTCATACTGGATTGCATTTACCTGTGTAATCATCTCAAATTACATACTAACATATACTGACATACTAGAATGCCAGCACAGTAGGCCTAATAGTCTTTCATGTCTGCTCTTTTGGTCAGCAACCATACCTTTCCCAACCCCTCTTGAACCCCGCCACAGTCTCTGCCTCCACTAGTCCCATGTGCACCTCCTCCTTTCTGCTCCTGAGTCGTCACCCTCCTGCTTCCACATGTTGCCTTTACTTGGCCCCCCTTTCCTTTGTAGCACTCCAACTGAGACCACCAATATTTATCCGCTTCATGTACTTGAAGACCCCTATCATGTCCCCCCATCCCTCCTCTCCTGCAACGTGTACATGTTGAGTGATGTTGTTGCACCACTGCCCACAGGTCCTTTCCCCCCCCAAACCCCAGATCATTTTGGTTGCCCTCCTTTGGAGCCTTTGCAAGAGCGCAATGTCCCATTTTAAAGGCGTCCTCCAAAACTGCACACAGTACTCTAGGTGCTGTCTAACCAAGTACTTGTACAGCGGGATTATCACTTCCATGCCTCTGGAGTTAATCCCCCTAGTGATGCATCCCAGCATCCCATTGTCTCTGGCTTCTGCCCTCCTACAAGTGTCAGAGCTGTTCATTTTGACATTAACCACTACCCCTAGGTACCTCTCAGCCATCGCGACTTGCAGCATTTCCCTACCCAGGGTATACACTTTGCACTGGTTTCTGGTGTCCAGGTGTAGAACCATGGATTTCCAAGTAGTGAACCTCAGACTCCACTTCCTTGACCAGCTGTCCAGAGCATGGAGGTCCTCCTCCAGGGTCACCCTCCCCCCCCTCCCCATCCACCACTTATCCCAAATTCAATTCATCTGTAGAGAGACTCAGTTCACTCTTGAGACCCTTCCTTATGTCAAAGACATATGCGTTAAACTGGAGGGGGCCCTAGGAACGATCCCTGAGGGACCTCACTGCTGACCATCCATGTAGATGAGACAAATTTGGGTCGTGGTTCGGGGGTTAGTCTCATCTCAAATGCCTTGCTGAAGTCAAGAAAGAGGATGTCCACTGGCATGCCCTGGACCCGGACACTCGTCACCCAATCATAAAACCCCACAAAGTTTGTCTGTCAAGATTTTCCTATGACAAAGCCATGCTGTCTATTGTCCATGTACCCCAACTTCTCCAGGTCCCCCCTAGCCTTTCCTTGGTAACACCATCCATCACTTGCCCACCACCGATGTCAGGCTGATGGGCCTGTATAGCCATGCCTCATCTCTTGATCCAGCCTTGTGTATAGGCACGATATGTGCCACCCTCCAGTCCCAGGGCACCTACCCCATCGTCACAGACATGTAGAAAAGCTGGGTTCCACCAAGACATCTGCACGTTTCTTCAGTACCCTGGGATGTAAATCATCTGGCCCTGGTGTGTTCTCCTTCCTAAGGGACCTGATGGCTTTCCTTACTCTCACGACTGGGATTGCCACCTCCACTACCTCCCCCTTGTCCCCCATTTTGTGCTGTCCCCTGTCCTGATGGTGATGTCACCCCACGTCTCCCTTCACATACCCACCTGTACTCCCGATCGGTAATGGTCCTGCCTCCTATTCAGTGATGGGGTTTCATCCCGTGTTACCGCGCTAGCATAATTCACAGCTATAAGCGGTGGTGTTACTACATAGAGGCCTCAATACATGAATGGAATCACAAGTATCAGTAGGTCTGTGTGGCAACTGTGTTTTGACTCCTCTCCATGTGTCATTTCTGGCCTACCAGCTAACTATTTTTGGATGTTTCTTGCACATTTTTGTATATGTATTTTGTCTATTGCATGTTATGTGCTTTCTATTATGTATGCCCTGTGCACTCTACAACCAGGTAGCACATGGCAATTGGTGCCCTCCTGTAGAAACAGCACAATAAAAAACATGAAATGAAAAAAACAATATCTAAGTGTGATGACTTTACTAGCAATTCATTATATATCTTGATATTGGCTAATGCTGCGTGAATTAAACCAGTAGGAAAATGGGTCAGATGTTGCTTGAAGTAATAAAACCATGGCACGCAGTCAATTGTTTTACCATACAAAAAGCCCTAATGTATATTTGATTTTATCATGCACTAGATGTTGTTCATTGTTGTGGCACTGAGTACAATCCCAGTAAGTAAAGGCAGACAGATGCAGAACTTGATTCAAAGTTGCCTCCTGTATCTTTATTGAATGATTACATGCATGAACATATATTAGACTAGAAATTGCTACATAGCAATAAAGGAAGGATCAAAGGGGTGCTTTTATGGGTTGATGATTCGTTCGGGCTTGAAATGCCTATAGGCCGCCCCATCTTCATTTGGATATTTTTTGCGATCTGGTAATGGCAGATGATGGTAGTGCCACTGTACATCCTTCCCAAGGTATCCCAGACCCATCGAACCAACTGTCTGTACCCAGTGTGCGATATTTCCTGCTGACAGAAAAAAGAATGCCCAGTCAGCTGATGGGCAGTGCCGAGGTGATAGCAAGGTAGCAGCAATTTATATAGGGGGCTTGGCAGGGATAGGAATCGGATCATGATAACCTTAGAGATTGGAGGGCCTGGCACCATAGGGATGTAGTCTGGGAAACAAGCTCACTGAACTGGTGGCCTTGATAAAAGAGGGTGCCTGGATATCGTAGCAGTCACAGAAACAAGATACACAGAGAACCATGACAGGGATGTTAACATACCAGGGTACACAACCTACAGGAGAGACAGGCAGGGTAGAAGAGGGTTAGGAGTAGCTCTCTATGTAACAGATAAAAGCAATGGAACAAAAGAGTAAACCGGGAGGAGAAGAGGCACTGTGGGTCACCTTAGAGCCTAGAAATGGAACCACAATCTGCACCGGGGTTGTATACAGACCCCCATGTTGGGGGATGGACAAGGATGTGATAGGAGGCATCCTTAGGATGGCAGAGAAAGGTGAAATACTGTTGATGGGGGACCTGGAAATGACAGATGTAAACTGGAGCTCCTTTGCTGCAGCCACATTCAAGAGCAGAGCCATTCTCAATGTCCTACAGGTGGCATGCGTCTGATAGCCAGTTTTGGAACCCACTCATGAGGGAGTAATCTTAGACCTCGTACTCTGAAATGGGGACAGTGAGAGGATCGCAGATCTAGAAGTAGCCCTGCAGTATTATGCATGCCAATGAGTAATAAACAGGCACAGAAATATGTTGATTCGATTGTGCGATCATCCCATCATGAACAAGTATGACTAGTGTGGGCAGAATGAAGATGGGCATTAAAGATGGTACCAGTGATATGGCAAAAAATAAATGTGATAAGAGCAACTGTGAGAAATATGAGAATGTCTGTCTACATGAAGAGGCATGGGGAGTACTGGTCTAGTGACCTTGTAAAGACACGGATGAACCCTACAGTTTGTTTGCATGGATGCAAAGCCATTGATGAGGCATAGCAAGTTGCGGTCAACCACCGTATGCCTCAGTGGCAGATGGAAGCACAGTAACTGTTCTTTTCTCTCGACACTGTATCTTTAGCAGTGATAGGATGGAAGTAAGAGGGGCCAAAATAAAGGTTTCCGACAAAACTAGCAGCAAGTGTGTGTATGAAATCATTAAAAGATGAGAGGCCAAAGATAACAGATTTACTGTCACCATGACCATTGTGGGTATGGTGCAAGGAAAAGCATATATATATACATACAGTACAAAGTGGCATTGTCAGATTTGAATATAAAGGATGGAAAACAGGATCAGACAGCAGCATGAGGGCACATAGGGGAGCTAAAATTCAGAAAATGGAGGTGGGGAGGAATAAGGCCACAAATAGAAGAGCAAAGACAGAATTATCGCAAAAGAGAAGTGAGGACTTGAAAATACGGGAATGTAGAAGGTGGGACGGGGTGATGGGGGTGACAGATGAGGCAGTAGAAGGGGGCATATTGATCGTAGGAATGCCTGATGTGAGGCTAGTCAAGGAACCATGCTTTGACTGGAGACACCCATGGCTGATGAAGCAGATGGCCCACTGGCATGTTTCAGTTGGCAGTTCCCCTGACAGACATGTTCATTATAACCATTCTTGCAAGGATGATACCACTGAATGTACAGGTGGGTATATTGTGGCAATGTGTCATAATATATACAGGTCTAAGACCTTGCAGAGGGCACATGTGTGGTTAATGATACTTACGCATACAAACTGCGTGGTGCATTTCCTCCATTGTATTGTTGCCGGTACCCATAGTATGCAGTTTGAAGTACATCCGGGTCCAGTACTATGCTGCTGAATGCTGGGCTCTCTGTGATGCACACTACATTGACATCATCCCTCCTCCCACTCATTCTTTCTATCTCCTGGCAAAACAAGCACTCCAATTTATCGTCCATGATAACACAATGCCCACAATGGCACCTACAAACAGGGTGGTAGATGAAATGGTAAAACATGGTGTCAGTGCAACTGTGTGTAGCTGCCAGAACTTAACAGTCAAAAAAATAAGGCAATGAACACTATGGAAATGTCTAAACCAGAGCCAGGTGCCAAAATATATCAGGGCTGCTGCCATACACACAGCCCATATAGTGGGAGCTCTGTAACACGGGATTAATCATCTTTTGGTGATGCTACTAAAAGAGAACAGGATGGCAGGAGGGAGAAGGGTGGAAGATGGTCACTAATAATGCTGGTAGCCATAGGTTGAAAACTGTAGAGCTACAGGCATTCATGGCAGAGGGAGAGGTGGACATTGCAGCCATCACAGAAACATGGGCCACCCAAAACAATTACAGGGACCTATCTTTAGAAGGGTAGAGGTTACTTCTAGTGATAGAGTGATTGGCAAAGTGGGGTTAGGTGACGGATGGAAGGGATGTGGCATGACTGAAATGTGTAAGGGAGGAAGGGGAGAATGGTAGCAGAGAGGTAGATTGGGGTAATGTGAGGAAGTTCATTTTCACAGAAAAGGTAGTGGATGCATGGACCAGCCAACCTCAGGAAGTAGTGGATATGAATACAGCGCAGGCCTTCAGACAGGCATGGGATAGGCATAAGGGATCAATACAGAGGAGTATGAACAGATAGGCCATTGACAGAGCAAGGACCGATGGCACATTCATAAGGTAGAAAAAGAAATAGGCAGACAGGGTGGGCCTTGCGATCCTTATCTGCCGTCAGCTTCTACGTTTCTATGTCCCTATGTTTCACTTTGGATGCAAATCGAGGATTCCAAGAATCGGACTCTCACAGTGGGAGTGATGTATAGGCCGCCCTTTCAGACGGAGGAGTTCTTACGGGGAACTAGCAGGACAGATCCAGAGGACATGCGAGACAGTTAGTGTGGTGACTGTGGGGGACTTCAACCTGTGAGGAGTGCACTAGAGTAACCCAAGAACAAGGCATAGAAGGGAGCAGGTACTGCTGGATGCCTTCCAGCTCAGCATCCTGCTGCAATGGTCAGTGAACAAACCAGGGTCAACAAGGTGCCATGCATGCACAGATGGCATCCACCACAGGTCACTGAAGGAGCTGTCAGAGGTCGTTGCGTGACCTCTGGCAATGGATTTAATGCCTCACTACACTTTGGGTGTGTACCTGATGATTGGAGGATGGATCACGTGGCACCCTTCCACAATAGAGGCCCCAAGGATGAACGGGAGAACTGAAGGGGAAGCTGCAACTGTATAGAGCATTACTTAGACCACACCAGGAGTACTTTATGCAGTACTGGCACCCGTATCTACATGTTAGTGGAGGTGGTGCAGCGTATGGCGACAATGATGACCAAGGGGCTGGGGGACTTACCGTACAAGAGGAGGCTGAGATAGTTAAATATGTACTTGCTGGAGGAGAGGAGGGATATGATGGGACATGACTGAAACCTATAAGTACATGAAGGAATAAACAAGACAGGTATGGAGGGTCTGTTCAAACTGAGGGAAGGGAGGGACACCCAGGGCCATGATATGAGAATGGAGAGAGGTAGATTGAGGGTGGAGATGAGGACACACTTTTTTACAGAGAGGGCGGTAGTTGGTGGAATGCATTACCTGCAAACATGGTATCCAGTAGGACAGTGGACTGCTTCCAAAGTGGCTATGACAGGGCAAATGGGAGTAGCAATGGAGGTGAAGGGTGGGGCTGAAGAATAAGGGGTGCTGGCTGCACTTTCAAGCAGACTTGATACACCTCTAGGCTGTTATCTGCTGAAAAAGTTAATGATTACTAATGGGCAATGATTGAAGGAACTGGTGGTAGATGAAGAACGGCTGAGAAACAAACAATGGCTAATATGGTTCCAACAAAATATGGGTAGGGCAGGGGGAATCAATGTGACACGTCTGCAACCAATGAGATTACAGGTGTTTCCAAACCTAGTTGGTTTTCAGACAAACTGTACAAGAAGGTTAACTTGGAAGGCGCAAAGCATTACTTCCCCCTTCTGAACTTGGTGGCAGGTGTTTTCCATGCCACGCCTAGCATGTCAGAGAAACCCACAGTACCCACTGTCACCATTGACCCCTTTCCCACAGTTTCTCTGGATCTTTTCTGCCACTCTCCTCTGCTTCCCTTCTGATTGTGTTGGTGGCCAGTACACCACCCCTGACTGCAGGTAAGGCAGCAGAGATTGGTGTTGTGAGGGAATCTCTGATCACCAAGGGAACAGTGGGCACATTTATAGTGGGTACAGTAATATGGCCATCAAGAGCAAGATGAGCCCATTAGTAGAAAGCAGCAAGACTGGTGGTGTGGTGGATGGCATAGAGGTTCACATGGTTTGTGGGAGGAACTGGCAAAGCTGGAGACATGGGCAGATACATGGCAACTGGTGATCAATGGCAATAAATGATGGGTTCTACCTTCTCCTTTGCCAAGAAGACTCTATGCCCTGTAAGCATGGCAAGTGACTCAGTGAACGGCATCACACTGCAGCAACAGGCCACCTGATCAGATGAAATTCATGGACCTTGTCACTTTATTTATTTATTTATTTGACTTTTGGTGACCGGGTAAGACCACTGAGACAATTACAGTCCCTTTTTCTGGGTCAACCTGGGGTCATACATGGTACAGTATAGCAGCGCATTTGTGCAGGAATACATTTGACATACATACATTGTACAGTGGAAATAATTTGACAAACATTGTACAGTGTATTCATTACAGTAGAGCTAGTTATGTACACCATATATACGTATCTATAAAGATCTATATACCATACGATTCTTAATTATACATGTGCAACAGTATGTCACACTTTGCGCACAATTGGACGGGGAGAGTGGGGCTGATGAAAGGATGGTGGGGAGAGGTGGTATAGGTCAGACATCAGACTAAAGGGAAGGTTAGGAGATTCAGCAGAAGCAGAGACAGGAGGCAGAGTCAGCAAGATAGGCATGCAGGTAGGACTTGGAAAGAGGAAGAGAAGGACAGGTCAGGATGTGGGTATTTGCTGCTGGCAATCAGCGGTACAAAAACAGCACAGCACACACGTGTCCAGTGGGAGGGAAAAATATGCCTGTGGCTGGGCTTATACTATGCTATGCATGGTAGCTTAGAGCAGGAAAAACTAATTAGTGGATAAAACCTGAGTTAGTGAGGAACTGCATAATTACCTTCAATCTTCCAGATGGCCAGGAGTGATTAGCACCTCTTTTAGCCATAATATTATCTTCCTGGGCCAAGTGATACAAGGGTTCTACATTGAAAAGAGTCAATGTGAGGGATTTGCACTCCATTGACAGCATGCATTTATATCTGCTAAGTGTTGCTAAATCACTTCTGCTTAGATAGAAGTGCTTGTGTTCACTCTATGGGTATTTTAGCAGTACAAAACTAATTTGTGAGATGAAGGGCCAAGCATTTACTATGTAGGAATTGATTGCTAAGCTGTGTTCTCTATTATGTGATAAAGGTGTTGTTTTAGTCACTAACCCCAATTATATTACAGATTATGGTGCCACAAATATGTAGCTGAGGCCTGAGATGCACTGCCCATGATCACATCCAGTTAGTCTTACTGTGGATGCAGAGCCAGCACCATGACAGAAATGTTTATAGGCTGAGCTTACCAGGAATGAAATATTCACCACTGCAATGTGCTGCTGTATGTTTAGTAGTGCTACTTTGCCTGGGTGTTTCTCTGCAATGTGAGTGAGTGAGTGACTCTGTGTTTGTGTGTGTGTGTGTGTGTGTGTGTGTTGGGGGACACAAGGTGCAGACCACTAGGTTTCATGCAATATGTGCATATGGCATGGGGTCCCTCAGCATACTACACAGGATGCTCATGTGCAAAGTGGCACTTTTTCCCATGCATATCTGGCCAGCTACCATGTTTGGCTCAATCCGGAAATGCATACTTATACACTGACAGATATACCTTTGTTAATAGTGACTCATATTGTCAACACTGCACCTAACTCGGTTTCCACCTAACACATTGTAACAGTACAGGATGCTGATATCCTCACCACCAAAGCGTTGTAAGCTATACAACACATGTTCACTATGAATAATATGTAAGTTGTGTAGAATGACACTACAACACGGTGGACAGCACTGAATGGTGATTGTGTGTTGTGTTTTGGCATGCATTTCTGAAAAGGGTCAAAAAAAGGGGAACGGGGGAACAGTGCCACAGTGTAGTGCTATACATCGCAACAGAGGACAATATCTACTGTAGATAAGATGATCAGTTTCCTACAGACCACAAGATCAAACCTCCCTATACGCAGCACACACACACACACACACACACACACACACACACACACACACACACACACACACACATATACATGGATTAGCATAACATGGCATGTGTCAAGCATGGTCAATTTCAGTTATGTCTGTCTGGGGTGTGTTGTGTGTTGATAATATTAATCAGTGTTGAGGAACAGAGATGAGACCAGTAGATTTTCTTGCATCATAAAAATGCATTATGCAGTTACGCTAGGGGATCCGCTGGCATGCGCGACAGGGTGCCAATATGACAACTGGCACATTTCCCATGCATACCTGGCCAGGCATCTTGTTACAACATCTAAAGGCAGCATTACACACACACACACACACACACACACACACACATTTATAGCAGTGACATACAGTATATTGCTATTGCTGAATCTAACACAGTGTAACTAAACAGCCTGCTGATACCCTTACCAACAAATGTTTTGCTATATGTTCATGACTGTGCAACACAGGGCATGGAGAGCAATAGCACCGCACTGTGCACAGTATGGAGTAGTAATGGCTGTTGGGTATAGGCATGCATTTCCGAATTATGACCCAAAAAAGGAGCAGGTCAAAAACTCTGAGGAACAGTACCTGCTGAAGGCAACATGAAACGTGATGAGAACACATGCCAATGACCCTGATATCAGCTGTGCCTAAGCAAAGTGCAATCATGCCCCCCCACACACACAGCACAATGGGACTGACAAGAAAAAAGAACCTCAAACATAGCAATGTTGCATGAGACATATGATCAATCAGATGCAGAATGCCGGATGTGGCATAGTACTATACATAAAGTGCAAAAAAATTCATTAGGCAGGAATGGGGAACCAACTCTGAGCATGAAATTTAACTGTTGGCAAAGGTAGCTATAGGATAGATGGGGCAGTACATGGGATAGAGGGGGGAAGACTGGTGATGGTGGAGATGCTATCCTCGACCGTGGGGTAAAAAGGAAGATAATTTACTATGCTTGACCACCTCACACATTTGCACAGACCGACAGAGATTTTAGTTTGGGATAATGAAACTCAACAAGAAAAGTTTGTGAGGTGACACTGGGAACATGTTTAGTAACAACAATTACTGCTGATTGGTGCCTGGCAGGTACAGATACTGTTTGTCACTGCTTTGCACCAATACTGAGGTGCTGCAGGCAATCACTGCCGGGTTTCAGCTGCTATGCACAATGCAGAATGAGAGTATTTTGTAGACATGTGCCAAATAATAGGTGAAGGTGTAACCACTTCATTCTGTACTGTGCTCGCCACTGTTGTAACTGCAGACTGCATAGATAGTGCACATGCCAGTACAGTAACAAACGCAAACGCAAACAGAAATGTGATGCAGTGCAGAATAATGCTGAAAGTATCACACTGTTTTGTATTATCACAATTGATTGCACAGTCTGAAACCAGTAAAAAATATTTAGAAACTACCACTTGCAGTTACTGTCAGCATGGGTACAAATATATGCTGCTATTTGCGATTATGGGGTGGTACATATGTACTGGGTTCGCAATGATGACTGGGTGGCTAATACATGTTACGATGGGCAAGGGGTGGCAAGTACGGCACAGAGCTATAGCATCAATTGCCCAACACTGTAACAGTCTGGCAAAAATTTGCAGATAGCAACACCTAGCTTTGCAAAAAAGGACCGCAAATGCCATCAGAAATGGGGAAAAGAACCATCAGTGCATAGCCTGGGTGCGAGGGTAAATGTTCACGATCATTGACAAACCAGAGACAAGAACTGGCTGAACCGCATAAATCAGACAAAGATCATCCCATTACCAAGTCTGTTTTCGCTGCCATAACCAAAAGGATCGGGACTGCTGCTACCGCCAGAGCTGCCACCATTGCTGTCACTGCTATCGTAGGGGTCGTCTCTATAGGGGTCCAGGATGCAGATATTTTCAATGACTGGCACTGACTCAATATCCGAAAAATCACTGGCTGAGTCGGATGCACTGAGACTGTCCTCGGACCAAGAGAAGGAACTGTCTGCCATTGCCAAACTGTACTGTGAAACATGGGCACACAGAATAAGCAGCAAGCACTAGGTATACCGCGTACAACTACCTGTGGTGACGTGGCTTTGGTACCCTGTGTCAAAGGTCACCAGATACAGCTTTCAATACACACTCTGACAGTTCTGTGATCGCCATTTGCAAGAATTATTTTATTGCGCAAAAACAGCTGGTACAATCCGGGAACAACATTGTACATTGGTTATATATGCACTTGGTGAATGATTGCTAAATCGACGTATGAAAAGTTGGTATATCACTTTAAGCAACTGGTCATAGAACCCACAAGGGAGATGGCAATACTGGACCTTGTGCTCACAAACGGGGACAGTGTGATGGGATTACAGTAAGGGAGCACCTGGGAAACAGTGATCATTGATCAGTGGGGTTTGAGATGACTGAAGGGGTGGAATCCAGTCTCACAAGAACAAGAATCCTTGACTTTAAGAAGGCAGATTTTAGGAAAATGGGGTGATGCTTAGAAGAGGCATAGGCTGGAATAGTATACCATTGCTGCAGCGACTCCCAGATCGCGAAGACCACCACAGCGACAGGAATTGGGCAAAATCCACCTGTCGCTGTAGTGATCTGTTTGGTGATCAAGACTGCCTCGCTGGGTGTTTGCCCCCCCAGTCCTACTCCAACTTGAAGTTGGAATCCTAGAGACCGGGGGTGTGGGGGGCAGAGCTCCCCACATGGGGGTGTTCAGGGGGTTTGCTTTGTTATATAGTGGTATGCAGAGGCATCCCCGGCACTGCAATACTGACAGTCGGCACTGTGACTGTTGCTGTCGGGGATGTCTCCATGCTGACTGTCACTGTGGCATGGGTAAACCAGCTGGAACAGGGGGAGAAAATGAGGGTTGAGGAACAGTGGGCAGTGATCAAAGCCGGGATAACAATGGTGACACAACTCTGTCTTAAACAGGTTAGCAAGGGGAAGATGAAGAGGAGACCATTATATTTTTCAAAGAAGGTAGCTGAGATAGTTAAAGCAAATAAAATGGCATTCAAGCAGTATGAAAAGACACAGGAGGAAGAGGACAGGGAGAGATACCAGAAGAAACAAAGGAGGCTGGGAAGGCAGTAAGGGAAGCCAAGGCACAAACAGAGGAACGCATCGCGAAATCAGTGGTGAGGGGGGACAAAACCTTTTACAAATACATCAGGGAAAAAAGGAAGGCAAAGGGAGGGATAGTGAGGCTGAAAGGGGAGGACAGGTAGAGGATGACAACCACAAAGCAGACATACTGAACAGATATTTCTGCTCAGTCTTTACAGAGGAGGGGGCAGGATATGGGCCAGAAATTAGTAGAAAGGGTAGAAAGGGCACAGAAATGGATACAAGTCACTTTCCAAGGGAAGTGGTCCTAAGGGAACTGGAAGCAATAAAAGTCAATAAGGCTATGGAACTAGATGGGATACAACCCAGGTTGCTGAGGGAGCAAAGAGAAGTGGTAGCAGAACCTCTGGCAACCCTGTTCAGCCTGTCATTAGAAACAGGGGAGATATCAAAAGACTGGAGGAGAGCTGATGTAGCTCTCTATACAAAAAATGGAAACAGGGAGGAAGTGTGGAACTACAGACCAGTCAGCCTGACTTCAGCAGTGGGAAATATCATGGGAACATTACTGAAGGAAAGAATAGTGGAACACCTGGTTGCCATTGGTCTACAGGACCCAAGGCAACATGTTTTTACTGAAGGGAGGTCATGGCAGACTAATCTCATTGAGTTATTTGACTGGGTGACCAGGGAGATGGAGCAGGGTGGTCAGTGGATATGGCCTATCTGGACTTCAGGAAGGCCTCTGACACTGAGTCACATAGAAGGCTGTTAAACAAGCTGGTGAGCATGGGAGTGGGTAAGGTGGTGTAAAGTGGGTGGATAATTGGCTGAATAACAGGAAACAGAGGGTAGTGGTAAATGGCAGTCACTCCACAGAGGGAAAAGTGACTTGTGGGGTACCAGAGGTATCAGTGCTGGGATCAGTCTTCTTCAGTATCTTTATCAGTGACATTGTAGAGGACCTAGAAGGGAAAGTTGCCTGTTCGCTGATGTCACAATGTTCTTCAACAAGGTGGACATGCCATAGGATTTGGATAGAATGAGGCAAGATCTGCAGAAGCTTGAAGACTGGTCAAGGGATTAGCAGTTGAGATTCAACACAAAGGTATAAGATAATTCACGTGGGGCACAAACAAACAGTAGCAACATATCAGCTGGGTGGGGGGGATGAGATAGAATGCTCCAAACAAGAAAGGGACCTAGGGGTTATCATCTCTGATGACTTCAAGGTAGGAAGTCAGTGTGACAAGGCAGCAGGAAAAGCAAACAGGATGCTGGGATACATAGGCAGTGGGACCACCAACAGGAAAAGGGAGGTCATAATTCCATTATACAGGACATTAGTGAGGCTACACGTTGAGTACAGTGTCGAGTTCTGGAGGCCTTACCAATGTAAGGACATAGTGCGGAAGCGGTTCAGTGGAGGGCAACCAAGATGGTGCAGGGTTTACATCACGAACCCTATGAGGATAGGTTGAAGGACTTAAATATGTACTCCCTGGAGGAGAGATGGGAGAGGGAGGGGATATGATTGAGACGTTTAAGTACCTCACATGGAAGAATAAGGTGCAGGAAAATACAATTTTTCAAAGCAAAAGATGCTCCAGGACAAGGGGACATAGGATGAAACTGGAGGGAGGAAGGTTCAGAGGGAATGTGAGGAAGTACTTCTTCACAGAGTGGGTGGTGGACAAATGAAACAGCCAGCCAGAAGAGGTGGTGGGGGCAAAAACAATTACAGGATTTAAGAACGCAGGGGATAGGCATAGGGGGATCCTGGTAGTCGGGGAAGGGTACAACCTAGTTCCAGGAAAGCTTGAAGAAGCACAGTTACTAGCATTCATGGGCAGACTAGGGGGGCAGAAGGCCCTTATCCACTGACAACATCTATGTATCTATGTACCGCGTTGAAAAACTACAGGGAAAGTAAAATCATTGCAATTACAAATCAGCACATATGACATGGAAGGGCAGTTCATGCATACCACTATATAACAAAGCAAACCTCAACGACATATACACATGACCACAAATATTTATTGAAGCATGAATACGCAACTTACACTTGTAGCTGAAAATTATATGCCACCCCATGCAAGAAATCACATTCTGAGTGCTTACCATACCCCTCAACCAAAGCAGTAATGTGTCTGGCAGTGTCTCTATATTTCTTATGATGAGGACAAAGAGGCTCCTGTCCAGAAACATATTGTTAAATTTTCACCTCATTTACCTTTTGCTCTGCTCACAAATCATCAATAAATTTCCATATGGTAGGATGACTAACACCTAGAAAGGTGTTAAAACTGTGATGCCATCCATCCACGGACTCGATAGTACGAGGCAGTCAGACATTACAACAGCAAAACAATTCCAAAACTCAACAGCAAAATGTGGCTGCCAATGAGTATCCCAACCCACCAGATGGCTAACCCAAGTCTCTTCAAAATATTCCATGAGAGGCTCCAACATGTCCTCATGATGAAAAAAAAACTCTAATGACTGCAATTTCTCATAAATAGGGACAACATCGGATGGAGGAACATAAGCCACAGCAGCTGCATCATGATGTGCAGAACACACTCTTCCTCAGACACATAATGCTAATGCAGTGCTGGCACCTCCTGCACTTTTTGCCAGATAGCCTGGCAGTAGAGATGTGCAAAAAAAAACTTCCTCTGGCGGAATTTCAGTGAAAGTCGGATTTCCATTTCCATGAAAATGCAAAAATTAAATTAGCAACTTTTGCAGAAATTCTGACTTATAGCAGTGGAATAAATGTATAAATTGTGACTTATTCTATTAAACTGTGGAGAAAAAAGTCTGCAGACCTGATAACTGAACTGCAGAATAATTACAGGTATTTCAGAATAATTCACTAAACAGTGGGGAAAAAAATTCCTCAGACGTGTTATTCCACAGTTAATGTGTATTATTCTGCAGTTCAGCCAAAAGAATCTGCAGAAAGGGGTGAAAATCTGGTAAACACATTCAGAAGATTCTGATCTCGCTAATGGCAGAAGTTCGGAAAATTCCTCAAAAGTGGAATTTCTCAACTTTCACCCACCTCTACCCGGCACAGATGAAAAAAACAGCCCCTGGTGAGGGATTCAGGAAACACAGTGCTAAACCCCTTGATTGCAGCTTGCTCAAAATCAGTCATTATTGACTTTGGACACAACTTAGGTCTCATCCTCTTCAGCTCTGAAAACACCTGAACATAGGCAGAAACAGACCGACTGGACATTAAACTGAAAACACTAGGGATAATGGCGTTATATTGCACTGCATGTATAGTACTGTATATACCTTGGAAAAGAGAGGTGGTGTAACTTTGAAGGTGCCATCAGTGAACCAATGAGGACATTGTTCCATTAAATCCAAATTATGCTGGGTGCCATAAACCAGAAACTTCTCAGAAGAAGCAGCACTATCAAACAGCAAAACTGTTCTCATCCATCCATCACAGTGTATTCTGTAAGTACAGTACATGTTGTTCAGTCAGTGAACTTGGGCACACAGGGGTAACAGTGGATGCCTTTCAAGCACGCTGCACTATTTTCTATATTGATGGCACAGAGAGTAGCTTCCCAGCAACCATGGCAGACATGGTATTCAGGGTAGAAGCAACTTTTTGGTGGGAGCTGTCTTTCAGAGACACAGTTCATTCTTTTGTATCCTCCACAACTTATCTTGATGACACAACCCCTGCGTCTGCTACCTGATTGTGCTCCTTCACCAAGGCATGAACAGACTCCTCGGATGTGTGACACCTAGTAGGGTATCTCAATTTGTCGTAATTGACACACTTCCAATAGAGATTATCACTGCATTCCCACTCCTTTCTATACAGGTAACTGTCATGCAGAAGAGGCTGCCTGCTCCTCTGCCTCGTAAGAAACTGTAGTAGCATCAGAACACTAACACTCCCACACTTCCAACAACAGCTCACAAGCAACAGAAACACTTCACCACATCTGTTATTCTGCCAAACCTGTCATAGCAGACCACAAAAACCTGTGCAACCCAATGAAACAATCAACCCACTGATACCTGAAACACATCAGCACTAGGGAACAACAACCACAGAACTGAAGCAATAACAGCAACACTAATGCCCATGTTCTCTACTTGTTTTTTTACTATTGTCACTACCTGTTTTACTATTTTCACTACTTTTTATTGGGTGGCTTTTCCCCCTGAACCCCCCCCCATCATGGGCTATGCCCACCAAACTCCCCATTACTAATTATAATCTACTCTGAGATCTGAGGTGACTCCACCACAGGTGCAATACTCCCTCATCGATGAGTTCACCTTGCGCAGTTCTTGCAGCCTGCACTCACGGTCCTGGCCTGTGCTGCTATTGCTGCCATGTGCACATCTCTTTTGCACTTTTCCATGTGTGATAATTGACACACGGTTATGACAGTCACTGACTTGTCATGCTACCAATCAAGTAGAAACATACAAATATTTAGGCTTTTGGATAGACACCTAAGGATCAGGTAACCCAGACATTACAAAACTCATAAATGGACATGACAAATATTTAAGAGCCCTATATCAGAACAGAGGGTGCATGGAGTTTGAGACTAGATTACAAGTAGCACAAATTCAAATTTTTCCCATTTTTGAATATGCCAATATTACTCATCAGTTCTGCACAATGGACAAATTACACAAGTTAGACATACTGTATTGTTCACCAGACTAGCATGCTTTGTCTTAAGCGATCTATATGATACTCATAGTTGTGACTTATAAAAAATTAGGATGGACATCTCTCACTAATACACGTACCTTGCACAAAATGCTTTTTTCACTAAAACATATACAGCACAAAGTTCCAGAATATTTAACAGAGAGGATGGCATTTAGGGAAAAGCATGTATTTCTAAGAAGTGCATATCTCTTAGAACATCCCCTCCTTGGATTGTCACTGCAAGGGTCATGTACTTTTTTAGCTACTGGATGCCTTTAGTGTGGAATTCCTTCCCTGACATATACTGAACACAGGGAATAAAATCTTTTTCTATTAGGCAAATAAAAACATGGTTTCTGTCGCTACCCCAAATGTGTATCAAATGCAAGGAAGAGATAATGTAATTGCAATACTCCTGATTTTCATATAGATCCCCTAGAATTTCTGAACACTTGTGTTTGTCAATTAATAGATGTTTTTTATTTATATGGATGCACATACTGTATATTGAGAATTGTTATTTATTTTAATTTTTTATATGATGTAACATTGGTATGTAAAATATAGGGAGGTCATTGTAAATGAGTTTTGGCTCAACAACTTAACCCTAAATAAACTTGAAACTTGAATATGTAAATAATAAAGTAAAAATATCAACAAATTAATTGCAAAAAATGTTGTTAATACATCAGTTAAGTTTGCTACTAAAGTGACAAAGTAGGAAAATATGTTGTTTGGGTTTCCAACCGTAACTCTGCATCCCCTTCCCCACACACACACGCACGCACATAGATGCAAGAAGAGGAAGAGGCAAGGTAACACAATCAATTAGAGACAGCCATCATTAGGGAAGAGAAAGAATATACAACTCTCTGACAGACTACAAGAGACATCCTTCATCATGGTCCACCAGCTGTATGAGTTCTGCTGCCATGCCAGTGTCTTGAGGGTACACCCACATGCTGGGCAACCATGGGGGATGGCCCACTGCATGCATGCCACCCCAAACTGCTCCCTAGAGATGTATTAAAATGTATTTTTGTTATGACATATATAGATGCATAGAAAAATTATGTATGGATGGGATCGCAGGGCCTGGAAGATCCTGCGCTTCATCCATTATATAATCTCCCTATACTGGGTGACTGTAGGTTCCTCTATGCCCTATACTTCGAGTCTTACATAGTATTTTTGCCCTATGAAATTGTAGTGTAATATGTACCCTGTGGTCCCATCCTTACATAATTTCTGTGTACTGTACTTTTAAAATCACATGCCGCGCTGGACACTTTGCTCACACAGATACATTATTTTTGTAGCCTGTGGGAGCATAGGGTCAAGAAGACCCTTTTCTCCAACACAAACATAATTGTTCTATACTGTGTAAGCACAGGTGTTCTGGACCCTGTGCTTCCCACATCAACATAATTTTTCTATGTAGTGGGAATGCATGGTGCACTGGACCATGCTGTGCCACCTACACCAATTTTTTTTTGTGTATGGAACCGTCGATTCCTCCACACCCTGTGCTCACTCTCACACATAATTTTTGAATATTGTGCAACTGCAGGTTCCTCCAAACCCTACACTCCCAAGAAAACATAATTTTGATATGCTGTTGGACTGCAGGGTCCTCTACCTATGGTACCCCATGCACGCATAACTTTATAATGTTGTTGCAGTACAGGATAATTTGTACCCTGCACTCACACCCATATATTTTTTTTCTGCTGTACATGCACAGGTTCCTCTAAAGCCTGTACACCCAGTCAGACATATTTTTCTATACTATGGCAGCACAGGGTCCTATGGACCCTGTACTCCTACAGAAACATACTTTTAGCATACTGTGCCAGTGCAGGGTCCTGCAGGCTGCATTCTCCCACAGAAACCTAATTTTTTCTACAGTGTAGGAGCCAGGGTTCTTTGGACCTTGCAATGCTATGCTAATGTCACCATTGCATGATGTGGGAACGCAGGGTCCTCTGAACCCTGCACTCCCACTAATACATCATTTTTTATGCATCTGTATACATTTTAACAAAATACGGTTCTATAAATCTCTAGGAAGCAATTTGGGGTGGTGTGCATGCAGTAAGCCATCCCCCATGGTTGCCCAGCATGTGGGTGTACACACAAAACACTGGCATGGCAGCAGAACTCATACAGTTGGTGGACCATGATGATGGATATTTTTTTGTGATATTTTCAGAGAGTTGTATATTCTTTCTCATATCTGATGATGGCTGTCTCTAATTGGCTGTGTTGCCTTGCCCTTTTCTCTGCTTGCATGTATGTGTAGGTGGATGGGTGGAAGTATGCGGAGTTAGGGTTGGAAACTCTAATGACATAGGGCCTGATTCCAAGAGGGGCTAAGCTAGAGTAAGGCAGGATACACCACACCCGATGGCATATCTCGTGACTTATGCCATGCAATACGCCAGCCCCTATTCTGAATTGTGACTTGTGCCATGGCAGCTGCAGGCTACTACATTCATGGGTTATGCCACCCACTACACCACAGCCCACAATGCCTGGTGCAAGTGCTGGTTATGACAGCAACTTTGCCCAATTCTTGGAGGGTGGCTGTCATAACCTGCAAGTGCCATTCCAGAAGGGGCACTGGTGCTGCTAACCTAGGACAGCCCATAGCTGCTCTAAGTGGCAGCCATTTGTGCTATCCATTGGCTGTCCACCCCATGGCACCACAACACCAGTATAGCAGTGTTCCCCATGCCCCCATAGGCATACCCCAGCCTCCACTCCCAAATGTCAGGGACCCAGGGGGTCAATTTCTGGTGCATCCCCCAGATGCCTGTGCCTTCTATCCTGCCCCCATGTCCACTGTTGTGTGCTGAGGTGGTCTGGGGAAGGGGAGCTTCAGGGGAGCTGCCTGTCACCGACCACGATTTGTGACATGCAGGTTCTATACGCCATGCATGTGCCAGTGGCCTACACCTTATGTATCCTGCATGTTGCAAGTGCTGGGACCCTGCCGCTCTTGAAATGTGGTGTAGGATCCCTGGCAGAGTGGCAAATGGTGTAACTCACAACCACATGCAAGTTACTCCATTCATTCTGGAATCTGGCCCATATTTCCCTACTTTTGTCGCTTTAGTATCAACCCTAACTGATGCATTAATGATGTTTTTTGCAATGAATTTTCCTCATTTTTCTGAACTCAAGTAAAATAAAACAAGACCAGTTTACAGATAATGTAAAACCTGCACTCCCAGACAAACATACTTTTTCCATACTCTGGGCTCACAAGATCCAGAGGATGCTGTGTTCCCAGACAAATATTGTTGTGTGATACTATGCAAACACATGGTCCTCTACACCATGTCTTGGAACCCCCCCAAAAATTTTTTCTTTACAATGTGGTAGTGCTGGGTCCTCTTTTCTGTATATTGTCAAGCATAACGTGCTGTTAAACCTCCACTGCCAGCTGTCCATAATGTTTATGTACTATGACAGCTCAGTTTCGTACAAACCCTGCACTCAGTGGGTATCTTGTTTACACACTAGTATTACATAAATCTACAAATATAAAAATGCCTAGAAATGTATGATAGCCTATCCAATAACTTTTCAGATACAAGTATACAACAATCTGACATCTATGGAAAAATGATAGTGTACACAGGAAGTACTAAAGTAGAATACAGAAACAAGACAATCAACATACATATAGTAACCAACCATAATACCATAATAATCAATAAATTATATCATAGAAATTATATTTTTGGATGTACAAGTCATTATGTAAACATACATACAGAAAATCCATTACATTACACAGAACTATTTACAACTCTGCTGTGTATATCTACTATTCTTAACTATGCTGTCATATGCATGCAGATCAGCAATTATAACATTAGTATAACTATACAAAGATGTACAGTAATGTTCAAGCATGTTCTGACTAGTGATCATTATATAGTAAGTTGTGAGGTACAAGTAGTAAAAAATACCATCATGCAGGTAACACAATGTCAAATTATGCACTGTACTGTGCAATAATAAGACATACCACCATTATAGGCAATGATTTAATTGAAAATACATTGTTATTGCACACACATCACAAAAATAATGTGTTTTGTGCATGCAACCTATAACATGTTACACACTATATGTATGCTATCATGAGCAGTATTGGTCAACACAACATGTAACACAGCATGTCTTCTGAAGTTTGTGCCATTGTCTGGACCCACTTAAATTGTGTGTATTGTAATGAATCACAGATATGCCTATGTTCTAGCATGTTGATAACTCCAAGTAAATTAGTGAGATTTATTGTAAAATCCATATTACCTTTCTCTTGTATTTCAGGCAATCTTCAAGCACACTATTAACAGGAATCTTACACAGATTCTGGACCAGTTCTGTAGATGTTGCAAGCTCCCCACACATAGGCAACATGCCACAAAACAACTCCTCTGGGCCCTGCACTTCATTATAATTCTTCAGAACCAAAACATATAAATTCTTCAAGTTTTTAGGTAACCTCTGTTTGAAGGTACATATACTGTAGAGTCATTGCACTCCACTCAACCAGTGCTATACCTCAGCCAAGAGATATAATGACCAGAATGTACAGACAGTCCACAGTGGCAAATGACAGCGTGTTTGTCATACTGATTGTGTCCAAACACAACTCTACCTGCACCTCTACCTATGCAGGGTTCAGTACTGGGACCGGTCCTTTTTAATGTCTTTATAAGTGACATTGCAGAGGAACTGGAAGGAAAAGTATGTCTCTTTGCAGATGACACAAAGATCTGCAAAAGGGTTGATACACAAGATGGAGTGGAAAGGATGAGAAGGGACTTGGCAAGGTTAAAGGAATGGTCAAATGTATGGCAGCTCAGATTCAATGCAAAGAAGTGCAAGGTAATGCACATGGGGAACAAAAACCCTGGGGAAGCATACACAATGGGGGGTGAGATACTGACAACAGTAGAAATAGAAAGGGACCTGGGGGTAATTATATCAGATGACCTAAAGTTGGGCAAGCAATGTGAGAAGGCAGTAAGGAAGGCTGGGGGGATACTGGGATGTATAGGAAGAGGCATCAATAGTAGAAAACAGGAAGTTGTTATCCCTCTGTACAGACAGGTGGTGAGACCCCCATCTGGAGTACTGTGTGCAGTTCTGGAGACCCCATCTCCGCAAAGACATAGACAGAGTGGAGGCTGTCCACAGGAGGGCAACCAAAATGGTGCAGGGTCTGCACCAGAAGACATATGAAGAAAGACTAAAGGAGCTTAATATGTATACCCTTGAGGAAAGAAGGGAGAGAGGGGACATGATAGAAACTTTCAAGTACCTCAAGGGAATTAACAAAGTCCAAGAGGGTAGCATCTTCCAGAAAAAGAGATGTGCAAGAACAAGGAGGCACAATTTGAAGATAGAAGGGGGATGGCTCAGAGGTGATGTGAGGAAGTATTTTTTCACTGAGAGGGTTGTGGATGCATGGAACAGCCTCCCTGAAGAGGTCATGGGGTCAAGAACAGTAGGGGACTTCAAGAATGCATGGGACAGGCATAGGGCAGCCCTAGAGGGGGGTAGGAGGAATTAAGCTGTTGGTTAACTAGGATCTGCAGCTTATCTGTTAGGTAGGAAAATGGGCAGACTAGGTGGGCCAAGCGGTCCTTATCTGCCGTCAAATTCTATGTTTCTATGTTACCTGAAATGTAGTTTGTGATTGGCCTAACCACTCTTACTCTGCTTCAGTCAAAGAATTGCAAGACAAGCATAAGCCCTACACAGACAAGGACTGTATTACCTGCAAGATCTTCTTCATTGTTACTGCCCTCCCTGCCCACTCTGCTCCACTGATGAGGGATTACTAGAGGTTCCCAGGGTTCATTTGAAAGCCTCAGGTGCTAAAGCATTCACATTTGTAGCACCTACCCTGTGGAACTCTACCTAGTCAGATAAGGAAGTGCCTGACTGTGGAGAGTTTCAAATCTGCACTAAAGTCTCATCTTTTCAGTCTTACTTTCCCTGAATTTGGATAAACTGCTGAAGATCTTTATTTTATTATTCACCACTGCTTTTACTTCTGAATTTTTATACTGCATACAAGTGCTTTGATGCCTTGGTGAACTGCACTTTTTTATAAATAAAGTTTGAATTGAGTTGAGTTGAATTAAGATAAGGTACTTGGAAGAATTCCTAAGCAGTATTGAATGAGTGTATTTCCTACCATGCCTACTGCACAGCCGGCCACATGGAGCATAACTAAACAGCTGTCTGAACTTAGCAGATGTAGCATGAGGAACATACAGTGAAATCCACAGCATATCTTTAGTTATGTCTTTGTCACAATGACCACATGAACTGCAAGTGTATGTGGATACATAATTTACAGTAAAGTACTGTCATACTGGGATGTCCTTATCCTGCAGAGTATTAATGATTGTCACCATAAACTCTGTCACATCTTGTTGTATATGCTGTGCAAATGTTCTACGATCAGGATAACCTCCTACAGCGATATGTAAAGGAGTCAAAGAAATGACAGTATTGTCATGCTTTTTTGTCTGGCACACAACTTCATTTAGTGCCTTAAGCAAAACTGTATTTTGGTAAGCTCATATCCTCTGAACAAATTGTGACATATGAAGGCAAGCCTGCACTGCAGAGTTTGCATAGCAGTTGATCCCAACACTGTTGTCAAACTTTGGCACAATGTTCAAACCTTAAGCTCTCTTAACTGGGGGTGACTTAGTTATGTCACTTCTAGTTTGTGGCTTATCACTTCTAACAACAGCACATTCATCTCTGTTACCCTGTTTTCTCTTTTGCATACCACGTGAGTGCACAGATATTTGAAGTGTCTCAGTGTATACTGGCACAGGAATTAGAGGCACTTTGGGCCGGTACAGAGTCTGCAACTGGTTGTACTCGGTTATACATCTTGACCCATACTATCTCACAAACTACAGACTTATCTCTAACCTGCCCTTTGTGGGTAAGGTTATTGAGAAGGTGGTCGCGTTGCAGCTCGAGGATCATCTTTCCACCCACGAGATCTATGATCCTCTCCAGTCTGGATTTAGGAAGAGGCATAGTACCGAGATGGCACTTGTTCAGGTATTTAATGATCTGATGGTGAGAGATTGGAAGAGCTGTTTGATCTTGGTTCTCCTTGATCTGTTCACAGCATTTGACACCATGGACCATGGGGTGTTACTGGAGTGCCTGCGGCTGATCTGCGGACTGTCTGGTACGGTCCTCAGATGGTTCCATTCTTTTCTCACAGGCAGGACTCAGAGAGTTTTTTTCCCTTGGTCCCTTTCCCCCTGACCTGTGGGGTGCTACATGGCTCCATGTTGTCCCCCATGTTGTTCGTGGTGTATATGCTGCTGTTGGGAGACATTATAAGGTTATATGGGCTGAGTTTTCACTGCTATGCAGATGATACTCAGCTATACCTGTCCCTTGTGCCCAAGCAGGATGATGCTATCACGGTCTTTAATAACTGCCTCACTGAGATTCAGGACTAGATGAGTGCCAGCTGGTTGAGATTGAAACTGGATAAGACTGAGGTGTTGGTTGTGGACCCTGGTCATCAGGTAGAGGGTCACTTGGCCATTCATCCCTCTGGGCTTGTTCTGGAGGGCAGGCAGCTAAGGTCCGCCAAACGAGTGCAGAATCTCAACGTTATTTTTGATGGTGAGCTGACACTTATATCACATGTGTCAGTTGTTGTTAAGGCCTCATTTTACAATCTGAGAAATATCATCTGGATAAAACACCTCATTCCACCTGATGACCTTCCTACCCTAGTCCATGCCTTTGTGACCTCCTGCCTTCACCACTGCAATGCTGTCTACCTAGGGCTTCTGGGGGTGAACATCTGCCACCTGCAGCTGATGCAGAATGCAGCAGCCAGGCTGTTGACAGGCTCATCTCAATCTAGTTTCATACTTTCGTAGATTAGTACAAGTTCTGGAGGCCGGAGCCCATTATGAACTTGCCACCATTAATCTCTAACGGTGGAAAGAGTATTTTTTCCCCCATGTATTGGTCAAGTTTTCTTTTAAATTGTTCAACATTTTCACTCATAACAATATTGCTTGATAAAGAATTCCAAAAAGTGGGAATTCTCTGTATAAAGAAATTACACCACCTTGTTGTTCTACATACTGTGCTTTTTAATTTATGTTTATGTGATCTGGTGATATTGTTTGCTAACTACTTTTCTAGACCAATTGTATTTAATATAAAATCTTTTTGGAAAGCTTTAAAGGTATAAATCAAATCACCTCATAAGGCTCTATATTCCACGGTGTATAAACCAAGGGTTTTAAGTCTTCCTTCATGATTTACATTAGTCATATGTTTGATCCTCCTAGTGCTTTTACGCTGGACCTTTTCAACCATTACTTTACTTCCAATAGAGGTACAGTAGGAGCACAGAAGGGAGCACGATATTCCAGGTGGGGATGCACCTGGCTTGAGTAAAGTGGGAGAATAACTTCGGGCTTCCTGCTTTTGATATGATTATGGATGCACCCTACAGTATGATTCCATTGGATTGTTTGTCAGTCTTCTTTGAATGCATATCAAATTTCAGATCATCTGAGATTATAACACCAAGATCTTTTTCCTCGGATGATACTTCTAATTGTACATCATTCAATTTATAACTTGCCTTGATGTTATTATTTCCGTGGTGCATTACTTTGCATTTAGCCTCATTGAAGGTCATTTTGTTTTCTACTGTCCAGTCAAATAGTTTACTCAGGTTTGCTTGTAGATGCACTACAGATTGTACATCATTTACTATGCATCCTATTTTACAATTGTCTGCATACTTATTTATCCAGACACTTTTTGTAGTTTGCATACTAGAAACCAGAATATTAAATAATAGTGGTCCCAATACAGAGCCTTGAGGGACTCCACTTGTGACACCTCCCCATGTAGACTTGTGTCCTCTAATAACTACCATCTGCAGTCTATCTTGAAGCCAAGAAACTATCCATCTTATAATGTTAGGGTGCAGATTTATTTTAATAAGTTGATTGATTAGTACTTTATGGGATACTGTGTCAAATGCCTTTGTGTAGTCCAAAAAGATAACATCCACAGGCATTCTATTATCCAGTGCCTCACTAAGTGGTTCAAAAAAAATTAATAAGATTGGTCAGACATGACCTTCCCGGAGTGAAATCATGCTGTGTTATATCTATATAACGTATCTTATTTGATCTAGCCATGTCACGCCTGTGCTCTGCAAACTGCCTGGCTGCCAGTGCAGTGGAGAATCACCTTCAAGGTCAGTTTGCTGACCTATAACACCCTACATGGACAAGGACCGCGTTATTTGCAAGACTTCCTGCATCCCTACTGCCAATTCCACCTGCTCCATTCTACTGACAAGGGATTGCTGGAGGTTTCCAGGGTCCATTTGAAGACCTTGGGGGTGAGATCTTTTGCATGTATGGTCCCGACCCTGTGGAACTCTCTACCTCATCAGATTAGAGAGTGCCTGTCCACCTAGACCTTCAAGGCTGCTTTCAAAATGTATTTATTTGAGTCAGCCTTCTTAGATGTATTTTAACTCAGAACTTTGCTAATTTTAATTGATTACTGTTTTATTGTGTTCTATGGTTATGTACAAGCACTTTGATATTGTGAAAAGAGCTTTTTAGAAATAAAAATGACTTTGACTTTATCTGCACACAACTTTTTGGTTGCAATGTTTATGATGTGCAATCTAGTGAGACTTCTCACACATGACAGAGCAACATAGCTCATGCCATCTTTAAAGATGGCATTACCTATATCAATCATTGCTACATCCAGGCTCAAGCCTGAGACTTGTGTATAGACACAGCATATGCAACATACAGATGAAACTGTTTCCTGGTCACATATATATCTTTCATCAACTGAAACTTCACAGTACATTTGTAAATGGGCTGCGTGACTTCCACATTGTCAAACTTGACCACAAGAGCTTCCACAAATGTTTTCTCAACATTGTACTAAAAGCTAACAATGTGTTCCATGGCACCATTGACTTGCGTATGTTCAACATCAAGATTCCATCACAGCATTACACGTGCATTTTGACAAACACTCAAAATGGTCTCTAGGCCAGCTGTGTGAAAAACATCAGATGTAAATTCACTAAGATTTTCAGTTACTTTTGCAACCATCTTTTGACTTAAGCAAATGCCATCTGCAGAGTAAACACAATGCAAAGAAACAACTTGTCCTTCTCTCTGCAAAATGATAGCACTGAACTCAGCACACTTCTGAAGACATGGCATTAAACAAACAATGTGTTTTGTGCTTCAGTAGATCTTGCAGAACATATCACATTCAGCGCACATGGAATCTTCAGCTGTGCTGATCATGCAACTGTTCAACAGAAAAGCACTAGAAAATGTCAAATATTCAATGCGAGTTTCGTCAAGTAGTGTCTTATAGGCAGCATCACCACTCTGTCTCATGTTTTCAAACAATTCAACATAGGTAACTAACTGCCATAAGTTAATACCACTGATTCATCCAATGTCTTTTTTGGCTTATTGAACAGATAATGTAAAGAATACATGCTCACCATTCACAGGAGCAAGCTGTAGGAGCTCTTCAAAGACAACAGTATTTTTATCTCCAAAAGGAATGTCATTGTATGTCCCCATAATTTCCTGTAGGCGAAGCTGAATGCAAGCAAGCATTACATTTGACACCATACTAATGTCATCAATAATGAGAAAGTGCATTTTCTGAAACTTATGATAGAGATACACTGCTGTCTCATATGGCAATTTCTTGTATTCTCCAGTATTACCATGCTCCACTGGCAACATAAATAACTGGTGCAGAGTGACACCACTAATATTGTATGCAGCAATTCCAGTTGGAGCAGTAACTTCAACATAGATAGTTTCATTAGTATGTTTCCTAATGTCTGCTGTTATCGCTTCGATCAGGAAATCAGGAAACTCTTTCCAGTGCCAGCTGAGCCACTCACAAACATCAAAAGTGGTTGATATTCACAACCACATTATTTTTGTTCATGGAGAATGCCATGCTTGACAGTGTCAGTCATTGCGCAGTAGACCATGTTTTGCTATTAGTTCAGCTGTCTTTGCATCTGTGCTGAGTCAATGTAAGAGTGAAGCCCATACTCTGACATCAGCACATTAGGATCATTCATAAGAAGTGGAGCTCCCAGAGCTCTTTCTCCCTTAGGGTCAACATTTTCCTGGGAACTCTCAAGAGTATCCTTTTCTAGCTGCTCTCTAGCCTTCTCCATTTGTTCTTTCTCCAGCTCCAGGCAGCAAATACATGCATCTGTTTTGAATGTGTCATAGTTCAGTTTGAACTGTTTCTCATAAGTACTTGACTCACCTTTAAGAGAGTTTTCATCCCTCCATGATTTAAAAGGATAAGAAGAGCAAAGTAATAATGTTCCTTTTTGGAAGCATTTGCCAGACTAAGCTTGCAGTGGTCAATTAGTCATGACTTCCATCTCTTCACCAGACTACCTTCTCTCAGGATTAGTACGAAGCCCAGGCAATCATATCACTTAGCAACCTAATACAAGCACATCTCTTTCATGGCAGAGTGACGCTGAAGATTATATATATCGATCAGTTTATCCTTCACAATATTGGTTGAAGAAGGCCTAGCTGAGGCCAGCTCTTCAATCTGTTCCAGTGACCATAGGACACACATTTGGTTCCACTTATAGTCCACATTCAGGAACTGTATTGTGTCTGATTTTCTGTACAGGCTTGTTCCAATAAACCTGTTAACTGTACTTGCCTGATATGTACCACACTCTCTATGCGACAACATTTTCAAACCCAAAGACCATAGACGAGGTGTTATGAATCTATTTGTATTTGACAGCTCCCCCCAAAGCTCCTGCAGGGAGATTTGCTCTTGTTTGATGAATCTGATGTTCCTTCCAGAAATACATATATGAAATGTTTTCATGCTGCGCACATAATACTACCCATGCATGTGGCATGTGTACAGCAAACAAGCGTTGAAAGCATGCTTTTTATGTTAGATTGGAACAGACTGCATGCATGTGGCACATGTGCAAAAAGCAAGTGGTTACTGAAAACTGCACACATAAAAGTTAATTGACTTGCTCAGGAACAAACAGTATACAAGTGGGTGTTGTTGAGATTCAAACTCAGGTCTTTAGGTTTCTAGGTCTACTGGTTTGCAGTTCAGTGCCTTTAACCACTAAGCTCTACTGCCTGCATACATATGGATTGCCTGTACTTCAATACAAATCTGCATACATCTGTACACATGCGGCATGCTTATAGCCACTGATATACATTTTAGTTTTCTTGTCCTCCCTCATCTCAGCTGCAAAGCTGAACTGTAGCACTCACACCAATGGAAACACATGTGGTTCTTCCCACCCCCAATACACAATTATCCACACAACTACTTAATTGCTTCTGTCTAGGCTGTACTCCTATTATTTTATCTGCATGATTTTGAAAGCTTCCATGCAAACAGACTTTAAGGGGTCAAACACAAAAGCAGCAATACCTCAACACCCACCCACATGGCCAGTCCCCCCCATGCACACACACTGTAGTGGGTGCAGCCATGCTGCTACAGACAACCCACCAAGTATAGCTATAAGTCAAGAGTCTCTTACCTGAGTACTAGGGAGCCAGGGTTAGGAGTCTTTAAGAGATGATGTCCATGGGCCAGAGTGCTGGGGCGTACCCCCTTGAAATGAATAGAGTTATTTTTTTATTGCTATTTTATACATTATGATGGTGAGCTGAAGAATAATGAAGGCCACTGTTCTAAAAACAACACCCTTGTTGGTCGAGCGGTGGCCTTCATCAATCTGCAACTCTCCATCAATAATGTATAAAATAGTAATAAAAAAATATCTTCATTCATTTCAGTGGGGACATGCCCCTGCACTCTCCCTTGCCCTATGTCTTAGTGTGCCTGAACTTGAAGATGTAGAGGTCAGCTTCACTGCTGGAGTGGCAGGGCATAATCCTGACTATACCAGGGCTCCAATAGTCTGGGCATACCATACCGCTCAATTGTCCCTGAATATAGGAGACTGCCCATATTTTACCCCTGAAAACTGCTCTGCCCCTCATCAATCCCTCAAGGAAAACATGCTGCTCACACAGAGGATGTACTGTGAATTTAGACTTTATGGCAGGGTCACCATCTCAGATTTCAGTTGGGGGAGCCAACAACCAGTGGAGGCCAGTTTCTAGTTAGTCCCTAGGTGGCAAGCTTTGGAATGTCTGTAACATTTCTAAAAGGTAAAACTTATTTGTTGTGACTGAAAAGTGATATGCAAATCAGGAGAAATTCAAATGTATAAGATTCATTTTTCTATACCTTGGACCAGTGCATCAGATAGATCTGGGCTTAAACCCACCAAGTTACTAACAAGTTTTTTCCTGGCTGAAGTTCTGACCCCCCCAATAAATGCTTTCCCAATTTCTCTCCCCAACTCTGTTCCATTCAATACTCATCCTGTATGTGGTCGTGAAGCCACCCGAAGGCACAGAAACATGAAAAATACAGCTATATTTCAGTCCTTCCTCCTTCGCCAATCCCCCTGCAAAAACAAAATTATTTACTTTTACTTACCCAGCCATCTGACCAGAACCTATGGCCCAGCCCAGTGTGCCACCAGCTTAGTTTTCAGTCCACTACTCCTCTGTCCTTCTGCAAGAAGCTGGATGCTAGAACTGACCATCCCAGGTCCCCAACGTGACCTGTGATCAAGTCACCTCACCAACAGAACCCACCCAACCTGTGTTGCTTTCTTCTTCCTTGGATGCTGCTGTGGCTGCTGCTGCACTGCACTGATCAAAGCCTATGAAGGCCACCTACACCACTGTCACTGCTGCAGTGTGGCCTAGCTTGCTGCCATGGGGGGCCTGTATTTTTTTTGTGAGGTGAGCATAATAGAGCAGGTAGGCAGCCTAGTCTTGAGTTAGCTTCTAGTTCACCCCAGCCCCTTCAGCCACCAAGGGATACAGAGACTCACTAAGAGTAGACCAAAAAAAATATGCAACCATAACACTGCTATTGAGAGTTCACTGCTCACCAACTCCTCCAAGCTATAATCTGCAGCCTGTCTACTCTGTGGTGGGAAAGACAGTGTCACACTTGCATGACTCAAGTGCTCTTGCTTGGCTGGAGCTCCTGTACATCACATGTGATGGTGCTGCTGCTAATAGATGAAGAGAGTGGACAGCACAATACAGACACAGTCAAGTCAGGAGTGCACCTGCAGTGTGAGCATAACACAGGCTGGGGGGGCACTTATTGTGCAAAAGATTAAATCCAAATGTAATACCATTATTGCCACACCAGAAGTACAACCTAGGCACAACTGTGTGTGTGGGGGGGGGCAACTGCTCTGCCTCTGCCATACCTAAATGGCACCCTTGCTTTATGGTAGAAATTAATTCTTATGGGGATAACATCAGTACAAGTAAATAGAATGGTTTTCACTGTGTTCTGGAGTACTGTATCTCCATATTTCAGGATGTGTCCTGATCATCATGAGGGTTAGTGTCTCTCATTGCCCCTCATTTTGTGTGTCCATGTCCCTGATTTCAGTGACAAACTGTGAGGTATGCTGCATGCTTCCAAGACGCTACTCAGCACAAAGAGTGCTGAACATGGTCATAGTGTATATGCTCCATACAGAATGACAAACAAAAAGTAAAGTGAGTCATAACAGTCATGGAGAAAGACATTTGTAGCACTAAACATGCATAAGGGGATTTGCATGGCCCAAAACAAAAAGGTCAGCCTTCAAAACACAGAGGTCCCTCTTTGCACATCTGGAATGGGGGATATTGGCTGACTATATTCTAGGCATTTAATGAAGTAAGCAAATAATACTTTACAAATTAATGGCCATTTAATGATAAAAATCAAAAGCCATTAAACAACTTGCAAAAGGATCAGAATTACTGAGTTTGCCTAATTTTAATGGGAAATCAATGAAAAATGTATTTTAAATGATCTAATTGCTAGCAGTAGTATGAGAAATAGAAAATGATGTGTTTTTAGATGAGATTTGCACCAGCTTAGTTGCTGCATGCATCACAAGTGTGCAACATGTGAACCTGATGTGATTTTTAAATGATGTTCATACCAGCTTAATTGCTGCACTCATGTCAAGTGTTCCACATACAAACCTGATATGATTTTTAGAACATGTTCATACCAACTTACCTGCTGCACCCATGTCAAGCTTGCAGCATGCAAACCTGATGTGCTTTTTAGACCTGGTTTGCATAGGTTCACTTTATGTATGAAACTGCATGCAAACATTGCACAATTAAGCATGTGGCATGCATTCTGCATGTACGTAGCACACATATTTCTGTAAGGGGTAGGATGTCACATACCACACGAGAACCATAGATTTGTCTGTCACAAACTGAACATCTATGTTTTTCTGCCACATCAACAGAAGAACAGGATTGACATCATTGATATAGACCTCATTCTTCTTTCTGGGTAGCTCATATACCCTTTTTGTTGACTTTACTTTGAGAAGATGCCACATTACAGAGAACACATAATTAATGTGACCCTGTTCACACACACACACACACACACACACACTTTGGAAATCCAAAACAGCACCTGGTATACCACCGAGACCAACTTTTCACAGGTCAGTGACAGTACTTGCAGTACAAGTGATGCTGGAACTTCTGCACCTTCCAGAGCATTGGACAATCATACTTGCATGGCATGTGACAAGTAATGTATTGCAAAATGAACTTCAGCACATCTGCATCAGAACTGTCACCAATACGTGGTGCATCCTTAACCCACAACAGCATGTGAATGTGTAGAGCTCCATGTGTCTGATATTCTACTCTCTAGAAATGGTGCTCAACCAGCCCAAGAGGTGGATTCTTCTTTTACAGAATAAATGTCAACAACTCATGGAAACAGTGTTGGAAATGTGGAGATACAGACACTGGGTTAAGTGAACACATCTCTCCGAGTGTCATTGATGAAATGCCATCAACATCTGCATTAGCCCAGTTCAACAAATCAGCCAACTCATCCCAAGACGACAACTGAGAGTTACAAACCAAGTAGCTGGACCAAACTCTCAAGACATGAAACCCAGCAGAGTAGCAGCATTTTGTAATAGCAAAGCATTACATGCGTTCCCAGTCATATCAATTGAAAGCACTGTTCTTGAAAATAGTGGCTTGTATGTCTTCCTAGAAGTAAGGCTCTGAGTACTGTGTATACAGCCAATGGCCACTGAAAATGTCACAGAAGTTGTCTCTATTCAGATGTTCAACTTCTTGCAATTCCATTTTAATGTCATACCCAACTCTTTTGAATGAGTCAAGTTGAGACACCATTTGTTTACACAAATGAACTCTAACATGCACTGCCATAGAAACAAACTGCCAAATATGGAGTTTCATCAATAAAAGCTTCCTTTTTATTTTCCTCCCAGCTCATCTCATAATAGCAGATATAATCCATTCAGTCTTAGCTTTAAGAGCCAATGCATGGAAACATTTGACTTTTGCAATATGAATACTAATAATAGTAGTAGTAGTAGTACCATTTTAATTTTTTATGTTGTTTTTTGTGTGTCACAGTTGCCCTACTTTTTTCTTACCAGACTGTTTAATCTGAGTACCAACATTTCCACTTGTAACTGTGAGACTCACACACCTCACCTTTTGTGGATGTAAATGCCTTTCCACAACCACTTCTGTATCAACTGAGACTTTGGTTGCTTGATGTCCAATTTTACTTCCTGCTACAACTTTTGCATGTTTGTGCAGCTCAAAGCTCTTACCATACTTAGCTCTCCTACATAAAGTTTTAACTCTGTCTTTTGCCGGTATCTTCCTGAACAGGTGTACAGATGTGTGGCTAGCAGTACAAGATAACTGTAAAACAAGAATAACAAAAAAATAATTTGTACCATACTTTATACATGAGCATACCTCATTACAGCATAAAAAAAACAACAACAAAAAAACAGGGACTTAGAATGTATTTAATTTGGTGATTTTTTTTCACTTTTTTTCTGCAGCAGTAATAGACACTGGCCTTTGCAAAATATTATGACAGATTAAGTGACAGTATTGAAAATACTATTTACAAAGTAAGCTTACATAAGCACATTTTTTGTCACATAAATACATAACTTTTAAATGTAGGGTGAAAAAGTTAAGCAACTCATATGTAACAATTTTGTAGCATAAAACTGACGTACAGTGCAAAACTGTGTTTTACTGTTCACTAGGTAAAGAAACACATACCCCCACTCTCACACAAAATAAATAAAAATTAAAACATGAGTCCTATGATGGGTAGTATACAGTCACAAATCAGCATAAATCTGCTGAAGTCTTTTGGAAAAGATTATCAAAAACTGCACAGAGAATCAATATTCGCAAACGTATTTAATTTTTTGAAAAAGGTTTCATTACCACACATTTATTCCATTCACTATCAACCAGGAAACCAGTTGCTAAAAAAGAGACATTATCGAAACTAAAACCCATTTTGCAAAACCATGCATTTGTGCTAAAAACATGATTGACAACTTGCAGGGCGGTGACAAAGATGTAAATACACAATGTAGGCCAACCAAAGACTTTTATTAGTATTTTCTCAAACAAAAAAAACCAGACTTTCGAAACAGGATTTCATTAATGCATCTAACACAATATGTGTACAAATGGACCACAATAAACACAGAGGAAAAAAACATGCATTTCCTAAAGTAAATATGACTGAGAAGCCTATGGGTGGGACATAAACTGAAAATTGACACTGATAGGCAATCAGAATACAGTATTATTCGATCCCCTTAAAAAGAGGTGAGGTTTCACAGATGACTCCAGGATCACAAATACAGAGCAATAAAAAAAAACACCCATCTGTAGACTTCTTATCAAACAATCACAAAGTAAGTATGCATTTATTTACACACACAAACAAAGATTAAAGAGACACTGTCAGCCTTTGGAACTAATTTTGAGGTGCCAAAAAAGAAGGCATCTGTATGAAGCTTTAGTAATGTAAAGTGCATTAGTAGCATCATCATTTCAGGTAACAGCTGCATACTGTGTATCTTTGCACAAATTTAATTTTAGTCAGTCCATGCACAATTTCGGCTCCACGCATCCATGAGCTAGACTACTGCAGAGCCACAGGGAAACTCGCTCATGAATGAGTTTCTTAGTTTTAGTTGGATATGCGTCAAGCATCTTATCAGATAGGGGAATGAATGTTGACTAATTCAAAGAGAGTCCCATTCCCAAATGAGGGCTGTAAACTATTTTAGTTTAAAGGTGAAAACTGAAGCTATGATTTCTGGACATTTGCACTACCGAGTAAAAGTAATGCACATGCCCAGAATCATGGCTTCAACTTTTGCATTAATAAAACAGTTTACAGCCCTAGTTTGGGAATGGGACTCTCTTTGAATAAGTCAGTGTTCATTCCCCTAGCTGATAAGACACTTTTTGTATATCTGAGTAAATATAAGAAACTCATTCATGAACAACATTCCCCTCAGCTCCAAGCCAGACTAGCTCACGGACACACAGAGCTGAAATTGTGGGTGGGCTGACTAAAATGATATATCCCTAAATGGATATGTCATGTTTCAAGTTCTCGGCAACAAAATTAATAGGCAAGGTACACCATCGGGTGGGTTGGTGACATGGGTTAAAATTGACAAAGGGGTTAGGGCGGAACAGATCCCACAAACTACAAATATGCAAAGTTTTCTTTGTCCAGTTAGATAAATTTGAGTTTTATTTAATGAATGTGTATGTGCCTCCCTCTTACTCAAAATATTACTCAGTCAAAATATGGAGGGAGATGGAATCTCTAATACATGAGTCCTGGGCAATAACAGCCTGTGAGAATGCAATAATATGTAGGGATTTTAATGCTAGAATAGGCCACTTTGATGGTTTTGCCGATAATGACATCCATAATTGGTGTATTGAAGATGATTACAGATGGACTAGAAACACAACAGGTACTGTATGTAATAAGATGGGACAGAAGCTGTTAGAAGTACTAAAAAGTCATAATTTGGCTCCAATAAATGGAAGGATAAAAGGAGACAAACAAGGATTAGCAACCCATTAGTCTAACAGAGGTCCATCAGTGATTGATTATTTTTTTGGGAATGGAAAGATGGACATTTGGAGTAGTTGAGAAGTTATGTCCAAACCTGATAGTGACCATTTTCCCCTGGTTCTATTGTTGAAAGACAATGGGAAATTGCTGAGGAAGGAGTTTATAGGCCCACAATTAGAAATAAGGGATACAGTAAAAATTATGTGGAAAGATATATATCATTTTGAAATTTGGCATATTATACAGGATACAGACTACCCGAGTCATAAGCATCAGGAAGAAAACTTGATGGTGACTCTGGATAGTTGCTTTCAGAAGATTTGAGACTTATTATCAACTAAAGTTTTCAAGAAGTTGAAGTACATAAATGTTAACACATGGTTTGATAAAGACTACTGTGAATCAAATTTTTTTTTAAATCGGCTTAATAGGTATATTAAACCAGTTAGATCACAAGAGAGCTGGACATTATTAAATAAGGCTAGGGAAGAGTACAAGTTAATTTTTAAAAATTAACAACAGTAATTCAAAATAAAACAGTGGGAAAAGATGTTATCAGCTATTAATAATAATGATCATAAAGCATATTGGCTGATGGTAGCCAAAGGGACCAACAAGGTTAGATATGAAAAATCCAAATGTACACCGTGAACAGAAATCCAGAAGTAATCATGCAGCTCTCCACAGAGCAGCCAACCCCACAAACGAACAAATCCAAAGTAGGGAGCTCAAAAAAGCAAGTGGCACCAAATAAATGTTACATGAAAGTAAAGACTAGAAAGAGCGTTTTATAGTTGAAAAAACACTCAAGCTTTAATACAGTTATCACTAGTCTTTACATATTAATATATTACATCTGGTGCAAGAAACAGAGTGCTACAAAAGACAAAACACCCCTAGCGCCTCGACTCCCATGAGTCTTCAAAGGGGGTGATATGAGATTGATGCTTATATCACTCTGGATACTTGAGTGAATTATTATACAAAAATATTTTTTGATCAAAATCAAATTAATCACAGACCAGGGTATGATGAGAACACGCCATGCACTATAGTGTTTACAGTCTCAGAAGTATATATGATTCTGGAAAGTTTGAAAAAGAAAAAAGCACCGAGATCAGATCAGATCCTGGTGGATGTTTTCTAGTAACTCCATCACTCTGGGCCCCATTTGTTACCTCCCTATTAAATCTATGTGTAGCAAGCTTTAAAGTTCCTGAAGGATGGAAGGGTGCAGTAGTAATTTCTATTTTTTAAAGGGGGAGTAAAAAGGATCCTTTGTTGTACAGACCCATTTCATTCTTGGATAATCTAGGAAAAATTTTCTCTAGATTAATATTAAATAGGATGCTGGAACAAATCCACAGTTTAGGTGGATTTTCAGAATATCAAGCAGATTTTTGGGCTGGATATAGTGTTTCAGATAACTGTTTTGTGCTTATGCACTTATATGAAAAATATGTCAAGCTTCGTAAACAAAAGCTATATGAAGTCTATATAGACTTCAGTGCAGCTTTTGATACCATCTCAAGGAAATTACTATGGGAACTAATGAAGGAATGGGGTATTAGTAATGAAACCATACACATTATAGCAGAACTTTACTGTAACACTTGGGTATAAATCAGAGATGGGAATTAGGGATATACATCAGCAAAAATAAATACAAATATGGTGGTTAGAAAGGGCTATGTTCTGATCCCATTATATATATATATATATATATATATATATATATATATATGAACACATTGTTAATCTTGTTAGAACAATCTTTATCAGATTCACCAAAATAGAGACAAATACTGTGCAGCTTTGGCTTATGCCGATGATTTAGCTCTTTTTTCACTATCAAAATCAAGACTTCAAGCTAAATTGAATTTGTTGAACTCATATGCAACTAAGTATGTGAACTCAGAATTAATCAAGAGAAAAGACAAGTAATAATTTTTGGTTCTAATAAATTTGAAAAGGTATGGAAAATTGGGGAAAAGAACTTAAGAACAGTTAAAACATATACATACCTAGGATTACAAATTTCAAATGATGTATGCTGGTTAAAACATGTTAAAAAATGGGAATTAGGTTGCTGCAAACTGCAAACTCGCGTAATTTATTTAATAATAAATACAGAGGTAACACGGTTAAACCACTAATGCAGGCAGTTAAAGCCAAATATCTCACACAAGCACTTTATTTGACTGAAATGTGGCACTATGAGAATATAAAGATGCTAGAAAATCTGATGAATAAATTGTACAGAACCAGTCTGGGCTTCAGTCAGTCAGTACCTTTGCCCCTGATAAGGGCTGAATTAGGAATTCCAAGAATAAAAGCATATATGGATGCTCGGAAGCTCAACTATTGGATTAAAATAATGGCCATGGGAAAAAACAGATTTCCCTTTCTTTGTTTAAAGGAAAGAAAATCATAGGAAGAGACAGACTGTTTAGGGTCAAGCTGGCTCCAAAAAACGTATAGTGTTTAACTTGATACAGGTCTAGGTATTTTAACAGCATATGTAAATAAAGGTATCACATTACATTTAAACTATAAAAACTATGTGAATCAAAAAACTTAGTAATCATTACAAGAGTAGAGATCTAAAGGAAATTCAGAACCTTAAAGTCTCTCCATGGGTAGTGCAAAATGATTGCACATTTAGATATAGAGATTATCTAGATATTTTGCTAGAACCTAAACAAAGACAACTATACACTAGCTATAGATTTGAACATTTTGCTAGTAATATACTAGCATCTAGGTATCAAAAGAGTAGAAATGTAATGGTGGGTTACTGTTTCTGTACAAAGCAATTTCATGACGATATCTACCATGTTATTTTTAAATGTAAATGGAATGAATGACCCAGAAAATATTGGCTAGTGCCAATTTGGGAGAAAATAGACTCACATGACGAGAAAGTATTATTGAATATACTTTTTGTAAAAAATGCTGAATTGATCATAAAGAGGACAGCTTGTTATCTAGAGGCTATCTCAAGAATTAGACTAAAGAAGAATACCTGGATTGCACAAAATTGAATTAACTGAATTCTAAGGAAGTATAAGTTAAGAGGTCAAGGTAATTGTTGAAGAGTGGATTTCTGCTAATTGTCCATTTTTAACTATTTATTGGAAAGAATGTTGAATTATATTTATGTATTTATATATATATGTATGTTTTGTATTATTGTCTTATGTAATGGTCTAAGACTGAAAAATAAACTTGAAACTTAAGACTAAAATTACATTTGTGCAAAACTACACAGTATGTAGCTGTTATGTGAAATTATGTTGCTACAGTAGTAATGCATTTTACCTTACTAAAGCTTCCTACAGATACCTTCATTTTCGGCAGCTCAAAATTAGTTCCATAGGCTGACAGTGTCCAAAAGATGCTAAACAAAAGTGTACAAAATAGGGCACAGCCTTCCCAGCGTATGGCAAACATACTGCACCTCTCAACCATTATAAATTTGGTATAGTGCTATGATTTCTACACTGAAATTTACCTTTGCTCTACAAAGGTTTCCTCATGTTTTTAATAAAGTTGGACTATTTCCTGGCACACAAACTATTAAATCACTGAAAGCAATCCTTAACACTAAATATATGAGGCCCACTATTTGTAGACATATTATTATTCAAAATAAGACAGTGCTACACACGTTCTGGTCATTTGCTCTGAATTTCGAAGACCAGTGCTATGAAATTTAATGTTGAGGTGTGATGGCAAATTAGTCACTACAATTAAGCAATAAGGCATGACAGGGTGTGTGTTATTGTGTAATAACGTCACTCCTTGGGAGAGTTGAAGCATAAGGCAAAGCCGAGTACTTCCACCACTCAAGGATTGGTGTTATTACAAAATAACACACTCCCCAGAGTGCCTTATTGCTATTATACAATGGCTTGTTTTAAAATAATAATAAAAAGTGAAAATAAAATATGACGTTCTTTTTTTTTTTTTTTGCATGGCTGGCATATATTTGAAATATTAGAAAACAATAGTCCAGTAGGTGGTGCTGGTGCTTCCCTGCCTCCCAAGTGTTTGATTCTGTGTGTTGCCCCCCCCGAGAAACAGTTAGGAATACACAATTGCTTGTTGCCACCTAGTTTATTTAGGCAGTTGTGCCATTTTTTATAGTGTACCATAGTCACGTTTTAAAACTGCAGAGTGTGTCTGTTTTTTGGTCAGTTGAGTGAGCACTGTGTAACAACTGTGCATGCACATATGATGATTGCGGTACTGAATGGGCACTAAGAAGGAGATCAGAGTGTTGACTTAACTTTGGGATATGCATGACTAATTAAATGGTGTAAATCGAAATAAATTAACTGGGAACACTAAATGGCAGGTAGAAAAGTAGTGGGTAAATTCTTGGAATTGAAAGTGAAAGACAGAGCTGACTGTCTTGCACCTGTAAATAAAGCCAGCTTGTGATGCTTTATTTCAAATGAAAGAAGAAATGTCACCACGTCTTTTTCCTAGGGAATGGAGGGTAAACATTTTTAGTTGCACAGTGGTGGAGCAAGGGAGAAAAGCACTGTTGGCGTGGGCATGTGATGGCTTCATTATCTTGTAGTGTGACTCCATGTAGAGAGCACTGTGTTGGCTTTGTGAAGGCTTGATGGCAGGGATTTATTTTACTATTCTTAGGTCACCTGTGTGCCTACACTTCATACAGTGATGTTATTGTGAAATAACATCACTGTGTAGGCACCCAGTGACCAATCAGAGGACATGACATTTACTTGCCATTATATAATTACTAAATAACTATTACCGTTAATCAACACTAGCTCCATGAATGGTTCAGTACAATTACATTTACTATTTGTAAAAGGAAAAAAAAAATAACAGTGAAACTGTCAACATTTACATTTTCTTAAACACTCGAAAGGGCAGTATGTAAATTAACCCTCAAAGATACATACAATAAAAGTTTTCACACTGTTTTCAAACAGCATACATACTTGCATTTCTTTTAATAGCTACACATAACCCCAAAAAAGGAAATAATATTTCCTGTTTTTTTTCTTTTCTTTTTTCTTCTGAATATAGACACTGTTTTTACAAATGTATTATAGACTGCATCAAGGGGACATCTGTGGAGGGTCAGAGGACAGCACTGGGGGAGGAATAAGATATGGAGACTGAGGAAGTCTCTGAAACAGTGGAAGAGGAGGAGGAAACTGAGGCAGAACATAAGACCCCGCCTAGTGAGTAGAGGTAACAATCATCACAGATAAACATAACTGTATGCTACGGTATTTAACGTATCACTTTCAATATACAAATTTCAGATATAGACACTAAAGAAGAAACTACAGAGCTCCCTACTCAAGATGTGTCGTAGTCCTCGCCACCTTCAGTGAAATGTAAAATTGAAAAAAATTATGATGACTGAGACTGAAATAGATGATGGCACCAAGGTACAAGCAGCACAAGAAAACCCTGTGCCTAGTGAGCCAGTGCAATCAACTGGTAAGCATTCACAATATTAACTTATAAACATAATTTCCCATATCATAAGTAACAACATGCAAAATAACCTCAGAACCCCATAAATGAACATATTTCTTTTTAATTTTTTCCCTTCTTTATTTTTTCCCTTCTTCCAGATCCAGCATCAGAACTCATTAAGAAAATGGAAGACCTGGGCAGGACCATGAAGGAAGGGTTTGATTCTGTTACTCAAGTGGTCTCAGGTGTACAGCATAACTTGTATCTGCAAACACAAGCAGAGTACACCAGAGTGACTCTTGAGTGGCAGAATCAATCCCTCTTACATGAGATTGCAGATTAATTGATTCAAATAAAACATTCTTTGTGCTGTTTCTTCTACAGTGACCCCCTCACAAAAACATCTGTTACCTCCCCATCATTCCCAATAATTTTCCCCTCACAATTATTTTCTCTCCCCAAAATTCAAAAAAATTAAAATCCAACAAGCACCAAAAAAACTTCCAAATAGTCATTTAATTTGTTTTTTATACTTTCTCATCACTAATTTTATAAATAAAAAGACTGACTGTAAGTCAAAATTTATGTTTCTATTTTAAAACAAAACAAAAAATCTAAAGACAGAAAGACTGTTCCTTGTTTTTTGTTATATGTTTTAGTGCTTTTTTTGATACTCGTGTAATCAAGTAATTGTAAAATAAATGTTTCATACAAACTGAGATGAGTTACCATTGTTTCACTTACTTTGGTTTATAAGAATTGTACAAGAATACGAGAATATGACACAAAGGGAGAAATATCTTTTAAAACAGGTAAAAGATACATATAATAAAAGTAATAATAGTTAATATGGTTCTACCATGCCGAAATTACAACAGTGTAGTCGAAGTTCAGCATGACGAGATCCGCAATGTCGACAGCCTGTCACACATTGTGTGTTTTCTGCACCCCCCCACACCCCCTTCTAAAGATATCTAACTCCGAGTAGGAGTTGATTCAATGGGGTGCAGTGAAAGACAGTGAAAGAGTGAAATTTTGCCCTTGGGTCCCTCACAGCGACAATCTTGAAACCTTTTGAGATTGTCACTGTGAGGGATTTCACGATTGTTCATTTGCTGTGCAAATGGCACACCAGTTAATATAGGTATTATTACAATTTTGTACATCATTTTCTTTCTTTTTTCTTTTCTTTTTTCAAACATGTTATTTCTATATAGGATGAAAAAAGAATTGCTTTACAGCTGTGTCTTGTTGGTGAAGCAGTTAGAGTTCAGGTCACACAATGGAGAATCATAAGAGACAAGGGTCCAGGTTTTGAGACAACCCTTTTCTCAGTTTTTTTTTCTTATTTTCTTTTTTCAATTGGGCTTTATCCATTTTCACACATGGAACATTTTCGCTCTTAGAATATCCACTTTCGAGCAAGCTATGCACATCATTCCATATTTTATGAGTGTTCAAAAAAGAAAGCCCTCCTGCTCCTACTTCCTCTGTGGCACAGAGGACAAGGCACAGAACATCAAAGGCCAGAGACCCCAGGTTCATACCTATCCCTTACTCAGTTTCCCTCCCTCATTTTCTTTTTTTGATCAGGCTTTATCCATTTTGGCACATGGAACATTTTCACAAATAGAATATTCACTTTCAATCAAGCTATGCACATCATTCCACATTACATTAGTGTGCAAAAGACTTTTTCCTGACCCTACTTTTTCTGTGGTGCAGAGGACAAGGCACATGACCCCAAAGTCCAGGTGTACCAAGTTTGAAGCTATTCTTCACTCGGGTTTTTTTCCTTGTTTTCTTTTTTTGATCAGACTTTATCCATTTTCACACATGGAACATTTTCACACATAGGATAGCCACTGTTGATCAAACTATGCAAATTATTCCACATTATGAGGCACAGGACCATAAAGGCCAAGGTTCCTGGGTTTGAACCTACTCTTTACTCAGTTGTTTTTCCCCTTGTTTTCTTTTTTTGATTGGGCTTTATCCATTTTCACACATAGAACATTTTCACACATAGGACATCCACTTTCGATCAACTTATTCAAAGCATTCCACACATAAATCTGCAAAAAAACACAGTTGCACCTCTATTTCTTTTGTGGTGCAGAGGACAAGGCAGAGGACCCCAAGTGCCAAGAGTCCCAGGTTAAAACTTACCCGTTACTCAGTTTTTGGTGTCCCTTATTTTTTTTTCTATCAGGCTTTATCCATTTTTGCTCATAGAACATACACTTTCGATCAATCTTTCCACATTTCATAAGTGTGCAAAAAAATATCCTTATGCCTCTATTTCCTCTGTGGCACAGAGCATAAGACATAGAACCCCAATGGCTAAAGGTCCCAGGTTCAAACTTATTTTACTCACTTTTTGTTTTCCCTTATTTTTTTCCAATGGACTTTATCCATTTTTGCACATGGAACATTTTTACAGATAGCATATCCACTTTTGATCAAGCTATGCACAGCATTCCACATTTCATTAATGTGCAAAAAATCATTCTCCCACCACTACTTTTTCTGTGGGGTAGGGCACAGAAAATTAAGGCCAAGGGTCACAGGTTAAAACCAATCCACTGTTTAGATTTTTTCCCCTTATTACTCTTTTTTTCAGTCTAGCTTTATCCAGTTTTGCACATGGAACACTTTCTTACATAGGACATCCACTTTCAATCAAGCTATGCACAGCATTCCACATTTTATTAATGTACAAAAAATAGCCTACTACCCCTTTCTCTGTGGTGCAGAGGATAAGCCTCAGGACACTGGTAGTCAATCGAGAACTATAATTTCTTGTATTTTCACAAAAAAAAATTTACAAATTGACTTTTGTCACAGCGTGTGGGAATAAACTTCAGATGAGGCCAATTTACAGGTTTAAAACACACCGTGGTGTGATATTTATTTTTCAAAAGCTTGAAAAATAATTAATGAAAACAAAAAAATTGCAAAGAAAATCACAACTTTACATCAGTAGTTTCTCATATAATAGAGTCCTGGATCTTAGAGCTCCTAAGACCCTTCTCATCTGCTTTCATCAGCTTGTCTGTGCAAACAGTAGAACCTCTCTCCTCCTTTCTCAGGGCTGAGCCCCACTGGACTGACTGAACTGCTCTCAGTGAAGAGATCTTATATCTTTTGGTGGGGTTCCTGACTGAGCCCTTTCTATTTACATGTCTGGACATGCTGCTTCATGTCTGAACATGTTTCAAAACAAAGGGGGTTTTGTTTCAGGGGACTTCCTGGTTCAGGTAAAGGTACAGTGTATATCTCCACAGATATTGACTCTCTATATCTCTGATCCACAGTGACAAAGCACTTTTATACATAGAACCTTATACAGTAACAGGTTTATAGTGTGAATTTAGGAAAATACCTTAAGGATTTCTTATAACTGTACTAATCATGACATTATTATCATTTTATATGGCTTCTGAATACTTTTTTTTAAAGGCTTTATTAACTGTGGCCTGGATATTCAAACTGTGCCCAAAAAGTGAGCAACAGCAGGAGCAAGCACAAGTCCACTGCGCCCATGTGCAAGAAGCGATATTCAAAAGAAACTATTACCCCGGGTCAAGATAACCTCTGCATTTCCGACTGAATAATCACACCACCTGTGCCATAGCGCAACCAGGGATGTGCAGTTGCACATTTCAGATGCGCCATAGTGCAACAAGGGATGCTCAGTGGAGCAGTCCAGATGTGCCATAGTGCAACCAGGGATGCCCTGTGGAGCAGGGCAGCAGTGCAACAGCACAACCAGGGATGCGCAGGGACAGGATGCAGGGACCCACCAACCATCCGACAGATGGGCAGAGGAGTGCACAGCAGAACAGACATTGCCTCCCTACACCCCATGCACTGCACAACTGGTGGAGAGCTTCAATAACCACTGGCCCATGGATACCAGCAACCAATCCACAGCCAGGGCATGGTGCCATGAAGCTGTATGCCACCAGCATGCAGCCAGAGCACAAGTGATAGACATTGGAGCACATCCCCTGCAACAGACACAAGTGACAGCATGGAGGGGGGACAACAACAGCGGAGGCCACAGTGCCACCGGAGGCAGACGTGCACCATACCGGTGATGGGAGGCAACCTGGCATTGTGCCGGGTACAATGGTTGTCCTGCATGGACAGCCACCACTGACATGCTAGCAGACCGTGCGTATCACAGACATGCAAGGGTGTCAGCTGCACAGGCCATGGATGGTCTGACAGGGACACAGTGCATGCACCGTGGACCACTGCATACAGGCATCCAGTGCACAGAGAACAACACACAAACCACAGACAGTGACTGATCCCCCCACCCACACCATAGGCGGTTCCCTTCCAGACACACACACACACACACCCATGCTTGCACCACCCCTGACACCATGCACACCACTGCAGCTGAGCACCCGTAGCCCACTGCAAATCAGAGACCACCACAGTTGTCATAACAAAACAAATGTATTACAAAGAGGTAAGCAACAAAACTATTTACAACTATTTACAATGGGGGGAAGGGCCACATACCAGGTGGAGGTGGGTAAGGGGCAGGGGTGAACATATAGGAGAGGGAAGAAGGGGTGTGAGGGTGGGTCCAGGGGGTAAGGTTTTTCCAGGGGCATGGAGGGCCTATCGTCTGCCCTGCTCTTCAGTCATGTGGCGCTGACATGTCCTCCGCGTCCTGACCCCATGCTGGTCCATTCTCTGGAGGATCTCCAGGGATGCCCTTGCCAGCTGCAATAACTCCTGCATTCCCCTTTCTATGGCCAGTAGTCACTGTCCACCTAAGAAAAAGGGAACAGAGTCAATATGTGTGACTGTCCACCCCTTGCAGCCCACCTATTGTGCATGGCATACAGCCATGTGCCACGCCCCATGATGGTGTGCGACCACCCACAGTGACTGCGTCCACAAGACCTGCCTACCCAGGCACCCACAGCCATGCAGACCACTGCACATACCCACCGTCCATGTCCCGCACAGCACCACCGTGGCCGTACAGTGACATGGCTATGCGGTGTGAAGGCAGTGGCACAGCCATGTACCCAGTGCACGCATGGACCACCATTGATGCACTCCCAGACATGCGGTGCCACTGGACAGTGCTGACTGTAACAAGTTGCATGCATGGCAGTGGTGTCAATGGATGGTGGCCATGCCCCCGCTGCCTGCCCTGTTACTCAGCATGCAATAGTAATCATGGATGTAAGGCACTCACCATCATCAGGCTGGTCCCTGCACCTCTGTGGACCTTCATCCCTTCCGGCCTGCTGGTCCTCCTGGCGGCGCCTCCTCTCTCTCACCCACTGGCACTCCTTTGGGCCTAAGGTGCAAACATGGAGAGAGGAACATCAGTACAATCTGGTAGCAAAGTCCCTGCACCCCCATGTGTGTGCAATCCCATACAGCCATACCCATCCACCCCCAACCCCGATACCACCACCACGGCCAACACTGGATGCCCCCCCATGTGCCGGACACATGCAACCGTGATACCCATATGGACGTTAACAGTGTATGGATGGGGCACCTATCTGGCCATGGCACCGTGCCCCTCCTGGCATGTACTCGCAAGCGGGCAAGAATTTCTGGGTCCCTGCGCCGGAGGTCCCCGTACCAGTGGTGATGCTGCTCGGCTGTGCAACCAATTTCTGTGGCCTCCTCCAGTAGCACCACCACCTCCTCCCACACTGCACTCCTGGCCCTGTCCAGAGGTGCATCACCATAAAGTGCCCCAGCGTGGAGCTCTACAGTGGCCACCAAATTGGCCAACTCAACCTGGCTCCACATAGCAGCCCTTCTCCGTGCCATCTCAACAGCTTGTTGGAGTCAAAATGGTGCTTGGCAGCACGGTCTGCCACGTGCAGATGCTGCATGGTACAATGCTGCCATTCCCTATCGCGCTGTCACCGAACAGCGTGATAGTGGTGCACCCATGTGGACGCATTGCACCTAGGGGGCAAAGGTCAGGCACAGGGTCAAGAGTCTCTCACGCATGGACAGCCACAGCATGATTGGAACTTGATGCATGAAGCGCGATTGGGTGTCTGTGTGCCACCTCCTGTAGCGGCCTACTGTGCTGTGGCCCCAGTTCGCCTATGGTGCCCCAGTGCCACAGCGCCATATATGTGAACAGCACAGTAGTGCCACTGGCACAATGGTGGCCGTGCCCTGCATTGCCTCCTGCACACAGCACATCAGCAGCATGGCATGCATCTGTGTCATCACCCTGGGCATGCGCAGTTCAGTGTATACTACACATGTCACAGGAATGCGCCCTTGCCTGAGCACATTCAACACAATTGCGCAAAGCGCAACAGCATGATATTCAGCCGGCATATGCAAATCAGCTAATTAGCCATACAATGGCACAGACACTGCATTTGCATCCACTTAAAAATGTGCCTCGCCTCATTTGCATGCGTTGCACTATAAAAATGTGATATTGGGCTGCACTGGCCATAGTCGGTTACCGCAGTCTATTCTGGTGAGTTGCATGCTGCTTGGGAGTGTGGACTGTGGTGTGTGGGACATGCATGGGACTGCACAGTCACAGGTAACACCTGTCATTCTCACAGGATGGATGCACTCAGTGTGGGTCTGTGCCAGGCAGAGGAGCGGTGCAGCAGAGACACCGCTCTGTTCCTGGTAGGGATGGACCGGATGTGGGAGGATGTGACTGCTGCCATTAACAGGCAGACACAGGCAATCAGAGCTGTCATGGCCACAATGGGCACACAGTTCACCCCCTGTTCCCGGCATCGTGCGACACCCTCCTTGTTGACACCGGGTTTAGCTGTGGGCATCCCAAGCATGCCTGGCGCAGGCATGTTCAGTGTGCTGCAGACCCCTGCACGAGCATGGTCGCATTCATGCAGTGGAACCCCTGGGAGACCGTCAGTGCCACCCCATGAGGCCATTGGTCAGCCTGTTACTGCTGGCGGGTTTCAACGGGCCCGCCCATGTATCCATGGTGGCCGTGGCACTGTGGCGTGTGACTGACCTGTCTCCCAGCATGGCTACTGTCTGATGCTGCCCTGAGTGCACTGTGTTGTTTAATGTGCAATGCACAGGTGGGGTACCCGTCCCTGCACGCATGCACACATTCCATCTGCACACCCTCCCAGCTGCTGTCCACTGTGGCATGTGCATGATGATGCCTGTGTTGCGCTGTCCACCACTGTGCAATGGTGCCCAGCATCTGACACACACAATGACAGGCATTGCGCGTGGTGGTCTGTGGATGTGTGTGTGGCTAGGGGTGGCAGTTGGGGTCGGCGTGCCTCCTACCCTTTGTGCATGTCTTGGGAGGTGTGTGTGTGTGTGTGTATGTGTGTGACCACGTGCTGTGTTAGACCTTGCCCATCCCTGACGGTATGTGCGGTTCTGTGCTTGGCCAATTCCCTTAACGAAATTCACCCCTGGGGTTTGTCCATGCGTGTTTCTGGGTTGTGCCTTTGCCACTGGTGGTTGCACATGGCCCCATGACTTACCTGGGTTGGTTGAAGTGCTCCTTTGTGATGGTGTCCCGGTGCAGCTGTGCCAGCCAGATCAGTCGGGGTTCCCTTCGACTAAGGGGGGGGCTGCCCATCACCATCTTCACCAGCATCCTCATCGTCCCCATCGCTGTCCCCCTCTTCGACCTGTACGGCTATCCCACAGTCATTGGCCATGTTGTGCAGGATGCAACAGGCCAGGAATAGCCCACAAGCCTTTGAGGTGCTGTACTGTAGGGCACTGCCAGACGTGTCCAGGCAATGGAAACGTGCCTTCAGCATCCCAAACACCCACTCGATGACTTTGCATGTGATGGCATGTGCCTCATTGTAACGTTGCTGCGATGGGGTTGCGGGCCGTTGGTATGGTGTGAGCAGCCAGGGACGGAGTGGGTATCCACTGTCACCTGTGTGTAGAGGGTGCACGTTAGTTTGGTGATCAGCGTCACCCTGTCTTGGGCCATCTAGGCCAATACCCATGTCTCCTCTGACTATGCCCCTCCCAAGCTCCATGTCTTTCTGCGTGCTTTGCATACTCACCCACTAGGTGGCCAGTGGGTATGTTCCCACTCTCGAACCTGTGGCACAGTGCGGACTGGTGCCAGATGAAGGCATCATGTGCTCCCCCACGTTGCATGGCACAGACATTGATTATGCGCCCCCTGGCATCGCACACCACCTGGCAGTTGATGCTTGAATACCCCTTCCAATTCATGTATGCGGCCCCTCTGGGGCCAGGTGGTGTGTGGATGGCCACATGGGTGCAGTCTATTGCCCCGAGCATGTCAGGCATACGTGCTACCCTGTGGAACTCCTGTATGTTTGATGTGCACTCCGCCGGTGTGCTAGGGAAACGTATGTACTCCACAGCATGAGGCAGCAGTGCGCTGAGGAATTGGGTGAGGAGGCATGATGCGGCTGACTGGGTTATGCCTGTCGTGTCCCCTGTTCATCTCTGGAAGGTGCCAGTGGTGAGCAGGCACATGCAAGTTGTTACTTTGGTCTCCACTGACAGAGCATGGCTCCGTCTTGTGGGTGCCTGCATCACATCACTGCACAGCTCACAGAGCCACCTCAGAATCACCTGGTTCAGGTGGTACCAGCCCACGATCTCAGTATCAGTGTACAACTCAAAGCTGGTGTGGGCTCGGTACTGCCCTTGGGGCATAACGCCTATGAGCCCTTCCACAGCTGCACCCCCCTGCTGCCTGCCTTATCACCCCCTCATAACTGCCTCCATCTGGATGGTGGCACTGGCCATGTCCCTGGCTTGTGTTACCCCTTCCCGGCAGCTGTTTCTGTGTTCCCCCCACTGTCCTTGCTGCTACTTCCCCTGCACCAGGAACACCTCCCTGTAGTGGCCTCAGTGCTGTGTGGTACTTTTCCCTTTTGGAATGCACTGTGGCAGAGGCTCCTCACACCTTCCCTGTTCCTGGGGGTTCCAGGTGCTCTGGATCTGTCCTGCCCTGTCCTGCTCCCAGTGTTTGCTGCCTGTGTGGCTGCCTACGGTTCAGCAACATGTGCCTTCCATGTAGCGTTCTTGCCCCTCTCTCTTGTTCCTTTTTATTTTGGCTCATTTCTGCTATTGCACAACTTCCGGTTGCTCCACTATTGCGCATGGCGCATGTTGTTGAATATCGCACTGCACCATTTATGCATGGTTCCTCCCCCTTCAGTTGTGCATGCATTCATTGTCATTGCACTCTTACGCACTGTGATTTGGGGGGGCACATCTGCCTCCCGCTGAATATCGCAGAATGGCACATTTTCAGACTTGTGCTGGTGCATCACTGTTGCGCATAGCACAACCCTTTTAAATATCTGGGCCTGTATGTATTCCTATTTAAAATAGCCTTCATTTGTTTTGTACACAAAATGCACCTATGCGCTTTACACAACACCTCTCCAGCTGTTTGGCATCATTCCAGGAACTGAATGGATGGAAATGGAAGAAGAATGAAAAGAGAAAACTAGTAGGAAGTTTAGTAGGGATAGTAAAGAGCTATGCTAGGTGCCCAACCTAGGGTAGGGGGGAAAGGAAGAAAAGCAAAGAGAAAAGCATTAACTGTTGTGTAGCAGATGTTTTGGTAGCTAGAAAATAAGGAGATAGAAAATTGGTGCATCAGTCACAGCTGAAGGTATAGCCTAACTCCACAACTTTCAAATGAAAATTGATTTTCAATATTGAACAAAACTCCACTTGAGAAAATAGAATCTTATACCAATGGCAAAAAAAAAAATCCATTTTTGAAAATAAACATGACAGCAAGGCACAGAGTGGAACATCCGTCAGAAATGCAGACTGTCAGCCAATCAGGAGCTATCATTGCTTGTATTTTTGCCAGAAAATATACAAAATGACTTTCAAAAGAGGATTTGTTCTCTATATCTAACAAAATGGCATTTGCGAGAATAGAGTCTTATACCAATAACGAAAATACATGCATTTTTGAAAATAAACATAATGGCCAAACATAGGGCGGGACATAAACAGGAAATACACATTGTCAGCCAATAGCATTATTCAGATTTTGCAACAACAACTCGCTTTTCTAAGTGTATCTGCATACGAAATAACACATTAGAACTTCAAAAAACAACTACCAGTAAGTATGCATTTTTTTTTAATTAAACATTTTATTAAGATTTTTCAAACAAAAAAACATGCAAAATTATTGTTCAGTTGCAGGATAATTTCTTTCAGTTAAGAATACCTGGATACAGGAAAAACAACTCAATAAGTCACATACTATGTTGACAGGTAATGGTGCAGCAGGAAATGTTTAGCAGTACAAACCTGTCCTGTGAGAAGTAATGCAGTACCACGAAGAAGGTTACGATTCAAGTCAAATGCCAAGGCTGCTCTCTGATCCAGAAGTCTTACATGCCTGTGGCACCAGAGTGCTTCTCCCCTTCTGTAATGAAGAAAAACAGAACTACAAAGTACCACATGTCAAACTATTACATACTTATTTATCACAGTTGTAGTGCAAACAACAGTTTTGCCTAGTAGCTTGCAAATATCTTAGGAGATGTCTTCCTTATATGAAATCATCGGGAGGGGGAAGGCATCTTCAGGGGCCCTACGTTGTTCCCTCTAGATAGGGAACAGTAAGCATTTACCCTACCCCCATCCTGGGTGCCAAACAGGCCTGGTACAGAGCCCATCATTGCTGAAACATCCCTTTATGCTGCTGGGCTATATGTGAATGTCAGTCTAGTTTGAAAGTGGTTGATAATTAAGTAATTATCTCTCTAAAGGCCGAGATAGTGGTGCTACACCATTTGCTGAGGAGGGAACGCTTAACTTGCATACTTAGCGGCATAAGTCATCTAAGTTCTGGGAAGGTTAGGTGCAGGACATCTGCTTTTAAATGTAGCAGTAATAAAAGGGCTGAGAGTGGCACAGTTTTACAAAGCACCCTCCTGCCTAACTGAGTGATTCACTGCCAGAGTAAGCTTGTCTTGGGGCATGCCCAAAATATGTGGTGCAAATCCCCCTCTCCCCCCGCCATTGCTGGCATTTCCAACAGTTGTCTTGGCTAAGAATCTCTGCCTTTTTAAGATCCATTGTGGTCCTATACCAGGAGTGGAGAATCATATTATGGATTAATCTACTGTGAGCATCTTTGTGGGACTTGTGGCCTACAGTCCAACGTTGTTCGCATTGACAGCCTGATATGGATATATTCAGCACCTTCTCCCATTTAGGCTTGGATTCAGATGTCTGACTAGGTAAGGTATCCCTGACATGGGCGTATATGAGCCCTGCGGTGCCTCTAGGTGTGGCAAGCCACTCGGTGAGCATTGATGGGGTTTTGTGCCTTAGTGTAGGATATATGGGCTTTTACTGCATCCCTGAGTTGAAGATATCTCCAAAAATTCTGTGTGGGTAAACCCCCATTTGGCCTAGAAGTTTTGAAATGTGTCCACTTCACTCACCCCCTGTGCTTTAACAAAGTAAAGGCTCGCTCTATCCAGTGCGGCCAGTGTATAGGGAGACCTCCTATGGTGAGGGTAGGGTTACACCATAAGAGAACGACAGTAGGGTGCCTTGTGGGAGCTCCCAGCCTCTTGTGTAGCTGATTCCAAAATTTAATGGTGGGGCCTATGGTTGGGCATGTGAGGCAGCTATGGGGTCAATCTGCCCAGAGAAGGGAAATTGAAAAGGGGGTTTCTCCCTGCACCTGTTCCATGTGGATCCACTGTGGGGACTCACTGGATAGGGTCAAAACCATCCCAGGGTTTGGGAGTTCTGATATGCTAGTTTATAGCCTTCCATCCATGGAAAGCCCTATCCCTCTACTTTCCAGTGATCTCTAAGCTTGTTTTGGCTGTAGCATGGCATGTGTAGTCCCCACAGAAAGGCCCCCATCATCTTATCAATCTTTAGGTACCAGAATTTTGGGAGGAACAGTGGGATCTGAGACAGGAGGTAGAAGAGTTTTGGTACCATGGTCATTTTGATGGCAACTACCTTCCCAATCATGGTCAGCTGTAACATAGACCATCTATCTAGTTCCACCCTACACCATCAGTAGAGGTTTCAAATTCTTATCCCATATCTTTTCTAGGTTGGTGTCTATTTTAACTCCCAGGTAGGTTATTCCTATTCCCCCATGGGCCCACTGTAGATCCCATGTGGGTAGGGTTTGGGACCGACATAACTGATTAAGGGGGAGGATTTCAGTTTTGCTTTGGTTCATCTTGAGACATGATTGCTTTGTGAATTTGTTAAAGAGACTCAAAACTGCCAGGGAGTGGTGAGCATCTGCATCTGCTACAAGAATTACCAGGTTGTCAGCATACATCAGGATAGAGTAGTGGTGTTCCCCCACCTTTACCCCCTGTATGTCACTGTGTTGATGGATTGCTGCTGCCAGATGTTCCACTGTGTACAAAAACAGCATGGGGGACAAAGGGCATCCTTGCCTGGTGCCCCTTTCTAAAACAAAAGTCTCCAATAAGTGAGAGTTAGTCAGTACTCAAGCTTGGGGATGGTATATATTGCATCAACCCAGGATCTAAATCTGGGACCGAACCCCAGGCATTAGAGGACTGCATGAAGGTAGTCCCTCTTCGCTGAGTTGAACGCCCTCTCAAAATCTACTGCCAGGGTGGCAGCTGGGGAGTTAAGTGTCCTGGTGACATGCATTAGATTTATCAGGGAGCAGATGTGATCCACACTGTACCTTCCCTGCACAAAGCCAGCTTGTTAGGGGTGTACTAAGGAGGGAAGTAATGGATTCAGTCTCAGGGCTATAGCCTTGGCATAGATCTTACTATCCACACTAATCAGAGAGATTGGCCAATAGCTGGCTGCTAAAGTGGAATCCTTTCCTTTTTTTGGGAAACATAGTTATAATTGCCTCCCTCAGTGTGGGTGGAAGCACCCTCTTCCTTTCTTCCTCTGTATATACCTGACATAAAATTGGGGATACCAGGGGAGAAATTGCCTGCAGGAAGTCAACAGAAAACCCATCTCCTCCTTGGGTCTTGCCTTTCTTGAGTTAGAGAAGTGTCTTGCTCACTTCTTCTACTGTGAGAGGTGTAGCAAGCAACTCCACTTACTGCTGTAATAGTTTGGGGAGGGAGAGGGTGTCCAGAAATCCTTGAGTTTCACCCAGGGTCTCAGCTTGGGAGGATGTATATAATTTGGTGTAAAAGGTGGATATAATATTACTGATCTCAGTTGGGCTACTGTAATCCTTGTCCATGTGGGGGTCCGTTAGCCCTGTAATTTATCTGCCCACTTGCTGTTTCTGTAACTGATAGGCCAGCACTTTTTCACACTTGTCCCCCCCCACGTAGAAGTGTCTGAGTTTAAGTAGGGCTAACTCTGTCTTCCTAGAGAGGAGTTCCTTAACCTCCATCCTTAATTTTGTAACCTTCCAGCCTACGTCAGTGTAAGGGGGTGGATGGGGTATTCCCTTATATTGTTTTTCTGCTATGGCTAGGTCTTCCTCTAGCAGTTTTAATTTTTGCTCCATTTCCTCCTATGTGCTGCATACCCCAAAATCTTCCCTCAGATTATGGCCTTGTAGGCTTCAAAAGTGTTGCCTGCCATGATGTTGGCAATAAGATTCTCCTGAAAAAAGTTTTGGTTTTCTTTGCCAACTATGGGATGAACTCTGGATCACTTAGTAGCAAGGGATCAAGTCTGCAGGTGGGTGAATGGGGGGGGAGGGGCCCCAGAACAGTAACATTTGCACTGTGGCATGGTTGGAAATGTCTATGGGTAGGATGTTAGAGTCTGTAAGGGTCTGGGTGACCTTTGGGGGGGTAAGCCAGAAATCTGTTCTGCTGTATATGCCATGCATGCCAGATTGAAAGGTGTAATCTCTCTCTTTGGGTGTACCAAGTGCTACTAGTTTAAATTCCTGCATCACCTATTGCACTGCCTGACCTCCCCTGGGGTGGTTTTCCCTTCCCCATGTCACTCCTGTCTAGTAACAGAAAAAGGGTTAAGTTGAAATCACCTTCTACGATAATGGGGGTGTAACTATCTGCCATGGGAGCTATCTTGGTAGACAGATCCTTTTCATTTTCATTTTTTATACTTGTAAGCAAGATGGGCAAATTGCCCATTTTCATAAGCGACAAGTTTAACATGTAAAACACACATTATATAAATACAAAACACACTACAAAATACATATAAATAAAATCTTAATATCACATATCACATTCAGATCAAACACATAATTTAGTGAAAGAACATGAAAGAAGGAAGGGGTGTCTTCATTCAGGGAGTATATCTTGGGCAGCAGCACTGTCCCTTTGAGGGTGTCCATAAGGGGCTAGGGTCCATCTCCCCTGTGGGTCAGACCTACTAGTAATAAGTGACTGAGGGAGGGATTTAAGCACCAGGATAACCCCCCCTTTTTTCTATATGGCACAGACATCCACCTCCTTCACCACCCAGTCCCTCACCACATGGGCATGGTCATCCCTTACCAGCTTTGTTTCTTATTAAAAAGCTACCTGAGCCCTCACTCTCTTTAGGTGTGACAGAACCGTTTTCCTTTTTATAGGAGTGTTTTTTCCCCTGACATTCCAGGTAATACAATTTATCCTATCCATAGTCTATTTTGCTATTGGGACTGAATTGTTTTGTACTGAGATCACCCGAGGAGAGTTGGTGCACAGGGGCTGTGTCCTGCACAGGGTCATAGTATGCATAGCATAGGGTATACACTTCTTTGAGAGGGTATGGAGTTTCTGGATTGCTTTGGATGACAAACTTGGATTTGTTCATCTTGACATCTCTGCCAACACATGTACCAATAAACAACAATAATAACAACATAGGATTATAACCTATACATATATTTACATTGCATGAACCCTGTAATGCTTGAGAGTAAACCGGAGTGGCAGACCGGAGGCCATCCACCTACTGAGGCCTATCCAGCACCTCTGTTGGGGGTGTGATTTTGATGGGACCCCCCCATTCAGAGGGAGCCCTGTCCCTTGCATATCTATGCTCAACCAAGTGGTTGTAACAGCATGCTTGTCCCTACCTCTCTTCCCCCCTGGATATTTTTAAAGTTTAACTTGTACATGCACCATCTGGAAATGGGTGCATGCAGAAACTGCTGTTATAATTCTGCCCGACCTCTGTGAGTTGGGTTGTCAAGGTGCTATGAGCTACTTTTAATTCCCTTCACCCATGTAGGAGCCTATGAGGGTACATTGACTAGTCTACGTGGCATGCCACTCCCACTGCCCCCCTGCCATCTGTTCAGGTGTAGTAAGTTCTGGAAGGCAGGTATGTGTGGGGCATTTCTTCACTGCTTTGGGGAGGACTAAGGTGGGCTGTGCCAGGCTTTCCTAACCCATGGGGTAGGTGTGAGAAAACTGTGATATATTTAAATAATGATGGGGTGGGGGGTAAAATCCATAGCTCCAGGAACCCTGCATATCACTCTAAGAATAAGAGCAATTCAAATACAATCAAGATACATCTCACTATATGCCTCCCATTAGCCTCTCCAGTCTTGCTGTCCATGTCATTGAACATTCAAGTGCCTAAATTCACCTCCATGGAGATGGCCCCTCCATCCCCCAGTGTCATGCGTTAGACCCTGGATAATCCAGGGGCAGATTATTCACACCTCAAATGTCCATACCTATGCATTGTATAGTCAGTTCAGGTCATTGTGCCCCACTCTGTACCTTAGAAAGAGGCAGGGAAGGCAGTCAGAATAGCAAAGTCCCAGACTGAGGAAAGGATAGCCAACTCTGTTAAGAAGGGGGATAAGACCTTTTATAGGTACATTAAGGAGCAAAGAAAGACCAAGGGAGGGATACTGAGGCTTAATAAAGGGAAGGGAATGTGGGAAGAGGGTGTCAGTGAAAAAGCAGGGTTACTGAATGAATATTTCTGCTCAGTATTCACAGAGGAAGAGGAGGGGGAGGTACCTAAACCAAGCAAGAGAAACGCTCTGGAGATGGGGGTCGATAACAGTCCATTTACAGTGGTAGCCACAGACATTGCAAGCTATTTCCAGATATTTCTGAAGAGTTTCGCTCTGCTGCCCTACTGTTTAAATGCAAAAAGCATCAGATATTTCTGGAAATATCACAGAAATTTCAGGAAATAGCTTGCAGTGTCTGTGGCTACTACTGTACAGAAGAAAGGGTTCTGAAAGAACTAGTAAAATTGATGGTGGACAAAGCAATGGGGCCTGATGGGATTCACCCCAGAATTCTAAAACAACTAAGGGTAGAACTAGTGACACCGCTGACTGCTCTCTTTAAGAAATCATGAGAGGATGGGGTGGTACCTGAGGACTGGAGGAGAGCGGATGTGATTCCTCTTCACAAAAGTGGGAGCAGAGCAGAGGCAGAAAACTACAGACCAGTTAGTTTGACCTCACTGGTAGGCAAAATGATGGAATCACTTCTGAAGGAAAAAATTGTTGAGTACCTAGAGGCCAGTGGAGCACAGGACCCAAAGCAGCATGGATTCACAGCGGGAAGGTCATGTCAGATGAATCTAATAGATTTCTTTGACTGGGTGACCACAGTAGTAGACCAGGGAGGGGCTATGGACATGGCCTACCTAGATTTTAGCAAGGCATTTGATACAGTCCCACACAATAGATTAATAAACAAGTTAGCCAGCCTTGGAGCGGGTCCCAAGGTGGTAGCCTAGATAAAAAATTAGCTGGACAACAGGATGCAAAGGGTAGTAGTAAACAGAGTCCACAATGAAGAAAGGAGGGTTTCTAGAGGGGTACCTCAGGGTTCAGTACTGGGATAGGTCTTTTTTAATGTCTTTATAAGTGACATTGCAGAGGAACTGGAAGGAAAAGTATGTCTCTTTGCAGACGACACAAAGATCTACAACAGGGTTGATACACAAGATGGAGTGGAAAGGATGAGAAGGGACTTGTCAGGGTTGGAGGAATGGTCAACTGTATGGCAGCTTAGATTCAATGCAAAGAAGTGCAAGGTAATGCACCTGGGAAACAAAAACCCAGGGGAAGAGTACACAATGGGGGGTGAGATACTGACAACAATAAAAATGTGAAGGTGGGAACAGGGTAAAAGGGGAAAAAAGGAGGGGAAGGGAAAGTCCACAGGCAATGAACTGTTCTTGCAAATAATTTTTGTTCTTTATACAAGCAGCCTGTACCGATGTATCAATGGATAAGGATGGCTTCTCTGTCTCAGAGCAAGAAAATGGTGAGGGGCTGAAGAAACATAAGTGAAGGCAAAATTGTCCAATTTGGATAATTCTTCTCTTTATTGTGTAAAAATGGCAATGAACTCAATGTTTCACCTACAATGTAGGCTTTCTCAAGAGTTGCCTTTAAAATATGGTTTTTCAAGATGCAAATACTATCTTTCATCAATAACATAATCTTCTATGACGAAATTTCCGCACAAATCCTGTATCGCGTAGATATAAGCATGTCTCAATATCATGGCATTCTTCAATGTTATCTATTTATTTCAATAATTTTGTTGTCCCTTTGGTTTATTGTCTTTTGCTTAAATTTTTGTTGATGCATAATTCGTTAACTCGGACAGCTCAAATTGAAGAATGCCATGACATTGAGACTTGCTTACCTTGACTCTAGGGTATAATGATTTCATCATAAAAACAAGAAAGAAAATACAGTTTAAAAACTGACATATTTTTTGAATTTGGTAACTTTTTTCTCTTGTAATACTAAGTCTTAAATTATGTTTGTGATGAAAAAACATTTTTTTTGTTGTTTTTTGTTTTCTTTCTTTTTACTTTACATAGAAACATAGAAGTTAACGGCAGATAAGGACCTCAAGGCCCATCCTGTCTGCCCATTTTTTCTACCTTATGAATGTGCCATATGCCTTTACTCTGTCAATGGCCTATCTATTCATACTCATCTGTATTGCTCCCTTATGCATATCCCATGCCTGTTTGAAGCCCTGCACTGTATTCATATCCACCACTTCCTGAGGTAAGCCATTCCATGCATCCACCACCCTTTCTGTGAAAAAGAACTTCCTCATATTACCCCTTAATATTCCTCCCTCTAATCTCATGCTGTGTCCTCTTGTCCTGCTATTTTTCTTATATTGAAACATGTTAGACTCTTTCACCTTGTTAATGCCCTTAAGATGTTTGAATGTTTTGATCATATCACCTTTCTCCCTCCGTTGCTCTAGGGTATACATACTGAGCTCCGTTAATCTGTCCTCATATGTTTCCTGATGCAGTCCCTGCACCATTTTGGTTGCCTTTCTCTGGACTGCCTCCATTTTGTTAATGTTCTTGTGCAGGCGCAGCAGCATCCAGTGCTGCACACGGTACTCCAGATGGGGCCTAACCAGTGTCTTGTAAAGAGGGATTATTACCTCCCTCTTATGACTTTTGATATCCCTGCTAATACACCCCAACATCCCTCTAGCCTTACCTACTGCTTTAGTGGTCTGCTTGGATGATTTCAGGTCATTAGTGATGATGATGCCCAAGTTTCTTTCTTCCCTTATGATTGTCAGCAACTCCCCTCCCAACTTATAGGTAGCTTCAGGGTTTCTCTTCCCTATGTGCATGATCTTACACTTCTTTGCGTTAAACCCCAGTAGCCACTCTTCTGACCATTTTGCTGGTTTTTCCAGATCTCTTCTCATTTTGCTTATCCATCTGGATCATCTACTGTGTTGCACTCACTAAACAGTTCTGCTAATGGCTCTGCTACTTCCACCCTTAGCTCCTTTAGTACCCTGGAATGTATGCCTTAAGGTCCTATTGCCTTGTCCACCCTGAGCTTAGCAAGCTCTTGTAGGACCCTTTCTTTTGTGAAGAGACTTGTGCTTATCCCCTTCCCTCCTGTGTCCATGGTACTGAGCTGTGGGCACTGCCATGCTTTCTCCTCAGTAAATACTGAGCACAAGTATCTATTTAGGATAGATGCTTTTCCTTGGTCCTCCTCCACACTCTCACCCTTATCCCCCTTGATCTTAGCAATACCCCCTCTGGACTTTCTCCTTTCACTAATGTATCTATAGAAAGCCTTGTCCCCTTCTTTCATTGTTCATGCTAGTGTATCCTAGGTTTGGGCCTTTGCCTGCCTTACTGGCTTCCCTGTTTCTCTAAGGGAAGTTTGGTATGCCTCCCTATCTCTGTTCCCTCTGCATTTCCTTATATTTCCTAAAGGCCAACCTTTTGGCTCTGATCTTTTCTGCTACTGTTTTTGAGAACCAAATTGGTTTCCTCCTTCTTTTGCTCTTGCCTTTCTCCCTAATATAATGGGATGTTACTTCAAGTATTGCATCCTTGATGCTTGCCCACTTTGTCTGTACCCCTCATCTGTATTTCTTCTTGCCAGGGCTAGCTTAACTCTGTTGGTTATCTTATCAAAATCAGCTCCTCTGAAGTCCCATATCTATGCCTTGGAATGGGATGGTTTAGTTCTAGTGGCCAAATTGAACCATACCATATGATGGTCACTGGCCCCCAGGTGACTTTCTGCATGGATATCTGTGATCCTTTCCATGTTAGTCAGTACTAGATCCAGGATAGCTCTGTCTCTTGTGGGTTGTTGTAATGGTTGTTTGAGGCCTTCCCCCTGCAGGGAATCCACTATGTGTCTAGTTCTGGCAGATGTTCCTGCTGGGATTGACCAATCTGTATCTGGCATGTTGAAGTCTCCCATTATCAGAGCCTCCCTTTTAACTGTCATGTTTTGTATATCTTCTAACATTAATGTGTCTATGTTATATGGAAACAAATTACCTCACAAATATTTGCTACTAACTAAACTATGTTAGCATTGTTTGTCTAACTTTGACTTGTAGCAATTGTAAAACGCAACAATATGATAAAAAGAGAGGACTCTCTGTCAAGACAGGTAAGAGACAGAATACTGTATGGCCTCAAACCGAAGAACACAAAAAAACAACCAAACATATGACACTACCAGGTAAGTTTATAAAATACTAAGAAACATTTTGTCACATATTACAACTACTAATATACAAAATAGTTTTGCAAAATGGCTAAACATCATATCACATTTCAATTTTCTGGAAAACACAGTGATGCACCAACCTTCCTGAGTGGCACAGAGCATACTACCCAGCACTGGAAGACCAGTGGGTCCCAGGCTCAAATCTACCCTGTACTCAGTTTTTTCCTTTCCTTTTTTTTTTGATCCCCTCTTATCCTTTATTATACATGAAACATTACAGCACATAAACCATCCAGATTAGAAAAATAGCGCAATACTATATCACATTTTAATACAGTAAAAAACATACTCCTGCACTAACTTCTGTGTTGCAAAAAATATTACACAGGACCAGAAGGGCCAAGGATCACAGGCTCAGACCTACCCTTTACTAATTATTTTCCTTTTATATTTTTTTTCATACAGTCTAACCCATTTTCGCACTCGAAACATTTTTGCACATAGGTCATCCATTTTTGAAAAAATGGCTAAACAGTATATCACATTTCAATAGTATAAAAAACATAGGGCTGTACCAAGCTTCTCAGTGTCACAAAGGATAGCACATAGGTATTGAAAGTTGAGGTGTCCTAGGTTTGAACCTATCGGTAACTAATTTCTTTCTTTACCATTTTTTATACATTTTCGTAAATGGAACATATTCGCACTAATATCATCTAGTTCTGAAAAATGGCTCACCACCATAGCACATTTCAACATTGTGAAAAGGGTATCACTATACACCGTGGAATTTTTAATGAAGGACACCAATCAGCAGTTGGGGAAAATGACACTACACACCAGGAACAATAGAATGAGGGGAAGGGACACCAAGCACCACACAAACAGTTAATATACTATACAACCAGTAGCACAAGTTCATCTCCTCCTGTACAAGTCAACAAGTTCATGCTGTTCTCATACACAGAACTGGGAGAAAGTCCTCCTATCACTAATCTGTACACTCTGGACTTTTGGTACCCAGAAAATATATTTATTGCTATCATTTTAAAAAACAAACACTAGAATGTTACTAAATGAGTCCGTTAGCTACATTCTGATGTTTATTTTTTTTTAAATCCACTCATTTTTTATCATTTGTAAGTGCTTTATTTCTTTCGCTAACACAAAAAACAAACTGAAGGACACACACAAAAGGATTTTACATCTGTTAACTGAAAAAACAAAATGGTGGACGCATGAAAAAGGATTTCCGACCTGCGACACAGGACAACCCATCTTTGAAATGGTATTACGTGCGTGCAACACAGAATCATTTTTCATTCCAAAAATCTATAATTGCACATTGAAAATAATGGGAAATTCAACATTTTATAACTTTGGAATGAATTAATATTTTTTCACCCAACCTTCAAAAGGCACATCTGTGAGGCAAAGGCTTTCTACTCTGAAAATGTCAGACCACACTTTAAAACAGTTTCTGAGATACAGGTGGAACAGCAAAAAACTTAACAATATTTCAGGCACTGTGTCTCAGAAACCACAGAATGGATTCAAACGAAACCTACCCTACGAGATTATGCGTGCAGACTTTCATGCAGATTTGTTGAGCGGTTCTAAAGTTATTAAGGTGCCTGTCTTCTGGAACTCACTACAACTCATTTTGCAATAGCAAGGTGCACATCTCAGTCCTTGACTTCCCAAGCAGCTCTTGAAGGCACTGTTGGAGCTGTACCCATTGCCACTAAGCATGACATGCCAAGCAATACTTAGCCTGTAGCCTGCTACATGGCTACATGGCCTGCTACATGTCTCTTTACCCCCTCCTCCCAAAACTTCTAATCAGCAACACCCTGTCATTGCCAAGTATTTCAGTTACTAACCTTTCAATCTAGTTTCACCTTAGCATACTGCCACACAGGAGTCTGTGTAGAATGACCCACCTTGTATTTGTAAAGCCTATGACTCATAGTCCAGATACAACTCTGATTGTGAAATATTGGGTGATCTCTGTTTCATGCAGTCATGGCCATACTAGGCTATACTCTGCTCAGGAAGGCCAGGGTGGGAAGAAAAGGAGGGGGTGTGATGCTTTATGTGAGGTAGAGCCCAAAAGCAAAGGAGATACAGGGAATACAGGGTGAGGCAGAGGTACTGTGGATCACCCTGGAGATGGGGAATGGAGCCAGTATTTGCACTGGAGGGATTCACTGAAGGGAATTACACATCTCCAGCACAGGAGAAGAACTAGATAAGGTACTGGTGGAGACCATTAGTAAGATGGTAAAAAAGGGGGAAGTGCTGATGGTGGGGGACTTCAACCTGCCAGATGTGGATTAGAACCTCTCAGTGGCAGTTTCAGCTAGAAGCAGGGACATCCTGGACTCTCTACAGGGGTCATTCCTCAGGCAACTAGTCAATGAACCCACTCATGATGGGGTAATACCGGACAAGATACTCACTAACAGGGACAGTGTTGCAGACGTCAAGGTGGGAGGCCACTTGGGGACCAGTGATCAACATATGGTGTGGTTCACTATAAGGACAGCTGCAGAATCAAATCACTCAAGGGTCCTGGACTTCAGGAAGGCAGATTTTAAAAAAAGATGGGTGAATACCTCAGAGATTACCTGGTGGGGAGGGGGAGGCCTGTCTATGGTGGAGGAACAGTGGACAAAGATAAAAGAGAGTATAGTAAATGGAACAATTCTGCATCAAACAAGTGAGCAAAAGCAAGAGGAAAAAGAGACTGCTATAGTTCTCGAAAGAGATGGCTGAAAAGGTAAAGGCTAAAAGGGTAGTATTCGGCAGGTATGAGGAAATGCAGAGGAAGGAGGATAGGGAGGGGTATCAGGGGAAACAGAGGGAATCAGGGAAAGTAGTAAGGAGCAGAAAAGTGCAAACTAAAAAGAGAGAATAGTCTAGGAGGCAATGAAAGGGGACAAGACATGTTTAGGTATGTATGTAAAAAGAAGAAGACCAGGCATGGGATTTTAATGTTAAAAAGAGAAGGGCAGGACTGTTCAGAGTGGGACCAGGAAAAGGCAGACATCCTGAAACAATACTTTTGTTCAGGATGTACACCCTGTAAGAAAGGAGGGAAAGTGGGGATACAGGTATGACAGAGACTTTCAAATACCTCATATGTACAAATAAGGTATAGTAGAGAAGCATTTTTCAGAAGAAAAGATGCTCAAGTTCAAGAGGGCATGCTACGAAGTTGTAGAGGAAGGACTCGGGGGAAATGTGAGGAAGTACTTCTTCTGAGAAGTAGTAGTGGAAGCCTGGAATAGCCTCCCAGTGGAGGTAGTGGGGGAAAAAGCTGTAACAGGATTCAAGAAAGCATGGAATAGGCATAAAGGAACCTTAATGGTAAGGGATGGGACAACTATGCTGAAGATCAAGTGGGTCTCTGTTATTACCAAAGAAGAGACTGGGACTCCAGGAGTCTTGCTGTGAAGGGTTTAATCCAAAATAAATAACAAGAAGGATGCAGACAAAGCCCTTAGAGCCTCGACCAAATGGTCTTCCATGGGGGCAGTATTACAGAAGGTAGAGAAAAAGGGCAGACTTGGTGGGCCAAGGGGTCCTTATCTGCTGTCAATTTCTATGTGTATATGTTTCTATGAACAGATCCAGAAGCAAATGATTTTATACATTTTATTGGACCAACATAGATGTTACACAAAAAAGAAAAAAGTGCTCTAGCTTGTAGACCTACCAGGTCCATCTTCAGAAGCTTTATGACAGTTATTTAGAAAATCCCATACTTTTAACACCCAGATAATGCATTAAAAACAGAAATAATTCTCATTGGCTTAACATATACATTCAAAACAAAACAGAAGATTACACCAGAAAAGCTAATTAACACCAGTATGCTTTTAGCTGAGAAACCCCTGAAGGTCGAAGGTTATCAAGAAATATAAACAGGCAGAGAGTTCTTTTCACATAAATTTTAAAATGTCTCAGTATGCATCAAGAAAGCATTCTACTGATAAAAAAAAAAAAACCTTGGGATACCATTCTCCCTAATACATGTAAGATGAACTTACAACTTTCATTGCAGGTGTCCTTGTGTTTTAAAGAACAGACAATGAAAGGCAAAATACTGAAATGAGGCCTAATTGCAAGTTGAAAACAACATCCACATTAAACATACACACATATTCACATACACACAAACATACATGCACACACATATATATATATATATATATATATATATATATATATATATATATATATATATATATATATATATAGATATATATATATATATAGATATATATATATATATATATATATATATATATATATAGTGGCTATGTAGTGCCACTATTGTTAGGGTTGAGTACTCCCATTTAAGATTAAATCTGAAATTTGGCAGCTTAATAACTTTTCCACTGCATGGCAGATTTGCCTGAAATTTGGTATCCACAGTCTGGTACCATAGATCTCTGGATCTGGCAAGTTTTGTAATGGTCGGATATACGGTTGCGGAGCTACAGAGTGCCGAAAAATGCACAAATTATGCATTTTTGTGCATTCTTTGCTCATGCCTACAGGTTGCACAGTCTGGCCAACTGGTCCAAAGCCTTCAGGGAACATGCAGCCAGTGTGTCTGATGTGCCTTTCAAAGCTTTTGAGAGAAAATATTAAGCGGTTCAAAAGTTATTAAAAAAATAAATTTCCCATTATAGTCAATGGAAAAAGTTAACAAAAAGTTTGAAAGTGTCGCAAATGACCCCTGTAGTATCACAGATCTGCCATCTTGTTTTCAATTGGTGGTCACAGAAATGCTTGGCATTTAAATTTGGGACCCTCTAGGGACATAATTCTTGCTGTGTTCACCTAGTCGAGTCCTGAGGATGCTAGCCATGTCTTTTTGAGTGGTTTATCATCCCAGAAATATGTTTTTAACATTTTTGTAAACAACAGTGCCTCAAAGTAGTGTCGCACATTCAACACTTTAGTGATTTTTTTGTGAAAGTGTTGCAAATCATGCCACTACTTTGCGACACTATGCCAAAAACAATAGGAAATCTTTGCCACCCTGCTGCAAAAGAACGGTTTGGTCTTTTCAGCTGAAATTTGGAGGGAAGAAAGCCACAGTTCCACGGATATGCCTTTTCATAGTTTGGTGACAAAATATTAGAGGGCTGCAAAGTTATGGCACTTTGAAGTTGACAATTTTTCCCATAGGCTAACATTATGGCGTTCACCATGCCTTTCGGGGCCCGTATCTCGAAAACGCTTCGAGATACGGACTTTTCGTCAGAAAAATGCTTAGTTTCCCAATTTGGAGCTACAGTAAGTGAAAAACTGGCCAGGAAAGTCATAAATAATATGAGATTTAAATTTTTTTTCCACGTTGTATTGTTCCTGAGATATAAACAATTTAGTATTCCAAGTGTTCATTTTCTGCTCCGAGGGTGATTATTATGCATACATTCTTTATATTCACTGTGCTTCTGAATGCACCTTTTTAGGAAAAAAGTGTGTGCATTTGCATTACTGTTACAGTCAGCATTTCCACTAGCGTTTCCATTACCATTGGCGTTAGCGTTTACGTCACCGTGTGCGTTACCCTTTGCATTTGCATTTGCACTTGCTTTTGCGTTACTGTTACCATTTGCATTTCCATTACCATTTTTGTTTGCATTTACTTTTGTGTCACCATGTGTGTTACCATTTGCATTTGTGTACACACTTGCATTTGCATTTCCATTTGCATTTGTGTTTCCTTTGGCATCATTGACGGTGTTACCATAAGTGTTTGCATTTCCAATTGCATTACCGTGACCATGTGTTTTACCATTTGCATTTGGGTATCTCTTGCGTTTGCGTTTCCGTTAGTGTTTCCTTTGTCATCATCGTTGGTGTTACCATAACCGTTTGCATTTCCAATTGCATTACCATTACCATTTGCATGCTCATTACTGTTTTTGTTTGTGTTTCTGTTGGCCTTAGCGTTTGCATTTTTGGTAGTATTTCCATTGTTGAGTGCATTACTGTTTCCTTCTGTGTCACTGTTGCCATTACTGTTTGAATTGCTGTTTGTGTTAGCATTTGCATTTTTGTTACTGTTTTTGTTAAAACTTGTATTTGCGTTTCCATTGCTGTTAGCGTTTGTGTTATCGTTTTCGTTACTATTTGCATTTCTGTTGCCGTTTGCATTACTGTTTCCGTTACCATTTCTGTTTTCATTTACATTTGTGCTTGCATTTCTCTTACCATTTGCATTATCATTTCCATTTGCATCACCATGTGCGTTACCATTTGAGCTTGTGTTTGCTTTACCGTTAGCATTACTATTGTCTTTTACCTCACTGTTTCCATCACCGTTTGCGTTAATGTTACCATTTGTGTTTTTGCATTTGTATAGTGCAGTGCAAAACATTGTTTTTGTTATTTTTCTGCACTGTCTTCTGTAACATATAGTGCAGCCAGTGAGAGGTTGATTGGTGGAAATCTGGCACGTAGAAAGACCTTTGTTCAAGGAACATGTCAGTTTTTGTTTGGTGAAAAACTGTTGTTCCGTTCAGAGTTACTGCAATTTGAAATTGCCTCGCCTCTCAGTTACTGATTTTTTGGCTGCCAGGTCCACCATTTTAGCACATTTTTGGCCGTGATGTCTGGCATTTTGTGGTGGAAGACTTCTTAAAAGTGCAGAAATGTAAAAATTGAATATCTCTGGAACGGTTTGGTCTTTTCTCATGAAATTTGGAGGGTGTTGAGTGGATGTCCTGGAGATGTGAATTATGCTGTTTACATGTTTAAAAAGATGTTTGCTGCAGACATACTGCGTGACGCAGTTAACATTTTACGCATAGTGTTCTTCATGGTGCTATTGGCTTGAAATTTATAGCGCAGGTAGCCCTAGTGGTACGGAGGTGCCTTGCAGTGGTTTGGTGTGTAAAACATTAACAAGTGTGGAATTATGCTACTCTGATGAATGACAATTTGGTTCATTATGCTTCAGTAACTTTTGAACTGTGCATCCAATTTGCCTGGCATTTGGAATGTACAAAGATTTATAACACATCTTTGACTGTGACAATTATTGGGTTGCTGTCACTTACAGTTGCTGAATTGTGCATGTTATGTTGTTTCCTCATGGCGCTGTGCAACCATTGAACAGATGTACATGCACTTCTGGACACATGGTGTGCTATGGTACATGTCTTCTTTTAACAAATTTTGGTTCTGTTGGATATATGGTTATTGTGTAGAGAAGTGGCAAAAGTTTTATTTGTGGCACTCCTTCACAGTTTCATAGCACAGCCAGAGTGTGGTTGATTGATCTGAATCTTTCCACAAGGAAAGACCTGTGTTCACGGAACATGCCAGTTTTTGTTTGGTGAAAAAATGTTGTTCTGTTCCAGAGTTATTGCCATTTGACATTGCCCCCCTTGCAGTTACAGATTTTTTGGTCACCAGGTCTGCCATTTTAGCATATTTTCAGCTGCAATTTCCACCATTTTGTGGTGGAAGACTTCTTAAAGGTGCAGAAACATAAAAATTGAATATCTCTGCAGCAGTTTGATTTTTTCACAAGAAATTTGGAGGGTATTGAGTTGGTGTCCTGGGGTTGTGAATAATGCTGTTTACATGTTGTAAAAATTATTTGCTGATGAGATACTATGTGACACACTTAACATTTTGAGCATAGCATTCTGCATGGTGCTACTGGCTTAAAATTTATAGCGCAGGTTGCCCTAGTGGTACGGATGTGCCTTGCAGTGGTTTGGTGTGTAAAACATTAACAGGTGCAGAATTATGCTGCTCTGACAAATGAAAATTTGGTTCATTACACTTCAGTAACTTCTGAACTGTGTGTCCGATTTGCCTGGCATTTAGAATGTCCAAAGATCTATAATTCATTTTTGACTGTGCCACTTTTGGGATCACTGGCACTTACAGTTGCTGAATTGTACATGTTACACTGTTTGCTCATGGCTCTGTGCAACCATTTATTTATTTTATTTATTTATTAAGATCTAGGATTAAACACCTTTGAGCTGAGAGCTCTTTTACAAAGGTTCCACATCAGTGAGAGGGAAGACAGTATTACAAAGGATTAAACAACATAGGGTATCAGACATGTACAATAATTACAGTGGTTTATACAAGCAGGTTTATACATACAAGACAAAACAATAGAGGATAAGATACCGTCGGTTTGCATATAAATTAAGTTAGCAGAGAGGATATTTGAAGGTAGGGAGAAAGTTAGCAGAGAATAGTTAGCAGAGAGAATAGAAGGTGGTAGGGAAGAGAGGTAAAATGATGGTGGGTGGGGGAGGCGGTAAGGTGAGAGAAAGAATTGCAGCAGTCATAGACCTTGTCAATGGAGAGGGTGGGTGGAGGGGGTGGATGGAGGTGGTGAATGGCCAAGCCAGAGTTGCGAGCCACCTTGTAGCAAGGTAGTAGGGGAGGAAGGGATGGTAGGGGAAGGGTAGAGAAGGCACGGGACCATGCCATTACTGGGAGCTGCAAAGAAGTAGGTCAGAGTCAAATGGCAGGGGTACTAGTGGAAACAGTCATAGGTGATGGATGCGGAAAGCTGCTGGCATAGTAGTCTCTTGAAGGGGCCCATAGTAGGTTGAGTGGAGATAGCCTGGCTGAGGGCATTTAACCACAGGGGTGCTCTGTAGGCAAAGGAGCATTGACCCTGCATTGTTCAAAGATGAGAAACATGGAAGAGGTGAGTGCTGGCACTTCTTGTCCGTTGTGAGTTACTGCTGTGCAGCTGAAGTAGGTTTGTCGTGCCATGGGGAAGAATACCAAGTAGCGCCTTTTTTGCCAGCAAGCAGATTTGGTAGTATAACCTCCCACTGAGTTGGAGCCAGCCTGTTTGAGCATAGAGGTCACAGGTATGGGTGAGATGCTCAGCTCCTGTGAGCAGCCTGCAGGCCTTGTTCAGAGCAACTGATATTCTGCGGAGGGCAGTGGGGCTAGCAGCACCATAGATGACCAAACCGTAGTCTGTGACAGAAAGGACGGAGCTGTTGATAGCTAGTCTAGGAGCGTCCAAAGTGAGACAGTGCTTGTGCCTGTGGAGGAGACTAATTTTGTAGCTGACAGTCCTAGCCACATTGCTGATGTGCTGGTCATAGGTCAGACTGCTGTTAAGTGTGACCCCAAGATATTTAAAGTGCTGGCTATGTTTGAGCAAAGTTCCAGATTGTGTACTGATGTTGACAGTGTATGACTTGTACTTGCTTCGAGTGCTGCAGAACATCATGGTTTTGGTTTTTTTGCTGTTTAGGATAAGTTTGTGGTTTTAGAACCATTCCTCAACAATCCCAAAGCTATGTTGTAGCTTGTACTCAAGTTTCTCTGGGTCTGGGCAACTTGAGAAGATTACTGCATCATCTGCATTGAGTAGCATCTGCTGTGGGCAGCAGTGCAGTAGATTGTTGAGAAAGATGCTGAAAAGAGCAGTCCCAATATGGAGCCTTAGGGGATCCCAGATTTGAATGGATGTACACACAATTCTGGACCCACTGTGTGATATGGTACATGTCTTCATTTACTAATTTTCACTTCAGTTGGTCATACAGTTTTTGTGCAGCAAAGTGACAGAAATTCACACGGTGGGAGCGAGGGGCCCTCCCACCACCACATTCCATTCACTATTTATAGTGCACATTCTCAAAAAGAAGAGAAATTCATGATGAAAAACTCTGTTTAATGCATCATTTAGGGTTTTTCCACATCAATAAAAGTGAGGAAATTCGGTGTTAGGATTGCCACTCCTTGCACCTCATGCCCACCCTGCCCCCTCCAACAGGCATTGGGATGTGTGTTTGGGTCATTGGGCCTAACTCTCACCCCATTCTCCTATACTGCACCACCTCAGCTTATTTACATATGGAATGGAATGAGAGTTAGCGCCGATGACTCCAACGCACACCCCAGTGCCTGTTGGTGGGGTCAGGGTGGGTGTGGGGTGCAAGGGGTGGCAACCCTAACACCAAATTTCCTCACTTTTATTGCTGTGGAAAACCCTAACTGATGCTAAACTGAGTTTTTGCCATGATATATATATATATATATATATATATATATATATATATATATGTGTGTGTGTAATATAAAAACATACATATACACACACACATACATATATAGCATACAGAGGGTTTAAAGTGAAGTTTACTCAAAGTAAGCAAATGTTTCACACAAAATGTAATATAGAACTTAACTTGAGGCATTTTTCCAACTATATTCTCAAACATTTAATACATTGTATAAACTTTAAAGCCTTCATTGTTGTAACAGGATTTAAATCATGACAATATCAGTTGTAAGTATAAGTGCCAAATGAAAAAACCAAAAAACAAAAAACAAAACTACTTGTCAAGGACCCCCAAGAAAATGAGACCATGAGCCTGATATGTACAGATTTCAATACAGTGTCAGTGTATAACAAACGTACAGAATCTGTCTAAGGAACCTAATTAAAACTCATAGGAATAAAATCCCCCAGCCCTTGTTCCCTGGGAAAGATAACTAGTAGGAACGAAATATATGTACAAGAGTCCTAATACAGCATCATTCACACCAGTCTTTGCAATATTTACCCAAAGGAATTAAACCTTTTATTAGCCCCCAAGTAAATGAGATATGCATCTTAATTTGAACAGATTTAAAAATGTGACAGTATGTAATCCACCCACTGACAACTAGGACCGACATGGCAGCTACACTATTTATGTTTCTATGATTCATTTACAAGCAAAATTTATGTAAGAATAGTCAAAAGGTCAGTGGCATCTTTGAAGCCCATAAGCTTCATAGCTGGCAGATTGTATATCTAGCAGCCTTCTTTCTTTAGAAGCATTTTCACCCTATCTCCTCCCCTGGATTTTATTAGTATATGTTCCATGTCCATAAAAGTCATACAGTTTGGATTTTTCTGGTGATATCTCTCAAAGTGCTCACCTGGGAGAGGGGATTATTGAGGGGTTGCTGCCCAGATGTAGTGTACATGCTCTTGGATTCTTTTGCACAGTGGCAGGATCATGCATCCCACTTAGATCTTGGGATGGCTGCACACTAATAAATAATCAGAAAACTTGTAGGACAGGGAATACATTCTCTAATTGTGATTTCTTTGTGGGTAATAGAATGTCTGAATTTTGTATCCATTTTTTTAAACTTGCAGATACATCAGTGACCACAGTGAAAGCATTCTTTAGGTAAGGGAGCAAGCCAGTTAGTATATTCCTGGATATTCCTGTGACAGGTAAAAAAGCTATGTGTCAGAACATCTCCCAAGCTAGTACCCCAGCAATATAATATTCTTGGCATGGGGCCTATAGCATTGAATAAGTCTGTGTCTCATTTTACTATATGAAAGAAAATTCTGGATCCTCCCTAGACAAAACATAAACTCAAGTGAGGGAGTAGTCATCTTCTATAAAGGCCCTTAAATACCCACAGTGCATATAAAAAAATCAACCGTCAGCAATCATATATGGAAAAATATTTATTATGAATTCATGAGCCAAAGCAAAAACACCTTAATATCCATGTACATTTCTGGGTGTTCAAAATACCCCTTGCTCATGGTGGAAGGTGATTCTAAAATTAAAAATAAATAAATATATGGCATAACATGATTCAGAATCCCAATATAGAATACTAAGCTGGGCCACATACATACAAGCTGTTTGAGACCCCCCTAGATACATATCTACTTGGCTCAGACATGTCCAATTCACTACAGCTAGTAAAAAAATGTATTATAATACTGTCCTATGTGGCTTAAATCACAATCAAATGGCATATAGCATAATAAAATGACTATTGTGTTACTCAGTATTTAATTCTGTTTTTGCTTTCAATCTGTTCTCCAAATAAATTTTCACATTTATCACACCATAATATATGCTTTCAATGTGCTTGTTAATCAATTGTTACTATTATTCTTTAAAAAGTCTGTGCAGTACTTACTTATAAAATGTCTTTCATCTGTCCTTCATGCAGGCTAAGGAAACACAAAATAAAATATAAATCGGGTTGGGTTCATTTTTAAATTAGTCTTTCAAAGTGTTCAAAGCTCTGCAATGAACATTATCTACTTCATTCAATCAAAACCAGCTTGTTGAAGCATCTAGTAGTGTCTGGTATGCCACCACTAATTTTTCACTTTTCTAACGTCCCTTAAATAACTATTTTTCATTTTGGTTCAGGTAATGCATCAGAGGAAACAGTAAAACTTGTAGTGAGAATAGTGATTTCACATATATGTCACATGAAGCACATTGCTTCTTATCTTGTTTTGTGTAGTAAACCTCATGGCTCCCTGCGGTCTCCGCGCTAATGAGTGACTGAGCTGACAGGCTCTGTTAAATAGAATCCCATCAGGGAACAATGCCCTCGGAAACCAATGCCCACTGCTAGTGAGGAATGCTACTCCATGACATCAGATATGCAGTGACATGATGGAGTGGGAAATGGTGGACACTCACCATACCCCTGACCTGACAAGACAGCACTAATCGGCTTCCCAAGCCTAAGGAGGAGTCTGCTGTAATTTTAGTAACCTTTTCTGTATGGTAGAAAAATGTATGAACAATACAGTAATTCAGTATATTTTGAATAAAAATCTTTAGTTTAAACAAAAAGTGTGGATGTGTTTCCTGTAGGTTCCGCTCCCTGTAACAGACAGGAACACTATGTAGGCTCAGGTACAAGTTGTACAAAATCCCTTAATACAACCATGGCTGAACATCACTACATACAGTCCCTCATGTATCTAAGTCCACTGTTTTGCAAAGTGAAAATGTGGTGTCCATTCCAACATTTCAAATCATAGGTTAAATAAAAGGTCACAAGGTGTGCATGTCATCCTCAAAACAGGAAAGTCTTCACTATATAGTTAAAAAATGCATATAGTTGTATCTTTCTCTTCTATGTTATATTGATCCATACCTCCCAAAAAATGTGAACAGGGTTATCCCAGATGTTAAAGGACAATGGTTTGCTTATTATTAATCTAATTGAAAAACAAAAAGTGTAACAAATGAAGTGGATGTCTAAACTGTGTATTTATGCACTACAAAAGGGGAAGTAAAGGTGGAGTACAATAGACCAGGGTCATCTGGCGAAGCATCTTGGCATTTGGTCTGACCAGTGAAGGAATAGAACAGTCTGAAAAGTGGACAAACTAAAGGGTCAACACATTCTGATATGTTATATGGACACATGAACATACAAAAGTTCCAGCAGAAAAAGGTCCATAGGTCTATCAAGTCTGCCAGAATGTGTAGCTCTCAGTTTTCAACTCCTGCAGCTGCCCCCCTTTTCTTCCCATCATCTCCTCCCCCTGGACTTTCCCCCATTTGTTCTTGTCTGTACTCACCTTCCCCTTGACTCTATCCCATCCCCACTTAAAACCATCCACTGTTTTCAATGTGATCAACTCCACCAGCAGTGCGCTCCACCCAGCCACCACCCTTTCTGTGACATAGTGCCTCATCTCCCTCCTGAAGCTTCCGCCTTCCAACTTCAGACTGTGCCCTCTCATGACCCTTATTTCCTTTGAGAAGAACAATATTCCCATTTTGACCCTGTTTATGCCTTTTAATTATTTAAGGATGTCTATTATGCCCCCCCCCAATCATCCAGGGAATATATGTTAAGCTCCTGCAATCTTTCATCATAGGGGTTATCCTCTAGAGCCAGGATCATCTTTGTCACTCTATGTTGCACCCCCTCCAGCAATCTTACATCCTTTTCTAGGTAAGTGCACCAGTACTGCATACAATACTCACAGTGCAGCCTCACCAGTGACCTGTACAAAGGCAGGATAACTTCCTTTCTTCTTGAGGTAATCCCCCTGGCAATGCACCCCAACATCCGACTGGCACTTGCTGCTACCCTCTAGCACTGTGCTGATACCTTCATGTACTCCTGTGACTACTACCCCTAGGTCCTTCTCATCCTCCAATATTGATACCAGCACTCTCCAAAGCCAATAGCCAGTCTGGGGTTTCTGACACTGAGGTATATGACCTTGTACTTCTTAGCATTAAACCCCAACTGCCAGTCATCTGACAAGTGCTTGAGTTTAACTAGATCCTCCCTAAGTTCCTGACTCCCTTCTTCACTGTCCACTGTTGCACATATCTTTGTGTCATCGGTGAACAGGCTGATCTTACTTCTGATCCATTCTGGAATGTCTCTTATAAAGACCTTGAATAGAACAGGGCCTAGCACTGAACCTTGCTGTACTCCACTAGTCACAGGTCTTGGCTTGGAGGTCTCCCCCCTTATAACTACCATCTGCTGTCTATTCTGCAGCCAGCTCCTAACCCACCCCATTAGTTTCTCACCTGCCCCCAGGTTCCTCAGCTTGCCCAATAACCTTCCATATGGAACTGAGTCAGAGGCCTTGCTGAAGTCCAGATACAGGATATCCACAGCATGACTCCCAAGTCCCATCAACTGCCCTTGTGACCCAATCAAAGAAGTCAATTAGGTTAATCTGACATGATCTTCCCAAGACAAACCTGTGCTGCCTTTCACCCTGGAGTACATTTCCATCCAGAAAGGTTATCAACCTCTCCCTTAGAATGGTCTCCATTTGCTGCCCCATGATGGAAGCCAAGCTTACCAGTCTATAATTGCCTGGTTCATCCCTGGGACCACTCTTGTGGAGGGGTACCATGTGAGCCATCCTCCAGTCTATGGGCATACTCCCTGTCTCCAAAGAGGTGTTAAACAGGTCCAACAGTCAGCCTGCCAGTACGTCTGTCAATTCCTTCAGGAAGCATGGATGTATACCCTCATGTCCCGGTGCCTTGTCCACTCACAAGGCCTTAAGGCCTTTTGAAACCTTATCCACCTGGATGACCCCATCCATTGCTTCTTCCCCCCACCCCCATCCATCCCTCCTTTCCCTTGTGGTATCATCCCATCTTTTTCTTTAGTGAACACCGAGCAGAAGTAGTCATTGAGTACGTCCTCCTGGTCTTCCCCTTTTTCTGCCCTACACCCCTCCCTCTTGATTCCGACAATCTCATCCCTACAACTCCTCTTCTCTCTTACGAACTTTAAGAAATCCTTTTCCCCTTCTCTGATCCCCAGAGCCAATCTCAGCTCCCTTGCTGCTTTAGCTGCCCTGACTGCTTTATTATTTTCCCTAGATTTCTTCAAGTGTTCCTCCTTGTCCTCCCCTCACCCAGATTTCTTGTACATGTTGTACGCCACTCTTCTCCCTCACTTTTCCCACCACTTCCCTGTTGAGGCAGCTAGGTTTTTTAGACCTGGACTGCTTATTCTGTGTCTTGGCACATGTGTTCATGGCCTCCATCAGACCCCTCTTTATGATAGACCATTTATGTTTAGCATCCACCCTGGGCAAATTCCAGCAAGATGCCCCCCCCCCAGAATGATGCCCATCTTGGCAAAATCTGACTTTCTGAAGTCTACCACTCTCGTCCTAGTTCTGGCTGACTTCCTACTCATGTGGAGGAAGAGCCACACTGAGCGGTGATCGCTTCCCACTAGAGGGTCCTGTATGACTACATCCTGGACTTGGTCCCCATTTGTTAACACAATATCCAGTATGTTACCCTCCCTGGTGGGTTCTGTCACCCCCTGTACTAGATAGCTGTCCTGGATAACCTCCAGCAGTACCTGTTTCTTGGTGTTCATGGTAGTCATGGTTCGCCAGTCAATCCCAGGTAGATTGAAGTCACCCAGTATGGTGACCGTATTCCCTCTATTACATGTGCCATGACTCTTTGAACATAACCACCCTTATCCTATTCTTCCTACCCTTGGAGTTTTGGAGCTGTACACATATGACTTCCAGCATCCCCTCTTCTCCCTCTTCCCTGGTACGTAGTATCCCATCCCTCACATAAATAACAATGCCTTCTCCCTTCCCCCCTCCCTGTCTTCATGGTACACCTTGCATCCAGAGATTGTGAAATCCCAGTCATTGTATTGGGTGGCCCAGATTTCCATGACAGCTGTTATAACTACCTCCCCTTTTGCCATCATAGCCTGGAATTCTGCTACCTTGTTTGCCAAGTTCCTTGCATTCAAGGATACTCTTATCCACTGTGTCCTCTGCCATTCCTCTCCCTGTCCCTCACCCATTTTCTGCTAATTGATAATATTCTCCTCCTTCCCCTCCTGCCTAGCAAGGAGAGGAGGCCTTCCGGTCTCATCTGTTTGGTGTCTCCACTTTGCAGTGTCCCTCTGATCCTCTCTTCATCAGTTTAAAGTTATTTTATTTGTAATGTAATCCTCTAGCCTCTGTTTCAAGGCATTTGTACCCTCCTTGCTCAGGTGCAACCTATCCAGTGAATAGAGTTCCTTCTTATCCCACATCTCATCCCACCCTCCAACAACCCCATACCCCATACTTCATAACCACCACCTCCCAGCCAATTGTTAAACTCTATTCTCTTCTTCATAGTGGAGCTTGCCTTAGGTACTGGGAGAACCTCCGAAAATGCCACTGTCTTAACCATGAGGGCAGATTCTTTCAACCTCCTTGAACCTCTCTTGCACTTCCTCCACCCTACTCCCCTCCAGGTCATTTGTACCTAGGTGTACCACGATATGAGGTTTATTCCCACCCTTTGCACACACTTCTGAATGAACTGACCCACCCTCCCTGCTGTCATATCTGGCATACACTCCCCCAGGAATGGCTTTTCCCCTCTCCTTTACTACCCATCTCACCTCTTTCAAAATTGAATCCCCCAGTATGACTGCCCTTTGCCCTACTGCCTGTCTTGCACGCATGTTTTTCCCCTACCTCAAGCCCCTGTACTAATGTGTCCTCTCCCCATTCACCTGCCCCTCCCCTCCCTGTCTCTGCTTGACTGTGCCTTCACCTCTGCTCTTCCCCTCCCACCTCACTATGTTTCTTTCCCAGCCCATTCCCTTCCCCTCCACTGAATTTACCCCTCCCCTCCGCCCCATTCTTATTTCTGTCATCTTCCCCCTCGTCTATCTTATTTATCCCTCTGATCCCTCTAGTTAGTGGTGCCTTGAGAACCCCCATTTCCCTGCTGCCTCCAATTTCCCCACTGTCCTTCCCTCCCCTTGTTCACTGCCCTCTTCCTCATGTTCCTCCATCCCCTTCTCTTGTTCTGTACTGCCACGCCATCCTCCTGCTCCCCCACCCTAGTCAGCACTGAGAACTTATTCTTAGTTTCTATCCCTCTGCCTGAGCTCACCCCTGATACCCTGCCTGCCTCTGCCTTCCCTAGTCCTGTCCCCTATCTCTCCTGCCTCTTCCCCTGTTCCCTACCATCTGCCAATTTCCCATCTCAGTTCTCTCTGTTCCTTGAGGAGTTGATGCCCCTGGCCCCTTTGTTTTCCCTCCCTATTTCAACCAGTGCCTGGCCAGTGTAGTCTGTGAAGGAGCCCTCCTTGTCTCCCTAGCCCCCCATGTCGCACTCCGATCATACCTGATTCCTCTCCCCAGCTCCCATTGCAACCTTTCCATTTGCTGTCTAAGTTGGCTGAACTGGCTACACACTGGACACCTCCCACCCTCCACAAGATCCCCAAGAAAATGACTGCTCCACAACCATTGCAGCTCACCACCCTCCCAGCCTCCCCTAATGTACCACTCCAGTCATCCTGACCCCTCCACTCCCCCCCCAGGCATGCGCCTGCCCCTGTTCTCTGGTCTCCACATCCTTGTTTCCCATTTTTTATTTGTTACTCCCAATAGTCCTTCTTACATCTGGTCCTGACCAGCTTGGCCTGTGGCTGGCTGTCTTCCCTCCAGACACAACTTAGTTAGATCCCATGCCCTGCAGATGTTATCTAATTAGATGACATGCTCCTGCTTTGTGGTACTCATGCAAAGGGGTGCTTGGCCCTCTGGATAATAAATATCAGACTCAGTAGCCCAATTGGCCTTCCTGGAGTCACATGGTCCTCTGCTCCTCCTTTGTTAACTCCCTCCCTCCCTCTTCCTTCCTCTATCCACTCCCTCCCCCATAGTCCCGCACACCAAAAAACACAGCATTTCTTTCTTATTTCTTACATTGTTTCCCCAAATGGCCCAAATGCAGCAATAGCAATCTAAAAATAAACAAAGTAAGCAAAATGTACTTCCCTCTGTATTCCTCTCTGCTCTGCTCTGCTTGTCGATGGCCTGTTGTGGAGAGATAGAACAACAGTAACAGCTCCTTTTAAAGCACAGGACTCCATGGCCTGATTGGCCTTCCCAGAGTCAGTTGGTCCTCTGCCCCTCTTCTGTTCATGCCCTCCCTCCCTCTTCTTGCCTCTGTCCACTTCCTCCCCCTCCCATAGTCCCACACACCAAAAAACACAATGTTTCTTTCTTATTTCTTAATTTGCTTCCCCCAAATGACCCAAATGCAGCAACATTAACCTAAAAATAAACAACATAAGCAAAATGTACTTCCCCCTGCGTTCCTCTCTGCTCTGCTCAGTGGTGACCTTTTATGGAAAGTTATAAAAAGATTGAAATCATTTTGCCTATCTGTCAGTGAAAAATAGAAACCTGAGTATGGAGTCTCAATCCTAAAGAGAGGGAGAAAAGACAGACAGAGATGATCAATAATAAAAGCATGAATACAGGTTAGATAATGGGTAGCCAATCTACAGTATACCTAATTTAGTCTATACCTTCTGTCCGTGGCCTTCAAAAATCTATATAAAAGACCTCCCAAGTAGGTAGTTTAACATAGAATCCCCCAGTACAGTGTCACTTTTCAATGCCAGAAAAACATAAACTAGGTACTGGGTGTCAGTCTGCTTAAAATGCCTAGCTACATATCAGTGGATTTTCTCTATATGAACTTTGAAAAAGCATTTGATAGTGTCTCCCATAAAGAAATAATTAAATCATTAATACAAATGAACATACAACTTTGCCAGCAGATAAAGGCCTTATGGTCTATCGCGTCTGCTTGAGTATGCAACTAACAACCCTTATACTGTAGCTGCCCCTGTCTTCCATGCCCTGACCCTCCCTCTTACCTTATCGCATCACCTTTTGAAGAAGTCCACTGTTGTGCAAGATACCACTTCTGCAAGCAACGAGTTCCACCCAGACATCACTCTCTCCGTAAAAAGTGTCTCCTCGTTTCCCTCCTAAACCTTCCTTCCTCCAATCTGAGATTGTGACAGCATGAGTCCCTACCCCTTTAACTTGAATAGTCCCTCCATGCCTTTCTTGTTTATTCCTTTCATGTACTTGAAGGTTTCAATCATATCCCTCCTGTATCGCCTCTCCTCCAGTGAGTATATGTTCAACTCTGTCACCCTGCTCACGTAGAGTATGTCCCCTAGTCCCTAGATCATCTTGTTGTCCTGCGCTGCACCATCTCCAGTAACTTAATATCCCTCTTCAGGTATGAGCACCAGTACTGAATGCAGTACTCCAGGTGTGGCCTAACCAGTGACCTATACAATGGCAGGATCACCTCCACTCTCCTTGAAGATATACCCCTGGCAATACAACCCAGCATTTTGTTGGCCTTTGCAGCTGCCTTCCTGCATTGTGCTGAGTTGTTCATTAAGCCCATTATAATTACCCAAGATCCTTCTACTCCTCTGTCATGGCTAGCTAACCCCCCCCCACCCCAAGACGGTAGCGCCTTCTTGGGTTTTTTTTGTCCCGAAATGTAGCACCTTACACTTTTTGGCATTGAACCCCAACTGCCAGGTGTCCTACCAGGTCTCCAATTTTGAAAGATCATCCTGCAACCTATGCCACCGTCCTAGGTCATCCACTACTGCTCGCATCTGGGTGTCATCTGCAAACAAACTGATCTTGCTCTTGATGCCCATTGAGATGTCTGATATGAACAACCCAAACAACACTTTAATTGCATGGATAGCAGATTGGGTGGGAAACAGAACCCAGAGAGTTAGCATTAAGGGGCACTATTCAGGTTGGGTTAGGGTGTAGTGTGGGGTCCCCAAGGGGTCATCTCATTCATTTCATTTCATTTTACTGAAGGGTTAGACCATTGAGAATGAACTCATTTAAAATGGTGACCCATGGCATAACATAAAACAAAACTTACAGAATTACAAAATTACAATTAATATAACATACCAAGGACAGATAAATATAATAATTACACATTACATATAAATACATTTCACAACATGAAGGAATAGCAATTCTGATAAGACGGCATGTGTACTAGAGTATAGGATAGTCAACCTAGGCATAACAGGACTTAATCTGAGTAGTTATAATATTGGTCCTGGGACCAGTATTGTTTAATATTCTAGCAAAATCTATTAGTTGTAAAAAATAATTCATGGCTGGTAAAATTTGTGGATGATCTGAAAATAGGCTCTCTCGTATCAAATAAGTAGAATGCAGAGGGCTTACAGGTAAACATAAATGAGATAGCAGAAATAGCCAGAGGGAAAAAAACTAAAGTTCAACCTTAACAAGTGTAAAATAATGCATTTTGAGAAGAAGAACTGCACATTTAAATAATACTTAGATGGAGTGGACTAACAACAATGGAGGAGGAAATGGATCTTGGAGTTCTTGTAACAAATAATTTCAGTTTCAACAAACATTGTGCAAATGTTGCAAAGATGGGGTATGGTATATTGACATCAATAAGAATGAACATAAGAAGTAGAGTCAGAGATGTAATTTTGCCTCTCTATGTGTCCCTTGTCAGTCCGCACCTGGAATACTGTTGCCAACTATGAGCACTAACTAGTAAAACTTATATTAGGAAGCTAGAAGAGGTCCAGAGAAGGGCCACAAAGATGGCAGCAGATTTGAAGGATATACCCTATGAGGAACGTCTGAAGGCACTAGGCTTGTATTCCCTCCATTATAAGCATAACAGGGGAGACATGTTATGTATACAGTGCCTTTGGAAATACTGACTTGTTGGAATGTGTAAGACTAAATTTAAGACCCAAGTCCAGAGTGGTTAGAGGGTACACAAAGCTATTGAAGGGAAATCATTATAGACAAAAAAAAAACAAAGAAGGGCATGGTTTTCTCAGAGAGTGGTGAAAACATGGAATGCGTTACCTGTATCAGTGATAGAAAATGACAATATGGGAATATTTAAAAGGAGAATGGATGAGATAATGATAGATCATGTGTTTCAGTCTTTGTGTAATTTGTGGCTTAGGTCACTAATGGCTAATGCTATAGACCTGTATCTGATCCTCTGAATCCTATGAATCTTATAGGGGAGGTGCGATTCTCTGTCAAGTCACTTTTGTGATCTCCTGTCCATTTTCTCAATTCCTTCCCAGTTTTTGTCTACATAAATGAGGTCACAGGGACATTCACTCCAATATAACACGCCTTTAGTATGGCAATTGATGAAGCTGGTTATTTTAATTTCAGAAAATGGGCTTAGAAAATAAATGAATCTCATTGGTTGACACCCCTAGAAAAGATTCATTTATTTTCTGACAGAGCCTGTTGTGAAACGAGAGCCTCTTCGGGGTGCCCCATTACTCAAAGAATCCTTAGGCACCCTGAATGTTCAGATTCACCCACTGCCATTTCTCTGCCCTCACCAAGCTAACTGCAAAAATAGTGGATGAGCCACTCTCCTCCTCCCCATGCAAGGCAAACACAAAAAATAAATTTACTAAAAGTAAATGACAGTGTATAGCCCAGAAAGCATTCTGGTTTCCAAAGGGCATACTGTCTTTAGTCACAGAGAGCAATATCTCCAACATCACTACTGAGCATGAGAGCAGTGAGACTTTCCTAGTTTTCTATACTGCCAATAGACATCCATCTGCGGTAAGGAAAACCAAGAAAATATCACTCCTCTCCTGCACAGCAGTGAGAGATACCACTCACTCTCAGCAAATCATCAAATATTTCAGAACCGTAATGGATGTAATAGTTACATTTAAGAGAAAAAAAAAATAAAGCTCCACAGAATGAAATAAACATTTCTGCATTTTATTGAAATAAATACCTGCTGCCCCAACCACACGCTTTCTCCCACACTGCAGCATTCTTTCCCAACTGCAACAGCTCTCCCCCAAACTATTTAAAAAAAAAAAACGAACAACAAAAAGCATGCTTACAAACAAAAATGAAGGTAAAAAAAAAGGCAAAGGAGAGGAAAACTCCTCCATAAGGAAGAAGGGGGAGGGTCCGACTGAACAAACAGAAACTGCTGTGGGGGCACCAACATTATTCAACTAACATTTTCTTTTCATTTTCGTAACTACAGCATCTCTATTAGGACAAAAGTTCTGTATTCTATTATGGGTGGAGGAACAATTCAATTACAAAACTCAATGTAAATTAATTCTTTTATTAACAATTTTTTTCTCAAACATTTCTTTTTACTGTACCCATTTTCTAAGCACAATAATACCATCCAGGGTGAACTTTATTGAGAAATGCAGGACCTTCCAGGGGCTATAAGGCCCTCCGCCTGCAGCATCAGGCAACATTATGCCTCTGGGCAGTCTGATATTTCCCAGTAGAGACCACTCTGTCAGGTATTATTGCTTACTTAGAACCTGTAGTTATATTATGCATTTTTTCAAATCCATGTGTATAGTAATGTGTATAGTAGAACACTGTGTACACTGCCACAAGTACAGTTGGCCTTAACATTTAATTCTGTTAAAAAGTTACCAGTATTTTCTTTTGATCCCCAACCACCCCACACTACACTCCTTTTATAGGGTACCACAGTTGTGACATTTCCTGTGGCAGAGCAGGAAGGGGTGGATCAGTGGGGCATCCACAAGGTGAGCTCATTTACAGGGGCACTAGTAATTTAACTTGTTATAACAAGTCAAACAAAAACAAAACACAATCAAACCATTACTTGCATTTTTTTCCTTCTAATTACTCTGACTAGGTTATAAACCCAGCAACTTATCTGGAATGGATATCATTAACTGCAGGTACTGTGGAACAATTTTCAGAAGGACAGTCTTACAGGATTTAGGACACTGTCCTACATGCTGGGCCATTGGAGATCTTAGGGCTCAGCTCCGGGCAGCATGGGCAGAGATTGCACGCCTCAAATTTCATATTCAAGAGGAAATACATTATAAGAACCACCCACCATTTCCCCAGCATCCAACAGAAAAACCTCGACCACAGAGGGTAGTTGGACCAGGAGGTAGGCAGGTGGTTAGGAGGGGCAAATCAGGTGCCCCATCACTCTCTGCTCTCCAACATATTACCTCCAAAAACCATATCAACACTACAAACAGGTATCTGCCTCTATCTCTGAAATCAAACAAAGAGGCAGAAGACACTGCAGAGCAGGACACTGCGGCACAGGAGCTAGCACAACAAAACTCGCCCAAATCAGGAAACAAAACAAAAAAAGCAAAAAGGAAATCCAAAAAACTTCTGATCATAGGAGACTCCATGATTCGGGGAGTTGATACCCATCCCCAACCAGGGGTAATGGTCAGATGTCTCCCAGGTACATCAGCATGGAGAGACACTGACTGCATTGTTAAAATTCACAAAGCAGGAGAAAACATTGATGTCCTAGTACATATAGGGACTAATGATCTCGCCAGCCGGTCAGTTGTGGAAACCAAGGAACACCTGACCAGGCTGGGTGACAAACTATCATCCATTTCGTCCGGCATCTCCTTCTCTGAAATCCTGCCAGTCTGGGAGAGGGGCAGATGGACGGAAGGTCAGAAGGGAGATAGGGGCTAAACACGTGGCTCAAGGGCTGGTGCCAGGAAAAAGGACACAGATTTGTAGGAACTGGCAACAGTTCTGGGGCGAAAGTTCTTTAAATTTGATGGACTGCATCTGACTAAGGAGAGTCAGTGCATTGGGGCAGAAGTTTGATGTCTTTGCAGAATATTTAAACTAGCAAATGGGGAGAGGTGCAGCACCCCATCGTCGAATGGGAAGAACACCCTCCCCCTCAGCTAGTGGTCAAACAGGGATTCAGCATGTTTGCAGTTCATTTGCATCACCAGGTAAGAAAAAAGTTTGTCTCCCATACGGACGCTGGGGTAATGCCAAACCTCACCCAACAACTAACACACTGAAATCTGGCCAATGGAAAATCATGTACACAAATGCTCACAGCCTGGAAATAAGATCCCAGACCTGCAGGCAATAATGTCAGAGGCTAAACTGGACATAGTAGCAATTAGTGAGACGTGGTTTACCACTAACCACACTTAGGAGACTTCAGTACCTGGCTATGTATTTTCAGAAGAGACCAAGGTGCAGAAAGGGGAGGAGTGGCCCTGTATGTCAATGAAAATATCAAAGCTACAGAAATTCAGAATACACATAAGGAGCCAGAAGAACTGTGGGTCACCCTGGAAACAGGAAATGGGACAGCCATAAGAACTGGGGTTGTCTACAGGCCCCCAGACCAGGGGGAGGACATAGACACATTACTGTTAGAAGATATACAAAACATGACAGCTAAAGGGGAGGTTCTGATAATGGGAGACTTCAACATGCCAGATACAGATTGGTCAATACCAGCAGGAACATCTGCCAGAACTAGACACATAGTGGATTCCCTGCAGGGGGGAGGGCCTCAAACAACTGGTACAACAACCCACAAGAGACAGGGCTATCCTAGATCTAGTACTGACTAACAGGGAAGGGATCATAGATCTCCAGGTAGAAGGTCACCTGGGGGCCAGTGACCATCACATGGTATGGTTCAATTTGGCTACTACATTTAAATCATCCCATTCCAAGGCAAAAATATGGGACTTCAGAGGAGCTGACTTTGATAAAATGGTCAACAGAGTTAAGCTAGCCCTGGCAAAAAGAAACACAGGTGAGGGGGTACAGGCAAAGTGGGAAAGCATTAAGGATGCAATACTTGAAGCAACATCCCTTTGTGTTAGACAGAAAAGGAAGTGCAAAAGAAGAAGGAAACCACTTTGGTTCTCAAATACAGCAGCAGAAAAGGTCAGAGCCAAAAAGGCTGGCCTTCAGGAAATGTAAGAGAACACAGCGGGATGAAGATAGGGAGACATACCAAACTGTCCTAAGGGAAGCAGGGAAGGCAGTAAGGCAGGCAAAGTCCCAAACTGAGGAAACACTAGCTCGAACAGTAAAAGAAGGTGACAAGACTTTCTATAGATACATTAGCGAAAGGAGAAAGTCCAGAGGGGTATGCTAAGCTTAATGGAGAAAAGGAGCATGTGAGGAGGAGGACCATATAAAAGCATCTATCCTAAATAGATATTTTGCTCAGTATTTACTGAAGAGAAGGTAGGGCAGGGCCCACAGCTCAGCAGCATGGACACAGGGGAGGGAGGTGAGCACTACTCCCTTCACAAAAGAAAGGGTCCTACAAGAGCTCAATAGGATCAGGGTGGATAAGGCAATGGGACCTGATGGCATACATCCCAGGGTACTTAAGAAGCTAAAGGTGGAACTAGCAGAGCCATTAGCAGAACTGTTTAGTGAGTCTCTGAGCACAGGAGAGGTCCCAGAAGACTGGAGAAGGGCTCATGTGACCCTGCTCCACAAGAGTGGTAGCAGGGAGGAGGCAGGGAACTACAGACCTGTCAGTCTTACCTCAGTAGTGGGCAAGATTATGGAGGCACTCCTTAAGGAAAGGATAGTGCAACACCTGGAATCCATAGGGGCACAAGATCCAAGACAGCATGGGTTTACAAAAGGAAGGTCCTGTCAAACTAATCTCATAGATTTCTTTGACTGGGTAACCAGAGTGGTGGACCAAGGGGGAGCAGTTGATGTCGCCTACCTTGACTTCAGCAAAGCTTTGACACTGTTCCACATAGAAGATTGATAAATAAGCTAGGTAGGCTCGGGGTGGGTCAGAAGTTGGTCAACTGGGTGGCAAACTGGTTGTGAGCCAGAAAACAGAGAGTGGTGGTAAATGGTATACAGTCAGAAGAGATGCAAGTCACAAGTGGGGTACCTCAGGGATCAGTCCTGGGGCCAGTCCTCTTTAATATCTTCATTAGTGACATTGCAGATGGACTAGAGGGTAAGGCTTGTCTGTTTGCAGATGACACCAAGATCTGCAACAGAGTAGATGATCCAGATGGGGTGGGCAGAATGAGAAAAGATCTGGATAAACTAGCAAAATGGTCAGAAGAGTGGCAACTGGGATTTAATGCAAAGAAGTGCAAGATCATGCACATAGGAAGAAACCCTGAAGCCACCTATAGGCTGGGAGGAGTTGCTAGCAGTCACAAAGGAAGAAAGAGACTTGGGCATCATCATCACTGATGACCTGAAATCATCCAAGCAGACCTCTAAAGCAGTAGGTAAGGCTAGGGGGGTGTTAGGGTGTATTAGTAGGGGTATCACAAGTCTTAAGAGGGAGGTAATAATCCCTCTTTAAAAGACACTGGTTAGGCCCCATCTGGAGTACTGCATGCAATATTGGAGGTCACACCTTCACAAGGACATTAACCAAACTGAGGCAGTCCAGAGAAGGGCAACCAAAATGGTGCAGGGACTGCATCAGAAGCCATATGAGGACAGAGTAACAGAGCTCAATATGTATACCCTTGAGCAAAGGAGGGAGAGAGGTGATATGATCTAGGCATTCAAACACCTTAAGGGCATTAACAAGGTGAAAAGTCTAACATGTTTAAATATAAGAAAAATAGCAGGACAAGAGGACACAGCATGAGATTGAGGGGCCGATTAAGGGAATGTGAGGAAATTCTTTTTCACAGAAAGGGTGGTGGATGCATGTAATGGCCTACCTCAAGAAGTGGTGGCTATGAATACAGTGCAGGGCTTCAAACAGGCATGGGATAGGCATAATGGAGCAATGCAAATGAGTATGAATAGATAGACCACTGACAGAGCAAAGGCAGATGGCACATTTATAAGGTAGAAAAAGAAATGGGCAGACTGGATGGGCCTTGCGGTCCTTATCTGCCATCAACTTCTATGTTTCTATGTTTCTATTTCTGCAGGCTATCCTGTCCTGTAGATCCTTAGCTTTCCTTGCCACTGGAAGTGGACATTCCTGGAAGACTGCCTGGCCTTCCCTTGTTGATTTCGGTACATCCCAATGTTTTAATGTAATGTTCCCAAAACTGCCTGATCAGGAAGCGGAGAATATTATCTTCTTAGAGGTAGTATCCTCTGTAATGTTTCTGTTCATGTTTTAAAGCTCATCCCTAGATAAGTTGTCCACTCTCATCTTGTCTGCTGTAATAGCTTCAAGTTTGTAGCTCCTTTCCCCTGAATCAGTGTGTCATATCTTCCATTGCTCCTCTGTAGTCCTCCTCCTCTGAATAGTTTCTCATCGCTCTGAGGAATTGTCTGATTGGAATGTTCTTAGCCAGTACCTATGGATGAACACTGGTAGCATGAAGTAAAGAGTTTCTGTTCATAGGTTTTCAGTAGGGCCTGGTGCACAGCTGATCATTGTTTATAAAAATTTCAGTGCCCACAAACTTTATGCACATTTTACAGTGGTTCTTTATGAAAATTAGATTGCTTGTGTAGCTTTTTAAATATTCATGGAACAGTTCTAACTGGTTTTCTGTGCTCCTCCATTTTACCAAAGTGTCATCAATAAAATGTCACCACTGAATATTTCCTAAGAACTGATTCCTCGTGCATGAATACACAAACCTTTTTTTTTTTCAGATGAGTTCCTGTATATATTAACATATGATAGGGCCATGGTGGATCACATTGCTGTCCCTTTGTTCTGCCAAAAACAGCTTTTCTCAGACATAAAGTAATTATTTCCCAGAACCACCTCCATTAGTTTCACCAAACATTCTTTGGGGGGGCATGTCACATCTTTATTTGTCCAGTAGTTACCATAGTTCTTATAGTCCCTTGTTATGAAAGATGCAGGTTTGTAAACCTTTATGGTTCCAAGTGACAAAAAGCTATTGTTCAAGTCCAGTCTTTCATCATACAATTCCTGTATAGGCTTACAAATGGCATCTGTGTCTTGAAACATTTTTATTGATGAATTCAAAATACAACAAACTTAGGGCACAGCTGGGAGCAACAACGACACTATTATGGTTAAGATAAACATCTAGTCCATATCAAAGTGAATTATGTGACTACTTTCAGTACACTGGCACAGAGAGTGTTTGATATAGTTAAAAAGCACTGGCATGTAGTAGAATTGGATCCAGGGTTGGTAAATGTGGCAGAGGGTAAACCAAGGATAGTGCATAAAGCAGCTACAGTAAAAAATATTAAAGATTGGGTGATGCATTCTGTTCAGCCACCTATACAAATGGAAAGACCAGAAAAGTGGCTACCTGCACAAACAAATGGTTGTTTTAGGTGCTGGAATTGTAAATACTGCACAAAGATATGGAGCAACAAATCTTTTGTGAATCCAAAGAGTGGAAGAGTATATAATGTGAGAGGTTTTATCACACGTGTCATGGAAGGGGTTGTGTATTTGGCAAACTGCAGTTGTGGCTGCTTTCATGTAGACCAAGAGACAATTTAAATTATGCATATGTGAGCGCATGTGGGCAATTGAATACATGGATCTCACCTATGCTTTAGCAGTTCACATGCAATATGCACAGAATAGAAATCAACATAAAATATCCTTCACTGGCATTAAAAAACCTGTCCAACATCAGAGAGGAGGTAGTTATGATAATTTAGTTAAAAAAAGAGAACAATATTGGATTTTTTTGATGGGAGCTTCAGCCAAACTGGGTTTGCATGATAATTTGGAATTAGGACCATATCCTATCAAAGACTGATTTAATAACTCCTCCCCCCAATCTTTCCTTCTGTATTACATTGGGCCCATTGCAAGTTAGTTTTTTAGGCCTATATGAGTGTAACAATATGGATATATAGAGAGAATAAAGTATGGGGTGGTATGTGTAACGAGAGGTTTACACACACCTGAGGGGTAAGATGCTACATAAACCCAGAGAGCGAAGCTTGAGGGGTTTGTGCAAGCATCTTACCCTGAGGGTGTGTGTAAACTTTGAGTTTACACACAACACCTCATATTTTATTTTATATAATTGCTGGGTTTGCCTTTTTCACCACAGCAATCATATAAAATGAATGTAGGTTCTGGAGTGCTCCGCAGTCTGATTTGCTTGCAGTATGCGGTCCGTGGTGCCGTTTTCTATTTAAAACATTTTTTTTTGGTCGGCAGTGAGATAAGTTTCCCCCTGTTGTTGTAAAGTTTCTGTTTTTAAATGTACTTACCACTGAGTCCATGTGGCAGGTAAGGCATCTGCAGAAGAAAAAAACATGCGGCTGAGGTGAAGAGTTGCAGTGGGGCATGCACAGAGTGAGGGAAATCGTGTGCATGTTTGCCATTATAAATGCTCCTTTATAACAGCAGATTACGACACGGTTTCCCTATAGGAAAAAGGCAAGGCTGGTTATTATAGTATTTTAATACACACACACACACACACACACACACACACACACACATTCTTCTTCTATATTATATTGGGCCTATCTCAAGTTAGCTTTTTAGACCTATAGGAGTGTAAGTACATTGTTATTATATTTTAAACCTCCCCTCCTCACTCTTCCTTACACTCTTATATTAAATTGGCCCTATTACAAGTTGTTTTTTTAGGCCTACATGTGTGTTAGTATTTGGATATAATAATTTTTTATATGCATTTCTTTGGATTATGGTACCCGGCCTCTGATATAGGTCTTGTGGCCCACAGGAGTGTATATATATATATATATATATATATATATATATATATACACACATTATATATATATATATATATTAAACATTTTGCTTCTCATGAGTTTAATTTCTCACTCTGAAGATTTTAAACACTCTCTTGATGTTACTAAGAATATCCTATTGTATAGGTAAATATCATAATATGCCTTGCTGTGTTTAGGAATGCTGTATCCACAATGTTTTAATTTGATGTACCTTTTTGTAGTCTTACAATATGTTATTTCAATGTGGTGTGTAAACTTCTTTGCATGTTTTTATATGATGGGACTTATTTCCATTTTTCTTTTATTTTAGATAAGGATCCTAACTTGGACCTTGAGTCTAGCTAGGAGCTCCTCCACCACTTCTGAACATTCATGAACTGGTATTTTAATAATCAGACTTTTTGAGTCCAGCTTTTTGATATAGATCAACTGTTTGTAAATATGGTCTGTTTGGGGTAATTTGTGGTTCCAATATCACCAAAATGGGTGTTGTTGGACAGTATGATGTATGTTTTAAAACTATAAAGTATGTTCTATATATAGGAAATTGATATTGTTAGGTTTGTAGTAGAGTTTTAAGGTTGATGCACTTAGTCACTTTAATTATGTGTTAATAGTTTAGTGTTTGTGTTTAAACTACACACTTACATATATATTACTGTTCCTTTAAGAACCCTAACTATTTAAGATTCATTGTTGTGGGTCCACGCCACCTTTGAGAAAATGCTTGTTGCATGAAATGCATCAGGGAACGTGGACCACCTGATTTGGAGGGAAGGACTCAGGACGTGAGCAAGCCAACAGTGAAAAGTGATTGAAGTTCTGATCCTGTTTTGTGTGCACTTTATAATAAAATAAAGTACTTTATAAAACTCAGGTATGCTCTCCTCTGCTTATTGGTACATGCTACAGTCAAAGGTTAATGAACAGGAGGTGAGGTGAGTGCCAGCTTTCTGAACTGTTGTCTCCATAATCAAAGTCCCAAGCTATGCCCCTTATATATTTGGAAAGTTTATAACTGCTCAGTCTTACAAGACCATAATTCTGGGGTAAAAAGGCATTCAAACATCAAAACAGCAATTGTTGAACAATAAATGACTTTAAAACCAGTCAATTTTAAATCTAATAACTTAATACTCAAAATAAATAATTAGCAATGGCACAATAATAACAAGAAAAAATAAAATAAGTACAACACTTAGATTAAAGGTGTAACGGTGTGCTAGGTGCAGACCAATCCCCCAGAAAGCTTAGTCAATAACATAGACAGACTACAGGACCCAGAACATGACATATATGTATTTATTCTGTATCTTATATCCTACAGGTTCAACAGCCCCCAGGAGATCACAGCACCCTCTGAAGAAGATTGTACACCACGGGCCCTTAAACTCCCTAAGCCTAGAGAGGGCCTATGATGCCTGCATTGCCTGTTGGTGAACATTAGCATGATGCCAGGGTCCCCTGAACTTCAGAAACCTGGTGAGACTGAGACTGAATTTGGTTGTGATTCTTTCCATCTCCTCGACCTCAGAAAGTTTCTGTTTCCATTGTGAAACTGAAGGGGAGTTAATGGTCAACCAGTTCAAAGTTATATACTTCCATGCAACCATATGTGAAACATCTTTGGACTCCAGGATATTTTGGGTAAATCCAACACCAGACACGTGAAATTGAAGGGTATCTGAGTGTCAAGCATTTGTGTCTTTAATGTATGCCCTTGTCCCTTCCTCTAAGCCTATAATGTGATAGTCCATGAACATAGACAGAGGTTCCAGTATGCCACCTATCCCAGCCCTATAGGCTGACCTGGGTAGTTGGTACAAAGTTTTGTGCACCTTGAGGCATGAGTAAAATAATGATGTCCTAGAGTGTGCACTTGGAAGCCTTTAATTCATATTCAGTAATCCATTCATTAATTCTGCCTTCCTCTAGCAGTTCACCCACTATAAGTTTTATCTGTTCAATGAGATTATGTCTAATCCTTATGTAATTCACCATGTTGTCCAGTTGTCTAAGGCACTCAGATTTATAGTCACTATAGTTCTGAATTACAGTAGATCCCCCTTTATCTGCACTTTTCACTATGATGTTTTTGTCATTTTTCAAATTCCTTAGTGCCCGTACTCTGCCATTGGTATGTTATATTATTTTCTATGGTGTAGGTTGTTTCCTTTTTTCATGTATCTCTTTAAGTTTCTCTTTACAATACTGCAGTACTGCAGGCCTGTATATTGCCTGGAATAGGTCCTGGTGGCAAAAAATAGGATTTCACTCCCATAATTCTTGTCAGTTCACTTGTCTCATTCTCTCTGGTGTCCCTATGATAGTGTTTTCTTTTGTATTAAAGAAGTAATGAGTCTAAGTTTCCTAAAAACTTTTGTAAATTAAATTTTAAGCTGAAGAAATTAACTCTATAGTGTGGGCTAAATATAAGGCCTCATGAAAAGATACCACTTTCCTATTCTATCAAGATTCTGTCTGACAGATTAAAAACTAAGGTTATTTCTTTGGTTCAAGTGCAAAAGATTAATGGTGTCATTCAAGCACATAGTCTTCATAGCTTGCAGATTGTATATCCAGCGAGCTTCCTTCTTTGAAAGCGTTTTCACCCTACCTCTTCACCTGGATTTTGCTGGCATATGTTCCATGCCCACAAAAATGATATAATTTGGATTTTTCTGGTGATATTTCTCAAAGTGTTCATTCAGGAGTATTGGTGGTTGCTGCTCAGCAGGAGCATACATTGCTGTTGGATTCTTTTGCACAGTGGAATGAGTGTGCATCCCACGTAGATCTTGGGACAGTTGTACACTACTACATAAATCACAAAATAATTCTCTATGTGTGATTTCTTTGTGGGTAATGGGATGTTTAAATTTTGTACCCATTTTACAAAATGTTCAGACACTGCAGAGACCACAGCGAAAGCATCCTTCAGGTAAAGGAAGAATCCATTAAGTATATTCTTGGATATTCTTAGGACAGGTAAAAAAGCTATTTGTCAGAGTATCTCCCAAATAAGTATCCCTGCAATAAGACATTCTTGGCATGTGGCCTATAACATTTAATAAGTTTGTGTCTCTTTTTAGTATATCCTTATGCTTTCCAACTATATATGATACAGTAGCGGTAAGTTCTACAAAATCAACTCCACTACACATATCATGATGTCATGATTTGTGTGGCAAGAGATCATCCATGTCCAAAATCCTAGCTGTGTTTTTAAAAGATTTAATGGTGGATTCAGCATAGCTCCTTTGGTGAAATTAGACTGCAAAGTTAGACACCTGGTCATTGAACAACTGTAAGTTTTAGCAGTTGCATAAACGCTAGACAAGTAGTCCATACAGTATGTCACTAATGCATTTGTGTGCTTGGGGTGGGAACTGGATGCCTGTAGGAGTGTTTCCAGAATTTTTCTTCCTGATACTGTCTGAGATGGCAAGATTTTCCTCTGAAACCATGAATGTTAAATCCAGAAAATTAATAGTTTTGGGGGATATTGGCAGTGAATTGTACAGTAGATTCATTGAGCTGTCATTCAGAAATTCCAAATTTTTTATTTATTTAGAAACACAGAAACATAGAAGTTGATGGCAGATAAGGACCTCAAGGCCCATCCAGTCTGCCCATTTCTTTTTCTGCCTTATGACTGTGCCATCAGCCTTTGCTCTGTCAATGGCCTATCTAGTCATACTCATCTGTATTGCTCCCTTATGCATATCCCATGCCTGTTTGAAGCCCTGCACTGTATTAATATCCACCACTTCCTGAGGCAGGCCGTTCCATGCATCCACTACCCTTTCTGTGTAAAAGAACTTCCTCACATTACCCCTTAATCGGCCTCCCTCTAATCTCATGATGTGTCCTCTTAGCCTGCTATTTTTCTTATATTGAAACATGTGAGACTCTTTCACCTTGTTAATACCCTTAAGGTGTTTGAATGTTTCAATCATATCACCTCTATCCCTACTTTGCTCTAGGGTATACATATTGAGCTCTGTTAATCTGTCCTCATATGTTTTCTGATGCAGTCCCTGCACCATTTTGGTTGCCCTTCTCTGGACTGCCTCAACTTGGTTAATGTCCTTGTGAAGGTGTGGCCTCCAGTACTGCAAGCAGTACTCCAGATTGGGCCTAACCAGTGTCTTAGAAAGAGGGATTATTACTAGGGATGTAAGTTTGTCATGGCAGTCATACACGTCATTGATTCCATGACGTTTGATCTTTATTCAGGACTTCCATGACTTTCATTAGTGTCATCAAAATGTAGCAATGATGACAGTGCCACAACATTTACTACTGTTTACTAATGATTTCATGAACAAACAATGCATCATTAAAACCTCATCCATGACAAACTTACATCCCTAATTATTACCTCCCTATTCTGACTTGTGATACCCCTAGTAATACACACCAACATCCCTCTAGCATAACTTACTTCTTTAGTGGTCTGCTTGGATGATTTCAGGTCATTAGTGATGTCTCTTTCTTCCCTTGTGAGTGCCAGCAACTCCCCTCTCAGCCTATAGGTAGCTTCTGAGTTTCTCTTCCCTATGTGCATGATCTTGCACTTCTTTGTGTTAAACTCCAGTTGCCACTCTTCTGACCATTTTGCTAGTTTAACCAGATCTCTTCTTATTCTGCCCACCCCATCTGGATCATCTACTCTGTTGCAGATCTTGGTGCCATCTGCAAACAGACAAACCTTGCCCTCCAGTCCATCTGCAATGTCACTGATGAAGATATTACAGAGCACTGACCCCAGGACTGATCCCTGAGGTACCCCACTTGAGACTTGCATCTCTTCTGACTGTATACCATTTACTACCACTCTCTGTTTTCTGCCCATTAACCAGTTTGCCACTCAGTTGACCGACGTCTGACCCAGCCAGAGCCTAACCAACTTATTAATCAATCTTCTATGTGGAACAGTATCGAAAGCTTTGCTGAAGTCATGGTAGGTGACATCAACTGCTCCCCCTTGGTCCACCACTCTGGTTATCCAGTCAAAGAAATCTATGACATTAGTTTGACAGGACCTTCCTTTTGTAAACCCATGCTGTCTTGGATCCTGTGCTCCTATGGATTCCAGGTGTTGCATTATCCTTTTCTTAAGAAGTGCCTCCATAATCTTGCCCACTACTGAGGTAAGACTGACTGGTCTGTAGTACCCTGCCTCCTCCCTGCTACCACACTTGTGGAGCAGGATCACATGAGCCCTTCTTCAGTCTTCTGGGACCTCTCTTGTGCCCAGAGACTCACTAAACAGTTCTGATAATGGCTCTGCTAGTTCCACCCTTAGCTCCTTTAGTACCCTAGGATGTATGCCACCAGATCCCATTGCCTTGCCCACCCTGAGCTTATCAAGCTCTTGTAGGACCCTTTATTTTGTGAAGAGACTAGTGCACACCTCCCTCCCTCTCCCCTGTGTCCATGGTGCTGAGCTGTGGGCCCTGCCCTACCTTCTCTTCAGTAAATACTGAGCAGAAGTATCTATTTAGGATAGATGCTTTTACATGGTCTTCCACCTCACATGCCCCCTTATCCCCTTTGATCTTAGCAATAAACCCTCTGGACTTTCTCCTTTCACTAATGTATCTATAGAAAGTCTTGTCACCTTATTTTACTGTTTGTGCTAGTGTTTCCTCGGTTTGGACCTTTGCCTGCCTTACTGCCTCCCCTGCTTCCCTTAGGGGAGTTTGGTATGCCTCCCTATCTTCATTTTGCTGGGTTCCCTTATATTTCAAGAAGGCCAGCCTTTTGGCTCTGACCTTTTCTGCTACTGTTTTCGAGAAAACAAAGTGGTTTTCTTCTTCTTTTGCACTTCCTTTTCTCTCTAACACAATGGGATGTTGCTTCAAGTATTGCATCTTTAATGCTTGCCCACTTTGCCTGTACCCCCTCACCTGTATTTCTTTTTGCCAGGGCTAGCTTAACTCTGTTGACCATCTTATCAAAGTCAGCTCCTCTGAAGTCCCATATTTTTGCCTTGGAATGGGATGATTTAGTTCTAGTGGCAAAATTGAACCATACCATGTGGTGGTCACTGGCCCCCAGGTGACCTTCTACCTGGAGATCTGTGATCTTTTCCCTTTTAGTCAGTACTAGATCTAGGATAGCCCTGTCTCTTGTGGGTTGTTGTACCAGTTGTTTGAGTCCCTCCCCCTGCAGAGAATCCACCATGTATCTAGTTCTGGCAGATGTTCCTGCCTGCATTGACCAATCTGTATCTGGCATGTTGAAGTCTCCCATTATCAGAACCTCCCCTTTAGCTGTCATGTTTTGTATATCTTCTAACAGTAATGTGTCTGTGTTCTTCCCCTGGTCTGAAGGCCTGTACACAAACCCAGTTTGCATGGCTGTCCCATTTCCTGTTTCCAGGATGACCCACAGTTCTTCGGGCTCCTTATGTGCATTCTGAATTTCTGTAGCTTTGATATTTTCATTGACATAAAGGGCCACTCCACCCTCCCCCTTTTGCACCTCGGTCTTTTCTGCACTGTACATAGCCAGGTACTGAAGTGTCCCAAGTGTGGTTACTGGTAAACCATGTCTCACTCATGGCTATTATGTCCAGTTTAGCCTGTGTCATTATTGCCTGCAAGTCTGGGATTTTGTTTCCCAGACTGTGAACATTTGTGTACATGATTTTTCATTGGCCAGATTTCAGTGTGTTAGTTGTTGGTCGAGATCTGGCATTTCCCCTGTGTACTGTATGGGGAGCCAGACCTTTTTCCTTAACTGGTGATGCAAATGAACTACAAACATGCTGAACTACTGTTTGACCACTAGCTGAGGGGGGAGGGGTGTTCTTCCCATTCGACGTATAGGGTTCTGCACCCCTCTCCCCATTTGCTAGTTTAAATATGTGGCAAAGACAACAAACTTCTGCTCCAATGCACTGACTCCCTCCTTAGTCAGATGCATCTATCAAATTTAAAGAACTTTCACTCTCAAAACTGTTGCCAGTTCCTTACAAATTTGTGTCCTTTTTCCTGTCACCAGCCCTTGAGCCACATGTTTAGCTCCCCTATCTCCCCTTTTCTGACCTTCTGTCCACCTTCTCTCCTCTCCCAGACTGGCAGGATCTCAGAGAAGGAGATGCCAGATGAAATGGATGATAGTTTGTCACCCAGCCTGGTCAGGTGTTCCTTGGTCTCCACAACTGACCAGCTGGTGAGATCGTTAGTCCCTATGTGTACCAGGATGTCAATGTTTTCTCCTTCTTCCTAAACAATTTTAGCAATGCGGTCAGTGTCTCTCTATGCTGATGTACCTGGGAGAAATCTGACCATTACCCCTGGCTGGAGATACGTATCAACTTCCCGAATCATGGAGTCTCCTGTGATCAGAAATTGTTTGGATTTCCTTTTTGCTTTTTTTGTTTTGGTTCCTGTTTTGGGTGAGTTTTGTTGTGCTAGCTCCTGTGCTGCAGTGTCCTGCTCTGCAGTGTCCTCTGCCCCTTTGTTTAATTTCGGAGATAGAGGCAGATACCTGTTTGTAGCTTTTATATGCTTTGTGGATATGATATGTTGGAGAGCACCAAGTGATGGGGCACCCGATTTGCCCTTCCTAACCACCTGCCAACCTCCCAGACCAACTACCCTCTGCGGTCAAGGTGCTTCTGTTTGATGTTGGGGAAATGGCAGGGGCCATATTTGCTTTTGAATATGCAATTTGAGGCATGCAATCTCTGCCTCTGCTGCCTGGAGCTGAGCCCATAGATCTCCAATGGCCCAGCATGCAGGACAGTGTCCTAAATCCTGTAAAACTGCCCTTCTGAAAAGTGTTCCACAGTACCTGCAGTTAATGATATCCATTCCAGATAAGCTGCTGGGTTTATAACCTGGTCAGAGTAATTAGAAGGAAGAAAATGAAAGCAAAAGTTTGATTTTGTGTTTTGTTTGTTGTTTTTGTATAACTTGTTATAACAAGTTGAATTACTAGTGCCCCTGTAAATGAGGTCACTGTGTGCATACCTCTCTGATCTGCCCCTTCCTGCTTTGCTACAGGAAATGTCATGACTGTGCTACCCTATAAAAGGAGTGTAGTGTGGGTGGATGGGGGTGGGTGGCTGGGCCCTTCCCCTGCCAAAAAAGAAGAACCACAGACAAAAGAAACAAGGAGGTAAGAGCAGAAACAATCAGCCAGCAACAAATGCAGTAGCCCTGGAAGCTTATCCTAATGATAGATAAAACTGTACAACCTGTAAAATACCACCTGTAATAGTTTCACAGAAGATATACCCTGTAAGAAACACTTTGCTACAGAGAAAAATAAAGCAGTAACAGAAGATATATCTTGCAAAATACAATTTGAATCAGAAGATTACAGCAGTAATCTGTAAGCACACACCTGTAGGCACACCCTGTAATAATGCAGCAGAAGGTCTACCCAGCAACAACAATTTGAATCAGAGAAAAAAAAAGCAATAAAATGTTAGCAGCAAACAGTAACAATCCCTATGAGTACAAAATAAAAATAACATGCAGCAAATCTGCCTAGCCAAAAGAAGCCTTAACCCTTTTCCTTGCTCTGGTAAGGTTATTTGCTCTGTCCTTTCAAGCAGCCTAGAAGAAGAGAGCTCAGGTGAAGCTAGGTGCCTTGGCCAGCAAACCTAGTCTTAAGTCTCGGGTTATATATACCTTTGAGCTAAGAGCTCTTACAAAGATTCCACGTCAGTAGAAAGGACAACAGATTAAACAGGATAGTAAAGTATGGTACAATAAAGTGTAAATAGGAAGTACAAAAATCATAATGGGCACAAAATCATAATGGACAGTCAACATAAAACAACAGAGACACATTATGCTAATCAGTTTCAGGCACAGAAAAATGCATACAGTACACTGATTTCGGCCAGCAGGATTTGTCAAGACAACCAGGGCACATGGTGTAGGAAGGGATGTGTGTGTGGGTGGGCTGGGAAGAGTAAGAGAGGGGGATGGTAGTGGAGGATGTGAGGATAGGTGGGGCAAGGGAAGGGGGAGGAAGGGTGGAAAGGGGGTAGGGGGATGCAGGGGGAGGGGTAGGAGGCAAGAGAGCTACGTTACTATGAATGAGGTTGAGTGCTAAGGTCAAGGTTTGGGAAAACAAGATTAGTGGAGACAGTCAAAGGTACTAGCAGTAGAGAGTAGTGACCGAAGCTTGGATTTTAACAGGCCCAGCTTAGTTTCAGAGGAGATGTCACTGTTGAAAGCATTCATCCAGAGGGGTGCCCTGTGGGTGAACAATCTTTGCCCCTGGGTGGTTCGGCGATGAGGGACCTTTAGGAGCTGAGATTCAGAACCTTGGTGTAGCGTGGATTATGAGGGGGGCTTAGAAGATCTTGTACTCCAGGTAGCAAGAGGCCTAAGGTTATTTTCTTGGCCATCAGGCACACTTGGTATCTGATGTGATTTTTAAGCTGTAGCCAACTGGTTAGGACATAGAGGTTACACGTGTGGGTGCAATGGTGGGCTCCTAAGATAAGACGACATGTCTTGTTAAGAGCAGTGGAGATATGCCGGAGGGCAGTATCAGTCGCAGAGCCATAGATGATCAGTCCGTAGTCAACTATAGAAATAATAGAGCTCTGTACAGCTATCCTTAAGGCTTCAGGGGTCAGAAATTGCCTGTGTCTGTGGAGTAGACCAATACAAATATTTACAGCTTTAGCAATGTTTTCTATATGCACCTCATATAATAGGTTGCTGTCTATTATGACTCCAAGATACTAAAAGTATTGTACCTGTTCGAGGCAGTACCAATGCAGTTAGTGATAGTCAGAGGATGTTTTCTGTGCTTGGTATGGGAGCTGCTGAAGAGCATAAGCTTAGTTTTTCTATAGTTTAGTATCAACCTGTGATGATGAAACCATTGCTCTACTGAGGCAAATCTGAGTTGTGGCTGGTTCTCAAAGGGTATAGGCTCCAGGTGAGTTGTGTAAATTATGGCATCATCTGCGTAGAGTAAGATTTGTTCAAGGTAGGAGCTTGAGAGACAGTTTTGAAAGAGATTAAATAGAAGTGGGCCCAGGATGGACCCTTGAGGAACCCCAGAGTGAACAGGTCTTGAGTCAGAGAGGATGTCAACAATTCTGACTTGTTGAGTGTGGTTGTCCAGATAACTTTTAAACCAGGCAGTGGAGTCAGAGGAGAGCCCTGCATTAAGTAGTTGTTCCAGTAGTAGAGGGTGATGAACTGTGTTGAATGCTTATGTCAAGTCAATGAAGGCAGCACCAACAAATTGATCATGGTCCAGGGAGCTGTGTATATAACTGGTGAATTCCATAAGGGCCGAGGTGGTGCTATGCCCTTTTCTGAACCCATGTTGTTGGGCACATTGGATCTTATGTTTGTCAAAATATTCAGTAAGCTGGTCACTATAATGTGTTCAGGAGCCTTAGAAATGGTTTGCAACTCTACATTATCATCACAGACAATGATAATATTGTCAATGTACCTGACCCAGAATGTGATCTGGGTCAGGTATGACTTTCTGCCATGGTCAAACACCATGGCTCTTCCCACCATTCCAAAATAAATTGGCATAGGAGGGGTCCGTGGTGGTGCCCATGGCAGTCCCACAATACTATATGTAATAACTGCTTTTAAAAGGAAAGTAGTCAGATGTTAGAATAAGGCCAGCAGCCTGTAGTATGAAGCCATGTGGAAAGTTCTCAGCTGACTCATTAGTAGCCAGATAATAATCCAAGGCATTCAAGCCTAAGTCGCGTGTTATTGAAGTATATAATGTGTATACTGTAAGTATATAATGTGGTTACATCAACTTTTATTCTAGTTTTGAACTTGAGTGTGGGATCACCATTTAACAATCTATAGCTGACCTCATCTTGCAATTGTCTATATATTTCTACTGTGTATTCACCCTTGTCCATAATAACAGTAAGTACCACCTTATCAGCCTGTTTTCAAGCTGATTATTGTTTTTAAGTTCATCAATGGCTTATTTTTCTTCAGTTGATATGTTATGTCTGTGTTGTGGCCATCTTGACCTTGCTGTTATGGACAAGGATAAATACACAGTGGAAATATATAGACAATTGCAAGATGGGGTCGGCTATAGACTGTTAAATGGTGATTTCCACGTTTGAGATCAAAATGGGGATGGAAGAATGATCTCTCTACGGAGAAACATAGCCTTCCTTCAGACGCCCAAAAAGCAGATAAAAAAAACTAGAATACAGAGATTTTTACATTCTTCCTTTGACAGGGGTGGGCTAACAGTGAATGAAAGAGATTACATGGTTGTTCATAATCTGGTTGGTCCAACAATCTGCATACTTCCAAAAGTGCATAAGGACTAGGTACATCTCCCAGGTAGACCCATCATTTTGAAATAGGGGTTACTGACTGAAAAAAATTTCAGTTTTCTTAGATTATTTTTCAACAATTGGTATCCCAAGTCAGGGAACATATTCATGATTCTATTGATATTTTATCTAAACCTAGGAGATTTTCTTGGTCTCAGGATTTGTTATGAATGACAGTCGAGGTAACTGCATTATATACTTCAATAACACATGACTTAGGCCTGAATGGCATGGATTACCATCTGTCTACTATTGAGCTGGATGAGAACTTTCCATATGACTTCATACTACAGGCTGCCATGCTTATTCTTACATCCAACTACTTTCTTTTTGACAGTAGTTAATACTTACAAATGTGCGGGACTGCTATGGGCACTACCTTGGCCCCCCTCCTATGTCAACCTACTTTTGGGCTAGTGAAAGGGAGCCATGGTGTTTGACCATGGCAGAAACCCATACTTGCCGTAGAACACATTATGGGACAGGTGGATTGACAATATTGTCATCATCTGGGTAGTAACTTAGAGTCTGCAAACCACTCTGTGGAATTTCTGAATGACAGCACAATGGATCCAAACTTCACAGTCAACATCCATAAACAACTATTAATTTTCTGGATTTAACATTCATGGTCTCAGATGACAATCTTCTCATTTCAGCCAGTTTCAGGAAGAAAAATTCTGGAAACACCTTCCTATAGGCATCTTTTGCCCACCCCAAGAACATGATTGCATCAGTGCCACAGGGACAATTTGTTCAACTTTGACTCAATTGCTCAAACGTACAGATGTTCAATGCCATGGCATTTGATTTAGCAGTTGTTTTCAACAAAGGGTCTATGCTAAATCTCACAATGAGTATTTTGAAAACAGAGTCAGGAATTTGGGCAAGGATAGTCTCTTACAGTTCAAATCACAACATCATGATACAGTTTATTTTGTAACAGAGTTTAATGAACTTACTTCTACTGTATTGTATACTGTATTGTTAGGAAGCATTGGGATATATTAAAAGGAAACACAAACCTATTTTTTTAATCAATCATCAGCAAACCTTTGAGCTATAAGCTCATTTACAAAGGCTCCTCATCAAAGCATAGTGTAAAATAGGCAGGGTACAATCAGCAGCATCAACAGTTCCCTGTCATCAAACAGTCACAAAATTACTACAATGAATATAAACAAACAAGACAGATGTAACATGAGTTAATGCAGTTATAGATCACTCATGTAGGCAGTGCTGATTGTGACTGAGATGGATATCCTGTTACGCTGGAAAGTGCTCACATCTTAAGCTTTCTAAAAGTACCTTCTTTAGCCCAGACTTGAACTGGACTAGGGTTGGCAAACTCACTAGTTGTTCAGGCAGTTTAATCAGCCAAAGTGGTGCTCTATATGCAAATGAGCACTGGACCAAACTGGTTTTCTGGAATGGTACCTTTAGAACCTTTCTGTCCATGCTCCTGTTTAGGTAGTGGTTATTGGAGTGATGCAGTAGGTGCTGGAATGCAGGGAGTTAGAGGCCTTTGAGTGCTTTTATACCAAGCAGGCACACCTGATATTTGAGTCTACTCTGCAGCATGAGCCAGTCTGTTTGGAAGTAAAGTACACAGGTATGTGTCAACTTATCAGCCCCTAGTACAAATCGGCATGCTTTATTTAGCACCGATTTTAGCCTATAGAGTACTGTGTTGGTAGCTGCTCCATACACTGGTAGGCCATAGTCCAACATGGGGAGGATGGAACTGCATATTATGATGTGCCTAGCTGAAGGTGTGAGATAGTGCCTGTGCCTGTAGAGAGCCCTGAGTTTATGTGGGCTTGCTTTACAAGGGAGTCAACATGTGGGGCAAATGAAAGAGACTCATCAAGCTTCATGTCAAAGTATTTGAAAGCAGTTAGTTGTTCTAAAGTTCCCCTTTCTAGTTTGTGATGAGGAATGGGGTAGTTCTTTTCATTTTCTGGGGCCCTGCAAAAAACATTAACTTTTTTTTTTTATAGTTCAGAATTAGTAAATTCTGACTAAACCACCTTTACAGTGCTTCAAAGCTTCTCTGGAGTTCTAGAGTAAGTGTGTCTTGGACTGGACTGGTGGAAAAGATAACTGCATCATACGTGTAGAGGAGAATTCTTGAGGGGCATGCTGAGGGGAGATCATTTACAAACAGTCTGAACAAGAGGGGGCCCAGTATGGATCCCTGTGGCACACCAATGGAGACATCTCAAGTCAGAGAGTGCACCATTGATCCACACTCTCTGATAGTGACTGGACAGGTAACTGTGAAACCAGTCTACAATGTCAGTGGAGAGGCCAAATGCACACAGTTTGTGGAGCAGGAGAGAGTGAGTGATTGACCAAGTCAAAGGCTTTTGTAAGATCTAAGTATATGGACACTGCTAGGTGGCCACTGTCTTGGGTGTCATGCAGGAAACTTGTGTATTCTATCAAGGCTGTGCTAGTACTGTGCAGCTTCCTGAAGCCATGCTGCTGAGGGCATTGTGTGTTGTATTTCCAAAGGTAATTGACGAGTTGGTTGCACACAATCCTCTCTAGGGCCTAGGATGGGGAAGAGTATCGATATGGGTCTGTAACTGAATATCTGCATACAGTCCCTACTTTTATGTACAGGGATAACTAAAGCTGTTTTCCAAATGTTTTGGAATTGTGAGAACCATAGTGAGATATTGAAAATTTTTGAAAGAGGGATGTCCAATTTATCTAGAGTGAGGGCAACTAGCTTCATGTCTATTGCGTCAGTTTCTGTTCTTGTTGCTTGGGGTATTAAATGCTATAGGTCCCATGCCAAGAATGTAAAATCGCAGGGGTACCAACTAGGGAGATATTCTAACACATAGCTTTTTCACCTGTCCTAAGAATGTCCAGGTATACACTAATTGGCTTCCTCCTTACCTAAAGTATATTTTTACTGCGGTCACCACAGTATTTGCAAATTTTGTAGAAGAGGTACAAATTTCGAACAACCATTACCCACAAATAAATTACAATTAGATAATTTATTTCTTTTTCTACTGATTTTGTGATTTATGTATTAGTGTACAACTGTCCCAGATCTATGTGGAATGTACTATCCACCCACTGTGCAAAAGGATCCAAGAGCATATACACTCCATCCAAGCAGCAGCCCCCAATCCCCCTTCCCCCGGATGAACACTTTGGCAGATATCACCAGAAAAATGCAAACTGCATGAATTTTGTTGGCACAGAAGATATACTAACAAAATCCAGGGGAGGAGATAGGGCAAACATACTTTTAAAGAAGGAAGCCAACTGGACATACAATCTGCAAGTTATGAAGCCTATGGGCTTAAATGACACCATTGAAATTGTGCCCTTTCTGACATAAATGTTACTTATAAATGAATCAATGAATACAGACCTGATATAATTCATATATATCATTATGTTTCCATAGTCTGAATTTTTCTGTCTTCATATTTTCATGCAATTTGCTCATGAAATATTTTTAATATTGAACTTTTAGTTTATGTCTGAAGTCTAGACTTACTGGTGCTGAGCATTTGATATGTTTGTGTTAGGAGTTTTCATTACCATTGGATTATTTTTGTGCGTTGTTTCTTTGCCAAGCCTGCCATGCCTTAGGACCCCCCACTTGGCTATCCACATGTTGTCCTTGTGGCTAAAATATTGTTACAACTTCCTGAGCCTTCCATATGCTCCACAGGACCCCACTTGGGTGGATTCTTTCCACCACTTTGGTATGTACTATTTATCCAGTTGTACCTCAAATCACCTTGTAATTCCTGTGGCCATTTGTTCAACTCAACTTCCATATTATTTTCCTTTTTTTCACTAACTAGTTTGGTTTCCCGCAAGCACCTGGTCCAACTAAATCTAGTCAAGCACATTATTGTCAGTTTCTTGCTGCCTCAAACTTATCCTGTATTTCCATAAATGTTGATGTATTTCTATCTCTGATACCTTAATCAAATACTTTATACGAATGTACAGCCACAATGTATGTATTTGAAATTTATTTTCAGCAGTTCATGGATTTTAACCTTCAGTGCACCACACAATCCATCTGGTCCACCTCTCCCTTTTTTACTTACCACTTATCTTCACTCATTGCTTTATTTAATTTTCCTGGTGTCATTATTTTGTATTCAGCCGCAGTGGATATTTTTCATGCTGTTGTTTATTTAAATTCACTTGGGGAGCTTTATTAACTACATATTCTAATTTGTCTACAAATAAGCATGATGGTAAATTGTGTCTGACTGGTTACTGAAATTTAAAATATGTAATGTGTACTTTTACGAAGGTACTTGAAACCCGTGTGTGCTTTCTGGAGCCACAACCCCTGAGGAAGGATCGTGCTAAGATCAGAAGCACTGCAGCTCTTTTGCTGCCATCAGTGTTGTGGAAAAAAAATGGAGTCATGTTTAAGCAGTTAAACATATGTGTTTTAAATATTTTTGAGGAAGTGCAGCCTATTTGTGTGTTACCCTTTAATGAACAGCTTCCCGACAAAGATCAGTCAAGTATAGATATTAACTTTTCAGCAAAAACATTACTATAACAGTATGTAAGCATCTGTTACAAGGTACTAGGATTGGGTAGTGAACTGGAGGGAAGTACAGAAAGGGGTGGATGAGAAAATCTGGATAGGTACTGTATGAACAAGAACAGAGTTGGCAAGCGATGAAGGTGTGGAAGGGGCCTGATGATGTAGGTACAGGTGTGCAAGCACAGTTTGTATTGTATTAATGTACAGTAATGTGTATATGTGAATATGTGTTTGAACACAAGAAAACATACTGTAACTCTTACTTGCATAGAAAAATTAATTAGCTGGCCCACCACTGCAGTGGTTGTGCTACCTTTGCAGCACTGGCAACCTAAGTGCAGGAGTGAGCTCAAGATGTTGGTGGTTGTGCTGGGGGAAGGAGGCTCAAGCATCCGATGGACTGCTTTCCTCCTCTGAAGAGGAAGAGCTGTGATGCAAAACTGCTCCCTAGCAGCATCTGTGTGCAAGACAGCCTGGGACCACAATGTTGAGAAAAGGAGGAGCAGTGGCCATCAATGTCCTCCACATAGGACCATGTGCAGGGTTATCTTGGACAACATTGCAATTTAAAAATTAAAAATCAGCCAATTTGATTTTTCTAGAAGCAAAGACATAACTGTGTATTCACTCACACCATTACCGAGATGGATACTGAACAGAGCAGACACACTACATCTGGGACCATTCTCTTTATTGCAGTTTATTTTCTTGGGTGGTGGGGGGGTAGGTGGTATAGACAAGAGAGTGGTTGGGTGGGGTGCTTATGATTTACTTGGTGAGACTCATGGGTGGAGACAGGATGAATGTATTTGGCATGTGAGTGGGGGAAAGGGTAGGGTATTGATTTTGCACTGTCAGACTAACCGTCTGTCTCGGACAGTCATTTTAATTAACTTTATTACTTTGGAATTCATGAGGGCAGAGGAGGGAGCACAGAGCTGTGTACCAACAGGGAATTAAAGAGGGTTATATGATGAACAGAACATTTTTGGGAGCGGGAGGGGGCATAACTGTGTTGCAGTCAGCACTGGAGATGCAACTTGTATTCTTGTTTGCCAGCAAATTTGCACAGTGAACTATGCAAATTGCCTAATTCACCCTCAAATTGGCCATTCACATAGATTTGCCACATGAATTTGGCCAATTCACCAGGCAAATAACTATGTGAACAGTTTTCCATATTCAAAAATGTTGGTGTGATGTGAATTTTGGCAGCTTCACCTATCTCTTGTACCAAATGGCCTCTCACACAACATGCATAGGCTGAGAACAGAAGACACAGACACATGTTTTACCTTTCTCAGGACTCATCAGAGTGCTTTATCTGAATCTCAACCCAGTAGAAAATGAACCAGCCCTTATGTAGTTTCACGGGTTTGGGCCATGGTGGGCCCTAATTAAGAAAGCAAGCTAAAAAAGGCAAAGAACCTCAGCACAAAAGCATTGAGGCAAGGGTTCTCCAAAAAGGGCATTGGCAACAAAACCATGTTTCAAAGAAATACAAAGTCACACACATAACCCAATCATGTGAAGCATCATGATATGTATGTGCAAAGCACCAAGACAATTTAGACTGGTTATGCAGTAAACAAGAATGCATGGTGCCAAATGCCTTTGCTAGGGGTCTGGTGGGGAGGGGGATTGAGACTCCTCTCCTGGGGAGTGGGGTTCACCACTCCACAATTGACTGCCACCAGGTGGAGGCCTTTTGGTGGAGCAGATGCAAGTGACATGTAGGGAGAGAGCTGCATTTTCCATGATGTGCCTCCATATGGAAAGTATTGTCATCTGTGCTTCAGAAGGAGATCAGGAAGAAAAGAGCAAAAATTATAGAGAAGGCACAATGAAGCTCTGCCTGAGCCATTTGCACCATTGCTGGGACATCTGATCCAGAATTTTAGATGACAGCCCTTTCCCAACTGGCCTCACCAATGGGGGCAATCTGTAAGGGAACCTATGGCCCAGGTAAGTCCCTTGGGAGATGGTAGTTGGTTTAGGGAGGCAAGGATAGTGGTAAGAGCTGCCTGGTCCAGTCAGGGAGGGACAAAATGGTATTGCTGTCACTTTTGTATGTATATCACCTTTCTTGTATATCATGACATCAAGATAATTTTAATGTTTTAGGATCCCATTATGAGGTGAATATCCCTGTGTCATTGATATTACAGTATTCACATATATAAAGAAACTGTTAATACTTACATAAGATCATTGCAAATTACATCAATAAATGTCTTGCTGACTATCAACTGGTTCACAAATGTATTTGATTGAGAGTAATAAATAAACCATTTCTCCCATTTGCCAATGAAAAAATTATTATAATTTCAGGTCATTGTAGATCCCATAACAGTTCACTGTACAGTATTTGTAAATAAATATCATTCTTGAAAAGGAAGCAATTCTTTATTACTGTAGAATAATGTGAGTGAACTCAGGAAGCAAGTAATTAGGGGAGCTTTAGATCGTAGAAACATAGAAACATAGAATTTGATGGCAGAAAGAGACCAAAGTCCATTGAGTATGCCCTTACATTATTACCTCACCCTACCAACCTAGTATACTGGTGTGCTGTTACCCACTTCCCCATCCCTCAAACCCATGTTGTCACCTCCTTGGGGAATACGGGTCCCCTTGCTCTGTCAAAACTGTGTTTAAAACCAGTTAAAGGTAGCTGCCCTGTCACTTCCACTGGCAGTCTGCTACATGATTCCACCACCCTCTCAGTGAAGCAATGTAGAACCTCTTTACAACCCCCTTGAACTTGCCCTTCATCAACCTCCACTCATGCCCCATAGTGAGTGCATCTCTACTTCTTACAATTTGATCCTCTTCATTCACCTTGTTTAAATCCCTGAGAAACTTATGTGTTTCAGTCATGTCCCCCAATCCACCTGGCCTCCAGTGAGTACATGTTTAGGGCCTCCAGCGACTCCTTAAAGGATCTGCTCTAATGGCCGTAGATCATCTTGGTGACCCTTCACTGTACTAACTTTAGTCTGTCAATGGCTTTTCTTAGGTGAAAACTCCAGAACTGGGCACATCACTCTAGGTAAGGCATCACCAGGGATCTATACATTGGCAGAATCAACTTGCTTCTCCTACTGTCAAAAACCCTCCATTTACACCCCAGTCTCCTCAATATCTTGCTGTATGCTTTGTTGCATTGACTAGTTTGCTTGAGGTGGTCACTGATTATGACCCCCAGATACTCTCCTAGGTTGAAGTGGCCAGTCTAATTCCCCCCATCCAGTATTCCATCAATGGATTCTGCCTCCCTAAGTACATTACCCTGCTCTTCTTGGCACTGAATCTCACCTCTCAGACCTTAGATCATCCCTCTAGTTTCTCTGGGCACAATTCTCAAAGCAGCCCAAAGGATGCCAGAGTCTTGAGTCAAACAGAATGGTACAAGGAGTGCTATGTACTAAAACATGTGCCAAATGTGATTCTCAAATGCACCCTGCATCAAATACAGGTTGATTGCCCCAAAGCACCACGCACCACCCCTGCGCTGACATAAAGGCTGTGACCCAGTGCAGTGCAGTGTGTGTCAAATAAAAGATGCACCACCCTTTAATCTAGTATTCTCAATGTTGGAATGTGCAGCAAATTTCAAACACCTACTATACCAGCCACAGATGATCTACGGACATTTAGAGCACAAAAAGGAGGCACACAGCAGTCAGTCTGAGTTGCAACTCTGGTGAGTTGACACTGCAGAGAGGTCATGAGCAATGGTACTAATGGACATGAGGCTGGTCATCATTGCATGGCAACAGAGCTGCGTCCAAGAATGGGGGACCACTACACAGGGGCACGCAGGGCAGCCACATGCCAGACACAGAAGACAAGTGAATAATGTATATTGCCAGCACACATCCTACCTTGACCTGTCTGAGGACAAATGTATTGCCCTATACTGTCTGGGCAAGGCTGCCATAACTGAGCTGTGCCAGGACCTTAGAGAGGAACTGCAGACCTGGAAACACAGAAGGAGAGTGCTATCCATGGAGGTGAAGGTCAGTGCAGCACTCTGCATCTTGGCCAGTGGTGGATTCCAGACACCCAGTGGAGATTCTGGGGGCATATCCCAGCTCTCAGTGTCACAGTTCCTGAGACAATTTGTGGACACCCTGGTGTGCAGGGCACACATGAACATAAAGTTCCACATGGATGAACACCAGCAGAATGTCATCAAACAAGGATTCTTTTTTTTTCCTATTATCTCTTTATCCTCCAGAGCCCTGACAGGTGGCTTAGCTCTCCTGATAGAGACTCTCTTTCTAGTCCCTCCACTCTCTGCTGCGTAGTCTTGTTCCCATGAATTGCCTTCCCACAGCAAGGCCAGGAGGAGGTTACCAGCTTCTCCCCCCTCCCAGAGACTCAATCCAGAATCTGGGGATGGCCCCTGGGAGTGGCGGACCATCATTGAGCCTGCCATGCTCATTTTTCCTCCATTTTTTTTCATCCTTCCTTCCTTCTGACATGAGAATGTCAGATCAAGCCTCCTGACCTATATTGCCCTCCAACCACCACCAGTGGGCAGTCAATGAGCAGAACAACTAGTCTCCTTCCCCCTGAGAGAGGAGAGCTGTCCTCCAGATGCTCAATCCTCTCTCCCCCCCGCCAACCCTCAGTGGCCCGGGCAAGTTCCCGAACTCAGGGTTGCCAGTGTGGAGTGAGGTGTAGTGACCAGCGGTTACCCCCCTGACAGTAACATTTCACCAGCGAGGTCCCCCACAGAGACTACAGCACCATGTCGCTGTGGGAAACCCGCTGGCACCAGGCGTTGTCTGTCGGAGGTCCTGCACCCCCAATCAGCTCCAACTCAGAGTTTATAATCCTAAAGGGGAGGCACAGCACCCTGCATTGGGGTTTTGGGGGCAAAGCCCCTAGAAGAAAACAGTCAGCCTGTGGGAACCAGCAGCTGACTGTAGAATGTGATTGACCTGCTGGTGTTGCTGACGGGGTGTTCGACATAAATTATGTTGAGCACCCATCGTGGATCCATAACCAGTGCCTCAACCTCTGGCACCACCAGGACAGCATATCAGACAGGGATTCTGTGACATTGCTGGCATCCTCCATGTGCTCGATTCAATCAACTGTACACACATTGCCATCAGGGCACCAGTGGTTGAACTGGTAGAATATGTAATCTGAAAGGGGTACCACTCCATGAATGTCCAGATGGTGTGTGACAGCTTGAGTCACATCCTCCACATGGTTGCAAAGTATCCTGGGTCATGCCACAATACATTCATCTTCCAGAACAGTGGTCTGTGTCAGACTTTCAAGAATTCTAAACTCTAGGATGGCTGGCTCATAGGTATGCCATGGGCATGTATAAATGGACACTGGACACTGATACACTGTAGTGCTGCAATGGTGGTTGCACACACATAGGGTACACATGGCACACAGGGCACTCCATGTGGGGGTCCACAGTATGCCCATGTGTTGGGAGTGCATATGCACCAGTGTCTCTGCCACAGTGGCAAGTCACTGTGTGCTGTGGATGATGTATGTGGCGATACAGCATGGTATAGGGCACAGCATGTAACGTATGCAAGGAATCAGCATGCATGCATAGGTGGGTCCATGGGGATAGTGCATAGCCATGGGAAAGGACAGGTGGCACAGCCAGCCAGATGTGTGCCACACCTCAGCCATGCAGCCCTTTGGGTACACATACAGGAATAGGCATATAGGATGTGTATGCAGCAGTAACACATACATGTTTCATTTTGCAGGTGACAGTGGATATCCCCAGCAACCATGGCTCATGACTCCAGTCCAGCACCCCGTGATTGGTGCACGTACACAGTACAGTGAGTCATATACCGCAATGCGGTCCATCATTGAATGGACATTTGGCCAGCTGAAGATGCGGTTCAGGTGCCTTGACAGGTCTGGAGAATCCCTCCAGTACTCTCTGGACATGGCCTGTAAAATATTCATGGCATGCTGCAAATTCCACAACACAGCCATAGCGCACTGCATCACAATGCCTGAGGTGGAACTGGAGACAGATGAGGATGTTTTGGCTGCTGAGGAGGAACATCATCCAGACAGAGACATGCAGGGGAATACACGGGCACACAATACAGTTGCGGGACAACAGATACAGGCTAACCTCATCTTCACACATTTCACCTAGGCCTACAGCAACAAAAACCTGTACCACACCCAATGTGTTGTGAGCCAAACCAAGGGTGCCGTGACAGCATCACCATGGACTGGGGGGCACAGACCAGCACACAGATGTCCACATGACAAAGCAGATGTCATGGTGGCATGGCATGGGTAGCACTGGCCAGGTGGTGGTACAGATGTGAGCACCACACCACTGTGTGACTGTGGATGAAATAGTCATCCTCATCACAGTGCCAACATCAGCATAGGACATGGCAGACAATACACCTAAGGACTTGGACCCAGTCCCAGTTGTGTCTACGCAGAGGTGTTGCTGTCTGGGGCTAAACACAGGGTATGGCAGCACCAAAACATGGAAGGTGCCCATCCCCTATGTGCAATACCAGGTGGCCTGTCACACCTACAGGAGTGATTAGTGCATAGCAGTGCCACCTCATCGTGCCATCATGCTGTCCAACATGTCTAGGAGGCAGTGGAATGTTGCAAGGGAGTGTAAGACAGACAGCTTGCGACTACCCTGGTATCCCTAAATTATCCACATGTGATGCCAATTGACATCACCATAGACAGTGCAGCTGTGCGTGCGAATGACAGACACACTCGTTGGTGCAGATGTATATACCGGCTGAGTGTTGGGCAGCGTGCATCTGGCTCATACACAGACAGAGTGCGTGTATGTTGTCTGTGCAGCTGTGTGCATGTGATATACACCAGGGCCTAGCAGTGTGCGTGGAGCACATAAGAGCGGCAGACACTGGCAGTTCTCAGAGGCACATCAGAACCATACAGGCCTCAGACATGTCCTCATTGGCCAGACCACCTAGCTATGGTGATGACAAGACTGCCATGGTCATAAGCCTCATGGAGCAGTGATTATGTATACTGCTGTCACCTGGCAGTGCAAATCCCACCACAAGGCAGAGGGAGCAGGTGTGGTGCACCATTGCCACCAAACTCCACAGAGCCAGTGGAATATGGAGGACAGCCAAGTAAGTCAGGCATCACTAGACTGACCTGGCATGGAGGGAGGTGGACCCTCTCAGCCATCTGTGGAAAATCACCAAGGAGGCTGATGTACAGATGAGAGGTGGAAGGCCATGGAACACAGGTACTTAGAGGCACACACGCTGTCAGTCATATTAGTTGTTTATATACACATAGTATTGCATGCGTGCTAACCCACTGCACCCCTATTATTTCTTCATAGGACCAGTGGCAGCTGAGCCAGCAGCCAAGCAATGGTCAGCTGAACAACAAGATGTGCAGTCACATGGAGTGTGTGACCACAGGCCAGGACCCAGTCAGACAGGTAGGTCATGAGACATGTACTGTACAGGCCATGGGGACCTATGCAACATTGTGTTGTTCAGCACCGGTCCAACCATAGGGGACAGTGCCAACCCTAAACAGGGTGCAGATGCGTATATGGGAATACATCATACGCAGTCCCGGGCTGTGGATTACTGGAAGGCCCATAGTGCATGGCCCCTATGCACCATGGCTCAGCATGTGACATACTTCACAGCAGCATACACTGTGCTGTGCACATACTGCTGGCTACTGTGTGTGTCACCACACATGCGGCAATGCATTTGTAGTGTCTAGGGACATTGCAGCATGCTACACATGCACACTGCATATGGCAGTGGTCACATGTATGTCCATGGTTGCACACCACATGGGCCACACTGGTCCCAGTCCAGCAAATGGGGTGGTGCATGTGCATAGGTTAAGCCTTGAAGGCACATGGGCATACTGTACATGGTGGGCCATGGCAGGGAACATCTTGCACAGTGGTCCACACATGGTTATCTGTATATGATCAGTGCATCAAAGGAATGTCATATACACATGGCCAGCCACCCTGCCGTTGGGCCCAAAACATGTTGTGCTGGGTGTGTAATGGGGCGTTGGCAGCAAACACATACCTCCATTGCAGCTAGGTGAAGTGGCCATTGCGGCAGCATACCCATGGTGACCACAGTGGATTGGGCATTATGGGAACATGACAGGTTGGGTAATGGGTGATATGTGTCACAGGCCACATATGCGGTCTGGCATGACAATGTGCCCCTGTACATGCATACTTACACTGGGCTGTCTGCTGTGTTGCATGTGCCACTGGGAGTAAGGAAAGAGGTAGACGTGCATGTACACCATGATTGCGAGCCCTTGAGTGGCCCATGTGTGGCCTCAAATGGTCAGAGGCCAGGGCATATGCCCAATGTATGAGGAGCAGAGCTTCAGAGGCTAAGGGACAGGCTGATACAGGGGATGGGAACTACAAAGGCACAGCACATGATGGGGATGGACAGCAACAGCCACTGGTGGTAAAGGTCCATGAAGATGGGGGCGATGGAGGTTCATCAACGCATGAGGTAGAGGTACCCCAGGACATGGGCAATGGTTCCACCCAGCAGGATGATGGTGGAGACACTGGAGACAATACAGTAGCAGAGGATGTGGCTATAGGCTCCATGGATCCAGTGCTGGATGTGGAGGGAACACAGCATGCCGCTGCCAAGCAGCAGGATGGAGCCTCTGGGGCTGTTAGTGACAATGCAGATATTTGGAGGGAAGGCCTACAGGACTTTGCCAGGGGGCTGGGTGACCAACTACACCCTGTCCTTGAACGTGTGGATGGTCTGTGAGCAACAGTCCACTCCATGCTGTCAGATGTGGTTGCCCACTCAGGGCATTGATGCACGGTTGTGCAGTGCAATGCATGTGCCGACCTGTATAAGTTGTTACTATGTTAATGTTGTACATTTTATTAGACAGTTCTGACAGTAATATTTTTATACCTTATGACATTGCATGCTGATTGTATGGTGATAGCTTTAGACCTGTTAGTTACTGTAGCTGTTCCAGCTCATGCTGTTCATGTGTGGTGTATACAGATGTTGGTTTGGATATTCATGCTGTGTATATTGTTCAGTTGTGTTCCCGGTCACATTCAACCTCCCCTCCTTACTGTGTTTTGTGTGTGTGTGTGTGTGTGTGTGTGTTCTCTCTCTCTCTCTCTCTATATATATATATATATATATATATATATATATATATATATATATGGGATACATGATGGGCAGCAGCGAGATATGAGAAATATTCTCACTCCAGCATAGTGAGCTCTGTATTCTCATGAGTGCCGAAGGCACGAGTGAGAATGCACAGGTCACTCTGCAGGAGGGAGAATATTTCCCATATCTCATGACATACACATCATGGGTAGAGATATTCAAATGTGCCAGTCAGGGTGCAAGCCAGGCGCAGGCGCGGCTACAAGGAGTCAGGGTGTGCTGGGCGATATTCAGTGGTGCTGTGCCATGGCTCAGTACCATTGAATATAAGGACGGCCACTCGCAGATTGGCAAGATATGCAGGCACTGCACCAGCGCAAGTGGCAAGAGAGGAGCAGGGGGATGCGCCAGCACAAGTGTGATTGCGCTAGGCGCAGGAACCATGATATTCAGCAGTGGATATGCAAATGGGGCCATAATGCATGCAAGATGCAACTGGGGCCATTAACATGTCATTATGGCCCCATTTGCATACAGGTGTGCCAATCCCTGGTGACTTGCGCATGGCGCCCTGCCAGACTGCGGCCGTCGGGGACCGATGCCCCCTGCACAGCATGGCAAAGTGCCCCAATGCCCGATCGTGGGCATATGTATAAACTAAATCGAGTCCAATATCCCTGGAGGTTCAGTGGACCGCTTCCTGCCTGATCACAAGCATAAGAATTAAATAAATGTAGTCCAATATCCCTGGTGGTCCAGTGGACCGCTTCCTGCTCGATTGCAGGCATAAGTATTGAATAAATGTATACCAATATCCCTGGTGGTCCAGTGGACCGCTTCCAGCCCAATCGCAGGCATATGTATACTAAAACAGTGTAACTTAACCCTGGTGGTCCAGCGGTCCCCCATCCCCACTCTGCTCACTGCGGGCCCCGCCTCACCTCACCCCTGGTCAGCATAGCCCCTGCCGACTGACTACTTACAGTATGGCTGTGAGCGCCTATTGGTCCACAGCGGGTCAATGGCGCAGACCGCACATACACATTCCAGAAAACGGAATGGATCCATTCTACATATCGACTGTGTAGTCTGGTACGGTCTGCACGCCATTGGCTCACGCTGTAGACCAAAGGGCGACAGCCATACTGTATGCAGTCAGTTGGCGGGCAGCTGGGCAGCTTGCAGGTGGAAGCTGCTGCCCGCCGCTGACTGGGGAGCAGGGTGGCGGGCTCAGTGGGTGGGTGGGGGTTCCGCTGGACCACCAGGGTTCAGTTACACTGATTTTAGTATACTTATGCCCGCGATCGGGCTGGAAGCGGTCCGCTGGACCACCAGGGATATTGGACTACATTTGTTCAATACTTATGCCCGCGATCGGGCGTGGGAGGGTGCGACGCCAACAAACCCTGGCCCCGGAGCTCTTGTGGCCACCCACAGCTGGCGTCTGCCTTGTTGCGCCCTGCAATACAGCAGCGCACCTGTGGGTGGCCAGCCCTTGTTCCTACTTCTTTGTGGCTCAACTTTGAGCACCAGTGTGCGGCACAAGTAGGGGTTGCACCAGCATATGCGCCGCACATCCCAGGCTGAATATCGGGATGTGTGGAATATGCATGGGCACGCCCCCTGCACTTGCGCAGCATACATTACTGGTGCGCCCCAGTGCATCGGGATCTGCGCCGCACAACATCCCCTTTTGAATATCGCAGCAGGGCACATCAGTGGGTTTCACATGGTGCAACACTGTTGCGCCATACGCAACCCCTTTGAATATCCCACCCCATGTGTGCTATTTATACAAATGGGGTGAGATCGTATGAAGTGTCATGTTTTGCTGTGTCTTTTTTTCCCTGTATCTATGTGCTTTTTTTTTGTTTGTTTGAGTAACTAATTTTTGGTAGGCAGGTGAGTTTTTTAGGAGTACTGGGCAGTTAAGAGATTTGTTCAGATTTACACATTATGCAATGGAGGTTGTGAGACTCAAACCCAGGTCTGGTCTGCTAGCTGTACCAAGCTTGTTCAGAGCTCATTACTCCAAGCTCTAGGCTGTACTGAAAGCACTGTTTGTCTGTGGTCTGAGAGTGTGGGAGTGTTTCTGAATGGGCTGGGATTGTTAGAAGTACTGTGGAACACAGGCGATTGTGTTTGGCTGTGCTAATTGTGTTAGTTGCAGCTTGCAGTGAGAAAGAGAAACTGCTTTGTAAATGAGTTTCATTTGAATTCAGGTTATTTTAGCACAGAAATGGGCTAGGAGTGTTGGAAACTTTGGAACACAGGTAAGTGTCTTTTTCTATGCCATTTGTGTTAATTGAAGCTTGCAGTGAGAAAGAAACTGCTTTGTAAATGAGTTTCATTTGAATTCAGGTTTTTTTGAAGCAGAGATTAGCATAAAAATGGGCTAGGAGTGTTGGAAACTTTGTGACACAGGAAAGTGTTTTGCAATGCTAACTTAGTGATTTGTAGGCTTCAGTGAGACAGAAACTGATTTTTGAAGCACTTTCATTTAGAATGCTAGCTTGAGTGAGTGAGTGAGTGATGACATCAGCAGAGTATGAATAAACGGAATATATCTTACTCCACTGATGTCATCAGCATTTATCTCACTGCAGTGAGCATTTATCTCACCGCAGTGAGAATATCTAAATTTATTGCACTGGAATAGCTCTCACCCAATTGTGTGTATGTGTATATACATATATATATATATATATATATATATATATATACATACTGTATATATGTGTGTGTGTGTATATGTATATGTATGTATGTATATATAGATACATAATCTATACCATTAAAGTTTAATTAGTATCCTATCCATTGTGCATGTGTCAATATAAAATTGACAAGGAAATCCCTGTGTCCTGATTGGCTTAGACTTGGTTCTAGCCATGGCAGTAAGAGAGCACCACCAATGGCTAAAACAAGTCCCTGCCAACCAGGGCAACACACAGAATTCATAAGCCACTTACTTCCTAATTTGCATCACAAACATGGCTGCAGCCTTTACAAATACACTTCAACTAGGCCCTAAAAATGATAATACTGTACATAATTAAATGTTATTGTCACTCAAGAGCCCCCCCCCATACATACACACACACATACACAAATTAAAAAAATCAAATACTAATCAATTTCCATTGTTGGTGTTTCTTTGACGTCTATGAAAATCTCCCTCCTACCCCTACCAGTTTGCCAGAGAACTCACTGCTCCTTACCTGGCAGCAGATAATATTGAGGTTCTGGCTCCACTTGAGGCCTATGTATGTGTGTATGGCAGTGGAACTCTGACGACTTTTGATTTCATGTATTCTATGTTATCATTCTGTGTGTGTGTGTGTGTGTGTGTGTGTGTGTGTGTGTGCGCGCGCGCGCACGTGTGATAGAATTCTACTACTTAAATAATGCAGAGCTTTGAATTCATCTATTGCATGGTAAACAGTCACATAATGTATTGAATATGAAGAAAGACAGATGACTGACAGGTGAAAAACATCAGTGGAGGAACTAAGTTACATTATTTAGCATAATTTATTATATATGTTGTGGCTTTGAAAACTTTTAGGGTGTTCGTTTATTAACAGTTGCCATGTAGCATGCCGTTACCCTCATATGTGGTGTGTTGCACAACAATGCCATGTGGATCTGGAAATAGTACTGTCCCATGTGTCACACTATGGCTAGAGGGGTTCTCTTAGTTTCATATTGGAATTCCACTGTGGGCATTGTAGTACCACAGCTGCTCTAGGGGACCCCCACATTGCCTTTCCATTGTCAGTCATTTGGTCAACAACAGTCATTGAATTCACATGCCATAGTAGCCCCATGTTGGCTGTGTAGCCCCAGCGGTCCATCAGCAAGTGAGCCCATTTAAGCCTTCCCATATTGTGTCCCATCCCAGACGTGCATGTTGCACAGCATCCCATGGATAGCACATACCATCCGTAACAGTGCACATACCCATCACCACACACGGCTGTGTATGTGTGCTACAGGTGTATGGCATGTAACAGACAAACACACACAAGGTACAGGCACAACCCACAATACAGCTATGTGTACCAGTGTTGCCTGCCATGCACAGCTATTGTCCATTCATACACACCATGTGTATGGTGTTCCATGTGTTCCCATACTGGAATTCCAATGTGAGTAAGCCAAACCACCATATGACAAGGTGGAACCCCACAGATTGGACCTAACTGTGTGTTGTTCTAACTACCTGTTGTGGGATAGAGGTCACATCACATGGGGACACAGGTTGTCAGTGGGTGTATGGTTACCATACTATCTACAGTACAGTTGGGAGCATAAAATTCTGGTCTGGTGTTGTATGTGTAATGTCCTGCAGAATGTCTATTGGTGCTGTTGATATGGCTCCATTGTGCCTGCTGTGTCCTAATGTGCAGGCAGTAATGCCAGTTTCATTCTTTGCACTTCCCCTCCTATGGTTGCAGTCCACAGCCTTTCACATAGAAACATAGAAGTTGATGGCAGATAAGGACTGTGTGCTCCACTTAGTCTGCTCATTTTACCTATCTATTGCAAAAACCACTGACCCTAGTTGATCTGTGGCTTACCTTTTTTCTCTATTGCCAGGACACCCTTATGTCTATCCAATGCACTCTTGAATTGCTTAACTGTTTTCACCCCCACCACCTCTGCAGGGAGGCTGTTTCAGCATCCACCACTCTTTCTGTGAAAAAGTACTTTCTCACATTGCCTCAAGCCTACCCCACTGTAGCCTCATCTCATGCCCCTTGTCCTTGTACATCTTCTTTTCTGCAAAAGCTACCCTGTTGTACCTTGTTTATACCCCTGAGGTACTTGAATGTTACTAGCATATTCTCTCTCTCTCTCTCTCTCCTGTCCTCCTGGGAGTACATATTGAGTTCCCTCAGTCTCTCCTCATAGGGCTTCTCAAGCAGATCTTGTACCATCTTTGCAAGTTTGCAGCCCTCCTCTGGACTGCCTCCAATTTGCCTGCATCTTTCTGGAGATGTGGTCTCAAGAACTGGACACAGTACTACAGCTGATTTCTCACCAGTGATCTGTACAGTGGCATAACCACCTCCTTTCGTCTGATAGTGATACCTCTCCCTACCCACCCCAGTACTCCACTAGCTTTCCCCACAGCCTTCTCACATTGTTTGGTCACCTATAGGTCATCAGATATGATTACCCAGGTCACATTCTTGCTTGGTGGCTTTCAGTACCCCCCCTCCCATCTTGTACTCCTCTCTTGGATTTCTGTGCCCCAAGTGCATGATTTTGCACTTTCTTGCATTGAATCTCAGGTGCCACAATCTTGACTACCCCTCCAGAATGCTTAGGTCCTTTCTCATTCTCTCCACCCCCCCAAAGTATCCACCATGTTGCAAATCTCAGTGTCATCTGCAAATAGGCATATCTTCCCTTTCAGCCCCTTTGTAATCTCACTTATGAAGACATTGAAGAGAACTGGCTCTGGTACTGACCCCTATGGCACATCACTGGTCCCCTCCCTCTCTTCAGATTGCACCCCATTGATCAGAACCCTCTGTGTTCTGCCACCCAACCAATTTCTGACCCAGTTTACCACCTTGGGGCCCACCCCCAGGCTGTCCAACTTATTTTCCAACATTCTATGTGGGACAGTGTCTAACGCTTTACTGAAATCCAGGTAGGTCACATCCACCGTCCCTCCCTGGTCACTCAGTCAAAGAAATCTGTTAGAGTTGTTAGGCAAGACCTTCCTGCTGTGAATCCATGCTGCCTTGGATCCTGTGCCTTGCTAGATTCCAGGAATATCATAATCCTCTCCTTCAATAGGGACTCCATTAATTTTCCCACCACCGAGGTCAGGCTGACTGGTCTGTAGTTGTCTTCCTCTTCTCTGTTTCTACTTTTGTGGAGAGGGACCACATTTGCCCTCTTCCAGCCTTCTGGGATCACCCCTATCTCTAATGATCTGTTGAATTGGGTGGTCAGTGGGGCTGCCAGCACCTCTCTGAGCTCTTTTAATATTCTGGGGTGAATCCCTTGGGCTCCACTGATTTATCTATTTTCAGTTTCCCGAGCTCCTCTAGCACTCTGTCCACCATAAATGGATTGGTGTTCACCTCCCTTCCATGGTTGCCTTTATTGCTGATTTGTGGACCCTCATCTTCTCCTTCTTTGATGAATAATGAGCAGGAGCATTTGTTCAGTATTTCTGCCTTTTCCTTGTCCTCTTCTGCACAACCTCCTTCATTATTTATCCTGATAATCCCACTCCTAGTCTTTTTTTCATTCACTAATGTATCTGAAGACGGTCTTGTTGCCTTTCTTTATAACCTTGGCTATTCTTTCCTCTGTTTGCACTTTTGTGCTCCTGATTGTTTTCTAGATACTGGTACCTGTCTTCCTCCCTTTGTGTTTCCTTGTATCTCCTGAAAGCCCCTCTTTTTTTTCCTCTTACTTTACTGGCCACTTTCCTTGAGAACCAAAATGGCTGTTTCTTTCTCTTGCTTTGCATTTTAACACAAAGGCTTGTTGCCTCTGTTATATCCCCTTGAGACTAGCCCACTGCTTCTCCAAGTCCCACAGTTTGCCCTGTGTTTCCACTTGTGTGGGCTCCATTTTTCTGTCTCCCTGTGATAGCATTGGGGGCTGGACCATAGACCTCAGTGACCATCGTGGTGCTGCAGCTTCCCTAGGCTCTGGCACCTGACTACTGTCCTGTCACCACCACAGCTGTGCTTGGTCTGTCTGCCTCACTTGGGATGGCTTGGTGTCAGTTTTGCAGCAGGTGCTTCTACTTGTGGGATGTGTGTATCCATACCCTTTGTGGTCATGGTTTGTACCATGGTGTTAGTCCTTTTCCTACCGGAATATCGTAGTTTCGAGGGTGGTCCTTGTGGCTGCACTTGATGATTTGTGGATCCATTGTTGGCATTGGTACCGGTCTGTCACATATGCACATCTGCCACCATGCCAAGGACACTGATGGCAACAGAGGTTGGTGGCTGTGATGCTGCTGTCCCTAGTGTCACCTGTGCTGCATGCTCCTGGGAAGCCTTACGGGGCTGTGTTAGTGGCCTTGTGGACCATGTCCCTTGTCCAGATGTACATGTCTTGCCTGTCGCATGCCCTCCCTATTGTGTTATTCCACTGCTGAGCATGTGCTGGCTGGGGGTATATCCACTACTATTGCTGCTGACCTGTGGTCCTGTTGTATGGCCTCTGTGGTTGTGGATGTTGCACATACGTCAACCGCTGGTAGTAGCTGTGTTACTGTTTTGGCTGTTTCCATTCTTCACACAGCCAAGCCTGTGGCAGGCATGACAGTCATGGTCTGTCATAGTTCCACACAGCTGTGGTCACTGTTATGTATGTGCTGCTTCTGTGCCCTGCTGGAACTGGTTGTGGTGTCCATCTGATAGTCATGTGCGGGTACCCCCCCCCATGGCCCAGACATGTGCAATTCACTCTGCTGTTGGTGTTCTCTGGGTAATCCCATGTCCCTGTCCATGTGTGTAGCCCCTTCATGCTTGCCCATTCCAGCCATATCATCCTGGACACTGACTGTGTGTTGCCATTGTCCAACAGTTACTTCTGTGTCCGGGGTGGGGGGGGCTATGTTACCCATGTTGCATGGTGCCATCACCTCCCAATGCATGTGGGCCATACCTGTGTGGTACTGGTGGCAGTGGTTCATGATTCTAGCCCATGGCCTGTGCTATGGATTGGAATGAGGACGCCATTGTAGTTACAGCCTCAGTCTGTGTTTGTTGCATTGCCATTCTATGCTGCAGTGCCTTCTTGAGTTGCTCCGTGGCCTTGGCTTGACACTGTGTGCATATGTATATGTCATGCAGTAGTGCTTCTCTTTCAGTGTGCCAGTCCATACCCTCACGTATGACTGTGTTAAGTGTGTCACATGTGCCCATCAAGATCCCCTCTGCACTGTGTTCTGCAGTGGCTGTATTTTGTTCCTGCAATGCTACCTGGATGCCTGCAACAGAATTGTGTAGTTCCTCCTGGTAACCCACCACATCCTGGAAGTACCTGTCAGCATTCTGTTCCTTTTGATCAACAGGGGGCATGGCCTGTGGTGACTGTGCCAGACTGACAGGTGATGCTGTGGAGTCACCATGTATGTTATCTGCATGCACACTGTCCCCAGCATCACTGGAGGATGCAGACAAACCTGCATGCATGTGCTCTGGTGTGTAATCCCCATCTGTGCTGTGCATCTTGCTGTGTGTGGGGGTCTTCCGGGCTGTGTCGTCCATGCAGGCCACTGTTGTTTCCTGTGTGCCCTTGAACAACACTAGCCATGTCATCCAGGTCCCCTTCATCCACCTGCTGGGTCTCCTCTTGTGTGTCTACATCCATGATGGGTGATGGGTGCATTGTCACACCACCACTGGCATCTGTGTGTGTGTGTGTGTGGCCATGGTGCACAGCTGCATGATCATGCTGCCCCATCCACCCCTGTGCCCATACCAGTGTTACAGTGCTTGGGCCATGTAGCAGTCACACAGGTGTTCTGTGGGACTAAAGGATAGCTTGTGACAGGGACAGCTCACTGTCACCATCTACTGTGTGGGTGCTGATGTGTGTTGCCATCTGCTTCACTTGTGGTGTCAGTGGTACACTCTGGTTTGGTCCCCCACCTGTGCCGGTGGTACAGCAGCGGTTGTGGGAAAACTTTTCCTTCCACCTCCTTTGGAGGTCATGGTAGCACTTCTGAAGTTCACGCCTGGTGTGTCTGCTTGCTGCTATGGTGTTCACTTTTCCACCTCGTCCCATGCCTACTGTTTCTGGGCATGCAGCTCCCTGTCCCCACCTCTGGACAATAGGAGGTCCACCTGATGGTGTGATGGGAAACATGTTAGACTGCACTGCTTCACATTGTTGGGCATGTTGCCCTGTATCACCCATGTGACAGTGTTTTTCCTGTTTGCATGTCCCTGCACACTATTGTACTGACCTAAGCCTCGACCACCTCTATCAGTATGTCTGTTTCTTTGTCCATGAAGTGCTTCTTCCTCCTGTGCACTCTGGCAGCCCCTGCACCATTCCTTCCACCAACATTGTTGCCTCTGGTTTACGGCACAGCTTGCGACAGTGTCGCTGGGTGCACTGTTCTTATGGTGTGCTGCATGTCTTGCATCACTGTGCCTCCCTTTGGTGCACCATGGCTCCTGTACTAGAATTTGGCACATGGTGTGTGATGCATGGTGTTGCTTTGGTGCAGCTTGCATCACTCCAGGTGTGCTTTGAGAATTGAGCCCCATATGTCTTACAGGACCTTCTGCACCCCTGCCTCATGAACTATACTGTTGCATAGCTTTGTGTTATCAGCAAAGAGACACAACATTTCCCTGGATACCTTCCCCATCGTTATTTATGTCCATATTAAATAGGACATTTCCCAGAACTATTCCCTGCAGCACTTCATTTGTGACCTCCCTATCCCCCAGTTTAGCCTTCTTCACCACTGTTGTCTTCCTCCAAGCAAAATTTCTACCAACAAAATTAACCTCTGCTCTACTTCCAAGTCCTCCAACTTCTTCAGCAGTTTCCTATGTTGTACCGATTTGAATGGCTTAATGAAGCTGGAGAACAGCAACGCTACTGCCTGTTCTCTCACAATTGCTGTGGAGACCCAGTTGAAAAACAGTATTAGGTTGGTCTGGAATAATGTCCCAGACACAGACCCATGCTGCCTGTTGTCCTATAGTCCACTGTCCTCTAAGTAGATCACAGCATGTTCCTTGTCTATGGTGTCCATCAGCTTGTATACAATGAAGGTAAGGCTGACAGGCATGTAGTTGCCTGGATCCTCCCTATCCCTCTTTATGTAGTGGTACTACATTGATAGATCTCCAGTCTGGATATCAGTAAGTTACAAAATAGACAGGTTAAGTGTACTGCCAAATCTGTGGCCAGTTCTGTAAGCACCTTTGGGTACAGGCCATTCAAACTTGGCGCCTTATCTACCATGAGAAATTCTAGACTTTTTTTTTACCCTGTTAAGATTTGCACTCCACCCATTTCTTGACACACACCTCCTCCCACCGGTATGGTGGCCATGATACCACTCTCATCATCATCCACTGCCCTCTCCCCTCAGCTAGCCTAACTACCCCTTTTTTACCTTATGAACCAAAAAAGTATTTTTTCCCCGATGTTTATTCCCTGAGGAAGGTGCAGCTCTCCGACTGCCTTTGTCCTCCTGATCACCACCCTTGCCTCTTTGATATTAACCTGAGAATTCTGCAAAACTTCCTTCTTCTTGTTTATCTTTTACTCAGGGATGATCCTTCTTGTTACCATCACAACCTTCCTTACCCTCTTTGAGAACCAGATCGACCTTTTGTGCTTGTCTTATTTGGCAACCTTCCTTGCACAAGAACTGGTCACCTCCAGTAGTGTCCCCTTAATTCTACCACACTGTTCTTCCACCATCAATATTTAGTCTACACTGGCCAATCATTTCCTAAATAGTTTCTGCATCTTTCCAAAAGCTGCACTTTGAGGTCTAGAACCACTGTCTTTCAGGGCGGTCCATTGTTCCCCCTTGCCAGTTCAAACCTCACATTGTTATAGCCATTGTATCCCACTGATTCTCTGACAGTCACCTCCCACCACCATTTCTGAATTGGTTATGGCAGCCTGCTGTGTGTTATCTTTGACCAGCTACGCAAGCAAACAGTCCTGAAGTGTATCTAGCAGTGCCTGACTCGTGGTGCTCTTTGCTGCTGGGATATCCCAGTGTATACCTGGCAAGTTCAGGTCCCCCTAATAACAGCAGATCTGTTTTTGTGGTTCCCCTTCTGATTTCTTCTACCAACTCTCTGCCTTCCTTCTCTGACTACCACAGAGGTCTGTAAACCTCTCTTAATCTAACCCCTTTCCCATTTGATGTTATAAGCTACACGCAGATGATTCCACTTCTCCTCCACTCCTTTTTTACAGTCCCATCCTATGTCACCCAGATAATTTCCCTAATATATAGGGCTACCCCCTCCTTTACCCTTTCCCTTTTCTCTCTTAAGTAAGGTATATCTTGTAACTGTTAGATCCCAGCCTTTGATACCGCTGGTCCAAGTCTCTGTGATGGCCACTAAAGCTAACACAGCCTCTGCTGCCATTGCCTGCAGTTTGCTGATCTTGTTGTTTAAGTTTTGGTCAGATTCTTAGAATGGCACCGAGGAGAGCAGATGTGTCCTGCTGAGCCCTGAGCAGTCACCCCCACAATGGCATAAGTGAACATTGTTAATACAGTACAGCTGAGCATTTTTTTATTTGAATTTAGTTAAACTCAATTATTGGTTTTGTTTTACTCTTTTGTCTGTATGACATGTAATATTCAAGACTGTTTTCCTAATCACTGATAGTCCACTGTCAGAGCAATGGTTCAGCCTTCATCACTTTAAATCCAGCCATGTTTTATGACATGCAAAATACATCATTGAAGAGGTTCAGCTTCTCAATTTCTAAAGTCTAAACATCAGTATACAATGGCAAGAAACATTCTAGGAGCCTGATTGGCTCCTGACCCCTAGACACAGCGATATTATTAGACTATAACATCACTGTTTCTAGGGCAGGCACAGTAAACACCACATCACAAGCTCCCAAATCACTCCATGTCAAAGTGACCGAGAACCCAGCCACCATTGAAAATGTTGTGCGATATCAAGCCCCCAACACACAAACACACACACACATTCCCACCCTCAATACTGTAGCCAGTCCACACGCAGCTTCAACACTGAACAAGTTCTGTAATAAATCCCACTAAAAAATTAAAAAAAAGTTAAAGAGAAACAAAGCCAAGCTCTAACTCTACCACATCTCAGTTCTCCCACTGGTAGCACAATTGTGCAAGCGTGTGGAAACTTTAAATGCCGCACTCGCTTCTCTCAGAGCCCGGCTCCTTGAAACAATGATTGCATTCTGACTAAACTTTAAACTGTAGAAAATAAATAAAGAAGTAAAGCAGCACCTCTAATCAGTCTTGCCCCGCATAACAGCGCCACAGTAGCTACTCTCACCAATTGAGTCAGCCATGGCTTTCCTTGGGATCAGCTCAGTGATCAAGCTCCTCAGGTCACAGAAGAAAAATGACTGAATTTCTTACATAAATAAAAAAAAAAAATACAGGGACAGACATGGGCCAGCTTGTATAACAGCAAGAGAAGCATACAGAAAAAAAGTGAAATGACTGACAGTGAAGGGTTGGGGGCAGATACAAATACAGAGCTACACAAAACCTACAGTAAACAGTGCTACCTAGTGCAAAAGCACAAAAAGGAATTTCTTTTTATATAAGTACTTTTCCACCCTAATAAAGCAGTAAAAATAATTAAAATAAAACAGTATTCTTGTTTCTTTTTTATTGTAAATACAAGGAGCCATTGTATAATAGCAATAAGGCACTCCTGGTTTTGTGTTATTGTGTAACAACGTCACTCCTCTTGTGGTGGAAGAACTTGGCTGTACCTCATGCTTCAACCCACCCGAGGAGTGACATTATTATACAATAACACACACACCCTGTTATGCCTTATTGCTTAATTACTAGTTATTTAGAAGATGGAGGCTGCAACTCATGAGACTGATCCTGTACATCTGGAACCAACTTTAGAGAAAAAGCCACTAGAAGAGACTGCTCCCAACAAGCAGGCAGATAGTCTGCTTACAGTGGATCATTTTAATTTTCTAGTAAATAAAATTTCACATTTAGAGAGTGCTATAAACAATACGATATCAAGCATCTGTGAAACAAGACAAAAAGTCTCATACCACAAAATCAGGACTAGTGATGTTGAAGTAAGAATTGGCAAAGTAGAAGTTGAAGCAGAAAGGGACAGTAGTGAAATAGTTAGCCATGGCAAAAGACTTATAAAAAGTGAGGCAAAACTAGAAGATCTTGAGTGCAAAAATTATAGGAATAATTTATGGATTTGGGGGCTGAATGTAGGTATTAAAGTTTAAGTCAATGGGCCCTCTTCCAGATAATTCCCAATACATTGTTGAGATAACTCATATATATCTCTCAAACCCAAATCTGGACCTTGGGAGAGGCCTCATTCCTTTTTTTATTTAAACATATGAATTTTCAGCATAAACACCATATCCATAGATTTCTGAGAGATTAACAATCATTCAAGTTTGAGGGATGTACAGTAAGATTGTCATTTAAACTTCTTGCATTTAGGTCAAGCAACCTCCTCTCGCACATCTTACTCCTTCCCCTTTTACCTGATTCCCAGATTTTTGCTGTCCACTCCCTCCCCATCCTGTCCACTATGTATACAAATGGAAGCCACAGTTAGGAAAAGCAAGGTAAAATGCTATAACAGGGCAAGATATGCAAAAATGAAAAAATACCTGAAAGAGTGGGATTGAAAAATGGAACTGCATGAGCACTCAAGAGGTCAAATGTGGAATAATATTCAAAGTAATCTTGAATATTGTATTAATACATATGTCCCTGAAAGAATAGATAACAGGAATAGAATTCCAAATTGGTTTAACAAAAAAAAAAGATCAACAAAGAGGAAAAAAAAGTATACAAGAAATTTAAATGCAACCAATCCCCTGAAAAATGGCAAATATATAAAGATAGGGCAAACAACTGTAAAACAACCCCTAAAACTACTAAGCAGGAAGACAATGTGAAACAAGCTTCAAAAGCAAAATATAACAAAAGACCTTCTTTAACTATATAAGTAGTCTCAAAGGGGTCAGCAAAGGTGGTACCACTAAAACTAGGAGATGGCCAGATAACTGATGATCAGACAATGGCAAACATCTCTTATACATATTTTTTGAATATTTATCAGCAAAAGGACACTTACAAGGCACACACAAATGAAATTAGTGAAATCAGAAATTTAAATGTATAAATTAAGGAAGATGATGTAAGAATTAAATTGGGAAAACTGAATCCTGACAAAACCCCTGGGCCTGATGGTATCCATCCCAGAATCCTGAAGGAACTGGCAACAGAACAGGCTGGGCCAATAGCATGTTGTTCACATGCTAATTAGTAGAGGGTAAAGTTCTACTTGAAAGGTGAGAAGTCAATTTAACTCATATATACAAAAGGAGATGAAGAGAGAACCACAAAAACTACAGACCTGTAAGTCTAACATTTGTCCTGGGTAAAGTAATAGAGGAATTTATAAAGGATGAAATAGATAAACATATGAAGCAAAGTTTAGTTGACATTACACAATGTGAAGTTAGAGCAAAAATATCATGCCAAATCAATCTATTTCAATTTTTTGAACCCATAAGTAAAGCCTTAGTTAATGGTCTTCCTGTAGAAGCGGTCTATCCAGATTATTCCAAGGCTTTTGATCTTGTACCCCATAAAGAGTTTATTGAGAGGCTCATTGAATTAAATATCAATTCAAATATAATTAATTGGGTTAAAGCATGGCTAGATGATAGAAAGCAAAAGGTATGTATTAGGGGGTATTATTCACACTATGTAGAAGTGACCAATAGTGTCTGGCAGGGATCAGTGTTGGGGGCAATCCCTACTTAACATTTACTGTGGTGTTCCCCAGGATGAAACCCACTTTTAAAGTACTCTGCAACATGTCAGTAGACTATTGAATAGCACCACTTCAATGAGATTAACCTTTGTCATGCAGGAAACTATGGCATTCACTTCATTCTGGCAGTGTCACATTTCCCTGAATGACAAAAGGGACTGATTGCCATTGAAATTACATTGCTTTATTCAGTAAGTCTGCTGCAGCATTCTGCAGAGTGCTGCAAAATGCTGCAGAATTGGATTTCATCCAGGGGGACACCACTGTACATATCATCCATGCAAGCCTTTTCAAACTCATGGATTTGTAAGTTTGCAGATGACACAAAACTAGGTGTAATAGTAGACAGTGATGCAGCAATCAATCAGTTTCAAAGAGACTTGCATAATATCAAAAAATGGGCTAAGGAGCATACATTATTTAATGTCAATAAATGCAAGATTATGCATTTTGATGTCAGAAATAAAATATCTAAATACACACTAAAAGGAATACAACTGCAGACTACAGATAGGGAATGGGATTTGTGGGTTATCATTACAAATAAGTTGCCATTTGATGAGCACTGTAAGGAGGTGGTGAAAAAGGGCAACAAAATGTTGGGATGTATATCTAGAAATGTTAGGAGTAGGGTTAGGAAGGTTATGGTCCCACTCTATAGTGCATTGGTCAGGCCACATTTAGAGTACTGTGCACAGTTCTTGGTGCCCCGTATAAAATGTCATATTGAACTCTTGGAGAGTGTCTAGAGGACAGCAACAAAGAGAATTACACCTCTATCTTTACTATCATATAAAGAGAAACTAGCAGAGCTCAGTTTGTACTCATTTGAGTACAGACATCTCAGAGGAGACCTATGCTTGGTATATAGGGCATTCAGGGAGAATGGCCCATGTGAGTGCAGAGGGCTTGAAAGAAAGACTATTGAAAGGGAACCAAGAATCCATTGATACCATCTAAAAGACAAATCATATAAAATCAACAAAGGAGGTGCTAGGATTAAAGAAAGGGTGGTACCCCTTTGGTACAGCCTGCTCGAGACTGTAGTGAGCAGTACATCTATGGACATCTTTAAAGTAGCATTAGATGAGTACCTGGGTAACAAAATAATCACACAAATCCATTGATAAATGGTGATTCATATTGGCTACTGGTTACAGACTCATAAATCCTATGTATGCCATGAATTTACTACCCCATCCCTGGCTCACTACTTTGACTCCTCCCTCACTCCCACTACCACTGTTTTTCCCTCTGTTTCTGGGTGAGCCTCTTTTGTGTACAATCCACAGCTATAATCTACAAGAGCTGCCCAGCATCAGCTTCTCCTGTCTCCCCCTTCAGTTTAAAAGACTGTCCACATTGACATCTAATGTCTGCCACAGTGCACTACCACCTCCCTCGTAAGATGACAGTCATCTCCATTGAAATGTCTTCTGTCCCAGAAACCTCCTATCCCCACAAATCATTATCCATCCTCTATACACTGTTACTTCAACCAGGCATTAAATGACTCAGTTTTCTTCTGCCTCACTCTACCTTCTTCTTTGTCCCATACAAGCAGCACCTCTATAAGATCATGTTGGCTGCCTTTCTCCTCAATTCCCTCACTAGCCTTCAGAAGGTGGACTTAGTAAACTCCAGACTGTTATTTGTTCAGTTGTTCATATCCAAGTGCATAAGAACATTTGGCACCACCCTCATCTATCATCCTTTCTAGCATCCTCTCTATCCTGGCCTTATCCCTTGAGCCTGATTCAACAGAAAGGCATCTGACCTCCCCTCTTGTAGACTCTTAGCTGCACTCCACCCACTCCACTTAAGCTTGAATCCCCAGCTAAGAAGACCATGGGTGCCCCTTCCCTTGCCCCTTCCCTTACTCTCCTAACACTGCTTGATGTCTATCTACCACCCTGATTCTTTATTGGTCCCACTACCTGCCTAGTCTTAGCAGTAACTGGCTCACAGCATCCCCTGACTGAGTCAGGCAACTGCACCTTATTCAGGGGTACAAAATGGTTTGTGGTCACTACTTGAGGAACCTGCATGCCACCCACAATCTGCTTTCCTCCCCCTCCTACCCTTCCTCTCCCCTCACCACCCTCCATCCCCCTAAGCCAGTGGACCTCTGCAGGAGGTACACATGGGTATTCCTTCTCTTGCTGCCTTGAACTGTGCTTCAAGCTCCTTGAACCTCCTGCATATGGAGCAGTGACCAGTCCTCCAAACCGCAGCCCAGAGGATGATCATATCAGAGCTGCCACAGCTAACTAACCCTACTCCCTGCCTATTCTTGATCCTTCATACTAGCTGAACCTCCAACTACCAGTATAGAAGTCTTCCCAAAATATGGTGCAGTGCCTATTGGTGGTTTTCACTTCCTTTCTTGTATTATCCCAGTGTGTGCTGACCCCATATTGGGTGTATTGCCTGCTGTTGGTCTAACCCTCCTTACTACTTATGTACTACTAACTGTACTTCCTATCCCTGTACAGGCCTACCCAAAGAGAGTGTACTGCCTACCTGGTACTCCTCTCTAACCTTCTTGCTACCTGCCCCTGCTTGGCCTGTCATCTTTCCCCTTTCCCTAGTCAGAGGTCCCTGCAGATGTTCCTGGATCAGAGGCCACACTTCTACTTTGTTGCACTTGCTCTGCATCATGAATGCTCTGTGGTCACAAATGGTCTGGCCTTATTTAACACAATCAATAGAAATCTAGACTGCTCAGCCATCTGTGAAAACAGTGATGTCACAATGAGGCTCAGTCAGGGAGTACCTCTCCCACAAAGCCTTCTCAATCCTCACATAGCAGTGTGTGTGTGTGTGTGTGTGTGTGTGTGTGTGTGTGTGTGTGTGAGGATCAGCCAGTCCTCTTGCTCAACACTGCCTAGCCCAGAGATCTCTTTAGCTAATCTTATCTTGTTAAAATGGATATCTTGTGGCCTGCAATTAAGTTTGGATGCTGATACTTCAAGACCTACCTTGTGTGAAACATTTGTATACAAACTTGTAACAACTAATGAAAAAAGAATAAAATCTAAAGGCAGGTGGCTATTACTAATGGAATTTATGAGATGCTTGGTGTTTTCCAGTAATGACTATAATTCACCAACAAATTTCTTGAGGAAAAAAATTCATGTATAGACTAATGGATTCTGTAAGGTTACCCATTTCAGAGACTATGGGCCCCCTATTTAAACAGTTAGCCTGGCACTAACTGGATTTAGCACCATGCTAGCCAAGAATAGCATGAGCCAAGGGGGCAGAGACAATATTCATCAGTCCCTGGTGTATGGCACCATCCTGGTAGTGTGATAGCAAAGAAAATACTGCTTCCCCCATGCAAAGTATATATTATGGTGTGGTACTGCTACTACAGATAGGGTTGAGTAGGCTGCTTAGGGTTAAGCATCTAAATTTGCACTTTAATAGCTTCTCCCCCATTCAATGGAACTGCATGAAATTTTGCATGCGTGGTCTGGGGACATGGTCTCTTGATTTGGCATGATTCATTCTGGTCAGATATGTGAATTCGAGATCCAGATAATACAGTTTTAGGAAAAAAGTGTTTTTTTTGTAGGGTTTTTTTGTCATCTTCTACAGCCCAGACAGTTTGAAATTTTGTTCTGAAATTTTAAGGATAGAAAGGGCTTGCCCTAAAATAATGCCTTTCATTGGCTTGGTGAAAAAATATGAATTTTCTCCCAGTTTATAAGGATATGAAATTTTGGTCCTGAGCATGCTCCATAGGGGCTTTTTCATAGATATTCAATAAGAAAGAATTTGGCCGTACAAAACAGGATTCCTCTCTCATGAGGTGGAAAGTCTCCTCCAAAATCCTTACCCAGTCTTCTCTCATGAGCCAATTCTCTTCTTTGGTGAGGCTTATGAAAGAGGAATAGGGCTATACTAGGGATGGGCAAACCATCTCTGCCACACTTCCGATCTCCCCCAACTGGGCAGACTCTGCTTTGACTGTGAAACCTGAACCTTTTGTGGATTGACACAAATCACCGAGTTGGCCCAGTTTGGAAGTGTGATCCAGTCTGGGAATAACACACTCACCACCAGTACTGCATGGAAAAAGCAGGGCAGGGTGTAGAAATAAAAAAAAAAAAATTAAAATGTTTCCCCTGATCACTGACAAACACTCCTGAGTCCCTGGACCATCACATAACCAACAAAGACAAACACTTGTGATCCAGAGCACTGAAGGGAGCCACCAAAGAGCATTTCTGTTCTATGACTGACTGTTGTTCTAGTCAGACCTGTATGTCATCCACTACAGGACATCCCTAGGAAGCAGTGTATCAAGCGCATTTGGGGCTTTGCATTCAAAGGATACAGTCGTATGCATGTGTGCTGCAGAGAGATTCTAAAAAAAGGTGAAAACAAAAGAAAACACAATACATTTTTAATTTTGTTACAGAGGGAGAGTAGAAACTAGAGACCAATGAATTCAACAGCAGACAACAGCAGAGTGCAGACGTTGCACCAGAGTACTCTGTAAAAATAAAAACAAATTAAAATGTTCTTTTTTGTTAGAGAGAGTACAGAAACCAATGAGTTTACAGCAAAGTGCAGAGTAGAAAATGGCAGAGTGCAGACGTTGCAGACTCCACAGTGAAAAATGAAAAAAAAACACCCATTTTTCATTAGTAAGAGAGAGAGAGAGACCAACAAATTAAACAGCAGACATCAGCAGAGTGCAGAAAATAAACAAAATATTAATGGGAGCAGCAGAGTCAGACAGGACAAGAGGACTCTGTCTGAAGGTCATAGTGCCTCAGTAATTGTGAAGGGGGGAGCTTGGTGCCATACAGATTTTGAAAGGTGGTGTCACCTACATCTCAGACTTTGTGTTGTCCACCTCTGTACTGCTCTGAAAGGTCATACTGCCATAGACTCTGTGTTCCCATCTCTGTGCCTGAACTATTACTAAGTTATGGTGCCATAGCATAGATTCTGTGTTGCCCATCTCTGTGCCAGAACTACTACTAGGTTATAGTGCCATACAGATTGTGAAGGGTGGGGTCATGTTTCAGACTCTGCGTTGCCCATCTCTGTGACTGAACTACTACTAGGTCATAGTGCCATAGCATAGACTCTGCATTGTTCATTTCTGTGCCTGAAGTGCTAGTAGGTCATATTGCCATAGTATAGACTCTGTGTTGTCCATTCTTGTGCCTGATCCTCTACTAGGTCATAGTGTGATACAGATTGTGAAGGGGGGGTGTCATGTCTCAGACTGTGTAATCCTTCTCTGTGTCTGAACTACTACTAAGTCATATAGTTCCTCACGTATTTTCAGAGGGGCGTGTCATGTCTCAGACTCTGTGCTGACCATCTTTGTATCCAAACTTATACTGCTAAGTAGGCAATTGAGTTGTACCCCCAAAAATGGATTCAGAATCAGACTGTGTTATGGAAATGTCAAAAGGTAACATTGGGTGGGGAGGGAGTGATGAAAAGTCATTGATCTCTTAGGGTCAGTGACTGCATACAAGTATAGGGCTTACTAGATGGGCCTAGAGGTCCTTATCTGCCCAATTTCTATGTATCTATGTAGCTATGTAAATGGAACAAATGTGGCCAACACCAGCAGTATGGCTGAAACTGGTACCTGTAACAATAACACTATATCCCTAAAACAAATTCAGAAAAAACAGAGAAATTTACTGCTGAAGATAACATTAATACAATTGATGAAAATGAAGCAACACAACCAGAAAAAGAAAAGAATGTTGGTGAATCCCCTAATCAAAGTAATGCAGCACTGTTGGCATTGTCAGAACAATCAGATAAAAGTAAACACAAAAACAAGTAGCCATAACACTTAGAACTTGAAAATCAATGATTAAAGGGGCACTGTCAAGATTGGAGGTGATTTTATTGCCTCTTTAAAGCAGTCCTCTGTAGGGAGCAATGTGGTTGCAGAAAACATTAATGATGACCTTTTTTTAATACCACTCAAGATATGGCTTATTTTTTACCTCACTATATTACTGTCAGTCTGGTGGAAATCCCAGCGGCATGCATCCACAAGCAAGAATGGCGCCGAGCTGTGGGTGAGCTCGTTCATAAAGGAGCTCTTGATTTTGGGTCCTTTATCAGCTAATAGCTGGATATCATAGCCTCTGTTCTACTGAGCCCTTTAATTTTACTCTGAAAGTAAACTAAAGGCTGATCCCATGTTATTTAGTTTATAAAAGTTGAACTCGCACTTCTGGGCCTGCGCATTAGAATCAACTCTAATCTGCATGCCCGAAATCACAATTTTTTTTCCAAAAATGTATGAATGTATACAAAGTAAAATAAAATAGGCTCTTTAAGACAGTGAATGTGGTTCTGTGCACCTGACCACAGACATGAAGATGAGTTCTCAAACCACTGATTATATGTGCATCACAGCACATTGGGTGTCACGATCATCTTCAAACACCACCACAAGCAGCAGTGTACAGGAAGGAGGACAAAGAATGGTAGCTTTTTGATTAGCATGTTTGGTAAGCATCACACTGCTGAAGAGTTGCGTGACAAAATTTCTGAGTTGTTATAGCCTCTGGGACTCACTACTGAATTTGTGGTTTCAGACAATGGTGCCAATATTGTTAGTGTATTGAAATGTGGTGGTTTTACTCACGTTCTGTGCTTTGCACACTCATTGGATCTGTTAATACAAGCTTTCCTTTCCAGTGACAACAGTATAGCAACACTAGGTGGAGCTGCAAGGAAAATATGTGATCATTTTAGTCACTCTGTAAAATCATGTGGTATCTTGGCTGACCTCCAGAAAAAAAGTCTTGCCAATACAGCAACTAAAACAAGATGTTGCAACAAGATGGAACTCAGCGTGTTACATGTGTGAGAGACTTCACACACAAAAGAAGGCAGTCCATGAATATAGCATGGAGCACAACATAGCAGAGAGTGTTGTGCTGAATGGTAACCCATGAAGTGGGTACATGAGGAAGGGTGCCATCCGTAACGGCGACACCTTCCTAGTGCAATCCCTCACAGTGATAGGAGGGTAGGGTGACGCAGGTTGGGGGTGGGAGTGAGCACAGTGAGTGTGGGCTGGGAGGGGGCAGAGAGGCTGTAGGGGGTGGCAGTGTGCTGGATAGCCGAGCTGTGTTGTGGTGTTGGGGGTTAGCTACTGGCTGGGGTGGCTGAAATACCGGGTTAGGGTCCAGGCGCTGGTATTATTTTATTGCACCCGGCCTGAGCCTTTATTTTAATTTTTTTAAATACTTTCACCCTCTGACATGCACCCCCCATGGAGTTGAGAATCCTTAAGTAGGGGGGTGCAGTTGGTGAAGCCCCCCCATGAGGGGGGGTGTGCGGGAGGGCACAGCCCCCCCCCACAGAAAGCATTAAAAATATCTCCTGGTGCCATTGTCCTGTGCACTGGGGCTGTCTGAGTGCCGAAAAGCTTTTTGCCACTCTGACTGTGTGATAACAGAGATCGCCTTTAGGCGTTCACCGTTATCACATAGACCCATACTGAATTCATTCCAGCAGGGCGTTATGGAGCATCTTGCATCACCCTTGACTCTCTTTGAGGAACTAACTTTTTTATTTATTTATTTATTGAAGAGATCAATTTTACAACCTTTGAGTCAGGGACTCGTTTACAAAGGTACATCGTCATTTGGAGGGGGAGACAACAATTAAGTGAGGTTAGGACAGGGATGACGTACGGGTGAGATACATAAATACACATGTGGAGATTACAGGCAGCAATTGTACAGGTATGAACATATGTTGAGTTACACGCATTGTTATATAGCAACAGATACATCTTTTAAGTAAACTTCTAGTCACAGTCTGTTATGTAGTACCAAACCAGTAGTCTAGGGGACCTAAAGGGCTAAACGAGACAGGTTTAGGGCAACTACAAGCATTTACAACATCGGCTGTCAATAATATGTTGGCGGAGGGCGATTTTGAAACGCCAAATCCCAGGAATCTTAGTGATAGCCCCAGGAAGGGAGTTGAACCATGGGCTAAGTGATGGAAGGATCTTAGGCAGCAGAGGTCCTTGCTCTGGGAACTATGAAGGTGGCAGCGGTGGAGTTACGGGTTGGCAAGGACTGGGCAGCTAGCTGCAGGAGTCCAGAGACCCCTGGAGGGCAGAGACCTGATATGGATTTTTGGCCAGCAGGCAGGTATGATATTTCAGTCTTTCCTCAAGAGTGAGTATTTTGTGGGAGTATAGCAGACAGGTGTGAGTTCTGCTATGGCACGGTGAGAGCCTACAGGCTTTGTTAAGAGGTCTGGACTTTAGATAAGGTGGAGGGTCAGCCGAGCTGAAATTGGGAGTCCATAGTGGTCAGCGATAATACTGATGAGGTGATGGCTAGTTTTAAGGCGGGTCTGGGAGGCAATCATTGTGGCGGTAGAGAAGCCCGCATCCTGAGTTCATGGCTGATGACAGGGCTTTTAGGTGGGCGTGGAAAGTAAGGCCGAGTCAAAGGGATGCCCAGGTACTTATAGGATGTTACCTGTTCAAGTGGGAGGGGCATGCTGGTGGTGATGTGAAGGGAGAGTCCTTGGCACTGTTTTGCCGATGTGGAGAATAGCATGGACTTTGTTTTCATCAGATTCAGGACTAGTCGATGGTTATTGAACCATTTTTCGCTTGGAGGAAGGCGCTTTCAGCATGACTTGGAGCGGAGTGGGTCAGGTGTGATGCTAGGATTACTGCATCATCAGCATAGAGTAGTATTTTGTTGGAACAGGAGCTAGGGAGGGTGTTCAGGAATAGGCTGAAAAGGGTCGGTCCAAGGATGGAGCCTTGTGGGACCCCAGAGAGTACCGGTGGTTGGAGGAGAAGGTCCCATTTAGGCTTGACTCTTTGGGACCTGTTGTGTGGTGTAGCTTGAGAACCAGTTCAGGGTCGGATGAGAATCCCAGTTGGCTTAGGGAGTTTAATAGCAGGGTGGCACACCGTGTCGGAAGCCTTGGATAGGTCTATGAAAACCGCCCCTGCAAGCTGACCTTTGTCAAGTGCAGAGTGTATGTGGTGGGAGAATTCCAGAAGGGCAGTGGATGTGCTATGGCCGGGACGAAACCCATGTTGCTCGGACATAGAAGGTTGTATTTAGTTAGGTATTCTGAGCTGTGTGTTTACTATTTTTTCTAAAGCTTTGATGGGGAGGATGGAGATGGGCCTATAGTTATTAGGCAGTATACGGTCCCCAGACTTGTGGATGGGGTTATCAGCGTGCTTCCAGGCATCCGGAATTGGCCAAGGCATAAGGATTTGTTTATGATAAGCGTGAGGGGGATAAGCATGACATCCAGCGTAAGGCGGAGTATCTTGGAGTCAAGAGGGTCATTGCTTGGATTCTGAGAGGCAAGGGACTTTATTAAGAAAGGTTTGGCATCATGGGGTGAGATCATTCGGAAGTGGAATTGTGGCCTGGAAGTGAGAGTATGGGTGGGCGTGGCAACCGGGTCAAAAAAATGGGCAGGGAGAACTGCACTTAAGTCCGTGAAGGTTTTATTAAGGCAGTCGGCAATACATGTTTGGTCCGTCGAGACAGCCCCATTTATGACAATCTGAGATGGAGGGGGGGAGCAGGTTTTACCATTCAGTTCTTTAATGTTGTCCCAGAAAGCTCTGGACGAGCCCCAGGAGGATGTCAAGGCAGCCTGGTAGTATTTAGCTTTAGCCTGCTTGATGACCCAGGTGCATTGATTTCGGGCTGCCCTGTAGGCTTGCCTGTCAGCCACTCTACCGGAGTCATTTGCTATGTGCCAGAGGTTATCTCTCTTTTTTAGTTGTTGGATCAGTGCAGGAGTTATCCATGCAGCAGTCTGTTTTTTTTTCTTGGTGTGTTGAAGGGGGCAAACAGATCACAGGCATGGTTGAAGGCCGTGGTGAGATAGGTTAGGGCAGTGTTTATGTCTAGTGCGCAGGCCACTGGGGCCCTGTTGATTTGAGCAAGGTGACGTTTGAGGTTGTCGAGACCTCTGGGGAGAAATCGGCGTTGAGGGGTGCTGCTGTACACAGGGCTGAGAGTGGGGGAGGACCAAAAGCAGATGACAGGGGAGTGGTCACTGAGTGAGTCCGCAAGGACTTGTACAGATGCTACTTTATGCGGTCGGTTAGAGAGGACTACACCCAGGAGGGAGCTGGTTCCTGTTACTTTGTTAAGTGTAGTGGGCTGAGTGACCATTTGAGACAGGTCAAGGGCTGCAAGTTCATTCTTCATATTATCAGACGAGGGGCTGAGCCAGTTGGTGTTTAACTTGGCAGATTAGCAAAGAGAATGCTACTCTAAGCCAGGTTGCTGTATCATAAATTTATTGAACAAGGAACTCAGGAGGTTGCTTAGAGGTTTAGACCAAAAAGGAGACAAATCTGGTGTATCCCTTATGGACTGACTGATACAGCAATTCCAAAATTGCAGAAGACTTCACAATATCATGACGGACAGGAATGTTCTTCTTTCCAGTCTTCTTGACCCTCAGTTTAAGTTGCAACAGCTGCCTTCTTCATAACTAGGTGACTCTTATCTAGAATAAAAAAACCTGCTGATTTCAGCAATTGCACAAGAAAAGGAAGGAACTGTATTTGACAATAAAAGTGAATCACATGATGTGGTTGCGTCATCTGATGATCTGATTTGGGAGACAGTATAGCGCAGTGGTTTAAGGCTCTGAGCTGCAAATCTGGAGACCTGGGTTTGAATCCCACAGCCCCCACTTGCATACTGTGTGACACTGAGCAAGTTACTTAACTTCCCTGTACTCTGAGGTTGCACCTGTAAACAAGCTTTCAGCTTAGTGTGTCTCACCTGGTTAAACAATTGGAAAGAAAAACCCATCTATTGGTGCTGACAGCAGTAATTTCCATTTAGTGCCACCATGTACTCCTTCATCAACATTGGGTAGTCTTGCATAAAGTCCTCTTTCAAGTCTCTTGAAAACTGATGTCATTCTGAAAAGCACACAGATGTCGCCCACTTTTTGGTTAAAACTCAATGACACTGATAATTCAGATGTGTCTGTTATGGAGCCACCTTCTTTGTCTTTGTCTGATATTGTGGATGCCTATTTATGAGAACTATTCATTGATATTACTGATGACCATTTTGACTGCGGGCTGGAAAAGAAAAAAATCTGGCCTGCACTATCTGCCATTGCTATTAAGTTTCTTAGTTGCCCTCCCACTAGTGTTTACTGTGAGCGTATATTTAGCACAGCTGGAAATATTGTCTCTGATGGCTGCACAAGGCTTACTCCTGAAAATGTACAGTGCCTTACCTTCCTAAAAGTCAGTCTCATCAAATTATCTTACTAGTTCTCTGAAGAGTCGGAGGAACATAAAAGCAATGATGATGAACAGCTGCAACAGATTTTTCCTAATAAGGGTGCTTCCTTGGTGGTGTTTGAAGATGATGGTGATGATATTTAATTTAATGATTTATTTCATTGAATTCAGAGTACAAAGGTCAGCAACTCTAACAGAAAGATCAAGTAAATACGATTCCTTCATATGTATTGCTGTATGTGTTTTTCACATTCAATTTGGGAAGCCAGGTGGAGTGTAATTTGTTTATTTGGCAAGTTAAAAATACAAACAGGGCACAGGCAGTGAACTGCTGGGTGTTTAGGATGGAGGGCGGGACCAAGAGTACAACACAAAGGAAAAATACCTATGTGCACGCATGGCCACAGTGAATGACAGCCCCCTTGGTCCTTGGGTCCATGTGGATCCCCACTGGCTTGATGACGGGGGGGGGTGCAGTGATGGGGCTGGGGACTTGCAGGTGGGCTTCATGGCAGGAATAGGTGGTGGATGGGGCCAACCAGCTCTATCAAAAAAAAAGCCTACAATTATTAGTTGTGGAAGCTTGTAGTATATGTCCAAAAACTGCAATAGTGGGGGGGGGAGCAAGTTCTACCACATAAATTACAAAGTACAAGAAATAAACAATAATTGGCCAATCTGGCAAAAATGTGTGGGATGGTTTTTGGGGCCCATGATGCTTGCTATAACACGAAGTAGGCAAGCAAAATAATTACAAATAAAAGAAAATAACATCTCAAGTCAAAAGGGCAGGAGTGATGGCTGGGGCCTCATTACATATCCTGTTCATGCTGACTGTCTCCCACCAAAAAATATGCCAGACTCGGTTTAAGCAACAATGCAATGACAAAAGTTATTCCAAAAAGTTAATTTTCTGCTATGGTAATAAAAAATGTTGGCAGAACAGTTGATTTGGGCTTTCTGGATGCTTCCTATGCTGTGTTCTGTACATTTATATTTTTGTCTGGACTCTTATCCTACTCGGGTCCTCAATATTATTTCTATGCAAAAATGAGGTGACCATCTTTTTTTCTTGAGAAATAATTACTTTAAAACATTCATAAAATTCTTAAATGATAATGAAAACTGAAAATTTCACCACCAAAATAAACTGGAAGACATCTGTTATCAATTAGGAAGCAAAAAAGGTGGTGTCAAATGTTTTAACCCATTTTCGTTGCACTGCTGCTTTATGGTTTGCACTTAGCTGTCGTCTTTCTGCTATTGAATTCATTGGCCTCTCTCTCTTTCTGACTAATGTTTGACACACTGTCTTCTTTTACTACAAAACCCCAAATGACCTGCATACACTGGGCTGATTTCACAAAGGTTTTTGGGACTAAGTCCCACACCACAACTCTAGCTGCAGACTGAAATCTCTGCAGCTGTGGAGATTTGCTATTCACATTCACTACAGCTGTGGAAGATAATAATAATAATAAATCTTTGTTTATAAAAAGCACAATTAAATAACTATCAAAGCACTTTTACAAAAATTAAAACCTTAAAACTATGCTTGACCGCAACTGCACAAAGTGTGATTGCATATATTTTTGCTATGATACTGTTCCTACACTATTGTCTGTGCCCCACTCACTGTATGATTTTTTTTCACCTCCCTGTCCTATTCTGTGTATGACAATGAGCCTTTGTAAATGAGTCTCTGACTCAAAGGGTTGTAATTCTGATACTGTAATAAATAAATATAAAACCACAAATATTTTTTTTCCAATTGTTTAACCAGGTGAGACACACTAAACTGAAAGCTTGTTTACAGGTGCAACCTGGGAGCACAGGAAAGTTAAGTGACTTGCTCAGGGTCACACAGTATGCAACTGGGGGCTGTGGGATTCAAACCCAGGTCTCCAGAGTTGCAGCTCAGGGCATTAAACCATGCTATACTGCCTCCCTAATATATACTATAAATCCTCAGTTTAGTAATGAGCAGCCAAATATTCATTGTCTATGAAGGCCAGCTAGAATAAGTTTTCAGAGCTACTTTAAAGCTCTCCATAGTCAGGCACCCTCTAACCTGATGAGGTAGAGAATTCCACAGGGTAGGGGCCTCGAATGCAAAAGCTTGAGCCCCAGAAGTCTTCAAACAAACCATGGGAATCTCCAGCAATCCCTCATCAGTGGAGCGGAACAGTCAGAAGGGGCAGTAGGGACAAATGAGATCTTGCAGATATTTATTTATTTATATTTATTTATTGAAGAGATCAGTTTTACAACCTTTGAGTCAGGGACTCGTTTACAAAGGTACCTCATCATTTGGAGGGGGGAGACAACAATTAAGTGAGGTTAGGACAGGGATGACGTACGAGTGAGATACATAAATACACACGTGGAGATTACAGGCAGCAATTGTACAGGTACGAACATATGTTGAGTTACACGCATTGTTATATAGCAACAGATACATCTTTTAAGTAAACATCTAGTCACAGTCTGTTGTGTAGTACCAAACCAGTAGTCTAGGGACCTAAAGGGATAAATGAGACAGGTTTAGGGGCAACTACAAGCATTTACAACATCGGCTGTCAATAATATGTTGGCGGAGGCGATTTGAAATGGCCAATCCCTGGGATCTTAGTGATAGCCTCAGGAAGGAGTTGAACCAGGCGGGGCTAAGTGATGGAAGGATCTTTGGCAGCAGAGGTCCTTGCTCTGGGAACTATGAAGGTGGCAGCGGTGGAGTTACAGGTTGGCAGGACCGGGCAGCCAACTGCAGGGGTCCAGAGACCCCAGGAGGGCAGAGACCTGACATGGATTTTTTGGCCAGCAGGCAGGTATGATATTTCAGTCTTTCCTCAAGAGTGAGTATTTTGTGGTGGAGTATAGCAGACAGGTGTGAGTTCTGCTATGGGCACCAGTAAGGAGCCTACAGGCTTTGTTAATAGAGGTCTGGACTTTAGATAAGGTGGAGGGTCGGCCGAGCGTAAATTTGGGAGTCCATAGTCGGCCAGCGATAATACCGATGAGGTGATGGCTAGTTTTAAGGCGGGTTCGGGGAGGCAATCTTTGTGGCGGTAGAGAAGCCCGATCCTGGAGTTCATGGCTGATGACAGGGCTTTTAGGTGGGCCTGAAGTAAGGCCAGAGTCAAGTGATGCCGAGATACTTATAGGATGTTACCTGTTCAAGTGGGAGGGCATGCTGGTGGTGATGTGAAGGGAGAGTCCTTGGCACTGTTTTGCCGATGTGAGAATAGCATGGACTTTGTTTTCTTCAGATTCAGGACTAGTCGATGGTTATTGAACCATTTTCGGCTTGGAGGAAGGCGCTTGCAGCATGACTTGGGAGGGAGTGGGTCAGGGTGTGATGCTAGGATTACTGCATCATCAGCATAGAGTAGTATTTTGTTGGAACAGGAGCTAGGGAGGGTGTTCAGGAATAGGCTGAAAAGGGTCGGTCCAAGGATGGAGCCTTGTGGGACCCCAGAGAGTACCGGTAGTTTGGAGGAGAGAGTCCCATTTAGCTTGACTCTTTGGGACCTGTTGTGTAGGTAGCTTGAGAACCAGTTCAGGGGGTCGGATGAGAATCCCAGTTGGCTTAGGGAGTTTAATAGAAGGGGGTGGCACACCATGTCAAAAGCCTTGGATAGGTCTATGAAAACTGCCCCTGCAAGCTGACCTTTGTCAAGTGCAGAGTGTATGTGGTGGGAGAATTCCAGAAGGGCAGTGGATGTGCTATGGCTGGGATGAAACCCATGTTGCTCCGGACATAGAAGGTTGTATTTAGTTAGGTATTCGGTGAGCTGTGTGTTTACTATTTTTTCTAAAGCTTTGGATGGGGAGGATGGAGATGGGCCTATAGTTATTAGGCAGTATACGGTCCCCAGACTTGTGGATGGGGGTTACTTCAGCGTGCATCCAGGAATCCAGGAATTGGCCTAGGCATAAGGATTTGTTTATGATAAGCGTGAGGGGATAAGCATGACATCCAGCGTAGGCGGAGTATCTTGGAGTCAAGAGGGTCATTGCTTGGATTCTGAGAGGCAAGGACTTTATTAAGAAAGGTTTGGCATCATGGGGTGAGATCATTCGAAGTGGAATTGTGGCCTGGAAGTGAGGTATGGGTGGGCGTGGCAGCCAGGTCGAAAAAGTGGGCAGGAGAACTGCACTTAAGTCCGTGAAGGTTTTATTAAGGCAGTCGGCAATATATGTTTGGTCCGTCGAGACAGCCCATTTTGACAATCTGAGATGGAGGGGAGGGTTTTACCATTCAGTTCTTTAATGTTGTCCCAGAAAGCTCTGGGCGAGCCCCAGGAGGATGTCAAGGCAGCCTGGTAGTATTTACCTTTAGCCTGCTTGATGGCCCAGGTGCATTGGTTGCGTGGCTGCCCTGTAGGCTTGCCTGTCAGCCACTCTACCGGAGTCATTTGCTATGTGCCAGAGGTTATCTCTCTTTTTTAGTTGTTGGATCAGTGCAGGAGTTATCCATGCAGCAGTCCGTTTTTTGTTTCTTGGTGTGTTGAAGGGGGCAAACAGATCACAGGCATGGTTGAAGGCCGTGGTGAGGTTGGTTAGGGCAGAGTTTATGTCTAGTGCGCAGGCCACTGGGTTCCAGTTGATTTGAGCGAGGTGACGTTTGAGGTTGTCGAGACCTCTGGGGAGAAATCAGCGTCGAGGGGTGCTGCTGTACACACGGCTGAGAGTGGGGGAGGACCAAAAGCAGATGACAGGGGAGTGGTCACTGAGTGAGTCTGCAAGGACTTGTACAGATGCTACTTTATGCGGTCGGTTAGAGAGGACTACATCCAGGAGGGAGCTGGTTCCTGTTACTTTGTTAAGTGTAGTGGGCTGAGTGACCATTTGAGACAGGTCAAGGGCTGCAAGTTCATTCTTCATATTATCAGATGAGGGGCTGAGCCAGTTGGTGTTTAAGTTGCCCAGTATTAGTTGTTCAGCCTTCTGGGGTAAGGTGGATAGATAGTCAAGGAGAGAGGTGACCGCAAAATTTTTTTTGCACCCGGGGGTATGTAAGCCGTGGTTAGGTATAGGGGGCCACGACCAGGGTAGGGTGTGATTTTTAGAGTAATGGCTTGCGCCCCATAGTTAAGCTCAGGGTTGGGGAGGGCATGGCCGAGGACCGAGTCACTCAAGTAGATAGGACGAGTAGGCGTGGAGGGGGGTGCGCTATCGGCCCTGAACAGGGAAGAGCCTGGAAGAGAGATGGCTGAGTCAGGCATGAGGGAGGAGAGCCAGGTTTCTGCAAGCATGATAATGTCGGGGGAGTGTTGAGTAACCCAGCATTGGAGAGCTGCAGTTTTCTTGGGGAGACTACATATATTTATAAAAGCGATTTGGAGACCTTTGCCACCGGTGGGCTGAGGCATGGCAGAGATGGCGGGCCCAGGGTTTGGGTGCACATTGCCGGAGAGCAGGAGCAGCAGAAAAATTAGGCACCTCACAGGGTGTTGGTTGCTGAGGGTGGGGTGCATGTGCGGCCGCCGAGACCTCACAAGGGAGGTGCATGGGATAGGAAGAGAGAAAAGAACTGTGGACGCTAGCAAGGAGAGTGACCACTTGTGATGGAAATCACGATACTGAGAGTAGCACTTAGGTGGTGGGTGGTGGGGGGGTAGTGTGGCAGTACAGGGTCGGGATTATTTGGGGATGGACTGAGAGATTGCTTTTCCTCAGATTACTCAAAACCTGAGTATTGAGTGTGGGGATTGTGTGGTTTAGTCAGGGCAGTTCAGTGGGGATATAAGGGGGTTGAGAGTGAGCATAGGGTGCTGTAGCAGGAGGAGAGCCAGCATAACAAGGTTTATGCTAGTGAGACATTTCCCATGTAGAGCAAAAAGTGAGAGCAGACTCTAGTGCTGGAAGGATATAACCAGCAAATGGGAAAGTTGGCTGATTGGTTCTGGCGCCCATGTGACTAATCCTATATAAGGGAGAGCCGACCAAGGGCGGTGGTGGGGTGGTGGGGGCCATGTGCAGCGCTCATGGGCTTCCAGAGCACCGACTGGGAGGAACAAGGCACGAGCTGAAAAAGGCGCCAAAAGTCTGCTTTGAAACTGTTCACAGTCAGGCTAGCTCCCGACAGTCACGATTGCAGCAGGCAGTTCCAGGTAATTTTACCTTCAGTTACTCGCTTCGGCAGGGCAGGGAGGGCTTTGTCCGTGTAGCCCTCGCGACCATCAGCTCCTCGGGGGGAGGGGGTGTCCTGGCGGTGATTTCAGGCTGCAGGGAGGGCAATTCAGTGCAGCCCTCATGACCTCCAGCTCCTCGGGGGAGGGGCTTGATCTGTGGGAGAGGGAGAGAGAGGAGTTAAGTAGGCAGGTGGGGGATTAGTCGGGGCGGGCAGTCCTGGTGCGGGCGAAAATGCTAATGGCTCACTTCAGTTTCTTGGAACAGGCTAAGGCTGCACTCTTATAAATATATTTTTTGTAACAAAAGGTTGCCGAGATAGAAGCAGGCTGGCTAAGCAGCTACAGGAATGATGGAGTCATCAACTAATAGAGAAAAATCACTGTTATACATTTGCAGTAGACTAAGCACAAAAACCCTACTCTTAGCTCAGTCCCTATCCATGTAGGACATTATGAGTCAGAAAACTCACCTTGAAGATGATTTGCCACTGAACTGGCAGCCAGTGCAGTTCGCGCAGCACAGATGTGACATGGCTAGATTGAGAAAGCCAAGTCAACAACCTGGCTGCAGCGTTCTGCACTAACTGCAAGCAGTGGATATCAACCCCCTGGTAGCCCCAGGTACAGGGCATTGCAGTAGTCAAGGCAAGAGGTCACAAAGGCATGGGCCAGAGTTGGAAGATCACCGGGTGGAACCAGGTGCTTAATCTGGGTGATATTCCTCAAATGGAAAAATGAGGTCTTGACAATGGAGGACACCTGAAATTTTAATGTCAACCCCTCATCAAAAATATTGCCCAGACTTCGCGCCCATTCAGAGGTCATCAGCTGGCAACCACCCACTGAAACCTCAGTCTTGCCAGGATTCAGCTTCAACCAGTTGGCACTCATCTATTCCTGGATCTCAGAGAGGCAGTTGTTAAACACAGAGACTGCATCATCCTGATCGGGGGCAAAGGACATATATAACTGAGTATCATCTGCATAGCAGTGAAAACCCAGTCCATACCACCTTACAATGTCTCACAACAGCAGCATATACACCTCAAATAACATAGGCGACAATACCGAGCCCTGGGCAACCCCACATGGCAGGGAGAAAGCATCAGAGGAATAAATTCCCAATGCTAGTCTTTGAAGCCTACAGTACCAGTGAGGAATGAATGGAACCATCTGAGGACCATCCCTGACAGTCCACAGATCACCCGCAGGTGCTCAAGCAGTAAACCATGATCCACCGTGTCAAATGTTGCAGAGAGATCAAGGTGGATTAAGATGAAGTGAGACTACCAATCTCTTGCTATCAGGAGATCATTGAGCACCCAAACCAGGGCAGTCTCAGTGCTATGCCTCTTCCTAAATCCTGACTGGAGAGGATCATAGATGTCATGGATGGTAAGGTGATCCTCCAGCTGCAGGGCAGGTTAGAGGCTGATCTAAAGTTAGCAAGACAGTCTGGGTCAAGAGAAGATTTCTTAAGTAAGGGAATCACCACCGCCTCTTTCAAGGAGTCAGGGAACTCACCAGTCTCTAATGTGGACTGGACTATCTCTGCAGGGACCAGGCTGATGACCTCAGCACACCCCACAAGGAGGTGGATTGGTCCCGAGTCCAAACTACAGCAGGTCGGCTGCATACTCTGGATGATCTTCATGACATCCTGGATTACCACCTGTTCAAAAGCCAACCAGCCAAACCGAGGCTCAGTGAGCTCCTACTGTTCACCACACTGCCCATTGGAATGGGCTGTGGTGATCTCTGATCTAATGTTGGCAACCTTATCTACAAAGAAGCAAGTAAACTCATCACATTTATCTTGTGACAAAGCTCTTTGGACCTGCAGACAGGCTGGATTGCACAGATGTAATGATTGGTCCCACCGGACTTAACATTTTTCCACAGCTGAGATATTTCCACAGCAACACCACCCACAAGCTGCCATAAATCATGGAGCCAGTTGTAAACCAGCTCCACTTTTGAGAATACCATAACTGCAGGAGAAACTGAAGTTCTGCAAGTGGCAACCCACTTACACCGAGTTTTTCCAGCAGCGTTTTGAGTTTTGTGAATTCAGCCTTTGGTTTCCTATGAATGTCGTGGTGGCTGACACACAGGATTGGCAAGAACAGTCAATTTATTTTATTGTTGTTGGTTACTTGCTGACCTTGAAAAACAACACAAAAATACAGAGAAAACATTTTTTTTTCAAAGGTTCACATTTTATGTTTTTTAACAAAGGGATCTAAAAGAATAATACTGATGCATTTCTTATACTCAAATAGAATAAAATAGGTCTATAATTCATCATAGTAAATCAGAACCTTTTGGAAAAAAATCAGAACTGGGTCACAGCCGACCTGCCCATCCTTAGACCATACAAAACAGGAATAACATCTCATGAAAGTGTATTTTGGACATGTTTTCACATTCTTCTTTTGTGCGAAATCATCTTCTTTTGTGAGCTCATGAAAATCTCATGAAAGAGGATGATTTCTCATGGAAGAGGATTTTGGATATAATTTTTTTCCACATTCTTCTTTCGTGATAAGGAGTCTTCTTTCATGAGCTCACAAATATTTCAATTAAAAGGATGCTTTCTTGAGAAACAAGATTTTGGGCTTAGTTTTTTCCACATTCTTGTTTCTTGAGAGGGCATTTTCTTTCGTCAGGTAACAAAAATGTCATGAAACAAGAAGGTGGCCTCATGAAACAACATTTTCTACTTATGTTTTTTCTAAAATAGTTTTTTTCTTACACAGCAACCTTATTTACTGATCCCTCAAAAACAAGACTGATATCTTAGTGCACTTGTTCAGCTTGATACACCCCACATGTGATGCATGTTCCAAAGGGCCCTGTGCATGTGCTTCTGTGGAGGGGTAGAAATGCAGGGCCCTCTGGCCATGTGCTTCCATTACCAGATGGATGTCTTCATGCAGCTCCTGAAGGGACCGAGGTGAATGAGGATACATTTCTACTATCTCAAAAAAACAGGATATTTATTGGAAAAAAACCCTGTGCTAAGGCACCAGTTAAGATTCAACTTAAAATGACAACAGTAGTAAAATGTGGTGTTAGGGTTTCCAACCCTAACTCCTCATGCTCACCTCACCAAGCAGCAAAAGGAAAGAACATTAAGGTTCTGGGTCTCTGGAATCTTAGTGGTCAGTGGTGGGGTCTTCCTTGGGGTTGTCAATCTACTGCTCAGCCTTTTACCTGAGCAAACAAGGTCAGCTGTTTTCCCCTTTTTTCATGCAGGGCCTGCAAGGTTTTACATGAAGAAAGCTACCACAGATTGTGTTGGCATCATGTGGCAATGCACACATCTGTACCTTTGAAGACTGTATCACTATGAGGCACTATGTTGCAGCTGTATCTTTTGCTTTTTACAGGAGCAATGGTCTGGGGAGAAGGGCTCTTCTTTCTTTGTGTTGTCAGCCTAATGCTCCACCCTGTTACCTGAGCAAACAAGGTCAGATGTTATCTCCTTTTGGCCCTGCGTGAAGAAAGCTACAACAGATTGTTTTGGCAACATGTAGTGACAAATAGTTATCTACTTTTGAAGGCTGTATTACTATGATGCACTGGCTTTAAGTTGTACCTTCTGCTTAACACAGGAAGTGACAGGGTTGGGGGGTCAGCATTAGGGTTCACAACCCCAAGGAAGACCGTACCACTGATTTTTTTTAAACTCCAGAAATCCATAACCCTAATGTTCTTTCCTTTTGCTGTTTGGGGGGTTGGGATGGGGAGATAGAGTTGAAAACCCGAACACTGCATTTCCCTGCTTTTGTCGCTTTAAGCTGAACCCTAACTAGTGCATTAAGGCAGTATTTTTCAATTAATATATACATACACCGAAATATTCTTTGCAAAAAGCTGTGTTAATGTACCAGTTAAGGTTCAACTTAATGCAAAAAAGTAGGGAAATTAATTTGAAGAATGAATGCAATTGTTCGTATGTAATAGTGTGTATTTGAAGCCCTGTTTGTACGTTGTATTTTTTGTCTTTTTTAATGCATTTATTACTTGTCACTTGTGGAAATTGACCCTTTTGCTCATCAGCTAAGAAGAATAAAACATGAAAAATAATGAAATCTGGTGTTAGGGTTTCCAACCCTAACTCCCCACCTCACCCCAAAGCAGCAAAAGGCAAGATCACAGAAGCAACCGCAGTCAGCCAACACCAGAGAAGACAAACATACAACTATTTCCAGATGACAAAAATGCAGTAACATTGATTTGCTACCTTTGTGGATTTGTATCAGTGGTATGCACAATGCAAGACATACACATTCAATTGTTACTATGATAGAAATCCATGATACTTAAATCACAACATTGCATCTGTGTGCAGAAAAACGGGCACCTACAGACAGAGATACAAATCCACAATGCCCAATTTACAAGAGTCCTTCACTTCTGTAGCCTCAAGTCCTCATGCACACTGTAAAATATATAAATGCCTAATGGGTCTTTGCTTCTGCAGTTACAGGTGTATGACCTCTGGCTACAGAAGCACAGGCACTACAAAATCCATTATACAAAAATTGCAACAGTACTTCTGTCTGCAGAAGTACAGCTGTACAGGCCCCTCAGGCCTGCACCTCTTCAGCCACAGGTGTAAGTATGCCAACTTGTGGCTCCAGAAGGTCAGGCCACTGTAGGGCCTGCAGTTATGAAGCCCACAGTACTGTTGCAATGTGGGTATCATGGTTTCAGCAGCACATCTATAAATTGTTCATGGGGGAAGCAATTTTTCAGTTATGGAACTACATATCAAAAAACATGCTCTAGCAGATCATGCCATCTAGTGAGGTGTGTTGTACAGTATGCATGAGTACCTCTGGCTGCAGAAGTGCAGACCACATGGGGTCTATGTTTCTGCACCCACATGCATTCATGCATGCTGTATGAGATATACACATATACACACACACACACACACACACACACACACACACACACACACACAGGTGTGGCTGCATAGGCACAGACCTTTATGGGGCCTGTGCTTATACAGCCACAAATACAAATTCATGAAGGTAGCACATCAGTGCTACTGCATTTGTGTCATCTGGAAACAGTTGTATGCTGTTTGTCTTACCTGTTGATGGCTGTCTGTGCTTGCTTTTGCAGTCTTGCCCATTTTCTGCTAAGGGGGTGGGGAGTTAGGGTTGGAAACCTTAATGCCACATTTCCCTACTTTTGCTACATTAAGCAGCTGTAGGAACCAAACCAGATAGATGGGAAAATTATACCAATTTTATGAAGTAGTCAGTTGTAACTTTTTATTTCTAAAGTACTTTTCTTTTTCCAGTTGCTCATTAGAAAGTTTTCTATGTGGTAATTTTGTGCTGGATGTGTGGAACGGCTGTCAGCATTGAAACTCTTAGTCCCCCCACTACATCATCAGCACTGTGATCTCACTGACAGTTACATCACCGGTGAATGACCTGGCAGATACTGAGTGACTGCTCCTAAGCAACAGTGATGTCACAGTCACTGAGGTCACAGTGCTGATTATGTAATGGAGGAAACAGAGCTAGATTTATCAGCTACCAGGCAGAGTGCTGTCCCATACATCACACCTATGAACATCAGTTAAGCAATCTTCTAATTAACTAAGGTGAAAAGAAAAAGTACCATAGATATAAAGGTAATGGTTGACTGCTTTTAAAAACTAGTATTAGTTTTAGTCTGTGCACTAGCTTTTTAAGATGAACCCTAATTGGTGCATTAATAGTTTTTGTTTTGTTTTTTTGCAAAAAATAGCCTTTCTTTTTGAGATAGTAGAATCATATCCTAATTCATGCAGGTCCCTTTGGAACCTGTATGAACAGATGCAGATACACAGGGCCCTCTGTGCCCTGCCCCAAGAAAGGAGTCCATCTGTCTGTGGAAGTACAGGGCCTGGAATTGTGTTTCCATGTGGCAAAAGAAGTCAATGATTTGTGAGGCTGTCTGATGGGTTGCAAAACACAGAGCCATCTGGGCCCTTTGTTTCCAAGTGGCTTCAGATATAGATGCACAGAACAAACAGTGTATCTGTCTGCCAAAGCACAGGGCTCTCTGGAATCCATGGGTACAGAGGTACAGGGCCATATGCTACGAAAATATTTCTTTTCACTGTATGGTACTTGAGCCCATGCAGGCAACCATGCTCTTTCCCTTCTCAGGCTGGAGGGGTGCCTTATGACAGCACCATCCCCACAGCCTTGGCCCTTCTAGCTGGCTTAATGACCTTGCCTTCAAACCCAACTCATGGACAGGGTTCACAAAGCAATACTCTCTGGGGTAAAGGCTGCCACTACAGACTTTCACTTTTTTTTTTATTTTGACCCTAAATATTAAAGTGTCTTTTGTGGCTCCCCTCATAAGCATGATGTGTGGCATTCATAGAATTCTGGCCAAAACATTATTTTGTGCCACAAGGGTAAAAACACTTTCAGCCTGGATTTGAAAAAAATGACACTAATCATGTTTATGAGCTGGTATAAAAAAATGGCTAAGTTAAAAGTCTGTAGTCAAAATATTGAAAATGAGTGAAATTAAGCCAGCCCAGCAGTGCAGAGGGCTGAGGCACTGTCAGTGACCTACCTTTTGCAATGCCAGTGACCCAAGTTTGGGAATGAGCTCTTGTCACTGGGGATCAACAGGGGAGTGGACTGAGAGAGGATCAAGCAGCTGCCTGGCAGCACTTCTCTCTCAGATTGTGGTGGCAGGCCTTCCTAGCTCTTGGATCCACCGGGTGGAGGCTTGGTGGCAGGATCAGCACATGGGAGGCAGACATAGATTGGGGTAGAAGGAGCCGTGGTTCCACAATGCATGCACACCTCCATCCAGGTACATCCTCTGAGCTTAATGTGGTTTTGGTAGGGTTAGTGGGAGAAAATGGAGGAAAAAGGCTTAGCAGATTGGGCTCCATGAAGCCTTCCCTGGACACCAAGAGTCACCCTTATATGCCAACTGTTAAAGCCCTCCTGGATAATGTGGAAGGGCAGTCCTCCCCATCCCTGCCTTGGATGGGGTGGGGGTAATCTGCAGGGGAATGAGGCCACAAGTGAAGGGAGGATAGGGATGGTCTGAGGTGTCTGGAGAGGTGGCTGAGTAGCTGCCCAGTCTGACTCCAGAGAATAAACACCTTTAGGGGAAAAAATGTATTTAATTACTAAATTTGATGACTGAGCATGCTCACTGAGACTAAAAGTCATTTTTTCCAGTGGTGACCTGGAATTATTTACATAAATCAAAGTATAACAAAACAATATATGAGGCCAGGCAAGTAGTACAAATCAGATGCAATTACAAAAAAAATCACAGGGTAATATTTCAGGGTTCACTCATAAGTTAGACATTTTACCATATTTTTACACCAAATTTTCAACATAGTTTTCTTATGACCCCAACTCATGAACAAAGTAGATGAAAATGTTTACATCCCAACCAAATCATGATGTCATGTAATGAATGCAAAATCAACATCTGGTCCAGATTTTAAAACTTTCACCTGTGTTGTTCATGAGGTAGGGTCCCAAAAATTCCATGTTGAAAGTTTGGTGGAAAAGTATTGAAAAACAGCTAAGTTATGAGTGAACAATGAAATATGTAAATGTTCACTCATAATTTGGTCATTTTGCAATATTTTTCCACCAAAAGTTTCAACATAGTCATCTTATGACCCCACCTCATAAATCCAGTTGGTGAATATTTTCAAATCTCACCAGAAAGGTGATTTCACAGGGCAACTGCAAAATCACCTTTTGAGGCAGATTTTAAAACTCTCACCTAATTTGTTCATGAGGTGGTGTCCCAAAAAGATCATGTCAAACATTTGGTGTAGAAATATTGAAAAATAAAGTTATGAGTAAAAGCTAAAAACCCATTGAAATAATTTAAACAGACTTAACTTGTTTTCTCATATCACAGTCGCCAGTTCCAACTGCAAAATGTGTTTTTGATGGGGTGTTGGTTTACACTTTGGAACACTTCTAGGTGAGCAAGGGTATGTGGGGTAGTGGGTGCTGAGTGGGGGGCTGTTGGGGTAAGATTGACAAAGGACCATATTCCTTTTTACAAGTTTAACTTTATAAAAAAAAGATCAACAAGGGCTGGTTTTCTTTATTTGCAGGGAAGTTGACACTGAGGATTGGGTACCCCAGTGTTGAGATGGTCTTCAGCAGCACCAGGGGTAGGCATTCCAGTGCTACCACCTGTTGTTGTTTTTGGTGGGGTGACTTGGAAGGAAGGGACATTGAAAGAAGTGGTGCTAGGTGTGGGCACCCCTTTCTGCAATTATTTAATACATAAGGAAGGTGGCTGGGCAACCTAGAGTGAAGGGGAGGTTAAAACAAATTGCAAAATGTATTCTTCCTTTCAGGTGTTAAGAAATCCTAAACCCTTGAGAAACGTCATTAATAAACTAAACTCTTTTCCACTGGCCTGATATTAACTCAACATGATATTATCAAACAATTCATATAATAAAACACAGCTAAACAGGACCAGGGAACCAAAATTTACAAACGTGTACAAGCATGGAAAGAAATGTCAAACCAATTTCTTAACTTTCTATTAATTAACAACTTGCACTTGTGCCCTGCACAGTGATTAGAGGTCCATAAAACATAATGATAAAATGCATTAAAATCATCAACAGAAAGAGCTACACAGTTGGATGAAGCTAAGCAAGACCTGGTAAATTTACAAATGTATCAACATGTTTGGTATAATTTCGGACCAAACACTTTTCATCCCTCTTCCAAACTTTGTGAATGTCTGTCCTTTTTCAAAAGGGTAAGAAGTCTTTGTTTAGACCTGCAAGGTGTCTCAGTTTATGTAAAGCTTCATGGCTTCTGTGCTTAAAACTTCACAAAATGAGATGCAATACAAATAAAATCTTGTGCTCTCGGGAGGTAGTGCACTGGCATAACTTTACAATACAGAACAAGGTTTGGGGCTATTTGTATCAAAGTCATTTGCATTTCTTTATTAAATACACATTGTCCTTCAATGTGGATGAAGGACACCATGCTCACTGTGCCACTGATCTAATAGTGCTGGTGGACACTGTGCAGTCTATTGCCCTGCATGGCTGACAGCACTGTACTGTCTCCCCCATGGGCAGCTATATGTTAATAATATCTTGCAGACCCCTCAGCAAGCTTGCTGAGACTGGGAGGTTATGAACTCATGGAGAAGAGGCTTATGTCAATCATGCTAGGCATTTCGACGAATGGAAAATGGCAACTGTCAAAATGGCGACTGATTTACAGGGAGTGGAATTAAGGCAACTTTTTTTTTTTGCAGAGGGCTGTGCCCCACACACCAAAGCCCCCCACACCCCCATCTCTATAGATATCAACTCCAAGATTGTAGTACCTCGGGGAGGGGGAAATGTGAATGTTGCCTTAATTTTGCTCACTGTAAAGCCAACACCATTTTCACAGTCGCTGTTTTCCAATCGCCAAAATGATGTCCTGCTATAGACAAGGGACATGCTGTAGGTGGAGACTGGGCTTATGTAAGGTCTGGGCCATGGACCTCAAGGGGGTGTACTGCAGGCCAGTCATGTCATAGTCAATCATCTGCTGCAGCTGGGGGCTGCTCATGGTGGGATGCTGAGTGTAGCCAAACAGGTCTTGCATCAGCAAGTAAGCCCCATTGGTTCAGCCATTAATATGGGCATAAGCATCAATCCGCTGACTCACCCAACCATGCTGCTTACCCTACTGGCTCCAGGAGTCAGAAGTCTGCTGAGTTCAGAGTACAGTATTTGTCATTCTTTAGGAGGCTTTAGGTTTTCCTTCTGGGTCAGTAGTTATAATCTCGATATTCCTTCATGTACAGTGCCCTCGGCTGCTTGATTTTGTAAGTGAACAGTCTCTTCTCAGCATCTGTCAGAAGATTTTAGTCTGCTCCAAGTCTTTTGCTAATCTCAGAATTGTGCATTTTTAGATTTTACTGGGTCATCTTTCTTCTCTGACCTCTAGACAAGACCATGAGTGTGTTCATTGGCCATTTTACTCTCTCTTGGTCATTGTCATTGCTATTTTTTCCATTACTCCCTAGGATGGGGTTGCTTGGCACCCCTGTGTTTGACTCTGGGACTGGACTTGTAATATCTGTTTCCATCAAGCTATTCACATCAGCTGTGTTCATGTTTTGCTCCCTCAGATGAAACACGTGGAGAGGAACATGTTCCAGAAGAAGCTCAAGCTGTTTCTCTCACAGTTGCTTTCCTTCAGCCTGTCTGAGAAAAGCTGTGGGGAGAGGTTAGACAGTAGCAGCACCAGGGTAGACCCCCATTCTACTTTAGATAGTTTGTATAGGTAGACAGACAGGCAGGCAGACAGATAGATGGATAGATGGATGCTGACTGAAGGCCTGGTTTGTTGGACAAGCTCCTTGTGTCTCATTTATGGGGAGGTTGCTTTCTCTCTTGCTGTTGGAGTTTCTTCTACAGTGGATGTGTAGTAGTTGGTCCTTTTAAAAAGGGAACCGGAACGCTGCTGCATGCTAGGGGAAGAGTAAAAATGACAGCTAATCCCCTTCAATATAAGGACGGTTTAGTGGTCATAGATTTGTCTTCAATGGGCTGCTCTACTGCTTTGGGCTCAGCATAGCTAAAACATGGGTGGAATAGTGGGACCTAACGCTATTTTATTAGTATTTATTTGTATTCTTATTTATATACAGTATCTGTATCTGTACTGTATGTTTTGCATGCCTTTGTACCTTTTGTAAGTGTATGTCTTAATGCATCAGGACCTCATTGAAAATGAGCTTTTGCTCAATGGAGTATTATCCTTGTTCATGATTGACTAAAATGATTTACACTACTACTACTACTACTACTACTACTACTACTGTTACTACTACCTGCATCCCAGTGTATGTGGTTAGGTCACCTCAGCCCTCAGTGATCTCTGACAAGAAGTCGGGGGATGTGGGGACTGTGTGATGGTGTGTGGGCCAGGCTGATGTGATCAGCACCACATGGTTACATAATGGAAAGCCAGGCTTTAGACATGAAATATTTTTCTTAACTCCTTAACTCCTCCTCTCCATCCCAAGTGGGCTCCAGCACAGAGTCACACATACACATACACATATACAAATGCTCACTCACAGAAGGAGACCAGACTGGGAGAAATCCAGGCTCTGTGTGTGTGTGTGGGGGTTCATCCCACTAACTACCAATTGGGGGAGAAAAGGGGAAAGAGCACTGCTCACTACTGCTTTGGAACAGGGAAACCCAGATGGCAGCAGTTCAGTAGGACTGATTTCATAATGACAGGCTCAATCACAGGGGAAAAAGATACAGCTTGGAGGAAACTGATGTTCAATAGACACCTTTTAAACAGAGATATAAATTCATATGGAATTGACTTGGTCAGGTTCCCCATATTGATTGGGGCTACCATTGCAGTCTTTCCATAAGATAAATCTTGTTATGGCTTTTGAGACTCTGCAGATCTACCCCTCAGCATAGTAATCAACTGCTAGGCAATGCTTATTTGTTTGGGGATCATTGGTGTGTTGATGTGGTCAAAATAGTTTTTACCTCTGCTTGGATTTTTTTGGATCTTGCTTCTCATGCAGAACAGGAAAATTGCATGTTTTATTCATAGCCAAGTGTTGATGTGGGAATAATTATCAACAACCCAGGCGGAAACTCATTTGAGAAGTCTCCTACAAATAAACCACATGCACCAAAAAATTAGGAGAAGATCAGAATATAATCCTTTTCCTATGGTAAAATTGGTGCCCCTGTCTAAGAAAACTGATCTCAGTGTATTATACAACTGTAAGGATGTCTTCTTTCTCAGGGTGCCTAAGCTGTTGGATTGCATTCTGCACAATCAATCTGGTTCCTTTGGAACATTTTCAGTAAAGGAATGCATATGCTGCAGTGTATTTGTGGCAAGAGGCTGAGGAAAAGCAAGAATCGAAGTGATAAGCCATATACTTGATTGCTGCAGTGCTCACTGCTGTAAACTGTTGCAGGTTGTTCCATGTTGCTATACATGGGTTTTGGAGGAAGAAAGCCACTGAGGCCAAAACACCAAGGAAGCAGGTTTTGTGTAGCTTCAGCGATTCGTTCTTCAGCAGTACCTGTGGGTCTTGTTGGTAAAGCCTAGCAGAAAAACAATCTACTTTCATTGTGTCCATTTGCATAACAAATGGCAGATATATTGAAGGGCAAGTTCCAGAATTAGCCTGTCTGCTAACCTGCCCAAAGTTCTGGCTGCAGTTGTCTTCCATGCATAGGTTATGTGAGAGGCAGTAGTGGTCTTCTACTGTCAGTTATTTCACATACTGTAGAAATGCCATACAAATTCATTCAGAAACAACAAAGTGCCGAAGTGGCAGCTACTGTTATTGTATAGATGCAGTTGTTCTGTAAATTCACTGAGAGTATAAATGCTGTATTACATGACCTGTGTGGATTCTATGTCAAAACGGCAATCACCAAACTGTGACTGCCATTAGGGTGAGTATACATCACCAAAAACAGAAACAGCGATGTACACTTGCAGCGAGAAAGCTCACTTGTGGTACTTATACAGGTGGCTTCACCCTCCTGCATCCTCTTCACTCAGAATAACAAACTCCGGGAGGCGGGTGCATGTCAGGGAGGAAATAGATCCAGGGAGGGAGAGCACCAGCAAAATAAAAAAAAAACAAAAAAACAACCATGTGTAAAATACAAAATATTGTGCTCCCCCCAGCCCCCTCCCCAATACAGCCAGCCACCCTCACTACTGTGCCACACAGCCAGCTTGGCAGCTTCCCTCCTCACCAGCTGTCTCATACCCTCCATCCTCTTCCAGATACCTTCCGTGCTCTTCAGGTATCCTGTTGCTCTTCCCTTCATGCTGCCCTTCCTGGTCGCTACTCTTTCAGGGTCACTGACCTTACAGGCACAGAGATTAAGTCGCTCAAATCTGAGTTGCTCAATCTCAGTCACCCTTTTCACAGGATACCACCTGTGTGTCCTGCTCCACCGGAGAGATGACAGTTTGGGGGCATGTGGGTTAAGCAGTTGTGGGAGACTGTAAATTGTCTCTGTATTGTCTGTTTATCTGTACATCTTGTCTGCATTTAAGTCACACAGATAGGCATTTTACAAAGCAAATGCAATGACAAACATATTTTGTTTTTCTATATGCGCATGAAGTCGAAGATACAAATCTGGACAGACTGAATTAATATGAATCAAAAGAGAAGAACCACACTTTTTTATTTTCTTTTTTTCACTGCATCATCAGTGCAATGGCTGTTGCATATGCATACATATCCATGGGGTTGATTTACTTATTAAAAGGTCAGAAGAGCTGCATTTTATATAATGTGCAGATCTTTCTGTTCCCCACCACATCTAGAGAAGTTGAATTTTGTTCCCTGATTCTGGCACTCTACTGTTGTAGATCATAGCTTTCTTTACTATTTTGACACTAAAACATCATGCAGCTGTAGCACAGACAGCAGCAGGACTGCATCAAAGAGGTGCTTCCTTCCCAAACTTATTTTTTCTGATTGAAGCAAGTTGCGTGTTTTGCAGAGCATGACAGAGAAAGAAAGTTGCTGCCAGAGGCTCAAGTCTACTTACCTTTTATGAAAAAGTTAATAGAGAACTAGACATTGGTAATTCAGTAGATGTGGCCTTTATGGATTTTGTGAAGGCATTCGATAAACTTCCTCACTTAGAGCTATTGAATACATTAGCTGAGCTCAGTCTGGAGTCAGATAGTCTAAACTGAATCTTTGAATGGTTAAAAGGGAGGAAGCAAAGGATTACCGTTAAAGGAACACTGTCCAATTGGGCACCAATCTCTAGTGGGGTCCCTCAGAGATCATTCCTAGGTCCATGCCTCTTTAATATTTACATTTCTACTCTAAAACTAAAAGACCCAAACATCTGGCTTTCCAAATTCGCAAATGATTGTACAGTGGGTAGGATCGCTAATAATCCGGCTGAGGCTTTATCCCTACCAGGGGTTATTGATGAAATCCTACATTGGACTGAGATAAACAAACTAGAGCTGAATACAGCAAAATGTAAGGTTATGCACTTGGGCATACACAATAATAAATATGCTTACAAACTTGGGAAAGATGCCCTAAATGTCACCCAGGAGGAAAAAGATTTGGGAATCAAGATCACTACTGATCTCAAGTTTAGTTCACATTGCAATGATCAGATTAAAAGAGCTAACCAAGACCTCAACTGTATTTTAAGACATATATCCAGTAGGGAGGAAAAGGTTTTGATTCCATTGTATGGAGCTTTGATTAGGCCACACTTGGAGTACTGTGCCCAAGTATGGTCTCTGTATAAAAGAGAGGATATTCTTAGAATAGAGAGGGTGCAGTGAAGAGCTACCAGATCAGTTGTTGGGCACAAAAATATACCTTATTCAGAAAGATTGGAGAACTTAAACCTTTATTCATTACATTATAGGAGGCATAGAGGCAATATGTGCATGCTATACGAAGATATGGGGGACACCAAGCTGTGTGAGGAATTAGGTTTTATGCCTAAGACCAGCTAGTGCAGTGCAAGGAGACATAGTAAGCAACTTTGTATGTCTAAATGGAATTCGATCAAAAGGAAAAACTGGTTCAGCCAAAGGGTAATTTCATACTAACATACTAAAATGCCAGCAGAATAGGCCTAACGGTCTTTCGTGTCTGCTCGTTTGATTAGCCCCCACCCTGGGTGCTGACCTTGCTGCCCCCCTCACCTTCTCTAGCTTCTCCCTTCCCAGTTCCGGATATTCTTGCTGCATTGGATTTTGCTTCCAGAACCCTTCCCCTGTACCTGTCCCACCCCCTCTTGAACCCCTCCACTGTCTCTGCCTCCACCAGCCCCCTAGGCAGTGCATTCCATGGCTCCACCACCCTCTCAGTGAAGTAGCACCTCCTCCTTTCTTCCCTGAATCTTCCCCCTTCCAGCTTCCACCCATGCCCCCTAGTGGCCCCCTCCTCCTTCCTTCGAAGCACACTGACTGTTCCTCCCCTATTTACCCTCTTCATGTACCTGAAGACCTCTATCATGTCCCCCCGGTCCCGTCTCTCTTCCAATGTGTACATATTTAGCTCTTCGAGCCTCTCCTCATAGGTCCTGTCCCTATATATTTCCTCTTGGAACAATCTTGCATCTACTGTGGTGGATAGTCCAAATATGGATACCTTCAAATTAAGATTAGACCTATTTTGTAGGGAAAGAACAACTAAGTTCTAAATATTGCGGGATTGGCAAGCAATATGGATTAAAGTCTACAATGCATGATACTATCTACGATACCTATGATACCTATGAAGTCAAAACAAGAGATCACTTGCCCATGGTGGCTGCTGATTATTCTGCAGCAAACTACAGCTATGTGGCTACCAAACAGATGGGAGTGATGAAACATCAACTCAGCAGTGCTACTGTATATGGTGGTGCTACCACAAACAAACATGCTGAAAATGAACTTCCCTAATGACCCCTTATTCACCAAACTGTAACATTTCTAGTGCTGCTGAATTTGGAAGTTGCTGTAATTTTATATGCTACATGTATGATGTGTCTTGTGCGTTTGAGGGCCTATGAACCTTGTGTTGATCTATGGCATTTAGAATTGACTAACCATGTAGATGCTTATGTAATAAAATAACAGCTACTGTATATGCTGGTTCTGCTAAATAATTTTTCTCCTTTTGAGACCGGGTGGGCTCACTACGTCATCAGAACTGAGACATTAACTTAGATTGGGGCTGCAGCACTTGAGCTAAAAATTTAAGAGAGAAAAATAACAGTCAAGCATTTTAAATACTGAGCAACATGACTATTTCCAGTGCCTTATATTTATAGAAACCTATATAAATTCATTGATTTGGGACCCTTAGCCGCATGAGATGAAGAAGTGAGCCAAACAAGCACATTCACCCCATTAACGACACTGAGCAGTAGCAGTAGAGGTAGCAGCAACAGCAGTCCCACATACAGCAAAGTGCTATTATATGAGCAGTGGAAAATCAGCCAGCAGAGAGAGAATGACAGAGAGAAGCAGAGAGACAGACAGAGAGATAGACAGAGAGAGAGAGTGAGAAACGGAGACAGTGCACTTGCCGGCACAATGCAGCCACTTAAGCTGGCAGCAGCACTCCATCTGCAGCTGCTGGAATCAAGAATGTCCTGCTGTTCTCATGCAGAGAAGGTAGGCAAATGTCTCCTCTTGCTAGGCTGGGTGCCCTGGATTTTGGGGTGACCAGAAAAGCTATTTCTGGCCATAATTATAAAAACAAACACACACCAGAATCTAGCTTAATAAGTCCCATATAACTAGGCTCAGGTATTTGCATTTTTAAAAAACATAATTCTTAGGTATTTTACTGGTTTTTTACTTCAGAAAGAAAAAGATGACGGCCATCACAAACTCCAAAAAAATGGCAACCAAAAATGCTCTCTTGAACTGGTGAAGAATATTCAGTTAGGATAGGACAGGACAGGACAGGATAGGATAGGACAGGATAGGCACTTTACTTTTAAAGTGCTCTTGTTGGAGGCTCAGAACACTTTACAGTAATACAAAAACATACATATTCAAAAGTAACATATCATATGAAGCAGGGACTAACAGTTCTATTTATCCCACCCTTAATTTAAAATAATAAAACCAGAATTTCAGATTCAAAATATCAGTTAGCAGTGCAATAAATTTATAAGTCAGCAGGCAGTGGTAATTCTTAGCAAACCAGATTATACGCCTGTTCAAAGAACCAAGTTTTTAGGCCCCTTTTAAAGGCTTCCACTGAGGGTGCCTCTCAAAGCTGTCTGGAAAAGGAGTTCCACAGGGTTGGCATGGCAACCAAGAATGCCTGGTCCCCCGATTGTTGAAGCCTCTGCCTGGGAACTGCCAGAAGGCAACCCTTGGAAGAACAGAGAGCCCGAGATGGGTGGTGAGGAATCAGGAGGTCTTGCAGGTATGCTGGTCCGCCCACCAATGCAGAGCTTTGTAGATCAGTAGCCTGACTTTGAAGGCAATCTTACCTTGAAGGCAACCTTACAGGTAGCCAATGCAGTTTGTGTGGGACAGGTGTGACATGGCCGAATTTTGAAATACCAGTCAATGACCTTGCCATTGTGTTCTGCACCAGTTGCAGCCAGTGAAGGTTGTCTCCAGACAGCCCCAGGTACAGGGTATTACAGTAATCCAGCCTGGATGTGATAAAGGCATGTAACAGGGTGGGTAGGTCATCAGGTGGTATCAAGGCTCGAATCCGGGCAATATTCCTCAAGTGGTAAAAAACACTCTTTATGATGGCTGACACCTGACCCTAAAGTGTCAGGCCATTGTCTAGGACCATGCCCAGATCCTTCACTCAGTTGAAAGGAAAAAGGGGAACACCCCAAAGTACTATCCCGAAGGCTCTCCAAGTACCCTCCTATCACAACGATGACCGGGCTCCGCCACTAATACATCCATCTTGTCCGGGTTGAGTCACAGCTTGTTGTGTGTCATCCAGTTCTGGATCTCCCCCAGGGTATCAAAGGGTTATCCAAAAACTTTATTGAGCATGCTCAGAACAAGTCAGAAAAATATGAATCTGGAACTGTACTGTATAATGTTTATTCATGAATCCTTCCAAAGATATTCTCTCAAAATAGGCTGTTTCTTCTCTGAACATTTCATGAAAGCATTCTGCATAGTGCTGTGTGGAATTTCCAAATTCTGGCAGAACAAAATGTTACAGAATTTTCAAAATTCTGCTGAAATTCTGCTGGAAATAGAAAGGAAAAATTCTGTTGCAGAAAAATGTGGAAAGTGTTTTTCTGCAACATTCCTATGGAATTTTATTCTACGGATCTCAATATTTTCCACAGAAATGGTTGTGGAATGATTTTCCATGGAAAAAATGCTGTTCTGTGGAATATTATTCCATGAATCACAGCAGGTAGAATTTTGCAGAAGAACCCATGAAATTCTGGGAGAAATTCCACCAGCAGAAAGGTAATTTTGTACTAATTTTGCTGGTGGAATTCAGCATTCTGCACAGGACTGAGAAATGAAATAAACAGCACCAGGAAAAGTATGGTGGTGCTATAAAAAACACTGAAACAAAATAAAACATTAAAGCACCCACCAATAAAGAAGATCCGCGATGAAATGGTTAATATCTTACCATTTTATTCATTGCTAGAAGTGCAAACATGAACCCAGATCACACCATGAACAGACACATAGTACATCGTATTCAACATAGTTCTGCACAACACTAATTCTGCACCATCTAGGCAGTGCATGAGAGCCCCCCAAAAATGTTAAATATAGAAAAAAGTCACTTTTTCAAAATAATGGGTATCCAGAGCTTGGAAATCACACAAGATGCCATCCTGAAGCTTATCATTCATATCTTGAGTCTCTGACAGGCTGACCATTCATGCATATTATTGGGTTATTCCATCGAATGTCGCCAAAGTTGTTAAAGTGCAAATATTGGGTTTAACATTGAGTACTCCTCTCAGCTGTGGGCAGGATTCACAAAGCTGTTTGAGACTAAGTCCTACACTGCAACTCCCACTGTGGACTGAAATCCCCGCAGCTGTGGGGATTGATATCCACAACACAGCACTTGTGGCAGATGTTACGGCCAGTTTCACTGGCTATATCAGCTTTCCACAGCTGCGGGGATTTCCCTGGCAACACTGCCTACAAGCTGCCAGATATCATGGAGCCAGTCATAATTAGAGATGCAGTGAAATTAAATTCCACCTGTGAAGTGAACATGAAATAGCCACTTCACGTCATCATAATGCTATGCGAAGTGGCCATTGAAAAATGCTCACTGCGCTTTGTTATTATGACTTCGCATTGTTATTCCACCTTAACGCGAAATAAGATGGAATGACAACAAAATAGGCCCTTTAGGCAGCCCTCCACACATCACATGGCTTACAGTACTGTAAGTCACATGCTTTAATCAGGCAGGAAGGAAGTGAGTCATACAAGCAGATACTTTCACTGTCTCCTTTGCAGAGGTAGAAAGAGGAAATATTTTGTGTAGGAGAGGAGAGTTCACCATTAGTTTCTTTCTTGAGCAAATTCCAAACACCCAAAAGCTTTTTTAAAAGCTAATTCTTTAGTTTTTTTGGTACTGTTTTGTCAGTTCTTTTTGGTTACCGATTTCTTTGTTTTATAAGTTTTGTTTTGTGTGTGTGTGTGTGTGTGTGTGTGTGTGTGTGTGTGTGTGTATAACTGTGTGTATGTGTGTGTGTGAGTATGTGTGAAGTCACTCTTCATGTCAGAGAGGGAAGGAGTGTTTTTTTGTGCGATGGGACAGTATGTGGCCCATGATTGGAGGGGTGTGTCCACACATGGGGGTTGTAGCCGGCTGTCGTTGGACCACTCCAGACTGTTTGGCCCTGCCTCTCCCCACCGGAAGCAGCAGCACCACCACTTCCACCGCCACATTCACCAAGTCCACCACCACCACCACCAGTAGCAGCTGCAGGAGCTCCAGCAGCACCACCTCCACAGCAGCAGGCTGAGCCCCAGGTGCATGATAGTGCTGCCGGCACTACATCTGCCCCTCTTGTGCCTGGTCCCTTCCACAGCTCCCTAGTTTGGCAGTTTTTCAACTGTGTTGGGGGGACAGCAGCCTTGTGGCGTGTCTGCTTTGTGGTATGCAGGTGTGCCGTGGTGCCCGGGGGACACATTTGGGGACTGGGGGCCAGCGCACACATATGCTGAACCACCACAAAGTAGAGTGGCAGACTACAACCAAACAGTACAGGCCTCCACCTGCTGGCCCTTTTGTGGCAGTGGCAGTAGCAGAGGGTGCTGCTGTTGTGCATCACTGCAGAAGAAGGAGGGCCACAGTAGCAGCTGCTCCACCACTACCCCCACCACCGCCACCAGCACCACCCTCACCACCGCCACCACCACTACATGGTTTTCCCCCTGCACCAGTGGACCCCACAATGCCTGCAACACAGGCAGACATAGCACTTTTGTGAGCTGCAGTGGAGGAAAATAACAAGAGGGTGAGTGCTGTCCAGCAGCAGGTGGAGCAGATTGAGCAACACCAGCTACGGATTGTGTTGATGCGCCATCTGCTGCTGGACCATCAGGGGATCCCCAATTAGCTTTTTTTTTTAGCACCCCCCCCACTGCTGTAGTGTTTTGTCTTTTGTTTACGTTTAATAACAGACAGAGGGAAGGCCACAGTATTAGTTTAAAGGGAAGCTGTCAGCTACAACAGGTCCGGCCCCCTGCAAGGCTTACCCTCCGGTTAAGCCTTTTAAGTATGTTGTAGTGTTTTTCTTGTGCTGCAACATACTTTATTTTAATAAAGAAAAGTCAGTGACCTGAAAGTATGGCGGATGCTATGGGGGCTCCATTATGTATAAAGGTGTAACGGCGATGCACCATGCGCTTTAATACAAAAGTATTGAAGTGCATAGTGCATCTCTGCCACACTTTCCTTTACACATAATGGAGCCCCCATAGCATCCACCATACTCCCGGGTCACTGACTTTTCTTTATTAAAATAAGGTATGTTGCAGCATGAGAAAAATGCCACAATATACTTAAAAGGCTTAACCGGAGAGTAAGCCTTGCAGGGGGCAGAAGCTCCTGTTTCTGACTGCTTCCCTTTAAATATATACATACACATACAGTCATACATGCTCCTTATTGCCCTTTTATTATAATCCAGTGCCTCAGTAATGTTTACTTTCTGTTGTGGAGTGGTTGTGGAAAAGCTGGTGTGAGCGGTGCAAGTATGATGTGTTAAATTACATGTGTGCAGTCAGTGTTGTGTGTGTGACATCAGACATTGTGCAGCTTCTCGAAAACATATATTGCTAACTTGTTGCAGTGTTTATAGTATCAAGAATAGCGATAAGAATAATGCATATTTTATTGTCACCATCATCATTGGCAGACTAAGTGATACAATATTTTTTCAGAGGTGTCTGGCCAGAGTGCACCTTAGTCACATACTGCGCACATGATTTGTAGGAGAGCATGTGTTTTTTCTGCTATGATCTCCGCAAAGTCATATGTGCACTGTGAGTAACAGAGGTGCACAGTGACCCAATACCTCTGAAAAAATATCATCACTTATTCCGCTGGTGCTGATGGTTCAAATAAAATAAACATCATATATTCTTTCTTATCTTGATTCTTGAGATACTGCAACAAGTCATACCATGTATATGTTTGCACAAAGCTGGACAATGTCTGCACACACAAGAAAGAACACTTACAGCACACATGCAGTTTAGCACAACATACTTGCACTGCTCAGTCATGCTTTTTGTGAAACACTTCAAATCACGAGTCCCAACACAGAGTAAACATTACTGAGGCTCCAAAAATATTTATTTCTTTAAATAGACATTAAAGCAGCAGTACAACAATCTGGTGAAAAGTTTGACCTACACTTTTTTATGCTATTTTACATTGCCACTTTACTTACCTCCCGACTTGTATGATATAATTCTTTCCAGTATTTGAGTCTGCTTTAGTACTTTTTTTCATGTCTGAAATAATAAAAGGAGCACTCCTTTTAATATGGTGCAGACCAGGTCTTCATCAGTATTTTCCTCTGTTTTTCTCCATCAGTTGTTATATATTACTTGTGTTTGTAAAATTAACAATTATGCAGCAGGCAGAGTTTTATGACCTCACAAAAGAATATTTATTCAAAAACAGATGCAAATAGTGATGAAAACCTGGTCTGAGCCATATTAAAAGGTGTGCTCCTTTTTTTTTTCAGACATGAGAAAAAGTAGTAAAGCTGACACAAATTGTGAAAAGAAGGGTATCATACAAGTCAGGAGGTAACTAGTGGCTGGCAATGTAAAATAGCATAAAAAAGTATAGGTCAAAATTTTCACCACATTGTTGTACTGCTGCTTTAATTTATAATTTAAGTATGACATTATGTGCTTATAATCACAACACACAAAATGCAACTGCCTTGTGTGCAGAAAATTCTCAAGTGCTGAGGAAGTGAAATGGGAGCATTACACCACATGCAAAGTCACCCAAAATGTATTGCGCAGTCATTCATGAGCACAGTGGTCACACAGAGTCCCCAGAATTTTTCTGCATCCCCAACATGCAACTGTCTTGTGTCCAGAAAGTTTACATACTCTGTGATGATGTCATGATGCACAGTGTCTTGTCAAACTGTGTGAAGGAGGGATAACATGACATGAATCCATTCAGTGTTCCATCAGAAATGATGACAATGAGAGAACTTTTTCTGGTCCAAAGTGTGCTGCGATTCCTGTGAATGCGATGCAATCACCTCAGCCAGATAGAAGGGTGCCCTTTGTGTGTAGAGTAATAGTAGCCTTGGTGAGTTGATAGATAGATATATATGTATTTTCTGGGTGGGGGTTAACATATATAGACATGTACTCATTGTATTGTTTTCTATCACAGGTCACATGTACTGTTGGTGTGCACACTCCAGTGCTTGATGAGAAATGTTGGTGTTGAAATTGGAAATGGAATACTCTCAAGCCAATGAAGGTAAGTATTTTTTTGGGGAGCATATTTGCAAGTAGGTTTCATTAATGGTTTATTATTTGGTTACTTCTTCACAGATTTCATCTGCATCCTTCTCCAGTCTGATAATGATGGTGATGGTCATCAATTGAAATGACTATTGCATGTTACATGTCTACCCCAGCCCGGGGGGGGGGGAGGGCCTGATGTTGAAATTATTTGGATAAGGCAACTACGACATAACAAAGCATCTGAAAGTTTCCTAAAAAAAGAAATGAAGGACTTATTACAACTTGATTGCAGCAGTAAGACATTATGTTTAAGCTGTGGCTGTTCCATGGGTGTCTGGATTAATACAGATAGCGAGCTGTCCCACTGCAATCATCAGATCACAACTTAATTTAGTACCAGGCTGCTTAACAAATACACTGTGTCAGTGTCCGTGTCTCAACTCAAGTTACATTTCAAAACCACATCTTGTCAAGTAACACAACCTGGGTCCAACTTTTTCAACACTGTCATGGCTGCACAGCTGCAAATTTGGAATACAGTGCATGATATGTTGCAGAAATATTTTTTGTGATGTACACGTCACCTAGTTTATGAATCCTCAGACGGATTTGTTGCACTCTTATGAAAAAAAAAGGGAACAGATGAAATAAAAGTGATATACTTATCAGCATGGATTGGAAATGGATATTCCATATGTTCCTGTAGACAGTACTGCTGCTGTACCATTGATACAGACCTTCAGTGAAGGAGTCGTTTGTTGTTAACCTGTAAAAAAACAAAAGAAGTTGACCGTATGTGTTTGACCATTGCAGCTCAGAAAAGCAACAGAAAACAAAACACACAGCTAAATGAAGTTGAATAGCATAAAAACATTAGTACACATACTCACTTTATAGTTTTAATAGTAAGAAGCCTTGTGCCTGAGGCTGATGGATGTGGTCTTCTGTTTGACTCCCTCTGCCTTGGCACGGTCAATGTAATGGAAAAACATTGCCACAATGACACTGGTGGTGGGTGCTGGTGGTCATAGCTGTGGCACATGATGACATTCCTTTTCACATCTTCCTGCACCTGGTGGTGGTGGTGGCAGTGGTGAATAATGGTCCTATGGTGGTGGTGGTAGTCCAGTGGGACATACTGTCACATTCCCTATGGTGGCAGTAGAGAACAGTGGTATTATGGTGGTGGTAGTCCGGATGGACACACGGCAACATTCCCGATGGTGGCAGTGGAGAACAGCGGTCTTATGGTGGTGGTAGTTCAGGGGCCAGGATATACTGTGCTCTGTGTTTTAAATGTGATGATGTGACATATGGAATTTGAGTTAGGATGAGTGGGACAGTGATTTAACTTCGTGAAAAAGAGAACATGTATCATGCAAGACATGTGACAGCCTTTTAACCACTTAAGTTAAAACCTGCCAGCATTAACCTCATCATCATTCATCATCATCCTCAGAAAGAAAGCTACCCTCGCAGTCTTCTATGTCTGAATTCGGACCACGGGGAAATTATTTCTCCACTGTGTTATCATCTACATCAGTGGTAGGCCGCTTCATGCTGTCACTGCCACCAGGATGGTCCCTTTCTTCAACATCAGCAAAACCATGAGTATGCCAGGGTACGAATACTGAGGTTGCAGTCTGAGCTGGTATGTGCCTCTCATTCATTTTTATGAATGTCAGCAAACTGACATTTGCAGGAGAGAGGTTTGTACAATGATCCTGAGCTATTGCACCTGCTCAGATGAATACCCTCTCGACACTCACACTGGAAGGTGGGCATGTCAGGTACTTCAGTGCCACAGCGGTCAGCTCTGGCCATTCACAGACCTTTCCACTCCAGTATAAAAGGGGATCATCAGTGATTGACAGATGCCTGTTTTCAGACACATATGACAGAACCATTCGCTGTGCTGCTCTAAGTCTAGTGGTTGATGCATCATCCTCTTCTCCGGAATCATTTATGTCACAATTCCCCACTTGGGACAAAGCCTCCAAAGTGGGTTAACACCAGCCACTTTTGATGACAGAACACTTGGAACTGCAGACCCCCTTTCCTTACAGGATATGCTTGATACTACTCCTCCAGGTTCACCTTCAGCCTGCTTATGCTGCTCAGGTTTCCTGACCCTGGCACATGACTTCTGTGCCCCATGAACCAAGCTCACCAGTTGCCCACTGACATTTTTTACCTGTTCAGGCCCACCCTCCAGTACTGAGGCAATTCCACGTTTGTATCATGGGTCCAGCATTGTTGCTATTGTAAAGTTGTCACTACGCTGAATGCTCAAGATGTGACAATTCTGGTTGAATACTGTCAGCATGTGTTTCAGCAACACACTGCTAGCACTGTCCTGGCAACATCAAGGCTATGCTGTACATTCACCAATGTCTGCCTCAGCACCCGCAGCAGTGGAATTGATTGGCTAATGGAGGCAGACTCACCACTCACTGCCTGTGTGGCATGTTCAAAAGGCCTCAAGATTCTTATTACAGAGTCCATGAGGCACCACTGTTCAGTAGTCATAGACTTGGAGGCCCCAGAACTGTCACAGGTAGTGTGCTTGACAAGATATTCTGAGATGGCTTTGTATTGTTCATACAACCTCTCTGCCATATATAAAGTGGAGTTCTACTGGGTGACAACTTCCAGCTTCAAGCGGTGCTGCGGGAGGCTGTTTCAGATCTGCAACTGCCAAAGTTGGTCATGGGCCTTTGCAGAGCATGAAAAGTGAGAACAGATATGGCGTGCAACTGTCAGCATTTCCTTTATATCATGGTGCTGCAGAAACTCCTGCACCACAAGACTTAAACAGTGGACCATGCATGGAACCCAAAAAATATCCACCATTCGTGATGCATTTCACCACATTTGACCCATTGTCACTTGCTATGAACCCAGCTCTCAGGGATGGGAGAATCAGCCACTTGTCAATTTCAGTCAGTATAAGGTCCAACATGTTTTCACAAGTGCACATAGAAACCGTTGCATGCTGTTGAATTCCTGGAAGATTGCTACCATGACACTCCACCTTACTACACTGATTATTCGCACTACCAACAACACACAAAAAAACCCCGGCACCTGTGCACAGTGTGCAGTTCTACACAAATATGAACTCTCCGCTGTTTTGCCACTTGTCCACATATCCATACTTAAATGGATGAATGGAGAGGAGGAATGTTGAAGAGCATGTCTTACTGAGTCGGACAAAGTACGATACAACTCGGGGACAGTACGGGTCGAAAAGTATGTCCTGAATGAGACTCTCCATTTTGGACAGGCACATGCAGCAAACTGCAGGAACCCAGCATTCTCTACAAAGGAGAAGGACAAGAGATCAATTGCCAGCATTTCAGCTACAGCAGCATTAAGTTCATGTGACACTGTATGATTGGGTGGGTACTTCAGCTTATGCACAAAAACACTAACGTGGGCTGAATTAAACATTTTATACAGGTGTGATGACAAATGGTTCTGCTCTGTGAATGGCAGGGGGTGGATTGTGGACGTGTTAAGAAGACAGTTGCACAGGTGATGACAAACACAGAAATGCAGTTATTTTCCCAGATTTAGCAACAGGGGTTGATGTACCACTTGCACTAGACATACTGCATTGACCACCACCACCACCACTAAAACTGCTACTCTCACCACCACTAGAAAAGACTTTAAAATCATTCTGCTTTTCCACCTCATCATGCCTGTAGTAATCCTCTGCTGTTATTTCATCACTACTGCACATATTTAATTTTCTACTTGATGCTACAGTCATGGAAGAGGATAACATGCTCGTTATACTCCCCAGTAAGATCCCAGTAACTGAACATGAGGATTCTGATCATCATGTCAATGATAGCACACAAAGCACCACCATCACCCGAAATTTTTCCACCACACTGTGAATTATTGCATGGCAAATGCATGACCTGAACTGCGGTGGAAGAAATGTCACTTTGTGTGCTATCATTGACATGATGATCAGAATCCTCATGTTCAGTTACTGGGATGTTACTGGGGAGTATGACATCATCTACACTGTCATTAACGGCCACTGCTTCACACGCCACTATATTTTTGGAGACATCTGCCTAGATTGGTGGTAGTTCAGGTGGATGTTAAAGATCCCATGGAACGTATCAAAAAGAGTAGGGGAATTTCCCCGGTGTCCTGGCCAAATTTCACTCATTCACTAAAAATACCACCAACAGCTTAATCTGGTTCAAAGTTGGTTGGCATTCATCTGTATCCCCTTCCCCTGGGTCGTGCCTGAAAATAGGCAGGATTTGTCTAGTGCACTTACCTAGTCAACAAAAACTAAATAAAAATAAATAAATGATTGATGATGAGGGTGAACGCCCCACTGTGGTACAGTTATTAGCTGCCATCTTGTGCTGAGTCCACAGTGCCATGTGCCTATTCTTAAGATGTGTATGCTGTCCCCCTGTGCCCAGATGGATCCCCTTTTTACCTTGACTCACACACACCTGGCAAACCTGGTGGATTGCAACTGACTCATCATTTGCATCTTCCACAAAATAATCCCAAACAAGGGATTTTGATGCTCTAGTTTTAACATGTCACCTCTGCTGCTGCTTATTGGACTCTGTTATTTTAAGCCATGACGTGGAGGGTGTGCTACATGATTTTTCAGGCAGGACACACTTGGACTGCAACTGACCACCACAACTACCTATCATTATTACTGGGTCATCATCATCAACTGAAACTGGTAAATCACAACTTTTTACTGGAGGGAGGGGAATGCAAACAGACCCAGACACAGTCACCTTGAGTTTCTTTTTCTTCAGTTCCCAACAGGGGTCACTGACATCATCATCATCATTCCTCAACATCATCCACATCTTCTGCTTGGATTCTGGCATATGGACTGCATGTTGCAACCACAGCAACATCAGCAGCAGCAGCACCACCATCACCCGAAATGTTTTCACCACACTGTGAATTATTGCATGGCAAATGCATGACCTGAACTGTGGCAGAAGAAATGTCACTTTGTGTGCTATCATTGACATGATGTTCAGAATCCTCATGTTCAGTTACTGGGATGTTACTGGGGAGTATGACATCATCTACACTGTCATTCAATGCCACTGCTTCACACGCCAATATATTTTTGGAGATGGTAAACTGGTCAGAACTGGAACTTGAGGCAGCAATACTCATACCACCACCAGCAACTGCACTAACACCACCATATGGGACAGTATCATCTCCTCCAACTATGAGTGAAGCTACTGATTGCACTGTAAAAAAAAAATTTAAGGAGAAATACCTTTCTTCACATCAGCAATGCACTTCTGCGACTGCGTACTACTACCATGCCCACAGACAATATTACCACTGGCAGAAGTGCCATGGCAAGAAACAGCTTTATGTGCACGTCTCTTTGCAGGCATTTTGGGGGATCAATAGGAATATACTAAAGAAATTCAGATTTTTGAACATTTACTCTGGGTGGGGGCTGGGGTGGCAGGTAACGCTGGAGGTGAAGCCAAAAAAACAACTGTGGCTTCAACAACAGATACAGACACAAAGTCACAACAACTTCAACAACCTTAACTGACCAGTGGTGTTCTCAAGTTACAAACAATCCAATCTGGAAAAGAATACCTTTTGCTGGTGGGAGGGAGCGTGACTGCAAATTAGTGCAGTGTAAAACCAAGAAAAGATATCACAATGGCAGTACAAAATTATGCAGCTGCAGTGGATAGAAGGTTCACACTGCTGCGCCTGCAATTACACTGTGACACTATAAAAGGTGTATTATTTGATATCATGTCATGTACCGCAGACACACACACTCACACACATATAATTTGTCTACAAGTAATGCGTACCAAGTTTAAAACTTCTGTAATATACAACAACCTCAATGTTGCACCAGGTCCCTCCAGACCACAACACACACAATCAGCAAAATAATGTCAACAATTATTGAAAATATTACTGTGTGCACAATAACACAGTCAGTTATACAAGAAAAATATAACCAAAAAACAAAGAACTCCCTATTTCTCCAACTTAAATCTACCTACACCAGATACGCCCTTCCCCCAAAGCATACTTCCACTGTTTCTCAGTACACAGACCGAATGTTGTACATTAACATTCAAAATCCACACACAAAGAATAAACGCTCCATGATATGAGCACAGGAGGGTTTCCTACAATCAATGAACTAAAGTTTCAGAAAAAAAATGACTCAAAAAGACTTTTAACAGCTTTTAGAAGGTTTGAATCACAAAGAGCTCTCAGAGCAGACTGTCTCCTACAGTTTCCTATGCACACTATCTCAAACTGAAGCTGTGCAGAACAATCTAGAGCCCATGTGACCTGAAATCCCATGAATCATTGAAAAAATCGCCTTTGGAGCCTTAAAACAAGGCAAAGTGAGGCAAAGTACATTGTTCTCAATGTACTTCATCTTAAGATTTGGTGGAGTAGTGGTTTGGGAAGGCAGAGTAATGCGAAGTCATTGTCTTCAAGGGACTTTGCGTTACCTATTATGACATGAAGTACTCCGCTTTGCGATGTGGAGTACTCCGCGAATCTGCCTGCACGCCGTGAATCATTCCATGGAGCGAATTAAGGTCACCTCTCCCATTTCTAGTCATAATCTGGCTCCACCTTTGTGAATACCCGCAGCTGTGGGAGAACTGTGGCAACCTGTGGATGCACAAGTGGCAACCCACTTGGGATGAGTTCTTCCCGCAGCTACAGGTGTAACTGCCATTTTGTGACTCTAGCCCCTTAACTATGCTGGTGCTACCACAGCAGAATAATATGTATATTTTGTCTTCTATGTTGAAACACTGAAAGAAAGCTTACAAATAATCTATTCATGAAAAATGCAAAGCAATAATTTCTGCAAGGAGAAAGTAGAAGAAGTTAAAAGTAAAGACAAATTCTGTAAACATAAATGGCTCTATTTATAAAGATTGATCTCCCTAGTGCATGTTGAACAGTACATAAGCAGCAAATAGATTTGGTAATGTCTTTCACTTTGGTGGCTGCTTGTGCTTCTGCTTCTTTATGAATTGTCACCTTTTCAGAGAGGTAATTTAATACTACTGGTGTCAGGAAGTTTTCCTACCATTCAGAGATTATAACTGTGGGTACATACTAAATGATTTCTAACTTCCAAGAATCTCTTATCTATAGAAGTTAGCAGCACGCTATTCTGCAGAGTAAGAATGGAGTTCTACCAGCCTGCAGTGCATGCCATACAAGATGCAATCTCATTGTTTTCCTTTCTATACCTGAAAACAGCAGCATAACCTGGTGAATATGTTTTTATTCTAATATATTAAGATGCTGTAAACATTTTATACACCTACAGTAGCCGTTACCTTTTGTAAGTATTCTCCTAAGGTTCCATGCTTACATTACAAAAAATATACAGTACATACCCATCATTTTTCTTCAACACTTGAAATACAAGCTGTAAATCTAAACCTCTGAAATTCTAATTTAATGCTACCATAAGCTTCAGGAATGCCTCATCATCATCATCTGTCAAAACAGCATATATACAACAAGAAGACATTAGACCCTGGCACTTTAAAAAAATCACCATGTTGGAAAAAGCAATTCTATTGTCACTCTTAGGAAAAAAATGCAAAATGTTTTATCATTATGTTTTTATAACCCCATAACTTTGTTTAATCTAATCAGGTAAAGAAAGACTGTTGTTTTGAATCTGATCTTACAGCTCCAATAGAAATATGATACTTTTTGGTCTCCTATCTGCACTGTTTTAAAATGATTTTCCCTTTGAAGACTTGATCATTTTAACAGGCTCCAGTCTTGACATGAACCTTTACTTTAGCTAACTAAAATGCATCAGTGAACTTGTACATGTACATGCACATATGTGCTGTACAGGATGTGACTTGAACTAGCCAGCTTCTTAACCTTAAATCACTATTTCTGCCTTTTCTTTTTGGCATTGCTAAAAATAAAAATAAAACATTTATATAAAACAGTGAGTTAAAACATGTTCTACTGTGTTTGTGTTTACTTCCTGAACAAAGCCAGTATGGATTTGACAAACAGATGGTTGAATTCTGTAACTCTTTGTATCACTTTATGTGCCTGGTAGAGTTGTGTGGAACAGGATATTCCACTGGTGGAAAACAGGTGGAATGTCAAGTCCTCCTCTGCAATGTTTTTTGGAATTGTTTGATGAACCATAGAATCTTAGAAATATGACAGCATCAAAGGACCCTCTTGGCCCATTGAATCTGCCCCTTCATCCCTCCCTACTTGCCCCCCTCACCCAGAGATCCCCCTCCACCACCTGGACAACCTCTTATGTCTGTTCCATGCCCTCTTGAATCCCTTTACCATTTCAGCCACCACCAGCTCTTCCGGCAGCCTATTTCAGGTCTCCACCACCCTCTCAGTGAAGTAATGACCTCTCACATTTCCCCTAAACCTCTCCCCCCTCCACCCTCAGTATATGACTCCTGGTTCTTCCAGCCACTACCTTCTCTGTGAATAAGCTCTCCCCTACTTTATTGATCCCCTTTTTGTACTTAAATGTTTCTATCATGTCCCCTCTCTCCCTTCTGGCGTCCAGTGGGTACAAATCCAACACCCTCAACCTCTCCTCGTAGGGCTTCCCATTCAACCCATGCACCATATTAGTGGCCCTTCTCTGAACCCTTTCAATCCCATCTATGTCCTTGCGTAGGTGAGGTCTCCAGAACTGAACCCCATACTCCAAGTGAGGCCTCACCATGGATTTGTAAAGTGGCATCAGCACCTCCCTCCTTCTGCTTGTTATACCTCTTCCTATGCACACCAGCATTCTGTTTGCTTTGCCCACTGCCCTGCTGCATTGGGTCCCTACCTTAAAGTTATCCGAAATTATGATCCTCTGATCCCTCTCCTGCTCAGTTGCCTTCATTTCATCCCTGCAGTGTGTACCTTGCTTGTGGATTATTCTACCCCATGTGCATTACTGTGCATTTTTTGGCATTGAATTTCAGCTGCCATTTTTCCGACTACCTCTCCAGCAGCCTGAGATCTTCTCTCATAGCCTCCACACCCTCTGGGGTGTCCACTCTATTGCAGATCTTCGCATCATCTGGAAATAGGCAGACCTTCCCCTTCAGCCCCTCTGCTATGTCGCTGATATAGATGTTAAACAGGATGAGTCCCAGCACCGATCCCTGGGGGACCCCACTCATCACCCCTACCTCCCTGGAATGTATCCCATTTACCACCACCCTCTGGCTTCTATCCATCAGCCAGTTCTCCACCCACCTTGTTATTTTCTATCCCACCCCCAAACTCTCCAGTTTATTTATCAGCCTTCTGTGGAGAACAGTACTGAAGGCCTTCCTGAAGTCCAGATAGGCCACATCCACTGCCCCTTCCCTGATCAACCACACTTGTCACTCTATCTAAGAACTTGATCAGGTTCGTCTGACATGACCTCCCTTGTGTGAAGCTATGCTGATGGATGTCCTTCATCCCACTATCCACCAAGTAGCTGACCACCCTTTCTTTTAATATTGCCTCCATCACCTTACCCACCACCGAGGTGAGGCTGACTGGTCAATAATTGCCTGCCTCCTCCCTGTTGCCACTTTTGTGAAGTGGCACCATGTCTGCCCTTTTCCAGTCTTCTGGCACCCACCCTGTATCCAGCGATAAGTTAAACAACCTTGCTAGTGGTGCCACCAGCTCCTCCCTTAGTTCCCGGAGTACCCTAGGATGCAAGGCATCCAGACCCATAGCCTTGTCTACCCTCAACCTACCTAATTCCTCTCTAACCTTGTCCTCACTGATCAGGCTAGGATTCACCCTTATGTCATCCCTTCCCCTCACCATTAACACCGGTCCCGTTCCTTCCCCTTCCACTGTGAAGACTGAGAAGTACCTATTTAGTACTTCTGCCTTCTCAAAGTCCTCTTCCACTTGTACTCCCCCCTCCCTTCACCTTTAGTATCCCCTTCCTTGCCTTCCTTTTCTCCCCTATATAATAAAAGCAAGTTTTATCACCCCTTTTGGCCTGTTTAGAAATTCTCTCCTCCATTTCTGCTTTTGTCTTCCTAATCCTCTGCCCTGCCACCCTCAACTTCTCCTCATAGGTTTCCCTGTCTTCCTTCCCCTGTGTCCTCTTGTATTCTCTGAATGCCCTTTTTCTCTCCCTTATTGTCCCCTTCACTTCCCTGGTGAACCAAAGTGGCCTCTTTCTTGTTCTGCGCTTCCTCAACTTCCTTTATGCAGGTTTCTGTGGCTTTTAGTAACTGCCCTTAACTGAATTCCATAATTCCTCCACTTCCCCTATTTTCTCCTTCCCCTTCATTTTGTTCCAGAAAATCTCCCTCATTCTAGGAAAATCTGCCCTCCTAAAGTGCTGACTATGTTATGGTCACTTGCACCTAGGCTGACCCCCACTATAACTCCCCATTGGCGAGGACCACGTTGAGTATGGTGCTACCCCTAGTTGACTCCCTAACCAACTGCTGCAGGAAAGCTCCCTGGAGGGACTCAAAGATCTCTCTACTCCTGGCTGACCTAGCTGGAGGGATATCTCAGTCCACATTTGGGAGGTTAAGGTCACCCACCAGCACAATCTCCCCCTTTAGTGCCATCCTTTTAACTGCCTGCGACATCTGCATGTCCACTTCCTCCCCCTGCATTGGGGGTCTATAAGCCAGCCCCATTCTTATTGATGCCCCAGATCATTTTTCTAGCATGACCCACAAAATTTCTGTCTCTGCCTGCCCTTCTGTAGCCTTAATGTCCTCCCTGATGTACAGTGCAATCCCCCCCTTTCTGTCAGCCCTATCCTTCCAGAAAGGCCTGTACCGCGGGACCTCTACTTCCCAGGTATGATGCTCTGACCACCATTATGGCTCCAATATCTAGGCTCTCTCCCACCATTATGGCCTCTAAGTCCACCATTTTGTTCCTCAAGCTTCTGGCATTTGCAGAAAGTCCTTTCCAGCATATACCTCCCTCCACCATCCCTTCCCTTCCCTGCTCCTTTTTGTGGGAAAAGTGCTAGCTAGTCCATTCTCCCTTCCTGTTAAATTCTCACCCATCCTCACCTTGTACTTCCCCCTACCAGTTTAAAGCCCTCCTTAAGATCTTATCAATATATCCTTGCAGACCCACCTCAGCACTCTTGCTCCCCTCTCACTTAGATGTAGTCTATCCTTCCAGTATAAGTTGTCATCTTCCCATGTGCCCCATACTCCCCTATACAGATGAACCCTTCCTTTCTGCACCATACCCTGACTCAATTGTTGAACTATCTAATTATTTTCTGCCTAGCAGTGCTAGCACAGAGGACTGGCAAGACTTCTGAGAATGCCAAGGATTGTGCCTCTTCCATGCATCCCTTTGCCAGTGCCTTGAACCTCCTCTGGACTTCACCACTGCATTGCCCTCCAGATTATTTGTCCCCAAGTGAATGATTATGTGTGGTTTCCCCACCAACCTAGCACACTCCCTGATTTTTAACATTACCCTCCCAGCTTCCATCCCTGGTTCACAAAAGACTGACCTCTGCTTGTATGTAGGCCTCCTCCTGATCCAATGTATCCCCTTAATGATGGAGTTCCAGAATACCATGGCATTATCCACCTCCACAGTTAAAAGGATCTGATCTTGTTCCCTCCCAGTCCCTTCCTTTTTAATTGCACCCCCCAATCCTGAAATACCTTCTTGACCCCCCTGGATCCGCTCCCAGTTCCCCAACTGTTTTCTCCCTGGTGAAAGATTCCGGCCTCTTATCTACTAATCTTCCCTCCTCCCCTCTGTTCCCCTATTTCTATCTCCTGGCCTCCCTGTTCTCCTGTTTCCTTGATAGCCACCTATCTCCTCCTGCTATCCTCTCCTTTTCTCCTTCCCCTTCCCTCTCCTTGACTCCCTGCTCCCTGTACCTTCTGTGCTCCTACCTTGTACATTCTCCCACCCTCCTCTAACTTCCTGTTTTACCATCCTCTCCCCTATCCTTCCCCCTTCCAAACCTTTCTCTCTGGCTACCATCCTAACCATGACACTCTCCCTCCCTTCCCCTCTGTCCATCCCGGTTTTCTGGCCTTTACTTGCTTCTCTCTCTCTCCAATCCTTCCAGAATGCCCTTCTCCATCCTATCTGCCAAAGGTATGACCTGTTGGACACCATAATATTCCCCCAGTGGATGATCCACTTCCATCTGGTATCGAGGTACTGTGCTCGCCCTTCCCTGAGCCTCTGGAGTCACCTTTCCCTTTCTCCTCACCTTTTGCCAGCTGTTTCTTCCCCCACAGCTTGATCTGGGTCCCTTACCTCCCTGACCCCCCACCTTGCTCTTCTTCTCCATGCCCCCAGCTGGTCTCTTCCATCTCTCTTTCCATTCCTTCAGCCCCACTGTTTCCCCCTGCTGCCAATGCAGTTGCAGTCCCCCCAAACCCCCTGCCCTTCCATGTCCTCACCATTTCCCTACTTAGATTTTTTCTCAGTTTCTATTTGCCCCAGTCTGGTACATATTGAACAACACCCCACCCTCCACAATGTTTCCATGAACACTGCTGCCCCACAACCATTGCACCCCACTATTCTGCCTGTTCTCCTGTTTACCCCCGGAGCTTCTCTACCCATTGTAGGAGAACCCTGCCCTTGTCCTCTCCAACTTCCTGTATAATATTTAATTTCTCTTGCTTACACTCCCTCCTGCCTTCTTAGTGCAGTCTTCAGTATTCCTTACATCTCCCTCCCTTAAGACACAGTGACCAAGTATTCTTTGTCTCCCACTTCTTTAAGACACAATGATCATCTAGGTTAAGTATATACTTATGGTTCAAAACCATTTCTGCTACTCTCTCACTTGCTGTGTGTGTGCTAATACCTGGCTTTAGCCCCTACCTCTGTCACAAATTCAGCATTTAAAGCAACTTTAAATAATAAGACCCTAAATCAGCTTTTCCTGTAACCTCCAGTTCCCCTTACTACAGTCCTCCTGCAATCATTAGCATTTACTGGGTATCCCATGAGGTGGGCGCATGAGGAAGGGAGCCATCCATAACAGCGACTCCTACCAGTTGCAATCCCTCATGGCAATGGGTAGGGGCCCGGATGAGGGGTGGCAAACCACATCAAAGATGGTAGGTATGCATGCACACAGGAAGGAGCGAGCATGGTGAGAGTGGGGCTGGGGTGTGGAGGCTGTAGGGGGTGGGTACTGTGGTGGATGGCCGAGCTGTGTCGTGGCATTGGGGTTGGCTAGTGGTTGGGGTGAGTAGTAATTCGGTTTTGGGTCCGAAAGGCGTGGATTTTATTGAGCCCGGCTCGAACCTTTATTTTTAATGCTTTCACCCCTGACATACACCTCTCCTGGAGTTAAGAATCCTTAAGTAGGGGAGTGCAGGGGGCAAAGACCCCACAAGGGGGGTGTGGGGGAGGGCAAAGCCGACCTACAAAAAGCAATAAAAACTCTCCTGGCACCATTGTCCTGTGCACTGGGGTTGTCAGAGTGCTGAAAATGTTTTCGGTACTCTGACTATGCGATAACGGTGATCACCTTTAGGCATTCACTATTATCACATAGACCCACATTCACTGTACCTTTAAATAATAAAAGACAAGAGTTAGCATTTACTGTACCCTTCATTTCTCTTTTCTACAGCCCTCCTGCAGTCACTATCTTTTAGAGTATGTACTATTTTTTTTCTTTTTTTCCCTTCAGATCACATAATACTTTCTACCCTGTAATTGTTTCTACGACTTAAATCAAGTCACTCTATAAGATAAAACTATATAAATATAACAGGTAACTTTTTCACTGTTTTCCACCCTTTTTATGAGACAACACCCCTCCTCCTCTGATGTTGGTAGCTTCCTCTGGGAGGAGCCCAGGGAACCCATTTAATTAATGGAGGAGGGTGGGATTTTCTTCACAAATAGCAGTCAGTCCTGAGCAGCAGCAGGCTGTGGCTCTTTTTTCACAGTCCAGCTGCTGCTTTCAAATGTTGGAGCCTTTTCTTTCCCGCGTTCTGATTGGCTTCCAATGTGGCAACTGCCTCCGACAATCTCTCTTGCAGCTATGACCGCCGAATTCCTCTCCTGCAGCTATGGCCGCTGACTTCACACCTGCGGCTATGACTGCCAAACCCTTACAGAAATAATTGTTTTTATTCTGCTCACGTAAAGCTACCCATGTGATATATGTGCTGCAAGCATGTTGTAAATGTTAAATTGGAACCGACTGAATGCATGTGACATGCGTGCAGCCAGCAAGTGTGAAACGTATGCTTTTTATGTTAAATTGTAACAGACTGTGTGCATGTGGCATGCGTGCAAAAAGCAAGTGGTCACTAATAACTGCACACATAAAAGTTAAGTGACTTGCTCAGGATCACACCATATACAAGTGTGGGGTTGATGAGATTCTAACCCAGGTCTTCAGGTTTCCAAGTCTCTTGGTTTGCATTTCAGTGCCTTTAACCACAGAGCTATACTGCCTGCATACATATGGCTCACTTCTACTTCAAACAACTCTGCTTACATTTGCATGCAAGCAGCATGCTTATAGCCACTGTTATACTTTTTAGTTTTCTTGTCCCCCTCATCTTAGCTGCACAGCTGAACTGTAGCACACATACCAATGGAAACACATGTGGTTCTTGCCAGCCCCAACACACACACACACACATACACACACACACACACACACACACACATTTACCCACAAAACTACTTACTGTAATTACTTCTGTCTGGCCTGTGCTCCTACTATTTTCTCTCCATAGTTTTGAATACTTCCACACAAACAGACTTTAAGGGGCAAACACGAAAGTAACAATAACTCGATACCCACCCACATGGCCAATCCCCCCCATACACATACACTGTAACGAGTGCAGCCATTATGCTACAGATAACCCACCAAGTATAGTATAGAAACTATAAGTCAAGAGTCTCATACCTAAGTACTAGGTACCAAGATGCAGGAGTCTTTATGAGATGATGTCCATGGGTCAGAGTGCTGGGGCGTACCCCCTTGAAATAAATGGAATTATTTTTTATTACTATTTTATACATTATGATAGCAAGTTGGAGAATAATGAAGGCCACTGTTCTACTAACAAGGCCCTTGTTAGTCAAGCTGTGTCCTCCATTAATCTCCAACTCTCCGTTAATAATGTATAAAATAATAATAAAAAAAAAACTCCCATTCATTTCAATGGTGCACACCCCTGCAGTCTCCCTTGCCTTATGTCATAATATACCTGCATGTGGGGATGTGGAAGTCAGTTTCATGGGGGTCATAAGCCTGACTACTGTAGAGCTCCAATAATCTGTGCATACCATACTGCTCAACTGTCACTGAATGCAAGGGACAGCCCTCATTTTACCCCTGAAAACTGTTCTACCCTTCATCCATCCCTCATGGAAAACATGCTGCACACACAGAGGATATCCTGTAAATTTCAACTTTATGGCAGGGGTGCCATTTCAAATCTCAACAGAGGTGAGCCAACAACTAGTGGTAGCTAGGTGCTAGTTAGCTGCTAGGTGGCAAGCTCTAAAATGACTGGAATGTCTCTAAAAAGTAAAACATATTTGTGGTGACTGAAAAGTGATAAGCAAATCAGGAAAAATTCAAATGTATAAGATTCATATGTCTGTACCATGGGACAGTGCATTAGATTTAGGCTTAAACTCACCCAGTTACTAACCAATTTTTTTCCTGCCCCCACAAAAAATAAACACAGACACCCTGATTTCTCTCCCCAGCTCCATTCCATTCAATACCCATCTCATATGGGTCACAAAGCCACCCAAAGGTGCAGAAATGTGAACCACATATCAATATTTCAGTCCTTCCTCCTTCCCCAATCCCCCTGTAAAACAAATATTTACTTTTACTTACATGGCCATCTGACAAGAACCTGCAGCCTGGCCCAGTGTGCCACCAGCCCAGTTTTCAGTCTGCTCCTCCTCTGTCCTTCTGCCAGAATCTGGATGCTAGAACTGACTATTCCAGGTACCCAACATAGTCCGCAACCAAGTCACCTCACCAACGAAACCCACCCAACCTGTGTTGCTTGCTTCTTGCTTGGCTGCTGCCATGGCTGCTGCTGCTGCACTGCACTGATCAAGGCCTATGAAGCCCACCCACACCATTGTCACTGCAGCTGCTGCTAGGCCTAGCTTGCTGCTTTGGGGGGTCCTGCGCTGTTATTTTTTGTGAGACGAGCCTAGTAGAGTAAGTAGATAGCCTAGTCTTGAGTTAGCTTCTAGATCACCCCCAGCCCCTTCAGCCACCATGAGAGACAAAGACTCACTAAGAATAGACCAACAGACATATGCAGCTACAACTCTGCTTTTGAGAGCTCAGTGCTCACCAACTCTTCCAAGCTGTAGTACACAGCCTGCCTACACTGCGGTGGAAAAGACAGTGTCCCACTTGCGTCAATCATGTGGTCTCACTTGGCTGGAGCTCCTCCATGTCACATGTTATGGTGCCACCACTGATAGGTGGAGAGAGTGGACAACATAATACAGACACATTTGAGTCAGGAGTGCATCTATAGTGTGCAAGCACACCAGTTGGGGGCACTTATTGTGCAAAATTTTAAATCCAAATTTAATGCCATTATTGCCACATCATTAAAGCAACCTGGGCACCAATGTGGGGGGGGGCAACTTCCCCCTCTGCCCTACGTAAATGGCACCCCTGCTTTTTGGTAGAAATTCATTCTCAGGTGCTATTATTTGTACAAATAAATACAATGGTTTCCATTGTGTTCTGAGGTACTGTATCTCCATGTTTAAGGATGTGTCCTGATCATCATGAGGGTTAGTGTCCCTCATTGTCCCTCATTTTGAGTGTCCATGTCCTTCATTTCAGTGACAAAATATGAGGTATTGTGCATGCTTCCAAGGCCCTACTCAGCACAAATAGTGCTGATCATGGCCATAGTGTATATAGAAACATAGAAACATAGACTTTGATGGCAGATAAGGACCACTTGGCCCACTCAGTCTGCCCATATCCCTACCTACTGGATAAGCTGCAGATTCTAGTTAACCAACAGACTACTTCCTGCCACCCCCCACTACAATTGCCTTGTGTCTGTCCCATGCATGTTTGAATTGCCCCACTGTTTTAACCCCAACAACCTCCCCAGGAAGGCAGTTCCACGCATCCACCACTCTCTCTGTGAAAAAAAATTTCCTCACATTACCCCTGAGCCATCCACCCTCAATCTTTAAATTGTGTCTCCTTGTTCTTACACATCTCTTTTTCTGAAAGATGCTACCCTCCTGGACTTTGATTCCCTTGAGGTACTTGAACATTTCTATCATGTCCCCCCATCCCTCCTTTCATCAAGGGTATACATATTAAGCTGTCTCAGTCTCTCTTCATATGATTTCTGATGCAGACCCTGCACTATTTTAGTTGCCCTCCTCTGGACTGCTTCCATCCTGTCTATGTCCTTGCATAGATGAGGTCTCCAAAACTGCACACAGTACTCCAGATGGGGTCTCACCAACTGTCTGTACAGAGGGATAACCACTTCCCTTTTTACGTTCACTTGCGCACATGCACAAGGAATGTCTTGGGAGAATGGGACACTTTGGAGGTGTTCCCCTCCTCTGCAATCCCCTGCTCCATTCAGCAGGCATGGCAGTCCTGCACCAATCAGACGCGGTGCTGTGGATGACAGCGGTGGTCTTCTCTTCAAAGAAAACCACCGCTGTGTGCTTGCACCGTGTCATGCCACCCCCCCAAATCTTTGCTGCCACGCTGGGAGCCCACCCCAACGTGGCAAATGTCCCATGTCATCTGCTGATGGGGGTGCCCAATCCCCCGTCGGCTCCACAGCCCCCCCAGCCATCCTTCTGCCACACTGGGAGCCCACCCCAGTGTGACAAATGTCCCACGTCATCTTTTTTTTTTTTAAACCTGTAAATTTAAAATGGTCCCAGGCGCTTCTCCCAGCCCCCTCCCACAACCCGCACCCACCCACTGTGCACCCTGCCTCCCCACACCCCCCTCACCCCATACTTACCTCCGGAGCTTGGTGCGATGTTCTTCGGTGGACAGGGAACACGTCTGCACTCTTCAAAGCCGACCGCGAACTGAGGAAATGCCAGTAAGCTGTATAATGGGCTAGATAGGGGGTTTTCAACTTTATTGCATATCTCAGGCATTTTTTGGAATTTTTGCACCAAATGTTCAACATGGTGTTTTTGGGACCCCTTCTCATGAATGATGTCACTAACATGGCGTTATTCGGGTCTGAAGGGTGATTTCGCAGTCACTGCACAAAATCACCCTTCAGGCCTGAATAATGCCATGACAGTGACATCATTCATGAGAAGGGGTCCCAAAACCCATGTTGAAAATTTGGTGCAAAAATTCCAAAAAATGACTGTTTTACGAGCATGCGTTGCACAGTTCCTACGCAGGCTCGTAAGTTCACGAATTTTCAATATTTTCACTCCAGATTTTCAACATTTCCATTTTACCACACCTCCTTATGAGCAGTACAGCTGCCATTTTTCACATCCTGCCCAAAATGTGTTTCCGCCCATGTAGCGCACAATGACGCAGTCTGTGTGCAAAATCAATGTATGGGACACATTAAGAAAATCACAGTGACACTGTTCATGAGCAGAGGTCTTAAAATGGCTATGTTGAAAATTTGGTGAAAAAATTCCTAAAAATGACTGTTTTACGAGCGTGCGTTGCACAGTTCCTACGCACGCTTGTAAGTTTCGCGAATTTTCAATATTTCTTCACTACAGATTTTCAACATTGCTTATTTACCACACCTCCTTATGAGCAGTACAGCTGTCATTTTTGCATCCTGCCCAAAACATGTTTCCGCCTATGAAGCATACAATGGCTTCGGTGTTGCAAAATCAATGTATGGGACACATTAAGAAAATCACAGTGACACTGTTCATGAGCAGACATCTTAAAATGGCTATGTTGAAAATTTGGTGAAAAAATTCTAAAATATGACTGTTTTCAAGCTGCATTGTGGCAGTTCCACACGTAAGTTCGCAAATTTTCAATATTTTCACTCCAATGACTTAAATACCTAAACAGCACATAGAAGCAAGCAACATTTGGCATTGACAAATGCTTGTACTTCTTTGTCACTGATATTTTTAAGCCATGTCCAAGTGCCAAATACCACTGCAAATACCTGCAAGCGAATGCTCGGCATTGACAAATGCTTGTTCTACTTGTGATGCCCCTTCCTATGCATCCCAGTATCCCCCTGGCTCTCCTTACTGACTTCTCACATTGCTTACCAACCTTTAGATCATCTGATATGACTACCCCCAAGTCCTGTTCCATTTTTGTTGTTGTTAATACCTCCCCTACTATTGTGTACTCTTCTGGGTTTTTGTTTCCCAGGTGCATTACTTTGCACTTCTTTGCATTGAATCTAAATTGTCATATGTCTGACCATTCCTCCAACCTTGCCAATTCCATTCTCATCATTTCTACCCCCCCTTGTGTATCAACTCTGTTACAGATCTTTGTATCATCTGCAAAGAGGCATACCTTTCCCTCCAGACCCTCTGCAATGTCACCTATAAAGATGTTAAAGAGGACTGGACCCAGTAGTGAGCCCTGAGGTACTCCACTAGTGACCCCCCTTTCTTCGGAATGTGTTCCACTCAGTATTACCTTCTGTGTCCTGTTGTGCAGCCAGTTTGCAACCCAGGCTACCACCCTGGGACCCACTCCCAGGCTGGCTAACTTGATTATTAATCTTTTGTGTGGGACTGTGTCAAATGCCTTGCTAAAGTCTAGGTAGACCATATCCACAGCCCCTCCCTGGTCTATTACTTTGGTCACCCAGTCAAAGAAATCTATTAGATTCATCTGACATGACTTTCCTGCTGTAAATCCATGCTGCTTTGGGTCCTGTGCCCCGCTGGCCTCTAGGTACTCAACAATTCTTTCTTTCAGAAGTGATTCCATCATTTTCCTTACCACTGAAGTCAAACTTACAGGTCTGTAGTTTCCTGCTTCTGCCTTGCTCCCACTTTTGTGAAGGGGAATCACATCTGCCCTCCTCCAGTCCTCAGGTACCACCCCATCCTCCCATGATTTGTTAAAAAGTGTGGTCAGTGGTGTCACTAGGTCCTCCCTTAGTTCTTTTAGGATTCTGGGGTGAATCCCATTAGGCCCCATTGATTTGTCCACCTTGAGTTTTAGGAGTTCTTTCAGGACTCTTTCTTCTGTAAATGGACTGGCGTCAACCCTCCTACCCAGAGTGCTTCTATTGTCTGGTTTAGATAACTCCTCTGCATCTTCTTTTGTGAATACTGAGCAAAAGTATTCATTCAATATCTCTGCCTTTTCACTGTCTCCCTCTGCCCACCTCCCCTCTCCCTTATTAATCTTCACTATTCCTCCCTTAACCTTTCTATGCTCCCTAATGTACCTATGAAGGTTTTATCCCTTCTTAACTGAATTGGCTATTTTATCTCAGTTTGGGCTTTTCTATTCTGACTGCCTTCCCACTTCTTTCTGCTTTAATTGATACAGTTCCGGTTGTGCTCCTTCTGTGATGCCTTATACTTTTTGAATGTAGCCTTTTCTCCTTAACCTTCCCTGCCACCTCTTTTGAGAACCATAGTGATTTTTACTCCGCTTTGTTTTCTTTATCTGTTTCACACAAAGGCTTGTTGTCTCTATGATGGCAGTTTAATTTTCTCCATTGTTCTTCCACCTCTTTTTGGCCATTTGCTAGTGTATTCCTCAGGTATTCACCCATTTGCCAAAGTCAGCATTTCAAAGTCCAGTATGCTTGTTTTGTATGGCTTGTCTCCATGGTTGTGCTTATTGTGAAGCACACTGTGCAGTGGTTGCTTGTTCCCAGATGTCTACTGACTTCTAAATTTGTGATCCTCTCTCCATTTGAGAGTACCAGGTCTAGTATTGCTCCCTCCCGAGTGGGTTTCAACACTAGCTGTCTAAGGCCTGCCCCCTGCAGGGTATTGAGAATGACCCTGCTCTTGGATGTGGCTGCAGTACATGTCATCCAGTTAACATCTGGCATATTCAGGTCCCCCATCAACAGTATCTCCCCTTTTTCAGCCATTTTGAGAATGTTATCTATCATTTTCTTGTCCATTTCCTCCCCTTGAGATGGGGGTCTGTATACAACCCCTGTGTGGATTGTGATGCCACTCCCTGTCTCCAAGGTGACCCAGAGTGCCTCTTGTCCTCCCCCTTTACTTTTTAGTTCTGTAGCTTTGATCCCTTCCCTTTATGTATAGAGCTACTCCACCTCCTCTTTTCCCCTCCCTGTCCCTTCTGTAGACTGTGTACACCGGCATGTTGACATCCCAGTCATGGTTCCCCATGTACCATGTTTCTGTGACTGCCACAATATACAATTTTTCATCTTCCATCAAGGCTACTAGCTCAGGAAGCTTGTTTCCCAGACTACGGGCATTGGTACTCATTGCCCTCCATTTAATGTTGGCTTTATCTTTTTTCCCCCATGCCTGCTCTTTTTGCCCTTGTCTATTTTTCTATTTACCCCTGTCCTGCCCTCTGTTGAGCACTGTACCTCAGTGTTTACCTTACTACCCATCATGTTTTGTGAGGGGAGGCTTGAAATTTCCTGCCTCTTATTAGCACCTCCCCCCATGGCTAGTTTAAAAGTTTGCCAAGGAAGCATTTAAACCTGTCACTTAGGATCTTGGTTCCCTTCATGGACAGATGCAGACCATTGTGCCAGTATAGACCTTCATCTCTCCAGGTGTACCCCCAGTCCCCAATGAAGCCAAAGCCCTGTGTTCTGCACCAGCTTTGCAACCATTCATTAAACTGCATGGTGTGTAGTACCCTAGCCTCACCCCTGCCATGGACTGGCAGCACCTCTGAGAAGGTAACCGTGCTTGCTACTGTACCTGTCTGAGGCCCTTCCCCAACTCCATAATTTCATCCTGCACTGCACTGATCCCATGCCTAGCTAGGTCATTTGTCCCAAGGTGGGCAATGATATCTAGTTCCCTCTCCTGTGATTCTGCTTCTGCAATCCTGAGGATTCGCTTCTTGTCCCTCCAAGCCATGGCACCAGGCAGGCACCTTACTTGTCTCTCCTCTCCCTTCCCCAGGTCTACCCCTCTAACAATTGAGTCCCCTATCAGAAGCTGTTTCCTAACCCTGTGGTGTCCCTTGCTACCCTTCTGTGGGTCTCCCTTGTGGGTGTCCTCAGCATTCTTCTTGGTCTCCACTGAGGGTGCCATCATAGAGGAACCTTGCTCTGCAAGACTGGCATATGGTTTGTGTAGAGGTACAACTAGGGGGCTTCACCTCTGTTCCACCACCTGCACCCTCCCAGAACCCTCTGTGGTCCAACTGCTCTTCATACTTGGCAGCCTCTGTGGCAGTGGTGCTCTTTGGGTGGGGGAGGCCTCCTTAGTCCTTGCCAGTTCAGCCTGGAGGTGGGCAACCTCCTCCCTCAGAGTTGACAGTTGCCTGCAGATAGGACAGCAACACAGTTTCCAGAATGTCTCCTGGAAAACTGCTGCCCCACAGCCAGTGCATTGCACCACTCCCCACATGTCCCTCTCCCTTATAATATACAATATGTAATATATATAAATATATATATATTTTTTTTTTCTTCCTTTTGTGTGTACTTACCCTTTATGCACTGTGCTGGGTTATTAAGAATATGACAGTTTGTCCCCAAGACCTGTTGAGGAAGTGATGTCAGAACCTTGGCTATAAAGGAAACGTCATGCCTGGGGAATGGAGCATGGGGAAGGGTGGGTGGGTAGTCCACAACCACTGGTGACTGTTAGAAACAATCAAATACACCACTGCTCCACCACCCTGGTGAATACTGCCCTTTATAGTAATTCAGCTAACCTCCAGTAACTGATTTGTCAACTATTTAACAGTAATTTGATGCAAACTGTCACAGAATACTAGTAGACAGTCCAGTTACCCACAAAGGAAAATCAAATATGCAGTTATTTCAACCCTTCTGAAGTTGCTCACAAGATAAGCAGTTTTGAAAACCCCCTTCCTGATTTAAAAATGAAAATAATTAAATATAAAGCAATACCAATGTAAGACCGTAAAGGAAGGAAAGCTTCCCTCAGATGTAAGTAAGAGAGATTTGTTGCAGATTTCTAGTCCAATATAATATATCCCATGCAGCTTCTCAGTTGTTTCAAAGCACACCCTGTTACACAACTTGAAGAGATGGGCTTCTGTCTGAAACAGGATCACACCAGTAGTTTATAGTAATTGATCAATGCTGGAATGTTCCTCCACCCAAAACAATTGGCTATGATGCAAGGTCTCCTGACAAAGGAAAAATAAGTGAGCTGAAACAGTCATGGAGAAACACATTTGTAGCACTAAATATGCATAAGGGGATTTGCATGGCCCAAAACAAAAAGGTCAGGCTTCACAATACAGAGGCCCCTCTTCACACATCTGAAATGGGGGATGTCAACTGACTACATCCTAGGCATTTAATGCAGTAAGCAAACAATACTTTACAAACTAAAGTCCAGCTGTTTTTGTCCTCTCGGAATATGTTTAAGGCCCATCAACTTACTATCACTAACAACCATGGAGATGTTCTTGAACAAACTCAGCTTTTCAAATACCTAGGTCTAACACTGGATAGTCACCTTACCTTTGTACCTCACACTGAAAATGTTGCCAGAGATGTTAATACCAGAATTGGGCTCCTCTTCAGACACAGACAAAGTATCACCCACCAAGAAGCCCTGAAGGTTGCAGTTCACAGCTTAGTCCTCTCGATCATTGATTATGGTCTCATCATATACTGTGCTGCAACCTCCACATCTCTTAAATGACTCACAGTGGCCCTGAACAAAGCCTGTAGGTTAGTTATGGGTGCTGTGTGCCTCACTCATACCTAACAGGATCAAATATCAAACCTGCCTCTTGCCCAAAAAAGACCTACTTGGATTACTACCCCTGAGCATTGGTTGCCTGCTAAACAAATCCCCTAAGACCCAACACACACGTACCTCAGTTTATGACCTCCTTCTAGTGCCCCACTGTCTGACTGCTCAATACCAGTGATCCTTTCAATACAGAGCCCCCTGTGGTTTAATAATCTAAGCAGCCAACTGAGCAGTCTTTCTAGTCTGTCCCAATTTTAACTTATGCTTCATCAGCATCTCCTAACCGAAAGCACTTGTGATTGTTACACCTAGTTTCCCACTTCTGCAGACACCCTTATACCACTTTTTTCACTCTCTGAGGCTCTTACTTGGCTTCCTGTTTTGTTTCACCTCTCCTGACAGAACAATTTCCTCTTCCCCCCTGCCACCACCTCCCTTACCTCACCCCCCTTGCTCTTATCCCACTGACCCCCCCCTCCCTGGACCTGTCCTATCCCTCTAGTTAGTCACCTCACAAGATCTGTGGCAACAGTCACTCCTCACTATTACACTCTTACAGGGTCAAGGTATTTCAGCCCTGTAAGCAGAGTCACAGCCACCAGCTTGCACAGTCGCTGAGCTTAAGTCTGGGTAGTTGCCTCACTTGCAGGGGTTACTCACTTTTTTTCAGTTTTGTTTTGTGGTTATCCACTTTTAGGGCACTTCACAGGGCTCCTGGAGTAAAATACTGACCACCTGCAATTTTGTTGAATTAGTTTTACCTGGGAATAGTGCGGTAATCATCAATGGCACTACTAGATTGTCCTCCATTGTGCCAGTTGATACTTACCGCCATTGTGTCACTGCCACCCGGTGCAGTCAGCTAAATCACTGTGGTCACTTTATGAGGCAAAAATAAAATAATTAATACGCTTAGAAATGCAGGGTTTTTTCAGAATTTGTGTTCACTAAATGAATTCTAACAAATCTTACTCAAAAGTCCGATAAAATTAACTTTAGAATTGTAATAAATAATTTGATCTTGAAGGTGCTAAAGTGTCATTATCAGTCGATTGACAGTTCAAGCACCAGTGCACAACACCAGTGTATGAACATTTTGATGAGATGATTATTGATTGAACATTTATTTTATTTATTTGTTTAAACATTTTACCAGGAAAGACATACTGAGCTGAAAACAGAATGTTTTCCAGGTACATCCTGGGGGAAAGGGGAGAAATAAATAGCTAAACAATAAACTGATGAAAATAAGGAGTGCATTACAGTCATATACTAGTACATGAAGCATAAATATAAATAATTAGAGGCAAGTTAATAAATGAATGCAAGTAGAAAATAAAACACACTCATAAGTATAGAAAAAGGGACCAAGAAGACAAGATGGTCATAGACAGTTGAAGGTAGGAGAACAAAGGTCATAAAGAAGAGACTTTAGGGAGGAAGGGGAAGAGGCAGAACAAACAGAAAGGGGAAGGGTGGACTAAAGTTTAGGAAATCAGTAAGAAAAGGCAAATTGTCCAACAGCAGATTTTCTAGAAAGAATAGAAAGAGAGAGAGGGAATTAGTGTTGTGGAGAAGGTAGGAAGAAGAAGAAAGAGAAGATGGAAGGGATTTAAGATAGGAGGGAAAGGAGCTGAACCAGAATTTGCATATAAAACATGCACAATGGGAATGGTACTAGCGTCAAGAGAGGGGAGAGAAACTGATGAGTAAAGAGAGCAGTGGTGAGTATGAGGGTGGCAGTCATGAGCAAAATGACAGAAAGAGTGAAAAAGGGGGTCCAGTCTGGCAAGGGAAAATTTGGGGGCACAACTGTAGACTAAGTCATTATAGTCAAAGATAGGGAGAATCATTTTTACTACGATTTCTCAGTGGTAGGGAGCGGAATACTCACTTTATTCCTGTACAGTGCTCCAAGTTTAGGATGCGCTTATGGTGAGTAGTATCAATATGCCCTGAGAAATCAAGATGCTGGTCAAGGTCAGACCCCGAGGCACTTAAAGGAGGAAACATCTTCTATCTTAGTACCATCAACGGTATTAAATAGTGGGAGAGAAGTAAGTCTGGCAAGTCTCTGATGGGTGCCAAAAGTCAAGAAGACTGTTTTTTTGGCATCGAGGGACAATCAGTTAAACTTGAACCAGCACTGATTGTTGTCAAAATCCAACTGCAGCCGGGAGGTTACATCATGAGAAGAGGAGCCAGAAGCAAAAAGAACTATATTAACATCATACATATGAATGGACACAGAGGAACAGACAGTGGGGAGCTCATTTAAGAAAATGGAAAAGAGAACAGGACCCAGTACAGACCACTGAGGGACATCTGAACTCATGGGAAGTGGAGATGAAATGGAGTTTCCTATCCAGACAGCTTGAGACTTCCCACCAATGTAAGAATGAAACCAATTGACTGAAGAGTCAGAAAGGCCTGCTGCTTTAAGTTTGTCCAGAAGGAGGGGGTATGCTTAATTTAAATTTATCAATTATATTTATATTTAATTTATATTTACTGTATTGTAATAACCATCATGTTGAACAATAAACATTTTTTATTTCAACATTAACCGAGTAAAGGTGCTAAAATAGTACTAATAGACCCATGCAACATTAGTCTTCTTGAATGTTTCATTTCATGGATATGTGCCATTAGTCCATGTAAAAAACGTTTCTGTATTCTGGAGGTTCAAAGCAGCAAACAGTATCACCACCTTCTCATCTTCTGAAAGGGGCATATCAATCAGGCTCCTTCCATCAAGCATGTAACCTCTGCACTTCCTCAAAAGGCCAACCAATGTCCATCTGGACCTTTTGAAGTTAATGTGGTCTGGCGGTTTAACTTGGAGGTTAGCACAATCACCTATAAACGAGCTTGAAACAGTACATCCAGCATACCTGGGTTTGATTGATTCCCACAACCTCCACATTCATACTGTGCCAACATGTTTTTCAAATAATGTACCAGCTCCAATTAAACTGCCCTGATATGACCTAATCCCACTGATTATTTGAGTTTTTTTATAAGGGTAATATTTTATTTATCTTGGAGACCCCAATAGATCCAACATATGAGAACAGACTGCTGTAGATGCAGTAAATGAACATGAGGCTATGCCCTTTCTTTTTCTTTTTTTCCTTAAAAGGAGCTGACTGGAGTTTGTTTGCTATTCATTTTATTTGTTATCTGTTGACTGAGAAACATTTTGGTCTGAAGTGCATTTCCAGGTTTAAACTGGGGGGGGGGGGTTAAGCACAGTAAGGTTAAGTGATGTGCACTCAAATGTCTCAGTTGTGTTCAGTAACTCCCCCTCCCATCACTCACACTATATCAGTACTATCACATTAGCAGCTGTATAGGCTCTGACCACAGTTTGTTTGGTGATGATGCTGAATTGGTTGGGATTGGAAACAATGCAGAGCATTGTTGTAGTACAGCTGGAGCAGGACTTCCATAGCTGTGGTTGAAGGACAAGAGGTGAAGAGAATTGTGTCATCAGCATAAATGTGAATATAGAAGTTGAAAGACAGAAGGGAGGTCATTAGTGAAAATGGAGAAGAGGATAGGACCCAGGATGGAGCCCTGTGACACTCCAGCCTGGATGGGTAATGGAGTTGACAGGATACCTCCTATCTGTATCGACTGTTGACAGCCTGTCTGGTAGGAACAGAACCAATCAACAGCATGAGCTGAGAGGCCAGCAGAGCTCAACTTGTTCAGGAGGAGTGGATGGGAACAGAATCAAAAGCTTTGGCCAGATTGATGAAAATGGCACACATTATGTGCCCCTGATCCATCCTGGAGATGATGGAATCTGTAACAAGCAGTAGGAAGAATGGTGCTTCAAGAAGCTAGATTGGAATGGTGATAGGAAGTTGGAGGTTGAAAGGAAGTTGAGCAGTCTGGAATTGACCAGTTTCTCTTGCAGCTTAGAGAGGGAAGAGTAGGAGGGAGATGTGACAGTAGTCAGGATTGCCAAGTTACCTTGTCATGTAATCAGCCACTTCTTGTACTTGGCTCTGGACAGCCAGTCTCTGAGTGACTCTTTCTGCTGCCAGCAGACATGCCCCAATGAACCCCCTCCATCTTCACAAACATCTGCTATCCCCACAATCACCCATAGTATTCTGAGCATCTGAGGCACCTACACCCACTTAGATGTCACCTCAAGCAACACATACTCAAAGCAGGTCTCAATACAAAACCTCAGGCAGCTCTTAATCAAGTCTGGGACCCTATTGTAGATAGGATGAGAAGCTTCTCCACTGCGCTCTCAAAAGCCAGAGAGGCACTGTGGGCAATGGTCAATGAGTTTCAGTTCACTGACCCATGGAGGGAACTTAACCTCACAAGGCATAACTTTTGCTTCCACTCAGCCTCACACAATACCAGCAGCAGGATTGACTTTATTCTGGTATAAAAAGTTGGTTGTAGGGAGGTGCAGCATGTCTCAGTTGGCTCAACTGTTAAATCTGACCATGCCTGCATACATCTTATGTTGGATCTGGGCTCAAGCACTCCCCCTTCCCTAACAAATGGACAATTACAGTATTTATGTTTTTGGTAACTTTATTTTCAACGTTTTAGTGATGTACAAATGCCTTAAATTTATAAGCATACATGTTCTCCTTGCATGCATTAACACCACTAGAACAGCAAGCCTTGAGTTTATCAGTAATGGAGACATTAGAGGTAATACAATTCATGATTTAAAACATAGAATTTGATGGCAGATAAGGACCGCTTGGCCCAACTAGTCTGCCCATTTCCCTACCTAACGGATAAGCTGCCAATCCTAGTTATGAATAAATAGGCCACTGACAGAGCAAAGGCCGATGGCACATTTATAAGGTTGAAAAAGAAATGGGCAGACTGGATGGGCCTTGCGGTCCTTATCTGCCGTCAACTTCTATGTTTCTATGTTTCTATGTAGTTAACCAACAGTCTACTTCCTCCTACCCCCCCACTAGAATTGCCTTATGTCTGTCCCATGCATTCTTGAATTCTCCCACTGTTTTTGACTCTATGACCTCCTCAGGAAGGCTGTTCCATGTATCCACAACCCTCTCTGTGAAGAAATACTTCCTCACATTACCTCTGAGCCATCCCCCCTCTATCTTCAAATTGTGCCCCCTTGTTTTTGCACATTTCTTTTTCTGAAAGATGCTACCCTTTTGGACTTTGTTGATTCCCTTGAAGATTTGAAATTCAGTAATATAACTGGTAAAACACATGGATTCTGTTAAGATTCAACTTTATGTTCTGTTATCCATCAACAGTATACACATTGTTGCATGTGTTGGTGTGCACTATGTTCCACCTTCTGACCATGTCTCCCCACTAGAGAGCCAAGCTCAGGCTGTGAAATTACCCTTTTCTAGAGCCTGGAGCATAAGCTGCCACATATTCATGAATTCACTGTCCTCACAATTGGCTACCGGTTCAGCTCTTTCCAGTTATAAACATTCCACCATATTGGTTTGCCAGTGGGCTATTGGAAATGCCTGGGACTGCCCCAGTACTGAGCCACAGTCTTCCATGCATTATCTAGTGCCAGTTGCCATAAGAAGTCCCCTCATGTCCATCTGTAGCTGTGATCTGCTCCTAGAACCAAATCCAAGGGGTAATCTGGGAAGTCAGCACTCAGGACTCCCTCCATAATACTATGCACCTCCCTCCAAAGTGTCAAAGTTTTTGGACATGACAGGATCATGTGGCCAAATGTGCCAACCTCCTTAAGGTACATAGGGCACATGCCACTCACCTCTGGATTCATCTTATGCAGTTTGTCTGGGGAGACATATGCCCTGTACATAACACCGACTTGTGACTGGTGTAGCCACAGGGATTTGGCACATTGTAATGTGTTTAATAGCTCTGTTCCATATGTCTGGCATTATATCCAATCCCAAATCTCATCCCACATCCTCAATCCTCAGTTTTTGGGGACTGACTCCCTCAAATCAGTTTGTAATATGCTGATAGTAGTTTGGAGTTTGGTTGGGGGGATATGAGTATACTCTATTGGTAGAAGGTGATATAAAAGTGGGGTATCTCTCCCACCACTCAACAATCCTCTGACACATGCATATACAAAGTAAGTGTCTGTGGTGAGACTGAACCTATTTTTGAAATGCATAAAAGTGGACATAGTGCCTTCCTAATACAGATTTCCCATGGTTTTTAAGCCTAATTTGGACCACTTATGAAGACCTGGTGGACCTAACAGTGTACTCTTTCTGTCCTTGGAATGAGGCAGTGAGTGCAGCTGGGGATATACGCCCCCACCATGGCCTTTGAGTATATGGGCCTGTTGCCAGGCCTGTATCAGTACCTATGTCATGGGATTCTTGACAGTGATATGTTCCCATTCTCCCAATCCCAGACTTAACAATGAATTTACCAAAGAGGCTCCTCCTTCCCCCTTCTCTTCCAGGAACCTTCAAAGGGCTCCCTCATCCTCCTTCCCTAGATAAGCCAGGTGTGCCACCCAAAAGTAGTGCTGCAGGTTGAGAAGTGCCATCCATCCCTCCCTCCCTCATTTAGAGAGGCCTACATGGTGGCTGCCCTTATCCCAGCTGGCTTCCCTCTCCACAAAAAGTGATGAAACAAGCTGTTCAGCTTCTGAAAACAATTTTGTGATAATTTTACTAGGACTGCTTTTGGAACATATAACAGACTAGGAAATATGAACATTTTCAGGATATTGATCCTTCCTATTAGGGTTAACATGAGATTCACTCATCCGTCCAGGCCTTCTTTATGTTCCACAAGAGAGGTGGCAGTTTGACCTCATACAACTTTAATAATGTTCTAGGGATCTACATATCCAGATATATTAACTTATCCAATGTCTGAATCACCAAGGATGTATCTAGTGAAGGCCCCACCTTTTTCCCCACATACAATAGTTCACTTTGACAACTACTTTCTTAAGAGGTTGGACTTTAAGCAATGACTTTCAAAGGAGATATCCCTCTTTTTCTCCTCCAATGATTCCCCAAAGATCACAAAGGCCATCCTCTGGGACTCCAAAATTCTGCCTCTGATGAAGAATCATTGGGTATGTTGCTCCCCTGGAAAGCAATGCCTCAAGGAGGTCACTGACCTTGAGAGGGCACTTAAGCAGAAAGAAAAAGAACACAGCTCCATGCCCTCTCACTCACCCCATCTACACCAGGATCTACTCCAGCTGCGGTAAAAATTAACACTTTAACTTTCACCATGGCACAGTGAGCTGTCCGTTGCACAGCTCACAAATTCTAGGAATCAGGAGAGAGGGCAGGAAAGCTGCTTGCATACAGAACCAATGTACAAAAAACAGCAAGACACATTGGAGGGATTAGATTCCAATCTTGGAAAGTAACAAGATCACCAGAGGACATTGGCAAGGCCTTTGAGATCTTTTATTCAAACCTGTACAAGTCCCGAAGAGGTCTCTACTGGGTGGGCCAAGCAATCCTTATCTGCTGGCAAGTTCTATGTTTCTATACATCTCAACATTTTGTTTGCTTTACTCACTGCCTTAATGCATTGTGCTGTAGATTTAAGTATACTTGTTATTGCTATGCCCAAGTCATTCTCCATTGTCATATTGTCATTTACTCCCTAGAACTGGTACATCACTGTCAGGTTCTTAATACCAACATGCATAACCTTGCACTTCTTAACCATTGAAAGCCAGCTGCCAGATTTATAACCACTGCTCCAGCTTTTTCACATCTTCCTTTAACTCTCTGATCCTCTCCTTGTCAACCTTTTCACAAAGGTGAATGTCACCTGCAACAAGCATATTTTACACTTGATGTTCTCTCCTCTATCACTAATGAATACATTATGTTGAAAAACTTGAAAGCACAGGTCCAAGAACAGATCCCTGTGGGACACCATTCATGACATTCCTTATGTCTTAGTATTCCCTGTTTATCGCTACCTTCTATGTTCTTCCACTCACCAATTTTATGATTAGACCACCCACTCCGAGGGCTCCCAGTTTTTTAATTAGTCTCCTGTCTGTGACTCAGTCGAAGGCTTTGCCAAGCCAAGTAAAGGATGTCAACTGCTTGCCCCTTATCTATGGCCCTCATAACCCAGTGAAAAAAAGCCTATTAAATTGGTTTGACAAGACCTCCCTGACAAAAATGCATTTAGCTCCTCTCTTTAAGTCCTTTTGCCCCCCCCCAAAAAAAAACTCCATCAGTTGTTTCCATGAGCTTATCTATTATTGATGATCTGCAGTTTCCTGGCTTGGTCCTTGGACCACTTTTATGGAGGAAGACCACTACTGCTTTATGCCAGTCCTCTGGCACTACTTCTTTTGTAAGGGATTCATTGAACAAGTCAGCCAAAAGTGCTGGTGATTCCTGAACCAACTCCTGTAGCACAGTGGGGGTGAGCGTCATTCGGTCCCAGAGACTTGTCCACTTTCAAGCCTAAAAGTCCCATAAGGACCCTCAGCTATGAAAATTTACATACATTTCATGCTCCTACTTTCTGCTTACTGCTGGTTCCCTCCGAGATAAAAGCCCTCTCTTTTCATTGGCAAACACTGAACAAAAAAAGTACTGATTTAATATTGCTGCTTTACCTCTATCCTCCTCTTAGGTTTCCCCAACATAAGCTTTGCAATACCATCTTTTATTCATCTGTTTTCTGATATATTTCAAGAAAGCTTTTTCACCTTCCTTTACACATTTAACTATCTTTAGTTCTGTACAACCATTTGACTTACTATGAGTTTGACAACCTCATTCTGTATCCAAAGGTATTCTGTCTGGTCCTCTTCATTACCGCTTCTTTTAAATTTCATGAAGGATGATCTATTTAACCTCACGGACACCTTATTGATTTATATTTAATTCAGGTGTGAAGGGGTTAAATGTGTAAAAAAAAAACATTGGTTTTCTTTATCTTTCCTTTTTTCTGACCTATTTCAGGTACAGTTTTTTTACTCTATGGAGGATATCCCTGATAATGTTTCACTTTCTTTCCACCTCTAGCAACCCTTTGAGTCATTTTTGCTGCTCCTTTTCCAGATTAAACCTGATCACAAAGGGGGTCACTGTTACTCAGGGGCTCAGTAACCATGTCATTTCTAACATAATCACTAATAGTCAACACCAGGCCTAGGATGGTCCTATCTTTAGCTGGTTACTTATCCTCTTGTACTAGGTGACCATCCAGGAATGCATCCAGGATAGACTGGCTGCTACTGCAATTGGCTACTGGGATGCTCCAGTCTTGCTCTGCCATACTGAAGTCTCCCCTGACTACAACTGCCACATTTCGTGACCTGACTAATCACTCCTTCAAGTTCTTTATCTGATTTCTCACTTTGATTTGGTGGTCTATAGATCACCACTATCTTCACACTCCTACCTGTTTCAGACTTGACAAGGACCCAGAGGATCTCTGTCTAGGACCACCCAGTTCCTCCCCGGTGGCCTTGATTCCCTACTGGACATACAGAGCAACACCTACACCTTTTCCTACTAGTCTGTCCTTTCTGTATTCTGAGTACCCAGCTATATTCATGTCTTTCTCATGGTACTGGAATGCCCAAGTTTTAAGCAACCACTAACAAGTCTACCTTACTCTCTGCCACTAGGGCTTGAAGGTCCCCCATTTTGTTACCTAAACTCCTGGCATTGATGAATACAACTCTCCAGGAAATTTGTTTTTAATCTAATCTTCCATTCACAGCCTATTTTGTTTTTGGTCCAAATAAGCCCCCTATCATGTGCTCACACGTCTGTATATAAAACATATAAACATAAAAACATAGGAATGTTGGCAGCTAAAGGTCTGTAGGCCCATCTTATTTGTCCAGTCCTGTGTAGTTATGGGACTGTGCCCTGTCAGTCCTCATTTCTTCCCCTTCCACCCTCAACTACTGCATATATACTTTTCCTATGTACCTGTCCCACGCCCTTTTGACCATCCCGATCATTTAAGTGCAGATGACCTCTTCTGGAAGTTTGTTCCACTCTGCCACCATTCTTCCAGTGAAATGTACTTCCTGACATCCTTTTTGAATCTCCCCTTAATGATATCATGGAGTTCCCCTGGTACCCATGTTACCAGTCATTGTAAAGAACTCATTGCTGTCCGCCTTGGTAACTCCAGTAAAGGTACTTAAATGTCATAATCATGTCTTCCCCTTTTCCTCCTGTATTCCAGCATGCATTGCACTAATTGAGATCCCGCCATCTACATGTTGCTTTCTCCCTCCATCTCTCCCCTTCCTAGTTACCTTTTAAATGTTTTATCCTTCTTCTGCTACTGCTTTTAACCTTTTCATATGCCTTCCAGCATCTATCATTCTGCTCTTCTTTGCATTTAATGTTCTCAATCTGGTTTTTATTTGGTGATTTGTTTATGGTGTTTGTACATTTTATTTTAGTTTTATTGCAATATCCATATTTAATTGTTTTTAAACAGATTTTTGCCTTAGGGCTACAGTTTATTTTCAATTCATCTTGCATATTATGCCAGTTAATTGACTGAGCTTGTTTTCATAGTTTGTTGATCTCCTCCAGTATTGTATTTTGCTACTTTCATTGCTACTATGTACCCTTTATTCCCTCTTCCCCATGTCACATCTGGAAGTGAGCCTTAACTCAGTGTATCTTCCCTGTTAGTACATTTCAAATAAAATAACTAAATGAACAAACAAACAGATACATAGACACATGAATAAATGAATACATAAATAAATAAATAGATAACCCCCAAGTGCTCATCATAATACCTTCTATGTTGCCCCTTTATCATTTTGGTGGCCTTTCTCTGCTCTTCCTCTAGCTTATTCTTGTCTTTCTTCAAGTGTGGGTCCCAAAACTGCACACAACATTCTAGGTGTGGTTGAATCAGTGATATGCACTGGGGCAGTTTTACCTCCCTTTTACTGCTAGAGATTCTCCTCCCAATGCATCCTAGCATCTGATTTGCCTTTCCCACAGCACTGTTGCAGTGTGCAGATGCTATCAAGTGTTCTATTATTATCATTCTAGATCCCTTTTCTTCTGATGTACTCTCTATTACCACCAAATTCATCCTATACTCCATTTTCAGGTTCTGGGACCCTAAATGCATTACCTTCCACTTTGTGGCACTAAATTTCAGTTGCCGCACCTTTAATTTTCCAGTCTTTCCATGTCCCTCTTCATGGCTCTTGCCCCTCTTCTGTTTACCACAGATCTTGGTGACATCTGCTAAGAGGCATATCTTAGCCTGGACCCCTTCCCCTATATCACATTTAAATATGTTAAAATGACCTGTCCTAAAACTGATCCCGGGAACACACACAGCTCATTACTTCCCTTACCCCTGAGTTCTCTCAATTTAGAACTACCTGCTGGGTTCTCCTACCCAGCCAACCATTTACCCACCTCATTGTCTTATCCCATCCCCCCAGATCACCCAGTTTCTTTATCAACCGCTCATGTGGAGGGAAGGGAAGTTTTTGCTGAAATTGTGGTACAGATCATCTACTGCCTGCCACCTATCTGTGGCATTTGACACCCAAACAAAGAATTCACTCAGGTTCATCGGACATGATCTCCCACTCGTAATTTCATGCTGACTGGAGTTCTGCAGGTCATTGGCATTTGGGAGTTCTACTGTTGTCTCCTTTATAATACATCCAATAGTTTATCTAATATATTTTGCCCTCTAATATGCAACATATTGCATTCTAATATCTGATCATTTGATTGGTGTCTACATACTGCATTGATGTCACTGCTGAAGATTACATGCAGAGCACTGTAATTTCATTTTCTGGTGTACCACTGTTTTGTACTGGATATGTCTTATATTATATTGTATTATTCTGTGATGTATTGTACTATTGTTTACTGTTGTACCCTCCTACTGTAAGTGGTGCCTGAAAATAGGCATTGATTGTCTAGTGCTTACCTGGTAAACAAAAACTAAATGAATAAATATTTATATATAATAACTGTTGACCCCTTTATCACACTGATTATCAGTGTGATCAACTGCTTAATAACTGAGTATGACAGCAAACCCAGTTATTACTGCATTTAGAGTGCTTTCTCTTCACTTTCCCTTTCAACCATTCAACAGCAGGAAACTTGACTAGTGTAGATTTTCCTGGCTGTCTTCTTTTTTTTGCTTATATCCTTGCACCAGTTATTATAAAAAATAAACATAAATGACTGTTTATGAAGTTTTTTACACCCTCTGTGGGTGATGTCCAGAAAAAATTCTCGAGCTTTGCTATTGAGGTTTATGGGACATCATACACCTCGGTGTGAACAAAATGAATAAGAGGGTCACCTATGCATTATTCTCTATATTATTATTGTTTATTTGTAATCACTCCAACTGGGATAACCCCAGAAGATGCAGCATCTTGTTTTCATAGTTGCCTGGCTAGTCTCAATTCCTTGGTTTGTGTGTGTGTGTGGGGGGGCATATTAATTGTCCCCTAATCCTCTGGCACTTCCACTGTCTCCAAAGATCTACCGAAGAGTTCCACTAGTGGTTCAGCCAGGACCTGACCCATCTTCCTTAACACCCTCGGATGCATCCCATCCAGGTCCAGTGATTCACATCCTGTGCCTGTAGAGCCTGGGCTCCATGTTGCCACTTGCTTGTGATCTGCCATAGACTTTTATGCTGCAATCTTGGAAATGGCCCTTGACCTCAACTGTGAGCAAAACAGAAATCACCATTCAGTAACTTCACCGTACCATTCTAATCCTTCCCCCTTTTTAGCCTGACCACTCCTTTTGGTTTTATGTGATAAGGATGACTCCATGTGAACGAGTCCCCAAAGGGCAAATGCAGGATGTAGACTGCTGAAAGGGTGATGGGAGAATACAGTGAATGGTGGAGAGAGTGCAAACAGCAGGCAGAGGCCACAAGAATGCGTTGCAATGTGCGACAGTGCAGTGGGGCGACAGGTAATGGGTGAGCCCACCATGGCAATGGGCACAGAGCATGTGTACCAATGCACCAGGAAAAGAGTGCCCTGCAGTGGGCGATGGGACGGGGTGAGTGGCACAAGATGGCATGCCCTGGGCTTCTGGCAGGATGGTGCTGGGGTGGCCAGATGTGGGCAGCACAAATGGAGGCATGAGACCTCCATGGGTGGATGCAAACTGTATGGCATACCCATGCATAGGGCAGGCATGCCATGGCAAGGCTGTGTCAGGCAGTACATGGTGGGGGGGTTGCAGCAGACAACAATGGACAGCCACTGGGGCATGGACACCTGGCATGGTGCCCGTAATGTGTACAGCACAGTGCAGACCCAGAAGTGGCCATGTGGTTGGGCATCTGCAGCAGTGCTGCGTAGGTGTGGACTATGGCCCGATCATGGTGGGGGCTCCCATGGGTCTGCTGTTCTGGGGGGCTCTGCCATCATGGTGGTGGTGGTCCAATGGTCTTGGGGGCACCGAGGTCTGTGCAGTCCAGCCGTGTGTGGCTGGTTCGGGAGTCCTGTCATCCTGCCGCTCTGCCTATGGCTGTTCTCTGCCACCTGTCTACCCTGTGCAGTTGTGGTCACCTTTGTGCTATGTGCTTTCCCAGGCCCCTTCTTGCTGGCACTGGCCGTTCCTGTGGAACACACCCTGCTCTTGCTTCCATGCTGCAGGGGCTTGGTGTGCTCACACAATCACCTGTAGCTGCTGTGGGTCTCGCCCTTACCTGGCTGCAGCTGCTGGTGCTCTTGTACTGCCGTTCTGTGTATTTGGGCAGTCACCCTTTAGGCAGCCGCTCAGTAGGGATCGCCCACCCTTACCGCACTGTAGAGTTAACACTCTCCTTGGCTGTTACCCTCCTTTCTTGGTTTTGTGCTGCTCTTGTATATAGTGAAAGACTGCTTGTCACCCTCTTTAACTTCCTCTGCTAGCCTCTGATCTGCCTCCACCTTTGCTTATCTCCCTGCTCTGTTTGCTGTCCTCATCTTTTCTTGATATGCCATGTTCAGTTTCTATCTGACTTATTTTGTATCTGATGAATACTTTTCCTTTCTCCCTGGCTGCTTCTGCTGCCACCTTTAAAAAACACAGTGGTTTCTTTCCCCCTCTTCCCCTTTCCTATTATCTTTGTGCATAGCTCTGTCATCTCTAGTACTAACTTTTTAATTAAATCCCAGTTGCTAGCTACTTCTACTGCTGACTTCACAGCTGACAGTGTTTCCCAAACACCACCTCCAACCTCACAAAATGTGCCTGCCTGAAGACCAATGTCTTAGTCCTGGATGCAGATAATGCATGCTAATTGGACAACTTATGCTAGCAGTTTCACCACTGAAATCTCTGCATTCTATTGATATATTAAATGCCCCTCATTAACAGTATATTTTTATTTTAATTTGAACTCAAAGGTCCATATCATAAAAATTATTTAACATATGACTTATGATGTTAATATGTATACTTTCTATATCTTACATAGAAAAACAGACCATGATGGCAGAAAAAGAACACAGGTCCATCCAGTCTGCCCATATTACCTATAATCCTTGGAACCTTCCGTGGAATCTTTTTATCCCCCAGGTTACTAATCCACCCCATCCTATACCCATTCTCCTCCCTGGTCTAGTGAAAGTGTCTTTCAGCAAGTCCCTTGTACTTCTCTCATCAAAAGAACTCTCAAAAGACACTGAGAAGTCACCAACTCCCCATATATAAAAGTATATAAAATAGGAGTGGGGTTAAGAATGATGAGAAAAAAAGATACCTGAGCAAGTGACATCAGTAACAGTAACATACTGAAGAAAATTTTGTTACTGATGTCACAATGGATATTTTTTTGAGTTAATGACATCACAGTGGAATACTGAACCAATCACACAGCAGCTTTCACAAAGCTCATGACATCACAATGCCTACTGCAGCACTGAAGCAGGCTGTTAAAATTAAAGAAAATCAGAAAAATATTCAAACAAGCTGCAGATTAAAGAGCTGTATCTTATAAACTACCATTGTACAGTAAACAGTATCGCCTAAATTATTTGAACTCTCTTAGAGACATCAGATTGTTGTGGATAATCAAGAGTTTGGATAATCAGGGGGAGCACTGCATTAAGCAAATTTGAGCTGGGGGACAACGTCAGAGTTTGGATGATCAAGAGATCTGGATAACTGAAGTTCAGATAATCGAAATGGTATGATATATCAAATATACAATAGCCTGACTCAAAATAGGCAATTTATCATTACTTGTGAGTGGGTAGGACTGTCATACTCACTTGTTGCTCTGCCATTCATGAGTTATGATCTTGTCTCCTCACACTTGAATATAAATTACATATTTTGAGTCAGCCCTTTGTCTATCCCCTATATATTGTGTTGTCAAGTGTCCTCTAAGAATTAGGAAAACTGTGTACCTCATTCCCCCCTTCTGAAAGGCCTTAATAGCTGTTATGAAAGTAAACAGTCAAAGATTGTTCTTTTCTACTTTCTTAATAATTTATTGTTAAAATACATGTACTGGACAAATTAAAATGTGTAAGTAATATTGGCATTTTAAGAAAAAAATTGACTGAGTGGTTATATACACATTTTTCTTGTTTTCACACTTGAACTATGTTGTAGTGTTTTCATGTGTCCCCACATTAGGTTTGAAACACTAAGGCCCAGATATTCAGACTGCTTGAGGTGGTGGAGCAAGCCTGGGCAGAGTGCAACTGGGTTGCCCGGAGCCAGGACCAGAACCAGGTGATATTCAATGGTGATGCACCATGGCGCAGCACTGTTGAATATGGCAAGCATTGCACATGGTGCAGAGGCACTGCGCCGGCGCAGTTGACAGATAGGGAGCATAGGGATGCACAAGTGCAGTTGCATTAGGTTCATCACCTGCGATATTCAGCGGGGAGCATGCAAATGAGGCCATTAAATATGCAAGGTGCAAATGTGGCCATTTGCAAGTCATTATGGTCTCATTTGCATGCCAAGTGCTGAGCAGCCCAGCGACTTGTGCCTGGCGCCTTGCACAGGATGATGTGTGCAGTGGGGATCCCAGAGCATCCCCTTGGCCTGTAGCCGTGATCACGGTAGATGTATGACAAAACAAGCCCTGGCAGTCTAGTGGTCCCCCCCTCTCACCTGATTCCCTGATGCCCAGATATATGTACAATAAGACCATCCCTGGTGGTCCCCCCCTCCATCCCAATTCCTTGATTCCCTGATAACTATAGCTGAAGACCTTCTCTGGTAGTCTAGTGGCCTCCTACCCATCGCCATGATTCTGGTACATCTCCGTATAATAAATCCCTGATGATCCAGTGGCACCCTCCACCCTTCCCACCCACACAGAACCCCTTACCTACCCGCTCCCCCTCCCGTTATTGGCGGGTGGCAGCAACTTGCCCATATTCTGCCCGGCCACCAGCTGAATGACAGGTACAGTATGGGCTGCAAGTCCACTGGTCCCCAGTGTGGACCAATGGGATTGCAGGGCATACTATACTAGACAGTCCCAAATATGTGAATGACTTCATTATTATTTATTCATTTTTTTTTTTAATGAAAAGTATCTGAGGATCAGTGGCAGGATTTTTAGGACAGTAAATTAATAGAAAGGGAAATAGGAGCGCTTCAGTAACAGACAAGTAGTGGAATAGCAGTATAATTGCAGTATAGTGTGGTGAGTGGTGCAATGCAGTAGCTGTGGGGCAACCATATTCAGGCAAACCTTCTGGACACTGAGGTGCTGCTCTATCTGCATGCATCTTTCTGGACTGCAGGATGAGGTAGCTAGACTCAGAGCTGAAGTAAACTGGTTCAGGAGTACCATCACCCCTATCCAGAGACAACACAGTCCAATGCTGCTGCCTCAAAGGATGCTGAGAACGAGGAGCTCTTGGATGACAGTGGGCTCAGGGTGGGTTAAGATGGTCAGGCAGAGGCACATCCCAGATTCTATTCCACTCAAGAACTCATATGCCACACTGGCAAATGGGGGCAACCAAATAGAGGTATGCAGAGAAGTGGAAGGAAAGGATGTTGAGGTTAGCCAAGGAGGTGACCTCAGTGGGGAGAGCAGTGAACCCCAGAGGAGGAGGAGGAAGTGAATCCTGGTGGGGGACTCCATTATAAGAGGGATCCAGCTAGGAACACAAGAGGGGGAGGTGGAGGACCGGGAGGTGAGATGCCTACCAGGTGCCACGGCACGGAGGGATGGAAGGAAGATCCTGGGATCGCTGGAAAGACAAGACGGGGTGAGCTGGATGTCATTATCCACCTAGGTACTAATGACCTGGAAAGGGGAGCCAAAGGAAGTTCAGGAAGAGTTTAGGAAATTGGGGAGGGGTCTCAAGCAAGTAGCTTCTTCTGTCACTTTCTCAGAAGTACTCCCTGTGAGAGGCATGGGAGAGCATAGGGGTGCATGCACCAGGAACTTTAACTAATGGTTGAAGAACTGGTGCTGTGAGGAAGGGTTTGGATTCATTGGTGAATGGGGACCCACCTGGAGGGATGGAGGTTTGTTCAAGCCTGACGGCCAGCATCCATCCTGGAGGGGAATCCAAGCACTCAATGGTAAGTTTAAATGCTACACTGACAAGCATTTAAACTAGCAAAGGGGGGTGGCAGGCCAGCAAGGAGGGTACCTATTTGCTCACCCCACACAGCTAGCAGTGGAACCAGTGAACCAGAGGAGTGGATATCTCAACAAAGCAGTGTGCAAAAGATGGAGATTAGCACCCAAGAGGTGGATAGGCAGAAAAGGGGCAAAATTCAGCAGAAGGGCAGACAACAAGGAGAACCAGGGATAAAGGACAACCAGAGAAGGGGCTGGAGTAGAACAGCTAAACAGTCTAAGGAGGTCAAATCATAGAAAGCCATGAGTGCCAATGCCAGGAGCCTTAGCAACAAGATGGAAGATCTGGAGGTTGTCATGCTGCAGTCAGACCTGAACATTGTGGCCATCACGGAAACCTGGTGTAATGATAAACATGACTGGGAGATGGCCATTCCTGGCTACAACATATTCAGAAGAGACCGGGCAGTTAGGAAGGGAGGAGGAGTGGCACTGTATGTGAAAAATGGCATAAGGGCCACAGAGATCCAGGAGGAACAAAATGGTGGAGAAATACTGTGGGTTAAGCTGGAAAGGAAAATGGGTCCAGCCATCTGCACAGGTGTGGTCTATAGACCACCAGCCCAGGAGAAAGAAACAGATAGGGAGCTGATGCTAGCCATCCAAAGGATGGCAGACATGGGTGAGGTAGTACTGGTTGGAGACTTCAATATTCCAGATGTGGACTGGAGCATCCCAGCAGCAGCATCAACTAGGAGCAGATTTATCCTGGACTCCCTTCAGGGTGCCTTCCTCAAGCAACTGGTCATGGAACCAACTCGGCAGAAGGCAATACTGGACCTTGTGCTCACAAACAGGGACAATGTGATGAGGGAAACAGTGGGGGAGCACCTGGGGATCAGTGACCACCAGTCATTGTGGCTTGAAATCACAGAAGGAGCAGAACCAAACCACACAAAAACATGTATCCTGGATTTTAGGGGGGCAGACATTGGGAAAATGGGGAGATACTTGAAAGAGGCATTAAGTGGAATGGGGTAGGAATCAGGGGTTGAGGAACAGTAGGCAGTATTTAAAACGGGGATTACAAGAGCAACAGAATTATGAATTAAGCAGGTTAGCAAGAGGAAAAGGAAGAGGAGGCCATTATGGTTTTACAAATAGGTAGCAAAGAAAGTGAAAGCCAAAAAGATTGCATTCAGGCAATACAAAAAGACACAGGCAGAAGGGGATAGGGAGAAGTATCAGGAGAAGCAAAGGGAGGCAGCGAGGTCAGTAAGGGAAGCCAAAACTCAGACAGAAGAGCACATTGCAAAATTAGTGGCTAGATGGTACAAAACCTTTTACAGGTACATAAATGAAAAAAGAAAGGCAAAGGAAGGGATAGTGAGACTGAAGGGGGAGGATGGGGGCCGCGTGGAGGATGACAACAGTAAAGCTGACATACTGAACAGGTATTTCTGCTCAGTCTTTACTGAGGAAGAGGAGGTAATGGGTCTGAAGGAGTACAAGGGGTGAGAATGGTGCAGAAATGGACACAAGTCCCTTTACACGAGAAAGGGTCCTGAAGGAACTGGAAGTAATAAGAGTTGATAAAGCAATGGGGCCAGATGGGGTGCACCCCAGGGTCCTTAAAGAACTCAGAGAGGTGGTGGCTGAACCTCTGGCTATCCTGTTTAGCTGATCACTGGAAACAGAGGAGGTACCCAAAGACTGGAGGACAGCAGATGTAGTCCCCTTATACAAAAGTGGGAACAAAGAGGAAATGGGAACTACAGACCAGTCAGCCTCACCTCAGTAGTGGGAAGATCATGGAAGCACTACTGAAGGAGAGATTGGTGGAACATCTGGTTGTCAATGGACTGCAGGATCCAAGGCAGCATGGTTTCACCAGGGGGAGGTCATGTCAGACCAACCTCGTTGAATTTTTTGACTCGGTGACTAGGGAGGCGGATCAGGGGAGGGCAGTGGACATGGCCTATCTGGACTTGAGCAAGGCCTTTGGCACTGTGCCACATAGAAGATTACACAAACTAGGGAATATGAGTGTGGGCAGGACAGTAATGTGGTGGGTAGGTAACTGGCTGGGCGGCAGGACACAGAGGATGGTGGTAAATGGCTGTCATTCCACAGAGGGAAGAGTGACCAGTGGGGTACCACAGAGATCAGTGCTGGGACTGGTCCTATTCAACATCTTCATCAGTGAAATTGCACAGGACCTAGAAGGCACAATTTCACTGTTCGCTGATGACACAAAGCTCTAACAGAGTAGACACACCAGAGGGTGTAGACAGAATGAGAAGGGACCTGCAGAAACTTGAAGAATGGTCAGGGGTTTGGCAGGTGAAATTCAATGCAAAGAGTACAAGATAATGCATATGGGGCACAGCAACCCTGGCACAATATATCAGTTGGGGGGGGTGAGGATATAGCATGCACCAAGCAGGAAAGGAATCTTGGGGTTATCATCTCTGATAACCTCAAGGTAGGGAAACAGTGTGACAAGGCAGCAGGTAAAGCAAATAGGATGCTGGGATGCATAGGCAGGGGCTTTACCAGCAGGAAAAGAGAGGCCATGATTCCACTATACAAGACACTAGTGAGACCCCACCTAGAGTACAGTGTACAGTTCTGGAGACCTTACCTACGTAAGGACATAGGGTAGAGATGGTTCAGAAGAGGGCAACAAAGATGGTACATGGATTGCATCACAAGTCCTATGAGGACAGGTTGAAGGAATTGAGTATGTACTCCCTGGAGGAGAGGAGGGAAAGAGGGGACATGATAGAGACATACAAGTATCTTACAGGGAGGAACAGGGTGCAAGAATACACTATTTTTAAGCGAAAAAGATGTTCCAGAACTAGAGAGCATGGGATGAAGTTGGAGGGAGGATGATTCAGAGGAAATGTGAAGAAGAATTTCTTCACAGAATGGGTGGTGGACAAGTGGAACACCCTGCCTGAGGAAGTGGTGGGGGCTGAAACAATCACGGGATTTAAGAATGCATGGGATAGACATAAAGGAATTCTGGAGGTCAGGGGTAAGGGGCAACAGAGTTCTAGGAAAACATAAACTGAAGTTACAAACTCAAATAGGCAGACTAGGTGGGCCATAGGCCCATATCTGCCGACACTGTCTATGTATCTATGTATCTATGTTCATTAGAGACATTTAACAGAGAAGATTGCATGTTTCATTACCACAAGCCAATAATGTAAATTGGAGAACTTCTACAATGTTAAGTAATCACATAAAAATCTGATGGGTAATACTTATTACTATAACTCTCTCTACAATCACTTCAAAGCTCAGGAAACATGCACTTATTTGTCTTCATATCCCCCAACCCCCAGCTCAACCAGTATATTTATAGTGTGTATAGTTTTTTTTTTTAGTTTAGTTTTTTTTTTTTAAATGTGTTTTCAGTGCTCCCGTAGCAGTAGTGAATATGCTGGTGGTTTCAGTTCAGAACTTGAAGTGATTGCTGTGCATGTGGCAGTACTATGAAAAACAGCAGCTGCTTTGAGGATTTCTAATTAGCAGGAATCTTGTTATACCACAGAAGGGTACAACAGTGTTCCATGACCTATCAACTGTGGCATAATAAAGTTCCAGCTGACATGGAAATTCATGCAGAACAAACCCTCAGTATACACTATATTAGCCTACATATATGTTTTGGAAGTTTTACATGCCTACATTTTAAATAAGATACCCCAAATGAATAAAGCAAATCGAACAGTCATACACATAATTTACCCCAGGAGAGTTTCGTAGGGTTTGTGGTGTCTACTTCAGGTATGCAAAAAGACTAATTCAAGGTAAACCAACATATTACCTTTCATTGGGTTACAACCCAATGTACAACAGCCTGCAAAAAACATTTAATAACTGCGTACATGTGGTCAATCACACATCCGAAATGGCACCATTAACATGACTCAACCTCTCCATTCCCATCTTCTGAAACACAGCTTTTTTGTACCTTCTGAATCAAACAAATTTTAATTACTGAAAAACAAAACAACTATATACACTATAAAAATACTGGTTGAGCAACCATATGCCCAACCAGCCTGTGCTGTCACCTCTGGCTTATGATTACGTTGTACTGCTAATCGAGCTTTTCTCTCTAGGCCTGATGTAATCCGAACACTTCTGTGGCAGCACAGGCTGGTTGTGCATGGCTCCCATACTGTACCTCTGACTCCAGGGGAAAAAAATGTTCACCTGGAGTTGGGGTAGGGAAGACATAAAGTGTGTGAGAAAACACATTTTAAAAAAATAAAAACTAAACTAAAAAAAGATGTGTACCCTTTGACAAGTCAGGTACAGGAGGTACAAAACCTATGCATTGCCTACATGTATGAAACTGCTTTTCTGTTTTACTGCCCCCCCCCATACATGCACACAGTCACACACAGTGTGAATTGCAGACACAATACAGAAATGCATTTTCCATTTTATTTTTTGATGCATTAGTTGTTACCCCAACACACATTACAACTGTTCAAATCCCAGAATCCTTCCAAAAGCTGCTGTCCTCTCAGTTGCAGTGCCAAGCCAAAATACTTTTATCCACAAACAAAGCCCTCATTGCACTTACCCCCAAATTTTACTTCCAGTCTGAGTCTTAGCATGCTGTGATCTGTTCCACAAACCTGTGGAAGGATTGGAGTTGCTAATTTCATCTGCTTCTCACATAAATTTGCTCTGTTCATCTGCTGTTCCTTATGCCCCAAGACTCTGATTCATTGCCACTAGAATCCTGCCCAAGGCCACCCTCCCCTCTGAGACCATCACCATCACCCAGCCACAACACTGCTTTCCCCAAACAAAGCCCTTGTTGCACTTTGCCTCTCATGTTTGAGACCGCATGCTGTGATCCATCCAGTTCAAAAACCTGTGGAAGGAAAACAGTAGCCCTCTGCCCCTTACAAAATTTGCTTTCATGGGCTAGACTGCTGTTCCTTCTGTCTCTTATCCTCTGATTGGCTCTCACCAAAATTAAGGACAAAGCAAGCACAGACCAGCAGTGTGGGGTCGGTCAAGGTGGGAATGAAGGATTAATTATTTTTAAGCAGTCAAAGTCTACGTCTGTTACTCCACCTCCACTTTTTCTCCACCCCCCCCCAGCCTTTTTCACTTGATCAGAATATTTACTCAGACAGGCAGTGGGTGGGAACAACGAAAGCCCCCAACCCCCTTACCTTGACAGTGGCAGCTTCACAGACTCTCCCTCTTCCTCCTTCTCCTCCTCACAGCAGCAGTCCAGCAGATCATGCAGATGGCTGCCCCTGCCCTCATGGCAGCTTCACTGACTGCCCCCTCAGCAGCACCATGGAAGGTTCCCCCCTCACTCTTTCTCTTTCTGCAGTTTAATAGATGGTCCCATTGCTGGTGCTAACCGTGTCACCCCCCCCCGGGTTCATGGGTGGACCTCCATCTCCTTTCCCTCGGATTTCACGCATGGGACTCATCCCCTTCAGCACTGCAGAACCTGAGCCATCACCGACTGCAATGCTCTGTTGACAGGGAAGTGGACAAAAAGTTTCAAAGGCACACGCTAGTCTGCTTCCGCCCTCCTTGGATGCTCCCCTGCACCTAGGTATGGAATGACAGGCTGGCATCTGGACTGCCTCCCTCAGCTAGTAGTCAACTCATCATAGGTTGGACTCAGCATCAGTCAGGATGTCGGATGAGGGAAAAGGCAGGATGTGTGTGCTCACTGATGGCTGAAGCTCAGAATATTGGTACGAAGTGGCAAGCCAGCGGAGTGGGGACTTGGGTTGGGAAGTTGGATTGGGGAACAGCTGGAAATGAGCAGAGTCTAGCAGTGATTGGGGGGAAAAAATATTTAAATTGGTGGCACGGCATTGGCAGCTGGTGCCATGGGATGGGAACCGGGCTCCATAACAGCATGGGCCCTATGCACAGGCGTACTTGGCATTGCGATACATCTGGCCCTGCATGGAATCACTTATGTGAAGTTCTTACTATGTCATGGTTTGTGTACAGAATGCTAATTATGAGCTGCTGACTTATCAGAACCCTGTTTAGAGTTCTGTGCACAAACCATGACATAGTTAAAACTCCAGATTATTGGTTCCTTGAAGAGAACTGTAACAGAATGCTGCCCATAAAAACTAGACAATGCAAAATACAGCTTTTTATATCACTTTTTATTCAAGTACAGTTAAATATGAATAATCTGGTGAATGTGTACCATTTCTGAGAATAAGAACTTTATAGACAGCTGTCAGTTAGAAATGATGTCCTGTCCTCCTTAAAAGAGAACACAAGTCCTCTTTACGTACAGAGTCAGAAAACAGCATCCAAAAGAATTACATGTTTTCTGTGGAAAATAACATCAAAACACCTCTAATTAACTTAATTTGCTTTTCACTGACAAAATAGTCTATGGGCTAAGTAATTTGCAAGTAGAATAACAATAAATTATATGAAATGTTTTGGATTCTCCATAGTGTAAACAAGTATAGAGTTGGTGAAAGTCAAGGGACTGTCAGTACTGGTGACTAAAGCCCTCTGATAAAGCATAGGGCCAGGTATAGTCAGGGCAAGGACAGCTCAGGCTGCCCCATTCTGTGATACATTTAGTGCTGGTTAAAGGCCAGGCCCCATGTTTTTGATGGTTCTACAGTATACAGAGATTGCTGCAGAAATCAAGACCAGCTGAAGAATGTGGGACTGGCCACAGAAATTACACAGAAACTGCCCCATTAAGTTTGACTGCTTCATTTGTTTCTGCCCATTACTCTGTTTGCGTGTAGGTTTATAAGAACTAAATTTCACCCCAACCACCTTAGTCCATCAAATCCTCTCCACCCAGCCCAGAGAGCCCCCTTCAGTCACCCTATTTTTTGTATTGGCACCTTTTTTTGATTGAAGGCTGCGTGATTATCCATTGCCTTTTCTGGTCACTGATAGTGTGCTAGAAGGCTTATTTCATGTCCCAGTACTGCTTTCTGGGGCCCACACAAAGCTACACTGGGGCATGAAACCTATATTTTGGCCCAGCACTAACAGGAGGCTCAGCAGTGACAGGAAGAGGAAATGGTTCATCATACAGTGTTGGACCAAAAAAGTGTGCCAGTATAAAAAGCTGAGTGACTCAATGAGGCTCTGTGTGGAGTGAGTTTTCGGGCTAAGATATGCAAGGTGAGTTTTCTTGCTTTATGAAGGGCAGAGTAATGTCAAAAAGTAGATCTTACAATATGTCTGAGGGAAGAAAAGGTAGAGGATCATTGTACAGTATTGAACTGGATAATGACATGAATTTGAAACTACAAGGCCACTCAGCAACACCCTCAGGGCTGGTTAGGAATGTGATGGAGCTGAGATGAGCAGGGTACCTGTTTTAAATCCTTGAGAAGGCAAAATTCTGGCAGTGGGGGCAATTTGCAATCCTTATGGGGTTAATGAGTGATTGACATCTTAGGAAAACATTTAGAAACATAGTATTATGACAAAATACAACTTATAATTGAAATATTTTCAATAGTAGCCTTCCCCTTTATTATTACAGATATTGACAGGTAAGCCAAGTTCCTGAATATTAAAGTTGATCTAGTCTGGCTGTTCATTCCCCACTTAAAGTCATAATACTCTCTTTGAGACATCACAATGTGCTGCCAAGTAAGTGGCTGTGATGTTATAAGCAAAGGACTGATTTCAGGTAGGGAAACAACCAGAACAGATGAAGCCTCAGGGACTAAAGTCCTGTTTACTTGCAAATATAATTTGCAAGAAAGAACATGTGACTGAGAAATGCAGAAATATATAACATATAAATGGAGTTGTTTCAAAATACAGTTTTCTCACGTTTTTCCATAGGCATCAGTGGCTCTTAAAGCATAAGAAGTAGCTGAAGATGAGGTTGGGAGGTGGCCAACCTGACCGGTCAGCTCTTTTGCCTGGGAGAAAACTGTGAATAATAAAAAAGAAAGCAAAGGGACAGCTAAGTAAACAACATTGTTGGGGGCAGGAAAGGAATGAGAGAATGCTGAATAGACTGAAGAAATTAAAAAAAGATGAAGCACATGTAGGAAAAGTGAAAAGTCAGAGTTAAAGATTATTTATGCAAAATGTGGAACCTGATAAAGGGGTGAGAGAAACAGAGAAATAAAATTACAATGACATTCCAGATTCTACATTTTAATTGTTTTTAAAATTTATATTTTACTCGAGGTCAATATTTTATTGGTATTGGTACAAAATGCAAGGATGGGTGAGCAGGGGTCATCTTTAACCTTTTTTTTTAACTAGCTAGCAGGACAAGTTGATTCAAAATTGCACTAGCCCACAAATGGTTGCATTAGCCCACAATTATAATAGTATATTTTGATCACTTATACAGGAAAAAATGCAAGCCAAGAAATATTCTGTTACTGCACATTTATCCTCCTCACACATTGCTTCCTGCTACAGCAGAAAAAAGATTGTCCTGCAATAAACACGCAGTGTGCCCCCCCCCCCATTGTTTTGTTCCATGGCCTCCTCTCTTACTCTTTCAGCCCCCCACCCCCATCAAACCAGGTGATACCATAACAGCAAATGTTCAATCAAGCAGTCCTAGCTCTGCACACACAGTAGCTGGCATCATCATGCACCTCACTACACTCTCATCACCACTCACAGGGCAAAGAACAAAGTCAGGCACAGAATGACACTCTCTGTCCCCACCCTGTGATTAACTGGAGACCTGCACTTCTTGAAGTTTTTGTATAGTGTCAAGTGAGCCAGGAGCACATTTAGGATTTCTTTGTGGAGGGGGATATTCAGACTTAAGGGACTTGGGAAATAGAAAACATTCTGACATTTTTATTTTTTTAAATATTGATTTTAACATGGTCTGCCCCAACAGTAACAGATGTTTAAAACATGGTCCTTTCATCATCCCAAGGGAAACAGTACACATGCATGATGCCATACTACCTCTGTTTCTATACAGAATGATCTGTGCACCCAGGAATGTTCATTTTAATCTTTAAAAATATGTATTTTATGGAACTTTATTTTTGTACCATACACGCTCCAAAGCTTAGATTTTAGGATGAAAGGAACTTGCTGGGTGGGAAAAGGGTGGGACTGTATGGATGTCAGTGGCTGGCATTGTCCATTTATTTATTTATTTATTGACCATTCAGAAACAACCTTTGAGCAAGACCTCTTTTACAAAGGTTGCACATCATGAAACACAAAATACAATGGTACAATACATTAAAACACACAATATACTACAGATTTAATTACAGCAAACAGCTTCAAGATTGGCAGCAATTAAAAAATTAAAGGCAGATTATAGCACCAATGTTCCATGTTAGTAAGCTTGACAAGGGGGGGATCCAGTATGTGTTGGGGAGCAGCCTAGAATAGAAGGCCTTGTCATTAGAAAAGGAGGGTGGGGTGGAAACAAGAGAAAACAGTGGGTGAAAGAGAAAGTTGGGGATGAGACACAAGGGGTTGACTACCAAGAAATTAGTGGGAAGGGGGCAGGTCTGAGAGAGCAGGGAACAGGGACAAGGGGAGGTCGGGGAGCAAAGGAAAGGTAAATGGAGATCACCTTGGGGTGGTGATAAGAGGGAGCACCTTTATGAGGTGGCTTGGTACAGGGAGGTTGGGGGTTTGGGGAGGAGTCTGAGTGGGGAAAAGGGGTTCAATGAGCATCAGAGGGAGCACCTATAAGGGGTGGCTTGGTACAGGGAGGTTGTAGGTTAAGGGAGGAGTCCGAGTGAGGAAACAGGGTAGTTCACACAGAAAAGTCAGAGGGCATATGTCATTTAGAAGAGTTGGGGACCCATACTCTTGCAGTAATGGCAGCCATGGATCTATGGATGGTCATTTCAGAGTATGGTTTGCAGTGGTGTCCAGGGAAAGTACAGAGTTGATACATCTGGAGGGGGAGAAGGAGCAGCTATGGTGAGGCTGAGATAAAACTCACCACCTGCAGGGCAGATCCTGTATACCTCTTAGCATTTTGTCACTGAAATGTTGAATACAGACACTCAGAATGTAGGGAACTGAGGTTCACTGATCATAATCATGTGGGACAAATCATTGGACAGAGACACTTTCAGAACACTGGAAGCTAGAAACTTAACAGCACTCTATCCTTGATCACACCCTAGACACTAGCTGAAAGTCCTAACAGTGGAGTGATGATGACTCTCATTGAATGTAGACTTGGTTTGCTGGCCAAGTCACTTAGCTTCACCTGAGCTCTTTCCTTCTAAGACTGCTTGAAAGGTAGAGTAGCGAACCTTACCAGAGCGAGGGAAAAGGATTACAACTTCTTTTGGCTAAGCAGATTTACTGTGTGGTGTTGTTTTTATTTTTTACTCACAGGGATTGCTACTATTTATTGCTAACATTTCATTGCTTTATTTTTCTCTGATTCAAATTGTTGTTGCTGGTATACCTTCTTCTGCATTATTACAGGTGTGCCTACAGGTGTGTGCTAACAGATTACTGCTGTAATCTTCTGATTCAAATTGTCTTTTGCAAGGTATATCTTCTGTTACTGCTTTATTTTTCTCTGTAGCAAAGTGTTTCTTACAGGGTATATCTTCTCTGAAATTATTACAGGTGGAGCTTACATTTTTGTGACTTTTTTTATCATTGGGCTAAGCAAAATTACTGTTTGACACTATTTCATTTTATTCTTTTTTTTTTCGTTGAAAAGGTTTGTTGTCTCAGATGTGTTTCAGTCTCCTTCTCACATTGAAGGAGCTAATTGCTTTCCTCCCACAGCTCTTCCAAAGGATTAGGTGTGTATGTGGGGGGGTGAAGCTGGCAAACTGTCAGTAATTTCCAACAGAAAGAAGTGTTAAAAGGTCAGGTTAGTTGATATCTTGGAGGTAGAAGACTTGGTTTGCTGGCCAAGGCACCTAGCTTCACCTGAACTCTTTCCTTCTAAGACTGCTTGAAAGGCAGAGTAGAGAACCTTACCAGAGCAAGGGAAAAGGATTAAGACTTCTTTTGGCTAAGCAGATTTACTGTGTAGTGTTTTAATTTTTTACTCACAGGGATTGCTAGTGTTTGTGGCTAACATTTCATTGCTTTATTTTTCTCTGTAGCAAAGTGTTTCTTACAGCGTATATCTTCTCTGAAATTATTACAGGTGGTGCTTTACAGGTTTTACAGTTTTATCTAACATTAGGATAAGCTTTCAGGGTTACTGCATTTGTTGTTGACTGATTGTTTCTGCTCTTACCTCCTTGTTCTTTCGTCCATGGTTCTTTTTCAGCAGGGGAAGGGCCCAGCCACCCACCCCCATCCCCAACCACCCCACATTACACTCCTTTTATAGGGTACCACAGTTGTGACATTTTCTGTGGCAGAGTAGGAAGGGGCGGATCAGTGGGGCATCCACAAGGTGAGCTCATTTACAGTGGCAATAGTAATTTAACTTGTTATAACAGGTTAAACAAAAGCAAAACACAATCAAACCATTACTTGCATTTTCTTCCTTCTAATTACTCTGACTAGGTTATAAACCCAGCAACTTATCTGGAATGGATATCATTAACTGCAGGTACCGTGGAACAATTTTCAGAAGGACAGTCTTACAGGATTTAGGACACTGTCCTACATGCTGGGCCATTGGAGATCTTAGGGCTCAGCTCCGTGCAGCATGGGCAGAGATTGCATGCCTCAAATTTCATATTCAAGAGGAAATACATTATAAGAACCACCAGCCATTTCCCCAGCATCCAACAGAAAAACCTCAACCGCAGCGGGTAGTTGGTCCAGGAGGTTGGCAGGTGGTTAGGAGGGGCAAATCGGGTGCCCCATCACTCTCTGGTCTCCAACATATTACCTCCAAAAAACATATAAACACTACAAACAGGTATCTACCTCTATCTCTGAAATCAAACAAAGAGGCAGAAGACACTGCAGAGCAGGACACTGTAGTACAGGAGCTAGCACAACAACACTCACCCAAATCAGGAACCAAAACAAAAAATGCAAAAAGGAAATCCAAAAAACTTCTGATCATAGGAGACTCCATGATGCGGGGAGTTGATACCCATCTCCAGCCAGGGGTAATGGTCAGATGTCTCCCAGGTACATCAGCATGGAGAGACACTGACTGCATTGCTAAAATTGTTCACAAAGCAGGAGAAAACATTGATGTCCTAGTACACATAGGGACTAATGATCTCGCCAGCCAGTCAGTTGTGAAGACCAAGGAACACCTGACCAAGCTGGGTGACAAACTATCATCCATTTCATCTGGCATCTCCTTCTCGAGATCCTGCCAGTCTGGGAGGGACAGATGGACAGAAGGTCAGAAGGGGAGATAGGGGAGCTAAACACGTGGCTCAAGGGCTGTGCCAGGAAAAGGACACAGATTTGTAGGGAACTGGCAACAGTTCTGGGAGTGAAAGTTCTTTAAATTTGATGGACTGCATCTGACTAAGGAGGGAGTCAGTGCATTGGGGCAGAAGGTTGACGTCTTTGCAGAATATTTAAACTAGCAAATAGGGAGAGGGGTGCAGCACCCCATACGTTGAATGGGAAGAACACCCCTCCCCCCTCAGCTAGTGGTCTTACAGGGATTCAGCATGTTTGCAGTTCATTTGCATCACCAGGTAAGGTAAAAGGTTTGTCTCCCCATACGACACACAGGGGTAATGCCAAACCTCACCCAACAACTAACACACTGAAAGCTGGCCAATGGAAGATCATGTACACAAATGCTCACAGCCTGGGAAATAAGATCCCAGACCAGCAGGCAATAATGTCAGAGGCTAAACTGAACATAGTAGCAATTAGTGAGACGTGGTTTAACAGTAACCACACTTGGGAGACTTCAGTACCTGGCTATGTATTGTTCAGAAGAGACTGAGATGCAAAAAGGGGGGGAGGAGTGGCCCTGTATGTCAATGAAAATATCAAAGCTACAGAAATTCAGAATATACATAAGGAGCCAGAAGAACTGTGGGTCACCCTGGAAACAGGAAATGGAACAGCCATAAGAACCAGGGTAGTCTACAGGCCCCCAGACCAGGGGAGGACATAGACACATTACTGTTAGAAGATATACAAAACATGACAGCTAAAGGGGAGGTTCTGATAATGGGAGACTTCAACATGCCGGATACAGATTGGTCAATACCAGCAGGAACATCTGCCAGAACTAGACACATAGTGGATTCCCTGCAGGGCAGGGCCTCAAACAACTGGTACAACAACCCACAAGAGACAGGGCTATCCTAGATCTAGTACTGACTAACAGGGAAGGGATCACAGATGTCCAGGTAGAAGGTCACCTGGGGGCCAGTGACCATCACATGGTATGGTTCAATTTGGCTACTACATCTAAATCATCCCATTGCAAGGCAAAAATATGGGACTTCAGAGGAGCTGACTTTGATAAGATGGCCAACAGAGTTAAGCTAGCCTTGGCAAAAAGAAACACAGGTGCGGGGTACAGGCAAAGTGGGCAAGCATATATGATGCAATACTTGAAGCAACATCCCATTGTGTTAGACAGAAAAGGAAGTGCAAAGAAGAAGAAACCACTTTGGTTCTCAAATACAGTAGCAGAAAAGGTCAGAGCCAAAAGGCTGGCCTTCAGGAAATATAAGGGAACACAGCAGGATGAAGATAGGAGGCATACCAAACTGTCCTAAGGGAAGCAGGAAAGGCAGTAAGGCAGGCAAAGTCCCAAACTGAGGAAACACTAGCACTAACAGTAAAAGAAGGTGACAAGACTTTTATAGATACATTAGTGAAAGGAAAAGTCCAGAGGGGTATTGCTAGCTTAATGGAGGAAAGGGAGCATGTGAGGAGGAGGACCTGTAAAGCATCTCCTAAACAGATACTTTTGCTCAGTATTTACTGAAGAGAAGGTAGGGCAGGGTCCACAGCTCAGCACCATGGACACAGGGGGGAGGGAGGTGAGCACTACTCCCTTCACAAAAGAAAGGATCCTATAAGAGCTTGCTAAGCTCAGGGTGGATAAGGCAATGGGACCTGATGGCATACATCCCAGGGTACTTAAGGAGCTGAGGATGGAACTAGCAGAGCCATTAGCAGAACTTTTTAGTGAGTCTCTGAGCACAGTAGAGGTCCCAGAAGACTGGAGAAGGGCTCATGTGATCCCGCTCCACAAGAGTAGTACCAGGGAGGAGGCAGGGAACTACAGACCAGTCAGTCTTACCTCAGAAGTGGGCAAGATTATGGAGGCACTCCTTAAGGAAAGGATAGTGCAACACCTGGAATCCATAGGGGCACAAGATCCAAGACAGCATGGGTTTACAAAAGGAAGGTCCTGTCAAACTAATCTCATAGATTTCTTTGACTGGGTAACCAGAGTGGTGGACCAAGGGGGAGCAGTTGATGTCACCTACCTTGACTTCAGCAAAGCTTTTGACACTGTTCCACATAGAAGATTGATAAATAAGCTGGGTAGGATCGGGGTGGGTCAGAAGTTGGTCAACTGGGTGGAAAACTGGTTGACGGGCAGAAAACAGAGTGGTGGTAAATGGTATACAGTCAGAAGAGATGCAAGTCACAAGTGGGGTACCTCAGGATCAGTCCTGGGGCCAGTCCTCTTCAACATCTTCATTAGTGACCTTGCAGATGGACTAGAGTGTAAGGCTTGTCTGTTTGCAGATGACACCAAGATCTGCAACAGAGTAGATGATCCAGATGGGGTGGGCAGAATGAGAAGAGATCTGAATAAACTAGCAAAATGGTCAGAAGAGTGGCAACTGGGATTTAATGCAAAGAAGTGCAAGATCATGCTCATAGGGAAGAAAATCCCTGAAACCACCTATAGGCTGAGAGGGGAGTTGCTAGCAGTCACGAAGGAAGAAAGACTTGGGCATCATCATCACTGATAACCTGAAATCATCCAAGCAGACCTCTAAAGCAGTAGGTAAGGCTAGGGGGGGTGTTAGGGTGTATTAGTAGGGGTATCACAAGTCGTAAGAGGGAGGTAATAATCCCTCTTTACAAGACACTGGTTAGGCCCCATCTGGAGTACTGTGTGCAGTATTGGAGGCCACACCTTCACAAGGACATTAACCAAATTGAGGCAGTCCAGAGAAGGGCAACCAAAATGGTGCAGGGACTGCATCAGATGACATGAGGACAGATTAACAGAGCTCAATATGTATACCCTTGAGCAAAGGAGGGAGAGAGGTGATATGATCGAGGCATTCAAACACCTTAAGGGCATTAACAAGGTGAAAGAGTCTAACATGTTTAAATATAAGAAAAATAACAGGACAAGAAGACACAGCATGAGATTAGAGGGGGGCCGATTAAGGGGGAATATGAGAATTCTTTTTCACAGAAAGGGTGGTGGATGCATGGAATGGCCTACCTCAAGAAGTGGTGGCTGTGAATACAGTGCAGGGCTTCAAACAGGCATGGGATAGGCATAAAGGAGCAATATAAATGAGTATGAATAGATAGGCCACTGACAGAGCAAAGGCCGATGGCACATTTATAAGGTAGAAAAAGAAATTGGCAGACTGGATGGGCCTTGCGGTCCTTATCTGCCGTCAACTTCTATGTTTCTGTTTCTATGAATCTTTTGTGGGATCCCCCTCTGGAACAGCCAGATAATTGCAGCTGTTAATGACCTGTTAATCACAGTAGGCCATCTGGGACATTGAGAAAGAGACTTGCATGAGGACTAGAGCTTGCTAAAGTAGGGACTATTTAACTTCATTGACCGCCATGGAAAACCTGCATTAGTCAAGATGGACTAGTAGAAAGTTAGCTGCACTAGCCCTGGTCAATTTTCACTAGATCTTGGGCTAGTAGAAGAGCGTTAATATTGACCGCAGTGAGTGAGGGATGTTTGGGTAAGACAGAGTTCAAGCTCACTGCATCTTAACTAACAAGTCTGGACAGAGCCACAACAGCTGCTACTGTAATACTATTGAAGTCATTTGGATGCACGTGCTCATAAGCCCCACATCCCACTTTTTAGTGCACTGTCATCTTAATTTTTCTGCTCTCCTCCAGTGTTTGGCTCATATTGGACAAGCAGTCTAATACAATTAGACAGGTTTACATAATGGAATAAGAAAACAATTGAAATAATTGTGATACATATGCCTTCCGGGTCGTGCCTGAAAATAGGCACTTTAGTTTAGTTTAGTTTATTAGTCTAGGAATTAATACCTTTGAGCCAGGGCTCTTTTACAAAGGTTCCACGTCACAAAGAACATTTAACAAAGCACGATACACATTACAGGTAAAACCAGACAGGAAAGTTACATCATAAATTTGCTATTAACAGTTTAAGGCAGTAACGTTTTTAAGTTTTATAGAAAAACAAGCTATAACAGGTTCAAGCGAGTAGACAATTTCGAGGTTAAGGAAACTTCCAGGGAGAGGGTGATCATTAGGCGCCAAAAGGAGGCTAGAGAGGAGGGAAAGGTGGTGAACGGGAGAGTAAGTGAGAGGGGACAGGAAAAAAGGGGGGGAGTGAGTTTGGGTGGGAGACAGGAAGTAGTAGAGGTACCAGAGTGTTCATTAGTCAGGGAAGAAGAGGCCTCAGATGTGAGGATGGACATGAGGAGTAGTAGTCTTTATCTAGCGCAATCACAGTTGCTAGTGGTGGTGAGGTGGGCATGAGCATGGATTTGAAAGCTTCAAGCGAGGTTGAGGATAGAGTAGGTGGACTAAGCGCATTGAACCATGTCGGGCCCTGTATGCGAAAGATCTTTGTCCCTTTGCAGTCCGGCATCTCGGAACCAGGAAAGGTTGGCGTTCAGATCTGTTGGAGGGTCGTGAGCCAGGATTCAGTTGGAGTAGGTTTTGAATACATAATGGAGTCAGTCCCAAGATAGATTTTTTTGCCATTGTGCAGGTGAGATAAATAAGACGATTTGATAGGTTCAACCAGCCTGATTCATAGTACAGATAACACGTGGCTGTCTAGTGCGCTTACCCAGTAAACAAAAGCAAATAAATAAATATAGAGGAAGCAGTCTGCAAACACTTTCAGTCTCAGTGTATTTTTGATAAAGACTGCATGACTCTTACTATTCAAACTGAAGCTCTGCAGTGATATTCTCATGCCCTATCTCAACATGAGTTACATCAAATATTGTTGTAATAAAAAGCTTACTTGTTGATCAGCTATTTTCCATTGATTGTTCTAGTCCTTAAGCTTTAAGAATATTTCTGTAGCACAAAACCTAATAACCAGCAAAACAACAAAAAAAAATGTTCTGTGCCCTACTTTCTCCAACATACCATCAAAACCATTTCAAGAATTTCAGTTTCAAGTTATGAATAAGGTGATCCTGAGTACCAAACATAGGGAAGGTCTAATCAGTACATACCTCACAATCTTAAAATAAGAATAATAAATACATAAAAATAAACAATAATAATAATTACAATGCAAGACATACTGTGATAATCGTGGCATTAAATATTTGTGGAGCTCTGTAACTGTTTCCACCATTCCTAGTTGTCCTGCTGACGTTTCCGCTCAAGCTAAGTCCTTCCAGTCCAAACTAAGTATTCCCTTACCAAGATTACTCTTCCCTCCCTCAGTCCATTCTAGTCCCACCAGTTCTACCGGTTCACCACAGTCCATTCCTGTCCCACCTGTACTACGTACTCACTGCAACACCCCCCCATTACCCTCTCTTATACCCCAATACCACCTGCTTAGTATACCAGAATCTTTCTCCCAGCATCCCTGCCTCTTACGCGTGCGCTTTTCCATTTCCCAGGGACTCCTTTACAGGCTATGTTGTGTTATTGACGGATAGGATTATAAAGGCATCTCCGTATATACTATTTACCTTATTTCTACACTGTATATATTTTGTTGTATATATCTTGCTACTGTTGTTTTATGTATATTTTACTTGTACTCTATTCTGTACCCTTGTCCTTGCAAACTGCAGGTCCACCTTGTAAATGAGCTTGCTCAATGGTGATCACCTGGGTAAATAAAGATTTTGATTGATTGATTGATTGAAATATTTGTTGTGTTACACAATGCATCTTAGCTCAATATACTCAAATGCATAAGTCATTTGCAAACAAGCAGCTTGTAGACAAATCAGGGTAGTCACAATCTTCACCTAAGAGCACGGAACAATCTTATGTTGGTCACTGTACAGTATATATGTGTGAACTACACTTAAGCTGTGTCAGTAAGTGAACTGTATAACATAGTGACCTCTTCTTTTAAGACTTTAGTAACAGATATAAAATATGGACCTGTTCTTCCATGACTTTAGTAACAGATATTTTGTAGTTGTTTCTACTTTAAATGGCAAATGAAACTCAGTATATTCAGTACTTTATGAGCACCATAGATAACAAGTAACAGTTACAGCATTTACAGGTTGTTTGCCAGCCAGTAAAACTCATATGTTCAACAAACGTCTTACTGACATCAAGCCCTTTCCCTTGCAAAACAATGCAGCACCGTTGCACCGAGTGTAACATATAACTAGTCAAAACACCAGTTTTGGAGCATATCATAAAAAAAATTCAAAATCTCCCAATACTTGAGTACCCCAGCTGTGAATGTGTATATGCCCACACCGCACCCAGGAAGGACAAATAATACATGCAGGCACACAAAATAGTAAAATGACAAAGTGACAAGACCTAGACCTCACCAGTGGATAGAGAGCAATGTCGCTAAAATAATAAGAGGGGGAGCAGGAGAGAATTTGGTAGAGGGCAAGAAGGAGGGGAGAAGGAAGGGGCACAAAGGAAAAAAGGGTGACAAAGGAATCACTGTAAGAAACAAGCTCACAGTGGTGCAAAGTAAACATTTTAATGTAAGCAATCTTATAAAAACATATATAGCAATGTAAAAAACTTAATAAAAAGCTTAAATATCTGTGAGGCATATGAGACAGACTCATGATAAATGGAGCTTAATGTGGACATGAAATGTATTTAGCTGTTTAGTTGAACTAATAATGAACTGATAGTAATAAACATCATATTTTCTACATGTCTATGTCTCTTGTATTATTTGTATGACTTTTTTTGATGTATGCAGCTCTTTACCACATTCATGGAACCTCAATGTTCTGAATTAGGCTTGAGAGCATCAGATGTGCTTAGACACCACCAGCGAGGTTAAGGTTTGCGCACCTGGTATAGTGTAGTATTAGGTTCAAAGGTAGTTACTGAATTCCGATAGTTTCAGAAATTGCTTTCATGATACTCAGTATAAACAATGTGCATCTATTCTAAGATACCTGTTTAAATAATCAAGCCTATTCACACTAGATCACATCTGATAATGTTTTTTCAACTATGGTAACAGTGTCTATTATTGTAACTGTTTCAACTGAACTCTCGAACCACATTAAAAAAAACATTACAGCATGTACTGTATATCATTGTGTTGGTAGCATGTTGTACTCATAATGAGAGTTATGCTAGTGACTCATTATGTAAAGTCACAATCAGATTGTTTAGATATTCACAACATGTTCACTCACTGTGCTATCTTTTGTCATGTTCACAATGCTAGCAAACTTTGATAGAGATGCAGTGATGTTGTTTAGTCCCGGCTATGATGTGAGTAATGAGTTGTAACCATTAATCAGTAAATTGGGGGTATCATTCTCTGTCATCCTGATATCAGATTACAATTACTGGTACTTTCTTTCCAGTTTAGCTGATGACACAAGATGCTTGGCAAATATGTTTTTTTGGAATATTGTGATGTAAGAAAAGTAATTTACAGAGAGAGGACAGACATCGCAAGCATGATTCTGATTTGCACTTTTATTTAGTGTTCCTCAAATCAGTATTAGTTTTTAGATGCCAGAAAACAGAGTACACTTGTAACTTTTAGAAAAGAGATGACTGAATTAATCTTAGTTGCCTCAGTAGCCCCTGATACCCCTGCTTTTTTTCACAACTTGCGGAGAATCCAGCATTTTTCAGCATTGACCATCATCTGTTCTTGGAGTGGGCTATTTAAATCAAGTCTCTCTGTTTTCCTCTTTGCTTTGTCCTGCTGTGAGACCTGCCTACCTCTTGAACATTGAGGCTAACACCTGCCCCACATTACCCAGTTACCCCAAAGCTTTTCAGCTGGCATTGCCAGGAATAATCTACAGATTGAACTGTTGTACTTAATAACAACAAAAAAAAGTCTGCATCACACAATTGTCAGTGTTTCTCAGACATGGAGGGGAAAGAGCATGTTTAGGGGAGGAAGCAAGAGAAAGAGAATGTTTAGAATGTGGACAGCTGATCTGACAGTGAGCATCTGTAAGCATGAAACTTACTGTACATAAAAATGAGTGTGTGGAAGGCACCGGTTCCTTTCTCAAGTCAATATTTCCAGCCATTGCTAAATATCTTGGGAGAAAAGCAACTATTCCTGCAATTGCTCTGTGACTGTGTGACTGTCTAAACAATCTGAAATGGATTTCAATGCTGAAATTGCTGACATCCTGCTGTGAGTGGAATGCATAATAAACACAGAAATGCATCTTCATTGTAGCATTGTTTATATGAAAACACAGATGAACGCTGTAGAAAAACACACACAGTACAGGGTCCACCTGAAAATGTGTTGAGGTCAGCATCATTAAAGATAAATATTGTAAAGTACAGGACTAACAGTGTCTGTTAGTGGAAAATGCTTTATTCAAGTACAAAGACATTAAAAATGGAACAGCGCACCCACATACAACTCAGTTGTGGCAGAACCCATGTTGGATGTTCTCAATTCTAGCCACTTCCTGGTATGGCATTGCTGTTTTAACTAGGTTAAAAATTAACCATTTGGTATGCATAAATCCCTTAGGACTTTGCAACAGACTTCCACTGAAGTCAGACTAGCCAAGGATTAGCTTTTTTTTGTTAAGAGCTATCTTCACAGCAACAAAAACAAACCGGTGGCCCCAGAACACCCATTGGACTTGCCCCTGCTGAAAAACTCAAGTGTGTTATGTGCTTACATATCAACCCACATGGTCATCCTCAGAGCATAACATTAAGGTAGTGTCGGAGGTTTAAAAACAGTGCTCTTAAAGCTGTATATGCCCAGAGAGAAACACACCATTGTGAATTTATGCAAATGACAAACGCATTATACTCTTATAAAAAACAGGCTTCAAATAATTCTGTTACACCCTCAGCAGAATCAAAAAGTTATACCAGGATGTAGATTGAAAAAACGGAAGTCACTGCCATAACCAGAGGTAATCAGAACCACATTATTGATGTACTTAAATAAATGAGGACATTCAAGGCAGATCCAGCAAGTCATGCCTACTAGTTCAAAAATGAAGGTAGAGCCAGCAAGTCATGCCTATTCATTCAGAAGTGCATACTGGAAGCTCAATGGACTGTTTTTGTTTAGTCAGATGCAAAATAAACACTGGAAGCTGGACCTTTAATTTTTTAATGTTAGAGGTATTGTTAAGTCCGTGCACATATAATCTAGTGCTGTAGCTATACCTTTTTATGGAACTAGCCAGCATTTTTTTTTATAAGCCTGCAGACTTCTGGTTCTAACTTATAAATAAAATGGTTCTACCTAATCTACCTACTGTGTATTTATAGTTATTACTGAGACCTGGTTAAAAACAGCATACAACAACACAAAGTAGACCTGCAAGGCTACTCATGCTTTAGAAAAGACCAAGTAGGTAAAAAGGGTGGTGGGCTTTTAATTTATGTAAAAATCTCGTCTAACTGCCTCAGTATTTCTTTTGCTGGCTGATAAGCTTACCTCAGCAGAATCTTTATTCCAATCAATCAATCAGATTAATTTATAGATCGCTAGTCACCTTGATCATAGCGCTTAACAATAAAACTCAAATATCATATTAAAATACACATTAAAATACCATACAATGCAGAAAATCCAGCCATCCTACAGCAAAGTAAATAGTCTGGAAAAGCCAACTCAAACATGTGGGTTTTTTGAGCACTCTTAAAACTCTCCACAGTCAGGCACTCATGTACCTGATGAGGTAAAGATTTCTACAGGGTAGTGGCCACAAATGAGAAGGCTTGGGCCCCAGATGTCTTTGACCAAACCCTGGGAACCTCTCTCAATCCCTCATTGGTGAAGCAGAGTGGTCAGTGGGGGCAGTAGAGACACAGGAGTTCTTACAGGTAACTCGGCCCCTGTCTGTGTAGGACCTTAAAGGTCAGCAAACCAACCTTAAAGGTGATCCGCCACTGAACTGCAGTCAGTGCAGACTACAGAGCACAGGCATGACATGATCTGAATGAAGCAGCCCCATCAACAACCTGGCTGCGGCATTCTGCCCCAGCTGCAGGTGGTGGATATCAACCCCAAGTAACCTTAGGTACAGGAAGCTATAGTAGTCAAGGCAAGATGTCACAAAAGCATGGATCAAAGCTGGAAGGTCTCCAGGCAGAACAAGATGCTTAATCCGGGCGATATTTCTGAGATGGTAAAAAGAGGACTTGATGATGGCCGATACCTGAGAGCAAAGTGTCAGCCCATCATCAAGAATAGTACTGAGATTCCTCACCCATTCAGAGGTCAACAGTTGGTTACCACCTAGCCAGAGCCCAGAAGGAGAACCTGTCACCAACCCATCTATCCAATGACCCGGTTCCAACACTAGAACCTTGGTCTTGTCTGGATTCAACTTCAATCAACTGGTATTCATTCAGTCCTGGATCTCAGTGAGGCAGCTGTTAAACATCGAGACTGCACTATCCTGCTCAGGCACAAAAGACAGGTAGAGCTGGGTATAATCTGCATAGCAATGAAAACCCAACCCATACCACCTTACAATGTCTCCCAGTGTCAACATGTACACCGCAAACAACATGGGCGACAGCACAGAGCCATGCAGGACTTCACATGGCAGAGAGAATAAGTCAGAGGAATAATTCCCTGACACCACCCTCTGAGATTTGCCAATGAGAAAAGAATGGAACCATCTGAGGACTGTACCAGACAGGCCACAGATCACCTGCAGGTGTTCCAGAAGTAGCACATGGTCTACGGTGTCAAATGCTGCAGAGAGATAGAGAATAATCAAGATGGAATGGCTCTTCCAGTCCCTCACTATCAGGAGATCACTGAGCACCCGAACAAGGGCAGTGTCCAAGCTGTGCCTCTTCCGAAATCCTGACTGGAGAGGATCATAGATATCATGGATGGTAAGATGATTCTCCAGCTGCAGCGCCACAGCCTTCTCAATAATCTTCCCTACAAAGGGGAGATTAGAGACTGGCCTGTAGTTGGCAGGACAATCTGGGTCAAGAGAAGATTTCTTAAGGAGGGGGGTCACAACTGCCTCCTTCAGGGAGTCTGGCAACTCACCCATCTCCAATGAACACTGGATGATCTCTGCTAGGAATGGGCTGATGACTTCCACACCCCCCCACAAGGAAGTGGGTTGGGCCTGGGTCCAAACCACAGCAGGTCAACCTCATACTCTGGACAATCTGCATGACATCTATAATCTCCAACCAGTTACAGTCAGACCATTCAAAGTGGGGAAAAGTAACCACTCACTGCCCACTGTCACCCCCATTGGAGTTAGCTGGCTGAATCTTGGACCTGAAGTCAACCACCTTATCAGCAAAGAATTGAGCAAACTAATCACATTTTTCCTATGAAAACACTCTCCGTAACTGCAGACAGGCTGGATTGCACATTCTGTCCACCATTTGGAAGCACTGAGCTGGTCTGTTCTATGCTGCGGCTATCTCCCTGGACAGGAACTCTGCCTTCTTTCGAAAGTTAGCAGATTGATATTCCTGATAATGGTCCATCAATCTAAGTCTGTTGGCATCAATGCCAAATTTTCACCAGCAATGCTCCAACCTTCAACCCACTCACCGCAGCTCCCTCAAAGTCCCATTAAACCAAGGGGACAGAGGGTGAAGGGTGAAGGGACGAATGCAGACAGGAACAATGGAATCCAGATCCTCCATCACAGCCCTATTATAGGCTAGTAGCAGATTGTCTGGACCCATGCTTACATTCAGAAACCCCGATAGATCCAGCACTGTCATCAGACCATCTGGGGTCAAACCCCTCAAAGGAAGGTACCGGACCATCTCCACAGGGGAAGGTCTATTAGGGGGAGTGCAGAAATTGAATCCTACTGTGTGATGGTCAGACCACCTGACTGGTTCCAGTACCATTTTGGAGCTCTCCATATCCAGTAGGAAGACCAGGTCCAATGAGTGACCATAATTATGTGTCAGAGAGGTAACCACCTGTGTGAAGCCAAACAAATTCATAAGTTGGAGGAAGTCCTGACCAAATTGCGAGAGTTCATCTTTGACCCAGGCATTGAAGTCACCCAGAACCATCAATCTGGGGGACTCCAACACCATGTTGACAATGAAGTCTGTGACTTCCTGCAGAAATTGTTTCTCACCCCCGGGTGGGAAGGTAGATGAAAAGAATCCTGTCCCCACACCTGAGACTGCAATACACTCAAAGGATCACGTCTCCCCAACTGGCACAACTTCAAGACCCAATTCCATTCTAAAACAGATTGCTACACCCCCACCCTGTGATCCAGCCTCGGGCAGTGTATCACTAAAAGAATCCGTCTGGAATAGCTGACTCCAAAATGGGACCAGAATTTTCATCCAGCCAGGTCTCAGTGATGCAAGCCAGGTCCAATGACCCAACAATATCATCAATAATAGCTGTCTTGTTATTAATGGACCTGGCATTGCATAACACCACTCGAGTTGGATGGGACACTGAAGTCGGCACAGCCACCAGCCCACTAAACATGGAGCCCTTGGGTATGGATATCAGACATGGCGGACCACATTCCAAGACCCATTTCACTCCAGGGCATCTCCTAGACCCAACTCCCCCAATCCTTCCACTCCACTCCCACCCATCCCCCAGGTCCAGGGCCTCCCCCCCCTACACCTCCTACTCACAATCCCTAACACCTGGCAATGTTCATAGACCTCACCTAAGAGAGGGGAACAATTAAAGGGGCAGAGACCCCAGAGCTCAGAGGCAGAGTAACACCTGACCGGGAGGACCACCTGCCAGCACATTCCAAACCCAACAAAAATAAAATAAAATAAACAAATTCAACCAATTACAATAAAATAACTAACCCTCCAATGCTTCCCACCCCAATTGATAACACACAAATAAGAAATTCCCCACAATCACCCCCCCAAAAAATCAAACAGAACTGCAACAATCAACAAGCACTATCAAATTATATGAAACTAACATCAGCTCATTAAAATAGATCACTGTCAGTCCTCGAAATTCTATGAAGTATAATCTGTATAATCACAGAAGTTAGTGTATTACACTGATGAAATTGAGGGCTCTCATCACCTCTTTCACCAATTAATAACCACTCACTGCAGCACTCTCACTGCCGCAGCTTAACAGAATAAATGTTTAGAAATAGCAGAAAATAAGGTCCTCTCACAGCCTTCCAAAGTTAAATCCAAATATCACCTCAGGACTGTCCCAGCCTCAGAGTGTAAAATCCAGGTAATATATCCAGGGGGAGTTAGAGTTATAGACCACTGCAGGGGAAGTTGAAAACCCCCTCCACCTTCAGGGAAATCAGCAAGCGCCCACCTTCCAGATGGCACCACCCAAAGTCCCCTGGCAACAACCCAAGCTGGGTACCTACCTCGAGACCAGATGAATCAGGTCCACCTCCTCTGTCAACAGGTGGAACGAATCCTCTTCCTTACTCTTAGTGATGTAAAGAAACTAATATTTGGTTGTATTTATCTCCCTCCAAAAGATGCTATCAATATTATTCCTTCCCTTTTAATAATGACTGGTTCTCCACACATAAAAATAAGGCACACACAATAGTCTCTGACATTAATTACATTCAGCATATAATCAAACCCACATTCCAAGACTGGTGCCTCAACTCTATTAGACTGGATAGTATCCAATTGTCCTCACAGGATCACATCTGTAGGTGTACTGTCTGACTGTATTAGTGACCACTCTCCTATCTATTGCATGTGGTGCAACAATTTTGAATCCCCCGCCTCAATTATTCTGGAATCCAGAAATATGACAACATTTAACCTAGACGAGTTTCTGACATCAATTTATAAAACAAACTGTGGTCCAATCACTGTTCTTCCCACTATTGATCAGGTCCTAGACTAATTCATCACAACCTTTACAGACATCATCAAGTACACACTCCTATCCAAGTGAAGGTGCAAAGGAAACAAAGCTCCATGACTTTCCAATGGAATTAAGTCCCTCATAAAGAGATGGGATGCTGCTTGGAGAACATTCAAAGTTATCCGTCATCAGTCAGACTGGTTACTATATCAATAGTTGAGAAACCATTGCAAAATAAAGCTCCAGGGAGCTAAACAAGCATACTATCACTCACTTCAAAACGAAAATCTAAGTAAGGCTACAGAATTTTGGAAACAAGTTAACTCTATAATCAAAGCTAAATCTGCACAGTGCACTACTTCTATTATGTCAGGAATTGACCTATTAAAAGATTCACCTTCAATTGAAGAGGGAATAAATCAGTTTTTTACCGACCTGAACAGGTATACTTCACATCTTCCACCTACCCCTGATTTTTCCATTCCTACACAACACCAGACTACTCTTGGGTCACACCATGCCTTCCACTTAAAAACAACCAAAAGTGAAATTCTCAAGTTATTATTAAAACTAAAGGAAGAGAGCTCCCCTGGTAATGATACAATTGAGTCAAAGTACTTGAAATTGGGGCACCAGCACTTGCTGCACCTATCTGCAGTCTTTTAAACAGGTCATTCCTAACAGGAACTGTGCCAAGCAAATGGAAAGTGGCTGTGGCATTCCCCATCCACAAGGGTGGCATACATGCCATCGAAAACTATAGACAGATCCCATTTCTATGTCCCTTGGCTAACATCCAAGAGAGGATTTTGTATAACCATCTACAGTCCTATTTAGAAACAAACCATCTACTCACGGACTGCCAGCATGGCTTTAGAGGAACCATAGTATGATTACGGCCCTGGTTAAGGTTTCTGATGATATACTCATGCATGAAACGCAGGCCTTGTTGCTGGCACAGTGTTTGTTGATCTGACAAATACTTTCAACCTCATCAACCATCTCCTTCTACTTGGCAAACTGCAATTACTGGTCCTCGACTCCTTAGTGCTAACATGGCTACAGAGATATTTTATTGGTAGATCACAAAAAGTAAAGTGGTCTGGGTTGCTGTCCTCCCTTTGGCCCATAATACATGGTGTACCTCAGTTGATCAATCCTTGATCCGTTGCTGTTTACGCTCTTCATCAATGAGTTTCCCAAATATTGTGGCACATCAGTGCAACTATTTGCTGATGACACAATCATAGAAACATAGAAGTTGTTGGATGATAAGGACTGCAAGACCCATCCAGTCTGCCCATTTCTTTTTCTACCTCATGAATGTGCCATTGGCCTTTGCTCTGTCAATGGTCTATTTATTCATACTCATCTGTATTGCTCCCTTATGCCTATCCCTTGCCTGTTTGAAGCCCTGCACTGTATTCATATCCACCACTTCCTGAGGTAGGCCATTCCATGCATCCACCACCCTTTCAGTGAAAAAGAACTTCCCCACATTACCCCTTAATCGGCTTCCATCTAATCTACTGCTGTGTCCTCTTGTACTGCTATTTTTCTTATATTGAAACATGTTAGACTCTTTCACCTTGTTAATGCCCCTAAGGTGTCTGAATGCTTCGATGATGTCACCTCTCTCCCTCCTTTGCTCTATGGTATACATATTGAGCTCCATTAGTCTGTCCTCATATGTTTTCTGATGAAGTCCCTGCATCATTTTGGTTGCCCTTCTCTGGACTGCCTCGATTTGGTTAATGTCCTTGTGAAGGTCTGACCTCCAGTACTGTATGCAGTACTCCACATGGGACCTAACCAGTGTCTTGTAAAGAGGGATTATTACCTCCCTCTTCTGACTTGTGATACTCATACTAATACACCCCAACATCCCCCTAGCCTTACCTACTGCTTTAGTGGTCTGCTTGGATGATTTCAGATCATCAGTGATGATGATACCCAAGTCTCTTTCTTCCCTTATAACTGCCAGCAACTCCCCTCCAAGCCTATAGGTGGCTTCAGGGTTTCTCTTCCCTATGAGCATGATCTTGCATGTCTATGCATTAAATGCCATTTGCCACTCTTTTGACCATTTTGCTAGTTTATCCAGATTTCTTCTCATTCTGCCCACCCCATCTGGATCATCTACTCTGTTGCAGATCTTGGTGTCATCTGCAAACAGACAAGCCTTACCCTCCAATCCATCTGCAATGTCACTGATGTAGATATTGAAGAGGACTGGCCCCAGGACAGATCCCTGAGGTACCCCACTTGTGACTTACATCTCTTCTGACTGTATACTGTTTACCACCACTCTGTTTTCTGCCCATCAACCAATTTGCCATCCAGTTCACCAACTTCTGACCCACCCTAAGCCTAACCAGCTTATTAATCTATCTTGTATGAGGAACAGTATCGAAAGCTTTGCTGAAGTCAAGGTAGGCAACATCAACTGCTCCCCCTTGGTCCACCACTCTGGTTAGCCAGTCAAAGAAATCTATGAGAATAGTTTGACGGGACCTTCCTTTTGTAAACTCATGCTGTCTTGGATCCTGTGCTCCTATGGACTCCAGGTGTTGCACTATCCTTTCCTTAAGTAGTGCCTCCATAATCTTGCCCACTACTGAGGTAAGACTGACTGGTCTGTAGTCCCCTGCCTCCTTCCTGCTACCGCTCTTGTGGAGCAGGATCACGTGAGCCCTTCTCCATTCTTCTGGGAGCGCTCATGTGCTCAGAGACTCACTAAACAGTTCTGATAATGACTCTGCTAGTTCCACCCTTAGCTCCTTTAGTACCCTGGGATGTATGCCATCAGGTCCCATTGCCTTGTCCACCCTGAACTTATTGAGCTCTTGTAGAACCCTTTCTTTTGTGAAGAGGCTAGTGCATACCTCCCTTCTCCCCTGTGTCCATGGTGCTGAGCTGTGGGCCCTGCCCTACCTTCTCTTCAGTAAATGCTGAGCAGAAGTATCCATTTTGGATGGATGATTTTACATGGCCTTCCTCCTCAGATGTCCCCTTATCCCTTTTGATCTTAGCAATACCCCTCTGGACTTTCCCCTTTCACTAATGCATCTATAGAAAGTCTTGTCACCTTCTTTTACTGTTTGTGCTAGTGTTTCCTCGGTTTGGGCCTTTGCCTGCCTTACTGCCTTCCCTGCTTTCCTTAGGGAAGTTTGGTATGCCTCCCTATCTTTATCCTGCTGTGTTCCCTTATATTTCCTGAAGGCCAGCCTTTTGGATATTTCATTCCTCCAATAGCATGATTTGGCTTAATCAAAATCTTAATTCCAGTTTTGATACACTTGAAACATGGTTCTCAGATAACCATCTAATTCTAAATACTAAAGAAACAAAGCCATGATTTTTCACAATCCCTCCTCCAAAATCTCCAAATTAACCTTTCTTCAGCCTCTCAAAATGTGCTTATTATTTGGAGATACCGTAGAAGTAGTCCAAACCTTTAAATACTTAGGGATGCACCTTGACACATCCTTCTTTCTTGAGTTATATGTGACCCTGCTAATTAAACTATCAACCAAAAGCTTGGTCTGTTTTACCATCTCCGCCCCCTCTTATCCACCTCCTCCTGTCAAAAAATAGTGTCCACATCAACTCTTCCCATACCTTTCTACGGTGCACCACTACTGCATTCTGCTCAAACCTCATCCCTCATCCCTCACCTGGCTCTGTGAACTCTACTTTAGGATCAGGTGATTTGCCTTAGGGGCAGATCCTAGAAAACACCACTGTAACATCTTGACTTCCCTACAATGGCTGGATTCTGACTCAAGGTTACAGTACATAGCATTATGTTTTGTTTTCAAACTAGTGAACATTTTCAATCCTCCTCACCTAAGGGAAATTGTTTATCATAAAGAAGTTGTCCGCCTACTCAGGTCAGCATTGTTACCTATTCTTGCTACCAATAAACCACACCATCTTGTGGGGAGGTGATCCTCTACATACTGTGCCACCACAGCCTGGAATTCTCTACTACCTATATTACACTCATGTCCTTCCCTGTGTCACTTCAAAATTGAGCTTGCCACTGACCTACTTAAACCTCCACCCTGCCAATGTTTTCATTAACCCATGCCTTTTACTGTACCCCATTCCTATGAAGTTATCTTATATCTTAAACTACTACATTTGAACCTCTGTAAATATAAATATTTGTAAATAATGAGAATTTTGTGTACCTCTATATCCCACTGTATATGAATCTGTAATCCATGTATTTCCACACACATTATTGTAATCTCTGTATTCACTGTTTTGTATTGCATTGTGATGAATTGTATTTGACTTCCGGGTCACCCCTGAAAAAGAGACTGCATGGTCTGAGTGGGCTTACCTGGTTACCAAAATTCTAATAAATAATAAATAAATAAAGGTTTGTCTTTAACTGGTGGGTGGTGATTCCATGGATTTCCCAGGTAAGGCCCACTAGGCACAAGTGCCTGTTTTCAGGGGCAACCCGGGAGCACTGGGGTGGTTTAGTGACTTGCTCAGAGACACACAGTATGCAAGTGGAGGTTGTGGGAATCAAACCCAGTTCTGCTGGATGTACCAAGCTCATTCACTGCTTGTTACTCTAACCACTAGGCTACACTGCCAGCCATTTACACCAGCCATTTACACACACATAACTGCTACAGTATTTAGTAGTAAAAAGTTGTGTTTTTATACAGGAATACATTGGTACATTGACACCATTAGGGCAACAATACCTTGTTTACTAGGTGGTCCTGTTTCAGGTTACCATTTAAATGTTCACAAATAATATTGACAAATGAACACAAAGTTACAGCTGGAACAAGTTTAAACAGTGCAAGCTTAAATATTTGCAAATAATATTAACAAATTAATGCATAGTCACAGACAGAAACATCTTTGAACAGTGCCAGCATTAAAAATATGTGGTAAAAAGCATGTGAAGGCTCATTTTATGCAATTTCAGTGTGTCTTTAATTCCATCAAAAGCTTAGTGCACCTGCACATGTGCGGCAGCACACACACACACACACACACACACACACACACCAGTTTCTCTTTAGTTGGACTTTAACATCAGCTCAATGTTTGGTGCATAGCGTATTGCTAGAGTATACTTATGAACTTGAAGCCTTTCTCTATTCCCACACTTGGTAGGAATGCAGGGTAGAGTGTAGGGAATAGAAGGTCCAGCATCAAGGGTGAGCAGAATGCCAGAGGAGGAGGTAGGGGAAGATGGGGGTGATTTCAAAATGCTCTAAGCAGACCTGTCAGGAGTGGCTGCCTTTTATGAGGTATGTGAGAGGAGATATTCCCACAAATTGAACTGCAGGCTTTAGCAATTCCATTCAATGTTTGGTGCATAGTGTAGTTTATTGCTTGTGTATACTTATGAACTTGAAGTCTGGTCGTTCTGTATTTCCATCCTTGGTAGGAATTCTGGGTAGAGTGTAGGGAATAGAAGGCCCCAGAAAGGTTTTGTTAACAGTTTGAGATTACCTTCTCTAACTCATGGATAGTAGCATGCAGGAGAAGCCCTCTTCAAGTGGAGGAAACCTCTGAGGACCCATGGCTATTGACCTGCCCATCCTCCAGGCAGTCTTTGAGGAGATAATCCAAAATGGTTGGGCTGTGTTTCTGGTTCTGGTTAGGACAAAAAATATTGTCCACTGAATCATTAATAATGTGAGTAGGAAGGTAAATCCTTGAAATTGAAGGAGAAATACAAGTTGGATGAATGTCCAGATGAAGGAAGATGGATGGGTTTGAACGATGTCCAGGATTTCTCTTGTGGTATTTGGTATTAAGGTATCAGAGGCATAAGAATGATGAGACAGATCCAAACATGTGAAAGAGTATGAGTTTTATGGCTGGGATGCTGGAGTTCAGTACTTGGATATGGATGATGATATAAAGGGATTCCTTGATGTAATCTGATGGATCTTGAAAAAGGTGAGGAAGGAAAGGATAATGAGTTCCTTTTGTGAAATTGAGGAGTTTGTAATGTTGGTAAGGTTGTCAGAGAAGGAGGATGATGGTGGATATTTAGGATGCATAAATTGGAGAAGCTGGAAGAATTAATGGAATCCTTGATGTCCGAAGTACAGTAAATGGGTTCAAGTTCAGTAAATTTGCTATGTATCACTATTGAGGAATCTTATAGAGAATGTGAGGAGTCTATGTAATGAAACTTCTATGGAGATGAGGCTGGAAAGTATAAATAAAAGTTTGCAGTGGTGGAGGTGAGGATCGAGTAGGCTAGAGAGCAGGGACTGGATACAGTTAGTACGGCATTCTTATTGTACAGTATAGGAAGATTTTGAAACTAGATGATGGATTTAGAATGATAGTACTTGGTTCAGTGAGTGATATACAGAAAGAAAGAAAGTAGTTGGCAATAACAGATGCAATTCATAGCATATTATGAGTAGCACTATGGTAGACAGTATGGTGGACTGTGTGGTAATTGATATGTAGGTAATTAAGGTCCAGTGCATTGTAATAATGTTTAAAGAATGGAGGAATCATAATTAGTCTTCAGATTGATGGAGCAGTGAAGATCTGCTGTTAGAATAGGATAACTGATTGAACTCAATGATTATGTAGATTGATGTAGATCTGATGAGTGAGAACTGTGGTAATGGATGATGTGGTCTGTTGCAAACTAGCAGTGCAATGGTTTATAGTGAGCTTTGCCTTGAAAATAGTAGTTGCTAGGATGGATATGGGTACAGATATATTAAGTGGGATGGAAGGATCCTTAGGAAAGCAGCTGGCATGTATAGTAAATCCTGAACAGCAGATGAAGTCATGAAGCAGCATAGTCTGGGGTCCCAGGCCTGAAAGTTTTGATGACACAGCACCCCCAATACAGAAAGAAACAACTGTGTTATTTTGATAGAAGTGTCCCTTAGGTACTTACCTAGGGTGGATGTGGTCTTGTAAAGTGGTTGCAAGGTATGCCAATGCAACATTTTTGTACCCATGTCAAAACAACATTTTCACAAGTGAAAGGGCCACAAAAATGTACTAAAGTTGTCAAGACAAGTTTGAAAGTAAAAATGACCAATAACATGGAATTTGAACAATTCATTTTAAAACACAAAAGCAAATTTTAGTCATGCAACAGGTTTCTTTGACACTAATTATTAATTTAATTTTAAAAGACAAAAACAAAGGGCATGGTTCCAGGTAAGGGTCTAGTAATTTGCGTGCTTGGTATGTTGCTGAGGACTATCAGAAGTTGGAGGGGTGGAGCTTCATTCCAGGCCTGTTTGTGACAGCAAAGCTTATATTGCACACCATTTACATCTGCTGAGTTAGCCATTGGGTCATACATGCATACGAACATATGAAGAAGCCAGCAGAAGAAGGCCATAGATAAGGGTTATCAGAAGTTCTACTGATTTCAGCTGTGCAGGAGGTATATCCACCGTAGTGCCAAACCTGGTAAGGCTTCTAAATTTGTATGAATTCTTTCTGACCAGCTTCCATTGCTTTAGTTTGCCAACCCTTGCAAGACTGCTGATTGAATCACACTCAGTCAGTGTGTGTATTACTGGTAACATTCTGCATAGTTGTTGGCCAAGTTCGGCTGCTGTGGTGTGGGTTGGTATAATCTGGCTTTATCCTTCACACCAGTATAAAACCAAAGCTCTTGAGTTGTTTCCAACTTGAGAATAAAATGTACACAGAGAACTGCAATGTCAGTGTCTGGAGACCACATCACTACATGAGGGTATTCTTGTGAAGCATGTGCAACTTGAAGTAAAAGCCAAGTATCTGCTTGTTCATGCAAAGAGAATAGATCTTCTTGGTCTACAACTCCATCTGAAGTGACCATGTGAGCAATGAGGCTGTCCTTAAATCCACCTACAATAAGCATTTTTTGATCTAGGCCAATTAAAGTTTATGCCATATTCCACCATGATTCTGACAGGAATTTTACAAGAGGTTCTTTATTCTTGGGATTTCCAATTAACTTACTCCTTGCTTTGGGATGGGTGTTTTTGGACCATGGATTTTGACTTCATTGCTTTGTGAGGATTGCCCTTTTGCATGCTCAAAATCTTTAATTGAATCTTTGACATCATATCGATCAAAGATGATATGCACTCTTTTGCAGCTCTCATAACTCTGTAGACGGTGGCATACTTTTCTGAAGACCAATTCAGCAAGTTCTCCAAAGCTAGTTTCACCTACTTTCTTGACTATTTGTATAATGGCCATGCCATCTGCTATCCAAGATGTGGGCATGTTGGATGCTGGCAGTTGATAAATCGACTCTGCTTCTTTTTCTAATTCAGGCAATAGCTTACTCTTTGCAGTTTTGTTCAGGGTATCAGAGTGTGCTAGAGCATATGGAACTGTGGAATGCTCATGTGTGAAAACTTGCTTCAGATCAACCTCTCTTATTTGTGCAGCTACTACAAGATAGCTAAACAACTCCCTGTCTGCATTGATAGTCACTGTCTTATCATAATGTTTTATTTGATCTTCTTGCTTAGAGATGCAAATGTCTTGATGTTGAGCTTGTGCAGTGGTTCAAAGAATCCAGTGGTGTTTGAATTATTCTGTCTTCCACAAACTTTCATTGCTTTGATTCCTGTATCATTCACAGTAACAAGCTTGGTGGCAACCTCTGTGGGTGAAACAATACCAGTTGCAGTGTTGTTGAGTACTATCAAGTCAGCATTCAAATCAAATGGGTTTGCCATGGAGTCAATGATTGCGTTAATAGTCTTATTTACATCTCCTTCATCTTGTTGCATGCAATGTGATGCAGCCTCCTTGGTTTTCCTTGTGAAATGTCTGAGTCTACTATATCACAAATTACCTTCATGGAAGTTGTGATAGCTGAGCGCTCATGAGCAGTGATGAACCATCTAGCCAAGGCTCCTGGTTTTAAAGTGAAATCCATTATACCCCCTTATGCTTTATTATCACAGTTTGCTGTTTGTTCACGTGCCATGTCTGTCCAGATTTTGCTGAATTTATTTCTAGACTGAGCTACAGCATGATTTCCTTGCACAAACTGCACATGATCTTTGGAGGCACAATCTGGCAGAAGCTTCCTATACATAGATATCCAGTGTGCATAGTTGGTGTGGTCAAAGGCAAAAAATAGTGGCAGCATCTCTACAGCTGCCACAACATGCAGGTTCCAGTTGCTTTCATGTTCTGCTCTAATGAACCACATTAGGATGTTAACCATTTTGATGCAATCATCCCAAAATGCAAATGTTTGGGAAGTTGCTTTTCCAAAATTGTAGAATCTGTGCAATGCATCTTGCACATTCTTGAGGGCATCATTGAGCTGGGAAAGTGTTGCTATTAAGCTTGTTGCATCATTGTTTGATACCGCATTTTGACATTCCCGGAGCTTGCTGTTGATGAGGTCTACATCACAATCAATCTCATTGTCTTGTACCCAGTTATAAAATGCCTGTCACTTTAGTCTGGACAAAGCCTCCATTACAAGCTTGTGGGCCCTCACTCCATGGTTGTACGATTGGCCTTTAAGTAGATTGCTTGCTGTGTTTCTACCATACACCTGCAATTTATGGGTATGTCTCCCAGACCACTTTTATTTATTTTATTTATTTGTTTCATCATTTCAGATTTATACCTTTGAGCACTGAGGCTCTTCTACAAAGGTTCCAAGTCAAATGGGAATACAAAAAGAAACACGTTCAGAGTAGAAGCAGTAATACACAACACATGTGTAAAACAAATTGGATTCTAGGACTAAGATAGAAATTCTATCAACTAACACAGAATATATAAGACATAAAGCACTGATAAACATTTTTATAACTAACATAAGATACAGTTAGGTTGCAGTTTATTCCATATGCAAACACAGTATTCCATTTAAAGATACTGTATTTTGACATGCAGCTTTTTGAGGAGCAAAGCACAAGGAAACAGGAACTAGGGGAAGAAGGGAAAGAAATAAAAGAAAAAAATCACCACCTGGAACAGGTGTCGTCAGAGTGTAAGAGAAAAAAAGAAAGGTAACAGTTGAGGTAAGGAGGGCATTGCAGAGTATGAATAATCATCTAGTTCTTCAAAGGGGTAGAAGTTACAGCTGAAGGAGAGACTGGGGTAAGGGAATTGTTGAGACGTGAGCTTAGGGACATGTTATGATTAGTGGTAATTGGTGTTCTGAGTCCCAGAAGTAGTTGCCACATTGCAGGCATTGTCTGAGAAGGAGAGGGGAGGGGAGACAGGGTCAGGGGGAGTGGGAGGGAGAGAGGGAGAGGGGGGTTGCTAGCAGGTAGTCTTCCTATGGTTAGTGATGTGTTAGGCAGTCATAGGAGTTTGTTTGGGTCAGTAGTCTACATAGGTTCTTCTTAAACAGGTTTATTTTTTCACACTCAATCAGCGATGCAGGAAGATCATTAAATCATTTAGGTTCCCTAAAACAGACAGCACGCTGGGGAAAGGTAATGCACCTAAAAGGTACCTGGAGCACTCCTTTAACCATCCTCTGGGTTGTCTTTTCAGATGTAGTCCATTTAAAGATGCAGGCTGTTGATGCGGGTGTAAGCACTAGTAGGGATTTCTTTCCAAGTAGGCAGGCCTGACATTTGACTCTTTGAGGCAGGGGGAGCCACCCCATTTCACTCTACAGCTGACCGGTGTCAGTCAGATGATCAGTTCCCAGGACGAGTCTGTATGCTTTATTTAATAATGTCTTTATCCTATTTATTGCTGAGTCTGAGGTAGCATTGTAAATGGTGAGCCCGGTAGTGAATTTCTTTCCAATTGCAGCCAGAAATGTCTGTGCTATGTGGAAACCACCCATCCTCAAGACTGCTTTCTAAATCCTCCAGGCACCTCCACTGAATCTCTTTGGCCTTACATTATATTGCCTTGTCAAATGTCAAGACACTGTAATCTTGGTCAAGTATCTTAGACATCTTGCAGATGTTCTTTATTGCAGTGAAAACTGTACTCCATTCAGCAGATGATGCTGGCATCATTGGACAGTACCCAATAGATGTTGCTGTTGGTATTGTAGTTGAAATCATCACATTAAAAGCTGTCCATCCTGGCACTTACTGAGCATTCACCTTTTCAAACTCAACCTCAAATAGCTTGGTTGGGCAGCATCTTAGAATTAGCCATTGCAGACCAAGGTTGGTGGCATGTCGACAATCCTCAACATCAGTATACCAGTTACTTTTCCTATAAGATTTGGTGTAGGGCATCTGCCATGAGGATTGTACTCCACAATGGCTTGGCACATTGCAAGAGTTTCAAGTGATTGTGTTTGCAGTGCTGTTTTCTTTGTTTGAGCCTGAGCTGCCACTGTGACAAAGCTGCCTTCTGGAATTGTGGAAGTATGATGCTGATATACTACCATAGCTATGGCATGGGTTGTATGCTTTCCATCTAATGTTTCCTCATTTATGCCATTATTGTCAGCAGCGAACTGAACTAACTCCCCATGCTGTATGTTTGATGGAATTATGATATTGTTCATGGCAGCTTTTTCATGCTGATCCATTGCAGTAGCTGTGTCATTTCACTCTAGGGCTTCATAAGTGTCAGTTTGCTAGCTTGAGCACCATTATTACTACCTGCTTAGAGCATGTCATGTGGTGTATGGACAGTGCAAGCCCAAAATGTTTAGGTGTACTCTGAACCTCTGGATACTATATTCCTTACCATTCATTTCATTTAGTTGTTTATTAATCGGTCATATGACCATTACAAAAGATTAAAACAGATACAGTAATAGATCAACAATCACCTGATTACAAAATTAGTGTAATAAATAACATGAATCAACATGATTTTATCAGGGATAAAACAGTTCACAGCATAAAGAATTCGGAAAGCATAGAATTAGTAACATACAGATTCCTATAAGAATATAGTATCCTAAATAAAGTGCATTATCCAAATAGTTTCAGCAAGATGTATACTGTAATAAATAGATGGTCAAGCTCTTAAGCTAGTCAATATTGACATGTTTGATACAAAGTCTAAAAATGGACTCAAGATACTTGGCAACAGCCAAGATTATAACAGGGTCATTTGTTGTAAAAAATAACTTTAACAAAACAGCATGATCTTCAGTTTGTATAGAATCCATATATTGGTACCAGCCAACGTTTCCTGAGTTTAATATACCAGGACAGGCAAAAATCACATGGTGCAAATCCTCTAAAGTCTGGGAAGAAAAAAAACAAAGCTTATCCTGAGGCAAAGAGCACTTTTTATATCTGGCCATGAGAATGTTACTAGAGAATATTTCCTTTCTATATTTGGTATACAGGATCCTTTGTTTGCGATCTGTCAAAATATCAAAATATTAACAATAATGATAAGAAATGTCATTTTGTCTTAACCAATAAGAAATATGGAGAGAAGGTATAAGTTCTGTTTCCAGAAATGTGTAGTAACATACAATCTTTTAATGACATATGCTTGGTATTTTAAGCTAATCATTTTTTTTTCCCAGTTTAACCGGGTGAAACACACTAAGCTGAAAGCTTGTTTACAGATGCAACCTGGGAGCACAGGGAAGTTAAGTGATATGCTCAGGGTCACACAGTATGCAAGTGGGAGCTGTGGGATTCAAACCCAGGGCTCCAGATTTGCAGCTCAGAGCCTTAAACCACTGTGCTATACTACCTCCCTTAATACCCTTATCCTTATAGCTTTGTAAAAAATCCAAACCGGTTTCCCAGAGAATGAAAAATATTCTGAAGAGCTAATTATATTGCAGATGGCCTAAAGTAAGCTAAGTGCATTTTTCCATTAAACCCAAATAGGTCAGTCTTCCAGGGTCCTGTTGTAATAAACTTATCCAAAAATGTATTTTCCTAGCAGAAAGGAATGCCTGGAGACTAGGAAGTCTCAACTCAGCCCTACTCAGGGCAGCAGGGGCTGAGCCACTCAAACCCATACTAGATCTTAGAAGCCTATTTAGTGGGATTTCTATAGAATTGCTGTTCTAAGCTTCCCCGACTTCACTGTTATACAGAGCTTATGCATTGTATTTCACTCTGAGGGCAATTAGTAAGGGTCTAATTGAATTTCCACTATACTTTAAGATTGAAAGCACTAACAGAAGATGCAGTTTGCTTAAGCCTTATCTTTAATGCATTTAAATAGTTTATCCATCTACCATCCCAGGAGAGTATTAAACCAAAATAAGTGTAATATTTTACAGTTTTTAGTTTGCAGAGTCCAACCTTCCAAGACTTTCTAACAGTATTTGTAACAAAAGTTATCACCTGTCTTTTATCATTATTGATCTTTAAGTTGTAAGTATTAGCATAATTTTCCAATATATTTACTGTAGTCTAGACTGTAACCCTAATTGAGTAAGTGATAACAAAACTAACTTGTCAGCATATGCCAAAAGAGCAGTTTGTTTACCCATGATTTTGGGAGAATCAGATTGTGAATACTGTAACTGGCTAATAGTTAATCAATATAAATACAAACCAGGACAGGAGCAAGTACATAGCCCTGCCTAACACCAGTATTTGTTGGAAAAGTAGAGGACAAATGGGCATTTTTACCCAATCTGACCCGGGCTCAAGTATTAGTGTATAGTCTCTAAAAACAGCAATTAGTTCACTGGTAAATTCTTTCACTTTCATTAAAGTTCAGAGAAGACTTCTCTTAATTGCATCAAAAGCTGATCGAAAATCGATAAAAGCTGCATGAAGTTTTTGTTTCCTCAGCTTAACATACTTTTCAAAAAGATGCAATATAACAAAACATATATCAGTTGTATTGTATACAGAATAAAACCCATCTTGAAACTCTGATAAGTTACCAAGAGATACTAACTGCTGAGTAAGTCTCTGTAAAATTAATTTAGTAAATATTTTGCCCAGACTATCCAAAAGTGAGATTGGCTTGTACATTGAGGGGTCAGATTTGTCTCCTGTTTTATAAATGGATATAATGCACCTTTCACTAACTAGGAAATTCAAGTCGGCTACAATATAAGTTAAAAAATATACCAAAATAGTAGCCCATTGTGAGGGGTCAGTAAAAAAAACTTTGGCCAGGATTAAGTCTGGTCCAGAAGCCTTGTTACATTTTAAAGTTGCAATAATAAAATAAACCTCGGATCTAGTAAAAGGAGAAAAGAGGGACATGTCTATGTCCAATGATAATTGGTCTTCCGCAGCTTCCAAAACAAAAAACTTACCCATATAATAGTTAATCCAAGTATCCATGGGAATATGTAAATCAATTTCAAATTTCAGTTTACCAGTTCCCTTGGCAACCAAAAGTCAAAAGGAATGACAATCATTTCTATTTATAACATCAAGCATATTTTTCCACTGTTTTTGTTGAAACTGTATTTGTTTTAGTTTTAAAAATTGTTTGTAATTCTCCCTTGCTTTATTTAGCACCTTGAAATCTTTACAGTGGGCATTATTTTTACATTTCCTGATTAAATGTTTTGTCTTTTTCCCTTCGACACTCCGCATCAAACCAAGTTTGTTTTATTACATCAGTACAAGCTTGAGGACAAGGCTGTCTCAATAATGATCTAATCTGTTCAAAACATAATTCTAAAATTCTGAAGCTACTGATGTAATCAACTTTAAGGTCAGGTATAGGCAAAATAGTATTTTGTAATATAGGTCTTTTTTGGGATTCCTTAAGGTCTTGCCATTTAATCCTAGTTTGATTTTTGAATTTCCACTGATGGAAAAGTAATAATTATACCATGGACCTTGGACAACAACAAATCAGAATGGCTGACTGGCACCTTACCACCGTTGTAAATCCTCTGATAATCACCGCAAAAGGTGCCAGCCAGCCGCATCTCTTAAAAATCATTCAACCCGGGAAATTCAAACTGGAGATCCGCCATGTTGAAACGCTCACTAAGCAGAGGTCTCCGATTCCCCCGACACCGCAAAGTCGCCATTTTTCCTCTCACTAAGAAATCACACTAGGGCTCGTATATTTAAAAAAAAAAACATGTAGTAAACTTCAGGAGCAGCGACGCGGAGTGGTGGAATTCAGCAGGCACCTGAACAACTTAATCTCACCATTTCATAGCCCACGGAAGAACTCTGTCCCAGAAAATCATTGGCTCACCTCCACACGATCACAGATCCAGTCATTATACATGGGCTAATACCTCCGGAAGCAGTCTCCGTGCATAAAAGAAAACAAAATTAAAAAAGCTGCCGAATACGACCATTCTCCCCATCGCAAAATTGCACCCGGAAGCAAACAAGCTGATTGCCGCTTACCCGTACACTGCATCACAGTCTGTCAGCACTGAAACAGAGGGGAGAGTCTGGTCTTTCTGATTTTTATTAAAAAATGTAAAACTGTACAGAGTTCAAAATCAAACTACGGACTATTGTACTTTTCCAGCGCGAGGCACAGGAGAGAAGGTTTTTCTATTTTTTTTTTACTATGAGTCAAATCACCGAAAGGGACCTTAGAAGCACAGCTACAGACAATACTGTGATAAAGGCTTTTGCTTGTTATTTTCTAGTTTAGCAACTGTAACTTAACCCAAAACCAATAACCTCGCTGTTATTTTTTTTTAAATCCTAACTTTGAAAATGGGCTGGAAGACCATACTGTCTTCACTCGCTCTCCCTCACAGTATACTCTCTTTTTTGTCTGCCAGCTGCTCATCTAGGCTTCAACACCTGTTCTCTTTTGCTGTGGTGCAAAAAAAATAATCATTGTAGCAACCAGAGGTGTCTGTGTGTTTGGGGGGGCAGTGATGTGGGTTTGGGAGGGTTGGTGACAGCCATCTAAAAATATATTCTACCTAGCAACAAGGAACTATTTAAACACACAGTGGAAGTATATTACAGGAAAATCAATAAAAAAAAATTTCAAATAAAATCACTTTAATCTTATACTTTTTTTTTTGTAAAAAGCCATTATACAATAGCAATAAACCACTCGGGGTGTGGGTTTTGGGGGGATTTACCATGGCTAGAGAGGATTTGACCACTCGGCTTGCGGCCTCATGGCCAAACCACACCAGCCGTGGTAAATCCCCTGATAACCCACACCCCTTTGTGGTTTATTGCTTAAATAACAGTGGGGTATTATCTAAAACACTGGATTTTAAAGTCAGCAGAAAGTGGTCACTTTCTGCCTTAGTGAGAACCTTGCAAGATTTCCAGAAAGTCATACCACCATTCCATAATAAATGATCTGTAACAGAAGGCCATTTATAACAATGATGGGTATGACAGCCCTTCTTATCCCCCTCAATATGGTCATTAATTGGTGCTAAATAATGAGTTGTAAGTACTTCCATTAATCTGCAACCTGCTTTATTTATTTTAAGATCCATTGTTTGTCTATGAATATTATTTACATCAGAATGGCACCAGTTATGAAAATTACATAGCCATCAAAATTACCCAGCTTTGAGTTAAAGTTCCCACAAAGTAAAATTTCCTCACATTCCATAACTGCCCAGCACTGATGGATAACTTCCTCTAATAAATCCCAGATTCCAGGAGAATAAGTGTTAGAGCTGGTTGGTGGAATATAAATGTTAGTTAAGCAAAATATTTTAGCATAAAACTGTACCCTGAAAGCTTGCATATTATTGTTTGATGAAATCACATCTACCTTTATAGCTTTGTCAAGCTTAATCCAGATGAGAAGACCACCAACTACTCTTCCCATCTTGGCAAGCCTTACTCCTGGGACTTGAAACAAGCTATAACCATTTAAAGAAACATCTTGATCCTTAATATGCCAAGTTTCCTGAAAGCATATTATGTTAAACTTAGTGATAAATTGAAGCCAATCAGAATCAGCAAATTGGTTGGCAATACCAGCAATATTCCATGAGATAAGATCAATTGTTTCAGAGTTACTATCCAAGTAACCATTTGATTGCAATCCAGAGTGTCATTCATCCTGGTCTGAGTCCTTATCGACTGATAATATCTGTCTATGAAGGGTCTTGTTAGTGGCTATTACTAAAGGACTGCCATCTTCAATAGGTTCATCACCAATATCCCATTGAAATATTCATTTCAGGAGCCTATACACATTGTCAGGAATCATGTCTAATGCTTATTCTAAATTGATAGTGGAATTATCTATTGGATTGACATCCAGTCCCTCACACATTTTGAGTTCACTACAGAGGACCTGTGCTGCATGAAACAGTGTAGATGCAGTTAAATATTTGTCTTTATTTTCAGAAGTAGGGAGAGGGTTTTCCTCTTTATACTGTTGCTTTTAAAGCAACCAGGAAGCTATGTTGATGACATCTTCCAAAGTCACAGCACTGCTATATACAAGCTCTGGTTTACTTGGGTCATGATGTGTCTGCAAAATGATTTGGTCACCAAAATAGTTTATTATTCTCTTCTTTAGCATCTCACTTTGGTAGCTCTTACTGCTAGGAACTTTGCCTTTCAGAATATCCCGGTATCTCTTTCTCAGGTAAGACATGGACAAGGCTTATACAGTTGGAGTAGCATACCTCTGGTGAGAGGTGGTGTATACTGTTTTTACTGCAAAAGTGCCTGACATTATAAACCATTTTCTGTGTTGAAACCATTCATGTTGTGAGGAATTCCCTATGTGTTAATAACATTCTGTATGACTGGAATTGTGGAGGCTCTTATAACAGGTAGTTGGCCACACTTCTCCATTCACACAGTGTGGTTGTGTCAGTGCTTATCTGCATCTAGCAGTTTGTGCACTTGCAAACAGTGTTTTTAAACACTATTTTATTTCTTTAGTGACACTCGCCGAACCGGAGGTTGCATCCCTTACTTCTGGGTTTGGGCATTTAAAACTCAGTACTTTAACGAGCGGGGCACTGTATGCGTATAGAGTTGGAGTAGCATACCTCTGGTGAGAGGTGGTGTATACTGTTTTTACTACAAAAGCACCTGATATTATAAACCATTTTCTGTGTTGAAACCATTTCTGTTGTGAGGAATTCCCTATGTACTAATAACATTCTGTATGACTGGGATTGTGGAGGCTCTTATAACAGGTAGCTGACCACACTTCTCAATTCACACAGTGTGGTTGTGTCAGGGCTTATCTGCATCTAGCAGTTTGTGCATTTGCAAATAGTGTTTTTAAACACTATTTTATTTCTTTAGTGACACTCGTCAAACCGAAGGTTGCATCCCTTACTTCTGGGTTTGGGCATTTAAAACTTAGCACTTTATCAAGCGGGGCGAGCGTGCATGGGGCCGCGTGCTGAGACGCATGCAGAGACACACGCGTTATGCAAGTGTCTGCTGTGTCAGCTGTGGGTGCTTGGAGCTTGGGCCTATAAAATAGTTTTCTAGCCATTGTATCCCAAATTAAAATCAACCACTTTAACATGGACATCCAGGAAGAGTACGTAACGCTTAGTACATGTGAAATTGCAATGCTCTGTATTGTTTGCAACAAATTCTCTCTGGAAAGTCAGACAGGATTTGAAAGGTTAAAATGTCCTCAATGTTTAGAAATTGTTGAGCTTAAAGTTAAGATATCTAACCTTGAACATGACATAGTACAATTAAAAAAGTGTGCTATGACTAATATAGAAAATCCTAAAAATTACACTTATGCAGGATCATTGTTACCAAAAAAAATAGCCCATGAGGATGCTCATAAAAGAAGTCGAGAACTGACCAGTAGAGAATCTGATGAATGGAGCCCCATTAGTATTAAAAAAGGCCAAAAGGGGTAGATGGCGTATGGAGTTTACAATCCTTATTAAAAATAGTTTCTCAACATTACAACAAGATGACTTGATTGAGGACATTGAACAGCATGATATTAACTCAACCTCTACTTATACTGCAAATGACCAAAACAAAGTCATGACACCTTCAACTCTGGAGCTAAATACTAGGCACAACACAAGTACAGCACCTGACAATGCAAATCTTGTTATTGCTGCTCAGGTTCATGCATTACTAAGTAATGCAACTTCCCCTAACTTACCTTTGAGCCCTCACGTTACAAATAAAATCACAGCCCAAATAAATTCTTCTTTACTAGACAAAACAAACTTGAGCTCAGAAATTCCAGATGTACAATTGATTAGTAATACTTTTCCAGGAAGTGACCAAGGACCATTATCAGATAAGTGTAATCGACAGATTTATGTTCCAGGTGATTCGATTATCAAATATTCTGATACATATTTCTGCAATAGCAACAAAATAAACATCACTTGCTCAAGCAATAGAGGTGCATGGGTTAGGGATATAGATAGAATGCTCCCAAATATTATTAAAAATGCAGGTGTAGACCCCCTTATGATAATTCATGTTGGTACCAATGACATAAATAAATTCACGTTAGAAAATATTAAAGATGATCTTATAAAACTGGTTAAAACACTTAGGGAAGGAGGTTGTGAATTTCATATTTCAGAGGTCTTACCTGTACCAAAGGTGAATATCATAAAACAAAACAGAATAAAAAAATTAAATGAATGGTTGAGAAAATGGTGTTTGCTTGAAAATATAAAGTGCATCACCCATTGAGAAAAAATTTCTTGTGATTATAGTCTGTTCAGTTTGGATGGACTATACCTAAACAAAAAAGGTGCAGCTGCACTTGGGAAGTCTATCACTGGTACAATTAAATCCTGTTTAAACTAAATCATATGGGGCAATTTGAGGTGGTTTCTATATCAGTGTCACACTACAGAAATGTTAAGCAAGGTGACTATAAATCTTGGTAGCTAACACTAGAAGCCTAAACATGATAAAGCTCACAGAATTAACAGAAATTCTCATCAGAAATCAGATAGACATTGTAGCCTTATGTGAGACATGGTGGGATGAAACCTCTAATTTGTATAACTCTGTCCCTGGTTATTCACTTTACACTAAAAAGAGATTAAACAAAAAAGGTGAGGGAGTTTGTTTTTACAACTCTGACAAAATCATAGCAACTGAATACCCTCTTAAAAATAAAACTAATATTGAAGGATTACGTATTCAGATTACACAACTAAATGGAAAAAAATTTCTCCTGATGAATTTCTATGGACCACCATCTTCAGATTTAAATTATGATTTATTTATACAAACTGAAATCATTCATTTAACTTCAGAATCTGAAGTAATAATAGTAGAGGACTTTAATTATCCAGGGATAAACTGGGATGCCTTAACAACCAAAACTTTATCAGAGATCCGTTTTTTAGATTGCATAATTACTGCCGGATTAGATCAGATGGTACATGAACAGACCAGAGGCAATAACATCTTAGACCAGGTTATGACCAACTTCCCCATGGACATTGTTGATTTAAGTATAAATACTCCAGTTGGAAACAGTGATCATCAAACTGTTGTGTTCACAATAAATAGATTTATAGCAATGGGATCCAGATTGGCAGCATTTCATTGGCTGACACAATGAAATCAGCCCTACGTTAATCTTTGATTAACATATCTGTGCAGCCTCACTACAAAAGCAGTGATACACACAGTGGAATCCCATATTTGAAAACATTCTATTAAATAATTGTAAAACAGTTTAGCTGTCTGCCATTTGTTTAGCGACCGATCCGTAGTAGCACTGACAGCCTCACTCAAACAATACACACCACCGGGCAATCGTAAGCAAAGTCACATAAAAAAATAACTGTTTCGAAACTCGCAGTAACTGAATAACGATTAGTAAAAGAAATTCATCTGTCTGGCACCCGTAAAAAATGGATCTCTCATTCAAGTTAATGGACTCAGAGATGGAGTTCTTTCTAAATAGCCTAAATGAAAATGACAGTCGTGACTCATCTGGGTTTGACAACTGGACAGCAGATGAAGCAGCAGCTGTCATCAATGAAGTGGAAGCAATATTGCAGTTACAGTCATTGGTACTAAGTGATGTAGAAAGAGGAAACGGAGCTGCCAGAACGTACAGTACTTGATTCAATCACTGCAACCTCGACCATAACAACACCTAACCCAGTGACGTCCACAGATGAAATACCTGTATCTCAGCCGTCATCAAATGTGGCATCTTCAGTCCAAAATGAGTTGACACCTAAAACAGCACAGCAGCCCACAACCCCAGTAAGCGAGTCCATACCTGGTACACCAGTTGAAAATGTGTACAATGTGCAAATGTCTCAAACTCCAGTATTGTCACAACAGGTACATAGTACAACTAGTGTGAAGCATTAGCACAACAATGCAGTCTGTCAAAACTCCCTCAGGCACACCCATACTAATGTTTAAACAGCTGGTTTCTGTCACAGTTCATAGAAAGCAAAAGCAAAACAAAAAGATCCTTATTGTTTTTTCTCAAAAATAATTAGTCAGCGCAAAGCGACCCAAAGGTCCTGCACATGCGCAATGCAAAAGTGCTATGCTGCAATAATGTCATCTGCTGGTACTGCCTAAATCAAGAAAGCCCCCCGAGAGATGACCCTCACACATAATGGCAAAGTAGGTTACCTAGAAAAAGAACATCCACACCCTCACATCCAATCCATTGCCCAGTAATAACGTAAGCAAGTAAAAAATAACATCATGGCTGCTTGTCCCAATGCTGCGGTCCACTTAAATCCCACCAACAGCACTTGGCAAGCAACCAGTGGTCATGGTAATAGTGTATTCGTTCACAAGCATAACAATATGTCAAAATGTGAACTGGCCAAAAACACAGTAACACTCACAGCACACTAGTGTAAAGCAAATAAAGTGAATCACATAATTCATGTACCCGTAGAGAAAAAAAAAGTACATGACGGCTCACACATGTCACAGCCATTCGCAGTGTCTCTCACCAATCTGCCCGATGTTAAAAACCATAATGTCACTAGAGACAGATCTCCACAAAACAAACAGAGAACTAAATAGTATTTAAGGAAAACCCCCCGCGTGCCACTGCGGGACTGCACTGCAAAATTTATGACCGCACTATGTTGCACACTCCCCTGTACATAATTTAAATAAAATTCGTCACCACCTGACACCCTCGTTTGCATGCTGATCCAATGAAGCTCCGTAATTTGATGAGAGCGCTAGCAACTGAAAACTACTGCAAGAAATGTTGATTCATTTTTTTTTAGTTCTGCTTTCGGCAATACGATTTTGTATGTGGTCATGTTGCCTGGCGACAGTGATATTGTGGCCAATGGCATTGCTGTCTCTGTCATGTCAACCAGTATACGTCATGCATATTTATAAGGAAGTCTTATTGGCCAAACCTAACTGTGTAGCTGCCAGTTCAGAGTAAAAAAAAAAAGCAAAGTGCAATCGACTACAAGTCAGCCCCCCACCCCAAATATAAAAAAAAAAAACACACACATCAGCTGTAAACAATTAATAGATACTAGCAGTGTGCCAATAAGCCACTGCAATGAACTATATGATCACAGTTACCCAGCAGTAAAATATTCAACAGCCAACACATAGCTTCAACCATTCTAATAAATACATTTCTGCCTCCTGGGCAACCAGCAGTCACACTTAGCAAGTTGCTGAAAGTACACTAAAAACAGTCTGTAGTTTTAAAAAGAAACAAAATAAATGCAGAATAAAATATTAGTACTGTAAATAACGACCTCAGGCATCAATGTACCTCAAACTACAGAATGTACCCCTCCAACCCCCATCCATACAAACAGTAGTACAGTTCTCCTTTTGGAGCCCAGTTGCAGAAAACCACATTAACATTTTCCCAGCCCAAAGCAATCAACACATAGCAAATGAATCAGGTATAAAAAGAAAACATTGAGTATACACTTGAGCCATCTATCCCAGAAGCCTTTCCCCACCTTGTGCTTCCACAATAGTAACAAAATAGCCTGCAATAAATAACAGAAATCATAATGGCAGTGTAAACATGAATATGTATAACCTCATGTTGACATAAATGCTGAAATGATGCAAACCAAGCAGGCATGAAAGACGGGTTTTTGTTGACACACCAATAAATACAAGCTTGTTGTCCTTGTACAATGTTTCTCTAAATAGGATATTCAGACAGCAACACACAGTGTTAAAAGTCTAGGTGCAGTACAAAAGTCCCACAACAGAGCATTGGCCATGCAATACTCAATAGTTGTGTATGGAACTGAGGGTGTACGGACTGCGTACAGTGCACTGTCACTATCCCAGCAAAAGTGGCAGGAGTTTAGCCAGGGGGGATGTAGTAGTCCAGGTCTGGACAAAACATATGTATATACTGCAATACGCAGTACTCGTCATCCAAATGAGGGCATAATATATGAAATTAATAAAGAATGTAAAAAATTTGTCATAATGGCCTGATCTGTATCTGTCGACCTACGCCCCAGGAAGTTGCAGCTGGTGCCCCACCAGATTGCAGTACCTTGGGGTGCCAATGTGTTGTAGTTCCTTGACGTATTCCACACACATACACCCAATTACAAGGATAATTTGCAAGTATCCCTGATGTCGCAGTGGGCAACTCTCCATAGCTCGACCATGGGCATCTGTTCAGAATATCCGTGGTGACCCAGTTCCCCCCCTTGATAATTAATGCTCTTCATCCTGGTGCAGCAGTTGTACCCCCCCAATGCATTTATCAATGTATCGGCACCCCATAGCACAATGTGGTGTGTGTGCTCATCGTCCAACGGAGTGCACCAATAAGTTTAGAGAAAAAACTTAGTACTGTCATTCATCAACTGGGCAGGCGGCATGCAGTAATATTGTTGTTGCCGGATACTGACAGTCCAGTTCCTGGGTCATGGGGTACCTCAGTGTGCAGATGTGCAGGGTGGTGGGTACCACCATACCACTAGTATTGTGCTTGCTATCCCCACCTATTATTAGGTCCTGGACGATGTTGTTCTTTCAACCATGCCACCACAGATATCTAATATTCTGAACATCCACCAATGTTCAGCAATAGCATGGCAATCCACTGGGGCACCAGGGAATAATTGCACATATGTCCACGGACGGGCGATGGTGACTAGCCTATGGCACCACCAGGTTGACAGTTAACCAAAGCCCATGATCGGATAATGGTGTGCAGCTACCGTACCACCAGAGTTGTCATGATAATATGCCACAATCAGGCAATGGTCGTGGGTAGGTGTGGGACACCATCAGTGTAGAGAGATTGGGTAAAAACTTCTAGTTGGCTGTGTATGTGGGGGGGCGCCACCCACAAGCACAGCTAGCATGTTGTGCCCTACAATATGGTAGCTCATCTATAGTCGGGCATGACTTGTCCCTATTTTCTTCCCATGTACAACTTCGTAATATCCTGAGTTTCACAAGGTGTGGTTAACATTATCATGTGCGCTGCAGATCCCATGCAGAATATCGGGATGTTCCACATATGAATGAAACGTGCACCACACTTGCATTGCATACAACACCCACCACCTCCACCCCTCTCCTGGCATCGAATAAAAGATTATAAGGGTCTGAGAATGGAGTTGATTGGTTGCAATATTTTAACAGCCTTATGTTAATCTTTTATTAACATAAGGCTGTTAGAATGTTTGCAGCCAATCAGAAGGCTCCATTTCTCAGACCATTTGTGATAATTTTCCTCAAACTCCCACTCAGCCAAACACCACCTCGTCCATCATCCACACCCCCATGTCAAAAGTAACACTATGATAATATAATAATAGTGTGAATTATCTTCCTGAACTAACCACAATACCACAAAAAAACAAACAAACAGGAGACTGCCTCACCCTCTCACATCGAGCCGGGCTATCACACATCTCAGCTTCACTGACTACTGGGCTGTTCCTTGCACTCGTGGATTAGACTGTGGCAGCAGGAGATAAGACACCTGTAAAAGCAGACAAGAGAGCTATATGTAAAAATTGTGTTTAGCAGGCGTGAAAACCATAATATCATCTCAACACTACCATGGCTTTCAATCCTTAAGAGAACACTAAACAGTTGACAGCATGAGGAAATCACAGTGACTAGAGTTGTTGAACTCCCACCCCAACACCAATAAAAGGAAAGCGTAAAAAAAAAAAAAAGCAGTGAACTAAATAGAATAATAAAAATACGCAAGCTAATGGAGCTTTCTGACTGGCTGCAAACATTGTAGTAGTATTATATAAATCTTTAATTTACATACATAAAGACATGAACCATGTACTGAACAAGATGTAACAGTCTTAAAAAAACATAATTTTCAGAGTATAATAAAAAGGGTCTGAGAAATGAATTTTTCTGATTGGCTTCAAACATTTTAACAGGCCCATGAAATCTCTTAGTATTATACATATGGAGCTTAGCTATCTGCTGCAGAATCTTAATCACTGGTGTGATCAATCAAGCAGTAAGGTACAACAGGGTGTGGCTCATTGGTGTTCTACCAACACCTTTAGTAGTGAGTCACAAAGTGCAGCCGAGTGGCCTAACCGGACAAAAAGTGGATAAAGTCCCAACAACTCATACCCTGAAGTGCCTCACTGCAATGACACAATGGAGCTATGTGTGAAAAGTGCAGAACTATGTACTTTAACAAATGTATAACCTCAGCCCTGTACGATGTAGTTCTTACGCACGTTCCTGTGACATGTATTGTAACCAATGAGGTAACAGTATGTTAACACAGTATATGATAATGTTCTGTAAATCACACCCTGGTGTACTCATGTGGCACAATGAGTAAAAAACTCTATTTCTCATACCCATGAAATAAAACTTATACTGAAATTGACAGTGTAGAGTTGTGAAACTGTGTCCATCAATGGGTCCATAAAAATATATCCCTATCTCGTCCTTTACAGTTACAATGTTTCACCAAAGCATACATTAGTAAGCCTGCACTAAACTCTGCATTTGTCTTTCCCTAAAATGTAGCTGGAAAAAAATATCGAGTATCATCTAACAGAAGACTCACAGCCTCAAATGTTACCAGGAAGGCATGCACCTACAATGAATGAGGACCTCGATATCCTTGAGGGGAATCGTAATGAACAAAACACAAGGAAGGCATCACAATGGGCAGTAAAACAGTTCAGGGAGTGGTTGAGTGACATAAATAAAGACCCTGACTTCGAACAGTATACCATACAACAACTGAATTGTACACTTCGTGAGTTTTATGCATCAGTGAGAACAAAGGACAAGAAATACTATAGTCTGGGAAGTTATGTCAGCATACGAGCTGGACTAAACAGGCATCTCAATGACTCACCATACAGTAGAAAGGTTAACATCATGCATGGCGAAGATTTCACAACAGCAAATAATGTATTCATAGGTCTCCTAAAGACAATCCGTAAAAAAGGAGATGATAAATTAGCACACTACCCGAGGATAAGTGGCCCCGACCTTAAAAAGCTTAAAGCAAGTGACGCACTGAACACAAACACAGCCTCGGGGTTAGTGCAAAAGGTGTGGTTCGATGTACAACTACATTTTGCACGCAGAGGCCATGAAGGACTCAGAGAACTGAAGCCATCATCATTTATCATCAGGCAAGATGAGAATGACAATAATTACGTAACACTAGCATTTAATGAGGACACAAAAAATCATCATGGGTTTCATGAAGCAAACAAAGAGAAGCTCAGGGGTTATATGTATGAAACCGCAAACGACCCCATGTGCCCTGTGTCATCATTCAAAAAGTATTTGTCTAAAATCCCCTCAGATGTAGATGAATTTTACTTACACCCAAAAAGACAGAATCAAGAATTTCTGAACACACAGGAAATATGGTATTCCAGATCACCCATGGGAGCATCATACCTCGCTGGTATGGCACCAAGACTCAGCAAGCTAGCCTGTCTAAGCCAGAGATACACCAATCACTGTGTGCAGCACAGCAGTGCACCTACTCCATGCAGCTGGTCTTGACACAAAGGAGATAATGTCAGTAACTGGTCATAGAAATGAATCATCAATCCACAGTTACTGGAGCGCTTCCACCTCAGATAGGCATAAGTGGTCCACTGTCCTCACCGGCTGTCCACAAAATGTATCAAGTGAAACAAGTGAAAGGAAGCCATTAGCCACCACCACAATCTCAACTGGCAATGCTCTTAATTTTCATCTTTCGAAGTACCTACCAATCAATGACAACTATGTAAATGACTGTAGCACAAGTGGTGGGGTGCACATACATGTGCATAACAGTTCAAGTACCTGTTAATTCTAATGGTTATCTGCTCAACAATTGAACAAAAAATCTATGATACATATTTTCCCTGTATAACTACAGCCATGCCTTAACAATGGTGTAATACAATAGTATATATGGCTATCGAGTGTTGTGTAGTATGATAGTATTTAGCCTTAGAAACTAGAATGTAAGAAAATGTAACAATCAGAAGCACTAGTATATGGGTAAAATTGATAATAATTGCATTTAGAGTTTCTTATACCCAGTAGTCACCATATTAACCACAGACATCGCATAGCAACTGTTTTGAAACTAAATATTGTAAAATGTAAAAGAATTGAAAAACAAACACAGAATAGCAATGTAACTTTAGTACTGAAGCAACAAATGGGCATGTAAGTATAAAAAATAAATTAAAAAAACACTGTTGTAATTGCTAACTACTGTATTTGTATGTAAAAAATGTGTTGTGTTAATGGTAGAAAAAGTAAAAGAAGCAGTATGAAAAAAGCAATAGATCATAATTGATGTACTGTATTTGAAAAAAAAGTTTACAACATTTAATTAGTTGTGAAAAATAAACAATCACAAGCCCACGTATGCGTCAGCAACCATTATTTGAAAGTAGTTCGCACTTTGCAATAATCTGGCATAGCCCACAATGGTAATCTTTTTTGTGAGACAAGCAGTTAAAAATGCCAATTGTGTTCTCGCTGGACTTGTTTCTTGTCAAAACACTACCTAGAGATGCATGGAGCAACTGACAGTGAACTGCTGAGCCACGACTCGGCTCAGCCCACACCTGTAAAAAACGTCGGTCATTCTGTTATGCCATTGCGACAACAGCAATATACCGCATGTCACTTAACCTCACCATACCATGTAGAGATTGACAACAGCTGTGAATGTGCTCTAGCTCTGTTCAGCATGAAACCTATCACATTGCATAAAGAAACATGTAAAGTTGGGCCGAACATGGTAGAATGGGGTGAACTTAGTTACTGAGCACTCCAAGGCACACCTTGATCAATATCAGTCTGCACAACAAGGAGTATCATAAAAAGGTTCTCAGAAATAGAGTTTTCTGATTGTCTGGAAACATTCTAACAGCCCCATGTTTGTCTCTCAAGAACACACATGTAGAGCTTGGTCATTTGTTTAAAAAGATTTAACACTGGTAAAAAATATTTCTTATCATAATACAATAAGTCAAGACCAACTGCTATAACAATGTTCTGTTAATCACCTTCTAGAGCTGTACTGTGGCACAAGGTGTAGCTGACTACCACAGCACACCCCCAAAAGGTGTTAAAAATAGCAATAAGCCACTGCCAGAGATTATGTTAATAGTCAATCACCTCCTAGGGGCATGTGGCACTCAGCTAAACATTGTGCAACAACCCATTCCCACATGGCGATTAACAGACCATTCACATAGCCCCTGTTCATGACCTCACTGCTTAAAAGTCAATCAAAGCCTAGTGTCAATATGACAGCCAGCTAGGCCTCAAACCTCATCACGTCACAGAAAAACATGTGCCACAAGAGTAACATTATCCTCTCCACACATTTGTCCTAAATTCATTAACAAGCACAAGAACAGAAATCCAAACACTGCTTTCAACTGAAACCAGCTACCACTAGCAAGCAGAGCAAACTGACAAGGGTCAAACGTAAATCAGACTGATGACTGCATGGGATAGAAAAAAATCAAGGTTTCATGATTAGCACTTTCAAGACTCATCCCACAGTACACAGCTGCCTCCACATTGTAATAAACTTCCTGACATAAGAGCCATGTAACTGTCCATGTTCCATATGAATGACTAAGTATTGTGAGGGGTTGGGGGAGGGTTGTGCTGGTTGGATAACTCCATAATAAAGTGACAAAAGTAAATATATTGAACACTTTATTAGGCCACAGAAACCAACAGTTAATAGAAAGAAAAAAATTCTGCAAATAAATCTGTGAACTTTTCCAATGAACTAGTAACTACTGTTTTTTGTAAAAAATCAATAAAGCTGCCACAATGAATGTGTGAGTAAAAAATCCAAGGGCCAAACAAAGCTCTGCTCTCTATGTGTCATCAGAATAAATCTTGTACAAGCACACAGGGCATCCTGTTCTTCTTGCTGTTTACTCAGCAAATAGTTGAACCTCTATCAACCCTGTCAATCAATTCACATGAATGTTTAAAAAATGTATGTAAGTACACAAACCAGGGCAATGTGTAGACTATCAAGTAACATCACATACGACTATCCCTACATAGCCATGACAACACTCCCCCCCCCACCACGTAATACCACTATCAACAGGTTAAAAGATTTGGCAATCAAAATAAAAGCAGTGACAGTGAACAGAATAAACCTTCATAACATCACCATATCCAGTTAATAACAAATTGTTTTAAACATTTTCGATCCTTATTTGTCATGATGCTGCATCATAAAAAAAATCAAGTACCTCTCATAATATTGTCCTTACTGTGCACCCAAAGCATGATTCAGTTGTCAACCGTGATCGTACTCAAGGTTGTGAATCTCTAACACTGTCCCATTTCAGTAAAAAAATTACACAATAATTACTCAGTTTATCATAAAACAAAACAGATGGCATGTGTAACCATAATGTAAATCTGCCCTTGACAATTAGCATAAGCATTCTCCCCACCCACCACTTCCCTGGTCTCCACAGAAACAGCATTGAGACCCAATAAAGAGCGAGCATGGAAACCACAGTTAAATTTGGCCAATAAGATCTCCTCAAAAATGTGCATGATGTATACTGGTTGCCATGACACAGACAGCAATGCCATTGGCCACAATACCACTGTAGCCAGGCAACATGACTGCATACAAACTCGTACTACCGAAAGCAGAACTAAAAAAAATTAAAAACATTTCTCGCAGTAGTTTTCAGTTGCTAGCACTCTCATTGAATTACTATGCTTCAATGGATCAGCGTGCAAATGAGAGTGTCAGGTAGTGACATATTTATTAAAAATAATGTATATTCAAACTTTGAGCTCTACTGGATGACGCTTCCACAATCTCACATTTTAAAACAGCCTGCAAAACGAAAATATGCTACTCTCAAAGCTAACTGTCCCGCCATGTTAAAATTATGCTACCGCTTTCTGTACCTTACAACGCTGCATGACAATGATAGACATTGTAGTGATTAGTGACGCTACCTCCTACAATGCCATCCCCTAGGTAACACACTCACTGCCAGACCTCAACACTGCAGAAGGACTATTTTACAAAGAAAAACAGTAACAGTACACAAAACACCTAATTAAACATAAAATTACACAAACATTTTGCTTCTGCCAATACCATAATAGCACTAAGGTATTTCTTAGGGTTGTGTTAATGTCCTGTTCATCACACTTTGGGGGCATGTGGCACTCAGCTGCGCCTCGTGCCACATTACACCCCCAGGGTGTGATTAACAGGACATTAACATAACCCTAAGAAATATCTTACTGCTTAAACAAATTAGGTATAGGTAGGACTCAGTATAGGTATAACTATAATAAAGCAAACTATGAAAAAATTAATAAGGCCTTAAATGGGTATAGTTGGGATAGTCTATTTGAAAATTTAAATGTTGAACAAAGGTGGGAATTATTTAAATCAATTATCAATGAACTTGAGAAATTATATGTACCAATTAAAAAAACTCAATAACAAAGGTAAAATTTTTCCATTGCTGACTAAATCCATTCGATTACAAATTTATAAAAAAGAAAAGGCTCACAAAATTATGAAAAAACATCCTAGCCAGATTAATATGTTAAATTATAAAAATGAATTAAAACACACTAAACAAATGATAAAAAGGGAAAGGAAAAAAACTGAATTTAAGCTTGCTATTGTAAAAAATCCTAAAGCTTTCTATTCTTACATAAGTTCTAGTAAACACAAGACCTTTGGCATTGAGAAATTAAATGTAAATGGTAAAATCATTACTAAACATTTAAGTATAGCAAATCATTTTTAATTATTTTTTTTGGCTCTGTGTTTAACTCAAAGGAGACTAAATTTCAGCAAAACTGACTTACCAACATTGTTACTATTAACTGATACTGAAATAGTAGCTTCCATTAAGATGGTTAAGCCACATTCAGTCCTTGGCCCTGATGGTATTAGCCAGATTTTGTATTAAATACAGCAAATTCTATTAGTACTCCTCTAAAACTTTTGTTTAACTTTTCTTTGAAACGCAGTGAGCTACCTACAGAATGGAAACTAGCTGTGGTCTGTCCTATCCACAAAAAAGGTAGTAAATCTTTAGTTGAAAATTATAGACCAATTAGTCTAACATCGGTTATATGTAAAATTATGGAGCGTGTTATAAAATATAGATTGGAAAATGAATTAGACATAAAGGGACTTAAGGATTCTAAACAACATGGCTTTGTTAAGCATAGATTGTGCACTACTAATCTTATTGGTTTTTACGAAAAAGTCAGTCATATTTTAGATCATAATATTCCAGTCGATGTCTTATTTCTTGATTTAAAAAAAAAAAAGATAACGTTTCATATAAGATCCTTATTGATAAAATGATTAATATGGGTCTAGATCATCATATACTACGGGTTACAGTATGGGTAAATTCTAGGACTCAAAAGGTTAAAATCCATGATAATTATTCAAAGTCAATCCCTGTTACTAGTGGAGTCCCCCAGGGTTCTGTATTGGGGCCCACTGTGTTTAATATTTTTATATCTGATTTACATATTGGATTAAAGGCCCATATTAGCAAGTTTGCTGATGAAACAAAGATCTGTAATGAGGTTAAGTATATTGAGCAAGGAAACTGTTTTCAAAATGATATTAGTATACTCAAAAACTGGTCTTTAAACAATAAATGTTTTTTAATAGTGACAAATGTGTCATTATGCATTTGGGGTTAAGAAATCATTATAATAAATATTACCTAAATGGTCTGGAGATTAGAGCAATATCTTCAGAGAGAGATCTGGGCATTCTGATAACTAATCAGTTATCTTCAGGGGAACATTGCAGACATATTACTTTAAGAACAAATCGAATTATATCTGCTGTCAAAAAATTGTTTTTCTGTAAACAGGAAGCATGTTTAATTCCTATCTATAATTCATTTATTAGGCCACACTTGGACTTTGGTGCCACCTTTTGGGTGCCTTATCTTAAAAAGGATAAACTCCTTTTTGAGAGTGTTCAAAGAAAAATTACTAAACTAATCCCTAAACTACGGAATATCAGCTATAAGTGTATTGCACTTAACCTTTACGATCTGGATACAAGGAGAAATAGAGGAGATTTATTATTATTATTTAACATTTTAAAAGATAATATTTTGAGAACAGACTGTGGGTTTAAGTTTGCAAATAAAATAGGTATTCTTAGATGTAACAATAGACAACTATTTGTACCTATGGCACATAAGGATAAAAGGAAACACTTCTTCACCATCAGAGCTGCAAACCTGTGGAATAAGTTACCACAACATATAGTTGAATCTTATAATATAGAACTGTTTAAAAGTTATCTGGATAAACACCTATTGGGTAATTAGATGTTTTACTCCACAGAGTGTGGAGATGTAGTCTAGATGGGTCTTCGGACCTTCTTCTACCTAATAAAACTGAGTAAACCGAGTAAGGCTTTTCTGCTGATAACAAGGTCATTTTTAATTTCAGAAATCAGTTCACTGAAACATACTTTATACACAGACCCATCTTCCTTGTCACTGGATAGTGACAATTTTGTCTGCATGTTTCTTTTGCTGGTGAAAGTACTTTGGCAGTCTTTGTGGTACTTTGCTTCAAATGCAATTAAGTCCAGTCCAGCTATTCGATTTAAGACTGTCTCATCTTCTCTGACTTCAGCTGCATTAAGCAGAGTTTCTTGGTTTCTGAAGGTTACAATCTGTGATAGATTATTGTCTTTTTTGTGATACACCTTCTAGCATATTATACAAAAATTCCAGTTAAAAGACTGGTGAGTTGATCACCTATTCTGTGAGCTTAAACACTGATCAGTATCAATAGAAGAGCCAGGACTTAAGCTTCTTACTCAGCCTTCAAAATGCTTCAGGTTTATTTTGCTGGTGTAGGACTAATGACATCGTGCATGATAAAGTACTGCAGGCAAAGATAATAATACATCAATGTCTAATGGCTGTAATCACTGATAAACATGGCCTTTTCTAGCAAGGCATGCATTACAAAAATGTTTTTAGTCCTCCAGGGTTAGCAGTCCTCAGGTGTTCCTGTGTTGTTATTTGGCAGATGATACAAACTGGACCAGTCACTAGTCAGGCAGGGTTTTTTAGTGAGAAGGGTCAAAGTCTCAGCAAGGACTTCAGTCATTTTGTTGCCTCTCAGTTGTTCCTATTACATAAAAAAAAGAGAAATACTATAAGAATATTTCATTAGTACATTATTCATCTTGTAAAATTATAAAAATAAAACACCCTTTATCCATGTTTTATAGTTGTAAAACACAATGTTGAATTAAGTTATTGTGTATAAATTATATAGTATAATCAGTTCATAAATTACACATATAGACAAAACAACAAGCAGAAGGCAGAAAAGCCAGAGTACGGGTGGAAACACAGCTTAATTAACAGAATGCATTTTTTTCAAACTTACTCACAGAGGCAACCTTTGGAGAAAAACGTTGGAACTGTATGGACATTCAGTTTATTTTTGGAAGATGGTTCCATGACTTCCTACTTTCACTTTACTGCTTGTGTCAAAGTGAACCAGTCCCTGTGAGTGGCTCTGACTCAGGAAAGAAAGCAGAGAAAATATTCAAACTAAATTTGCCATAATAAAATCAATATAGGATGAAAACACTGTAAAATTATACACATGTTAAAGAAGAGTCATTATTTTGACTTTCAAGAAATTTGTCAAGAAAATTTGATGTGATTTAGAAAAGCATCCATATTTCTCAAAGTTACCACTGCATAATACCACCCCCCCCCAATCACTCTTGGGGGTTCATCCCTTCATAAAAAATGTTAAACATTTCTGTGTTAGAAGTCTTACCAATTTCAAATATTGGTGGGGTTTTCTATTTGGGCCCCCAGACTAGCAAAATTTCCAGAGGCTAAGGAGCGTTTATTTTGGATTAGGCAAGGATAGCAGGATAACTATGCACTGGAGAAGCATGGTGCCCTATTACTAGGTATTAGATATGAGAGAGTCTATGAGAACATTGGAAGACTATGTTAGGAAAGTATGAGTGGGTTACACAGCCAATCTGATATAATATTGCCAATGATTGATATGGAGATAGATTTTGAGACTGATGGAACAAGTACCATGGGTAAGGTACGGAGGTCTTCTGTAAAAGCAAAATGGTTATAGTGCTGTTCCAGTATCTCAAGATGGAAGTACATGTGTGTTTCCAGTAGCAAGAAGTAGGTTTGAAGAGGACTCTAATAAGGGTGCTCCTTGAGAAGAATATCAGGATAAAGAGGCTGCCATGAGTTGGCATCCAGAAACCTTTTCAAGCAAGATCTTGGTCTGATTCCTGGAAGATGGCCAAGAATACATCAGCAGCAGTTATAGGAAGGTGAAGGTGCTTCCAAGCTCTCCGATGTTGACGATGCCATGGAGATCAAAGAATGTCACTAGACCAGGAATGTCTTCTATGAGGAATGGATAAGCCATAGAAAGCCAGTCAGAAGCAATAATGACAATCATGAAAGAATAGCTATGTATATAATAGAGGAGACATAATCCACAGTTGATTGATTGCAGGAAGCATGAGATGTGAGCATGTCAAAGTATTAGTAGTAGACGCTGGAGATGTAATTGAGTAATTAATGTGTTGGAGATGCAGTTGAGTAGTTAACTGAGTGCTGGAAGCAGGAGATATTGAGCACTGGATGAAGGAGACAGGAGTGAATGGATTGATGAGCTCTAGAGCCCTGAGACATAGATGATAGGTAGGTTATTGAAAAGCAGGAAGCCACTACAATGCAGGAATGACATGCAGACACATCTTGAAAGCCATGTGGGCTGAAAGGCAAACAGTCTCGTCACAGAGAAGTGAAGCCAGGAGGTGGGGAGCAGCAATGGAGCAGGGTAAGCCAGATAACATATGGAAAGCATTTCCCATTACCCATAGCCATGATGCACCACTGAGACACCAAGTCCAACACCATAGGAAAAAACATGGAGCCATGAGCAAAGCACCATAGACCAGGCAGCTAACGGAATAGCTGAGAGTGGTGATATAGCAATGCAGCAGTAGTCTGGGTGAGGCCAGCATTGATTGGATCTGGAGCAGGGTGATGATGGAAGGAAGGCAGGAACTGAATGTGAGGAACAGGCTCCCATCACTGACAGGTGAGGAAAGTCAGCCTGCACTCGATACTGCCTAGGCAGAGCTACAGATGGAGACTATGAAATGACAGAATGATGGTAGTAATGGAAATGAGAAAGGCTCCCATCCCCAGCAGACAGAGCAAGCCCACCTTCACTCAATTTCCCCTGAGGCAGAGCTTGGGACAGAGACTGGCTGAGCACTGGACAGATGTGGAAGAGGAAGAGAATGTGGATGGAAGACAATGACTCGCATCCCCGGTGACAGACAAGCCTGCCTTTGCTCAATACCCCAGAGGCTGAGCTAGGGATGGAGACTATTGGTGTGATGGAGGAATGATAGAAAGAATGGAAATGAGGAATGGCTCTCAACCCTAGCAGATGAGCAAGCCCATCTTCACTCAATACCCTGCTAGGCAGAGCTATGGAAGGAGATCGTGAAACAATGAAATGACAACATGAACTGGATATAAGCAACACTGGACATGAGGAACGGGCTCCTGATCCCGGCAGATTATGAGCCCACTGATGCTCAATACCCCTTGAGGCAGAGCTACGGACAGAGACCAGAGCACTGCCAAAGCAGGAAAGGATACTGGGAGACACTCAAAGCGGGAAATGTAATGGTTGCAGGCATGCACGGTGATAAGTGCAACCCCAGTCCACCGAGGATCCAATCCCAGGCATGAGATAGGAGATGGAGACATATGGCATAGAAACACAGATGACCAAGAAAATGTAGACAAATTCCCTGGTTGCAAAGGGCATAGTGTAATGCTTTCAGTATTGTTTTTAAATATCAGTAGGCTCAGAACCCAAGCAATCCTTTTCACAAGTGATTCCCAGCATGGTGATATCCCATGTCATGCATCTAGTAATAAGTGGCAGAAAACAAGATCCGTCCATATGTAGTGTGTAAGCAGAGACAGCATCAAAGTCAGCAACAATAGCTAAAAAGCCTGGGATGGAGGTTAAGAGAGCAACAACAGGAAGCAGAATGCAAGTGTACAAGCAAACATCAGGTGTTCTAGATAGTGTAATGGAATGTCCTTGGAGTCCGTCACCCTGAAGAGGTTTCTTTACAAGAGTGGCCACAGGAAATATTAAGTAGAGGAAACAATCGACAGCCATGCCTGGAGCCCAACTAAAGAGTGAAGAGTCAGATAGCACCCCAGGAGAAAGAACCACTGCAGAAGAACAGTACAGAGCAACTTCACCCCGGTTCTGGAAAGGGTAGCATGGGCACAATGGGTTTTTCAAGGTGAATAAAATTCAGTACTGTAGCACATATAAACTGGCACAGTGTATGACACAACATGTGTAATATCAGAGCACTGGCAGGGGTCCGTGTCCAGCTATGTAAGATTATCCATGAAGAATGTTGAAAGCCTGATGATGAAAGCAATGATAGTGAGAGAATTAGACAAATAAGAGTGACATACAGACAGCCATATGAACTGGGCACGCATGTGAGATCAGCCAGGTAGCTCAAAACACGTGATTGGACAAAGAGGCTGCCAACTGCAGCAAGAACAACCAAACATGAAAAATAAAGTGAAATAACATGTTGCCTTGAGTTCCACCCCATGCTGGGACTGAAATGGAGTTGGGAATTGAGCGATCCATAATATAGATATAAAACCACTACAGTTTACTTCAACAGAGTCAATTGTGCCGACCCATCATAATGTCTTACTTCAAATTGAAAGTAGTTCTCTCTTCCTTGTTCCTTCAGCGTCACAAAATAAAGAGCAAGTAAGCAGAGTACAAAAGCAGTTGTAGGCTGGAATTGATCCATATTCCAGAGCCCATGTTCTAATGTGAAGGATCTCTGGTGTGCCAGTGCAGAGCTGTATGCTGAGGCGTGGTGGGTGACGTCATAACCCTGGAAGTGCCAGCAGAGCAATGGTGCAGTGGCTGCCAGGGGAGCTGAGAACATCCAAAAACTGGGAATTGATCCTGAGGCAGAAGGGATGAGTAGTCAGTCTGGTGTCATTCAAAATGGCAACATTCAGAACAGATAGAACCAGCAGCTGGAAGTTCAGCAGGCGGTAAGTGAATGAAAGCTTTCATCCTGAATAGAATGTTATGCCACAACATGAAGTAGTGCAGAGCTCCGGCAGAACCAACCAGAGTCTGCAACAGAGGATGGATGACAAGGCTCCTCAGACTCGAGAATGTTTGTCGAACGGCAGGGCACAAGAGCAAACATGTCCCCGAGTTTGGCCGAGGTCCAGGCAGGGAACAGGCCAGCAAGAGATTGAGCAAGGTAGCACACCCATGAGAGCAGTTTCAAAATGCTCTAAGCAGAGCTGTCAGGAGTAGTTGCCTTTTATGAGGAATGTGTGAAGAGCTATTCCTCCACATTGAATTGCAGGCTTTAGCCCTTCCAATAATTTATAGACCTTGTACATCTACATAACATTCCTTCTGTGACATTTGACCTATACACTACTTGATTTTCAAGGAGGTTTTCTTATCTTTGGTTGTGTTTCCCACCTAATTACTTCTCTAATCTGTCACATTCATCTGTAAAATGAAAGAACATTCTTTTTAAGAAACCATCCATTTCCCTTTTGACGAAGAACTCTGTAGGTTCAAAAGCTTAAGGATTTTCTGTAAATATTTGCTGGTCCAATACAAGGTATCAAAATCACGTATTTTGTGCATCTTATTGTACAAGGACCAATACGGCAACAGAAGATTTTTTAACATTGAGAGTGTATGAAAGGCACCCATTCCTTTCTCAAGTCATCATTTCCAGCCATTGCTATCTAGTAGAAATTAAGCTTTTCTTGCAGCTGCTCTGTGTCTGTCTGACTGTTTAAACAATTTGAAAGTTTTTATGTAAGCAAACAGGAATTCAGTGAGCTTTCACTGGTCAGCTCACATGTGCATATCAATAGCCTCTGTTTGAAAACATTACTTGCTTTAGGAATAAGCTCCATACAGACTCGTGCACTAATAAAAGAAATATGATATTCTGTCACTGGCAAATGCTGACATGAATTTCAATGCTCAAATTGCTAATATCCTGCTGTGAGTAGAAAGCACAATAAAGGCAGAAAGGCATCTTTGTAGTAGTGTTTTTTATGTAAAAACACAGGTAAACACTTTTTGTTAACGGAGGCAAGGAGCAGAGACATTTTTCTTCTTAATATGACACACATTCTTATAGATACACCCTTCATGTTTATGCAGGACAGCGCAGTATGTAACGTAACACTCTGATACCCCTTGTTGGGTGCTGATCAGGAACTAAAAGCCAGTGAGGCAGTGAGGTAAACACAAGATGTTGAGACATTCACAGCTTCTCCTCTCTGTATGTTTTTTTTTGTATATTTTATTTTTTCACCGTCTACCAAGGAACTTTCTCCGGCAGCCACCACTATCCAAGCTCTACCTCCCACCTGAGAAACCTCCTCTTACCTGCACCAGCCCAGCTGACCACCCCGCTCTGAACTCCCTGAAGTGGGGTCGCTCTATCCACCCAGGGTGCTCTATCTGAAATCTAGTGTGCCAGGCTGGGTCCTGGCTCAGTAGAGGAGAGTGCCCGGTGTCTGGAGTGTGGCTACAGGGATGGTGCTGCCATCGCCTATCCCAGGGGATGGGGATTTCCTTTGTATAGTTGCTCCTCCTTGGAGTGCAATGTGCAATGATGTCAGTGCGATCCTGGCCACTGACGTCTGCTGTCACTGTGCCCCTCTTAATTCAGCTCAGTGCTCAAGTGACCTCTGGTCTCCACCAGAGATCCCTATTGCACTGAGCAAGCCCTGGATCCCATCCCGGGGGGGGAGAGCAGTCCACTGTATGCTCAATCCTCCCCTCCCCTCCGCTTCCCTGCTGACCCTTGGCACCTGGGCTCATTCTCGAACCCAGGTCGCCGGTGTGGCACGAGGTGTGGCTTCCAGTGCCTCAACCCTCAGCACCACCGGGCCAGCATCCTCTCTGCATATTAACAGCAGCACCACATGCTGCTCTGCTTAACAAATAGTGTGGGGTGGAGAAGAAGAAAATACATTATAGTGACTGGGAAGAGGTGTAGAGATTTTCAGAAAGTTGTGCTTTCATTCCACTCCCTCATAACAACAAAAGTTGTGCTGCATTAGTAATTCTAGTCACAGACCCTTTTTTCTGATAGCAATACATCTTCATGGCTCTGCCCATGCAGCCATATAAAAATGTTTCTGAGGGGCAAGTTGATTTATTCAAATGGCACTAAGGCAGATTCAAAGCTTGTTTAGAAAAAAGCACAAAGCACTTGACTTTTCAATACAGCTATCAAATTAGTCCAATAGTTATTTATGGATGGGACTTACAGTAAGTTAATGAATTAAATTTTGGCTTCATTGAACAGGCCTTCCTATCTCTTTCACTCCCCTAGTCTGACAGCCATGCCCAGTGCATCAACTTTCTGTAATTAAATTGTTTGGAGAGCATTGCTAATACCATCCATTTCCTTTCTGGGGTAAGTGATGAAACTGAAATGGGTGGGAAGAGCTACACTGGATTTTAAAAAGTGGTATCAGCAAGGTTGTTGGGGGGCAGGGGCATAATCACATGAGGAACAGGAGAGAGAATCTTGCTGCCATTAGCTCTGGAGTGGAGGCGGGAGGTTGCAGAGAACATTACTGCCATTAAGGGGAAAAAAGGAGGAGAGACAGCATTACTGCCATTAGGTCTGGAGGAAGAAAGAAGAGCAGAGAGCATTGTTGCCATTATGTGGATTGGGGGAAAGAGAGAGCATCGCTGCCATTAGGTAGGTGGGGGGAGCTTTTGTTTTACTTGGCTGAGGAGAAAGCTTTTGTTTTACTAGGTGAGGGAGGGTGAGAAGAGAGTATTGCACCCTTCTTGTTGGGCAGAGAAGAGAGCTTTGTTACCATGATTTCCTCTACAGGAAGAAGAGCATTGACAGGCATAAAAACATAGACCATGAGACTACAGATGCAAAAGAAAAAAGTAAAAATGAAAAAGAAATCTTGATGAGCCACTATGATAGGCTAGTGGTAGCACATGAAGTTGCCACAAAGACAGTCCAAGTTCAGGCACAATCCTTGGATCATCCACCCTAAGACAGCACATGGTTTGGGGGCACTGCAGATAACAGGGCTTTAAGGCTAGGGGAAGGAGGTACACATGAAAGAAAATGAAAAAAAAAGATGAAGCCAAGGTAAGAGAAAAGACAACAAATCTAAAGACTATTTATTCAAAATGTTGAGAAATAATCACAGTGCAGATGTATAATTTTTTTTATATTTTTAATGCATGGCAGTTTTCAGAGGTGGCAGTATGGGATAACTCTGTGTGCCCCCAAAGGCCACCACCCCAGAGAGTAGCTGTGTATAGTACCCTAGACAGGTGTTCACAGAGGAGGGGAGTCATGTGTAGGGATGTGCAGAATTGATAGATTCTGTTCTTATTCTTGGATTTAGAATTTAGGAATTTAGAAATATAGGAATTTCTGACTCCTAACCCCATTCCATTTCAAATCCTAAAAGGACCTCAATATCAAAAGTGGATTTAGATCCTAAATCCTAAATTAGGAGAGTAGGTTTTAGGATTCTGTTTTGGAAATAGAATATTCGGACAGCAATTCTGAAAATCCAAAAATCCAAAATGGAACAGAATCCAGCAAATGGTATTCTTTTCATCAGACTCCAAGCAGCTGTCCTCTTGGATGTTTCATGGCTACGCTATTTCAGGGTCCCACTTGTGAAACAACTATTCAGCTGTTTGCTTTGCTGCCAGTGGGTTGGGGAGCTGCCTGTCAGTAGCCATTAATGTTGCATGAAATGATTAAGTCTTAAACAGATTTAGATTAATGTAGAGAGCAAGAGCAGCCACTGAACACACAATGTGGTGTGGTTTATCAGCTAATAAGAGCACACCCCAGGTGTGAAATGAGGCATGAGGTGCTTCTGCTGACTGCCTTTAGCTCCTAGGAAGTGCTCTTCTTAACCAATAAACCGTACTTTGGAGAGTCTTATTCTGCTTATAAAATGGGTAGAACATTTTCAATATAGATTCTCAACAAGTTACTGCACTTTAAAAAGTAAAATGTTATTTATTAGTATTTTTGTTTCACTTCTTTCTAGGTTTAGAAAATAGTTCATTTTGCTGCAGAGCTATGGAACATGTTTAAACCCATTTTAATATTTCAGGTAGCTGATGTCTGTCTGTCACTCCTCCCACCCTTCCCCTCTCCCTCACACTTACCAACAGTTTTGTTTCTCTTTTTTTTCTACATCTTTTCAGTGTGTCTTTGGCAGGGAGCAACAGAGTGGCTGGTATGACTGGGAGTGAGCGTGTCTTCTGATATTCCTGCATCCTAGGCCCCTCCCACACACACACATACACACAGTCACAAATAAAGACTGCCTATTTTGTTTTGTTCTAGTTTTTATGTTTGCTTGTGCACATGCACAAGAAACAATATGCGGCAGCTTAGGAGAGAAGTGGATTGTGGAGGTGTGGCAGTGTGGTGGCCAGTGCCAGCACTGCATTTGTGGGCTTGGTGGTATGCACCCAATGCAGGCCCAGTCTCCTGAAGACACTGCTTCTGCAGAAGTGCCACCAATTTGAAATGATTTGGCTGCTGCAGTGAGGGACCACCTCATCATTGCAGCATCAGCAATTCCAGTGCAATGAGGAAGCAACCCATCACTGCAGGGCGGTACCTTGCCTGGTGTAACATTTCTGTGAACATGGTGGCAGCTATGCCACTGCCTCACAGTCCCATGTAAGCTGACAGGGATGCACAATCCCTCTGTTGGCATGCCAATGACCCAATTCATTTGCCGATGGGGGGCCCACTCCCCATCGGGATAATGGCCCCCATTTGTTGTGTGCCGAGGGGGTGCCCAATCCCCCTCGGCATCTTGCCCCACCAAACAGTCTTTATTTTTTGATGGGGGGCCCAATCCCTGTTGACTTAAGTCCCCTCCTTCCCAACAATGCAGGTGGCACATTGGGAGCACACACTATTGTGCCCAAATGAAGCCTGAAAAATAAATATTCCCGTAACATCCTTTTTATTATTTCTGTCCCTGAAATAAAGAAAACAGTCCCTCGTGGTCTGTCGTGCCCCCTCCCACAACCCATGCCCACCCTCGGCGCACCCAACCTCCTCACACTCCCCTCCCATACATACCTCTGGAGCCTGGCACGATGATCTTCAGTGGACTGGGAACATGTCTGCACTTTTCAAAGCCGACCATGAACTGAAGAAATACTGGTAAGTTATATAATGGTATAAATAGGGTTTTTTCAACTTATGTGGATATCTCTGCCATTTTTTGGACTTTTGCACCAACTTTTCAACATGGGGTTATTGGGACCCCTCTTCATGAATGCAGTAACTGTCATGGCATTATTCAGTCCCGAAAGGTGATTTCACGGTCACTGCTCAGAATCACCTTTTGGAACTGATTAACAAAACGACAGTGCCACTGTTCATGAGCCAGGCTCTCAAAAAGCCTATGTTGCAAATTTGGTGAAAAAAATCCAAAAAATGACTGTTTTACGAGCGTGCATTGTGCAGTTTCCATGCACTCTCATAACTTTGCAAATCTGTAGTATTTTTACTCCAGATTTTCAACATTGGAATTTTTCACACCTCCTTATGAACAGAACAGTTGTCATGTTTCACATTCTGGCCAAAATGTGTTTTCGCACTTCCGGCACACAATTCCGTGGTCGCTGTGGGAAGTCAGTGTTTGGGACAGAGTAAGAAAATCACAGTGCCACTGTTCATGAGCAAAGGTGCTAAGATGCCTATGTTGAAAATTTAGTGCAAAAGTCCATGAAATGACTGTGTTATGAGTGTATGTTGCGCAGTTTCCATGTACCCTCATAATTTTGTGCATTTGTAATATTTTCACTCCAGATTTTCAACATTGGTATTTTTTCACATCTCCTTGTGAACAGTACAGCTGTCATTTTTCATATCCTGCCCTAAATATGCATTTACACATCTGGCACAGAATAGCACAGTCACTGTGGGAAATTAATGTTCAGGGCAGATTAAGAAAATCATAGTGATGGTGTTCATGAGCAGAGGTCACAAAATGCCCATGTTGAAACTTTGGTGAAATAATTTCACTAAATGACTGTTACGTGCATGTGTTGCACAGTTTCCATGTATGCTCAGAAGTTCAATCATTTTTAATATTTTCACTACAGATTTTCAACATAGCCATCTCTTCCCACCTCCCTATGAGTGGTACAGCTGTCATTCTTCACATCCTGCCCAATCTGTGTTTTTGTACATCCGGCGCAGAATGGCATGGTCGCTGTGGGAACTCAAAGTTCAGGACACATTAACAAAATCACAGTGCCGCTATTAGTGAGAAGAGGTCCCAAATGCTTTCATGAGGTGTGGGTCATAAAAGGGCCATGTTGAAAATTTGTAGTGCAAATACCAACAAATGCATGGGGTATTAGGGTTTCTAATCATAACATCCCACCCTGTACAGACTGAAAGGCATCAGGGGTGTGCCTTTGGATTGCTGACTGTAATGCTCATGCCATTCCACCTCCCCCACCCTGCAGCCAGTGACAGGCATTGAGGTGTGCATTGGACTCCTCAGCCCCAGAGTTCACCCCATTCTCCTATACTGCACCCATTTCAACATCTGTCCTTCTGGAATGGGGTGACTGTAAAGCCGAACACCCCAAGGCACACCTCAGCACTTGTCTGTGTCTGCAGGATAGGGCAAGGTGAAATGGCATAAATGTTATGGGCAAATACCCAAGCATGTACCCCAATGTCTGTCCCTCTCTGCAGGGTGGAGGTGGGGTTGTCATGAAGTTCAGTACTTCACTGCCATGCCTATTCTGCATTTGTCTAACTCCTGCATTCCCAATGCTAATACTGGCAAGCAAACATTCGGCATTGACAAATGCTTGTTTATATTGAGATTGTCTTCCCTTTTTAACAATGAAATCATAGAGTGTGTCCTGTGTGATTGCATTCTTGCTGCCAGCTTTATTGGGAGCAAGCATGTCCCTCAGCAGCCACCATAGAGAGTATTTGACTCCTTTACAGTTTTGAAATCTTAGCAATACTGCACTACAGCATATGAAAGGAGCTTCTTGTTTGTGGTTTAATGGAAAAGAGGAGGGGGAAGAACTGGAGACCAGAGATTGAAATGAAGTACTGAGGCAGGAGATGGAAGAAATGGGTAGTTCATTCATACTGGTCACCGTCTGAACAGCTGGAATGAGAGCAGTGTATTTCAGACTGGACAAACAGGCAGCTGTCACAATAAAATAAGAGGTACAAAACACTTGCATCTAATATCTTGTCATAATTTATTAATTTCCTGTCAAACAGGAAGGGGGACCTTGGACATGGTGACTTGTGTTGAAATGGCAGTGCTCTCCTGGTGCAGCTGTTGCTGTTCCATCAGATGCTAGGTGTGGAGCTGCAGTGGGAAAGCCATGGCAGGCATTGATTTCAGAGTGTTCTGCATTTTGGTTGGCATCAGTAGCACTAGTTTCCAGAATATGCTCTGATAAGGACATGACAAATGGTACAAATTAGCCAATCAAAACCCAGAACAATTTCTGCCCATTTTATAAGTAAAGAATAAGAAATGACAAGCTGTTGTTTGTGGGCTGATAAGAGCATGCCCCAGGTGTGTAATGAGGCATGAGGCGCTTGAACCGAGTGCCTTTAGCACCTGGGAAGTGCTCTTATCAGCCCATAAACCACATCTTGTCATGTCTTATTCTTATTTATAAATATCCCTAAGTATTTAAGAATAAAAATATATATATATATATATATATATATATATATATATATATATATATAAGCAAAAATGTAAAAAAAATAAGGTTTACTATCTGAAACAGTAAAAATAGTCCCTTTATTGTTAATTTCTGATGGCCAGTACAGGTGCCCCCCCCCAGACAGATACTGATCAGGTTGCCATCCCTCTCTCCTCACACTGTATTCCCCACTGGCACACACCCATTTTACTAAGTGTGTATCTCTGCTACCAAGGATTGCACAGAGCGTCTGTTTCTTTTAGAGCGAGTGTGTCCCTTGCAGCAGCCATAGTTACCACTTTTTCAATAGTGATTTGCAACATTGGGCCACTCAATCTGGAAATTTTCAATACAGATTTTGTCTACAAAAACTGGTGTATAAAACAACCAGTGAAGGAGAGGGTCTGGAGTTTTGTTTGGAAAATGTGTCCTGGCAGCATGCGCCATCACTCCATTTCATTGCAGTCAGCTTACCTTATCGAAGCAGTACAGGCCAGTGTTTTATTTTGAACATTTTCCTTGGAAATGACTTTTCAGCACCTAATGTTCTGTGTGTGTATTTGGGGGGGGGGGGCAGTTCTGCAACTGTGCCAGCAAGGTTCAGATGCTTTTAAAATGTGGACGTTGGCACACTGATGCAGTGATTTATGAGGTAGAGCCTTCTGACTGGCCGAAGAGGTGCTGGGTGGCACAATATGCCATGATAAGGACACGGCCAGATGTACCTTTTCAGCCAATCAGGATGCAGAAAGCTGTAGACCCATTTTATAACTAAAAAATAAGACATGATGAGGTGTGGTTTATTAGGTGATAACAGTACTCCACAGGTGAGTAATGAGGTGCAAGATACTTGGGCAGAGTGCCTTTAGCACACGGGAAGTGTTCTTATCAGCCAATAAACCATACCCTTTGGAGTGTCTTATTCTGGTTATAAAATGGATGCTAATTTTTCAATATAGATTCCCAACAAGTTAATGCTCTTTAAAAAGTAAAATGTTATTTATTAATCTTTTTGTTACAGTTTTTTCCAGGTTTGAAGAAAATAGTTAATTTTGTTGCAGAACTACAGAACATGTTTAAACCCATTTTAATATTTCAGGTAGGTGATGTCTCTCTGTCACCCTACACACACACACACACACACACACACACACACACACACACACACACACCTACAGTTTATAAGCTTCCTTTTTTTTCCTACTTTTTTATTGTCATTGGGGCAACAGAGTGGAACTCTGAAAAGAGAAAGCCACCTAATATTCCTGCAGCCTAGGACCCATCCACCACACACACACACACACACACACACACACACACACACACACACACACACACACACACACACACACACACACACACACACACACACACACATACACACACACATACACACACACACACACACATACACACACATATACACACATACACACACACATACACACACACATACACACACACACATACACACATACACATTACATACACACACACACACACACACACACACACACACACACACACACACACACACACACCTACAGTTTTATGTTTCCCTTTTTTTCCTACTTTTTTTCGGTGTCATTGGCAGGGAACAACAGAGTGGCTGGTATGACTGGGAAAGAGTGTTTCACCCAATATTCCTGCAGCCCAGGACCCATCCAGCACACACACACACACACACACACACACACACACACACACACACACGTACAAATAAAGACTTTGTTTTTCCTACTTTTTAAAATCAAGTTTGTCTTCTTTTTTTAACAATGAAATCACAGAGTGTGTCCTAAGTGGTTATATGTTTGCCACCAGCTTTATCAGGAGTGAGTGTGTCCCTCAGTGGCCAACACAGAGTGCAGTTTCCTCCTTCGCGGTTTTGAAATCACAGTGATACTGTACCACTACATGAGAAAGTTGCATCTCTTTTGTGTGTTAAAGGAAAAGAGATGGGGGGAGGACTGTATACCAGAGATCAAGAGGGAGTGCTGGAGATAAGAGATGGAAGAAACATGAGGTTCACTCGTACTGGCCATGGTCTGAACAGTGGGAGTGAGAGCTGTATATTTCAGACCAGATAAATGGACAGAGGTCACAGTAAAATAAAAGGTACTAGACACTTCACTGTAATATAGTGTCATAATTTAATAATTTCCTGTTGAACAGGAAGGACCTTGGACACAGTGGACCTGATTCACAAAGGTCGGTGCATGCTGTACTGAAGGCAGCTTGTGCTATTGGGCAGGTTCTGGGCGGCTGCAAAGTCCCACAAGATGTGCCAACCCTGGCACTGTGACAAACAGATGGTGCATCCTGAAGGTGTTTATTTATTTAGTTTTTGTTGACCGGATAAGTGCACTAGACAAATACTGCCTATTTTCAGGCACGACCTGGGGGAAGGTGATACAGATGAATGCCAATTGACTTTGAACCAGATTAAGCTGTTGGTGTTATTTTGGTGAATGGGGGACATTTGGCCAGTGCACTGCGGAAATTCCCCTACTCTTGCTGCAGGGGGCCTTGCTTCCTGTGAGCAGAGGGGACTCTTGTCTGCAGGACCAAGATGGCAGACAACAGGGTGGTCTGTGGTGGAATTGCTCCAGTTTTACCTAAGGAATCCCTTTCTGCTGTTTCAGATGAGGAAATGGAGGAAGGAGAAAGAGCTTCCTCTCTTGTTGTTTTAAAGCATGGATCTCAAGATGGATTGATAGAACTAGTGACTTATGGAACAAGAAGTGGAAAACTTGAGGGGAAATAAGAATGCCCCAGAGGATGTGAAAGTGAACTCTGGCTCTCCTGAAATGTTGTTGTTAGAAAAGCAGCTTGAGAAAGAAGAAAGATTTTTTTTTCGCTAAGAAAATTACTTTTCAAAAAAAATTAAGGGAGATGGAATCTGGCAGCAGGAAACAGGCTGTCAAGCTAGGCCAGCTGTGCAAGGATAGTGCAAGCAGGTCAAAGAAACAACCAGAAACTCACCTGAGGGAGATTTACTGGCCGGCAACAAGATGGCCACCCAAGGTGTTGCAGGAGAAGAGATGGATGTTCAATAAACCAGGGATCTGGTCTCCACCACAGTTTCTGTTTTGAATTCAGAGACAAATGTGGACAGTACAGTGAGTTATTCACCTATCACTGCCAGACATGGAGAGGAGACAATGAATGTGACCCATGGGGTTGAAATATTGTAGGTTTTGGACCAGACAGTCGAAATGAAGGTCATTATACCGATGGCTTCTCCAGAGGAAACTTCTGAGAACTTGAGTCAAAAAGATTGTGCAGCTGTTGAATTGTGGGATGACTTTGCATTTCCTGAGGATGAGGAGAAGGATCCCATCACAGAATAAGTACAACTGAAACAAACCCTGGAAATCAAATGGTGATTACTTCTGCAGCAGATAACTGATGAGGAGGAGAAGTTTAGGATCACCTCAGAGATGCTGCAGCAATCTAAGGAGTGTACAGTGGATGGTAATCACCTGACTATGCAGCAAGAGGAGAAGCTCACAGGTGAACAGAGGTGCTCTGGAGATCAAAATCTTGCTCTAGAGCCTGGTAAAATCCTAGAGCAAGCAAAAAGTGGTCGGAGCAGGAAGAAAATGTTGGGAGCCTGAGTTGTGTTGCCAAAAGAAAAGGCTCAGAGAACATAAATAAGCAATTGACCAGGGAAATAGCTGATACAAGCACATGGACACTGGAAAAAGCACTAAAGGAGGCAGGCTGGGTTGCAGAACAGCAGGGCGGATGGTCTCCTGATCCACAGGACCCAGTTGCAGCACAGTACTCCACAACAGAGATTACAAACACAGGTAAAGTACTGTTTTCACCTGGTAAAAAAAATTGTGGGCTCAAAATATGGAGAAGGTGGATTTAGAAATGGAATCTCTAGATAATAATGGTATTAGTGTTGAAAAAGGTCTCACTACTGATAAGAATGCTACAGCTGAAAATGATATGGTAAATTAAAAAATGGTGGCGGGGAGAAGACTGCAGAGGTGGCAGGAATAGTGTGTGGGGGAGACACTAACAAAGAACCACTTGTGGTGGCAGCAGCATTGAATGCATATAAAGAGTCTATCAAAAAGGGACCAGATAAGGAAAACCAAGCAATGTACCAAGAAACCTTGATAACTTTCCAAAAGTGAATGAGAGGCTGCCAGTAGGTATGGGGGTTCATAGATTGCAGGATCCTGCACAAAAGTTGAATTTTAAACCTATGTTATATATGGCAGACTTGTTTAAAAACAAGGGGGAACCTGCTCCATGACATAACACCATCAGATTGATTGATAAAGGAGGTCTAGCTGACCCACCGGATAGGGTGTACATAGGAAGGACCCTATTGAAAGACTCTCTAAAATTCTATGCATTGGAAGTATTTGCACTCATCCATACAGATGAGTACAATTATGATGTCATCTTTAAAACAATGGAATGCTTGGACAGGTTTTGGTCAAAATATAACACAATAAAGAATACCCCATTACGGACACCTTTCTGTCCTATTCCAATCACTAAACCAGCTGTTAGAACACTCACCATCATCTTCAAAAATGAGGGAGTTAATATCACATATATAATGTTTTGGTTAAAAAAGCACTGTGAGGTTTTAGGACACCCATCTCCAGTGATAGATTCAGAACAGTTTTGGACTGGAGGGTGGAGAATAAAATGTAAATTATTCTTGGGAAATCATGAAATTATGCATCTGCCCAGTTGTTTCTATTTAAGCAGGGACAGAGGGTCGTTATTTTATCCATATCAGCCTAAGTCATGCCACAAATGTGGGTCAAGAATGCATCTAAGTAATGCATGTGACACCCCCAAATGCACACATTGTCTAGAAATTGGATATACGGCATCAACTTGCACCAATACTATCAGATGTAATTTGTGTGAAGAGAAGGGGCATTCCTATATAAAATGTTCATCGGCCTCCCACAATACAGATGAGGGAGTTTCTCATGAGGCATTAATTACACAGGCACAGAAAAAAGGTTGTGCACAAGCATCTGAAAAGAGAATGCAGGTCATTTGGCAAGAGAAAGAAGCTGCTAAACAAAAAGAAATAGGAAAAGGAAATGAGGAAGAAAAGGAAACTGTGCCACAAGTTACAGAAACAGTTCATAGTAATCATGGAAGTACTATGGGGCAGCAACCAGGTGATGTGGTGAGTGAAGTAACCACAGGCAGGGAAGGACAGTCTGTGGACCCACTGCAAGAAACTGTGCAAACTTGTACCCCCCAGCAATTACAAGTATCCCCTCCGCAGACACACCAAAAGAATACACCAGAAGAGGAGATAGAGGATCCAAGGATCTCAGACCAAGCTGAGGCACATCCTCAAGAGGAAAGCCAAGAAGAAGAAGGACAAAAAAAGGATGGTACGGATTTAACTAAGATGCCTCCCCCCCAAGGTACAAAGGTTTCCATTTAAAACTGTGGAATATAAAAAAAGACCTGGGACTAGGCTGAGTGCTAAAACTGAGCCAAAAGGGAAAGAAAGAAAAGTTACAAAATGGAAAGAGAAATGAATATCTGACAACCCATTCAGTGTATTGTCAAAAAATAATGATTGGAATGACACTGAAGAAGACAATTAGTCAGATTTATCTTCAATTTCCTCCTCCACATTGGACCAGTCTTCAGAGAAAGAAGATGGTGGAATAAATGAGAAAGGAAAAAAACAATGGAAAACCAGGTCAAAGTAGTGGAGTGAAGAGCTTTTTCTCCTAAAAACCTATGACATCACTACAAATACTGTCCATTAATGTAAACAGCATTAAGAATGGGAAAAGAAGATCGACTGTTCTTTCTGAGTTACAATCGTACAAGGCTGACATTATCCTTGTCCAGGACACAAGAAAAAAAGCTTTTTCAAAAATAGCCCAAGCATCAACATTATGGGGTAAAGGGGCAACCTTTTGGTCTCAAGGTATAGATACTTGTGATGGGGTGGGTATTCTTTTTTGTAATCCACTTTTGAAGGTTACTAGGTTAATAGATCTAGAACCTGGGAGAGCTTTAATCTTAGATATACCATTTAGAGACACCAGAATTAGAATAGTGAATAGTTATGCCCCCCAAGTAAAAACCAATAGAATTGCACTATTTAGAAACACTCAACCATATTTACCTACGTCTAGGTTAGTAATTGGAGGGGGGGAGTGACTTTAACTGTGCTATGCAAAGGATGGATAGGGGCCTAAAAACCAGTAAAATGCATCGTGATTCAAATGCTTTAAATGGTGTGGTAAATAATACTCTTTTACAAGATGCCTATAGGGCAAAACATAAAACAGGGGGAATACCTATTTTAGGGGCTCACTATCTACAAGGAGAGACTATTTTTTTGTATCCATTTAGTTATCAATACAGAGTATAAAGACACTGGCCTAGATATTCAAACTGTGCCAGGCTGTGGCAGAAGCCGGGGCGCAGCACAACTTGGCTATGCAGGGGCGTTGACTGGGCGATATTCAATGGAGCTGCGCCATGGCACAGCATCATTGAATATCACACCCTGGCCACCCACAGTGTGCATGGCGCAGTAGCATTGCACCAGTGCAAGTAGCCAAAGTGGAGCAGGGGGATGCGCTAGCGCAAGTCCCTTTGCGCGATGCTCAGCAACCGCAATATTCAAAAGTGCACATGCAAATGGGGCCATAATGTATGCAAGCTGAAAAAAGGCTATTTGCATGTCATTATGGCCCCATTTGCATGCAGGTGCACCAATCTCTGGCGAGGTGCGCCTGGCGCCCTGCCAGGCAGCAGCCATCGGGGACCGACACCCCCTGCACAGCGCGCCAATGCACCCCTCTGCCCGATCATGGGCATTTGTAATAAAAATAATGAAGCCCAATAGCCCTGGTGGTCCAGTAGACTGCTGTCAGCCCAATCGCAGGCATTTGTAAAAATAAAAATAAGTCCTATATCCCTGGTGGTCCAGGGACTACCATACTACACATTCCAGATATATGAATAGATCCATTCACATATCTGGAATGTGTAGTATGGTACGGGCTGCATGCCAATTGGCTCATGCTGTAGACCAATGGGCGTACAGCCCTACCTACGGTGTCAGTCGGCGGTCAGCGGGGTGGCAGGCAGGTAGGGTGCAGCCACCTGCCGCTGAACGGTGGGGAGCGGGTGGTGGGCTCAGTGGGCGGGTGGGGAGGGGGTCTGCTGGACCACTAGGGATATTGGATGTACTTTTCTTACACAAATGCCCATGATCGGGCTGACAGCAGTCCGCTGGACCACCAGGGATATTGGATTTACTTTATTTATACTAAAGACCATGATCGGCAGACAGCGGTCCACTGGACCACCAGGGATATTGGATTTACTTTATTTATACTCAAGCCCATGATTGGGCTGACAGCGGTCCACTGGACCACCAAGGATATTGAATTTACTTTATTTATACCTAAGCCAGAGATCAGGCTGACAGCGGTCCACTGGACCACAGGTATATCAGAAGTTGTTATATTTCACAAATGCCCATGATCGGGCATGGGGGGGCGCCGCCAGGTGCATCCGGAGCTTGGGTGACCACCCACAGGTGGCAGCTCCCGTGTTGCACCCTGCAATATGGCAGCTTTCCTGTGGGTCGCCAGCCATTGTTCCTTTTTGGGGGCATCAACTGTCTGAGGTGCAAGTAGGGGTTGTGCATGCATGGACTCAGCACATCCTGGGCTGAATATTGGGATGTGCAGAGTATGCATGGGCACCCCCCCCCCACCTGCACAGCATACATTACTGATGCGCAACCCTTTTGAATTTCTGGGCCACTGTGTTTTGATTTTTCAGACCATAGGGGTATTTGGATGAACCTCATTTGGGGCAATAGACCTAAATGTGGAAAAGGTTCATGGCGGCTGAACAGTTCACTACTGGAAAATGCAGAATTCAATAAAGATTGGGATAAATTATGGACAGCAATGAAGTTGGTCCAATGTTTGTATGATTCCCAGGTAGAATGGTGGGAGGAGATGAAGATATTGATAAAGGAGTTTTTTCAACGTAAAGCTAGCAAACAAGTTTTACATATATACTTAGATTATTTAGGCCTCAGGAAGCAGCTGCAAGCTCTTATTTCTAAAACAGAAACATTAAAAATGGATTTTATTGCCCAAATAAGTACCATAAAAAAAGAGATGTTTGTAGAGCAGTATAATAGGGCAAAAATTTTACAACAAGAAATGAGGTTTGGAACAGAGTGTAAAAAACAAACTTGTGATGCTTTTAAGGACTGTAAGAAAAGAACGGAATGAAAACTGTTGTTACAGGTGTTGGATGACAAGGGACAACAAGTGTCAACAAAAAATGAAATTTTTAAATGTAGTACAACATCATGTACAAAACTGGTTTGGGGAACCCCCGGTGGTACTGCTGCCTCTAGATTACCTAGAGAACTTAGAGGTTCCAAGTATATCGTCCTCTCAGGTGGCAGCTGTGATAAGGCCAATTGAGGAAGAAGAAGTTAAGCAGGCGATAGCAAGATTAAAAAATGGGACTTCCCCAAGAACAGATGGGATTACTGGGGAATTTAATAAACATAATAAAGATAACTTAGCTCATGATTTGATTATTTTATATAATGAAATATTGGATTCAGGAACGTTACCAAGATCCATGACTGAGGCAGACCTAATCTTGTTATATAAGAAAGGGAGTAAAGAGGATTTGAATAATTAGAGGCCATTTAGTTTGTTGAACATAGATTTTAAAATCTTGGCCAAGGTGCTTGCAAAAAGGTTGACCCAAATCGTGGCTAGAGTAATATGTAAAGCACAAACATGTGGAATCCCGAAGAGAGGAATTCAAGATAACCTGATAATTTTAAGAGAAGTATTTCAATGGGATAGAATGGGGTCAGAAGAGGGGATTATACTCAGCCTGGACCAGCACAAGGCTTTTGATTCCCTGGTACATTCTTTCTTATTCTCAGTTTTGCACCAATATAGGATGCCTGAGAAATTTGTACAGTGGCTAGAATGCATATATCAGGAGGTAACATTAACCCACAGAATCAATGGATGGAAAGGTAGGACGAAAAGATTAAGGAGAGGGGTGAGACAGGGCTGCCCCCTTAGCCCCCTATTGTATATTTTCAGTATTGACCCTTTTTTAAGATTTTTTCAGAAGTCAGAAGGGATTATGGGGTTTTCTTTAACACAAAGGGGCCATCAGATAAAATGTTTAGCATATGCTGATGGTGTAGTAATAGTACTTGGTAAAACAACAGAAGAACAAGTTATTACAAATATACTTTCAAAGTAGTCAAAGCACTCAGGATCAAAGATTAACATTGAGAAAAGTGTAGGAATACAGATTGGAAGTACACCAGAGACCAATAGAAGTAGATACACAGGCATAAAACTGACACAAGGACCTATTAAGATCTTGGGGATCATTTTTGGGGATGGAGATTTGGCTGTGGCTAACTGGGAAAGTAAACTGCAGAAAGCAGACAGGATACCAAAGGGGTGGAAAGATTTACAAATTTCAAAACGGAAAAGGGTATTGTTAATAAAAAATATAATAGTACCACTTTTCCTCTATGTGAGCTATGTATTTCCCCCTCCCTCACAATTGAAAACCAAATTGTACAGTGTCTTTTTCCAAAGTTATGGAGGAGTCGACTGAACCCAATAAAGAGAGGGATTACTTATCAAACAATAAAGGAAGGAGGATTAGATATGATAGACCCAGGAATGTTTTATTATAGTATGTTTATTTATTACATGTTCCCGACAACAGCAGGAGGGAAAACATTATGGGAAGAGATGGTGTCTGAATGGGTGAAGATCAGCAAAATGGCATGGATACAGGGGAATGGTAAATTACTGTCTAGGACAACAGTTATTCCTGAATATGTGAAATCTATGATTTGTGACTTGATCAAATTGAAAATTTCAGGACATAATATCCACCCAAATACAAGACAAGAACTATATGATAATATGATGGAGCATATAAAGCTTGAGTTGGAATTACCTTATTGTAAAGATACCCAGATACCAACCGCATTGACACAACTAACCAACGTAAGGATTCCAGCCTTTACATGGGATATATTATGGTTAAGCATACATGGTCAACTAAATGTAAAGAATAATCTTAAACATAAGCAGGTAACAGAACAATATTGTCCAAGGACTTCTTGTGTACAACTTATAGAAACACAGGAACATCTCTTTTTGGAGTGCCCCTTTGTGAAGACATTTTGGAATGTGGTGACTAAGACATGGCAAACCACCTTGTTTAGAAACGTATCATATCTGGAAGTGGTACATACAGTTTTTGATGCTAAATGGAATGGGTTAAATAAAGGAACTTTACAAGTTGTGTTTGCAATACTTAAGTACTTTATTTAGCAGGCAAGGTGTAAATGGGTCATACAGCAATAAGAGACCTACCTGAGATTATGATGAAAAATTTAATAATCTCACTTCAACAAATCTATGAGACTGAAAAAAAGTCTGTGTCAAGAAAAACTTTACTTAGGCTTTGGGAAAATAGCTCCACTTTTTTGATACTGATATAGAAAAAAAAAGGTGTACTAGAGGAGAGATGGGTTTTGGGTGAGGAATTTTTCTCTTTTGAGCACATGGAGATGGTTGATAAACACAGGAAAAGAATAATAAGAGGAAAGAAAAAGAAAAAAATGAATGAAAAAAGAAAGAAAAAAAAAGAGAGAAGAATGTTGGACGAAAAACAATGTTGAATAAGACAAGGAGGATTCCCTATGGAAACAGATACCTGTTGCCATTACAAGTATTCCACAATGGCTTAATGATGGTTTGAAATGGCAACATGGGTAGACCATGGATTAAATAGAAGACAGCAGAGGAAGTTTGATAGTAGTGATATAAAGGACTTTAATCATGGAAAATATAGATACTACTGGAACTGATGTAGGATGTAACTAGATTTTTTTGAATTTTTACACCCTTTTTTCACCAAAAAATTCCTCTAATCTATTCGAGAAGTGCCATGGGATCTTTAACATCCACCTGAACTACCACCAGAACAGGCAGATGGAACCTCGGTTTAACATCTCATCTGAAAGACGGCACCTCAGGAGTGCAACACCCCCCTCATGCTGCACTGTAGTGTCAGTATTAGGATATTAACCCAAGTGCCTGGTGTGGGGCTAGAACCCACAGCCTTCTGATCTCCTATCCTCAGAGGTGAGTGTACTACCTGCTGAGTCACTGACACTGCCGCAAGTCATGAGGCAGCAATAGCACCATAGACAGCAGTCCCTGGTGGCTATCTCCCTCCAATGCCCAATCCCAATCAAGTATTAAAAAATATCCCTGGTGGTCTAGTGGACCCCTGATCATCCTAGATCCCTTTTAATTATATACACCCTTGTGGTCTAGTGGTCCCCTGACCATCCCCAATCCCTGTGACAAATAGAAAAATAAAACCCTGGTGGTCTAGCAGCCCCCTGATCATCCTTGATCCCTGATATTATAGAAACAAACTCTAGTGGTCTAGCAGTCCCCTGATCAACCCTGATCTCTAATATGTATAGAGAAAAAACCCTGGTGGTCTAGTGGTCCCCCTCAACCCTGATCCCCTGTTCTATAGAAATAAACAGCCCTGGTGATCTAGTGGTCCCTCCACCTGGCAGACAGTGTCCCACCACCCTGCTTTCCCTGAACCCAAAACAGAGCCACTGACCAGCACAGCACTCCTCACACCACTACCTCTGGCTGCCGACTGATCTGTCAATATAGAGTGTGTACTATACAGTGTGCACTTCTTATTGACAGCTCAGTTGACAGCCGTAGGTGATAGTATGAGGAGGGCTGTGCCAGTTGCTGGCTCTGTTTTGGGTTGGGGGGAGTGGGTGGTGGGACATAGCCTGCCAGGTGGGGGACCACTAGATCACCAGGGCTGTTTATTTCTACAGAACAGTAGATCTGAGCTGGTGGGTGAACTGCTAGACTACCGTTTGCTTTTCTATACATAGCAGGGATTGGTGATGATCAGGGGACTGCTAGACCACCAGGGTTTTATTGTTCTATTTATCTCAGGGATCGGGGATGATTAGGGGCAGCTAGCCCACCATGTATGTTTGGCCTATTTTTTTTTTTTTACAGAGATCGGGGCTGGGAGGGGCATTGCACATTACCACAACTGTCAAAACCCTCCCAGAGGCCATTCTTCTAAGTACCCTTAGATCAGCTCTGGCTGGTACTTAGAACGTAGCCCTCTGGGTGGGTTTTGTGAATGCTGCAATGGGGGATATGGCAGCCTGCCTCTGCCGCAAGCCCCCTAATGCCATGTTGCAGCCCATGTTTTGGGGCAATGCTAGTATAATCCCCCTGTGGCACATGCAGCCCATGTTTGATGTAGGCTGCCTTTATGAATAGCTCCTGAGGCATCTTTTGGCGCAAGGTGCCATTTACGTCATTCATGTTTGATGCAGGCACCTTGTGCCATTTAAGGGGCTTTATAAATCAGACCTTTTCTCATGTTGGCAGTGCTCTCCCAGTGCAGCTTTTGTGGTTAAATTGGATGCTAGGTGTGAGCTGCAGTGCAACAGCCATGGCAGACACTGATTTCAGAGTGTGCTGTATTTTGGTTTGCATAAGCAGTATCAGTTGCCCGAATATGTCCTGATAAGGACATGGCAAATGGTACCTCTTAACTAATCAAAATGAAGGACATTTTCTACCCATTTTACAATGGACATTATGTAACATATAAATGTGTGGTGGGAGTTAGGGGTCCTTTTCATATGCCATCCTTGCTGGAGTCCCTCAAAATGATAAAGCTGGCTTATTTATTAATGTACCACAGAATTTTAAATCATGCCACAGAACCTGACCTAACAGTTCTGTGGAAGCTTGGAGCCCCTACTACAGAAGTTATATCTACAGAGCTGCAGAGAATGGGGGGCCTTGGTTAAAGATAAGGAACTGGCAGCACTAGAGACCAACGTCCTTTTTTTATCCACCGGCCAGGTACTGCATGGCAACTGATGAGGACTCTGGGACAGGTTGTGCTTTCTTGCTTTTAGGACACTGGTAGGGAAGAAAATATTGTGTACTACCAGTGCATTGCAATGTAAAGTGCACTATCCTGCTTAAAGAGCACTGGGAGGATAATCTATGGTCATGGTGGGGTGATTGACACACTCAGGAGGTGAATGGTTAGTGTCTGAGTGCACTGCAGTCAGAAAAGATCCAGATACAGAGTGGGCAGTACACTGCAGGCTTCCTAACACTGTGATGTAGTTGGTTCTGTAAGTAGGCGAGAGACTAATAACACTGTAAAATGAAAATCTGTTTATTCACAGACCAGGTAAAGTGTTAGCAGGTAAACAAAAAAAGACAGTTTGCCACTCAAGATCTCATGTTCTGAAAAGGAAGAGAATATATCCTGCATGCTTTCCGAAGGGGAAAAAAAAGTTGTAGCACACCAAATGACAGTCATAATAGCAAACATTTAAAGAGTGCCAGCAATCATTTATTCATGCAAACAATTTAAAGTGCAAAACAGAAACATAGAACATAAAAACATAGAACTTGTTTGCAGATAAGAACCTCCAGGGCCACCAACTTTGCCCAAGTCTTCTATCTGCATGTTTCCCAAGGATCCTAGATGATCAGGGTAATTTCCCCCTTGCCCCCCTCTCCAGAAGTCCGGTGTACCTATCCCAAGCAACCTTAAATCCTGTCACTGTTTTGGTCCCCACCACTTCCTTAGGGAGTACATTCGGCCCATTCACAACCCTTTCTGTGAAGTAGTGTTTCCCAATGTTTCTCTTGAATCTTCCCCCTTCTAGCTTCAAGTCATGGTCCCTTGTCCTTGAGAGCCTCTTATTCTGGAATGTACTGCTATCTGGGATGTTGTTTATACATTTTTGGCATTTAAAGGTCTCTATCATGTCCTCCTTTCCCTCCTTTGCTCCTGGGTATTTACGTTGAAGTCTTTCAGTCTCTCCTCATATGTTAAATGGCTGAGCCTTTGCAGCATCTTTGTTGCCCTCCTCCAGACACTCTCCTCTCTACAGTGCATTGGTGAGACCACACTTGGAGTACTGTGTTCAAGTATGGTCACCTCAAAACAGGGAAGACATCTTATCAATAGAAGGGGTTCAGAGGAAGTTAACAAAGCAGATAAAAGGATTATCGAACAAAAGTTATCATGATAGACTAGTCAGCCTCAATCTTTATTCTTTACATTATCACAGATTAAGGGGTAATCTGTGCTTCCTATATAAAAATATGAATGATGTAAATTTAATGGAGGAATTGGGACTCATGAAAAGCATTGGTAGATTAAGTACAAGAAAACATAAGAAACAATTTCTCCAACAAACATGGGAGCATAATTTTAGGAAACAATGGTATAGTTGTAGAGTAGTTGGAGTCTGGAACACATTACCAACGGAACTCGTCAATTGTACCACCATGAATGAATTCAAAAATGGGATTGACAATCATTTTGGTAAGAAAGAATTTTCATATTAAAATTAGGATGGCAAGCCTTCTGGGGTAGTATTCTATCCTCTGGCTTGAATACACCTACGATACCTATGATACCCATACACATCCCTCCTGATTTATGGTCTCCAGAACTGGACACCATATTCAAGGTGTGGCTTCACCAGCTATTTGTACAAGGGCATCACCACCTTCCTCCGCTCATAATACCCCTGCCTATGCATCCCAGCATTCTACTGGCCCTCACCACTGCCCACTCGTATTGCTTAGCCACATTGAGATCATTAATATGATTATACCAAGGTCCCTCTCCTGCTCTATAGCTTCCAGTATCTGATCACCCATCCTGTACTCTGCTTTTAGATTTCTACTCCCTAAGTGCATAACTTTGCACTTTTTGGGATTAAAGCTCAACTGCCACATTTTTGACCACTCCTCTGATTTGTGCAAGTCCCACCTCATTTTTCTGCCCCATTGACAGTGTCTACTCTGTTGCAGAGCTTTGTATCATCTGTTAATAGACAAACCTCCTCCTCAAGCCCTTCCACAATGACCCCTATGAAAATATTGAACAGGATCGGACCCAGTACCAACCACTGTGATACCCTGCTAGTCACCCTTCCCTCCCCTGATGGAACTCTATTAATGATCATCTTTTGCCTTCTTTCCTCCAGTCAATTTTTCACCTGTCTGTCCACCTCTGATCCCACCTTCAGGGCTCTCATTTTGTGCAGAAGCCTTCTGTGTGGCTCAGCATCAAATGCTTTACTGAAGTCTAGGTGCACTACATCCACTGCCCCGCCCTGATCTGTCACTCTGGTCACCCAGTCAAAGAATCAATTAAGTTCATTTGACATGACCTCCCTTCTGTGAAACTGGTTGTCTCTGATCCTTCAGGTCATTTGAATCAAGGTACTTGATAATTCCTTCATTCGGTATTTTCTCCATCAACTTCCCCACCACTGATGTCAGGCCGACTGAACTGTAGTTACTTGCCTCTTCCTTGTTTCCTCCCTTATGGGTGATGACTATGTCGACTCCCTTCCAGTCATCTGGAACCACCTCTGTCTCTAACAATCTATTGAACAAGCCAGTAAATGATTCTACTAGCTCCTCCTTCAGTTCCCTCAAAATTCTGGGGTGAATTCCATCAGGTCCCATGGCTTTGTCAGCCTTTAGTCCTGCAAGTTTCTTTAGGAACCCATTCACTTTGAATAGGCTAGTATCCATCCCCTCAACAGGTTTCCCCTTCTCATAGAAACATAGACTGATGGCAGATAAGGACCATTTGGCCCACCTAGTCTGCCCATTTCTCTACCTATTGGATAGCTGCAGATCCTAGTTAATCAACAGCCTACTTCTTCCTACCCCCCCCACCAGAATTGCCTTATGTCTGTCACATGTATTCTTGAATTTGCCCACTGTTTTGGACCCCATGACCTCCTCAGGAAGGCAATTCCGTGTGTCCACCACCCTCTCTGTAAAAAAATACTTCCTCACATTGTCCCTGAGCCAGTCCCCCCCCCTTCTTCAAATTCTGTCCCCTTGTTCTTGCACATCTCTTTTTTGGAAAGATACTACCCTCTTGGACTTTGTTGATTCCAATGAGGTACTTGAAAGTTCTATCATGTCCCCACTCTCCCTCCTTTCTTTGAAGGTATACATATTAGTTAGTTAGTAGTACTGCCAGGGCATTGCAATGTACAGTGCACCATCCTGCTTAAGAAGCACTGGGAGGATAATCTGTGGTCATGGTGGGGTGATTGACACACTCAGGAGGTGAATGGTGAGTGACTGAGTGCACTGCAGTCAGAAAAGATCCAGATACAGAGTGGGCAGTACACTACAGGCTTCACCCCATTAGTCTCTCTTCATATGGCTTCTGTTGCAGACCCTGCACCATTTTAGTTGCCCTCCTCTGGACTGCCTCCATCCTGTCTATGTCCTTGCAGAGATGGGGTCTCCCAGAACCGCATGCAGTACTCCAGATGGGGTCTCACCAACTATCTGTACAGTCTCTCCCCAATCTGCCCTCCTTCACCCTCCCCCTCCAACATGAACACAGAGCAAAAATAGCTATTAAGGATATCTGCCTTCTCCTGATCCCCCTCCAGTGTCTCCCCACCCTTATCCCTCAGCTGAACTATTCCACCCTTTGCCTTCCTCCTTCCGCTCACATACCGGTAGAAGGTTTTATTCCCTCCCTTAAATGGTTGGGCTATATTCTCTTTAGTACTCACCTTTGCTCTCTTGATCTCAATTTCTGCATCCTTTTTTCCTTTCCAGGTATACTTCTCTATCCTCCTCCCTCTGCATCTGTTTGTATCTCCTGAACACTGCTCTCTTTGCAGCCTCCCTACTGAACCATAGAGGTTTCCTCTGATTCCTGTTTCTACTGACCTGATGCAGAGATTTGTGGCATGTACTGTAGCTTCCTTTATATTTTCCTATTTTTCTTTCACCCCCGACATATCTCCCACCCCTACAAGAGTTTTCTTGAGGTGGTCTCCCACATTCTTAAAGTCTGCTCTCCTGAAATCTGCATAGATACATAGACAGTGTCGGCAGATAAGGGCCTATGGCCCACCCAGTCTGCCCATGGCTGTTTACCTTAAAGTGTTTTCTTTCTGGTCCAGTCCTTAGTGTGAACCATACTATATTATGATCAAGTGTGCCTAGGCTTTCCCCCACTGAAACTCCTCCCACTCTGTCTCCATTTGTGAAAATCAGGTCCAGTACTGCCCCTTCTCTAGTAAGTTATCTGACTAGCTGTCACAAGAGTCATATTGGTCAAGAGGTCATATTGAAGAGCTTATAAAGAAGCTCAGGCAAAGACTAGGACTATTCTTCAGGATAAAAAAACCTTCTATCAAGGGGGGCTAAAAAATGATAAGTCCAAAGTACATTTCTCCCCCGTTAGACTAAGCTGACTTCCTTTATAGCCAAGGTCCTGCTGGTTCACTTGCAAAACTCGATATACTCTATCACAAAGTATTAAGGTTTATAACGGAGCTCCCCTACTCCACCCATCACTGTCTCCTACACACTGCTGTGGCCTGGTCTTCTTTTACCCGTAGGCACCAGAGAAACATGGTACTATGGACCTTCAGAGCCATTACCAAAAACCTGCCCCACTATATCACTGATTGCCTACCTCTAATCCCCCCTATCTAACTACGCTCTAAGAAGTGCTTCTTACGTAATCCTGTAAATCCCGAAGGTGAGATCCTGCTTTGGCAGGGTGGCATTAAGCCATGCACTTCCTTCGCTGTGGAACAAGTTGCAAAAATCCCTGACATTAAACCTCCCTTGCATGCTCATGGCTTTTAAAACTTTAATTACCCACAAACTCAAGGAATCCTGCAACTGCTTCCGCTAATACTACGTATTTTTTGCCGTTGTGCTTATTCCTGCCCCCTCACCAGCCCTCGATGCATATTCCTGCCCTCTCCTCTCCATCTCTATCTCATGCATCCCTTACCTGCTGCCTTCTGGGGGGGGGGTAAAGATAAAAAATAAAAAAAAATTTGCGATCAACTTTTACATTTCCCTTATGGTACCGTAGCTTGTATACTTAGTATTTTGTGTATGTTAGATCTGTGTAAATCCTGTTCACATCTGTCCTAAAGTATACTGCCATGTTGGCAGCACTTGCAATCCTGTTGAATCCTTCTGTAGTTTTTCCTTACCCCAGGTTCACCTAGAAAATGAGCTCTGTTCAATGGTACCCACCTGGTTAAATAAAGATTTTGATTGATTGAAGAGTGTCCCATGAAGGGAGTCAATTATATATCTACTCCTGGCAGAGGCACTGCTGGGGTACTCCGCTCCACATCTGGTAGGTTAAAATCCCCCAACAGCAGCACCTCCCCTTTGTTTGCCACTATCTGTATTTCTTCCATCATAGCTTTGTCCACCCCCCTTCTTGTGATGGCAGCCTGTATATCACCCCTGTGTGAATAAGATCCCCTTTCACCATCTCCAAAATGACCAATACAGCCTCTGCCCCCCCACTTGCCCAATGCCTAAGTAGCCTTTATATCATCCCTCACATAAAGTGCTACTCCCTCTTTTTCTGTAATTTCTGAAAAGAGCATATTCCGATATGGACATGTCCCAATCCTGTTCCCCATAGCTATACTTCTTTGTAATAGCTACAATGTCTAGGTCTGCTTCTGCCATGACTGCTGCCAGGTCTGAGACCTTGTGATCAATAGATAGATAGATAGATAGATAGATAGATAGATAGATAGATAGATAGATAGACAGACAGACAGACAGACAGACAGAGACAGACCTGAAAGAGCACAGTAAATGTCAGAAGGCAAGCAAACCGACCAGCACCACAGTGTTTTACCCTGGAGAAAACTCAGTACAGAGACAACTACTGGAATGGTGAACAGTTTGCTTGTTTTCTTCTACAATTTACTTTGTTTGTTTCAAGCATGTTATTTTTTAACACTTTTGTTTGCACAAATAAATGGTTGTTGAAGTACTTTAAATTAGTGCTGTGCAGAATGTGGAATTTCACCAGCAAAATTAGCATGCAATGACTATTCCACCAGTGGAATTTCCACCAGAATTTTGCTGGTTCTTCTGTTAAATTCGGCCTGCTGTGATCTGCAGAATAATATTCCACAGAACAGCATTTTTTCTTTGGAAAATTTTGAGATCCATGGAATAAAATTCCATAGAAATGTTGCAGAAAATCTCATTCCCCATTTTTCTGCTGTGGAATTCCACCATTCTATTTCTGGAGAAATTTGTTGGAATTTCAAAAACTACTTTAAATGTTTATTGTTGTTACTGGTGCTTGGTGTGCTACAGCTTCTCTTTTTCATTAAGTATAGTGTGAGCAAGTATGGAGCAGGCTTTTCCACACTATATTGTATTCATTATTGGTGAAAAATGAGAGACTGAAAGCACTGGAGACTGCAGTCTTCTGTTTATGAAAAAACTACAGCAGGAGGCCAGCCTATCAGTGCAGCAGCAGGATTTCCACACTTCAATGTTGGTGATTCCATTTGGGAACAAGCCTACAGTAGGACATGGAGAGCCAGCTTAGGGGAGAAGGATTAAGCATTCCACAGTACACACTCCTCTTCTGGGGATGCTGTTAGTAATTTTTACCCATTGCTAGAAGTAGTGGGTCAGTCTTCTCTCCACTGGCAATTGCTAGATGACTTGGGCAGAATTATCAGGGGGTTTGTTTTGGCTGTGGCTTGGGGACTGGTGCTGCAGCAATACATGTTGAGCCTTTACTGCCTCTGCCTCTGTAGAAATCTCTTTTGGGTTGGTACTCATAGGGGGCATATGGTCTTGGTTAGTAGCCCATATCCCTGCCTCCACTTTCATAAGGCCTGTAGGAAGTGGAGACCATTTCATTCTTGGTGTTATTATCATAAGCGGTCTTTTACTTGTCCACATTTTCATGTATGCCTCTATTTTTCCACCAAATAAGGAATGTCCCTAAAAGGGAAAGCCATGTCCTTAGTCTGCATGTCCTTGGACAGGATGGCAGCCCTCAGTCAGGAAAACCTCCTCAATGTCATTGCTTGGGCTAAGACCCATGAAGCAGAGTCATTGGTGTCCAAAGACATGTGGAACAGGTATTTCATCTCATCTTGGGCTGACTTTGCTGTAGCAGCTAAGCCCCGTGTCATCTCACAGTCAACCTTATCAGTCTGTGGCAGCACTGCACTCCACAGTGCAGGCAAAAGGGAGGACTCAGCTAACTGGAAGGAACAAAAATAATCCACAGCGATAGGAAACAATAAGCCATTTATTCAAATACAGACAAAACGGACTACACAGATAAGTGCACCCCCAAAGAACATGGTCGTGGTCAACATTTCCCATCACTCTGACACTTTTTCAGATACACGGAGGCTTTGAATCAGCTCCCTTCTTATAGTGCCCATACTACAAAGGAACTCCCATTATATTAAAGTAACAGAGCATAGTGCAATGCAGTGGAATTCATACCTGTGTCATAAAGTGCTTAGGAAGAGAACAACATACAATAGTAAATATAGGATAAACAACCCCCCATTAACATCTGTAACATTGCCTGAATAAAAATGGCAGAAGTAGTGGTTTTTGTATAAAAATTAAGAGGTTTACATAAACTACATCCTATTTGTATTAACCAGTCACTATTGCTAACACAGAATATAAACAGTATAGAAAGTGCTATAAACTAATAAAATAGCATGAAATGTCAAAGTACTAAAAACAAGCTAAGCATATAAATATATAACAATGGGGTGAAGCACCCATGTAGATAATGTGCAGCACTACGACCTAAAACATTTTTTTTGCATTTACAAGCTCCTAGTGTATTAGGCAGTCATTGTTGCTGGGGGACAAAGCAAATTTACACTGTGGCTACATAAAATGGATAGATATATTACAAGCACATGAAGGGGGAGGGAGGATAAGGGAAAAAGGAATGGGAAGGAAATTGTAGGAGGAAATTTGTTATATGGCAATCCTGCAGTACTAAGTAACGTAGACAAGTAAGAAGATTGCAAATACATGTAATGTGAATAATCACAAAGACAAGAGAGATGATTGTTGATATCCAAAACGGAAAATCTAGATCTAAGAAGCAATAACAAGTTCTCATAAAATCTATTTGTTTTACAAGTACTGGCAGTGCAAGGATAGGGATTTCCTGGAACAGGTCAGAAAAAAGTCATCTTCTTCATAGGTTTCATAGGTTATCAGAGCAAAAAAAGACCGAGATCCGTATAGCTCGCTAGGAAAATTTAAGTATAACCATATATTGAGTTTTTACGTAGATAAATATCTAATCTTGACTTGAAAATGTCCATTTTATCACTAGTTACCACATTTATGAGTAGCTGGTTCCAGACACTAGTGACTCTTATCGTAAACCAGGAGCTCCTTTTCTTTGTTTTACAACATTCTCCCATAAGTTGGAAGGGGTGAGACAGAGTTTCATATGGATTATTTCTTATAGTTAGTCCCAATTTAGCCCATAAACTGTCATCATGAAAAGCTTTAAAAACCATACAGAGGTCCCCTCTCATTCTTCGATATTCTAAGGAATAAAGTCCTAACTTGTTTAAACGATCATCATAATTTAGATCTTTAACTTCATTCATTTTCTTTGTTGCTTTTCTCTGAATTTTTTCCAGAGCACGTTTTGAGCCCTGGTCTTGTGGTGACCAAAACTGAGCACAATACTCCAAGTGAGGCCTCACTAAAAAAGTATATAAGGGGAGTAACACTCTACTGTTACTTTGAATATGCTTGTTTATACAGTGAAGTATTCCTCCAGCTTTTTTAATGACTTGTTGACAATGTAGTTTAGGACTCAAATTATTTTGTAGCCTTATACCCAAGTTCCTTTCATCTTCCACCACATTTAATAATTTGCCTCCCAACTTATATTTGGTTAATAAGTTATTTTTCCCAAAGTGCATAACAGTACACTTATCTATATTAAAATGTAACATGTTTTTGTCTGCCCAATTTTCAAGTTCACCAAGTGCATGCTGTAGAGTATTTGCATCTTCAACATTATTTACAGTATGGCCTATGCGAGTGTCATCCGCAAATTTGGTTAGCCATACACCGACTGACGTGCTTAATGAAGCAATATATATATTAAAGAGACATGGGCCAAGCACAGAGCCTTGTGGAACACCACTGGTCACTTGTTCCTTACCTGAATAAGAACCTTTTATACAGACTTTTTGCCTTCTATAGGTCAACCATGATTCTACCCATTTGGTAATATTACCGTTTAAACCCATTTCAATCAAAGTGTCTAACAATTTGCTATGAGGGACCTGATCAAAGGCTTTTGAGAAGTCCAGCAAAATGACATTGACTGCCTCATTTCTATCTGAGAGCCATACTAACTTTGCCATAAAATTCCAGCAAATTTGTCTGGCATGATCTGCCCTTAACAAAACCATGCTGGGAATAATCGATATTAACTATTTCCCCTAGATATTACTTGATGATTCCCTCTAGGATTTTGCTCAAAATAGACGTTAAGCTAATAGGCCGGTAGTTAGATACTTCATGTTTTGAACCCTTTTTATAAATAGGCACAACATTAGCTTGCCTCCATACATCAGTTACTTGTCCTTCATTGATAGATTTAATAAATAATGCTGTAATTGGACCAGATAAGGGAATGGCCAGTTCTTTGAGAATGCGAGGGTGAAGACCATCCGGGCCTGATGATTTAACAGAGTCCAACCCTAATAGGCGCTTTTGAATGTCTAATGCTGTAATAAGGTGCGACCCAGGTGTTTTATGTGGGTTATGGTTTTTTTTAGGCAGGGACTTTTTATTAAAAACAGAGGTAAAGTATTGATTATATAGCATTGCCATTTCGGAATTCTCAAATCATTTTACCAGTTGAATCCTTTAATGGGCCTAGGGTAGGAGTGGCACCCCTTTTATTATTTACAAATTTGTAAAAGGACTTATAGTTATCCTTAACCCTTGTTGCCAAGTTTACCTCACAATCCCTTTTGGCTTTTTTAAACACAACTTTTCATTTTTTTCAGTAAATTTTTATAATATTCTCAATTTGAAGGTGTACCACTAAGTTTTGCATTTTTAAATGCCTTATTTTTTTGTCTCATCAGTTTTTTTTAACTCTGGCATTTATCCAGGGAGTTTTACATTTAACTTGATCTCCTTTTTTCATTTGAGGGATATACTTTAATATTCCTGTAGATAATTTAGTATTGAATATAGACCATATTTCAATCAGTGACTTGTTCGTAAATTCCTCTTCCCAGTCCCACGATGTCAACTCTTTATTAAATTCCTGGAAATCAGCTTTTTTAAAATGATAGATAACTGCACATCCTGTGTCAGAACCATAGATACCTTTATATGTAAAGTTAACCATAGAATGGTCACTAGTTCCAAGGGGGTGGGAGACGTTACAGTTAGTAATACTGTCACCCAGATTATGCAAAACTAGGTCAAGTATATCATTTCCCCTAGTATTCTGTTTCACTATTTGCTCCATATTATTTAGCAAAGAGGATCTGCTGTAAATTTTCAATTCGGTAATAGTGCTAAGAGTGTTCCAGTTTATCCCTGGGAGGTTAAAGTCACCATGAGTAAAGCATTTTTTATGGAGGAAATGCTATTTTTATATAATCCAATAGCAAGGAGTCTTCTACAGTAACTGATGGTGGCCTGTAAATTACTTCTAGATTTATACAATTTGATGTTTTAAGTATATTTTAACCAATAAGGCTTCTATTTTAGGCCATTTTAATAACTCGACATTTTCAACTTTTATGCTGTTTAAGATGAATAGTGCAACTCCTCCACCCCTACTAATGGTTCTATCCTTATGAAATAAAGCATACCCAGGGATATTTTTGTCCCAAGGATCATCCTCCTTCCACCAGGTCTCTGTAACTGCACAGATATGGACATCCTGCTGTTTTAGAGTATATAATAACTCGTCGTATTTATTGTTTAAGCTCCTAGCATTTATAAGAAGGATGTTCCAGTGGATATGTTTATGTGGGCTATTTATATTATGTTTAACCAAAGGTGAAGTGGCAACATCCCCCCCCTAAATTTAGTTTAAAATATTTTCGATTTGCTGCCTAAGTCTATTTTCAAAAATGTGCTTTCCCTGTCAATTTAAATGTATTCCATCTCTGGCATATAATGCCTGGTTTATAAAACCTTCCCAATTACTCATGAAAACAAAATTTTCTCTAAGGCACCATCGCTTTAACCAACCATTTAATGTTATTATGTCTTGCCTTTTTTGACGATTTGCTCTGGGAATTGGTAATCCAGAAATGATCAAGTCACCACCTTGATTTTAATTGTGTCCCTATAGTTTCAATCTCTCTGGATTTCTAGCAAAGATCTTTTCCTAGATCGTTTATTCCAGCATGAATTAAGGTGATTGGGGTCAGTGTGTGCTCCTGAAGGCCTTGAAGGAGTTGTTAATATTATTAATACCAGCACCTGGTAAGACACTAACTGTAGTAAAGGGATTCCTGTTTTTACATATTATGTGATCTGTGTAATGTAACATTGAATCACCTATTACCAATACATCCCTTGGAATCTTCATTGTTTTAGGACTGGTATGATCAGTACACTTCATATTACTTGTCGGTGGTGTGTCCAAATTTTTTGGGAGGGAGGGGATGAAGGACCCTTCCTTTATTGTACTATCATTCTCACACATTGGTTCAATACTTGGGTCATTTTGGAGTAGACTAAATTGATTTGAAGTTTGAATGTTGGAGCTACCCCCTATATTTCTTCTTCCCTTCTTACCAGTCTTTTTTGGACCAAAAAACAATCTTCTCTTTTTTTAAAAAAGGCGCTAGTTGGAAGTGCTCTTTGAGACCAGGATAACTGCCAGCTTTCAACCTATATTGCCAGTATGTTTCGCGGCATAAAAGTTTGTTGTCGAGGTCACCACCTCTTGGGCCCTGTGTTACCTTTTCCAGGCCCCTAAAGGTGAAACAATGTTCTGAACCTGCATGTAGGCAGTGAAGTGCCAAAGCATTTTGTGCATTTCCATGTCTGATGTGTTTGACATGTTCAAGGATTCTTTTTATGAGTTTTCTTTTTGTCTTTCCAACATAATAGCAATGGCAGGTGCATGTAGCTATATACACAATGGCCTCAGTATTACAAGAAATGAAAGTGTTTTCCTGTAAGCTCTAATTGGTCCTTACAAAAAACATTTCTTTCCCTTCTGTAATGTAAGCTCATGCAGAACAATTGCCACATTTAATAATTTCTGCCAGCAGTTTCTCCTTTTTTCCTGGGTCTGGTTCAAGGCTATTGACCAAAATGTCTGATAAATGTTGACCTTTTTGGTAAGTAATCACTGAGCCTATAAGTCGCTTCCCTGTCTCATATCAATGTTTACCACCTGCGGTCACCCTATGTGGTACCCTTGTATGTATATCCAGCCTGTATCATGTAACGTGTATTTCATGTATATACTGTTATTACCTATCTGTGTTTGTACTTTAAGTGTTTATGTCACAGGACCTCCTTGTGAATGAGCTTGCTCAATGGAGTTTTCCTGCAATAAACTTGAACTTGAACTTGAGCCTGAAGTGACCAATTCTTTCAGATCTGGTTCCACACTAAGGATATGTCAGTTGCTTCTAATGATCCCCTTTAGTTCTTTGGCATGTGTCTTAAAAGTTGTAATAAAGTTAGGACCTTGAAATCTACTGTTTCTCTTTTTATTATTGTTGTTTCTGGTTTGTCTATTTGTCTTTAACAATGCCTGTCTATCTAACTGATCTACTTTCCTTTTAGCTACTTTAAGACATTTCTAACTATAGCCTCTTGCTAGGAACCAATCAGTTAGAATTTTACCATCAGCATCATACATTTCTGGTGTACTACAATTGCATTTTATGTGCATGTACTGTCCAAGGGGTATGTCCAGGGTAGCATGTTTGGGATGGCAACTCTGAAGGAGTAAACTAGAGTATCTATCTGTTGTCTTTCTTAAGGTGTTTGCATTTAGCCCCCCCCAGCCATCCTTTGTGATTTCTAAATCCAAAAAATTAATTTTGATGGTATCATGCATGAGTGTGAATATAAGATTTGGATTAGTCTCTTCCAGGTGTCTGGCAAAATTCTCAATTTACGTGGCCCCACCCTTCCAGATTAGTATGACATAATCGATAAAGTGGTAGTAAAATTGATGTAGTCAAAAAATGGGTTTGTCTCGGGATCATATATGTGATGTTTTTCCATTGTGCCAGATATATGGTGGCATAGTTGTGGGCCATTGCTGCCCCCATTGCCATCCCCTTGATCTGATGATACATTATTGGCAAGAAAGAAAATACATTTTTGGTCAAGATGACCTCAGTGAGATCTAAAAGGAATTCAATAAAAGTGGTATTATATGTAGTACCCTAACACAAGGCCTCCCTCATTGCTGCAGGTCCCTCACTGTGTGGAATGTTGGTGTATAGGGATTTTATATAAAGTGTGGCAAGTATTCACTCAGGTTCTACTGCCATAGCTTGAATGATTTCAAGGATGTGAGTTGTGTCTCTGATGTATGCTCTGGAGTTTTGGGCCACTTGTTTGATATAAAAATCAACAAATTGTGCCAATGGTTCCATAACGGAAGCAATATTGGAAACAATGGATTTTACTGAAGTCATCTTGACCACAAATGTCTTTTCTTTCTTGTCAGTAATGTATCATCAGAACAAGGGGATGACAATGGGGGCATTAGGACTTGGGGTGTATTAGGACTAGCAGCCTTCTTGTAGGAGTTAGCCTTTCATATCCATAAACTCTGCTTCCTCCTCATCCTCCTCTGTTTCATGGCTGGGGATGTTGAGGGTGTTCACCATCTGTTTGATGAAAGAGGAGTACATAGTATAATCCTCTGTAGGTCTAGGAGGTAAGCCAAACTCTTGTTCAGGGGAACCATCAGGTTTTATAGTTTCACCTCCCTCCTCTACTTCATAATACATGATCTTCCCCTCCACGGGTTGGTGTTCTGGAGCCTGAGTCTGAGGAGGGGGGGAAACATATGAAGAAAGTTTCCCATACCCTGGAAGGGCTGGAAGAACTGCTCTGCTTTGGCCATGTTTTCTGTTGAAGACATTTGTCTTTGTCTGCTGCCTGCTCCTTTCCTTTTTCAGGAGGAGTGGCAAGGACATCTTTTTTGTGCTTTTTCTTGGCAGATAATGGGTTTCAGTACCTGCTCTGGGGCTCGTTTATTTGCATTTTTGCCATCACTGAACTCAGGATTCCCCCTTTCAGACACCCTGGTATCTGTGCCACCTTTGCAAAGCCTGTCTGATGGCTAAGTAGCTTTAACTTTTTTATCTCTCTCCTTTGAAAGGGACTGCTGCTGTATATGAGGAGATGAACCTGCTGATATGTGTTGCCAGAATCATTAGGAACTCCCTCAGAGCCTTTATTGTGTTTTGGTGACATAGAGGCAGACTGAGAGGCAGTAAAATCTTCCTTTTTTAGCCCTTTCTTTTTTGGTTTAAGGGCAAAACTTTTTACAGAGCTCACAACTGAGAACATTGTGATCTGGACACAGACACCTTAAACAATGCTCATGGCAGTCTGCCTTTGCCAGAAGCTGAAAAGTATTTGTACAGTTTTTAAACCTGTTTGTCCTGTTCAGTTTTTAGGTCTATCAGTCATAACAAATGCTGTACACCTTGTAAAGAAATAGCTATTAGTTGAAAAACCTTTAGTTACCAAGTTAAATCAGTTACAGTATAATTTCAATATAAAGTAAACTTTCCCCCCTTACAATACTGGGAAACCATTAGTAAGCATAATAGTTTACAATTTGAATAGCCAAATGCAGTTTGGCCCCTTGATTTATTAATTTGTTTGTAAACTTTATTTAAAACTTTTACAGTCTATTACAATGCAGAAACCCTTATATTTTACGTGCATTAAAAGCAAGAGAGTCAATAGAAAAAGCAATTTGGAGAGCAATAGCACTCGATAACTAAAAGGTAAAGCTTCCTGGCTGAACATCTATAGAAAGTAATCATTTTTCCTCAGTACCCTTCAGATATACTTTCATCACCTGCCACACTGTATTAAAAAGGAGCAACATACATATATAATAAATAGCAAAAACCTAATAGAAATAATTACATATAAATGATAAAAAATAATTATACAATTAAAATAAAGTAATCCAAACAGTGTGGCACTATCTAATTTAATCTTTATAAGGTGTCCCCTGAAATGTCATACTCCATAGGTCACTTCCTCAAAATGCTGGGAACCATTCCTTAGACAGTGCAGCCTCTAGTGGGACCCATATAGATTTGTATCTCTAGCTGCTCCTGCTTTAGTCCACCTTAACCTCCCCCTAATACTCTTAAGCCATCCTTCCTCCCATATCCCTGCCCTCTGCCCAACATAGAAACATAGAAACATAGAAGTTGACGGCAGATAAGGACCGCAAGGCCCATCCAGTCTGCCCATTTCTTTTTCTACCTTATAAATGTGCCATCGGCCTTTGCTCTGTCAGTGACCTATCTATTCATAGTCATTTGTATTGCTCCCTTATGCCTATCCCATGCCTGTTTGAAGCCCTGCACTGTATTCATAGTCACCACTTCTTGTGGTAAGCCATTCCACGCATCTACCACCCTTTCTGTGAAAAGAATTTCCTCACATCTCCCCTTAATCGCCTCCTAATCTCATGCTGTGTCCCTTTGTCCTGCTATTTTTCTTATTTTAAACATGCTAGACACCACCTCCTCCCTCCCCAGAGTCCCACCTCTACCCTCTCCTCTCTTCTCTCTCTCTACACCCACTCTGCCCAATCATGCCCCTGGCTCGGTTCTCACATCTTGCAGAGAACCAGTACCTGGCCTGTTCTCCCTCCCTGTCCCCTGTCCAATTTTCTATCACTACCTTCCCTCCCTCCCTCCACTCCATCATTTTGGCCCAGTCCTGCTCCCGGGTCTGATTACCAGCATCTTGCTGGGGTCAGTACCTGGTACATATCTCCCTCCCTGCCACCTCACCACTATCTCTACTTCTACTCATCCTCCCTCTACTTCTCCTTCATTGCCCAGTCCTGCCCTCTGGCTCAGTTCTCAGCATCTTGCAGGGGGCCAGTACCTGGTATATATCTCCCTTCCAGCACCCCCTTCCAGATTCCTACCACTACCCCATCACCCTCCACTCCATCTACATTGCACACTCCTGCCCCCTGCTCAGTTCTCAGCATTTTGCAGGGGGTCAGTACCAGATATATATCTCCCTCCCTGCCCTCCCCATTTCTACCCCTCCTTCTTTTACTCCTCCTTCATTTCCAAGTCCTGCCCCTTGGCTCAGTTCTTAGCATCCTGCAGGGAGTCAGCACCTGGCATACATCTCTCCTTCCTGTACCCCTCCTTCCACTTCACTTCCCTTGCCCAGTCCTGTCACCTGGCTTGGTACTCAGCATCTTGAAGGAGGTCAGTACCCAGCATATATCTCCCTCCCTGCCCCTTCCACTCCACTTTTCCTCTTCTCCCTCTCTTCTCTCTCTATCTCCCTCCACACCAACTTCACTGCACTAAATTCTTCTACCCCACTGCACCTAAATACAAGCCTTGTATTGACTGCACTTAAAACTCATAGCCCTGTAATCTTTCTGACCTGCACTTTAGGCTCCACTTCTAGAGGCCCAGTCTGTGCAGTATTTTCTCTGCTCACTGGCACTTCTATTGCTTATCAAATTGTATGTCGATCCAAATACATTTGCACATGTTCCTGTTTTATGCTCCTCAGTTTGTGTTCCATTCCATTGATTATCTGCATTGCATGTACTGTATCTAATACTGTAATCCAAACTGTGTATTTGCAGTGCATGTATCCACTGCTCCAAGCTGTCATACCAATACATTGATTATCTGCAGTGTATGTATCTACTTCTGTATTCCAATTATGTATTTGCAATGTCTGTATCTACTACAGTTACCCACCCTCATGTACCCCCCACCCTAAGATTGCACCGAGAGACAAGCAGCTTGTTGTTCAGTGTGCCCCTCTGGTGAAATATTTCAATAAATGAAAGACAAAAAAATGTCAACTCCACCCATACTCCATAGGTCACTTCCTTAAAATGCTGGGAACCAGTCCTTCGATAGTGTAGCGTCTAGTGGGCCCCATATCGATTTGTAACTCTTTTCCCTATGGTTTGTTTTATACTGGAGGTGTTCCAACTTCATACATGAAAGCAAAGCATCAACCCACTATGAAATGTGAGGGACTTTATCTGTACCCCACTGCATCACTAAAGTCTACTTTGCCATCACTCTATCTAAATCCCAAAGTGGGTGTTCTATCCCACCCCCTTTCCAGGGTCCAGGCAATCAGAGTATCACATTCACTGCATCTATTTCACCTGGGTCCCCCAATACCCTATTTAGTAAGGTGAGTATTTCATTCCAGTATTGAGGAATCTTACGACAGCTCCATATCAAATGATAAAAAGTGTCCTGGGAGACTTTGCATTTTGGGCATTGGTCAGTCTTCTCTGGGATGATCTTATGTGCAAGGACTGAGTGTAATACAATCTAAGCTTTTAAAATCTGAAAAACCTAAAAAAGACAGGGTTTGCTGATGTACTTTTAAAGATATACCAATTGTGGAATTTTTCAGTTTGGTGGGTAGTAACCTGTAAGGACTGTATAATATAGAATTGGGATAAACTTTATACTTTTTCATCAAATTCAATTCTAATTCAAGCCATATAGGGCAGTAAGTTCCAGTATAGCTATGGGGAGAAAGCCATTTTATATATTTATTAATATGTGATACCATATAGTATAACACACAATTAGGTAATTTAATGCCCCCTTGTTCCTTCAAGAGGATGAGTTTCTTCCACGCTGCCCTTGGAGTTGTACCACCTCATATGAACTGAATTCTGAATTTAAGTTAATGAACAATTGGAAGGGTATGAAGGTATTCAGCATATTAAGTGGATGAAACAGCCTTGGAAAAATGTTCATTTTGATAACATTAACCTTGCCCCAGACTGAAAGCAGTAGACAGTGCCATCTTTTAAGGTCTTGATTAATTGTTGTAAGTAAGACTTCTAGGTTTAGTTTACTTAACTGAGATTGATCATGTGTTAGGTAAATCCCTAAATATTTTAATTTCTGGGGTGACCAAGTAAAGCCTAAGTTTATGATTTCATTCCAAAAAGGAAAGGGATTAAAGGGCATGATTTCTGTTTTGGCAATGTTCAGATTGTAGTTACAGAAGGTATTGTATTCTTGAATTGTAGCTAAAGCTGTTTTGATTGAGGTCACAGGGTTAGCAATATGGAGTAAAATGTCATCTGCGAACACAGATATTTTACAATGAAGGTTTCCACAGTTAATACCTATATTTGGGGGTTGGTGTTTAAGAAAAAAAAAAGCAGAGGTTCTAAATCCAGAATAAATAAATAGGGGGATAAGGGACAGTCCTGTCTAGTTCCACAATGTCAATTAATTATATCAGATACAGTATTAAGCCATTACAACTTACTCTAGCTAAAGTGAAAGAATAAAGAATTTTTAACCAGGATATAAACTTATGTGGGAAACCAAATCTAGAAAGAGTAAGAAATAAGAATTCATGGTGGACTCTATTGAAGGCTTTTTTTGTGTCAACCAAAACCAAGGCCATTGGGAATTTGGAGTCACCAGATGCACAATAAATATGAGCAATTTTCCTAATGTGATCAGAGACTTGTCTATTAGAAATAAACCCCACTTGTTCTCTGGAGACCACAGGGTGCCAAATTGCTTTAATTCTCTGCACTAAGATGGATGAGCGAATTTTGATGTCATCATTAATTGAAGAGATGGGTCTATAGCTTCATATCCTGTTGTTTTGTTTATTAGGTTTAAATAGTAAAATAATTAATGGTTCAAGAAGTGAGTTATCCTTAATTCTGTTTTCAAGTATAAAGTTATAAATATTTTAAAGCAAGGGGATTAAAGTTTTTTTTGAAGGTTTTATAGAAGTTTGTTGAAAACCCATCTGAGCCTGGTGATTTGTTTGGAGCTAGACCATCAATGACATCCTCCATCTACTTTTGATGAATGTGTTTAATGAGGTTGTTAGCCTGACTTTGGGTAATTTTAGGACAAACAAATTTATTTAAATATTTTTCTGTTTCTTGAGTTGTAGGGTGATTGATCATCTGACCATACAGTAATGAATAAAATTTATAAAATTCTGATAGAATGGCATTGGGATCAGTTATGATTTCACCTGTGTTTTCAGAGACTATTGATTCAACTGATCTAGATGTTTCTTGGTGCTTAAGTCTGTTTGCTAAGAGTTTACTTGCTTATCCCCCAAATCAATATATCTTGCTTTTGTCTTCAAAATAGTAAATTCTGCCCTCACTTGGTAAGTGAGAAAAGTTTGTTTTTGCATCATTCCAGTTCTTTAACCTCAGCCTGATAATAGGGAAAGATATCTGTTTTTTTAATGAAGCTATTCTTTTTGAGAGAGACTCCACCTTATTAAAGTATTGTTTTTTTCTGTTTGGAAGCAAATCTTATAAAATCTCCCCTGATATAACGCTTTAAGGCTAAACAGATAATATCAAGCCTATTGGTAGAGTCAATATTTTCTTTACAGAAAGTATTAACAGAGAGGTTAACATAGTCAATAATGGAATCCTGCCTTCATATAGTATGTCCAGGGTACGGTATAGGTAACGAGCTATATAAATTAATTAAAGAATGATGTGAGAGAGATCTTCCTAAAATCTGTGAGCTCTGCACATCACTCATCCAAAATTTAGTGATTAGAAAAAGTCAATGCATTAATATGATATGTGTACTGAGGAATAAAATGAAACGTTTTTCATATTTGGGTATAGAGTTCTCCAAGGATCTATTCAGTTGCAAATGTTTAAAAATTCAGCTAATACTTGGCTATCCGAGTGGAGTGCAAAGTTAGACAGATTGGATCTGTCCAACTGAAGGTCCAATGGGATATTCCAGTCACCACCAATCAAAATCTTGTATGATAAAAAGGGAGATACAGCAGTTAGAAGATTGGATAAAAAAAGTGTAGTATTGGAATTAGGGCTATAGAGTGAGCCTATGGCTAAGTCTACATGGCTGCATTTACCTAACCCAATGATGTACCTTCCTTCTGGGCAATGAATAATTTGTGAAGAGACAAAGTTTAATGACTTATTCACCAAAATAGCAATCTCACTTCTTGATGAGTGTCTACCTGCTCCAAATTCCTGAGTATAACAAAATATTTTAAGTAAATCTACTTCAGTAGTCAGTAAATGGGATTCTTGTAAAAATATAAGGTTGTAGTCAAGCAAATTTAGAAGGCTAAGAACTAACATTCTTTTAACCCTTAGAAGAAGGCCTTTAACATTCCAGGAAGACACCTTAAGTAGCAATGTCATGGGATAATAGTGTAGAGTGAGAGAATATGCTGGTGAAACATTTGTTATAAAGTTGTTTATACTGTTCACATTTCTTCCATGATATGGCTTCAGCTCACTCCCATCCCCATATTTGACCCAAACCTAAAAAGAATAAGCAACCCTATGCAAAAAATCTAACCCAAAAAATAGTTTTACTAACCCCCAGTACCAAAGACTGAATTCCTAATACCATTTTAACCAGGCTGAGTCCCACAGAAGCTCCTCCCAACAAAACCCCTAATATATAGAGTATAAACAAGTATTAAACTGCAATCCTATTTGCCCAGGTAATGGATTTGAAGCAAAAATCTACACAACAAAAATTAGAAATCAAACCTTGAAACCTGGAGTTTTAAGATATTTCTACAATATACAGTAGCATTTTAACTCTTAATCCAAAAAGAGGAATACATTTCTGGATCACCTTCTTGTTGTAACATACTAACATACTAACATACTATTTGCCAGCAGATTAGGCCTTATGGTCTATCAAGTCTGCTCGAACCTAGATCCTTAGTTGGGTGCCGAGACCCTCCCATCCCTTGTGCTCCAGAAACCCCTATCATCCATCCCCACCCCCCTGGGACAGGCCATCATCTGATACATCCACTTTCTGTGTCTGTCCCACCCTTTCTTAAAGCTCTCCACTGTGGATCTCTGAACCAGCTCACCAGGCAGAGCATTCCAAGGGTCCACCACCCTCTCAGTGAAAACCTCCTCCTCTTTTCCCCACCCTTCCACCTTCCAACTTCAAACCATGCCTCTGGTGATGCCTCCCTGCTTTAGTCTAAAGATCCCTCCATGTTTACCCTATTTATTCCTTGAGGTACTTGAAGACCTCAATCATGTCCCCTGTCTCTCCTCTCCTCCAATGAAAACAGGCAGAGCTCCTCAAGTCTGTCCTCGTAAGTCAAATCCCCTAGCCCTCGTATCATCTTTGTTGCCCTCCTCTGTACCCTCCAGGAGCTGTATGTCCTCTTCAAGTGTGGTCTCCAGTACTGTACACAGTACTCAAGGTGTGGTCTAACCAGTCCATTGTACAGTGGCAGAATCACTTCCTTGCTCCTAGAGGTGATCCCCTCATGATGCATCCCAACATCCTGTTTGCCTTGCTAGCTGCTCTCTACACTGCTCAGTGTTATTCATACATGTATCCACCATGACCCCTAGGTCTTTTTCCCTATTGAGGCTTCCAGCACCTCCCCTCCCAGGGTGTACCTGTGTTTAGGTTTCCCCGACCAAGATGCAACACCTTGCACTTGGTGATATTGAAATTTAATTTCCATGTGTGAGCCCAGCTTTCCAGGGTGTCCAGGTCCCTTGCAGGGCCAACCTCCCTCTTCTCCTCAACTACTGCTCCCATCTTGGAGTCATCCCAAGAGACTCATTTCACACCCTATACCATCCCTGATGTCTGATATGTATGCATTAAACAGGATTGGACCCAGGACCGAGCCCTGTGGTACCCCACTACCAACCTCTGTAGGGTTCGAGAGCTCCCCACAGACCACTACTCTCTGAGTGCGCCAGCTATCCAGTTTTCAATCCATCTGACCATCAAAGGGCCTACTCCTAACCCCATCAGTTTCTCCACCAGACCATTGTGGGGACAGAGTCAACGCTTGCTGAAGTCCAAGAATAATACATCCACAGGCTTACCCTATCCAGTTCTGATGTTACCCATTCATAGAACTCTACAAGGTTGGTTTGACATGATCTACCTGGCACAAACCCGTGCTGCCGACTATCCAGACCTCCCACCTCCAAGTAAACCCCCAATCGTTCCTTTAGTATACTCTCCATTAATTTTCCCACCACCGAGGTTAAACTGATGGGTCTATAGTTTCCTGGTACTTCCTTGACCCCCTTGTGGATTGGTACCACATGCCTCTCGCCAATCCTAGGTACCCTCCCTGTCTCAAGTGACCTGTTGAAAGCTCCGCCAGGATGCAGCCAGTATGTCCGCCAATTCCCATAGTACTCGGTGAATGCCATCCGCCCAGGAGATTTGTCTTTCTTTAGGGCCTTGAGGAAAACCACACCTTTTGGTGGGATGGCATCATCCGTCCCTCCACCTTACTGGTCTTTTATCCTTATCCAGATCGACACCCTGGGGTACCTTTCCTCCCTTTTGCTCCATTTCTGCTGCTCCTGATCCCACTCCCCGCCGCTTCTATCCCCTTGTGCCTTGCTTTGTAGATATCCCATCCCCTCCCTAGTAGAACACAGAGGCAAAGTACTCGTTAAATACCTCTGCCTGGTCCCTCGCCTCTTCCACCCACCCTCCTTCTGATCTCAATCTGCTGAGATGGCCCTTGGTTTTCTCCACTCCCCAATGTACCGAAGAACCCTTTTCCCTCCATGTATCCCTGTGCCAGCCGATGCTCTTTACTGGACTTTGCTCCCTCACCATACGGGTGACTTTTCTAGATGCAAGCTGGTACATTTCCTTATCCCTATCCCTCTTGTTGTTTTATATTTTTGTAAGCCGCCTTCTTTCTCTGACTGCTACCTGACCTCACTGGACCACCAGCATGGTTTATGTGACCTTGCTCCTTTACGCTTCAACTTAGCGCAGATCCTGACTGCCTCATGAAGTCCCCGTTTTATGACCTCCCATCTCCTTTCCACACTTGTTGTTGAGGTAATCCCCTTCAAGTGATCCTTGAGAATATTTCCCATGCCCATAAAGTCTGCCCCCCTGAAGTCCACTGCCAGTGTCCTAGATCTCACCCCCACTCTCCCAATGCTTATTTGAAACCAGACAGTATTGTGGTCACTCCCAGTCAGGGGGTCCTGTACAACCATGTCCCTTACCAGATCCCCATCTGCCAGAACCACATCCAGGACATGCCCCTCCCTTGTGGGCTCCATCACATGCTGTGTTAAGAACACATCCTGGAAGCCATCCAGCAGCCTCTGCTCCTTGGCCACCTTAGAGGACATGGTTCCCCAGTTAGTACCTGGCATATTAAGGTCCCCCATCAACACCACTCCTTCCCTTTTGGACCACACTGGGCAATGATGTTGTCCAGCAAACCATCCTCTAGAACATCACTCATCCCGGGGGGCCTATATGCTACACCCAGCTTGACCTTATCTCCTGCTGGGGATCGTAAGGTGACCCATAAGGCCTCCACGGTTCCCTCTGTCTCTTCTACCATAGCAATTTCTATGTCATCTCTAATGAACATAGCCACTCCACCCCCTCTGCCCTCCTTTCTATCCTTCCTAAGCATAGTGTACCCCCGTACATTTAGGTCCCAGTCATGGTTTTTGTTGGCCCACGTTTCTGTGACTGCCGCCACATCCACCCCCCCTCGAACAGCATGGCCTGGAACTCTGGCAACTTGTTTCCCAAGCTCCTGGCATTTATTAACACCAACCCCCACCCCTTATCCCTGATCCTCTTTGTCGAACCCCACCCAGATTCCTTATACTTCCATCCTCCTGCTCCTCCTGAAACCTCCACCTCCAGTCTGTTTCCCCTCCCCTTGGGCTTGAAGGCTACCCTCATCTGGAGGGAGGGCTTTGGTCAGCCCTCCCTTATCCCTCCCCTTACAAGTTTAAACCCCACCTTTCTTGTATGTAGTCAGCCATCCCTGTTTAAGGACTTCCTTCCCAATGGGGCAAGATGAAACCTGTCCTTGGCATATAGTCCCTTATCCTCCCAAACTCCATTCCAGTTCCCTAACACCCCAACCCATTCTCTTCACCCCACTTCCTGAGCTATTCATTAACCTCTGTGAGCTTCATTTTTTTCTCCACTGAGGCCTTTGGTACTGGCAATATCTCCGAAAAGGAAATGTTGCATCCATTATCCCGACAGACTCTGGCAAGTTCTTGGAACCTTGCTTGGATTTCCATAATGCTATTTCCCTCTAGATCATTAGTTCCCAAATGCACCAGGAACATGAGAGATAGGCAGGAGCAAGTTCAGGTGGAATAATTATAATAGAAAGTTATTACCACAAAACTAAAAAAAAAAGGTTTCTTATACCTTTATTCTAAAAACAAAATGTTAAGTAAGGGCTATTTCTTTGAGTGGCCTTATTAGGATGTATAAATGCTAACAAAGATTACACTTGTGCAAATGAGTGGTATAGACACTAACCTAAGATATTACACCTAGGCTATCATAGAGTATGACTTATGTATTTAAAAGTGTGGAGGGGCAGAAAATAATTTATCCATATACAAGGTGTGAGGAAGGAGAGAAGCCAGAAAACAATTTCCAAAGAAATAAATATTAATCATGAAATCTGGTCAGAAATATATAAAATGTATGATCTATTAGAATGTAATAATGTCCATGTCTCCACATCTACCTTCATTAAATCCATTATGGTGGGGCCATAGATCCCTTCCATATTTAATGGGAATGTTAATTGGATCATAATGTCCCCAACACTGAATTTGTGGTTTCTTCCAAAAATAAAAGTTATAAAATTGGAACAGTTCACTCTTTCAAATGAAAACCAGCTCCAGAATTACCAGGGGATCAAAGCCACAACTTTTTCATATCCCTCACTGCTGTACAGCCATTGGCCAGCGTTCATTCACCTAGAGGGCACCCACTTGGTTTAATGGTCTTGCCAATGACACTATCAATACCACTGGGTTAGGGGCATTCAAATCCAGGCTCTGTAACACCCTAGTTGCTTCCAGCATCTGTGACTGTCATGGATAATGTCTATGGAACTCCGCTCCGCTACCGCTCTTTCCTATATCTAACTCCTTACATAACGCACTTGCACTAGTTTGGCCTCTGCCCCACACACTCTACAGCACCTGACAATGCCACCTTCCTGGCAGCTGCACCCCATCCCCCTCCTTATCCTTACCTACCCCCACCTCTCCTCTCTTCTCATTTTCTTACCTCCCTCTTGCCCCTCCTATTTCTTTCTACCCCTGTCTCTTCCTTTCCACTTTACCCTCTCCCTGTCTGTTTGAAATTAATTTGATATCCTTTGCCCTTATTTGTGTAACAATTTTGTCTATTGTCATGTGACACCTATGTCTTGACGTGGAACCTTTGTAAAAGAGCCCTGGACTCAAAGGTAATTGTAATCCTAGAATTGAAATAAAAAAAAATAAATAAATATTGAAAATAAGGGTTTAAGTCAACCAGTAGTCCTTAATGAATGAAGTTTAACAGAATAATGAAGAGTTTAATTATGGAGCATTTTCCCTATATGATGGGAGGTAAACTTTCAGAGAAATACGCAGCCTGTAGTTAATAAGGTTGTATTTGGGGTATAAAAGCTGTAGTATGTAGCTTTCCCCTTATCAAAAAGAGCCTGTGTCTTATGATTCTGATCTCCCAGATTACTTCAAGGTCCCTCTTTTATGACACTAGGGGAGTGTAAAAGGTTGCAATCCTTTATTCCATAGGGATTTCTGACAAGGATCAAGGATATCTATTCTTATGGATCTAATGAACTTTATCCTTATGCTATAAATCAGTATGGATTGCTGATTCTGGATGAGTTAAGGCAGACCAGAATAAGGAAGAGAGTTCTTTGGTGGAAAAGATGGAAGACACGGGCAGATACTTGGCCTGTTAATATTTTACTTAAAATATTCCCTGTTTAACATGGTTTTTAATCAAATGTAAAAAACAGATCAGGAGTATAAAATAAAGAAAATGACCCTGATTAATGGGACTTGTAGCTCAAAACAAAGAAAAATTATCCAGCATCCCTGCCCCCCCCCCATTGTTCCAACAAAATGACTTAAGGGAGATGAATACATAGTTAGCCAATGAATGCCTCTCTCTACCTACTATCAGTAATCCTATTTAACAGAGTTTTTTCATCACCATAGTAATCAAAACTATAGGCAGAGAAGAAGGCTAAGGAACTGTCTCTATTTAGTGAGACAGTGTTCCTGAAGGGAAATAATCTTGCATCCAAAATAGCTGATTTTCGTTTTACTCATCTATGCCCCCGTCCCCCATTTCCTGATGAGCAGGTATTAATAAATAGATATAAAGTAAATTTGACCCAGGGGCTAATATTAAAAAGGATTAACAGATCTACATAAAATAATCGAAAGTTGGAAACTTCAGTAATTGCAAGATATGCTAGATATCGGTCTTTTTTCGGTCTGCAGATCCATCACGGTTCCATACCTGTTCAGATCATAGCTTGCTTAGCTCACCTAGGTGTCCAAAAAATGGGACTAAGACCTCTGGGAACACTTAGAAAATTTAACGCAGAAAAACTTCCCAAAAATGGTAAGAATTAATTGAACCGTATTTTAAAAGTGGCGCATTGTTCGAATTAAATCACACCTTCAAATAAGAACTGCGACCACCATTTATGTCTAAAAAGTCTTATTTGAAAATACACTACTATTTAAAGGTTGATAGGTTTTCAAAAATGTAGCAGCATCGTGCTTACTATTAAGGGCAGCTGATTTTTCAAAGCAAATTAGTCACCAGGAGTGCACTGACTGTCAAAAGGGGATCATCTAATATAACAGATTACCCTTAAGGTTTATAAAAATGTCTTGTAATGTTGGGGAAAGAAGTATGTATCTATTTAATCATTTACTAATGTACAGCTCGGAGTGGGCTAGAATCTAGTTTTGAAAATTATATAAAGATCAAATGGAGATGATCTTTCAAACCCACTCCGTAGCTACACCCTATTTCAATCAAATCTTTCAAAAGCAGGTCACCTATTCGAAGATGAGCAAAGTGAGCCAGCTTTCGAAAGCAAGTTCATCCTAGGGACATGAGGTATTACGAAGCAGGACAGCTCCAAATGGGTGCATTATCATTTGGCCAATTGTGGATAGAAAAGGATTCAAAAGTAAATCCCGTTTCATAAAATCCTCTAATTGGAGATAAACAACACATTTAGTAGTGGCAACAAATTATTTAAAGTTGGCTTAGTCCACTAAACTCTCCTGCCGACTTTAATCAAAATACAGCTTATGCAAAAGAAAAGAGATCATGCTTAGGAAAAACCTATTAAGGTATCCACTTACAATAACTTAACAACCATGCCTGGGTTAATCTAGAAGGCCTTTTATAAAATTTGTGAACTTAGATACTAAGTAAGGGAGAAAATAAACATTATATACAAATTGTAGTAACTGATCAGAACAACAGTACTACGTATTCTTCTCCCTAAGAATCTATAGAATAACAGTGTAGCAAACACATAGACAAAATCTTCAATTTGTGTGTTTCTGTATTGACTGGTGGAGGTATAAAGAACTTAACAGAAACACAGTCAAAACTTAAGCAGCATATTAATTCTGGTTAACGTTTTAACTCAGAATGACCTCCAAATGTCTTGATCATAAGAACTCAACATTGAGTAGATCTGGAAGTCAATACAGTCACTCATCCTGATTTAAATAAGTCTGGAACAGCTTCATCAAGTGTGGTGTGGCCTGCTCAGGGGATTCAAAAGCATAAGACTTACTATCTTTAGTAATAGCAAGTTTAGCAGGATAAATCATTCTAAATGTTAAGCCCGCATTAATTAATTTGCCTACTATTGGTGAAAAATTCCTGTGGTATTGTTTTACTTCTTGGGGCAGGTCTTGAGAGATGCTAAGCTTTGTTCCATCCCAGCAGAGGTCCATTACATCTCTAACTTTGTTCAGAACATGCATTCTGCCCAAATAATTTAGGAAAGAGACAATAAAAGGAGGAGGGGGATCACCTTTAGGTGGCATGGGTCTGAGGGCTCTATGAGCTAGTTTGATAATATAAGATGTACCATTTGGCTATTTCCCAGCAAAGTTCTCACATAGTACTTGCACAAAATGAATTGTGTCTGAGCCCTCCGAGTTTTCCAGAAGACCGTAGATCACAATGTTATTCTGGCAGGATCGTCCCTATAAATCCTCAAGTTTAGTATCTAATTGAGCTTTTTTGTGTCCAATTAAGAGAGATTCTGGGTCAACCTTGTTTCTCCAATCATTTATTGAGGAAATTCTAGTTTCAACATCGGTAAGCTGGGTGTAAATCTTCTCTATTGCCCTTCTAACTGATGTTGATTCATCTACTAATATGCTGATTGAATTCTTCAGGTCAGATATTTCTGCTAAAAACTTTTCCTCCATCAGTAGAGTAGGATTCGAGGCAGGAGAAGAAGATTTGCTTGCAGATTGTTTGGAGCATTTTGAGCCAGCAGCCCTGTCTGGTGGGGGCGGTGGTGTATGTTTCACCAGCATCTTCATTTCGATATCCATGTTTTCTTCTTGGAAAAGGCAGCAAACAGTAAGAAGTATGATTTGCAGCTCAGGAGAAATCAAAACAGCCCCAAGATGTCAAATTAATATGTAGGATTGGCTAGTTATAGAGGTTCATAAGCAGAGCTCCAGAGAGAAACTGCTCACCGCTGCCTACTCATCACCAGAAGTCCACTCAATGTTGATCTTAAAAAGGGATTTGGAATATATATAACTATCTTCTTCTGAGTAGATGCTGCAAATGGAGTTTCATACAAAGGGGACCCATAATTTCTTTCCTCCAATTCTGCCTATAAGCCCTTGCTCATAGAGCCCAGGACTATATCAGTTAAAAATGCCAGTTGGGCAGATATATAGTAAAGTCTTAAGTTTGGTAGACCTAGGCCTCCTTTATGAATATGTTGCCATAAAGTTTCCTGTCTAATTCTGGGTCATTTCCCATGTCATACCAATGTGGTAATATAAACCATTAGTGTTTTTGTGTATTTTTTGGCACAGAGCAGAGGAGGGTTTTGCATGATAGGCTTATAGTTTTCTGGTCCCAGCTTAGTGAGCTTTCTTGGGAGATACATACCAAGGTATTTACTCACTGAAGAAAGATGAACTACCACCCTGCTCTTCTGTATTGGTGAGTCATTGTTGGCCAGTGGCAGCCACTCACACTTAGACCAATTGATCTTATGGCCAGAGAGTGGGCCATAAACTTCAAAGATAGATGTAAGGACTGATAGGGCCTTCTTGGGGTTCTCTAAAAAAAGAAGGACATCATCCACAAAGAGCGATATAACATCTTTCTTCATTCCTCTGTACATATCCCTTTATATCTGGATGTGCCCTAATAGCCTGGGCCAGAGCTTCTATAGTAAGAACATATAATAGAGGGGACAGTGGGCAGCTCTGTCAAGTTCCTCAATATAATCTAAATGGTTATGGTATGGTATCATTAGTAAGAATTTGGGCCTTAGGTAACTTATATAAAATAGTAATCCACTTCCCAATATTAGGTCCCAAGCAATATTTAATCAGGGTAGCAAACATAAATGGTCATTTGACCTGGTTAAAGGCCTTCTCAGCATCTAGTGCAAGAAGGATTCGCTCTGTTCCCCCTACCTGATTTCCAATTATACATTATATTAAGAGTCCTTCTAATATTATGTTTAGCTTGACAGCCTTCAACAAAACCACCCTGATTCAGGTGGATCAGGAGGGTTAAAACTGTCTCCAATCTTGTGGCAAGGACTTTCTCCACTATTTTGTAATCAGCATTTAAAAGGGATATTGGTCGGTACAAGTTGCATTTCAAAAGATCCTTTCCTAGTTTTGGAAGGACCATTATAGTAGCCACAGTCCGGGATTCCGACAGGGTCTCCTTTGCCCAAATGTCTTGGATCATCTGATACATTAAATCCCTAACTTCTTGACAAAAGATTTTGTAGAATTTGACCAGAATCCCATCAGGACCCAGCACTTTCCCTGTGTTGGAAAACCATATGGCTTTCCTTACCTATTTCAATGTAATAGGGTGTTCCAACTTCTCTACTCTCTCTGGGTCTAATTTCGGCAAGTTCAAATTTTGAAGAAAAGAATTTGGATCTGATCCCGAAAGGATTTCAGATGTATGTAGTTGTTGATAAAATTTCAGAAAAATATTTTTAGTCACCTGATCAGTTTTGGCTTTCCTATCCATTCCCTCTAATTGTATAATCTGCCACTCTGCTTGTTTTTGCTTGGACAGCCAGGCCAACCACTTACCTGCCTTATCTCCCTCAAAATAAGCTCCTGCTCTATTAGCTGACATCTGTTTTCCTATGGTCCAGGAGGACAATTGATTCCATTTACCCTTAAGTTTTGTTAGCTGAGTCCTGTCCACAGAAGTATCTCCCCACATAGCTTGAGCTTCCAGATTCCCAATCTGTAGCTCCAAGCTGTTTGCTTCTTGTTGCTCGTTTACACTTATTTGCTGCATAGGAGATTGTCAGGCCCCTAAAGTAAGCTTTCATGGTCTCCCAAGTAATAGTGACTGAAGTGAAATCCCCTCACACCCTTAGTAATATATTCCCTGTAATTCCCATCAATCAATAGAGTAGGATCTAGCCTCCATTGTTTCCTTATCAGAGGGTCCTTCCTAGCACTTATTTCTATTGTCAAGGGGGAATGATCAGAAATGCATAGAGGGCAATGCTCTGCTGAAGCAATATTCTTCAGCAACACAGATGATATCAACATCAAATCTAATCTGGTACATACTTTATGTGCATGGGAGTAGAAGGAGAATTCCTTCCATTCCTGGGTGTAAATGGTTCCAAACCTCCTTCAGGGAAAGTTCCCTAGCTAACCGCTGAAGCGCCAGTATCCCCTTGGTACATTGGTTAGTTCTGGGATTGGACTGATCCATACCTGGGTTCTAACAAACATTAAAATCCCCAACCCCCACAAATAGAGTCACTATTCTGAATATGTGTATTGTCTTATTATCCACCCTGACATGGAACCTTTGTAAAAGAGCTCATGCTCAAAGGTCTTTCCGAAATACTAATTAAACAATTAATTTTGTGCCATAGTCACTGCTTGTTTATAAAATAAATCTGGGCAATTGAAATTTGGGCCGTAGACTGATACAAAGACCAGTCTCCTACCATCTATCCTAGTGTCTACCATAATGTATCACCCTTGGGGATCTTTGGTAGTAGATATAACCTGTACTCATAGACCTGGATGAAACCAAACCACTACCCCCTAGCTTTTGATAAAAAAACCCACAGATAACATTGTACCTCCACAGGACTTAACTAGCTTAATCATGTCTTCATCTGTCTAGTATGTCTTCTGCAGTAAGATAATATGACCCCCAACCTTTCTAAGATTTGTGAGGACCTTTTCCCATTTAATTACAGTTTTGAGGTCATTGACATTCCATGACACAACTCCTATACAGTATTTGCCGTATCTGACAACAGAAATGATTAATAATAGTTAGCCAGGTAAATTCCACGTTCTCTTCAAGACATAAATTCTCTTGGACTGTATACAGAACATTACAACACAATAAAACTAGACTGATAAAAAAACTTCAACCAACCAGTTAATCAACAATGCCCCCCCCCACACTATTCTCCCAAATGAACATAATGGAATGCAGATTGTCTCCCCCTCTTTCCAGATATCTATTGTGACCTGTAACAGACCCAGATCTGGCACCCCCACCCCATTCATTTTCATCATCTGGTATCCTTCCATAGAGGAAGACTCCTCCCACATCAATCCTAATCGTGGATGTGCCAGGACCCCCATCCATTGTTTTAACTGTGTATTTCAACACTAAAAACAAACCAGATTTCCCTATTCACCCCTAAAGCCTTATTGTTTGGTGAAATGGCAGCCATGTAGGATCAAGCAGGACCAGGCAATCCAGGCACAGAAAGGCGGGCCCCCCTGCCCATCAGGTACAGGTCATTTCACCCAGCGGCACCCAGTTCTGCATAATTTCTCTATCTGAGAACCCGGGGGGGCAGGTCTGGAGAGATTCACAGATCAAAGCATGCGAAATTGTGGCTCCCTAGGGCCTCTGCCCTCACCAACCATATGCTTTCCCCCAGAATTGCCAATCATTGCTTAGACATACCCAGATCAGTTTTTCCCAAGCCCTCCAAATTTTAACAAGACACCTCAGCTTACATGTCACCCTAGGCTAGCAGACCAGCCCCATCCAAGCCCATCCAAGCCAAATCACTAGCACTGTAGTTTCCAGCAGGGACAGAGTGCATACCGTCCATTTCTGTGCATAGGCAGCACAATCTTGACCTTCTGACTTTTCAGGGAACCCCACTGTTCTTATGTTACAGTGATGCTCCCTGTGTTCATGATCGTTCAAGATGGATTTTAATGGCTCTGTTTCTCAGAGGGCTTGTTTAAGTTGTGGATCCGTCTTAGTAGCCACATCATCTTGTGCATTGACCATCTCTTCAAGCTCAGTAAGCCGGCTTTCATGTTTGTCTAGCTTGTCCCCCAGTGCATTAAAGGATTGTTGTATGTGAGCCAGTTGAGCATTTTGATTAGCAAAACCTGCTTGCATTTGGTTTTGAAGGTCAGTTTTAAGGTTTGAAATTAAAGATTCCATTGTTGGGCCTATGCATGGCAGATTCAGTGCAGCCAGGGAGTCTGCTGGGGGTGCCACCTCCAATGTTGATCTTCCTGCATCACAAGTTACCGGTGGATCAAGGCCAGTATGAACGCTCTATTCTGCCATTGTTTTAAATTGTAGTTGCACAGGTATCTTAACTGCTTTGGAATTAGTAGTCTTTGTAGACATTGTAGAAAGAAAAGGAAAGGCTTTTTATAGACATATAATCACTGAGGTAGAAAATTATCCAATGGATGGGCTTAGAGCTCCAAGCTAGGCATCCATCTTGCTCACTGACTTGGTCTAGCCCCCAGTTCAGCCCCTTTAAATTGAAACTGAATGTACAGTATGTAAAAAAATATTTTAATTTGAATCTTTGCAGCTTTTAAGGTAATTTAATAATTTTTCTGTTGATTCCCTCAAGGGAAGAACCACAGTGTGACTGTGGCCTTCTCTTAATAAAGTACAAATTAAATACCCTAACTAATATGGAGCATTATACAATGGCAAGGAAAGAATCCTGGGCTCTGATTGGTCAGTACCCACCTTCACCAGTGATGTTATCTCAGTATAACATCACTGTGTGAAGGTTGGGCACCAAGACCTCAGCAACGGGATAAAATCACACTGCCCATTTTACTGAAATGTCCGTTGACCACGGCAACAGGAGAAACATCAGTAAACCAGCCCTCCCATGTCAGTGCTCCTTTACAAATACTGTCCCCAACAGACCCAACTCCCACTGCACAGAAACCTAGGCTTTATTTTCCTGAAGCCATCAGTCCCAGTCCATCACTGCCAGCACAGAAAACAGGGTGTTTTTTTAAACAGTGCACTGTCTCTCTATCACCGAAAGCCACCTTACATTAACCAGTGAAAGACCTTCGACCTCACAACTGCATGTGTGCACTTCTGGGAAGAGTACCCCTCTTCCCCCTCCACAATCATAACAACTTTCAGTGCCCATGCCATCCAACAAGTTAAATCCAATTAAAAAAAATTGTGCTGGAAACCAAACTGCCACACTGAGTGGCACGTACCTGCACATCCTTCTCTCTCCGAGCTGCCTTAATTTACCACTCCTGCTGAGTGTCTTCAGTGTTCTTGTCCTCTGGTTTCTCCCAATATAAATCAGAATCACTAGAAATTGTACAGGGAGGAAATAAAATAAAAATGCTGAACTCTGCAGAAACGGCTCCTACTGCAGCACTCCACACAGTTCACCTGACAGAAATGGCTCTTAAGTAATCAGAAATGGCTGCGCTCTGCCTGAAATAGCCAGACAGTTTTAGTCCTTGGGAAAAAAGACCGCTCTCCATTCACCTGGAGGAGAGTCTGTGGGTGGGGGGGGGCAGAACACCATCACACCAGAGAGCCTTACAGAGCAACAGCCTTGCAAAGGGAGAGACCACACAGAGTGACACACACACTTACAGACCAACCAGTATGTAGGAGCAGCACCATCTACTGTGTAAATCAGGAATTGTGGACTTCTTTTAAAACATATATATTTCCTTGTCAGAAAATTGATTAAAATGTATTTAAAACCATTTGTAATCTTTTTTTTGTTGTTTTTAATAAAAGAGCCATTGTATAATAGCAATAACGCACTCTAGGGTGAGTGCCATGTTGGGATAACATCACTTCATGGGTGTTGAACACACTTGGCCTGCAGCCATGTGCTTCAACCACCTGAGGTGTGACATTATCCCCGCACGACACACTCTGTTGTGCATTATTGTTTAATTAAAAACTAACTTCGAAAGTGGAAAATAATAAATTATTAAAGTAGTAAATGTATTTTGACCAGAATGCTAGAGCTGTACTTTAGGGTGACTCCATTCTTCAGGCAGAGAAACCAATCTGATGCTGAACACTACCTGGAATGTAACCACAGTACAATGTTTGAACCTGTATTCTAAGTTCTTAATTAGAATAAAGTTCTATCTCCAGAGCATCACTCGGCAGGAAGATGATGTTTATTGTAAAGTATCATTGATGGAGCCCTGCTGTTTGAATGAAAAAATACATAGTAAAAGCAGAACAGAATATTAACCCTTGCTATTCTGCAGAATGATATATCAGTCCAGAATTCCTATACTTTTAAATCTTTCAGCAGCCTAAAGGTTAATGCAAAACCCAGAAAAGAATTGCTGGGAAAAAAGGTATGAGACATAAATGATGTGAACATTAAAACACATGTAATTATTACATTTAGCCCACAAGCACATCTGTTGAAAGCTATTTTGTGACATAACTGGATCATTTTATCAACTGAACCAAGGCTAAAGGAAATCTCTGTGGATACCCCCAAAATTTGTTTACAGAAGAAGCAAGAATCTTGCAGATGTATTGGTCCATAGCTTTCACTGTAGTGCTGAAAAATCAGATGCCTGGTCAAAATTTACCCCACGGAAAACACCACTGTGGTAACGGCAACTTTTGTGGACATTTACAGGTCGGGAATACTTTTCAACAACCACTAACTGGGAGACATATGAGGTATGCTCCTTTATCACACACAACACATCTGCTGTGATCTACATGCAACATATAGCTGAAAAACTTTGTATAGCAGAAAAACATTTCACTGCTCTAAGAAATACCTTAGTGAGCATTTACGGTGCATCAAAAAAGTACACAGAGAAAATGCTCTTGCAGTTCTTGTTGCAAAATATGGACTAGGACATTGTTTTAAATGTCAGGGCTTGGAGACAGTGTGCAGTGGACTTTGTTGGGTTTAAATAATAAACTTTTGAAGAGGGAATCATTTTGGCAATACGCTAGGGAGCCCTTTCCCTCCTCAGGACAGAATGAACATTTCCAACTAAGCCTTTTCCTTGATTAATGCATTGATGTGCCTATCACTGAGAGATTGTTTGCAGTCTGTGCATTTCTTTTGTGTTCTTTGTAGTTTTTGTTACAATGTAATCTTCTACAATTTATAAAAGAGCCTATTATTAGTATTGGTATTACCATAATCATTTAGCAGAAGTTGAATTCTATCTATTATTCTTTTACATGTTTGATATTACACTGAAGTAATGCAATTCCAGGTCTATATGTTTATTACTAGTATGAGGTCTTATACAGGGATCCATGGCATATTTGTACATTTATTTATTGATGCATTGTAGCTAATTATTTATCACAGCCAACTATTTGTGTTTTGTTCCATATTCCTTCCCCCAAAAACATTGATGACACATGGGGGTGGTACCACCATTTTTTATTTTTCTCAATGCAGTGTTTTAACCTCTCCAGTGTTTTTGCAGTTTTGTTCCAGTTTCAGTATGTTGAGCCCAGCTTTTTGTTTCATGTACCTTTGGATGTTTCTGCTTTTAGCTCCATTTGTTGGTCTCTGAGCTGCTTTCATTGCTGTTTATTCTCTGGACTAATTCCTTCATCTTGTCAAAGTCTACTCTTCTGAAATTCAGACCTTCCACCTTTGATGAGGGTATACTGGTACCTAGAGCCAGTTTGAACCATATGGTGTTAAGGTCAATAGACCCTAGTGGTTCCCCAACCTATACTTCACCTACCATATCTGAGATGTTGAGCACCACATTGAGAACATTAGTCTGCCTTGTAGGTTCCCTAGCTAGCTGTACCAGAAGGCAGTCCTGCAACATATCTAGCAGAGCTCGATTTCTGGTGCTCTTAGGTGATGAAATATTCCAATCTATGTCTGGCAGGTTTAGATACCCCACCACCACTACCTTCCCCTTTTGTATTTCTTCCCCTAGTTCTCTATCTCCCTCATTTCCCTGTCCCAGTAGTTTACTAATCACCACCATATGTAGCTTCTTTTCTGATGGTGTTGTGAGCTCTACCTATGTTATTTATTTATTTATGTATTTATTGAAATAGTTTCACCAGGAAATGCACACTGAGCAACAAGATGCTCATCTCCCGGTGCAACCTCGGGGGAGGGGGTACAAGGGGGTTGGATAACACGCAGGTTATCAACTGAGCAAACAACAGAGGCACCATTTCCCCATTCCCTCCCTTGAGGGATCCATCCTCTACTGCCTGAAAGCTTTCCATAACACAGATGATGACCACTCCTCCTTCACCTTCCCCATCCCTCCTATACATGGTACGGCCTAGTATTGCAGGATTCCAGTTGCTGTATCAGGGTTGCCCCCATTTCTTTAATGGCTATGAGGTCTAACCCTATATCTGTCACCATTACATGGAGCTCATTAATTTTACTTTCTAAGCTCCTGGCATTTTGGCAGACTGCCTTCCAACTTGAGCCTAAGCCTTCCCCCTCTTAGTTCACCCCCCTTGTACCCCCTCCCTCTTCAAATTCATGTTTTTTCTACTCCTGATGGCTTTGGAAGCCCCCAGCCTCAGAACCCTTACTTAACTTATTATAGACCCCTGCTTTGTTTCATTTAGTCCCACTGCTCTTAGTCCCCATTTCTGTTGGAGTCCTAGCTGGGTTTTCCTTTTGCACTCCTTCCTCTGTGGTTCCCCCAGCCTCAGTCTCCCCCTCTTCAGTTTAAATGTTCACCTATGTAGACATCAAACTTCTGCCCAAGAGCACTGTTCCACTCTCTTATTAGGTGAAGGCTGTTGCTCTTTAAGAGCCTCCTGTACCAGAGGCCCCCTAGTCACCCACAAATGGGACCCCTCCTCCTTGTACCATCCCTTTAGCCACTCAATAAATTCCTTAGTCCCCAGTTTCCTCACCCTATTATTACTATTCTCCCTATCTCACACAGGTATGATCACAGAAAAGGCCAGGAAAGCTGAGTGTGAATTCAGTCTGTCCCCCAACCTTTGAATGATGTGCTTCATTGTCTCAGCAGGTTGGTTTTCCAGATCAAGTGTACCAACATCCAAAGCTTTTCCTCCCAGTCCCCTACCATCCACATCATCCTCTCAAAATACCTGCTGGACAGTGTACCAGGAAGGCATCTGACCACCCCATTTCTCTTCCTTTTTTCCCTGCCTACCGCATTCTCCACCCCTCTTATCATAGAATCCCTTAGTATTAGTTTACCTCTTTCTGCCTTCTTTCTGTTGTCTCTCATGGGTGCCACCAATTCATCCTGTTCATCATTCCTGACCACCTCAGAGCCTCCCTTGAAAGCATCAGGTACCTAGTCTCCTCCATAGGCACAAAGAGATTTGCAGTCTGGAAATGATAAGGTTGAATGATTTCCTTATGATTGTCCCTGTCACCCTTCCCCCTCTCCATTATTCTCCACCCCCTGGGCCAGAGGACTACTGGAGGAGTGTGGCTGCAGGGTGTATCTATAGGTGCCAGCTCAACTGTGACCCAGCATGGACATCTGTTTCCATGATTTTACCAGCCTTGACTGAAGCTTCCTAGAACTCTTACATACTGTATAGGGCAGTCTCCTATCCTATCTCCAGAGCATAGCCAAGGTGATTAGCACCCTGCATTTTCCACAGCTACCTCCACTGATTTTGTGTTCCATACTTCCTATTGTTATCTCTAATTCAATATACAATATGTCCTTCATAGAATGTAATATGCCTTGCCCACTGTAAAAGTTTTATGCATGTATCCCTTTCCTATGTTCCCTTCAACACCCTAACTTAGTTAGGGTGTCGTCCCACATACTGATATATATTATTACTCAGATGCACAGTGATGCACTTCCTAATTGCAATATTAGGCTATCCCTGGTATAGTATGGTAACTCTAGAATTCCTTACACAACTTGTTTTGCAACTTACAAGTTGTACTTCCTTTTACCTGTACTGCCTTGAGGAGACTCCTGCAGAACCGCATACTTACCAGTGGGTGCAGGCAGCCTAGGTTAGACACCACACTTGTGTACCATTGCACTCACGCCCCATGGCACGAATGCTCCAAAGCCACAAATGGTGTGGTCTTTAACAGCAGAATAAATTGAAATTTAGACTGCTCGGCCCTCTGAGTCAGCAGTGATGCCACAATGAGGCTTAATCAGGCAGTCTCTCTCTCAAAGTCTTCTTATCCCCATACAGTTACCAATCAGTAGAACTGGAAAAAAAGCTAAACAGCTTCAGCTGTTCTCCTACAGGTATTTATGTCAGTGTGGCATGTGTCACTGTGCCAGAATGAGGATTTAAAACTGGCAATCCCCTTAGGTGTTCTATTTCACTCAGTCCTTTCTCCTTTTTTTTCTGACTATCCTTTCTTTTCCCTATCAGGGTGGCCAACCTGATATCTATTTTCTATTCTTTTCTATCCCCTATTTGTTAAAATGCCTGTGTTCCCATTTAAAAGCAGCTCCTGAAAAATAACTGGTGCCTTAAGAAAGAGCAGTGGTTCCCTGTTGCTGCTAGCAATATGTTGAATTTGGTCCCAGCTGATGTGTGTTTTGAATGATTGTTTAACCACCAGGAGTGGTTTCTTATAAAGAGGACATAGCTCTGAAGTGGATGCAGAATTACAAAGAATGTACAAAATCTGCCCTGTTGTTTCATGCTCCTGTGTCTTGCAGCAAGTGTGTAGACTGAGCTAACTCAGTCAGGGAAACAGAAAACACTCCTTAGAAAAACTGAAGGAGTTTAAGTACATAAAACACCTGTGATGCCCATATAAAGAAATGCTGCAGGTATCAGGTACAGCAAAGAAGCTTGCTTTGCTGTCAAGCAAAACAGGGCTGAAAATGAAATGGGAGGCGATGGCTGAAAGTTTTCAGCCAACAGCTGTTTTACAAAGCTAAGTTTGGTACAGAAAATGTTTATTTCTCTTAAAAAAGCAGTAGGTTCCTAGTGCTTGCAAGAGTAAACAGATAAGGAGCGCGCCCTTTTCTGCTTACATTTTTCAAGCCTAGTGATAGCTACTGAATATTTTTCTTCTGATTTAAAATATTACAATGAGCCAGAAATAAAAGAAAAAGGGTCATTACCTGATGATGTTTCCAGAGGTCCTGCTGTAGGGCTGGCAGCTCCTGAACTGACTGTATTTATGGGAGAAGCAGTCAGTGACATCACAGTAGGGGAGGAGTTAGCTCCCAAGTGTGATGTCATGCCCTGTAATTAAGGATTTATTTAGCCTTTTTTTTCAGAAGAGACTCTTTAAGAGCCTGCATGATGGACATAGAGACTTGCATTAAGCTAGGCAGGCTAGGACATTGTTTTATGAAATTTAGAGGTTAAAATAAAGTGTTCCTGCTAATTGATGTTGTCGCTCTGACCTCTGATGTCACGTCAGGCTGCCATAAAAGGTTGTCCACCAGAGGGTAGGGAGATAGATAGGAGAGAGAATATGGAAGATGGTCAGTTGCTTTCTGATCAGAGACTGAGCAAGAGCTAAGAAGAGCTGAGTGTGGAGGTTTACACACTGTCAAGAAGGAAGGTCTCAGGAATTCTTTTGATTTGATGCTTAATGGAAGAAGAATGATGTCCTGATTATTTACATTGGTGTGAAGAATTAACATCCTCTTAATTTCCGTTTTGTAAATATCCTTTATTTCCTTTATTTTGCTTTTTGGACAATAAATTGACAAACGCAGAATATGCATTTTTTATGCACTATATTACAGTTGTCTGTCTAAATCTGTTATAAAGAATCCTCGCTACCACAGTCACCCAGTCCTCCACTCAACACAGCCCAGCCAAGAGATCTTTCCAACTAAGGTCTACTCACAGAAGTGCTGTTATTTAATAATAATAAAAAACAGTATACTGCTCAGCCCTCCACGTCAGTAGTGGTGTCACAGCGAGGCTCAGTCAGGCAGTCTGCCTCCCCAAAAACATTTCAATCTACATACAGTTACCAAATAATAGAACAGGAAATAAACAAGCATTTGTCATTGTCGAATGTTTGCCACTTGCATTTCTGTTGTACCGGCTCTTGCTTGTACACATTTTTATTACTTATTTACCCAGGATAGACCAGATGAGATGTAATATGTCATTTGCAATGGTGTCCTGATTTTGCACAGTTGTATTCAGCATTTGCCCAAGATGGTAGAGGTTATATGTGATATCTCATTTTTAGTATGGTCCTGCTTTTATGATGTATTTTTCTAGGCCAGATCATTTTAGACACAACATCTCCTTTTCAGTGGGGTTCTGTTGTAGGGTCCTGTTTCTACACAGAATATATTTACCCAAGATAACCCACCTGAGGTGCAATCTTATTTTCAATGGGGTCCTGCTCTGGCACATTTTTCAGTGTACTTACCCACCTAGCACAGCACAGATGCTACCTTATTTTCAGTTGTATCCTGCTGTTTCCAGTTTTGACTCTGTATCTATCCAAAATAGCATAGCTGAGATGCAATATCTTGTTTTCTATGCATTTACCAATTTTTAAAATGTATTTATTCAGGATAGCTCAGCTGAAAGGAGAGTTACATTTTCAGTGGTATCCAACTTTTACAATGTATTTTTCTCAGTGTAGAACAGCATAGATACACAGTTCAGTGGGGGTTCTGCTGTACTGGAGTCCTGCTTTTACACATTTTTGCTAACTACTTATCCAGGATAGACCAGATGAGATGTAGTATCTCATTTTCATTGGTGTCCAGCATTTACACATTTTTAGACTGTACTTAACCAGGAAAGGCCAGCAGAGGGCAATATTTAATTTTCAGTTGGCTCCCACATTTTGATCCCAACATTCCAATAATCGTTTTATGGCCTGACATTATGATCAAGACAGGTGAAATATTTTTTAATCCCATCTGAAAGGTGATTTCACAGTGCTAGTGTGAAAACCTGTTTCAAAGGGGGTTGAAAAATGGCACCTGTCTTGCTCAGGGTGTGTAGTAACAAGGATGTGTTGAACATTAGTGGCCAAAATCTGCAAAATAATTGAAACTTTTTTCAAAACTTAGGTTTTTTTTCAAATTTTGGCCTCCAGTTTTCAACATAGTCTTTTAATGACCCCTCCTTCTGAACACAACAAGTATTATTTGTAAAATACTAGCCAAAACATTATTTTGAATTGCCAAGTGTGAGGACACATTTTGGCCACGATTTGAAAAATGACACCTGTCACATTTATGAGGTGGTGTGAAAAAAAATGGCTGTGTTGAAAATCTGGGGTCAAAATATTGAAAATTACCAAAGTTATGAGTGAGTGCTGAAAATTTCAATGTACCTTCATAGCCCTGTTGTTTTTTAATGTTTTTACCCCAAATTTTCAACATAGTCTTCTTATGATCCCTCCTCATGAACCCATTGGGTGAAAATGTTTCAATCCTGCCCAAAGGTGATTTTGCAAATGTTAGTTTTCCTTGGCTTCACTATGATCCACTGACTGAATTTTGCTTATAGTGTGTGGTATGTTATTTTAACACTGTCCATCATAACCAAAACATTTTGTAAACTATTATTGTATTGACTTTTTTGACATGAGAATGAGATGTCTGTGATAAAGAATTTTTTCTTCCAATTTTGAAATCACCACCCACCTGTACTTTAAAATAATCTGATTTTCAATAAGACCCAGTTTGCCCATCCTTACTATAGGGTACAGCTAGTAATAACAGGTACCTAAGTACTGATATCGACTGATATGAGCCAGCTGTAAATATAAAGAAATTACAAATTGTTGGCAGTAAGCAAAACCAAAATGGGCAGGATTTTCAGAGACCACAATGAGGGTGCAGGAGAAAATCTGCCCACGTCCGGAATAGATCTGCTGCTGCAGCCTGCAAGTACTTCGAAATGCAGCATCAATCTGAGACAACCATCATGATTTGTGTCAGCTTGCATCAAAATAATAAACAGATGCATTATTATTCTGCTGTATGTACTGGCATTTACAGTAGGATGCAACTGTGTCCAACTAGACCAGCTAAGGGGTGGTCTAAAAGTGCCTAATGAAGGCTACTTGGATCATAGGACAGGTGGATCTGTGCTAGAGCTGCTTTGAAAGTCCTCCCAATATATCCACTTGAAGTTCTAATCAAAGTAAAACAAACATGTGAAACCTAAATCTGGGCATCATGCATAGACATCTTTGAGACATTTATAATAATGATCAGGCACCCTGCCACTATTAGGCATTTTAATGACACCTTTGTAATGCTACCGAAAATGTGTCAGGTTTAACACAGCTTTTATGATTCATAAAAGCCAATAGTCAAATTTTAACACAGTAATGCTTTGCTTTGCTGTTAGTCTCATGCATTTTGAGAAGATAATGATGCACATTTCTTTTCAACTTCATGAGTTAAATCCCAGTCTTAATTATATTACTGTTTTATCTTAGTGTAAATTTATTGAATATATCAAGATTTCTTCTCAACAGTGGTGGGATTTCCGCTTGCGACGCCAGTGACCCGGGTTTGGGAATGGACTCAGGTAGTCGGAGGGCCGGCGGGGGGGGAGAAGGATGGAGTGTCCTACAGACTGCACTCCTTCTCTGGGGGGAGGGTGGGGGAAGCGATTGGCCCACTGAGGACTCCTGGCGGCAGCCGGGGGATCTCATGCTGCCGACACTGACATCTCTGGGAGGCGGGGCGGATGCTGGCGTCATTGCACGTCCCCACCTCCTTGAGGAAAAAGACAGAAAATCAAGGTGGGGCGAGGACCACTGACTATATGAAGCCCTCCCAGGAAGACCTCAAACATCTACCATCGCTGCAGGTCCCCCGACTAGATACTGGTTCCATGGTCATGAAAGAAAGTGGCCACGGCCCGGCCCTCCGGGGGGCAAGCCGGGGGGTGACTGGGGACCTCGGCAGCCATAGATGGTGGTAGAGGCTTCCAGGGGCCATGACCACGGCTGATAAATGACAGGGTCCTGCCCAAAAAAAAAAAAAGATTTCTTCTCTAAATTAAGAATCAGGCACCCACATGGTGAATCACCAACACACATATGTGCTTATTGCAAAGCACATAGAAATTATTACTTAGAAAAACATAGTGTTAGAGGAATTGCTGTACATGTGCACTGAATAGTCAAAGATTAAAACTGACTTTGGCATTATTACATGAAGGATACACAAAGGGATGCAAGTGTAAATTCCACAAGTAAGGTAATGCCCATAATTCATTAAAGGTCAAGCAAAAGGTAAACCTAACATAGGCTATAGAAAGCCATTCTCACATGTGTAGGGCTAAATGAGCTACTGTCTCCTACTTCTGGTTCATGATTGAAGAAAGGCAATTTGTTGGCTAGTGCACTTACCCTGTTATTAAAAACCCAAATAAATAAATGCCTCAATCCATTAGGCATCTAACATATATAATTATTTTCTTTGTGGGAGAGTATCCCTGCTTAGAATCTAGATAATAGTAACATTATGTGATGTACCTGTGAAAAATATGTAAAAAAAGTAGAATTTGCTAAAACAGAGAATTTGTATTTCATGTGATTAAGCCATACTGGGAGACATGGGACAATGTATCCTACTGGTTGGAATGAAAAGCTGTGATGTGAACCTGGAGATCAAACATTTAACTACACCAACCCCCATTTCCATATTCTGTGACTTTATAAATGTCACCCGTTCCATGTATGTACTGCAGTCTCGTCTCTCTTTGTGCTTGCACATTCCAGGCATCAATTAACCTACAGTATCTCAATCTCACTTCCTCCTGTGAGCATCTAATTGCTGATGCAACTGTTCATACTGTGTGTTAATACAACAGCAGGCATCATTTGTTGCAGAATAACAATGATTTCACAGGTGCCCATCTCTTGAGAGGAGAACAACAATGTGAAGCCGAGCTGTTTTGCGATGAGAGGAACACAAGTGAAAACTCTCTTATCCTGCAGAGGGTACTAGGAAAAAAAAGCTCTAAAAAAAGTTTCAGTAAAAAACGTCTTCGGAAAAAAAACACATGCAGAGAAAAGGGCACACAGAAAAAAAAGCACCAAATACAAAGGCGGAAAAAATGTCACCCTGCAAGGGAAGTGCAGATTTACTATTACATACCATGGTGCCATGGATCACCACCCCAGTGCAGTTTGAGGGAACTGCAGATCTACTTTTACATACCACGCTGCCATGCAGCACCACCCCAATGCAATTCGAGGGAATTGCAGATTTACTATTACATACCATGCGGCCATGGAGCACCACCCCAGTGCAATTTGAGGGAATTGCAGATTTACTATTACATACCATGCTGTCATGGATCATGACCCCTGTGCAATTTGAGGGAACTGCAGATTTACTTTTGCACACCACGCTGCCATGCAGCATCACCCCAATGCAATTCGAGGGAATTGCAGATTTACTATTACATACCACGCTGCCATGGAGCACCACCCCAGTGCAACTCGAGGGAACTGTGGATTTACTATTACATATCACGCTGTCATGGATCACCACCCCAGTGCAATGCAAGGGAATTGCAGATTTTCTATTACATACCATGCTGCCATGTATCACCACCCCAGTGCAATGTGAGGGAATTGCAGATTTACAATTACATACCATGCTGCCATGGATCACCACCACAGTGCAATGTGAGGGAATTACAGAGTTACTATTACATACCACACAGCCGTGGATCACGACCCCAGTGCAATTTGAGGGAACTGCAGATTTACTTTTACATACCATGCTGCCATGCAGCACCACCCCAATGGAATTCGAGGGAATTGCAGATTTACTATTACATACCACGTGGCCATGGAGCACCACTCCAGTGCATTTCGAGGGAATTGTGGATTTACTGTTACATACCACGCTGCCATGGAGCACCACCCCAGTGCAATTCGAGGGAACTGTGGATTTACTATTACATACTATGCTGCCATGGAGCACCACCCCAGTGCAATTCAAGGGAACTGCAGATTTACTATTAGATGCCACACTGCCATGGATCACCACCCCACTGCAATTCAATGGAATTATAGATTTACTATTACATATAACACTGCCATGGATCACCACCTCAGTGCAATGCAGGGGAATTGCAAATGTTCTATTACATACCATGCTGCCATTTATCACTACCCCAGTGCAATGTGAGGGAATTGCAGATTTGCTATTACATACCATGCTACCATGGATCACCACCCCAGTGCAATTTGAGGGAATTGCAGATTTATTATTATATACCATGCTGCCAAGGATCAGCACCCCAGTGCAATTCAAGGGAATTGCAGATTTACTATTACATACCACACTGCCATGGAGCACCACCCCAGTGCAATTCAAGGGAATTGAAGATTTACTATTACATATCATGCTGCCATGGAGCACCACCCCAGTGCAATTCAAGGGAACTGCAGATTTACTATTACATACCATGCTGCCATGGAGCACCACCCCAGTGCAATTTAAGGGAACTGCAGATTTACTATTACTACATCATGCTGCTGTTGGTTACCACTACAATGAAATTTGAGGTAAAATACATGTCACACCATATCAGAGCCTTTTTTCCCTGTGCCTTTTTTCCACGTGCCCTTTTTTCCATGTACTGTCTTTTTCGGAGACTTTTTTTCCGTGTTCCCCTGCAGAGTTATGCGTGCTCTTGTATTAACACATTACAGAGACTTATAAAATACATTTTAGTTTTGTACCTTTTTATTATTTAATTTTGTTTTTCTTTCATCAGGTTTTGTGGTTAACTTACTGACCGGATTGCTTCAAGTAGGGTGGTAAACCTATGGTTTCTTCAGAGCAGAGTATCTCCATTAGTCTAAAAATGCAACTGATATACTGGCTCAGAGAGAGACACTGTTGCTTTTTTTAAAATGTGCAGGTGCAGTTCCTACAGATTTGTTACAACCACTTGGAATTTCCAACATCCTGTCATAACCTGGTTAACATCAAGCAGTTTATGACTTGTACCACTAATGCTGTGGCCCACCTGCTGTTGTCCTTTCCACGTGACCTATGTTAGGTGTACCATAAACTCACTTAAGATCAGAATACAGGGAACACTTCAGGGACAAATCAAATGGTGATCCTAACCCTTTTGTAGGCAGAAATTTGGTAAGGGTACACAGTTGTAAACCTACTGAGTTGTCCTTTCTGGGCTTGGAACATGTCCCACATCAAGAATGGGGAGGGGGGGGCGATATAACCCCAGTCTTTCTCCCAAAGGAATCAAGATGAATCTGTATTTCAGGATATTGGAATCAATATGATGTCATACAGAGATAATTTTTTTTACCATTTCTGTTGTTGCATTACTTCAATTTGAACTCTGTATTAATATTGTCCCACTATTATTTGCTATTCACAACACCCCAACCCACCTTTCTTGGTGATTACCATTTTGTGGACATCATAATAAGTCTTGCTAAATGCTTTACTTTGGAAAAGGCAATTTAACCTTATTAAGTATTTATTTGTCCTGAACTCTTTACCTTAGTAGCGACCTGAAGTGCATTGGATAAACAGTTTATGTTCATAGGGTCATACAGTAGGTTGTACAAGTTTGAGAGACATGCCCATATTAGAACTCGCTATCATTAAAAACTAACGAAGGTAATGGAATTTTTTGTCACCCATGTACAAGTCAAGTTCACTTTTAAAGTGGTATATATTTTCACTCATTAGTTCATCAGCTGGGAGAGCATTCCAACATGTGGCACTCTTTGTGCCACAAACTGTCTCCTCCTTTTAGTTTTGCAGATTTCAGCATATAATCTTAAGTTATGTGACCTAGTACTCTTAATTGATGGTTGTTTCATCAAACAGTTTGTTTTAAAAAACAGTTCATCACCAAAGGACTTATAGGCCCAGCACATTTCTCCCCTAGTAAACCTATATATTTGAGAAAAAAGTCCTAAATCTCTGATTCTGTCCCTGTATCCTATGTTTGCTACTTTTGAAACAGACGTAGTCATCTTTCGTTGTGCAGACTCGTGACTTTCATATCATTAATAGCTGTGGGAGAGGAAAAGGAAGCACAGTATTCTAGATGTGTCCTAACTAGGGTAGTGTATAGAGGAACCAGAACATCAGCTTCCTGACTTTTCATATATTTTAAAATGCATCTAAGTATGCCATAAAATTTTTTGGCAGTCGTATTGATGTGATGACTAAATTTCATGTTGTTTCAGATGGTCACACCAAGATCTTTTTCAGAGGTAGTTACTTCTAGCTTGGAGTTGTTTATATAATAATTAGCCAATCTATTATTGCTCCCAAGGTGCATCACTTTGCCCTTAGCTATATTAAAGACAATTTTATGTTCAGTCGCCCAAGTAAATAGATGGTTTAAATTGTCCTGAAGTAATTCTATGGCAGGACTGTTATTAACAATGCCTCCAAGCTTACTATCATCAGCATATTTTTGTAGAAAAGCACCATTTTTAGCATTCATACTAGAGACCATAATATTAAACAATGTTGGTCCAAGCACTAACCCCTGCGGAACTTCACTGCTCACAAGACCCAATTCAGACCTACATCTTCTCAAGACAACCCTTTGCTTCCTATTGTCCAACCATGAACATATCCATTTTATAATCAAGGGATGTATTACTAGTTTCTGTAGCTGTTCTAAAAGAATCTTATGTGACATGGTATCAAAAGCTTTTTTGTAGTCCAAAAATATAATATTAACTGGGAGTCCTTCATCCAAAACTTTGCTAACTGGCTCAAAAAAGCTAATTAAATTACTCATACATGACCTCCCCTGTGTAAAACCATGTTGAGTTATATCTTGATTCCCTGTATCATGAAGGTGTTCGATGATTTTATACTATAACAACCTTTCCATGATCTTACCGATACATGAAGTTAGGCTTATAGGCCTATAATTGCCAACATTATTTTTAGATCCTTTTTTATAGATAGGAGTAACATTTGCCAATTTCCAGTCATCCAGAGCAGTACCTTCTTTTAGGGATGTATTAAAGAGAAGAGTAAGGATGCCGACTAGTTCTTTACAGAGATTCTTTATGAAAATAGAAGGAATACCATCAATGCCAGCAGAAGAATTTGGTTTTGTATCATTAATAGCTCTGATAGTATCAGTCTCACTAAAAATAACCATGGAGCAGGGAATAGATTTGTTCTCCATACTGAAATTCTCTTTGCTTTTAAAGATACTAACAAAATAATTATTAAATTCATCTGCCATTTGCTTTCCATCCATGATTAATGTGTCATGGATTAGAAGTGGTTCTGCCCCTATGTTACTCCCTCTAAGAGATCCAATGTAATTATAAAACTGTTTTTTATTGTCCCTACAGTCTACTACCAATTTTAATTCTAAATGTCTCTTAGCCTGCCTTATAAGATTTTTAGTGGAATTGGAAATATGTTTAAATTTCAACCATGCTTCATGAGTGGGTTTTTTCTTATATTGTTTAGAGGCCTTTTCCTTTTTTCTAATACTCCTCTTGACCTTAATGTTCCACCAAGTGGGTACTCTTTGTTTTTTGTTGTTGTATTTAACCCGTGTGGGGACCCAAGTTTGGATATAGTGGTCAATTTTCTCTCTAATAATATTCCACATTTCATTAGCATTCAAACCTTTGAGATATTTTTGCCAATCCCATTGCTTGAGGTATTGTTTAATAAGCTGGTATTTAGCTTTATAAAAGTTAGAGACTTTAGTATCACTGGTAGTATTCGTTTTGGTAGTAAAGAAGCCCCAACAAATAACAGAGTGCTCACTATCACCCAGGGGTTCTTGAATTATGGGTAAGGAGTCAAAATATTTAATATTAGTAATTATGAGAACAAGTGTATTTTCTTTTCTAGTTGGTTTGTTAACTAATTGTTCAAGACCATTTTGAATAACAAACTGAAGTAACCTATACTCATAACTACTATGGGCACTAAGAGTTGGCCAACTTATGTTTGGTAAATTAAAGTCCCCAATAAAATCTGTGTCAGTGATGATATTATCTAGTGATGCAAAAAAGGAATCTTTAGCTTCTGCATCTAAACCAGGCACCCGATACCCTACACCTATTGTTAATGGATCTGGTAGGGATCTTATCTGTACTAGAATCATCTCACTGTTTATCTGATTACTACTTAACTTAGAGTACTGGAGATTTTTTCTAATATACAAAGCCACACCTCCACCTTTTTTGTCAACAATGTGTAACATTTAATGGTTTAAATACTAGGGCCTGGATTTTCAAAGGTCCTACCACAGACACAGGACCCAATGTTGGTGTGTGCCTGCAACAGGTTAAATGTGCCAAATTGTTTGAATGCTATTTTCTAATTATTTGGCACATTTATGGCTGTTTATGCCACTTCATAGCAAAATAGTGACACGTGCATCAATATGGAGTCAGTGTGTGCCACAAGTCACAGAAGATGCGCATATCAGTTAGACCCCTTTAAGGCAATCTAACTTATGGCTGCAAGTATTGAATCTGTGGCACAATTGTGCCACTTGTTCCTGATGTGCATATGAAAATCCAGCCCCATGACTTTAAGATAAGCATATTTAATCAGATATATAGTCTGTGATTTGGGCATATCATGTATGGAAATCAGATACATCTCAGAAGCTGTGCAAGTTCTACAAGTTGTTCTGCACTTTTAATCATCAGCTCACCTGTTTTTCTCTTCATGCTGACTCCCACCACTTTTACTTTCTCAGCAGCACAGCTCTCACATAGTGCTAAATGCAGCCAGATGATGCAGTGGTGAAAACAGGTGCAGTCAAAGCAGGGAAGTTGGACTGATCATGACCAACAGACCACTCACCAAAACAGCTATCCCAGCTGCCTGACAAAATGACCCGATCAGGGCAGTGAGTTATGGCAGTACAGGGTGCTGATTGTCTGACCATTTAAAAAAAAGTTTTTCTGACTGACTGCCTGAGACCACAGGGGCAAGCATGCCCCATGCTACAGCTCTCTTCAGTCCCTAAAACCATATACTATAAAGAATAAACTAGGGGTTGCATACATAACTCACCCTATGCTTCTGATTCAGATTGAGATAACAGCATGACTTCTAAAGCTTTGCTCTCAGGGTCCATATGCTGTTATCTAACCCACTAGATAGAAACACAGGCTGGTTGTGTATGGCCACCCATACACTATTACTTATATAGTACAGTCAGCATTAAATTTTAAAGCAACTTTATTGCTACTGAATTGTAAATCCATTATCTAAACTCAAAAGCAATAAGTTTAAAGCATAGCTTTTAGTGATTTTTCCAAACCAGTTGGTAATGAATTGGCATGTTTTTTGCATCTAAACATCTTCTACAATACTTTAAAGATATCAACATGCCTCTTCTTCCTGCTGTTCTTCATCATCTCTTTTGAGTCCTTCCTTCAGATCATTCAACAACACCCCCATATAAACAGGTTGCACATGGGAGAAGAACATAAAGTTAGGGCCTTTGCAGACAATGTCATGCTGACCCTGACTGATCCCCAGACCTCTATTCCACAACTTGTGGGATTGATTGAACCTGCAATAGGTAATCAGGGTATAAAGTCAGTGTTACCAAGTCCCTGCTCCTACTCTTCCAAAAGGAGGTGGCACAACTACAGTGGTACCCTTGTAACATGATGGTCGCACCCAACCAGATAAAATACCTGGGTATCAACTTCTCATGACATATCATCCAACTGGGGATGGCCAATCTCAGACCCCTACATCCATCCCTGGCAAAAGGGATGGCAGCAGAGAAGGGCAAAGTTGACAAACTTCACTCCATGAATTAATCCATGAATTCTGTGCAATTTCACAAAATTTGTAAGTATGGAACAGCAAAGTTTCACCACAAAGTGTGAAATTCTGCCCGCGAAGTGCAGAATTTCACCTGCAAATTGTGGAATTTCACCCACAGATTGTGGATATTCACCATTTGCAGGAGAAATTCCACCATTTGCAGGCAAAATTCTGCAATTCATGGGCCAAATTTCAAACTTTGCAGGTGGAACTTTGCAATTTCAGGTTCAGTCAAAGTTTCTGAGGGTGGGGAAAATTTGTGGAACTCTGCAGAGGTGAATTTTGGCCACTTTGTGGCAACTTCACCCACAAATTTAAACTTTGGCCCATCTCTAGATGGCAGGATGGAACCACCTCCATATTTCCTACTGGGGCAGAGTATATGCTTATAAAATGATGGTAGTCCCCAGGATTCAATTTGTCCTGAATGACACATCCATCACTCTGGACCCTAAAGTCATCACCAAACTGCATAAGGACATGCTGCATTTCTTTTAGTCTTCAAACCCCAGGTGACTTAGCCATAAGAAACTAATACAGGCATCTGCAAAGGAGAGGGGTGCTTATCTCCCTCATTTTGGGCACAAAAGAACTGTGCAGGCAGTGCATCAGCTCTCCTGGCAGGGCATAAACCACAGGGACCCTGGCATTGCAAGTGGGTTACCTGGGAAGAGAGCATCCTAGGGAAACCTCTGGCCATGGCCATTTGCTTTGGAAAGTGCTCTGGAGTGACTCTTGTGGACTCACCCCACCTTAAGCCACACACACACAAAGCATGGCACCACATTTCCAAACTAACTAAGTGGTGTCCTGAGAAATCCCCATGTCTCCCTCCTTGGCAGAACCCTGAGATCCAAATTGGAGGGAGCAATGTGTATTGGAAAGATTGGCACGAGAAGGGCATAAATACCCTTAGTCACCTCATTGATGAAGGTTCAGGAGTCTTACCCTTTCACCAACCCTGCACACAATATCATTTACCAAGACAACACCACTGGTGGTACCTACAACTGAGACATGCACTAACACTGCTGCTGGGACCAAGGTACTGGCTCCCCACTCCAGGCCCCTCAGGCAACGCCCTCCTCCCAGATCCAAAACAGCCTAGCATGGCAAGCCATCTCTACAAGCAGCTCATCGCAACAGGGTCAGACCCCCTTACCCATACTAGAGAACAATGGGAAAGGGACTCCAGACAAATCTGCCCCATGAGAAATGGCCCTGGAAACAGCTGGCCTCTGGAATCAAAGATTCAAGAAATTGTTTCACACAACAGAAGATTCTTCTCAGGTGGCATAGAACCCCAGAAAAACAGCACAAATGGGTCTCAATGGACAATGACTTACATTAGAGCTGTGGGAGTGCCAAAGGCACATTTACCCATATCTTATGGTCTTGCCCTAAACTTCATCAGTTCTGGGATAAGATCCAGCACATTCTGTATGTAGTGAGATCACTGCATTTAATCATGCCTTCTCTTCTACGCTACTCATACTTTGTCTCAGTTTAGACTCACAAGGATCTAACGATGCTGATTCACAGGGAAGAAGGGACAAATGGCTAGAGGGAGCACTATTTACAGCAAAAAGAGTGATACTCCAATACTGATGGAAACAGGATCCCCAAAGTCCAGGAAGGGTTCATGGAACTGGGCAGGATGGCTATCTATGAGGGGGTCCAGGTCACCATTAGGGGTAAGTTTCTTGAATTTGAGCAGGTGTGCAGGATCTTTTCTACTAGAATACCTGCACACCCCAGATATCAGTGGGCTGGGGGTGGCCTGAAAACAGACATTCTGACCATGCCCACTCAGGAGGACTGAGGGGGTATAAGGCTCTCCAGACTAGATAACAGAATTCAGACTCATTCTAAACACCTATATGAGCCTCCCCCCTCCATACCATTGTAAAGGATGACTCACGGTTAGGGGGAAGGGTAGGGGATGCACAAAAAGACTTACTGCAAAATCTGAGTAGGGCTACAATGACTTCAGATGACTATCCTATATGCTGTATTGTTTTGAGACCATGAACGTTAGTGTTGTACCTCAAGGGGCTTTGCCCTGGCGAGGTTGCAAGCTGTTATTTAGCCTTTGCTGATACTCGAACCATACATAGATAATATTACTGTTGTTATCTGTTCATGTTTAAGTTTAAGCTTTGTATGATATGAAAAAGAAAACTAATAAAAACTTAAATTATAAAAAATGTATTTTAAGCTCAAATTGAATATTTTAAAACCTATACTTAGATCAACAATATAACCAAAAAGCAACTCATTAAGCAGTGAGTTAACAACTCACTGTAGTTACGGTGTAATGCTGACTATACTGTATATTAGATAGCTCCCCACAGCTGATACAGTGGCAGAGTGCAAAACAGCACCAGGGAATCAGAAAAAATACACTTGTAATGTGGCTCTTAACCTTTGCCTATTTTAAGCTCTGGATTTCTGATGTGGTGAAATGTGAGTGCTTTGCTTTACCTCTGTGCATTTAATTAAGATTGGAATACCTTGTCAATAACAGTAGAACACATCGTCTTCATTACAGAAAAGAAGGCATGATCAATGGGGGCACAGCCCTTCCTAACATTATATTTGAAGTGGATGATCAAGAATCAGACCTGCAGCAATTTACATTTCTTAACAAGACCAACCAGCCATGCAGGCACCCAATGGGCCCTCTAAAACCCACTCCATTCAACCAGTGTTCCAGGTATTTTTATAGTCTACAGCCAGGAAACTAGCATGGCACCCATTATCATTCAGGCATGTAAGGAAACTAAAAAGCTGTGGTTGAGATGTGTCTACTAGCTAGCAACATAATGGACTTTCTAGTAATTTTCCTTTTCTCTCTCTCTCTCTCTCTTTCTCTTTTCAACTCATTGTAGATTTATTAGTATGACTAGAGTGCAAGAATTTCCAAAGTTGTTCCGAAAGCAATAAGACAAGACAGTGTGTGCATTATGCTGAAATAACTGCATGCCTCAGGTGCGTTGTTAGGCACGAGGCACAGCCGACTGCCACTAAATGTACCTAAGAAGTGTGATTATTTCACCATAATGGCACACCCCTGGAGTGTCTTATTACTCTCATAAAATGGCATTTAAATATATGACTTAAAATGAATGAAAAGAAGAAGAAAGTGTTTTAAAAAGAAAAAAAAATTGTGCCTTTCATTGAAATATGCTTCCATTTTAACTCTGAATTCAAAACAAATAGTCCTATTCTGGTAACTGTGGGGTTAGCTAAAAACATAAAACATAATAAAAACTGTGTAGCAGTAGTAGTAGGAAAACTTTATTTTTATACAGGTAGATTTTAACAAAACACATCACTTCGTCAAGGACCCGTTTTCAAGATGGACCTGTTTCAAGTTCCATATAGAAAAATGTAAAATTTTAAATAAATGACAGTTTAACATCCTATCCATTAATAATCTACATATACCCTGATAAACAAGTATTTGTCAGTGACAAATGTTGTCTCGCTGGTATTGGCATTGGTAGTGCAGGAGTTAGAGATGCATAATAGAAGTGGCAGTGAAGTATTGAACTGACGCCAACCCCACACCCACCCTGCAGAGACTGACAGGCATTGGGGTGTGCCTTTGGGTCATCAGCTATAATGCTCATGCCATGTTACCTTACCCTACCCTGTAGACACTGACAAGTGTCATGGTGTGCTTTGGGGTCCTTAGACTTTATGCTTAACCCATTCTATAAGAAAATATGCTGAAGTGGGTGCAGTATAGGAGAATGGGGTGAACTTTGTGGCTGAACACTCCAAGGAACGCCTCGATGCCTGTCAGTGGCTGCAGGGTGGGGATGGGGGTGGAATGGCAGGAGCATTACAGCTGATGATCCCAAGTCACACCCCTGATGCCTGTCAGTCTCTACAGTGTGGGGTGTAACAGTTGGAAACCCTAACACCGTAGGCGTGTGTTGGTATTTTCACTCCAAATTATCAACATGGGCTTTTTATGACCCCACCTCATGAAGAGCAGCAGTATCAGTTTGTTAGCCAAAAGGTGATTTTCCACAGCGAACCACATTTGGTGTCACAGGTACGTAAACACATTTTAGGCAAGATGTGAAAAATGACAACTGTATTGTTCATGAGGAGGTGTAAAAAAATGGCAACATTGAAAATCTGGAGCGAAAATATGAAACATTGGTGAAGTCATGAGCATGCATAGAAACTGCACAATGCATGTCCTTAACCCAATTATTTTTAGTTTTTCTTAAACCACATTTTCAACATAGGCATTTTGGGACCTCCCCTCATGAACAGTGGCACTGTGATTTTCTTAATCTGTCCCAAAAGTTGACCTTCCACAGCGTCCACGCCATTGTATGCCACAGGTGTGAAAACACATTTTGGGCAGCATGTGAAAAATGACAGCTGTACTGTTCATAAGGAGGTGTGAAAAAATGCCAGTGTTGAAAATCTGGCATGAAAATATTGCAAATTTGTGAAGTTACAAGAGTGCATGGAGACTGCACAACACATGCTTGTAACACAGTCATTTTATGGACTTTTATCACCAAATTTTCAACATAGGCATTTTAGGACCTCTGCTCATGAACAGTGTCACTGTCATTTTGTCAAACTATCCCAAAAACTGATTTCACACAGCGACTGCACTATTCTGTGCTGAACGTATGAAAACACTTTTTGGCTAGGATATGTAAAATGACAGCTGTACTATTCATAAGAAGGTGTGGGAAAATGGCAGTGTTGAAAATCTGGACTGAAAATATTACAAATTCACAAAGTTATGAGTATGCGTGGAAACTGTGCGATGCACGCTCGTAAAACAGCCATTTTTTTTGTTTGTCACTAAATTCTGCAACATAGGCTTTTGAGAGCCTCCTCATGAATAGTGGCACTGTCATTTCATTAATCAGTCCCAAAAGGTGATTCCACACAGTGACCGTGAAATCATCTTTTGGGACCGATAATGCCATGACAGTGAGGAGGGGTCCCAATAACTCCATGTTGAAAATTTGGTGACAAAATTCCCTAAAATGGCCAAGATATGCACCACAGTTGAAAAAATCCTGTTTATGCCATTATACAGCTTACCGGCATTTCTTCAGTTTGCGGTCTGCTTTGAAGAGTGCAGACGTGTTCCCGGTCCACCAAAGATCGTTGTGCTGGGTTTCAGAAGTAAGTATGGGGGTGAGGGGGGTGTGGGAAGGTGGGGTATGCAGAGGGTGGGTGAAAGTTAAGGGACGGAGCAGGACAGACCGTGAGGGACCATTTTCTGATTTACAGGTTTAAAAAAAAAATTGCTGGACTTTTTTTTTTACTGGGGCATTTGGCACACTGGGGTGGGTCCAAGCATGCCACCTGAGTGTTTTGGGGGGGTGCTGTAGCCGATGGGGGATTGGGCACCTCCCGTCAGCACATATCAGTGCAAAGGGGGGGTACAAGAGATTAGGGGGATTGGGCACCCCCCTTGGCACACAACAAATCGGGGACATTATGCCAATGGGGAGTGGGCTCCACCATCAACAAATTAAACTGGGAAGGGGGGACTAAAGCTGATGGGGATTGGGTTCCCTGTTGGCAAAGAAAGACTGTTGAGGGGATGCATGATGCTGAGGGGGATTGGGCACCCCCTTGGCACACACATGAAATGGGAGGGAGAGGGCAGTATGCCGACAGGGAGTGGACTCCCATATCAGCAAATGAAGTCGGTTGGGGCATGTCAACAGGGGGATTGGGCACCCCTGAAGGCAGCACTCTGTGCAGCGGCAGTCAGTGCCGCCATGTTTATTGAACTGCTTCACCAGGAAAGGCATGCCGTTGCATGATGAGCTTGGCTCTCATTGCAGTGGACCTTTTCTGAGATCTGGTGGCCAGTTTACGTGTTGCTGGTGTCAGCGCCTGCAGCTGCCTTATTGAGAAATGAGGGACGCACCTTCTGATGCATGTCCTGCATTTGCCCACAGCGACCACACCTCCAAATCTGCTACTACTAAAATATGTTGGCTGGCATGCAAGTGCGAGCCAACATAAAAAGGTTACCTCGTACAGTACTCCACATCCTAACAATATCAGTTCACATATACCTAGGACACACAAACAATTAAACAAACAGATCAGGATTGACCAGCTCAGTCATTACACATACATTTCATATTTAAATCATGTCTAATAGCCTTCATAAACTGTTTAGTTTGTTGTATTTGTTGTATCTCATTTTTTATTAGATCCCATGTTTGAGCAACTTTAGCCCTAAAGGTCACATCTCCAAATCTGTTACACACTTTAGGTTTCACAAATTTAGTACCCTTATTGTCCCTAAGATTGTAATCATGTTTATGTTCTACTAATTTCAATTTTACTGCAAGATACTTGGGTTTATGGTTATATACCACCCCATGGATCAGATTTAGTCATTTTAGTCCTCTATTTTGTTCTAAAGATGGCCATTGTAATGCTATTTGCATATCGCAATGATGGGTGTGATATTCACATTTTAAAATGAATCTGGCCAAGTTGTTATATAGTACTTGTATTGCTCTTAGATTAGTTTTGCTAGCCATGCAATAAACATGGCTTCCATGGTCTATATAAGGTAAAATTAATTGATTTACTATATCCAATCTCATTTTCTCATTTATACAATATCCAGATTGCCGTAAGGCACATAATTTTGTATTTGTCTTATTTACCAACTCCTTTATACTGTATGTGTATCAAATTTCAAGTTTTCATCCAAACGTATTCCTTATTCCAGGTTTCCACCTGGTTCAATGTTTTGTTACTTGAAGTTTTTATATGAATTTTATGTTGAAGGCTTAATTTTTTCCTTTTACTTTGGAAGAAGGTCATTGATTTCATTTGTTTACTATTTAGTATGTGTTTTGACTGAGATAGCCATCTCTCCACCTTAATGAAATCTTTTTGGAGATGAGACTCCATATCCTGATTAGAATTTCCATGGGTCAACAAGACTGTATCGTCTGCGTACATTCTGACTGCCGTATGGTCTACTACTTTAGGCAGATCGTTTATTTACAGTATATGGTGAATAACAATGGTCCTAATATCGAACCTTGTGGTACTCCCTTTTTGATAAAAGCTGATCCTGATAAGAAGTCTCCCACCTGCACTTGCTGTGATCTTTGGTCAGGTATGATCAGAACCAGGAAAGGGTTTCCTCATCTATCCCCATCTCCAACATTTGGTTAAACAAAATATCATGATCTATGGTGTTGAAGGCCTTGGAGAAGTCCATGAACACTGCACCTACTGACCTGCCCCCATTTAGGTGGGTAGTGATGTTATCTACCAGGCCAGTGAGTGCTGTGTCCATGGAGTGGCCTTTACAAAAGCTGGACTGGTAGCAGGACACCAAGGAGTTCTCCTCCAGATATGCACTTAATTGCTTCTGCAACAGCCTCTCCAAGACCTTCGACACCACAGACAACAGTGAAATTGACCTAAAATTTGTAGATTTGTAGATTGTAGCACACATTTTTATAAGAAAAAAAATGTTACCTTGCATTTTAAATCAATTCAAGTACTGTTTCTAAATGGAAATGTGTTCAAAACTTTAAACCTGCCAGGTTGCCTTTTGTGTGTGTGTGTAGGGGGGCAGGGGTGATAAAATACCCATGTATGATTCAAATGTACATGCTTTTATAAACTTCAGTAATGTATTCCAGTGAGTTTGGTTCTGCTTCTGCCTATGTAACTGTTTTCCCACCTTTTCTCTTTGTTTATGAAATATTATTGTCTATTTTCTTTATCCTGTCTTTTTTCATCAGTCTTTCCCCACATTCAACATATGGAATGTTTACCATGGAGTGTTTTCCATGGAATACAGGGATTCAAAATTCTGCTGAGTTCCACTGGCAGAATATTCCTCTCCTAACATTGTACACACAGACAACAAAGGCCTCTTCTACGGCCACAGACTCAATTATCTCACTGTCAGGGAAAGCAGAAGAGATTTCTCTGATGAGCAGGTAAAGATGGAGGGTTTTTCATTGTCAGTAAAGGAACTGTTGTAATGAAAACTATAAACAATACTTAATGTTTCTAATTTGTTTATGTGTGTAAGTAATGTGTGATGATCAGGGAAATAACATTTAATTAATTTGTTTTATTTTTTAAGATAATTTTATTTTTAGGGCCGAGTTGAAGATTTTTTGCAGTGTAAAGATAGCAGTCATGTGATGGAAGATCAATGCTGGTTGTAGGGAGACTGATGGAAGATTGTTCTGGTTGTAGGAGGACTGATTTGCTCATTGTGTGATGTGGTTCAGGACCAGGGTGACTATGCATTGTGCATGAATATTGAATGGTCACCTGACTGGTTTTAACCAATTAAAGTTCTTTGATTTTTAAACCCATTTTATAAAGACCAATAATAACAGCATTACTGATTCAAAAACTGTGTATTTCCTAGAATCATATTCTGCATACATGAAAGCCAATATCAGTTAACAATGCTGTTTAATACAGTTACAGTAGGTGCAGGATGTTGTCTTAGTGTCTGATATTTTGACATCATATAGTACACCCTTTACAGCTCCAACATCTTAATTAACAAATGGGTGAATAGGCTTCATTTGACAGGATGATGCAGATACTCAGAGCTAAACATATTGTTTCTGTATTTGCACTAAGAGGATTATAGTTTTTGTTTTCATTGGTCAGTGTATTAAATATACTGTCCATGTTTGAGAAATTAGCAACATTATAATCTCTGGTAGTATAGTTAATACTATTCAAAAAATGAAACTTATTTCGATTTGACTAATATGATATTGGTTATATAGTATGTTATCTGCCTGTTTCCAGTTTAGCTTGTCTACTTGTTTCTATTTCATGTGTATGGTCACTGGTTCTGTTATTATGTGTCTGTTACATATTTTTAACATTTATTAGGAATTATGTCATAGTGAAGTTTCTTCTTAGTGATCTTTAGCATTCCAGCATGTTTTGCATTTTGATTTATCATTATTATTCAGTTTTAACAGTTTTGTCAAAAGGTGGTTTACACAGCTGGATTTATCAATTTGTTGACAATTTATGGCCTTAAACTGGAAGGATTATCTGTCCCTCTGGTTTAGGTATAACCAAAAAACAAAATTTTATAACTTATTTCACTATGGGTAGTGCAAATGGGTCTTGCTCTAGTTCTGATCTGCAGACATTGCTTGATAAACCTTGCTGAACTTTTAGTACATGCTTATAAAGTCAAAATTGTTTTCTGTTGCTGCTGTTTCCCATTTCATCCTTTCTGAAAGTTGAACACATGACAATTATATATCCCAAGTTCAAGAGGAAGTTAATGTTACAGAATGTTGTTCTTCTGGCATAAAGTCTTTCTCTGTTTGTCTGTCTTTCTCTCTCTCTCTCTACAGTGGTGTGGTCCATGATGCAACACAAAACTGGAGCATACTGCAGTAGAGTTACCACAGTAAACAAGACACATTTGATGGCAGTTAATACCTGTTGCTATACAGTAACTCAAAACACTTCATTGCATTCTGGTCAGTTCCACTGGCTCTGAGCTTGTATTGTGCAGTTTGGGGTTGCTTTTGCTTTGGTTAGTCTGTGAAGAACCACACGCCATTATAAACAATTACTACAGATGCAGCAAATGAAAACTTTGCAGGTAAGATTAGTTGAAAGTCAGAAACTTCATGCTATGTGTAGCAAAACAAAGTTCCTGACTTCCCAGATCTTTTTTCATTTTAAAAACACTTTTTTTTACATTTCAAACCCACAGCTCAATCACTATGCACACATCATCCACCTCACAGATCATGTGAACACCTCTCACTGCATCCAGCCCCATGCTGGCATCCCCCTCCCCCTCAAACCTACTCCATAATTCAAGGCTGGGCTATTTTTTTTTTGTAGTATGTCTCTGTCAGGCAGGGATGACAATCAGTTACACCACCACAGTGAAGGGGGTGTAGTCAGGAATTTTAAACTTGTCCTGCAGAGCTGACAGAACTGTTGCCCCCCCTCCATGTAAACACAGAGTAAGCTAATGATCCTAATAGATTCACAATGTTTTATTTTATCCAACACACTACCAATCACACAGAAATTGGTTGGCTTTTAGTTACAATTTTTAGAATACACTGTGATAAGTCTCCATACCACATCAAGGTAACCAGCCTTACAGAAATTCATTTACCCCAGTGCATATGCACACATATTCAATCAGGTCACTCATACAATCATGGCCTCTAAGCATAACACCCACACATCTTCCAAAGATCATTCACAAACTCACAGTAAAGCATCCAAGGAGGGGAAGAAAAACAGTTTTTCAGGTACATCGGGCTCTCTTTGTATTTGTTGCCCTGATCTGAGGCTTAGTCCTGTATTTTCCAGATTTTACTGTATTCCACAAAGTACACTGAGTATGCTTGCTGACACCCATACCACAGTGACCCATGCTGCTGAGACAGAGCTCTTGCTCCTGCCAAAGGGATGTGTTATGCATGTGAAAGGAACCAAAAATGCTGCACTCACATCAGGGAATGAAGGAGGAAACTTAAGGAGAAAATCTCATATCTGACTACATGATGATCTTGACCCCTTGACTCCCTGGGTCCTAGAGCCTGCTGTCTTTGGATCCTACTTCTCAAAGTGGACTGCCCTGGGGGGGACAGCCCTTCCATTGGAATGGATGCTTTGAAGGAAGCTGATGGGAGATCAGGACCTGGTGAGAAATGAGTTGCCAGAAATGAACAGGGTATATCCTTGGGAACGTGAAGCATACTTGAAGGCAAGTGCTGCTGAAACATAGAAACATAGAATTTGATGGCAGATAAGGACCGCTTGGCCCACCTAGTCTGCCCATTTTCCTACCTAACAGATAAGCTGCAGATCCTAGTTAACCAACAGCTTACTTCCTCCTACCCCCCACTAGGACTGCCTTATGTCTGTCCCATGCATTCTTGAATTCCCCCACTGTTCTTGACTCCACGACCTCCTCAGGGAGGCTGTTCCACACATCCACAACCCTCTCCATGATAAAATACTTCCTCATATTACCTCTGAGCCGTCCCCCCTCTATCTTCAAATTGTGCCCCCTTGTTCTTGCACATCTCTTTTTCTGAAAGATGCTACCCTCTTGGACTTTGTTGATTCCCTTGAGGTACTTGAAAGTTTCTATCATGTCCCCTCTCTCCCTTCTTTCCTCAAGGGTATGCATATTAAGCTCCTTTAGTCTTTCTTCATATGTCTTCTGGTGCAGACCCTGCACCATTTTGGTTGCCCTCCTCTGGACAGCCTCCACTCTGTCTATGTCTTTGCAGAGATGGGGTCTCCAGAACTGCACACAGTACTCCAGATGGGGTTTCACCAATTGTCTGTACAGAGGGATAACAACTTCTTGTTTTCTACTATTGATGCCTCTTCCTATGCATCCCAGTATCCCCCCAGCCTTCCTTACTGCCTTCTCACATTGCTTGCCCAAAAGCTCTGTGGAAAAAAGGGAGCAACATCGGGGGGCAGCAGCTAACAAAGAAAACAAAATCATGATGTGCATTAAGAAAAACATTTTAAGCAGATCAATAGCCATTGTAATACCCCTGTATGGATTGCTGTTCAAACACCATCTTGAGTATGGTGTGCATTTCTGATCCCATATCTGAGGCAATATGTTGACAAGATTGAATGGGTGCAGAAGGGAGAAGGCAAGGTTTTTGATGTCTTAGATAACATAAATTGTGAGAACGGACTAGCATAAAAGCAGATTCTCCTTTTAGGATGAGAGGAAAGAGAGTCAGGGGTGACATGAGTACATGTTTTTGAATATCTGGAAGGTAATACAACATCTAGACAAATGTAGCTCTTTGGAATGTACATGAATGAGAGCATAAGAGAACACTCAATAACTTTGAAAGGAGGAAGATGTAATGGAAATACTTCAATGAACAAATAATGAACTCCTGAGACAGACTTCCAGAACAATGGTGGTGTCAGCTTATTCTGTTTCTACCATCAAGCTTAAACTACATATATCAAGTACAGTACCTCAAAGAACAAGCATTTGTCAATGCTGAACGTTCACTTGCAGGTATGTGCAGTGGTGTTTGGCATTTATGCAGGTCCCCACCCAATTGTATCCATGTCTCTTCAGCATCCATGCCCCAACAGAGTACCTCTCTGCAACTCCCCTTGCATCTGATTAACATTTCAGCCTCATACTTCCTAAGTGGCTGTCTTAGGAACCCTAACGCCCTGGTTGTGCTCAGGGTTACGAACCTGTGTGGAAACTGTGCAACACATGCTCACAACACAGTCATTCTGTGGAATTATTTCACCAAATTTTCAACATAGGCATTTTGTCACCTCTGCTCATGAACACTGTCACTATGATTTTCTTACTGTGTACCGAAAACTGATTTCTCACAGCGACTGAGCTATTCTGCGCCGGAAGTGTGAAAACACATTTTGATCAGGATGTGAAAAATGACAGCTGTACTATTCATAAGGAGGTGTGGGAAAATGCAAATGTTGAAAATCTGAGGAAAATATTACAAATTGCTATTACAAGTGCGTGTGGAGACCGCACAATGCACACTCGTAAAACACTCATTTTTTGGAATTTTTTCACTGAATTTTCAACATAGGCATTTTAGAATGCCTGCTCATGAACAGTGTCATTGTGATTTTCTTCATCTGTACCGAACACTGATTTCCTACAGCGACAGTGTTATTCTTCGCCAGAGGTGCAAAAACACATTTTGGCCAGTATGTGAAAAATGACAGCTGTACTGGTCATAAAGAGATGTAGGAAATTGCCAATGTTGAAAATCTGGAGTGAAAATATTACAAATTCATGAACTTATGAGTGTGTGTATAACGTGCGCAATGTACGCTCGTAACACAGCCATTTTATGGACTTCTGTCACCAAATTTTCAACATAGGCATTTTAGGACCTCTGCTCATGAACAGTTCACTGTGATTGCCTTACTCTGTAGTGAACACTGATTTATGACCATGATTGCGCTATTCTGCGCCAGAAGCGTAAAAATACAGTTTGGCCAGGATGTGAAAAATGACAGCTGCACTGTTCATAAGGAGGTGTGGAAATATGCCTATGTTGAAAATCTGGAGTGAAAATGTTACAGATTCACAAACTTATGAGTATGCGTGTAAACTGTGCAATGCACGCTCATAAAACGGTCATTTTTTGGAATTTTTTTCACCAAATTTGTAACACAGGCTTTTTGAGAGCCCACCTCATGAATACTGGCACTGTCATTTCATTAATCAGTCCTGAAAGGTCATTCCATGCAGTGACCACAAAATCACCTTTCAGAACTGAATAACAAAATGACAGTGACTGAGTTCATGAGGTGGGGTCCCAAGAACCCCATGTTGAAAATTTGGTAAAAGAATTCCCAAAAATGGTCGCAATATCCACCTAAGTTGAGAAAACCCTATTTATGTCATTATATAGCTTACTGGCATTTCTTCAGATCACGGTCAGCTTTGAAGAGTGTAGACATGTTCCCGGTCAAGCGAAGATCGTCGTGCCAGGCTCTGTAGGTAAGTATGGGGTGAGGGGGGTGTGGGGAGGTTGGTGCACAGAGGATGGGCATGGGTTGGCATGGGGGCCAAGGACTCTCTGAGGGACTGTTTCTTCTTTCACAGGAATTTAAAAAAAAAGACGGATAGTTTTGGTACGCTGGGGTGGGCTCTCAGCATGCCACCTACATGTTTGTTGGGGGGGGACTGGAGCCAGCAGGGATTGGGAACCCCCACCGGCCATACAGTGTGCATGGAGGGAGACATGAGCATGCTGTGGTGGGCTTCCAGTGTGCCAACTTGTTGTTTGGGGGGCTGAAGCCAATGGGGGACTGGGCACCCCTGTTGGCCACACAGTGTGTTGGGGGGGCTCATGAGCCGAAGAAGATTGGGCACCTCCCTCGGCACACAACATAGGGGCCAGGGAGAACACTAATGAGGGAGGGGGAGAACATTAACAGAGGGAGGAAGTGGGAAGGATTTCATGCCGAGCTGTGTGTGACAGCAGTTCGGCTGTCGTCATTATGGTAATTGCACACACAGTACCACCACTGATTGCAGTGGAGCTTTTCTTAGAAGTGAAGACCAACACAGCCGAACTGCTCTCATACACAGCTCAGCATGTATTGGTCCAGTATGGTCATGTCTGCTACACTGAGCACTGTATTCACGAGGAGGGTCACACACCTCCAAAAGTCGTACTGTTGCAAGATGTTCCTTTCTCATGCATGCAAGTGAATTCAAAAAGGGATGGTAGGGGATTTACACTAAACTAGTGGAGGAAAGAAACTCTATAAATACATTGTTTAGCTTTCTGGATGCCTGTTTAATAATCATCATCATGCCAGGCTCAATGGTGCAATAGGTAGCATGCTTAACTCTGGGGCCAGAAGATCAGATAGTCATGGGTTCAAGCCCCACACCAAGTACATCAGTTAAGACCCATAACTTACACAGCAGTGCAGTACAAGGGAGTGCTGCACAATGGAGGTTCAGTCCTTTGGATGAGATGTTAAACTGAGAACCCCTCTGTGCATCTCTGGTCACTGTCCAGATTAAAGTAAAAGATCCAATGGCACTTATCACTGAAGAGGAGGGAATTTTTTTATTGGCCAAAACTACATCAAATACACACAAAATACAGGAACAGGTCATTAATACATTCATCTCAGATTATCACATTTGACTACCTTGTGAAACAAACATTACCCTAGACTATTACCTAGCAAAAAATTGTGAAAAACCGCACCCTATCTCATCCCCTCGTCTCCCAGCTGTGCCTTTAACCATACTGATACACAAATTATTAAACAGTTTTTATGTCCTAACTATGCTACGTTCTACTACCACCTTCTCATTACTTCCCATACCTTAACCCCCTCCAAAAGAATTCTACTATCTAATCATACCATCTGCTCTACTTAACATTTAATCGCCATATAATTCTCAAAATCCCTCTACCCCCTATAACCTCCCTCTCCAAATTCTTTAATCTGGTACAAGCCTCCCCTTGGCCTTCTACAAAAACTATCCTGTGTCCCAGAGAAAGGGAGCTTCATACCAACCCCTTAACCATATTCTAATCATAGGCTGTGGTAAGGTACCACATTCTTTATTGTAAATCATATGAACTTCTTGCTCAATTTTAATCTTCATTCCAAATAAAGGTACATGCTTCTGTTGCAACACGTATCGACACCTTGTTTGCCATATCACCCATTTTATTATGACCATCACTACTCTAGATGTATCTTTACAAAATCCCTTCCATTCTTCCCTCCCATACTGTCCATATATGAGTGTGTCATATGTCATATCCTTTAGTTGTAGAATACCCCATGTACTTGCCAATAGTGGGCAAAAGTCTGTCATATAAACACAGTCAAAAAACAGGTGTTCCATCATCTCTTCTACCACCCCACATCCCTCCCTTAGGCATGATCTATCTGGTATACTTTTATGAAAATGATTACCATGAACATTCAATCTGGAATGGCAACACAGCCAAAGGGAATCTCATACCTTAGGTGGAACTCTTGACTCTGTCAACTGTGCAGTGACCACCGGTAAACTAACAATATCAGGTGCTACAATGCAAGGAGCAGTAAAGCACACAGATTGCAGAACCCTCTGATAAACTATTTTCCTAGTATTATGCAAAAGTTCCATAGTGGTTATTTGCCACTTTTAATTTCCTACATGTTTCCATTAAGTATATAGACATACCTTTTAGTATTGCTCAAAACATCCCCCATTGCTGGGTTTCCCATCTCTACCAAAAATACCTACGTCTTTCATGTAACAAAGGCACCCAATCCAGTTGTTGTTTAGTCAATAGGGGTAGTAAATTGGCATATATAAACAGAGAAAAAAAGAATAACACTGGGTTCAACATATTGAGCCCTCCCTGTTTAATCGGCCAGTATGTACTATTCTGTTTTATGGGATTCAGGCGACTCCCCAAATTAGCTGAAATGTTATACTGTACATTCTAACTTCTAATTTAACTGGTAAAGGATAGACTTGACTAATGTTTAAAAAGAGTTGTACAATGAAAGTCTGGTACATGGATACCCACTTCTTTTTGGTCATAGGATAACCCTTCCATCTTCCTACCATCTCTTCTGCTTGTGTTAAGGCCGCCTCCCAGTTTACACTTGCTGCATTCCTAGACCCAAACCAAATACCTAAAATCGTTATGGGAGCCTCAGCTACAGGTATTCCCCCAAGTTCCTGCTGTTCCAATCCTTGATTATGTATCCTCAAAACTTTACTTTTTTGTTTATTTATTTTGAACCTGAGATGTCAGAGAATGAGTCTACCACTTACATAGCCCCCCCAATACTAAATCTGCCACCAAAATACTGGTGAAGAGGAGGGGAGTTTGCCTGGTGTCATGAACAACATCCCCCCATCAATAACACAGGCCCATGTAACTTACCCCCCAGAATGCACCTAGAAACAAGCCATCTCAGCTTAGTGTGCCTTTCCTGGTCAAAAAATGTAAATAAAATAAAAAATAAAATAAGATTCCAAACCATAAACTCACTCCATGACCATGTCACCTGAACCAGACTTTTGCCTCTAAATGTATCATAGAATTCTTCTGTCACCTGGCTGCCAGTTCATGATGGCAAGGTAATTTCACAACCATGTTTTCTGGGTGTGAACTGTACCTCAGCATCATCATAGCATTCTTCAGTCACCTGGATACCTGTTAAATCATTTTTATGTTGCTTGCACGCATGTGTAAGAAACATAGTGCCATCATCCGAGTTTTCAGAGGTGTGGCAGCCCTCTTCCAATTCAGTCAGTGTGTTTGCAGGTGCGGCCACAGTTCTCCAGTGGCTGCTGGAGCTGCCTATGACAGCAGTCGAAAATGCAGTGGAGTACAGTTGAAAGGGGGAGCTATGCTTCAGTGAGCAGTGATAAGATATCGCCTGCTCATGCGCGCTCCCCCTACACACACATACACGCATGCATACTGCATGCTCACCTCCCCACGCACACACTGTATAGCCGACGGGGGTGCCCAATCCCCCATCAGCTGTGCTGTGCTCCCCCCCAAACAGAGTTCCACATGCCATGCTGGGTGCCCACCCCAGCATGGCTGCAGATTGTATAGCTGATGGGGTGCCCAATCCCCCATCGGCTCCACTGTCCCCCCCAAGAGAGTACAGGGTGGCACGCTGGGAGCCCACCCCAGCATGGCAAAAGATGCTATCACTGACAGAGGTGCCCAATCCCCTGTTGGCTCCACGCCTCCCCAAACAACCATCCTTGTGCCACGCTGGGAGCCCACCCCAGCGTGGCAAATGTCCCATCGTCATCATCCTTTTTAAAACAAACTCAGAAACACAAAACGTCCCTGACTGTCTCTGCCCCACCCACACCCACCCACTGTGCACCCTGCCTCCCACACCCCTCACCCATACTTACCTCTGACTCGGCGCCATGATCTTCGGTGGACCGGGAACACATCTGCACTCTTCAAAGCCGACCTCGAACTGAGGAAATGCCGGTAAGCTGTATAATGTAATAAATAGGGTTTTTTCAACTTTGCTGCATATCTCAGGGATTTTTTGGAATTTTTGCACCAAATTTTCAACATGGGGTTTTTGGGACCCCTTCTCATTAGTGCTCTCACTGTCATGGCGTTAATTGGGCCTGAAGGATGATTTTGCAGTCACTGTGTGAAATCACCTTTTGGCACTGAATAATGAAATGACACTGCCAGTGTTCATAAGGTGGGATCTCCAAAAGCCTATGTTGAAAGTTTGGTGGAAAAATTCCTAAAAATGACTGTTTTACGTGCATGCGTTGCGCAGTTCCTACGCACGCTCGTAAGTTCACAAATTTTCAATATTTTCACTCCAGATTTTCAACATTGTCATTTTACCACACCTCCTTATGAGCAGCACAGCTGTCATTTTTCACATCTTGCCCAAACGTGTTTCCTACCATGTAGCATACAATGGCACAGTTGGTGCAAAATCACTGTATGGACACATTAAGAAAATCACAGTGACACTGTTCATGAGCAGAGGTCTTAAAATGGCTATGTTGAAAATTTGGTGAAAAAATCCTAAAATGACTGTTTTCAGAGCTCTGCGCAGTTCCAGAGTCTTTACGCGTCAAGTTTGCTAATTTTCAATATTTTCACTTCAGATTTTCAACATTGTCATTTTACCACACCTCCTTATGAGCAGTACAGCTGTCATTTTTCACATCTCTCCCAAAACATGTTTCCCCCCATGTAGCGCACAAGGGTGCAGTCGGTGTGCGAAATCACTGTATGGGACACATTAAGAAAATCACAGTGACACTGTTCATGAGCAGAGGTCTTAAAATGGCTATGTTGAAAATTTGGTGACAAACTTCCTAAAAGTTACTGTTTTATGAGCGTGTGTTACGCAGTTCCTGCGGACACTCATAAGTTTGCAAATTTTCAATATTTGCACTCCACTGACTTCCAAATACCTACACAGCACATACAAGCAAGCAACATTCGGTATTGACAAATGCTTGTTACAATACCATTCATGAAAATGAGCTGACTCTGTACAATATGTAGTCTATCCTACTCTGAACTTGTGTTCTACCATCATGCATAGTGTCTGCCTGTTTGTCTGCCAGTCTCTCAGTACTAATAACCTGATTTTACCTTCACTCCAGACATGCTTGATTAACTTTATTTTGAAGCTTTCTGAGTACCACTAAAATAGCACCCAACAACAAACACTCCTCTTCCTCCTTCATGTAAAGTCTATCTCTTCTCATTCTATACTGCTTTGCCCAAGCACAAAACTACACAGACAACATTCTTCTTATCTGCCGTCAAAGTCTATGTTTCTATGTTTCTCATGCTACTATAGTATGGCACTACCCCACCTGGAGTACCTGCCTACTAGCCCACCTACCCTTCCAGTATTTTTACCATTGTGTGGTGGTATTTGCCATGTTGGTATGTTACCATCAAATTTAATTCACTATAATTTGTGGTCTACATGGCTGCCTCAGACAAGACAGAATAGCAGATAATTAATCTCAAATAAGCAAGTTAAAACATATCTTGAAAATTTGGCTCTGAACCGATGTACCCCTAACAAGGTTAACTTTCTGATAACTAAAGAATCTGTCAGAACAAGCACAGTGTAGTTAATGCACTATCAGAGCAACTCTACTCAGCAGTAAGTGGACAATCCCAGATGCTTATCTCCATAAGAAATTAATAGAGTTTTTTTTTTATTGTACTAAAAGAATTACATTGAGGCTTCTGGCCAGTCAGTCAAATATAAGACACACATTCCCATTAACATGTCCACTGCCTATCATGCAATGACATGTAGACTTAAGGAATTTAGCCCACTTTTGTTTACAGTACCAAACACTTGTAGTGTATGTATAAGTTTTACTTTTTCATTGCTACCCATTTTTTCATTCCTTACCTTTGATCAGTACTAGACTATAACAGAAAAGAGTTCCAGATATTTAAATCTGAAACACTATCTGTATGATTTATTTATTTCTTGTTTATTACATACTGTACTGTACCTAAGCATAATGTCCAAGAATCCTATAAAATAAATATTGTACAGAAAGACGCAAGGTACAGCACCCATATAAATAACATAGACACTAAGATAATAAAAGGTAGACTATATATAGAATCTATTTGATGTAACAATACAAAAGTCCTGTAAAAATAAATCAAAATAATTATTTAGCATCCCAGCAGCATAGAATCATCCAACAGTAAGGTTGTCTCTTGTTGTGCAAAAATTTCTGTCCTAACTATACACCATATACTCTACAAAATATGACATGGACAGCCATGCACAACTCAGCTTTGTTTTGAATGAATACTTTTTCTCAGTATTCGTAAAAGAAGAGGAGGGGGCAGTACCTAAACCAAACAATAGAAGCACTCTGGATGGGAGGTGGGGGTTGATACTAGTCCATTTACAGACGAAAGGGTCCTGCATGAACTCCTAAAACTGGAGGTGGACAAAGCAATTGGGCCTGATGGGATTCACCCTGAATTCTAAATGAATTAAGGGGAGAACTAGTGACCACCCTGACTACCCTTTTTAACAAATCATGGGAAGATGGTGTGGTACCTGAGGACTGGAGGAGAGCGATTGTGGTTCCCCTTCATGAAAGTGAGAGCAAGGCAGAGGCAGAAAACTACAGACCTGTTAGTGTGACCTCTGTGGTAGGGAAAATGATGGAATCACTTCTGAAAGAAAGAATTGTTGAGTACCTAGAGGCCAGTGGGGCACAGGACCCAAGGCAGCGTGGATTCACAGTGGGAAGGTCATGTCAAATGACTATAATAGATTTATTTGACTGGTTGACCAAAGTAGTAGACCATAGAGGGGCTGTGGACATGGCCTACCTAGATGTTAGCAAAGCATTTGACACAGTCCCACACAAAAGATTAATAAACAAGTTATCCAGCCTGGGAGTGGATCCCAGTCTGGTAGCCTGGGTAAAAAATTGGCTGGACAACAGGATGCAGAGAGTAATAGTAAATAAAGTCCACTTCAAAGAAAGGGGAATTACTAGTGGGGTACCACAGGGTTCAGTACGGCAACCAGTCCTCTTTAATGTCTTTATAGGTGACATTGCAGAGGGACTGGAAGGAAAAGTATGCCTCTTTGCAGATGACACAAAGATCTGCAAGAGGGTTAATACACAAGATGGAGTGGAAAGGATGAGAAGGGACTTGTCAAGGTTGGAGGAATGATCAGTAGTATGACAGCTTAGATTCAACGCAAATAAGTGCAAAGTAATGCATCTGGGAAACAAAAACCCAGGGGAAGAGTACACAATGGGGGGGGGTAGTACTGACAACAACAAACATGGAAAGGGACCTGGGGGTAGTCATATCAGATGATCTAAAGGTAGGCAATGTGAGAAGGCATTAAGGAGGGCTGTCGGAATATTGGGATGCATATGGAGAGGCATCACCAGTAGAAAACAGGAAGTTGTTAGCCCTCTGTGAAGACAGTTGGTGAGACCCCATCTGGAGTACTGCATGCAGTTCTGGAGACCCCATCTCTGCAAGCACATAGACAGGATATAGGCAGGCCAGAGGAGGACAACTAAAATGGTGTGGTGCAGAGTCTGCACCAGAAGCTATATGAAGAGAGACTAAAGGAGCTTAATATGTTTGCCCTCAAGGAAAAGAGGGGGGCATGATAGAAACTTTCAAGTACCTCAAGGGAATCAACAAAGTCCAAGAGGGTAGCATCTTTCAGAAAAAGAGATGTGTAAGAACAAGGGCGCACAATTTGAAGATGGGGGGATGGGTCAGGAGCAACGTGAGGAAGCATTTTTTTCACAGAGAGGGTGGTGGACACATGAAGTGGCCTTCCTGAGGGGGTCATGAGGTCAAAAACAGTGGGGGGAACTCAAGAATGCATGGGACAGATATAAGGCAATTCTAGATGGGGTAGGAGGAAATAGGCTGTTAGTTAACTAGGATCTGCAGCTTATCCAATAGATAGTGAAATGGGAAGACTAGGTGGGCCAAACGGTCCTTATCTGCTGTTAAAGTCTATGTTTCTATGTTTCTATTTCAGGGTTCTAATCACACTGTTTACCTCTTAAACAGCTACTGATGCCTCAAAGAAAACTTAAAAAACATAATAATTAGGTACAATTCTGCTTGCATTCCACTTATATTCTTTATATTTCTCCTCCCCATTATTTATTACTGCGGAAATGTGTATGAATATATGATCTTTATCCCTTAGAATTCTTCTGCCTCTGTAACTTACTCTCTACTTCATACCATAATCCTCTGTTGTGATATCACAAGCTGTTGCCTTGAGAGTAGCTGTGATGTCACTAGCAGTGCATTATGTCCTCAGGTAGGGAGAAAATAACAGGAATAGATGAACTTTTCAGGAGCAAAGAGCCTGTTTTCATGCAAATTACCTCAGTAATAAATAAGGGGGAGTAACAATGCAGGACTAATGCGAAGTACAAGCTGAACTATGTCTAAATAATATATTTTGTTAAAGTTCTCCTGAAGGTATCAGCTGCTCATTAAGCATTGTGCTCAAGGTCCCTATGATGTAATCAGAATTTCTGTATGGAAACACAGCCTTAGTGGGCATGCTTGCCAAAGCATTATTCTCTGTATTTTGGAATTAGAAGGGTTTTTGTATCCATTTGGTTCTGCTGCTGCATTGCAGTGACCAAACAATATCACGACTAAACTCTGGCATGCTGTGAGTCAGTAGCAAATAGATGTCATGCTGTAAGTGTCACCACTGTCTATCCCCATTATCTTCATGACCCAAGTGTGGCAGTGATTCATGAACTCCTTAAAGTGATTGCCTAGTTACTGTTAATCCAGTGCCCCAAAATCTCTTCCTGGCATACTGAATAGCTCACTGGTGTATCGAATGATTCTTTCCCCATGTCTCAGTAAAATATAAGAGCTTTTCTTTTGTGACATTTGTACCCCAAAGACCTTCCTGTCACTAGAGAACTTTTCTAGTTTCTTTGACCTCACTGCTTATCACCTGCCTATAATAATTATGAAGTGATTGTGAGGAGGGGGTGCACAGGAGGCTGGGGCCAGCATTGTGCATAATGACAGCATACAGGCCCTTCCTCCTTACCCACACAATCACAAATAATTTTATGTCCATGCAGGAAAGAGTTTTAGCCCCACTGAATATCACTTAACAGGGCTCAAGTCCCAGTTGGGCTAAGGGGTCACAGCAACCACTTAGCACAACAATTTATATTTGAGACCCTTGAATTAATCTTTTATTTGTGCACTGTAAATCCCTGATACCATGTACAGTTCATAAAGGAGATTTAATTCAGTATTTTCATTTTGCTAGATATTTCAGGTGCTCCTTGCTGCTAAATATATTCAGAACCAACTCTCACAGAAGTACAATACAGAGTTAATTCTCTGCATGTTTGTACTGTCATTGAATTTTGTTACTGATAAATGTGACTAGATTAAGACAAAATTGATTGAAGCAATCTAAGTACCAATCACACAACAATTCTGGACACGTTCAAAATATACCAAACATAGCAATTAATTATGTGATTTGCCAACAAACTTATCAGCTGCAAAAATAAATGAGACATATCATTTTTTATATTCAGACCAGACCCTTTTCTCACATTTCTACTGCTACTCAATCTAATAGTTCTTTCTGTTTATATGAACTTCATACAGTGTTATAAACCACTATTATAAATGAAAAAAAAAATCATTGCTAAGTAGGAGGCATAAAGGGGAAGAAAAGCAATGTAGCATTCCCACCCCCAGCTACAGTTTGCCATTATAGATGTACTAACCAATGACTTCATCTGCTGCTGGCAGTAAAGGGCTCTTGATGCAGACTTGGGCCTTTAAATCCTCTCTCCAGAGCCACCTCCAGACCACCCACAACTGTAAGTGCTCATAACCTCTATCCTCTCTTACCTGTCTACCTTCGACAATGGACCACTGTCCAGCCTTCTTACCTCACAGATGCTGATTGTATGTAAATTGCACTGTTTGTATATATGCTGCACTGTTTGTATAGATATACATTGTTTCTTGCCCACTGTCTATATTTGTTACCTTAGCACAATTCTGTATCAGCTACATCACATCCCACTGTTTATTGTCCACCTTTGACTATGGACCACTGTCCAGCCTCTTGACCTCACAGATGCTGCTTGTATGTAAATGGCACTGCTTGTATATATGCTGCGTGGTTTGTATAGATATACACTGTTTCTTGCCTACTGTCTATACTTGCTACATTAGCACAATTTTGTATGCGCAATGTCTCATACCACTGTACCTTTGTCTAACCAGGATGTGGAACCTTTGTAAAAGAGTCTCTGACTCAAAGGTTTGTAATTCAATACTATTAATAAACAAAATAAATAAGGAAAAAGAATGAGAAGCAGCAACAGAAGAATTAGCACTTATATAATGCTTTTTTTATGGTTGCATAGCAAGAGCTATGCTGATGTCTTACTAAGAGAGGAGGAGAGAGAGAGTCTGAAATGGGTGTGATGGGACACCAAACACATCACATATATCATATAATGTTGCTCCACTATATAGTGGAGTTGAAGCACATATAGTATGTATGAATCAGTGGACTTCCTTTCTTTGACTCTCTTTATCTCCTACCAAACTGCTCCTTATGTGTTTTTCCATCTTCCCTGCCCTCCACCCTGTCATGCCCACTGCCAGCCCACTCTCATACTGGCATCATCAGTGTACATCTAAAGCAGTGGTGAGCCCATGCCGTCCTCATTAAAGAAGTAGAGAATGGCTCTGGTGCCAGTGAGTGGCATTGTTTAATTGCAAGCTGGCTTATTGGCAGCTCAGCAGAAGTGCACAACATGCTTCTTGAGTGGAGTGGAGGAAGTTTAAGGAAAAGCCACTCCATTCAAACTACCCACAGATTGGGTCTGTTTTCTCACCAACTAATCACTGTCATGCATGCATAGCATGCCAGGTGGCCAGCGAGGCAAAGGAGAGGTTCTGAGACTGACCCTGGCCAAGGCCAGTGAGTCAGGACACGCAAACACCGGCTCTTGCTAACCAGAGGATAGGGGTGACAACATCACACAGCAGTTGTTACCTAAATATTAACCCAGAATCCTTACTTGAAAAGCAACACAGGAGGCTGAATAAACATTTGAAAGCCTTGTAAGAGTCAAAGCTTGTTGCAAACACCAGCTCCACAAGCCTAAATAAATAAATCTGATTATTTAGAAATGTTTTTATGTTAAACGTTTCAGAAGTTTTCAAAGTGAAGTCAGGCAACCTCCCAGAACTGCAGCACTTAAACAAAAGCATTCTGACACTGACAAGCAGTGCCAGAAATGTCAAACTGTAGTTCACAATATTGGGTGAAATCACCATAGAGCTGTGAGCCCAAGCAAGTTTAAGCTCACATTTCTCCCTTTCAAAATACCACAAACAGCTTAATCTAGTTCGATGCCAGTTGGTTCCCACCCTAAATGCTGTGCAGAATTTTCAAATTCCAGTGGAACAAAAATTTGCAGAATTTTTGAAATTTTGCTGAAATTCTGCCAAATTTCACCAGAAATGGAATGGTGGAAATCTGCAGCAGCAAAATGCAGAATGAGATTTTCTGCAATATTTCCAAGTAATTCTAGTCCACGGATCTCAATATTTTCCACAGAAATGGTTGTTGAATGCTTTTCCATGGATAAAATGCTGTTCCATGAAATATTATTCCGTGGATCTCAATATTTTCTGCAGAAATGGTTGTGGAATGATTTTCCACAGAAAAAAATACTGTTCTGCAGAATATTTTTCCCTGGATCACAGCAGGTGGAATTTCACAGAAGAACCAGTGAAATTCCAGCAAAAATTCCAAAGGCGGAATGGTCATGTCACACTAATTTCGCTAGCAGAATTCCACCTTCCACACAGCATTACCCACCATCCTTAGGATGAGGTTGAAAATAGGCAGAACTGCCTTGTTCTCCTGTCCCAATCAACAAAAACTAAATAAATAAAACAAGTGTGTTTTGATATTACAAACTGCAGGATACAATGAGAGAAGGCTCTCTAACCTGGCTGGGTTTAGCTTCCTGGAAAAGTATAATGTTATGGTGGGGGGCAGCCTCAGAATGACCCTTTCTGTGGCTGCACAGTGAGGACTATGCTTATGTATAGTAAATGGGAGGAGGAGAGGAAAAAAGGGGTTGGGGTGTGACAGGATACTGCATGGATCACAAATGTTTACTCCGCCCTTGCCCAGTGAGTGGAGTTGAAGCACATACATTATGCAGGAATCAGTCTGCTTCCTCCCTCTTTCTCTCACCTCTCTCTCTCTCTCTCTCTCTCTCAATCTCTCTCTCTCTCTCTTTCTCTCTCCCCCCCTTCCCCTTCTTCTCCCCTCCCACACATGTACCAGTCTTTCAGATCCAAAAGTGTACATTTTCTCTCACCGTCCCAGCTCCCATGCACCATGCCCTTCACAAGCTGAACAGAGCAGGTAAGGCAATCCTTTCCATTCTTAAGGTTATGCTTTTGCTTTTGCTTACACAGTGCTTTCCCTTTTTGAGTCTGAGGCTGTGATGGGATTGGGACAGAGTAGGAGGGAGATAGCAATGATTATCAGGAATGGTCTAGATCTGGGAGGAGTGGATTATGCCACCTTTTGGATCCATACAGTCCTTGCAAAAGGGAAGAGAGGAGGAAGGCAGCCAGGTAATGGGTTGGGTGACAGACCAGGGAATTTGGATACCCCTGCCCTCTTTTTTTTTTGGCATTGTGGAACCTGATCCCAGTATGGATATGTCCACTTAGTTATACAGTTGCTGTTGAGTTATGCTGACATAACATATAGCAAACAGGAAGAGGAGAGAAAAAATGGAGGTCTGGGGTGTGACAGGATACTGAATGCATCACAAATGTTTACTCCACATTCCACCCAGTAAGTGGAGTTGAAGACATACAGTATGCTGGAATCAATCTGCTTCCTTCCTCCCTCTCCCCCTCCCCTTCTCCCCCACCCTGCACATGTACCAGTCTTACAGAAACAAAAGTCTGCATTTTCCCTCACTGTCCCAACTCCCATGCTCCCTGCCCTTCACAAGCTGAACAGAGTAGGTAGGGATTTCCTTTCCCTTCCTTGATCTTTCTGTGTCTGAGGCTGTGAAAGGATCGGGATTGAGTAGGATGGAGAGAACGATGAGTGCTGGGGAATGATATTGAGCTCAGAGGAGCAGGTTATGCCATCTCTTGGACTCAAATAGTCCAAGCAAAAGGGGAGAGAGGAGGAAGGTGGGTTGGGTAAGGGGTTGGGTGACAGAGCAGGGGATTCGGATCTTCCCCACCTGCATTTTTGTGGCACGCAGAACCCAATTCAAGCATGTATATGCATCTATTTAGTACTGCAGTTACTGCTGTTGCACCATCGTGGCTAGTGGACTTATCCCATGCACCAGCTGAACAAAGCAGGTAATGGCTTCCTTTCCCTTTCCTGACCTTTTTGTGCTTGAGGCTAAAACAGGATTACAGCAGAGAAGGAGGAAGAGTGCGACAACTGTCAGGAATAGTCTGGAGCTGAGAGGAGTAGGTTATACCACATCTTGGGCCCATATAGTCTGACCAAAAGGAGAGAGAGAGGGAAGGTGGGTCAAGCAATGGGTTGGGTGACAGAGGAGAGAATTCAGATTCCAGGACCCCCATCCCATGCAGATGGTGAAAGAGAGAAGCGGGCATGAAAACCAGCAGGGCAGAGACTGTGGCAGAGAGCAGCAACAGCAGCAACATCCACCCAATTCCAACACAGACTGGTCTAGTCAGTACTGCAGCAGCTGCTGCAGCACCATTGTGGTTAGTTAGCAATCAGTGTTACTGCAGAGCTCCAGGAGGATGGGCATATCTGTTTAGTGTGAGCTGCAATCAATCTTGGTCTGTTTCTGCAGTCAGCAGACAGTTAGCATATCAGAAAATGGGCTGCAGTGTTATCAGGTACTACTGTCTGTAGTCTTGTATATTAGTATATAGTAGTCTTCATGTTGTTGGTAGGCATTGGGGTCATAATGTGTACTGTAATTGGAGTAATAATCACCTATACAAAACTAGACTTTGGCAAGTGTTTAGTTTAAAAACCTAAAAACTGTTAATGTTGCCTGAGGACAAAGAAAGGATGGCAAAATGTGGCAAAATGGTTTCTTTTCCTTTTGTTGTTGTTGTTTGTTTTAGAATGTAGAAGGAGGACATTTGGCACTTCTGAAAATTTCACCCCAATCCTCAGAACAAGAAGAGTTGCTAATACCACCGTATTTGGCAAAGCAATATTTAGTCTTAAATATGAACCTGTCTTAAATATGTTTATATTATTTCCAGTTCTACAATTCACAAGGGTGAATTCCTCACTTTCTTTAATGCAAAAAAATGTTGTAGGTGCCGTATTGGTCCTTTTAAGAACAGATCCAGAAACAAATGATCTGATACCTTTTATTGGACCAACATGGATGTTACAGAAAAGAACAAAGTGCTGTAGCTTTCGAACCTACCCGGTCCTTCTTCAGAAGATTTATGGCAGTTATTTTGAAAATCCCATACTATTAACACCAGATTATGTTGAAAAAACTGAAATAATTCTCATTGGTTTAACATATACATTTAAAACATAACAGTTGATTACGTCAGAGAAGCTAATTAACACCAATATGCTTTTAACTGAGGAGCCTCAGAAGGGCAAAGGTTATCAAGAGTTCTCAACAACCAGAGAGTTCTTCTCACATACATTTTAAAATGACTCAGTATGCTAAGAAAGCATTCTAGTGATAAAAAAACCTTGGGCTAACATTCTCTCTAATACATGTAAGATGAGGTTACAACTTGCATTTCAAGCGTCCTGGTGTATTAAGGGACAGATAACGAGAGACAAAATCCTAAAATTAAGTATAACTGCAAGTTGAAAAAGAGCCCCAAATTAAAAATACACATATATACATGATGCATGATTGTATCACTAGTAAGTGTAAGTGCCAAATAAAAATACTTGTCAAGGACCCCCAAGAAAATGAGACCATGAGCCTGATAAGTGCAGATTTCAGCATAGAGTCAGTGTATAACAAAAATGCACAGAATCAGTCTAAGGAATCCAAATGAAAACTTCCAAGGATGAAATCCTCCAGTCCCCTCCTTTTTTTCCTTTTCTCTCCCTCTCTCTCTCATTGGGAAAGATACTGTAACTAGTAGGAATGATATATATATTGTATGTGCAAAAGTCATAATACAGCATCATTCACACCAATATTAATCATTACCCAAAGGAATTACACCTTTTATGAACCCCCAAGTAAATGAGATATGCTTCTTAATATGAGCAGATTTAAAAATGTGACGGTGTGTAATCCAACCACTGACAACTAGTAGAAGGAAGTAAATGTACACTGTATGTGAAAACTAAGTGTCCTAGCCACATAACAATTGTCCCATGCCATGCTCCCCCGACACAGATGTGTATACATACACCACACCACACACACACACAATCCTGCACACCCCACACAACCACAACACACAACAAATATAACAAACACAACCCACACATACCACACCACACCACACACATACAAACAAAACACACACACACACACACCATACCCACAACACACAAAAACACAACACATGCAAAACACACACAAATACACACATACATACATACATCAATACACACACACACACTCACCACAGTGTTAAGGTGAGAAGTCAATATGTAGATAACCATAAACTTACAAAATCAAAGGCCCACTGAAGAACTAAAGTATTTATGTCCATCTTTTAAAGTAAAGGTCTGTGTAAGTTTAAATGGAATAATGTGTCATATAACCAACATCAATGCTCAATCCATCCGCCACCATATTGAGAAGTAAAATAAGTCTAATTTCAGAAGCCAGTCTCTGTTGTGCACTGTTGAAATGTCCTTTTAAGACTATCACAGACATATCTGAGATTGAGTGGCCATCCTGGGAGAAGTTTTGGGCTACTGGTTTCTCAGTCTTCTTGTGATTAATAGAATGTCTGTGTGAATTCATTCTAGTGCAGAGTTGTTGGCTTGTCTCCCCCACATAACCTGTACGAGAACATTTCTTGCATTGGATAAAATAGACCACATTACTTGATGTACATGTATAATTCCCCTGTATCCTGAATAATCTGTTTTGTGATGTAACCACACAGTCTGAAGTAGAAATGAGATTACATGTTTTACATGTGCATTGATGACAGGGTCTGGTACCATATGATTTCATGGTATTCTGTTCCGGATCAAGTTGACTCCTAATAATCAGGTTGGCTAAATTAGGTGGTTGTTTAAAAGATAGTAGTAGTAGTTCTTGAAAAATACAATTAAGGGTTTCATCCTCACTAATTATTGGATGGAGATCCTTAATAATCTTACGTAGAAGTTCAAGGTCAGGATGGTATGTGACTACTAAGGGTATTCTGTTGTTAGTCATCCATTCCTTATATTGCAGTAGTTGTTCTCTTGGGACCTGTGTTGCACGTTCCACTAATCTGTCAATTTCCCTGGATGAGTGTCCCTACTCAATAAAGGTGTTTTTCAACATCAGATGTGTCTCTCTGTCTTCCTCCTTTGAACAGAGGCAGTGATACTGAAGTGCTTGACTATATATGAGAGATTTCTTTGTGCAGCTTGGGTGATTATTTTTTTTGTGTAAGTATCTGTGTCTGTCTGTTAGTTTCTTGTAAAGACAGGTATACAGGGTTTCATCCTTAATAGTGACAGTGGTATCCAGAAAATGTACACTGGTGGCAGAATATTCCAGGGGAAGCTTTATAATTGGGTGGAGGTTATTAAGATCCCAATGAAAATCTTTGAGTGTGTCAGTGCCCTCTGTCCAAATTATAAACAAATCATCAATGTAACAGAAATAAGCGAGTGGTTTATGTGTACAGTGCCTTAGAAAACCCTCCTCCAAATTTGCCATGAAAAGATTAGCATACTGTGGAGCCATCCTGGTTCCCATTGCTGTTCCCATAGTTTGAACATAATGTTTACCATAGAAGCTGAAGTTGATATGTGTCAGAATGAATTAAGTGAGTTTACCCACAACTCCAGGGTCAATGTTGGGGTCCAATTCTTTGTCATGCAGGTATTCGAGGCAGGCTGAAATGCCATCTGTGTGTGGAATGTTAGTGTAGAGGGAGGTTACATCCATCGTGGCTAAAAGGGTATCAGGTGGTAAGTCCTTAAAACCAGAAAGTTTATGCAGGAAGTGAGTAGTGTCCTTGATGTAACTATCCCTTTGTATAACCAGTGGTTTGAAAATAGCTTCTACAAACCCTGATATCCCCTCTGTCAGGGTACCATTACCAGAGACTATGGATCTACCAGGATAACCAGGCTTATGTATTTTGGGAAGCATGAAGAATGTCCCTGGCTTAGGTTGACTGGGGATGAGGGCCTTTAGTTTGTCTTGGACATGGTTTGGAAATGTTTCAATTAACTCCTGTAGTTCTCTTTTATATTCTGTAGTTGGGTCACTTCCCAGTACTTTGCAGTAAGTAAGGTCACTTAGCTGCCTGTTGGCTTCCTTAATGTAATCTTCCCGATTCAACATCACCACTCACCACTGCAGAGCCTTTATCAGCTTTTTTTATGACAATGTTATGGTTCAATTTTAATGTTTGTATAGCCCCCTGTTCCAATGCAGAGAGGTTGTAACGGGCCTGTTTCTGCCTATTAAGAATCTCACCAGTAACTCTCTGGTGAAAGCAATGAATGTATTTGTCCAGTTTTTTGTTACGGCCTCTTGATGGGGTAAACTCATATGGTTTCTTTTTCTTATCCATATCCTTATCCCTGCAGATAGGTTAGCCTCACAGATAAGTCGAGTCCCTTTTCTTGGGGGGCCTATTGTTTTTTTATCAAAAACTAGACTTGTATGTGAGTACATTTAGTATATCACTAGAAAAATTATGGTAAAACACTTCTTATGAGCACTGGGGTCTTACTATATGTGATGTAAGTTTTTGTTTACTAGACAGGATGGTGCACCTTCAAAATTTTGATTCTCCCTCATTGGGTAATGGGTCAATCTGTTATGGTGGTTGTTTGTTACTTCAAACTCAGGTGACTATTTCAGAGCTATTCTTGCCCCATCCTACAGCACTGTGTTCTGTGCAAATGGTGGATGTGATGTCAGTGGAATTTGGGGGACTGCCTTTGACTTTTTCCAACAGAGCAGTGACAGTGCTGCTCACTCTGGAATCTGCCTGATGGAACCTCTAGAATTAGAGGAACATCTGCAAGTTGCTGGTGCACAGCCTACTAAATGGTCTCTGCATGCTCTGGTCAATTGCTGCTCATTGTGTTCACTTATTGTTAGGTAAGTGTCATATTATTACATCACAACAACACAGCAAGTTAATTATATTTCACATCAGTTATTAATGCTGTATCCTTTACCAGGTTAATAAATTTGCATCTGTTTTGGCTCTGACTGGATCTTGTATACATAAGCAATGAGACACTGCTATGGGGGATGGAGAAGATCCTTTGTATTTCTGGGACTTTGGAGGGAAGGGCTCCAGACATCCCTGTACTTTCCCAAAGTTTTCTGAGTAAGGTGGGACAATCTGGAGTAGGTGGCCACTTTCTCCAAGGCCCCCAGCCATTCTGTTAATGAAGGAATGTCAGTGGGTCTCCACCTGCAGAGAAGCAGCATCTTTGCCTCAGTCATGACAACCATAAGTCATTTTTTGGCAGAGGATCATAATTGAACCCTGTCTATAGGTATAACCAATATAATCAGTTCTGGTGTAGGTGGAATTGGTACTCTCAGGATTGCAGTACAGTGCTGAATTACTTCAGGCCCCAAAATTTTGTGTAGTATTGTAACTCCACAAAATATGCAAGAGATCCCCTCCCTGTGAGTTATATCTCCAGCATCCGTTGTGCAATAAAGGTCCCATCCATCACAACAGAGCCGGGGTTCTATACCAGAGGTGCAGTATTTTATTCTGCACTAGAAGGTTGTTTTGTTCAATGCAGGCCTTACATGTTAACTGTCAGCACTGGGCCCATATTTCATGCGAGATCACTGTTTGGAGTGAATTCTGCCATTTCCCTCTTGATGGGGTAGAGGGATCTGGGGCAGCGTCTCTGAGGCTTTTGTAAATGTGACCAGCAAGGCCCTTATCAGTATTCCCCCATGTTTGGATAGGTAGTAGAGAAAACATTACTGCTTTATCAAATTTACAGGTGGAGCAAGTAGATTCTTTTTTTTTCCACTGGTAAAATACATTTCAAATCTGTAAGAATTTCCATAGATAAGTTTTTGGGATATTACAGTGCCTTCAGAAAGTATTCACCCCCCTTGGATTTTGTCACATTTTGTTGTGTTACTACTGCAGAGAAGCAACTGCTTTGCTGGTTTTGGTCACATTGAATGCATAGGAGTAATGCTGGAAATGTGGCATCCCCCAATCTCCCTTGGACCAGTGAGCTCTTAATTTGGCACACCTAAATCTTTGGATTTTTCTGTTCCAAGGAAAGTTGCCTATTAAGGAGTCTATCTTCTGGTACCAAGTTTGGAGGATTGGCACATGATGGTGTGCAAGGATGTGAAATATCCACAAAGCTATCATCATCTTTACTGCCGTTGTCTTACCTGCTAAAGTTAAGTTTAGATGTTTTCATCAGGTAAAATCTGCTTGAAAGTTTTTTAGGAAGGAGCCAAGTTTGGAAGGTACCATGTTTTTTAGCTCAGATGTGATCTTGATCCCTAGATATTTAATTCCAGTGGGTGCCCAAGCAAGGCTGGAATTTTTTTATAAGAGCTTGGGTTGTTATTGTATTTAGTGGGATAATCTTAGACTTATGTAAATTAATTCAGAGACTAGCTAACTTTGCAAACTCCTCAAATAGGTAGATCAGGTGAGAAACTCCTTGTGTTACATCCCTAGTTAGTACTAAGTAGTTATCTGCATATACAATGGTAATCGCACCAAAGTTTCCAGTTAGCATGGTATACCGAGCAGTGCACAAGTGTGGTACCCTTTGAACAACAAGAATATCACTACTGTGCAATGATGCGCAGTGCGTGGTACTGGGAAACTTTTGTGCAATTACCACTGTTGCTTCATGGAGTACTCCTGTTTCCCTATGCAAATTCTCTTGATGAGGTTGTGTTGTCTGATTGCTGCTGCGAGGGGCTTGATTGTGAGTACAAATAGGAGGGGAGAAAAGGGGCATTCCTGTTTAGTTCCTCTGAATAGCTGGAAGGGACTCAACAGTATGTTGTTTGTGAGCAATCTTGTGGATAGTTTATTATAGGGGTTGCATCCAGGACATGAAATTAGTGCTGAAGTTCAGATGCTGCAGGACTGTCTGTAGGTATCCCCAATCCTTGGAGTCAAATGCCTTCTCAAAGTCTATAGATATTGCTGCCACTGTGGTAGGAGAATCTGTGGCAGCCTGAAGTAAATATATGAGGGCCCTGAGATGATCAAAGATGACTGTTCCTTTTATAAACCTTACCTGTGCTGGATGTATAATGGCGGGCAAAATGTGCTCTATTCTCTGGACATGTACCTTTGCTATAACTTTAGCACCTAAATTAATCAGGAATATCGGCCAGTAGTTGGAGGGGAATAGCAGGTCTTTGCCATCTTTGGGTAGTACAGTTATGATGGCTCCATTTAGGGACTCTGGAAGGGTTTTGTGGACTTGGGATTCTTGCTTCATGCATAACATTTGTTGGGCCACCACTTTGTGTATTATTTGGTAACAGTATCAGAAAAATATTCAGCACACAGCAACGGGAAGGGAATTAACAGCGGGAGGGCAAGGATAGTGAGCTGTCCGAGAAAGGGAGGGAGGGAGGGGGGAAGAGGCAAGAAGATGGGAGTTGTTGGTCAGTGTGCATGGACATCGTAGGGTGAGTAGGAACTAAGTTGGTGGGAATTAAGGGTGAGATAGCCTGTGACCTGGGGAGATAAACAGCTGGTGGGAGGGGAACCGAGAGGATGACGGGAGGGAGTTTAATAGTAGGTGAGCTAGCATGGTAGACAGGTGGTAGTGGAGTAGGGAGTTAAGAAAGCTGTACTGCCTCCTAGAGAGTGTGGCTGCCACTTTAGATTAGTGGCAGTGACACGGACTCTGGTGGTAAGGGTACAGGGTTCAAGTCCCCTCCTCCTCCCTTCTCGGACAGCTCACTATCCTTGCCCTCCCTGCTGTTAATTCCTTTCCCATCCCCTGCTCCCCTATGATCCCACCCCCAACTCCCCCTAGCCGTAGGCTTAATCTCTACCGCCGTGCCCTGGCCAGAACTGTTGTCCTCCTACTACTCTTATCTGGCAATATCCACCCTAACCCCGGACCCACCAGGACCACCTCAGCAGGAGGGTGTCCCGGGCTGCTGATTGCCTCCATGAACATATGCAGCGTCCTGAAAAAATTCGACACCCTCCAATGTTGGGTCTCACAGCACAAACCTGACATCATTGCGCTGGTGGAAATGTGGCTATCTAATTCCACCCCCGACTCCCTTGTTACCCTCCCTGGCTACACCCTAGAAACTAGGCACCCAGCTGACAGACTGGCCTACAATGCGGCGCGGAATAAGTGTACTTGGGCAATCAGGAAAGCCAAAGCCGACCACTATCAGGCCTCCCTCACTGCCTCCTGGGAGCTCCTGCACTCTTCTGGGATAAGGTCAAACAACTGAATGGGAATGCCTGCCCCTCCCCATCCCAGATTACCACCAACAACACCACCATTACAGACCCCAGACATTGCAAACCTCCTCAACACCGCCTTTACAGACCTTAGTCCCATCCTCCCAGTAACTTCTTTGATCAGCCACCCACCCATCCTACCCTGCCTCCATCGCCCTGCTTCCACCTTCGTAGGGTTACTACCCAGGAAGCCAGACTGCACCTGACCCATGCACTAAAGGCAACAGTTCCAGTGACATCTCCTGGATCACAAAATTCTCGGTTAGTCCTGGATCAAGTCCTCACCCCACTCACCTGCCTTCTTAACAAATCACTCTGCCTGGGACAATTCCCCTCCTCGTGGAAAACTGCAACGGTCACGCCAATCCATAAAGGGGGTGATAGGTCCTTAGCTGGGAACTATCGACCGATCTCCATTCTCCTTCCCCTTTCCAAGGCGCTGGAAAAACTAGTTGCCGCACAAATATCTGAATACCTGACCAACTACAACATCCTCTGCCCGGAGCAGCACGGCTTCCGCGCAGGACACAGTACTAGCACTGCTCTTATTGAATTCGCCTCCTTCCTTCACTCCTCATTGGATACCGGCTCCCTGGCGGGGGCTGTGTTCCTTGACCTATCAAAGGCCTTTGACACGGTCTCCCACCCCCTACTTCTGGGAGCCCTCTGTCACGCTGGGTTTGCCTCTGGACCACTAGCTTGGTGCTCCAGCTACCTGTCCGCCCACTCCCAATGAGTCAAAATTGGTGGGACTCTTTCTAACCCACGCTGATCCACTCAGGGTTCCACAGGGCTCCATCCTGGGGCCCCTCCTCTTCTCGCTTTACCTTAACACCCTGCCCAGTGCGTGCCCTGGGAATATTCTGCTGTACGCAGATGATACTGTCCTCTTTGCCACTGACCGTAACCCCACTTCCCTCCAGGTTTCCCTACAAAGGGCCTATGACGGCGCTGAAGCTTGGCTTAAAGAGCATAGATTAGTCATAAATCTTAAAAAATCTAAAACCATGCTCTTCGCCCAACCTCAAAATAAATCATCCAACACCCCTCTCCATATCCTTTCCAGCTCTAAACTACAAATGGAACAAGTCCAATCCTATAAGTACTTAGGGATCCTATTTGACTCAGCCCTCTCCTACCATACCCACATCAATGCACTCGCTTCTGTTACCAATATCCGACTTGGTATCCTGTACCGCCACAAAAACTGTCTCCCCCCTGACGCACTCCGGCTGGCGGTTACTTCCTCCATACTCTCCCTGGTGGACTATGAGCTACCTATCTATGGGGCTGCCAACATGACGGCCCTCAACAAAATCCGCCTCCTCCTAAATAAGGCTTGCAGGCTAATCACTGGGGCCCCTAAGCTCACTCATACCTGCCAACTCTATGACCTTGCAGGAATGCTTGACCTCGACGAACGCCTGTTATACCAAACGTGCCTCATTTCAAAAAAAACCTTATTAGGACTTTCTCCCCCCGGGCTGACTTCCGCCCTCCTCCCAGCACAGCCCCTTGTCAGCACCCGGACCTCCTGCAAAGCCACCTTCCTGGTTCCTCGTGCTAGGACTTCACTTGGACAGAGATCTTTCTGCCACAGAGCCCCCGCTTGGTACAACACTCTTCCTCGGGCCATCACTGATACCCCCACCATCTCCACCTTCAAAAATGCCCTCAAAAGCGAGCTATTCATCAAGCGCTGCTGCTCCTGTGCCTAACAGATGCTCAAACCACCCTGTACTGTGACTGCCTCAATCCATACGTTCCCTGTAATCTGGCACAGTAGACCTGCTTGTCTGTAATCACACCTATATGAAAATACCGTTATGCTGCTAAACCCTTTATTCTACTGTTGTCAATTATACCATATTTTGCTCTGTATCACACTACCAATATTGCTGTTACCATGTGCCATTAATGCGTGTCTGTTTATACTCATGCACTGCTCTGTATGTACCCCTCTTTTCTGTATTACCTGTATTATCTGTTTTATTTGTATTATTCCGAATTTTCTACCATTGTTGACGAGGTACCTTTGGAAATGAGCCCTTGGCTCAAAGGTTGTAAACTGATTGCTTTATAAATAAATAAATAAAACTTGAGATCATCGCAAGGAGAGTCTTGATGGGGGGCAGGGAAGCAAGCATGACAGGTTTGGAGGGCAAATGGTTGGAATAGAAGAGCATCACTTTTGTCTTTTTAGCATTTAGCAGCAGTTTTGAATGTATGAGGTTCTGCTGGAGGAGGTTGAATTCTGCCTGTAGCTCCATGTGGGCTTCTTCTACCGAGGGACTGGATATTTATATCACTGTATCATCCACGAATAGGTATAGTTTTGCTTTGTTGATGCTATTTCTGATGATGTTGATGTATAACATAAATAGAAGTAGGCCAATGATTGAGCCTTGGGGTACCCCTCTCCTGAGTGGAAAAAGTGGGGAGAGGGAGCCATCAGACTTCACCTGTTGAGATCTAGCTGACAAGTAACTGTTGAACCATGTCAGTGCAGTGCCAGAGATACCATGCCAGTTCAACGTATCATGGAGTAAAGCTTGATTGACTGTGTCGGAATGTTTTGCTGAGGTCCAGGAAGACAGCCATTGTGACTTATTTTCTCCTTGGCAAGGAGCCAATCATTTGTAACTGAGGCTACAGCTGAAGTGGTGCTGCTGGAAGGACCAAATCCAGATTGGGCTGGGTCTATTAGGTTTGTAGAGGTAGTCTGTAATTTGTGTGCTTACTAACTTATCAAGGAGCTTAGCAAGCAGAGGCAGAATAGAAATAGATTGGTAGTTATTCAGGTCACTAGGATCACCTGATTTAAATAGCAGAAGTACCTGAGACATTTTCCAAGCCCTAGGAATAGTACTGGAGTTAATGGAGAGGTTAAATAAGTGTAAGATGGGGGCCGTAGGTACTGGAAGCTGACTTTGAGGAAGTATGGTTCTAATCCATCAGAACCAGCACCTTTGCTAACATTGAGGTGGAGTAGAAGGTCTTCCACCTCTTTGTACTGGAATGGGGTGAAGGTGAAGGCTGTGCTGGGAGGTGTTGGGGAATGTATGGGAGCACTGGGGACAAGGGAGGTGGCTTTGGAGGAGTCAAACACGAGATATGCAGTAGAGAAGTGCTCATTAAAACAGAGTAGAATATCGGATTTATCAGAGAGGTATAGTGCCCTTGTGGGAGATCATCCCGGGTAATGAAGATGATGGTTTATTGCCTTCCACAGACTTAATGATATACCAGAACATGTTGGAGTTATCCTTAGCAGTACCTTTTGGTGCAGTTGTTATGACAGGCTCTAAAAGCTGCCCTGTCAGAAGGGAGGTTGGTCTGACTGGCTGTAGCCCAGAGGCAGTCCATCACATTTAGCAAGGCCCTTAGTTCAGCTGTGAACCAGTGGCAGGAGATCCTCTGTGCTCTGCATTTTGCCATAGGAGCATGTCTGTTGATGATGGCAGTTAGGACATTGTTGAAGAATGAAACCGCATCGTTGATGTTGGAAGCCAGGTAGAAATCAGTCCGATTTATGAACCTGAGATCCTACAGGTAGTTAGAGAGATTGAACTTTCAAAGACTCCTTTTCCAAGAAAACCTATTGGCTGACTTGAGTGTAGGTCACCCTCTAATACAAGCCATGGCATGATGATCACTAGCATTGTTGTGAAAAACAACAGTGTGGGTGATTTTATGGGGTCTGTTAGTTAGGATTAGATCAATCAATAACCTGTTAGAGGAGAATTTATGATATGGTCGGGCAATATCAGTTACCAGTTGAGTGAAGCCGACATCGTCACAGAAATCTTTAAGTCAAGAGCTTTTGTTGCAGGTTTTTAGCCAATTGAGATTTAAATCACCAAATATGATAATCCCGTTCTGTCTTTTGTCGGCAACATCTTGTAAGTAACTTAGGAACCGAAGGCCCCCAGAGGGTGGCCTCTAACAATCTATTATTGTCACAGTTTCAATGGGTGCTAGAGAAAGGTTTAAGTCAAAAGGTTAATATCATAGCTTTAGCATACTGGCAGGAGCATAGTCAGAGACAGTAAACTTTTTCTTAATGTAAATCACCATGCCCCCTCCCCTGGTTTCTCTGTCACTACGGAAAAGGTTGTAGGGTGAGAAAGATATAGCAGTGCCAGGAATGGATTTTTTCAGACAAGTTTCTGTAAGTACTGTAATATCTGGGTCTGTGTGGGAGATCCATGATTGAATAAGGTCTGTTTTTTTCACTAGACTGTATATATTAACATGCAGGCATTTCAGGCCTTTGGTGATTGCAAGGTCAGTGGGTGTGGCTAGTGACTGTGGTGAACTGGGATTTAATTTGACGTGACTTGCACAGCTTAGCAGCAGAAAGGTTAAGTATTTGACCCACCTACAAAGTAGTTTAGTTTTGCTGGGAAATAGGCACCTAGAAGAGGGGTAGTTTTGGGGTACGCGAGTGCTGGTATAGCAGAGAGAAGAGGGGGTATAAGGCATAGACAGCCATTGAAACTCAGAGGGGATGTGGGTGTGATGCTGTAAGGACTAACATGAGAACTGCTGTAGAAGGGTCCCAGAGGAGGTTTAACATTGAGTGGAAGTCTGAAATGGAGTAGTTAAAGGGAGGGAACTCTGAAGACGTGGTCGAGGTAGGATGTGGGTGTGCGTGGATGAGACATAAAAGGGAGCAGAGGAAAAGTAGGGTGGAGAGTGAGAAAACAGGTTGGAGGTGATTGTGCCACTGCATGGTATAGCGATGCAGCACCTAGCAAGGCACATAGGGGCACTAGGTCTCAAAACTAGCGTAGCATGTAAGGAATGAATTACTACTGCTGTAATTAGAGTGATTCAGAATCTGTGGGGGACTAGAGCTAAAACAAACGCTAGAGACAATGTGGCTAAGGGAGTGCGTAATATGAATAGAAGCAAAAGAAATGGCCCTAGTGGAGACAAAATAAGCCCTGAAGAGGCATAGAGGCTTAATGAGTAAGCATGTTGTGGATGGGAAGAAATGCACTTATAGAGCAGGAGAGACAGTATTGGCTTATCAGGAAATCTACAGCCAATGGAAGAGGGTGTGGGGGTAAGAGGGAGGAGAATCCATGTATTTAATAGAGGCCGGGGTCGGGAAAAAATATAGGTTTAAAATATATCTGAGCTTAGCAGTAGCTGAAGCAGTTCCCTGTGGCTGAGAAGCCAGAAGCGCTAAGAGTGCTGTTCACCAATCACACGCAAGGAGTAACATGGCTGGACCAATCTGAATCCAGGGTTTATATTCCCTGAGAGTGGAGCTTAGCATACCTTGAAAACTCAGCAGGTCATCGGATGGAAGGGGAGGCACAGCCTGCAGGAGCACGCCGAGCTGCCACTTGCTTGAAGGCGAGGGTTGCCTAGTTCAGGGGCATTACCTGTAAAAAGAGAGGGAAAGAAATGGGGTTAGAGATAAATCAGAGAGGCAGTAGGCAGTACAGGACAAAAAAGAAAATTAGTGGGATGTAAATGAAGTAGGGCGAAAAGGGAGGGGAAGGATTCAATGGCTTACCTGGCAGTGGGTGGCTAGTCTCATCGCCACAGAAAGAGAGAGACAAAAGAGATCAGCGAGGGGGGGGACAGCTTGGAAATGCAACATTTAAGAGCACTTCTAGTAGAGGCAGAGTACCAGGGGAATAAAATAAGGTCCCGAGAGAGTACAAGGGGGAAATATAAAAGAAAATAGGAAGCAGGAGGGGAACCATAAGAGATAGGAGAGAGAGAAAGGAGGCTGTAAAATGGCAGATCAAGCAATATAAATTTTTCAAGATTATCAGTAAAATAATTTGAAAGTCACAGAAGAATTGGTAGTGAAAAAACAATCAGTAACAACATGAAAGCAGAGTACAAGTAAAGCAAAATTCAGTACATGCATTACACAGCTCTGCTCGTGCAATACTGGCAGATTAAGGTTATGGCATAGTTGTACAGGTCTAGCAACAAGCATAGAATACACAGCTCCACACAAACAGTACTGGCAGAATAAATTTAGAATATAATTGGGCAGCTCTAGCAGAATAAATTTAGAGTGCAGACAGCCGTCAGAAAAAATATAGGTTTAAAATATATCCGAGCCGAACATTTACTGAAGCAGTTCATGGTGACTGAGAAGCCAGAAGCGTTAAGAGGAGTAGAATGGCTGGACCAATCTGAATTTGGGGTTTGGATTCCCTGAGAGTGGAGCTTAGCGTACCTTGAAAACTCAACTGGCCATCAGATGGAAGGGGAGGCATGGCAGGCAGGAGCACACCCAGCCACTGCCTGCTTGAAGGCTAGGGTTGCCCTGTTCAGGGGCATCACCTTGAAAACTCAGCTGGTCATCAGATGGAAGGGGAGACATGGCTGGCAGGAGCACACCAAGCCACTGCCCGCTTGAAGGTGAGGGTTGCCCTGTTCAGGGGCATCACCTTGAAAACTCAACTGGCAGTCGGATGGAAGGGGAGGCACGACTGGCAGGAGCATGCTGAGCCACTGCCTGCTTGAAGGTGAGGGTCACCCCATTCAGGGGTGTCACCTTGAAAATTCAGCTGGTCATCGGATGGAAGGGGCAGCATAGCCAGCAGGAGCATGCCAAGCTGCTGCCTGTTTGAAGTCGAGGGTCACCCTGTTCAGGGGCATCACCTGTATCTGCAAGCAGATAGCTAAGAGCTTACTTGACTTCTCCCTACTTGCTCAATATTTGTGTTTGGTTCTTTGTATTTGTAGTTCAGCTTTTCTAGTAACCGAGGCATTAATTTGGATCCTAATTCTGGTTATTTCCAGTATTAGATTTTTATTAGTTAATTTCCTCAGGTCTTTTTTTTTATGATTGTTTATGCTCCTAATTCATTGGCCCTCACATTCTGGGGCCCATTACCCCAGCATCCACCATCTGGTGCATATACCCCCAGGGCTTACCGCCCGGTGGGGTCAGTGGAGGGGGTCCTCCCCTGCTGAAAAAAGGATACAGTGTTGTGCCATGGCTGGCTGGGTGCAGGGTCGGCAAGCTCCCCCATCATCCACCAGAAGCTCTTTTTTCCCATTTTTCCTTGCCCCTTGTGGGCATGTGGCATGCAATGATGCCTGTGACTGGGTCACGCATGCTCCTGTGTGAGCCTACATCAAGCATCTGTCACGATCCCACCCCACGTTGTTGCAGCTATATGTTGTCGAGCCCCAGCCTCCAATAGGGGTCAGGCATGCATAGGCCACTGATCTCCCCCCTCCCCGGAGTTGGAGAGCAGTCCATCAGATGCTCGATCCAGCTCCTTCTCTACCAAGCCAAAGCGGCCTGTGCACATTCTTGAACATGGATTGCCAGCACGGCATGAGGTGTGGCATCCAGTGCCTCAACCTCAGTGCCATGGGGCCGGCTAATTTTCTTGGGTCTTTTTTGTAAATATCTTCCTTCTGCTTAAGCATTGACTCTAAACTGGCAAGTTCCTGTACTGTTATCCTATGTCAGTGAACAGCATAACTTATTATTTTCCCCCTCATTGTTGCTTTGAATGCATCACATACAATTGAGGCAGAAGTTACCCCAGGTGGGTTGAGTGCAAAATAATCCATGGCCTGATGTGTAAGACATCCCTGAAAATTCATATACTGGAATAACAAAGGGTCTAGCCTACATGTTGGAGATTTGTTGGGAAGTGTTTCTGCCACCCAGTTCATGGTTATGGGAGCATGCTCGGTTATATAAAGGAGAGCTATGGACACATCTTGTGTTAGGGAAGTAATGGACAGAGAGGTCAGCCACATGTCTAATCTGCTGACCATATTTCAGGATGCAGAGAAATAAGTGAAGTTCATATTGGATGGGTGCTTCAGATGCCAAACATCTAATTGGAACAGCAGTATTAGCTTGCACAATGTGTGAAGGGCTTTTTTATGGGGCTCTGAGTTTTTATTTGACCTATCCAGAAAGTGGTCTAGCACCAAGTTAGTCTCCCCCCATGATTATATTAGGGTTATCAAATGTCAAATCCAATAAGGCTTGGGAGAGTATGTTAAAGAATTCAGGATTGTCCTCGTTTGGGACACATGCAGTACATTGCACAAAAGAACTGGCCCTAGAGGGGTTGAAAATTTTGCTATAACCCATCTAGCTTCCTTGTCTCTTTTCTGTGTTATAGGTACCCACTTCACACTTTTGTGTAAGAGGATGGAAACCCTGTGTTTGGCCTTCCTTAAAGAACTGTGCGACTCCCACCCCACCCATTCTCTATCCAGTTTATGGAGTTCCATCTGAGAAAGCTTAGTTTCTTAAAGAAATACTATATGAGGCTTTAGTTTTTTCAGTCTCACAAATGTTTTTTTTCCTCTTCATATGGAATTTGAGACCTCTGATATTCCATGAGGTAAAGGTAGTCACATCATTTTCAGCCATCCCTCATACTTTTTATTAGTATCTTATGAATGGGAGGGATGTGCAAGTCCTATCTATGCTCGTATTTGGGAGGGAACTTAGCTCCACATGTATAGCTGCCTAGCTTCTTCAGTAATCTATTACCATTTGTTAGCAGCCTGTTTTTGTTGCCTGGTCATTCTTGTACAAGGTAAAAAAACACATAGAACATACATTCTCTTTTTATAATTGGAAAGGCTTTGCCTGGAGTTCAGTGGCCAAGCAGCCATCCACTCCACTTCCTGAGCTATATAAGCAGTTCCTCTCAGCCTCACTGTGATGCATTTTTTCTTTGCAGCCGGATGCTATGTTGGTTTGTCCTCTGAGCTGGCTGGGGCCTCCCCCCCCACCCGCCTGCTGTTTCTGTGTGTCTCTGCTGGACTTTGTTGTGTTTGTTTTCCTGCTTCTGGTTTGTATCTTTCCTCTGGCTGTGTGCTTCCCTGTGTTTTGTGTCTCTTGTTTTTGGGCCTTTCCCTGTTTTCTGTTTTGTTGTGTTTTGATGTTGTCATTTTTGGGGGGCTTTGTTTCTAAGCTCCTAGCATACTGCTACTCCGAGCTCATGCTACTGCTTTCAGTTACCTACAACTGCTGCCACTGCTGCTGTTTACTTTAATTACTATTGCACCCACTGCTTGTGTTTTCACACTGTGCCCACCATGCTCAAACTACTGCAATGCAACTGCAATCATTATCTATGTGTTTCAGCTCAACCATAGCTGCTTCATGTTGCATACTCAATTATTTTCACCTGACACAGTTTACTCTGACCCTAGCTGTGCTGCTCATTCCTGCTTTCATTCTACTTGCAGCTTCATTGCTCTGCCTGGCTACACCTGCTTTCAAAGCATTTGTCTCCATGTTTCATTGCAGTTACAACTCTGAGGTCAACCAACTAAGCTCCTGCTGAGGCTGTTAATATAGCTTTGTTATTAAATCTTGCCTCGCCGCTGAAAATCCTCAGAGTGTTTGTCACCTTGATTTGTCTATTCATGTCTGTCTGGCTTGCCCCAAATTCAGTGCTGTTTAATTGCTATACAGTATGTTATGCAGGTCCACCTATCACTACTACTGCCTTGCTGATGACCTACGTGCAGGTCCTACACTTTTCACCCAGCCGTTGCTCCTTATACATAGTATTGCTTCATGCCTACTGCCATCCCCTTGGCTTCAGCCTCTGGGATTCTGCTGCACTCAATCTACATTCGACCTTGCAAGGTCTCAGCACTCAATGCTCATTATGATCTCAGTACACCGTGCTCATTCAGCTCACCAGCTTTTCAGCTCTCAATCAATTTCTGGGGCATGCCTGCCATTCTATTCTGGCACAGGGTTCCTGCATCCGATGGTCTCGCTCTGCATTTAGTCCATGTCTTGAGCATGTCCAACTTGGGGCAGGATCCTTCTCCCCAGCCCATAGCTGGGAATGTCCTCGCCCCAGGCTTGGCTTTAGCTGCCTGCTATGTGACAGCAGCTCCTGGTGTAGAATTTAAGACTAGCGTTAAAGGGTGGTTGTGACAATCTCCTTTGACTCTAGTGTTCCACTATAACAGTTAGCCATTGACTTTAGTGGTTTCCCTAGCAAGGCACCTTCATCGCATTCTCCCTATGACTGCTTCTGGTTCATCTGGTTTGATTTAGGGTGGGTAGGACAGGTGAGTGCCTCAGCAGTTGTTGCTCTCCTCCTGCACCTTGGATTCACTTATTGTTGGATTTAAGTGAGAGCCTTCCTCCAAACTGAAATATTTTCCACCTCCCTTTAATTGGGTTTTCCAAATTGCAGCTGCAGAGTCATCACTAATTAAACTATCCCAAGCCTGGAACGAAGGCGACCTAGGCCTTGGATCCCCAGAGATTTCCTCCTCATAGGGTTTTTTTTCTTTCCTCCGTTGCCTCAGGTCATAACACTTAGCATAGTTCTTTCTCCTAGTTTCTTTAGGTAGATTCTGCTGTTGGATGGAGGTGGAGGATGTCCTGCCATTCTGTCTCTCCTTAGGGGATCCCCTAATCTCAATGCAAACCATCAGTATCATGCTAAGCAAGCCTGGATATTCATTATGTTATCCAACTGAGCATCTCATTGCATTGTCAAACTGTCTATGCTTCTCCACTACTATGTTACAGTTACTACTCCTATGTCACAGTTACTGCTTGCTCATATGCTTCATGTTGCCTCCTTTTTGGGGATGATACAACATTACTTTTGGGAATTCCTAGGGTACCTTTAGCCATGGAAATTGTCCAGTGGCACCTCTAGGGATGGAACCCTCTCTGAGAGTTTCTTGCCTTCTTACCCCTACAGGGTGGTAATTCCACTGGAATAGATGTGTGAATGGCCAAAAACAAACTAACACAGTTTCACAAGCATAATGCTACACTGGCTGTGTAGGTCAGTGAACAATATGCTAACAAAATATGCCTGAAAAGGCAAAACTTGACTAACTTTCAGTTACACCTAATTACAAAAAGGGTCTCAGAAATGCTGCAATATGATTGGCTATTAGCATTCCAACAACCTTACATTAATCCCTGTTACACTGTCATGTATAGCCTGATCACCATTGCAGATGGATTCTTCCTGTCAGCATTCCATTCCCTAGCACTGCTGAATGACTGGGATAATGCATTCTGATTCTGAACCAGCATTCTTAAACTGTTGGTGGAAGAACTATTTCATTAAAAATATCCCTCTCAATGAGGACAAAAAGTACACTTAGAACACTTTTCTTTTGGAATAAGTTCTATAATAGCAATAAGGCACTCCCAGGAGTTAGATCAACAGCCAGTTAATCACCCCCTAGGACATCGTGGCACACGGCTGTGCCATGTGCCACATTACACCACTAGGGGGTGAGTAATAGACTGTTAATCTAACTTCTGGTCATGCCTTATTGCTTAAGTATTTCCAAACTGTTGTACATAACCTTACTAAGAACTAGAACTTTTCTCAAAGTACAGCTGGGTTGATGTGGGTTTGAGTTACCCACCAGTTAGATCTACAGTATTTGGGAATAGGGTATCTTAAGGTCATACCTGAAAATGAGCCTCGGCTCAGTGTGCCTTTCCCGGGCACCAATTTCAAATAAATAAATAAATGTTTAAACAACCTACTAGTTGGCAGCCAATAATCTAGTTATTCCTTTCCAGGGGGTGGAAGAAAGCCTAACTGTATGTCTAATTGGCTAAAGCTATTCTCTGACACTTTGGTGTATTTTATATCTCTAGGTTAATTTTCTGTTAACCCTAGCTCTCTCTTGAGTTGAGCTCTTTTCTTTTTTTTTTCTTCTTTTTCTCCCATGTAGGCCACCAGGGGAGAAGCCATTTTGGCACATATGTGGGGCTTGTGCCCGTTGAGGGGAGAACTGCATTTAATCATCTTACTTTTTTCACAGGGTATATGCTGAATTGAGGATTGGGGTGTTGACCCCTGAAACCCTGCGTTTGTGTGGAAATGCCTGCAGTCTCCCTCATTTCCACATTGACATTGGTACTCAATAGTGCTGAGAGTATCTACTTGTTGCCTTTACAAAACAAATGCAGTTGTACCTTGCCCTTGTGTTCTGGCCCAGTGTTTATTATTCCCCCCTTCCCTCTGTTTGTCTGGCATTGCATATCACCTGGTATTTCCCCTAATACCCAAGTATGTTTGCCCATTTATAGTGAGAGAGGAAAAGGTGAGGAGGTATACTTATGCCAGGTGAGGAGCTGCTGTCTTAATTAGTGACTCCTCAATAGGAAATATGTCCTCTCCCAGTTCTCTCGAGTTGTGACTCTGAGATGGAATAGTAGGGCGCAAATTGTTATGTAATTTAGGGGCATGGGAATGCTCATTAATTCCCTCAACACTTTGTTTGCACAACTAGTGTTGGGTACCTGACTACACTGCTTATATTGTCTGTACTAGGGGAAAACTGTCCCTGTTAGCACCTGGAGGATGTGTTTTTCTAGCGTGTTTTGACACTGCAAGGGTAAAGTGGGAATCCAGCAACATTTTATACAATTAGTTTAACATTATTTCTAGCAAAACTTGTAAAACCTGTATGAAAACAAAAACTGTACCCAGCTGCTGGATACAGAGCTTTAAATTTGTTCTACATTTACCTAAGTGTGCCAGTGTGGCTCAGTTGGTAGCACATCTGCATCTGGACCAGAAGGTCATGGGTTCTGGTCCAACACCGAGATTGGACTCATATCTAAAAACGTTTGCACCCGAGTGCAGTATTAGGGGGGTGCTGTATTGCTGGGGTGTGCCGTACTTTGGATGAGATGTTAAACTGAGGTCCTTCTACCCATCCTGGTGCTGTCCTTGTGGGTGTCCAGGTGGAAGTAAAAGAACCCTGGACATTCTTCACAAAGAGTAGGGGGCAATCCTGGTATCCTGGCCAATGTTCCCCTTCCCATATAACTGGTTCATGCAATTGTCCAGATATTGGGTGTTGATGTGCGATATGGTCACCACTACACGTTCAGTCACTTCACTACCAGTCTAGCACTACTTGTAAAGTGCTTTGGGATACATTGTGTATGAAAAGCACTATATAAATGTTGATTCTTCTTCTATTAGCCGCATGTGAACTCGATCATATGGCTGTATTTATGAAAAAGATAACAATTAACACACATTCAACTAAACACCCTGTATTGCTGTAGAATATACAAATAAACTCTGAGCCACATCACAGCAATAGCTGCGTACCCACTGTAACTCAAGGTGGGACTTAAACCTTCTACCCTTGTAAAAGGCATACCCAGAGTAACTTATTTGCATACAATTAATATTGTTGTAGCACATGGTTTGCAACTGTGCGATAACAAGTATTTTGTGCTTTAGCGGGGCTGACGTCAATGAGGTGCCCTTTTAGGGTATTATGCACCATCATTAACTGTCACATCAACCATGGCCCAGACATACACAGCAGTCCCGTAAAAGAGAGCAGAGCTGTGAAGTTGTCAGATAGCAACTGCAGTCACGCAACATGCCCTTTTCCCTGTTCCATTGGACCTCAGCTCCTACTCAGGGAAATAAAAAAGAAACAGTTCAGCCCCATCCCCACTCACGGTGGTAATTCTGAAGTTGCAGGGGAGCTTGTGGTTGGTGGCCGATCAGGAGTTTGATCCAGCAGGTCTGCTGGATTTTCACGTATGATTTTGGCCCAAGCAGAACAGATTGGGGCCCAATCTGTAGGGTCTGATTGTGTTCCTGCCACCTGTGTCGTGCATGACTCCTGGTCTGTTGGGATCTTCAGCAAGGATGGAGTCAGTTCACATAGTGGGTTATAGAGGTTAGATGCCTTCCTTGGGGTGTCAAAAGGAGAGCCACTGCTGGCATTAGATGACAGGTAGGGCCTTTGCCTGTTCTGGATCTGTCCCTGGGAGGTAACATCTTTTGTAGCAGAACTGGCTTTGTCCTTTTCTTTTGTTGACCACTGATCACTTGGTGGCATTGTTCATTGCTATTGACTGAGAGGGAATCAGGTTTATTTTGTGGCCCACTGGTGCTCTCCGTGGAGTTATAGGAGACCTCCATAGGCTGTTCAGAAGTGCCTCCTGATTCTGACAGGTGCTACCTGTGGCCATCCGTGCATTTTAGCATTTGCTGTAAATATTGCTAAGCATCAGCTGGCGATCCAAACATCACAAATACTCCATTTACTTGGATCTTGAGCATTGCTAGGTACCTCAACAAAGTGGGAATGCCAAGCTGGTAAAATCTTTGACATACCCCTGTGAATGCCCTATGTCATTTTGCAAGCTCGGGTGAAAAATCTTGGAAGATCTGCACTTCATGCTCTTTCCAGCTCAGGGTGCCCCAGTTTCTTGCTGCTCTCAGAACTGTTTCTTTTGTGGGATATCTGAGAAATGTACACAGGAAGGTGTTGAGTTTATCTCCAGGTTTAGGCTTCAGTGCTAGAGTCCTATGAACCCATTCAATATCCAGGCACAGGCCGTCTCCCAGTTGCAGCAAGCCTGGCAGCAGTTGGTAGAGGAAGGCCACCATGTCTTTTCCCTCTTAGCCCTCCAGTATTCCAACTATCCTGACATTTTCTTCTGTGGGCTCAGTTTTCTGTATCATCTACTTGGTCCATTATATACTGAATTTGATGGTAATGTTCCTGTTTAGAGAAAGTGACACTCTTCAGCAGTAGTAGTTGTACAGTATACTGCAGCAGTGCTCCTAAGGTATTGCATCACTCAGGAGTAGAACTCCTCAGTGATGGCTTTCTGAAAAAGGAGTTTAAAGAGGACAGGACATTATTTCAAAATGCTAGTTGTTTATAACGTTCCAGTTAACAAAAATGATATCCATAAGCCAAAATGATCCATATGTAACTGTACCTGAATAAAAAGTGGTATGAAAAACTGTATTTTGCATTGTTTTGTTTTTATGGGCAGCATTCTGTTGCAGTTGTCTTTATGAAACCAGTGATCTGGAGTTTTAACTATGTCACAGTTTGAGAAAAGAGCTCTAAGCATGGTTGTGATAGGACAATAGCTCATATTTAGCATTCTGTACTCAAACCGTGACATAGTAAACACTCCAAATTACTGGTTCCAGGAAAAGAACTGTTCAGAATGCTGTTCATAAAAAGACAACAATTGAAAACACAGTTTTTCACATCAATGTTTGTTAAGGTACAGTTAAATGTGGTTCATGTGGAGGCAAGTTTATCATTTCTCTTACTAGGAACTTTACTAACTGCTGCCAGTTAGCACAAATTTTCTGTCCCCTTTAAGGATCTCCAGCAGCAGGCACTTTTGAGGTGACAATGCTTAGGGAGACAGTGTTATCTTTTAAATCCCCTTAAAGAGTGGAGCCCCTTTGCAGGGCTTCTTTGGTGATATGGGTGTAGAATTTCCTGGTACTATTTTTTATTCATGGTAGGATTGTTTCTGCAATTTAAGAATAATTTTGCAGAACGATTTTTAGTGTCTGCATATCTATAGCTCATTTTCTAAAAGAAGCCACTCAGACTACTCTTCTGGTGACTAAAACTGAAACTTTTCATTCTGTAATTGGAAAGGCCTCTGCTAAATAATTTATTTATGTGTAGTGTCACTGATGTAGCAATGTTATGGGACTTTTCATATATATGTAACTCCAGTGCCCCCCCCCCCAGATTACTAGAGTGTGCACTAAAAGTGCTTTCTAAAGTGTTTTCTGTAGTACTGTATTTACAGTACTACAGTTTAAATTGCCGTGCTACTGGCAAGTGGCAAGACTTCTGAAATTCACTAGGACCTGCCTGCTACTTGTCGTCTCCCAGGAGAAGATTTCCCCACAATTCAGCAACCAGAGAACGCATTGTGTGAGAGACTTTGCTTAAATATTTAAATCTACCTTGATTATGTGCTGTATTAACATCAGGGGGCTCGGGGAGGTGATTAAAGACATCTGAGAAGGTGGGGATTTCATTGTTTAAATTGCCGCATTGCTCGCAAGTGCAAGCGTAACACAAACTTTGTTAATGAATGGCGCGACAACACTCCCAAAAGGAAAAAGTGTTTGAAAGTGGTGGAAATTTGAAACAGGCAGGAAAAGTAGAAGAAGGTTTGTAAGTATTAAGTGAAACAGACAAATTTTTGTACAAGCAAATAAGATGAATCCAGTTTTAAATATGTATACACGGATATTGATGTTATCTGTGTTTGTGCTTTGTTTTATGGGTTATGTTACCTCAGTACAAGACAAGGCAAAAGCAAATGTATTTTATTGGCCAGTATTAAAACAGGGTAATGTACAATATTTTAAATGAAGAACATTTACTAATATGTGAAAACAGTGTGACCACTATAGTAGAGTAAAAATGGGAAATCCTTGTGAATTGCATAAACATCTACAGGGAAATCAGAGTATAATAATGACATGTTTATTAATCATGGGGGGTGATGTGGAATTAAATCCGGGTCCAAAGATTGAGAGTATTAAGGTGCTCCATGACAATGCACATAGTTTGAGATCAAAGTTGGATGTATTAAATGTGTTAGTAAATGAGCAGGCCCCAGATGTTTTGGGACTGACAGAAACGTGGCTTACATCTACAATGGATGAAGGGGAATTTAATTTGTCCGGTTATACATTGTTTCACTTTGACAGGCCCAAAAGGGGGGGATGATCTATCTTAGAAATAGTTTTGGTCATATGGAAGTAATTATGAGGGGCTCAGAAAATAACATTGAATATCTGGGTGTTATAGTTAGTTCATTGAAGACAGTTTTTTCTGTCATGTATTTCCCACCACAAACTAAAATAGAAAATTATTGGTGTTAATTGGGGACTTCAACTGTAATTGGTTGGGACCTCATGGTAATCAATTAAGAGAAGCTGTATCAATTCTTGGAATTACCCAACATATGAACACCCCCACGAGATATACTAAAACTACCAAAAAAGGAACTATTTTGTATCTGTTTGTCACCTCTTCATCTATGGTATTGGAAAATATAGGAGTTCTTCCTCCCTATATGGGGGACCACAATCCAATATTGGGTACTATTTTAGTTTCACAAATACAGGGGTTGTTTGTTCATACAAATTACATGAAGAATAGAGATTTAAGAGCATTCTCTGAACAGAAATTCTTAGTAGATATAGGTCAGGAAAAATGGGACAGATGTTTACTTATACCAGACTTAGATATGTTAGTACAATACTTCACAGATACTTTTAATAGAATATGTGATTTCCATGCCCCAAAGTAAAATAAGAGGGTTAAACAAGCTAGACTCCCTTGGATAAATGACAGGTTGCTGAAGTCTTTAAGGATTAAAAATAGACTTTGGAGACGGGTCAAGCGAACTAAACAGGAGGAAGATTGGATAATCTTTAAAAAGAAGAGAAACCAATGTAAACAGTTAATAAGAGAGGCAAAGGCCTCTTACTATAAAAATAAAATACATGGAGATAATAATCCCAGGAAATTTTGGCAGAATATTAATAGTTTACTGGATCCAGGGGAAAAAGGATTTGACAACAAAAATTGGTTGTGGAAGTACAAGGACATCAGATAGATGATTCTTATGAAGTAGTGAAATTGTTAAATCATTATTTCATAGATTTACCTGGTTTTGACGTAGACGCAAGTAAGCTAGGATTAGATAGGGAAAAAATTGGAAATAAAAATATTTACCCCCCTTTTAGATTTAAACTATTGAGTGTAACTGAAGTCTGTAAAGGCTTGAGAAGTCTGAATATTCACAAATCTGTTGGAAGTGATGGTATAGAGGGAAGGTTTTTGAGATTAGCCGCATGTCAAATTGCCCCAGTTATAACACAAATATTTAATTGAAGTCTGCAAAAAGGTATCTTTCCACAGAGTTGGAAAGAAAGTAAAGTGATTCCTATCTTTAAGGGTGGGGTAACATTGGAGATCAATAACTATAGACCAATAGCTCTTTTATCTATATTGTCCAAATGTTTGGAATGACATGTCCAGACACAAATTATGGAATACTTGGATAAATATAAAATAATTACACCATTTCAATCAGGATTTCATAAGACCCATTCTACTACTACAGCTCTTGTAGAATTTAATAATTTGATTAAAACATCTTTACATTCTGGTTTGGAAATGGCAGCAATTTTTGTAGACTTATCGAAGGCCTTTGACCTGGTGAACCACTCCCTTCTGCTGCAAATTTCAGTAGACATGGGCATTATAGATGGACCTCATCAACGGTTACAGTCTTATCTTGAGGAGCGTACCCAGAGAGTTATGGTCTCGGGATGTTTGTCACCTATCAGATCTATAAATAGAGGTGTACCTCAGGGGTCCATATTAGGACCCCTGTTATTTCTATTGTTTAACAATAGTTTGCCCCAAGTAATAAGAAATTCCCAGGTGAGACTTTATGCTGATGATACTGCCCTTATTGCATCAGGCATTGATATTCAAGAACCGCAATACAATCTACAGACTGATTTTGATAGCATGAGGGAGTGGTTCACCCGATCAGACCTGATCATGAACATAAAGAAAACTAAGTTGATGCATTTTGTTTCTAAAAATATAGGGAAAGTTAAAATAAAAATAGATAGTAGTGAAATATTAAAGCAGGTAGACCAATATTGCTATTTGGGAATTGTTTTTGATACCCAAATGTCATTTCATGTTCATGTGAATTCATTAATAGATAGGGTAAATAGAAGGATAGGATCTTTATGTAGAACAACAAAATGTTTGGGAAAGAATGCTCAAAAAACTGTGGCAGAGCAATTAATTATGCCTGTGTTAACTTATGGTGACATTGTATACCATACAGTAAATAAACAATTAATTAAAAAAATAGATAGGGTACAGTATACATTGGCCAGATATGTATTACAGAGTAATTTTAGAACTCATCACTGTGTATTATTGTCCAATTTGAATTGGCAATCTTTGGACACCAACTGTCTTAGATCATGGCAAAAATTAATATACAAATACCATGCGTATTTTCCAGACCATTATATAAACATGGCATTATTTGGTAAACAAAGGATTACTGATAGATTTACAAGGACTGTTCATGTAGAGAAAATTTATACCCTTAAAATTCAGAATAGACATGGGGAGCGAACATTAGTTTACAAGGCGATAAAATACTGGAGCAGTTTGCCATATATAATTCTCACCTCACCCTCATTAGATATTTTTATCCAGAGGATAAACAAAATACATCAATCTATGTGTACATGTAGATAATTAGTAGCACTTTAATACTTGGAAGTAGAATAACATATTATAAAATGTTTTAACAAAGTATGTTTTTAATTAGTTATTGGGTTGTTGTATTTGTTTTATAGTGTTTGTTAAGGTGTTCATGTATATGTGATTTTCTGTTACAAACAGGACTGTCTTGTAAACTGGGTTTTTTACCTAAATGACATTACTCTGTATAAAAATAAAGGTTTTTACTACTACTACTATTTACATCAGTGTCTATAAAGCATTTAGCGGTGCACTAGAATCCTATGCAGTGCAATGTTGTTTTTTTTGTTTAGTCACTCTAGGCAGCAAATTACTAACTTTCAGTTCTTCCCTGAAACCATTGTTCATTATCTGGACAGAGATGCCAAGTGGGAGGTGCCCCCAGAGCAGCATAAATCGCAACCAATTGGTGCAGATGCAGTCAGTTGCTCACTGACTGCTTAGCAGAGCAATCACAGGTCTGACTGATGGAGCCTCAGGATTGTTTCCAACCCTCCCTTATCCAGTTGTGGTGTCAGTTTTCTCCTGAGGTTTTTGATTTTATTTCATGAATTATTTTTTCCACCCTAATTTCCATCCACTTTAAAACTCAAAAATATTTTTGAGATCCATATAAAATTGTTTAAATCTGTATTCCTGTATTGAACTTTATATTTCTTTATGATTACACAGATGTTACTGTAAGTGGCATGTTGATTTTTAAACTTATTTTATATCAACTTATATGGATGAGTGAGAATCTGCTTTACTGTATCTGTAACAGGAGCCTGCAGGAGAAAACAATTGGACCCTTGTTCTGACAAGTGGGGACAGAATCACAAAGGTCCAGGTAGATGATCACCTGGGGACCAGCGACCACCACACCGTACAGTTTAATATCGGTACGGTGTCACAGCTGAGCCACACAAAGATGAGAGTCATGGATTTAAGGAGGGTAGACTTTATTGGGATGAGGATAGATATCAAATATGCCCTGGAGAGGAAGGGGACAGGAGGGGGTGGGTTGGAGGAGCAGTGGACAAACCATAAAGAAGCCATAGTGGAGGTGACAAGTAGTTACCCATACCAGGCAAACTAGATAGATCTTGAGGTCCCCTTCTGCTGTTAATTTCTATGTTTCTATGACAAATCCATGCATTAAGCTCAAAACTAAACAAAAGAGAAGGAATAAACCACTATGGTTCTCAAGGGAGGTGGCACAGAAAGAAGGGTAAAAAAAGTGGCCTTCAAGAATACAAGGGGTCACAGAAAGATGAAGGTCGGGCAGTGTATCTAGATAAACAGAGGGAACCGGGGAAGGCAGTGAGGAGTGCAAAGGCACAAATGGAGGTATGATTAGCACAGTCAATTAAGACAGAGGACAAGACCTTCCATAGATATATTAGTGAAAAAAGGAAGGTCAGGGGTGGGATTATAATACTCAGTGGAAAAGAAGGGGGGTGAAGGAGGACCTTCTGTAGAAAAAGCAGCAATACTGAATGAATACTTCAGTTCAGTATTCACTGAAGAGGGGAAGGAGCAGGGTCTGCATCTGGGCATTGGAAGCACAGAGGGGATGGAAGTTCATACCAGTCCATTTATGGAAGAGAGAGTCTTTGATGAACTCACAAAACTGTGGGTGGACAAAGGAATGGGACCAGATGGTATGCACACTAGGATACAAATGGAGATACAGAAGGTGCTAGCAGCACTGCTGGCAGCCCTGTTTAGTGAGTCACTCAATACAGGAGTAGTTCCTGATGACTGGAGGGGGGAAATGAGATTTCTATCCACAAGAGTGGAAGCAGGGAGGATGCAGAAAACTATAGGCCAGTCAGTCTCTCCTTGGTAGTGGGCAAAATAATGAAGGCATTGCTTAAGGAGAGGATTGTGGAGCACTTAGAATCCAATGGAGCACAGGGTCCTAGACAGCATGGATTCATAGCAGAAAGGTGTTGTCCAACAAATCTGATAGACTTTTTTGTCTGGGTGATGAGGGAGGTGGATCGATGGGGGGGGGTGCGGAGGATATTACCTACCTTAACTTCAGTAAAGTCTTCTACACTGTTCCACACAGAAGACTGGTCAACAAGTTAGGTGGACTGCGGGTGGGCCACAAAGTGGAGAACTGGGTTAGAAACTGGTTGAGGGACAGAAAGCAGAGGGTGGTGGTTAATGGAATCCAATCTGAGGAAAGGGAGGTGGCCAGTGGGGTGACATAGGGATCAGTCCTGGGGCCAGTCCTGTTTAATATCTTCATAAGGAACATTGCTGAGGGACTGGAGGGGAAGGTTTGCCTATTTGCAGATGACACCAAGATCTGCAACAGGGTGGACTCCAGAGGGGGTTGAGAAGATGAGGCGAGACCTGGGAAAGTTGGAAGAATGGTCCAGGGTGTGGTAATTAAAATTTAATGCAAAGAAATGCAACATCATGTACCTGCTGTGTAGAAACCCCACAGAGAGCTACTGGATGGGAGGGGAGTTACTGATGGTTACCAGAAAAGAAAGAGACTTAGAATTATCATTTCAGATGACCTAAAGGTGACCAAACAGTACACAAAGACAGTGGGGAGGGCCAGTAGCATGTCGGGGTGCATAGGAAGGGGTATCACAAGAAAAAGAAGAGAGGTGGTGATGCCACTATATAAAACACTAGTGAGGCCAAATCTGGAGTACAGTGTACAATTCTGGAGGCCACATTTGTGTAAGGACATAGACAAGGTAGAGGCGGTTCTGAGAAGGGCAACAAAGATGGTACAGGGTTTGCACCAGAAGACATATGAGGAGATATTAAAATACCTCAATACCTAAACACTGAAAGAGAGGCAAGAATGGGGGGAATATGATTGAAATCTTTAAGTATCTAAAGGGTATGAACAAAGTTCAAGTGGGCCATATCTTCCAGTACAGGAGATGTACAAGGACAAGGGGGCATGACATGAGATTGGAGGGGGGTGGCTAAAAGGGAATGTGAGGATGTTTTTCTTCATGGATTGGGTGGTGCATGCAGGAAATAGCCTGCTCCAGTAGGTGGTGGGAGCCACTACAGTGGGGGATTCAAACATACATGGGATAGGCATAAGAGAATCCTAGAGGTGGAAAGGAGAAGCTAAGGCCACTGACCAATAGGGTCAGTGGCCACTGATGTAGGTAGGAAGAGCAGGCAGACTAGATGGGACTTGCAGTCCTTGTCAGCCATCAATTACTATGTTACTATGACCACTCAGCACTTATATGTTTTTAAATTTGCCAGCTTTACTTTGCATGAGAATCCTGTTGCTTAACAGGACTTACCTGAGTGGTGCGATCTCTCAGCATGGCTCTGTGGTAATGTCTGCATCTAGAGCAGTGCATGCTCTTTCTGGGCCATCATTTATACCGGGCTGTTGCTTCAGAATTGGGTGTGGATGCATGCCTATGGGGACACGCATGATGAAGTCACCACATGAGGATGCATGCATGAGCACAGGACTGCCTGGGGACCTGCCCAACCCAACAGAAGGTATCATCAATGTTAACAGTAGTTATTGATATCTGCAGAATACAGATCATTCAAAATATTGACTTGCTTCATTCAAGAATCTTTACATTATTTTAATCTGTCTCTAAACTGTATGCTCTTTATCTGACCTCACAGTATTTGAGCTTGCACCATTTATAATGTTCAACTGGGGCAGGTTAACTCATGATATATTACCCTTATTCTGCTGGTGTTTTATACTTACAGCCTGTTCTAATTATGTAAACCTTATGTAAATTAAGATAAAATGTGTTAATGTTTGGTAATAATTAAAATAAGGCTATTGCATTCTACTGTCTCTAGTTGTCACTTTTAAGTTACCTGAATAGCACTACAAAATAAGTTGCCTTTATTAAACCCATATAGTAAGGGATCCAGAGCCACAAAAGCCCTCAAAAATTGGTTGGACCTGATACCTCTTGCTATACTTTGCAGGCCACCATTTTTGGAAAGAAGAGACCCCCGGTACCATAATCAAGAGGCTTGCTCTGTCATAACTCTTGTTCAAGTTCTGAAATACACTGAAGTATGATGTGAACGAAAAATATGAGAAAAATCTGGAAAGTGGAAATTTTACGAAATATGATCTAGAACCTACAATATTGCTCAGTTTGTGCCAGTTATGCACATTGAGGCTTTTCACATAAAACAGGTCTCATTGTCATCATGTCTTTACAGTACGGACCAGTATATGCAATTATTGCAGGAAAATCTTTTCAAAATTGCTGATTTTTTGGCTAAATGTTTTGGACAGACTTCATGGCAATTCCTCTGACAAAGTAATCATTGCATTGACATTGCATTACACCATGGGCCAGATATTCAAACTGCACCATTCTGTGGCGCAAGCCCTTGCGCTGCTCAAAAAAGTTGCACAGGGGTGTGACCAGGGAGATATTCAACGGAGTTGCGTTATTGAGCAACTTCTTTGAATATCGCCACCTGGCCACAGCCACTGTGCATGGCACAGTGGAACTGCACCACTGCAAGTGGTCAGAGTGGAGCATTCAGATGCGGTGGCGCAAGTTCCATTGCGCCATGCACAAACCTGTGATATTCAAAAGGTGACATGCGAGTGTGGCCATAATTTATGCAAGGCACACGGGGGGCCATTTACATCTAATTATGGCCCCATTTGCACGCCATTAGCATGCAGGTGCGCTGATCCCCTCGATGTCTTGTGCCTGACAGGCAGCAGCCATCGGGAACGACGCTCTGCAGCCCGATCAGGGCATGATAGTATTCTCCCCGTAGCCTCGATCATAGGCATAATATCATCCCCACCACAGCCCAATCATGGCATAACCAAAATGGCCCGATCGGGCATATAGTGGTCCCCCATTATACCGATCGCAGGCGAATGAATTATATATCTGACTGCCTTAGATAGTATGGGCTGCACACCCATTGGCTCTGCTCTGAACCAATGGGTATGCAGCCCTACTGAGCTGTCAGTCAGTGGGCGGCGGGCGGCAGGCAGGTGGTGCGTGCCCGCCAGCTGATGGGGAGCCGGGTGGTGGGGCTCTGGTGGGTGGGGTGGGGGCCACTAGATCACCAGGGATATTGGACTTTGGGGAGGGGTTTGACTTTATGCCCACGATCAGGCTTCTCGTCCACTAGATCACCAGGGATATTGGACTTTGGGGAGGGAAGTCTGATGTCCGCATTGACTGCTCGGGGGACATACCATTCTGCCTGTGATTGGGCTAATGGGGAATAATGTTCTGCCCACGCATCAGGCTAATGGGGAGGATAACGTCGCCCATGATCGGGCTAATGGGGACACTCAGCCCGCGATCGGGGCATGGGGGCGCAACTGGAATGAGTGGAGGGCCACCCTCAGGTGGCAGCTCGCTGTGTTGCACCCCTGCAATGTGGCAGCTCACTCTGGGTGGCCTCGACTTGATCCTTTTTTTGGCGAAGTTGTGCAGGCGCAGGTAGGGTTTGCACCCGCATAACTCTGCATGGCCCGGCTGAATATCGGGCTGTGCAGCTTATGCATGGTTCCTCCCCCTTCGGTTGTGCATGCCTTCATTAGCATTGCGCTGTTGCTCAGCATGATTTGGGGGGCGCAACTGCCTCCTGCTGAATATCGCAGAATGGTGCATTTCTGACTTGCGCAGGCGCAACCCTATTGTGCATGGCTCAACTCTTTTGAATATCTGGGCCCATAATGCTATCTTTTACAATGTTTCTGCTTTCATTACAAGAAACCTGACTCAACTATCATAATGTATTACTGAGATATTCCATTTTATGTACCCATACCCCCAAATGGACTCGGTCACCATCCTGCCCAACATTTGCTAGTTTTGTCCATGCATTTCTAGTTTGATTTTGGTATGGTTTTAAATATTGTATAGGAGTTTTATGATGTTAATAATCTTCCTATTTAGGGAATACCCTTAAAGTCATAAATGTGGTGCATTATGCCAAGTATTTATAGGATGTATTTTTGTATTTTGTATAGGGGTTTTATGATATTAGTATATTAGTAACCTGCCTATTTAGGGAATGCTCTTAATGTAATCAATTTGATGCTTTGTGCCAAGTATTTATAACGTATATTTTTGTATTTCAAATTTATGACTGATCAACCATGGAGCCTGCATTCCAAGTCAGCACTAAAAGGCAGTGACCAACCACAAATTACTCCCACTGCCTCATTTGTCAGCAAGATGCAAAACACAACTCTTTACAAAGACTGACAGAACTTGGATATCCCACCTTCTTGTATGCAATTCAGAACTGTGATGATGATGTCCCTTTCTGACTGGAAAAGGACGTGTTATGTAAAGATGAATTCCTAGCAAAGACCCCAGTAATGCATGCAAGCTGTTGCAATACATACACCAACAAAAAGCTGTTGAACAAAAATGCTGCAGAGTTTCAGAACAGGACAGTGGACAACCAGCTCCATCTCATGTGGTCACACGATCTTCAATCAACAGCCTATTTGATTACAACAGTAAATGTTTTGTGTGTGTAAAGGAGTGGGATAAGAGGGGGAAACAGGAAACTGTTGATGACTGCAACTTTTGATCATCAAAAATCCATATGGCAAAAAGCCTGGATGTGTCTTATGAAGCATCTTCAAAGCATGTGTGTACTACTCTTTACAATCATGTGGTTTGGATGCTTACTGATGCTACTCCAGAAGTATGCAATGATGGGAGAGTTCAGTTAAACCCCAAACAACACAAGCAGATATTGAATCTTGGGCAAGACAAGAGGAAAGATTAAAAAGGCTGAATTTATTTAAGTTAGAGGACAGAAGAAGAAGAGGGGATCTACTACAGCTATTTAAAATTATGAAAGACCCAGAATTATTAGAATGATTAGGAATAGAAATAATGAAGAAACTGGAAGGATTAAGAGGACATAGGTTACAAATAAAATTAGAGATGGTCAAAAAGAATTCTAGATATTTCTCCTTTGTCCAGAGAACAACCAGAGTATGGAACACCCTACCAGATCACATTGTCACTGCCAATAGCTTAGAACAATTTAAAAAAGAAATAGATGAGTTAATATGTTCTGGGAACTGAATTGAGCCCGCTTTGAGGGAATGATATAATGGGCCAAAGCGCCTTCTTCCATTCTATCACCCAGTATGAAACCCAGTACGAAGCCATGTACACAGCCGTTGCTGGTATTCCAACACCAAAACATGTTGGTACTGCCCTACACATACTAAAGACCACCCGAAGCAAGGAGACCTTAACCATGCTAAATAGATTAGGAAATAGTATTAGCTATCAAGATACCCAGCATTATATTGCTACCATGGCTGCAGCTGCTGATGAGCAGGAAGCGCAAGATAGGGTTTTCATACCCATGAATCTGAAGTTAGGCCAATTCAAACAGTGTGCAATTGGCAACCTGGACTTCCATGAGAGTACAAAGGACAGTAAAACTATGCATGGAACATCACATGCAATATATCAGTATGCTGATGAAGATGAGGATCAACAGTCAATGGTTGTTAGGATACCCTTAGTTAAAAACACGTGAGTCTTCTCACACACATATTCAACAATTTCAAGAAGGGAACAGCAGTCTCACCCTCAAAGACAGCCAGAAGAATTGTTCCCTTTCAAGCATGACAATAATACCACTGCAGACCAGAGAATCACTTCACCCTGTAGACTGGCATTGGTATTAAGTTAATATAGTCCCACACTTTATTTAGATAGCATAGAACAATCAAAACCTGTTACATGGTCCTCCCTTTATGAATTAGTTACCCAACAGGAAGTACAGATGACTGTGAGTGGGTATAGACCTTCCTTTTCAGAACCTCCTGTAAACCCTAATGTGGTCAATGCATCAGTTCAGTACTGTATGAAGGTCACTCCGACAATTGGGTAGGAATTCTGCATAATTACCTGTCACAAGGCAGTCTATGAGATTGTTCTTAGCCTTCAGAAAAAGAAGCTGGAGAGGTATGGCAAAGTCATCCTTCATATGGGTGGCTTCCACATTGCACTGAATTTCATGGGGGGGCAACTGGGTATTTAATGAAAGAAACTGGAATAGATGATCTCCTTGTTGAAGCTGATGTTTGTCTCCATGGAACTGCGAACAAAATCATGTCAGACAAAGACTGTTATGCTGTGCTGAGAGCCCATAGACTAGTTCATGCTGCCATGTATGATGCTCCACTGGAATGAATTTGAAAGTTGTCTCATTGACGAATATGATAAACACATGGAGTGCATGGCATTGCTCTCAGAAAGTGTTCAAAGATTGAGAGATGCCATGGATGCCAAGAATGCACAAAATGCAAATGACTCATACTTCCAAACAACTAGGCTACTGGAAGAAGTGGACACGTTAATGAACAAGTTCCATGAGGCAAAGTGCAAATCCCCAACAACAAGGCTCTGGCTTATGTAAATGGACATGATTCAGATTCTGAATCACTATATCTATGCGGAGCGATCTGGACACTGGGGGCAGCACCTGCTTGAAATTAAGAAATGCTTCCATATCTTGTGGCTGCTGGTTATCACAAATATGTTTCCTGCATTCCCCATTATCTGTCTGCTATGAAAGACCTGCCAACCACAGCACCAGACATCACTGAACCATTCAGATTTGGCAAATTCACTGTGCACTGAACAGCTGGTTAGCTGAATAGTATGTGGACTGATATGGCCCTTGAGCAGATGTATAACAAAGATGCCAAGACCCAGGTTTTCAATAGCATAATTCGGCAGCCTGTCACTATGTAGAAATACCTGCGTTCATTACCAACACTGACAGCAATCTCTAAACAAATGAAGGTGATGGCTCACCTTCAAGGCACTGATGATCACAAACACTATGGAGACTCTGAGTATACAGCAGAGAAGGACAGTACAGCAATTAAAACAATGATGACTTTTGGTCCTGGCAGAATGTTCATTCCATTCTCCTGTGATACAAGTGAACTTCTAAACATTTCTACTGGTCAAAATGCCACATCAAATGACTTCATTGAAGTCAAGGAAAGGGAATTGCAGCCTTAACCACAGCACAGCCGAGTGGTAGTGAAAAAGTAAAAATTGTAAAGCTTCAGACATTCATCAGAAAAGCCAAAACACCCTTACATATTCAAAAAGCAAAAGAGGTCTATGAAGAGGAAATCAATGTGATCTGGAACTTATACTTTATCTGAGATCTGGATGAAGACAAAAAGGTAGAAGCCTTCAGTCACGAATGGACAAAATATTTCTTGGCTCTTTTTGAGCCATATGTTGACCTTCCCCAAGAATGTGCCATGGACAAAAGCAACAAAGCTAATTCCCTGACTGCCCTAAAATGTTACCTTGGTGAACTGTGGTCAGAAGAAGGTAACTCCCATCTTCAGATGAACCTACTGTACTAGTCGTTGATGCAATGGCATTTGTTCAGCAATACAAAAGCCTTGCTAGTCGTACATTTGGTGACTTGCAGGTGACATATATAGATACACTACTTCGAATAAAGCCAGAGAGCTGCAACTGCATCAACACTGTAGGAAATTGTTATGATGTTTGTCAATCAGTAAGCTTGAATAGTGAAGAGCAAAAAAAATGGGAAAAGCTTTATCACACAAAGAGCAGAGCTTATGAACCTCGGGAATCCCTCCCCATCCCCATAGGAAAGACTTCATTGCCAACTCCCAAAACAAGGCCAGTCTCTTTGATTTCTTGGAAGGTACTTGGATAAGGCACAACCCTCAGCTACCAGAGGGCTGTAGGCTGATACTTGGTGGATTGTTCAAGGATCCAGGTCATTTTTTTCTTCTCTCAAGAGGCAACGTGGTAGTAATTCTTGAATTGTCATGCACAAAACATAAAGAAGCAGATACAAGAATACAATTCCATATCGCATAGTGTGTAAACACACTTGGATATTGGACAGTATTAGTGTCAGCCTCAGACACTGATGTGATTGTGATGTGCATCTACCATAGTACTCTGATGTCTGGTCTCCAGAAGAGCTATGTGTTCAGAAGATGGGTGTGTACCTACTATGTCATTTAGTAGCAGCATCTCTTAGCACTCTGTGCAACACGGGCACATCACAACTCACATGAGTTGTTCTTAGTGCTTACATCTTAAGTGGCTGTGATACTGTCAGCAATCCCTTTAGAAGAGGGAAGAAGTGTGCTCCAAAAGTTGCCCTTAAAAATGCAGCCAACCTTCATGCATTAGCAGATTATGGCAAACCTGGAGTGTCTAGATCTCACTGATGAGGTTATTTTTGCAGCCTGTGAGTTCTTCATGAAATTGTATTACAGAAACAAGTCCAGTGGTGGCTTGGATGCACTCCGAGCTCACCTGTATGTGGTAACAAAAGGTGACTTATAGACTCTGCCACCAACAGAGGATGCCTTTAGACTTCGCATTCTGTGTGCTCAGAACCAGCTAGCAGTCAGTAAAAGGGATCACAAGTCAAACCTATTGCTCCCCAGCCCTACATTGTTTGGGAGAACTCTTTAAGAAGGCAGGCTAGTCCCACATATGATGACAAAGGAACCAAAGTCAGAAGTGGCCGTGCAAACCAAGTACTGAAAATTCAAAAGAAACAAATGCCAATGAGGCTGCATTTGTGCTAGGGCAAATGTGAAATGTTTTATTGCATGTATGTGTAATGCTGACCCCATGAAATGTAGTCAAGTTCAAATGAGTCTTTTTGAGGATTTTTAGTACTGTAAATAAATAAAAAGAGAACTAAGAGAGCTTAAGTAGCAGATAAGTAGTGGAATTGCAGTATAATATGGGGAGTGGTGCAATGCAGTGGCTGTGGGGCAGCCATATTCAGGCAGACCTTCTGGACACTGAGGTGCTGCCCTATCTGCATGCATCTCTCGGGACTGCGGGATGAGGTAGCCAGACTCAGAGCGGAAGTAAACTGGGTCAGGAGTACCATCACCCCTGTCCAGGAACCACCCAGTCCAATGCAGCTGCCTCAAAGGATGCGAGAACAAGGAGCACTTGGATGACAGTGGGCTCAGGGAGGTTAGAGCAGTCAGGCAGAGGCACATCCCAGATCCTATTCCTCTCAAGAACTCATATGCCACACTGGCAAATGAGGACAACCAAATAGAGGTACCCAGGAAGTGGAAGGAAAGGATGTGGAGGTTAGGCAAGGAGGTGACCTCAGTGGGGAAAGCAGTGGACCCCAGAGAGGAGGAAGCGAATCCTGGTGGGGACTCCATCATAAGAGGATCCAGCTAGGAACACAGGAGGGGAGGACAGGGAGGTGAGGTGCCTACCAGGTGCCACGGCATGGAGGGATGGAAGGAAAATACTGGGGATCACTGGAAGGCAAGACAGGAGGGTGAGCTGGATGTCATTATCCACCTAGGTACTAATGACTTGGCAAATGGGGAGCCAAAGGAAGTTCAGGAAGAGTTTAGGAAACTGGGAGGGTCTCAAGCAAGTAGCTACTTCTGTCACTTTCTCAGAAGTACTACCTGTGAGAGGCAAGGAGAGCATAGCAGTGCATGCACCAGGAACTTTAACTCATGGTTGAAGAACTGGTGCTGTGAGGAAGGGTTTGGATTCATTGGTGACTGGGGACCCATCTGGAGGGATGGAGGTTTATTCAAGCCTGACGGCCTGCATCCATCCTGGAGGGGAATCCAAGCACTCAATGATAAGTTTAAATGCTACATTGACAAGCATTTAAACTAGCAAAGGGGGGTGGCAGGCCAGCAAGGAGGGTACCTACTTGCTCACCCCCACAGCTAGTAATGGAACCAGTGAACCAGAGGAGGGCTATCTCTGCAAAAGCAGTGTGCAAAAGATGGAGATTAGTGTCCAAAAGGTGGATAAGCAGAAAAGGGCAAAATTCAGCAGAAGGGCAGACAGCAAGGAGAACCAGGGATAAATGACAACCAAGGAAGGGGCTGGAGTAGAACAGTGAAGCAGTCTAGGGAGGTCAAATCATGGAAAGCCATGTGTGCAAATGCCAGGAGCCTTAGCAACAAGATGGAAGATCTGAGGCTGTCATGGTACAGTCAGACCTGGACATTGTGGCCATCACTGAAACCTGGTGTAATGATAACCATGACTGGGAGATGGCCATACCTGGCTACAACATATTCAGAAGAGACAGAGCAGGCAGAAAGGGAGGAGGAGTGGCACTGTATGTGAAAATGACATAAGGGCCACACAGATCCAGGAGGAACAAAATGGGGAGGATACTGTGGGTTAAGCTGGAAAGGAAAATGGGGCCAGCCATCCCAACAGGTGTGGTCTATAGACCACCAGCCCAGGAGGAAGAAACAGATAGGAGTTGATGCTAGCCATCCAAAGGATGGCAGACAAGGGTGAGGTAGTACTGGCTGGAGACTTCAATATACCAGACGTGGACTGGAGCATCCCAGCAGCAGCATCAACTAGAGCAGATTTATCCTGACTCCTTCAGGGTGCCTTCTCAAGCAACTGGTCATGGAACCAACTCGGCAGAAGGCAATACTGGACCTTGTGCTCACAAACAGGGACAGTGTGATGGGGTAACAGTGGGGAGCACCTGGGTAACAGTGACCTACCTGTCATTGTGGTTTGAAATCACAGAAAGAGCAGAACCAAACCACACAAAAACACGTATCCTGGATTTTAGGGGGCAGACTTTGGGAAAATTGGGAGATGCTTGAAAGAGGCATTAAGGGAATGGGACAGGAATCAGGATTGAGGAACAGTGGGCAGTATTTAAAATGGGATTATAAGAACAAATGAATTATGCATTAAGCAGGTTAGCAAGATGAAAAGAAAGAGGAGACCATTATGGTTTTCCAAAGAGGTAGCAAAGAAAGTGAAAGCCAAAAAGATTGCATTCAGGCAATACAAAAAGACACAGGCAGAAGGGGATAGGGAGAAGTACCAGGAGAAACAAAGGGAGGCAGGGAAGTCAGTAAGGGAAGCCAAAGCTCAGACAGAAGAACACATTGCAAAATCAGTGGTTAAAGGGGACAAAACCTTTTACAGGTACATAAGTGAAAAGAAGGACAAAGGGAGGGATAGTGAGACTGAAGGGGGAGGATGGGAGCCGTGGAGGATGACAACAGTAAAGCTGACATATTGAACAGGTATTTCTGCTCAGTCTTTACTAAGGAAGAGGGGGTAATGGGTCTGAAGGGAGCAAGGGTGAGAATGGGTAGAATGGACACAAGTCCCTTTTACACGAGAAAGGTCCTGAAGGAATCGGAAGTAATAAGGAGTTGATAAAGCAATGGGGTCAGATGGGTGCACCCTAGGTCCTTAAAGAACTAAGAGAGGTGGTGGCTGAACCCTGGCTATCCTGTTAAGCCAATCACTGGAAACAGGGAGGTACCCAAAGACTGGAGGACAGCAGATGTAGTCCCCTTATACAAAAGTGGGAACAAAGAGGAAGCAGGGAACTACAGACCAGTCAGCCTCACCTCGGTAGTGGGAAAGATCATGGAAGCACTACTGAAGGGGAGGTTGGTGGAACATCTGTTGTCAATGGACTACAGGACCCAAGGCAGCATGGTTTCACCAGGGGGAGGTCATGTCAGACCAACCTCACTGAATTTTTGACTGGGTGACTAGGAGGTGGATCAGGGAGGGCAGTGGACATGGCCTATCTGGACTTCAGCAAGGCCTTTGACACTGTGCCACATAGAAGACTATTACACAAACTGGGGAATATGGGTGTGGGCAGGAGCAGTGTGTGGGTAGGTAACTGGCTGGGTGGCAGGACACAGAGGGTGGTGGAAATGGCTGTCACCCACAGAGGGAAGAGTGACCAGTGGGGTACCACAGGGATCAGTGCTGGGACTGGTCCTATTCAACATCTTCATCAGTGACATTGCACAGGATCTAGAAGGCAGAATTTCACTGTTCGCTGATGACACAAAGCTCTGTAACAGAGTAGACACACCAGAGGGTGTAGACAGAATGAGAAGGACCTGCAGAAACTTGAAGAATGGTCAAGGGTTTGGCAGTTGAAATTCATGCAAAGAAGTGCAAGATAATGCATATGGGGCACAAAACCCTGGCACAATATATCAGTTGGGGGTGAGGATATAGCATGCACCAAGCAGGAAAGGGATCTTGAGGTTATCATCTCTGATGACCTCAAGGTAGGGAAACAGTGTGACAAGGCATCAGGTAAAGCAAATAGGATGCTGGGATGTATAGGCAGGGGCATCACCAGCAGGAAAAGGGAGGTCATAATTCCGCTTATACAAGACACTAGTGAGGCCCCCACCTGGAGTACAGTGTACAGTTCTGGAGACCATACCTACGTAAGGACATAGACAGGGTAGAGAAGGTTCAGAGGAGGGCAACAAAGATTGTGCATGGGTTGATCACAAGTCCTATGAAGACAGGTTGAAGGAACTGAACATGTACTCCTGGAGGAGAGGAGGAGAGAGGGATATGATAGAGACATACAAGTATCTTACAGGGAGGAACAGGGTGCAGGAAAACACTATTTTAAGCGAAAAGATGTTTCAGGACTAGAGGGCATGGGATGAAGTTGGAGGGAGGACGATTCAGAGGAAACATGAGAAAGAATTTCTTCACAGAACGGGTGGTGGACAAGTGGAACACCCTGCCAGAGGAAGTGGTGGAGCTGAAACAATCACGGATTTAAGAATGCATGGGATAGATATAAAGGAATTCTAGAGGTCAGGGGAAAGGGGAAATAGACTTCTAAGAAAACAAACTGAACTTACAAGCTCAAATGGGCAGACTAGGTGGGCCATAGGCCCTTATCTGCCGACACTGTCTATGTATCTATGTATCTATGTAGTCTGACTTTGGAAGACAGTAACAGTGTTTAAGTGACATTGAATGTCACATCTGTATAAGAGTGGTGAAAGTCATGAACTTGATGATTAGTGTAGCGTTGATCTCATGTAATTGAACAAGTAGCCATTATCAATGTAATACTAAAAAGGAAATTCTGCAGGTTTTTTATCATTGACTAATAAGTTTTGTATAAGCAGTCTATTAAATCTTAATCATGATTAATTTCCTTAATTTTAACCATACTTTTTATATTGAATTTTAACACTGTTTAGTGTGATGCACCCTTGTTTAGATTCTTTCCTTACATCAATGAAACAAAATAAACTTTTTTTATGTGCATGCATGTTTTATTTACCTGTATGTCTACAAATTTTGACCAGGTCCATTTGGGGGTATGGGTACACTAAATGGAATATCTCAGTCATATGTCAAGGAGCATATATGAAGGGATACATTTCTTGGTATGTTTCCCACCTCCCTTTCCCCACCCATTCTTGTTTGCCTTGTTTCTGCCTCCTGGCAGGGTTCTCAGCATCCTGAAGGGGTATGTTTCTTGGTATGCTTCCTTCCTCTCTTTCCACACCCCTTTCTTACCCCCTTCAACACCCTCACACCTCCCCTCCTTCACTGCACTCCTCTGCTAACCTGGTGCGCCCAACCAAAAATTGCACTCGAATTTAATTTGCACTTGTTTGTACTGATGCTTATTATACCATCTAGATTTTTGCACACCAGCTCACCTTAGACCAAACTGTTTGTGTTGCTTTGTATACTATCTGCTGTACTTGCTTCTTAACTGTATGCCATTCCAATTGTGTAAATTGTGATTCTGTAACATCTCTGTGTTTATCCCATGTAAACCCCACCCCCCAGTTCACACCGTGAGATGAGCAACTTGTTGTTCAACGTGCCCTCCTGGTGAAACATTTCAATAAATAAAATAAATAAATATCATGATATTTGAGTCAGGATTCTTTTAAATGAAATCAGAAACATTGTAGAAGATAGAACTATGGTATAATGCCATATGAATGCAATGTTTACTTTGTCAGAGGAAATGCCATGAAGTCTATACAAAACTTTAGCTGAAAAATCAGCAATTTGGGAAATATTTTCCTATAATAACTGCATATACTAGTCCGTATCATAAAGACATGATGACAATGAGATTTGTTTTAGGTGAATAGTCTCAATGTGCATAACTGGTAAAAATCTTAAACCAATCTGAGCAATATTGAAAGTTCTAGATCATAATTGGTAAACTTTCCACTTTTCCAGGTTTTCTCATATTTTTCATTCACATTGTACTTATTTCAGTGAATTTCATAACTTGTAAAAGAGTTGTGACTGAGCAGGCCTCTTGCTTATTGTACAGGAGGGGTTTCTTCTTTCCAAAAATGATGGCCTGTAAAGTATAGCAAGAGGTGTCAGGTCCAACCCCATTTAGGAACCCTGGATCCCTAATTGATTGCAAAGCTGGCAAAAATTAAATAAGGCTACTGTATTCTGCTCTCCTATAGTTGACACTTTTATGTTACTTGTATCACCCTACAGAATAGGCAGACAATCACTGCCCTCATTTAACCAATATTTGGGGTCAGTAGCACTGAATCTGTCAAATGAAATACTGTGAGGTCAGAACAAGAGCGTAAAGTATAGAGACATATTTAAATTATATAAAGCTTCTTGAATGAAGCATGCACATATTCTGACTTCTCTAAGTTCTGCAGACCCCAATAGCTACTGCTAACATTAATGGCACCTTCGAGTGGGTCAGGTGTGGCCCATGCACTCCTCTGCTCATGTGCATGCCCTCATGTGGTGACGTCTTCACATGCAAGTCTGCGCCTAATTGGAAGCCAGAGCCCACTTTAAATAATGGTTCAGAAACAGCATGCGCTGCGCTAGACACAGACATTAGCACAGAGCCATGCCAGAAGACTGCACCACTTGGGTAAATCCTGTTGAGCAACAGGATTCTCATACAAATCAAAGCTTCCAAATTTTTTTTTTACAGTTAGATTTCTTTATTGTGTTATAGAGACAAGGCATATATCACAATACATATATGAGCATTATACTCCATTCAGACTTTACATATTGTAACATAGTGAGGTATTCACAGTTAATTCACAATACTCAGAAGGGAATGAAAGAAATCACAGAACTGATGTGGGACTGGGTTGGTTACTTACAAGGAGGGGTACTGGGGGAATCTCATAAGCCATACACTATTACCAGCAGGGGGTTGAAGGATATGAGGCCTGGTTCTCCATCAAAGTGGCCTTAACATATCCTTACCCAAGGGGTTTACGGAATTGGGGGGTGAATACTGAAAGTAATGCATGAATGGAGCCCATTTGTCTGAGAAGGCTCGCATGGATGCCGTAGCCAAATGAGTCAGCTTAGAAAAGCTAGCCAGACTAGCCATGGCTACTAGTCAAGTCATGAGTGAGGGTAGTTCTGTAGTCCTCCATCTACACAAAAGTAACCATTTGACTTCCACTGAGGCTTGTACAAGTCATGCCAAATGGGGGCTCGGTGGTCTGCATTCAGTGGGCAGAAGCCCCAGGATCCAAAAGCTAGGGGAGGTAGGGACCTTTTGTCCCAAGATGTGGGAACAACATGTAAGTATTTCAGACCAGAAAGGACAATTGGGGCCACATTGCCACAATATATGAAGTAAGTCTGCTCCTGCCACATTACATCTCCAGCACACATTGTTTATAAGTAAATTCATTTTTTTAGTACTACTGGGGTACGGTAACAGAGGTGTCTTATTTTATTTTGAAGAAAGAAACTTCTGGGGTCTACACAGGCTTTTTTTGCTATTAACCAGCTACTCTGCCAGGCATCTTCACTAAAAGGAAGATTCAGCATACGTTACCATCTTGCTTTGGCAGGTAGGGATGGCTCTGGCAAGGATCCCCTCATGAACTTATAACTACGGCCGGCCAGGCCTTTCTGTGATTGTAGCCAGCTGTCTAAAGGCAATTTGTTTTGCTTGACTTTGCCCTCATATTGGCATATCACACACGTACACCTTCTTTTAAGCCAGGCTGAATAAACATGTCTCATTTGAAGATATCTCCAAAAATCACTTGGGCACAAGTTATATTTCTCTTTCAAGAAAGTAAAACTATCTAGGGTGTGGCCATCCCCATTAGTATATTTTGTAGTGTATTAATCTGCTTCCTCATCCAGCCCTCCCAGTAAAGGGGTTTATGGTCAATGGTCCAGCCAGGATTATTCCATACAGCGAGGTGTTTCTCCGGGTTCAAACAGGTCTTACTTATGGCCCCCACTTGTTGCCAGGCCATGTGAGCTGCTTTTATTGTGAGCCAAAAATGAAATTTGAAGGGGAGGGGGTTACCCAAATACCCCAGCAGATGGGTCCCATGCAGTGCATTCCTCTTTATTGACTCCCAGGCTGGTAAGTCGGAGGTAATTCTCCGAAGCAGTCTACATGTGGCTGCTGCTGAGAAAGCATATGTGTAGTGTTGGAAATGTGGAAGGCACCACCCAACCTTGTTCCACGGGACTCAGAGTTTGGCTCTACTATACCTCAGGGTTTTATTGTCTCACAGGAAGGTCATAGTAGATTGTCCAGTAATTGAAACCATTTTTTGGAATCTCAATTGGTAGGTGGGACAGTATGTAGAACACCCTCGGAGCAATCATCATTTTAATTGCCTCCACTTTCCCGGGGAGAGAGAGGTTCAACTATTTCCATCTTTGAGTTTCTACCTTAAGGCTATCAATTAAGGGACAAAAGTTAGACCCCGGTAGGGAAGACACATTGGCAGTTACCCTAATGCCTAGATACTTAATACCCGCCTTAGCACTAACTAAGCCCACTGCTGAGATATCTTCAGATGAAAGCTGCTTATTTAGGGGAGGACTTCTGTTTTAACTTGATTAATCCTGAGGCCTGAAATGTTTGCAAAGGATCGCAATAAATTCACAATGTATTCAACGCGGGTATGAAAATCATCAGTTAGAATGAGACAATCATCAGCATATAACAGTGCATGATACAAATCGGGGCCTACCCGTATGCCTTTAATATTTGGATGTTCCCTCAGAGCACTAGCCAGGGCTTCTATAACCAGCACAAACAACATCGGGGAGAGGGGACATCCCTGCCTAGTACCCCTGTGAAATTCGAATGGTTCTGAGAATGTATTATTAGTTACCAGTCTGGCCATAGGAGACGTATAAAGAGTTTTGACCCAGCCCCTGAACACATCCCCAAAGTTATAGTGCTGCAGCATCATATGGAGAAAATCCCACTCTAATGAATTGAAGGCCTTCTCGAAATCTACCGATATAGTGGCGGCTGGAGTAGGGGCTTTCCCTGCCTTCTGTACAAGGGAGATTAAAGATCTAATGTGATCAGTACTGGCACAGCACTTCACAAAGCCCACTTGGGAAGTGTGAATCAAACAGGGAAGGACTTTCTCCAATCTAGCTGCTAATACCTTTGCTAAAATTTTGGTATCAGCGTTAATCAACTAAATGGGCCTATAGCTTGTAGGCAGGGTGTGGTCTTTGCCTTCTTTTGGAAGGACTGTTTTAACTTGATTAATCCTGAGGCCTGAAATGTTTGCAAAGGATTGCAATAAATTCACAATGTATTCAGCGCGGGTATGAAAATCATCAGTTAGAATGAGACAATCATCAGCATATAACAGTGCATGATACGAATCGGGGCCTTAAAACATGGCCCCTAAGAAGGCCCCAGGGGGAGATGGGTAGGCTTACAGATGCCCAGAGAGAACCATGGGAGGCAGTATAGCGCAGTGGTCTAAGGCTCTGAGCTGCACATCTGGTGACATCCAGCAGACCAGACATGGGTTTGAATCCCACAGCTTCCCACTTGCATACTGTGTGACCCCGAGCAAGTCAGTTAACCTCCTTGTGCTCCCAGGTCACTCCTGTAAAAAAGCTTTCAGCTTAGTGTGCTATACCTGGTTAAACAACTAAATTATAGGACTGTGATAATCGCCTCCCTAAGGGTGACGGGGAGAATCCCCTGTACCCGAGCTTCCTGTAACATATCCCTCAGGGGTGAGATACTATCTCAGGTATTACCTTACAAAAATCAACAGAGAACCCATCTCCCCCTGGGGCCTTATTAGGGGCCATGTTTTGAATTGCCTCCCTGATTTCTTGTATCTCTATGGGCATCTCTAATTGTTCTCTCTCTGGGCATCTGTAAGCCTAGGAAGCTTTGTACCTGCCATAAAATTCTCCAATTTGGACTTGTCCCAGGTAGTGTGGGGACTGTACAAGGTTTTGTAGAAAGACAGCATATTTTGGTTAATGACCTCTGATTTACTATGTTTTTCCTCCTTATTGTCCCATAATTGGGCTATATGCCTCTTAGCTTGTTGTTTTTTTAGATAGAATGCTAGGAGTTTCCCAGCTTTTCGCCCCCTGCCCAATATTTATGTTTTAATCTTAATATTTGAAGTTCAGCTTTTCTAGAAGCTAGCATATTCAATTTCATTCGTAGGGCCAGGAGGTAATGCAGCAGGTCTAGGTTTTGGAGATTAGTGGGATCCTTCTTATACAGCCCTTCTTACTCTCCCAATGCCCTCTCCAGCTCCCTAGTTTCATTTTCTCTCTGCTTCCTATGGTAGGCGGCATAACTAATAATGCGACCTCTGATCATGGCTTTAAAAGCCTCCCAAATGGTTGCTGCAGATGCAGACCCACATGGATTGTCAGAGAAAAAGGTTTTTACTGCCCCCTTAAGCCACTCTTTAAAGTCTGTCTCTTGCAACAATAATGGGTCTAGCCTCCAACTAACTGACCTGGTAGTGGGGACAAAAGGTCCCATTGCTAATGTCAATGGGGTGTGATCTGAGATATACAGGGGGGCTATTGTGACATCCTGTACCTTACTTATAATGTTTGGGGAAGTAAACCAGTAGTCGATCCTACTTGCAACTTGTTTAGCTTCAGAGAAATATGTATAGTCCCTCTCAACTGGGTGGACTACTCTCCATATGTCTTGCAGTTTATGCAGGGATAGCATATCCTTTAAAGCCCTAATAGATCGGGGGTGTTCATCTGGCTTGGAGTTAGATCTATCCAGGAGGGAGTCCATTTTCAGATTAAAATCCCCCCCCCCAGAAGAATGTCCACTTCCCCTGTCGCCATCTCCAATAGATCTTGTGAGAGTCTGTGAAAGAAATCTGGGGTGTCCTCATTTGGGGCGTAAATGTTGGCTAGTAATATATTTCCTGTGGGGGTACTTACTTTTGCTAAGACCCATCTCCCCCCTTTATCAGCCCTTTGTTCCTGCAAAGTCCATTTTAAGTTTTTATGGCACAATATAGCTACCCAACCTTTAGTTTTATTGGCCACACTATGGGCCTCCCATCCCACCCATTCCCACCTTAGTTTTTGAGCTTCCATATGATTTAGCTTAGTTTCCTGCAAGAAGACTATCTGAGATCTCAGGGATTTAAGTCTGGCAAGTACTTTCTTTTATTTAATGTGCGAGTTCAGGCCTCTCAGATTCCAAGAAGTAGCTGTCCCCATATCTTTACCTGCCATGACTTATGTCAGTCAGTAATGTCCGAGGCCCCCGCCTAATTACAAGGAAACCAAGTAATCTATATACTGGAAGCTTGTCCTTAGAATCAACCCTTAATCCCTTCACCTGTCTGTCCCTTGTAATTCTGCAAACCCCCCATAAACTGCGGATCAGTCCACATAGTGACGCTTTAGTCTCTATAACGACTTTTGTTTTTACCTTTCCATACTATTCTCCTTGTACCACACCTTCACCTAAGAGGCTCTCCCTATATGACCTGACCATTACAGGTGGATATGGTCCATGATCAAGAGAACCCCTTCTGAGCGCGGGGCCTGGTAGTTTACCAGGAACCGCCAATCTGACTCTCATCAGACAGTGTAGCCAACTCTGCTACTTGACCCGAAGTAGGGCCCTGTGAACCCCTGCTAAACTAACATTACAGGAAACATCAGATTTTAAAGCAACAATCATTAAACCTTAAAACTGAGAAACTGATAACATGATGAAATAGCTAAGACACTTCGGATCAGAGATAGTCCCCCTTTATAACCACTGGGGGGGGGGATGCACACTTTCCAGCGGAGTGAGCCCTGAAAGTGCTGTAGAAAAAACAAACAAAAAAACACTTTGCACTATCTCTCTCTCCTGCTCATAGAAACCACCTATTATGGTTCAACAAAACACCATGGCAAGCTTTAGGCCATCTGGCAGAGGAAGCTGGGCAGGCCCCACATATTGCCTCCTTGCCATAACCAGCCATATCATAACATTCCCTGGTCAGGTGCCAGACTATCAGGGAAACCCAGACCATGTAAAACTGCTGGCAAGAGGGAGGGATGGGGAGAATAACTCAGCCCCTCCACAGTCATACAAAGCTCAGCAGTCTGGGCAGAAATAAGAAATAGTTAGAACCCCTCAGTCATCTTGGTGGTTGTTTTCCGGCCAACAGCTCCCCATTGCATTCGGCCCAGTCTTTACAATGCGGGGCCCAATCCATGAGCAGACTCTGGTCCGTAAGATCTTCTGGCATTGGGCAGTCCAAGATCCTTGCTAAATCCAGGGCTTGCGGCACAAGGTCCCCCAAGGGTTCATATCTATTGGACACCTTAACTGGCGTAGCTACTGGGGAGATCCGTGCTGTCATCTGACAGGATTTGTAATCTCTGGTGGCTCCTTGATCTGTTCTTCTTGGCTATAGATTTTTTACTTGGGATATCTCTTCCAGGCTTCCTTGAGTAGCCCCATTGAACTCTCTGCCAGGCCCCCTCTGGTTCTGTGTCTTTCAATGCAGTACTGGTTGCTATATCCATGGATATTGGGGAGTTCTTTCTGTTCAGTCTATTAGTGCTGCTTGAGGGTTGTGGGGATTTATTCATGCCCCTGCCTGATATTTGTATGTTTTGCAGAAAGTGTTCCACATTTCCAGTGTTGCTAAAAATGTGAAAGACACCATTATACTGGACTGTTAGCTGCACGGGATATCTGAGCAAGGTGGGAATACCTAACTTGTAAAGTTGCTGTTTCACCTCTGTGTATGCTCTTTTCCGCCTTGCAAGCTCCTGAGAGTAATCTTGGTAAAGCTGGATGGAGCATCCTTGCCATGTCAGTGTTTTTAGATCTCTGGCCAGGCGGAGGTAGTGCTCCTTCACCGGGTACCATAGAAATTTGCACAAAAGGGGGTGAGGGTGCTCCCCTGGTTTAGGTTTGGGAGCAAGTGTGTGGTGAGCTTGCTAAATCTCTGGTGGGGCCTTGAGCTCCAGCCCTAGCATCACTGGCAATGCATCCTCCAGAAAGGATATCATGTCCCTGCCCTCCATGCCTTCTGGAATGCCCACAATTCTGATGTTCTGTCTCCGGGCTCTATTTTCCATGTCATCCACTTTAGAGAGTAAGTACTGAATCTGACCATGATGTTCCTTCATGTACCCCTCATGCTGGGAGATTTGCTCAGCTTGCTGCTTTATGTCCTTTTTGGAGCCCTCCACCCGAAGAGCTAACAGTCGCAATTCCTCATTTATTTGTGTAGATGACTGCTTTAGTTCCGTAGTGTCTTGCAAAACTTTGCTTAACATCGCTGTCATATTTGCAATGTCTTGGGCCATGCTGTCGGTGGAGTTGGAGGAGGCCATTGCTCTCACTGTTTTCCCTGGATTTCTGCTTGTTCACCGTGCATCAGGGTGAGGGCTCTGAAACTCAGGTGGTGCTTAAATCTCCGCCTGTAGTGAGCGTGAGATGCAGTTAGGCCCGGGCTGCTAGATATGGTGTTGACTTGCAGTTCTGCCTCTGATTCCAACAAAAAATGGCTTATTTAGAAGTTCTGGTATTCCGACATTGAAAGCTTGCTTTTCGGTGAGCCAAACTACTGACTGGATGTCGAGGATGGGCTGATAGGGGTTCACAGGGTGTCTCCTGCAAGAATTAGTGTGCCACCATGTTGGCTGCCAGGCTCCACCCACCAACGCTTCCAAATTTTAAAAAATATAAATACTGAGTGGTCCCATTGTTTTCTCTGGCAGTTTCCTGCTACAGAAACAGGAAGGCAGATTCTCACACCTTAATGTAAGTTGATAGAAAACAAATTTAAAAATCAACATGACACTTACAATAACAGCTGTATAATCATAAAGAAATATAATGCTCATTAAAGGAGTAGAGAGTTAAACATTTTTGTATACAACTCAGTATCATTTTGAGTTTTAAGGCGGACCGAAATTAAGGTTGACAAATTAATTCACAAGATAAAATCAAAAACATGAAGTCATTAATTTTAAAAATTTCATTCCAGAGAAATACACAACAAAATAAATAAGACAGAAATATTGAGAGAGTGCAAAAGAGACAAAGGTAGGCGGAAATTCAATTTTAATGATATTATAAATGTATATATCAAATACAAAGAATATACACAATAAGTTAATATTTATTTTAAACAGGAATTTAAACAAAGCTAAAGGAAAGAGAATATTATTAACAAAAGACATAGGCCACTATTGAAAATATGATTGTATAATGTATTATTTGGTTATTAATACAATACGTGAGATAAAGATTATTTAATATATTCTTTTATATATTTTTTATGTCAAGAGTTTATATATACATGTGTTTATTGATAGAAAAGACCAGTCTCCCTGAAAAATGGGAAATTTTTCCCCAAAACTTTGGTAATTGAAAAACAGTCTGGAGGTTAATAGCCAAGAGGGAAAAATTGTGGTAAGCCTGGTGATCCAATTTGTTGTAAACAATCTATATAAATAAGCACGTTTGCACAGATTAATTGTTATAAGGTGGGAAGATGTGAATCTGATGGACATGGAGACCCTTAAATTCCCTTTTGACCTTTAATTACTATGTTACAATGTTATCAACAAGAATATGTAACTAAGTGTCAGCGTGGCTCAGTTAGTAGCACATCCGCCTCTGGACCAGAAGGTCGTGGGTTCTCGTCCCACACCGGGATTGGATTTGCACCTAAAAATCACTGACATCCGAGTGCAGTATTGGGGGGTGCTGTACTGCTGGGGTGTGCCATCCTTCAGATGAGACATTAAACCGAGGTCCTTTCTACCCATCCTGGTGTTGTCCTGGTGGGTGTCCGGGTGGAAGTAAGAGAACCCAGGGCACTGTTCGCAAAGAGTAGGGAACATTCCTGGTGTCCTGGCCAACATTCCCCTTCCCATTAACTGGTTCATGCAATTATCCAGGCTGTGTGTGTGTGGGTGATGATGTGCGATATGGCTGCCACCGCCACCACACATTCAGTCACTTCACTACCAGTCTAGCATTGCTTGTAAAGTGCTTTGGATGTATGAAAAGCACTACATAAATGCTGATTCTTCTGATATCATTAAAACTAAATCATTCTCACATTAAATCCTATTATACTTGTCAGGTCTACCATCAGTTGTCTGGTTGGCTGGTATAATTAAGAAATGTTATCAGCCAAAGAAACTGAACAAGTTAGATGAACGGTAAGTCTTTTCTGGGCTGTAAATTTCAGTTTCTATGGAACTAAATGTGGCCCTGTGTAGTTTCCATCAATAACTGACTACAAAATATTTCATATTATGAAAGAAACATTAAAGGATTAAGCAATAGTGCATGACTGTGTGTGGGTTGTACAGGGATTTCATAACACCTTGCATGGCTGGGCATGAGGCTGCAGGCCAAGTGTGTCCAACACCAAGGTGTGAGGTTATCCCAGCACAACACACACACACCCTGGAGTGCATTAATGCAATTATAAAATGGCGTATTTGTACTAAAAAAAAGGAAAAGAAAAAAGATTTAAAAGTTTATTGTAACTAGATGGTGTTGTCATATTTTCAATGGATAAGCATAGTGAAAAAAATGGTGCTGATTATTTGCTCCAGCCACTAGGTGGAGCAACTGTGATGTGTGGCTCTGTGGCTTTGCTATCCAATCTTCCTTCCATCTGTGTACAGTTGCTATTTGCCCCCTCATCTTTCTGTTCCCATGTATCTTTGTGTTTTTCTGTCTCTGCCAGTTTCTCTGTCTTCTTTTTTCTTTCTATGAAGCAGACAGATGACTGCTTGCCCCCCTGCCCTTCCCCCCTTGTTGTTCATACATGATGATGACTTTCTGCCTATGGTTCTCCCAGTGCAGTTGCCATGTGTTTTGTACTGAAGGAAGAAAAAGAAAGAGGACTAATGGGGGAAAAAACATCATAAATTGTGAGTAAATGAAGCGCAGTGTGCTTTTTTGACACATACGCTAAATCTCTTCAGGGTGGACGGGGAGAGGAAAACTGGAGCATCAGTATAGGGCTGGTCAGGGGTAGCAGAAGCTGATCACAGCGAGAAGGATGAAGCCAATTGCAGTTATGACTTCATGGAGAGAGGACTTTAGTTTTTAAAAAGAGAAGGAATGTCACTCTAAATGTGGTGTTGTATGAGACTAGGCAGATTGTAACTATGTGGAATGTGTTTTGACTTCTGTTGTGATACTGGCAGTAGGAATTTTCATTAAGAAAACATACTGAAGTTATGGCAGAAGCCACAGCAGCCATGCCAAGTGTGAGGAACTTGGACATGGACTGTGGAGAAATTTTTCTAACATTTAATGTGGTCATGAGTATGCTGGAACTAGAGCCATGATGTCATGTTGGAATATATCACAGATTTAGCCCCCCACTGACCAATCACAGCCAAGGGATTTTTATTGCTATTTTATCTTTTTTTTTATTTTGTTATTTTTGTTAGGGAAGGCACACTGAGCCAAAGCTTGTTTCCAAATGATTCCAGGGAGCATAGTGAGGTTAACTGCCTTGCTCAGTGTCACACGGTGTGCACGTGGAGGTTGGGGGAATCAAATCCAGGTCTGCTGGGTGTACCAAGCTTGTTCATGGCTACTCATTGCTCTCTAATTACTAGGCTATACTGGCAACTGTGATGGTGGGAAAACATCATGCCTTAGGTGTGTTCTGAGGCATGAGGTTCTCAGGCCGCAACTAGAGTATAGAGTTAAATTCTGGAGGCCCCATTTGCAGGGTGGTGAGGATAGGCTGGAAAGGGTACAGAGAAGGGTGACCAAGATGATGCAGGGGATGCAGGGGAGACCATATGGGGAGAGGCTGAAAGAGCTTGGGCTCCATACACTGGAAATGAGATGGGAAAGGGGGACATGGTGGAAACCTTCAAATATATGAATGGAATAAATAAGGTTAAGGGAGATAGCATCTTCAGACCGAGCAAAAACAAAACCACAAGAAGGCATGCTTTTAAGATAGAGGCAGGCAGATCTAAGGGGGACATGAGGGGGTGATATTTCTCAGGGTTGTACAACCATAGAACAGACTGCTGAAGCTGATGGTGGAGGTGGATACAGTGAAGAAATTCAAAAAAGCATGAGATAACTACATGGGACTAGGAAGGGAAGGAGAGAGAGAGGGTAGAGGGGAGGGGAATAAATGGGAGGTGGGGCAGGGCTATCTCAGGCAGACTCAATGGGCCGAATGGTCTTTTTCTGCCAGCACAATTCCATGATTCTATAATTCTATGAGGCATTTGCCTTAAATGCCTTGAAACACCTGAGAAGTGATGTTATTCCAGTATCACACAAAAACTGTCATGCCTTATGTGACTATAAAATGGCTTGGTTAGAAGTGTGGTCTGGTATTCCATATAGTGTCGAGCTCAGGCAGGTAAGAACTCCACATCAGGCAATCTTACACCAATAAAGGGCTTGAAGTTTTGCCTTGGTCCAAGCAATAATGGTGAAGTTTAATCACAGATGCAGATTCCAAGTTCATCAATAGGAGCCTTTTTTCTCTTAATAGTCAGATCTGAACTCCAGAACACATTAATTGTGTTAGTCATTTCACCTCCACTTACTGGAGTTCCTCTAGTTTTGTTCATTACCATGCTCTGACTTCTTAATTCAACTGATGTCAGTTGTTGCATTCTGAGGCATTGTGACTGACCACTAAGGGAAATAAGATTCATTCTGAGAAACTTGGAATGCAAAGATTAAGGAAGAATAGTCATTACGTGGACCACTGAACTGATGAAGTGGGTAAACTACATGGCATAATTTTTGTTGTTCTAAGGGTAGCCATTGTTTTTTTGGTATTAAGGTACAGTATGACTGGGGATTGATATTTCAGTACTTAATCCAACTGCAATGCATTAAGAAACCCTAAGGCATAGCTGAGTACCTCTTGCACCTGGTTGGGCTAACTACTGGCAAACAAACCCTCAGGAGTACCTTAATGCTATTATTAAAATGACCATATATACACAACATATTATTATTCAGAGTATATTCTCCTTGTTTTATGCACCTCCTGATATTAAATGCAGATTCTACTAGTGATGACATATGTCTCTGTTAGGAATAATCAGTTGTACCAGTCACCCTTTACTCCCTATTATAACCTTAAAAAAGACAGGAGAAAGGGCCAAGAATGGGGAGGGGTCCAGGTTTCGGGGGAGGGGGTACTAATGACACAGATAACTAATGGATAATTAGTTGCCCATTCATCAGAGCTGTGTCACATTCATATTTTTCAAATTACTATTTTACAGGACTGGTAACTAATCTATGCAGCCATTTACACCCAATTTTGGATTTGTTGCATTAAATCTATCTATATAATATGCTTCTCATAGCAGCAATTTCTTTTCATAGTCCCCACCTCTTCTTTTTTTCCTGTACCTTTTCCAAACCAAAAAATCTGTGAGTGGGCAGTTGAAGGTTGACATTCCTGAAATGCCTTGCTAAAGGTGATATCAAATCGCCTCATCTAATATAAACTTTATGTTCACCTACATGCAGTTTCAGTTGTCTGGATGCCTTTCCTATATAGATCAAGTCACACAGACATTTAATCATATAATTTACCACAGAGGTTTGCCATGTTATGAAATCTCTGATTATCTCCTATTATGCAATAGGAGTGGGCACCAAAGCAGTTAAATAAATCCATTTATTCTCACAGGTGTTGAATAAATCATGGAACTAACATTTATTCAACACCTTAACATCAATCAACAATGATTTATTCAACACCCTGATGTCAATGACAGTACCCAGCACCTTCCCCCCTGCCAGCCAGTCACCACTACTTCCTACTCCCCAAGAAACTGCCCTGTTGGCCAAACCATTTCTAAGCACCTTTTCCAACAGCCAAAACCCAAACAGAAAAGAGCAATTTACCCCCCCCCAAAAAAACACACATTGCTCCCTCCATCAAAGTTGTATTTTTCCTTTGTTTGCAAACGGTGGCCACACTCAATTGCTGACACAGCCATCAAAATGGCTGCTCACAAAGTTCATGGCTCCCCTCGCTCACAGTGCTTACACTTGTACTGAGCAACTGAGTACTGCCTCACAAAATCCACATTGCTATGAAAAAGAAAGAAAAGCCTCTCTAATGACTTTTACTCTTTCTCATTTCCTCTGTTTGTTTACAGCTATACTTACTCTAAATCTCACTGCTCTCTCTCACAAGCTGGCCATCAGACTGCAACACTGACAAACTCTATTTCTCCACCCTCAAAACGCCACAGAAGTTGCAGAATGCAGGATCTGCCAGATACACTGCCATACCAACCACTGAATGCAGGATCAAACAGATAAATCCCATTAAATTAAAAACAGTGTATGAAAAAGCACGTTTCTCATATTGGAGAAACAAAGCCGCCATGTAGCATCTTCTTCGTATTGGAGAAACAAAGCCGCCATGTATTTTTTTTGTAAATGCCTGCCCGCATAAACAAAACAACGAATCACAAAGGACATCTCAGCAATGATGTGATGTTCTAAACCCAAGTGCCTAGCAACCACCTTAGCAACCGGGCAGACTAAAGGTGCAATACCACTTTTTCTTAAAATAAACCACAAAACTTACAATTTAAAAAAAAATAAAACAATCACAACTAATAAACACAACCCTCAAGGTCCTTCCATATTGCAAAAATGAAATATGCAACAGGACCCTATAGAATGCATGATTTATTTTCACTCTAGCTGTTTGACCTTGGGCACCTCACCCATGGCTTATGCTACTCGTGAGGTAACCCAAGGTCAAACAGCTCAAATAAATCATGTACTCCACAGGTCCCTGTTCTGTATCCCTTATATTTCTAACTACATAGAGCCTGTGCTTATGCAGCCACAGATACAAATCCACGAAGGTAGCACATTAGTGCTACTATATTTTGTCTTCTGGAAAGTTTAAGTTGAACCCTAACTGGTGCATTAATTTCCTTTCTTTTTGAGGTAGTGAAATGGATCTTGTATATGCTTCCACTATCTCAAAAAATGGACATGATCCATTTGACCACTAGACCACATCTGACTGGGCTGGAAAGACTGCCCTTATGGTGCTAGAGTAACCCAAGTTTGGAGCATTAGCCATATAATATATATCTACATGAAGCCCACCAAGATGAAGCAGAGCACTGCAGAATTCTGCAGTAGAGTTACTGCAGTGAACAATGCAATTTCAATGACAGTTAATCCCTTTTGTCATGCAGTAAACCTGTGACACTGCATTTCATCCTGGCGGGCTTCACTGTATATATATCTCTCTCTCTATATATATCTATATATCTATATATACATACATACACATACATACACCAAGTGTGGGACTGGAACAGTGAAAATATCACTGATATCTTATGGGCCATTAGTGAGATATCAGGATATCTTCATGCTGGCATGTCACAATGGTTCAGAACTCATTTAGAATGCTCAGCTTTAATAGCAGTACTACTTGCATTCAAATGCAAATACTGTAACTTTAAAATGAAAAATGATAGCGTGGTACTGTGAGTATGAAAGTTGTTCAGCACAAAAACACAGTTTCTACAAAATGAGTTATGTTTCATTTATAGCGACCTTTAATTTTTTTTTTTATAATTAGCAAAAAACAGCAGAAAATTCTATTTGTTTTTCACTTTTTCAACAAATAAATTTGAATAACTAAAATAGAAAATTATAGCATGATACTCTGAGCACAAAATTTGTTCAGCACAAAGAGATCTACGGAATAAGTGGTGTTACATTTACATATGCCTTTTAGTTTTTTTCTTATTAGCAAAAAACAGCAGAAAATGTTATTTTTTCACTTTTTGCAACAAACAAATGCAAATAACTTTGAAACAGAAAAAAGACCAATCCTTGTTGTACAAATCAAATATGACATGGGTGGGAGTGAGATAGCAGAAATATCTCCACTCGCTGTCACTGAACTCTTGCATCCCACTCGTGGCTTCACCACTCATGGAATATCAAAAGTTCAGTGATAGCTCATGACGCTATTTCTGCTATCTCACTCCCACCTATGTCATATATATATATATATATATATATATATATATATGTGCAAAGCGTGTGTGTGTGTGTGTGTGTGTCTGTGTGTGTGTTTATCCTACATTCTCAACATAGCCTACTTATCACCCCACCTCATGAACAAGGGTAGAGAAAATGTTCAAATCCCACTCAAAGGTGATTTTGCACAGCAACTTCAAACTTATCGTTTGGGATGGATTTGAATAATTATTTTTATTTTTATTTTATTTGAATCTAGGATTACAAGTCAGTTGAGGTACAATTCAAACAAGACATTGAATAACAGTATAACAGTGGGTTACAGGCAGTTACATACAGTTTTATACATTCAATACAGTGGCAAAAATGCCAGAAGGAGGTCTGGTAACAGGGTTGACACGGTATGGAGGACAGACACACTAGGGGGGTGCAGCCACAGGCACTTGTCAAATATATCAATTAAAGTGCTACAGGGGGTAAGGAAGGAGGGGAGGATGAGTGGGTGTATGGGAGAGGAAGTTGAGGGGGGACAGGGTTAAGTGCTAGTTGGAAAGAGCAAAGAAGAGAGGAGAGAACAATTAGGAAGGACAGTCACAGGAGCTAGATGCAGACAGCATGTGATGGAGACTGGATTTGAATGGACCAAGCTTTGGCATTGAGGTGATGTCAATGTTGAAACCATTGAACCAGCTGGGAGCTCTGTGCGCAAATGATCTTTGCCCTAGTGTGTTGTGGAATCGCGGGATATACAGAAGCTGGGATTCTGAGCCCCTGGTGATGTGAGTAGTCCATGCTGGGCAGAGGACAGCTTGGACAACTGGGGGAGCAAGGCCTAGTGTTATTTTCTTTGTCATAAGGCAGGTTTGGTACTTGATTTGGTTTGAAAGTTGAAGCTACCCAGTCTGTGCATAGAGATCACATGTGTGGGTGAGGTGATGGTTGCCGGTTATGAGATGGCAAGCTTTGTTTAGTGCAATGGATATGCACCTGAAGACAGTGGCAGAGGCAGAGCCATAGATGATCAGGTCATAGTCAATTATTAAGATTACTGAGCTCTGTACTGCAATCCTTAAGGCATCTGAGGTAAGGCATTGCTTATGCCTGAAGAGTAGGCCAATGCGAATGTTGGCAGCCTTGGCAATGTTGCCAATGTGCGTAGCATATGATAGGTTACAATCAATGGTAATACCTAGATATTTAAAGGATTGAACTTGTTTGAGGGTTGCACCAAGGCAGTTTTTGATCGTGATGGGATTGAGTCTGTGTTTGTTGTGCGGACTGCAGAAGAGCATGGACTTGTTTTTTTTTTTTGTAGTAGAGAACCAATTTATGTGTACTAAACCAAGTTTTAATCGAGGTGAAGGCAAGCTGTTGATTCTTTTCAAGGTGGCCCAGATCCTTGTGAGTGGAAAGGATGATGGCGGCGCCAACACAGAAGAGGATTTGTGCTGGACAGGATTGTGAAAGATCATTCAGAAAGAGGCTAAAAAGAAGTGGCCCAAGAATGGAGCCTTGAGGAACTCCTGAGTGAACAGGACATGCATCTGAGAGAACATCAGCTATTTTCACTCTTTGGGAGTGGTTCTCCAAGTAGCTCTTGAACCAGGTAGTGGACTCAGGTGAGAGCCCTGCAGAATGTACTGTAGCCGTGTGATTAATAGATTATGGTACACAGTGTCAAAAGCCTTGGTCAGGTCAATGAAAACCGACCTGGTTAGGAGGGTGTTGTCCAATGAGCTGTGGATAGCACCAGTGACTTCAAGGATGGCCAATGTAGTACTGTGCCCTGTCTGGAAGTCATGTTGTTGGGGGCAGAGAATGTTGTGTTTGTCCAGTTATTCCGTTAGTTGGTCAGATACCATACGTTCAATGGCTTTGGGGGAGGAGTATGGAGATAGGCCAGTAGTTCACATGTAGAACCTTGTCCCCACTTTTGTGGACTGGAGTTACTATGGCTGATTTCCATCTGTTGAGAAACTGGCTGAGGGTGAGGGAGAGGTTGAAAATTTTTCTTAGTGGAAGTAGCACTTCATCAAGGGTGAGGGACACCAGCTTGAGGTCGAGTGAGTCCCACTAGTTCTGGATTTGTCACCCTTGCTCATATAGTGAGGTCCCAAAAATACTATGTTGAAAATTTGTTAAAAAAAATTTAAAAAATGACAAACATGAATAAAGGTTCATGGCTTACTTTATTTTCTCATATCACAGTTGACAGTTCCAATAGTAAGACGTGTCTTTGATCGGAGGGTGGATCTACGTTATGGGACATGTTTAGGTGAGTGAGGTGTGTTTGGGAGTGTGGGGTGGTTGGTACTGAGTGGGGGGTTGGGGTGGGGTGTGTGGGTGTTTGGTGAGGTCAGACACCAAAAGACCATTTACATTATTTTTAGGTTAAACTGAAAAATAGAAAAGATCAACAGGGATGGTTTTCTTTATTTCAGGGATCTTTTTTTCATTAACTGCACTTTATGAACATTTTACAAGTGAAAAAACATACACAAAAGAACAATAAGAACAAGCTATGCATCTATAACTCTACATAGGAAAAGGAGATGAAATAATGGTAACAAAAGGAATTTCTCCACAGCACATAAGGTAGGACAATACAAATCATACATGGAAGGTAAGAAGTGCAGCAGAAGTTACAAACATATAAAATAAACTCTAGCAAGAGCCAATAGGCTGCAAAATAATGATATTGTGGGGACTGAGAAATGTGTAAACTAGCAATTTTTGTACTAACCACTGAGCCACCTAACTGCACTTTCTAATTGTAGTGATATACGCACACTGACTAATACTTATACACATATACCTGGTGGAGTTCTATGACTGGATAACTAGTCAGTTGGACAGGGGCCATGCAGTGGATGTCCTGTGCCTGGACTTCAGTAAGGCATTCAACTCAGTGCCACATGGGAGGCTGGGTAGTAAGTTAGAAGGCATAGGGGCAGGTGCAAAGCTGGTGAGATGGATTGGGAACTGACTTCAGGGAAGGCATCAGAAGGTGGTGGTGGGTGGGGTGCTCTCATCCTCAAGGGTAGTGATGAGCGGTGTTTCACAGAGCTCGGTGTTGGGACTAGTGTTGCTTGGGATATTCATTGCAGACATATCATTGGACATCAAGAACAAGATCAGTCTGTTTGCTGACAGCACCAAGATGGGAGCAGTGGTGGATGACCTAGGGAGATGGCAGGGGTTGCAGGATGATCTGGAAAAGTTGGAAACCTGGTCAGACACTTGGCAACTGGGGTTTAATGCCAAAAAGTGCAAGATGCTACATTCTGGGGTGAAGAACCCAAGCAGGAGTTACCAGCTGGGGGAGTCCAGCTAGCCAAGACAGAGGAGGAGAAGGATCTGGGGGTGCTCATTACAGGGTCAATGAACAACTCAGAACAATGTAGGAAGGCAGCTGCAAAGAGCAACACAATGCTGGGTTGCATTGCAAGGAGTATCTCCTCGAGGAGGGGGGAGGTGATTCTGCCACTGTATAGATCATTAGTTAGACCACACCTGGAGTGCTGCATGTGGTACTGGCACCCGTATCTGAAGAGGGACATTAAGTTACTGGAGGGGGTGCAGTGCAGGATGACAAAGATGATCAAGGGGCTGGGGGACTTACCATATGAGAGCAGGATAAGGGAGCTGAACATGTACTCACTGGAGGAGACGAGGGACAGGGGAGACATGATTGAAACCTTTAAGTACATGAAAGGCACAAAGCCCGGCGGCACTGAGGGTTGAGGCGCTGGATGTCACACCTCACACCATGCCGGTGACCCGAGTTCGGGAGCGAGATCAGGCGCCGGGGGTCGGCAGGGGAGGGACTGGATTGATCACCCACAGGGCTGCTCTCCTATCCCAGGGGAGGGCATCAAGGAGCTCAGTGCTCCGGTGGCCCCTGGTTGATACTGGATGGTACTGCAGAGGTGCAGAGCTGCACGTAATAGCGTGCCTGATGCTGGCAGGGTAGCCTTACTCCAATGCATCAGGGAGTGCACATGCATGGGAAGGGGGTGGGCACAACAGAACACAGGAAAACCCTGGTTCTAGGGGTAGGCAATGGCACCAATCCCCATGACCACGACTGGGTCTAACTCGGCCGGCCTCCACAAGATCCTCCACCCAGGACCCATGTCAGCAGCTGGAGTCTACAAAGTTAAGAGAGCCCAAGGTGGGAGGGGTGGCCCCACCTCGGTGGGGTTAAGCTGGGGGTGCCATCTGTAAGGCGAGGGTGGAGGAGTAGAGGGTTCAGTCGGGGAGACTTCAGGCAGGGCAGGATAAGGTTGGATGCCTGAGAGAGG